>OY728140.1:964858964-967358964 GCA_963277665.1 Viscum album | reverse complement strand
ATCCCTACCTAATCATGAATTAAGAATGGTGTTGGTAGAAAATCTGATGAGACAGAGTGAGAGGACTACACCAACTGAGCTCTGAACTGGGCAAGTATTCATATCTCGATGGCATGAATAACTATGCTATAAGTGCTAGCATAAGAATTCTGACAATTAAAATATCCATGGTCTCATCGATGCTGTCATCAATTAGAAACATTAGGAGGACCTTCCTAATTCTCCTCAATGTTAGGGATGATGTATGGTTCCAACAGTTAGAGGGTATTCTATGAGGCTTAATTCTGTACATCACATGAGGAATCCTCTAATAAAGGGTGAATTCTTGGGGCAAATACCATCTATGGGGGCTTGAAGTTTTCTAGAGTACATGATAGATTTTACATAAGCAGGGGATTTTTATCACCTTGATATTTGGAAGATACTCTTCTGATAAGGAGAAGGTTGAGACGTGTATGAAAGAGATTCCACAGTAAGAGGCACGACCACTTCAAGAAGCTCGAGATAACTCAATCATAAATGAATGAAACCATGGGTGCAATAAATTACCTTATGGTCTTAACAATCATCATACATCCAAGATCTGTGGTTGGATATCTGCTTCCATTCACGTTCACTATCACTAGAAGTATTTTCAGAGATGCACACAAGCTGTGTCAGAGCATTAACCAATCTGAAAACATTATTTTAGACCTGGTCCTAGATCTATTCCTTGATCATATATCACTGCTTGAGAGTATGTACAAAAAATCAGTGATTTTGGAAATAGTTGGGGTATTTACTGAGATCAGGATCCTGGGGCCTCCTGTACTTTGGAAACTATTGGATTCCATGATCCATGGAACATTGGAAATAACAAGGGATTTAACCTCATAATATAAGTATATCTAGTTTCTCAAATAAAGGGAAGGAACTCTTGGATCCTGGCTATGATGAGGGGTTGTAGCCTTATTGTCTCATCTATATAGAAGAGCCTAATGAGGTGGTGTTGGCTGATTCTGAGGTGGGCGATGCTGAGCCTAAGGCTGGGAATAAGTCTATTATCCTCATTGAAGTTGTGGATGTGGATCTATAGGTAAAAATTCTAGTATTCTGGGACCTTTACTTGTTCAACAACAATATCCTTAGCCTTGGTGGCTCTCCTTGTAAGTGTTATGGGAGGTAATGAGTGTTCCTTCTTATCATATTAGAAGTATTCCTCTATGCACTAATCCTTTTAATAAAAATCCAACAATCTACCATGGATGTTATGAGTGATGGGAGAGGGAACCAATTCTATATTCACACTCACCATGCACATCATCAGTAGGTTTTCTTGAGTCAGTAGCATATCAAGTGAATACATGAGGACCTTTTTCCTATAGAAAAAGTCTGCAACTCACACATATGGTGATTTTTATACATTTGAATAGGTTGTTAATAATCATATTCTGAGTGGTGGTTCTTAAGTGATTTAGAAAAATCTAGAAAAGGTCTTCCCAACTAGAGACATACTATATGGGAAAATGGATGTACAGATGAATGCATGACCATTAAGGGCCTTATGGTGGGAAATGATAATGACCATTGGGTCACCCTAGTGGTGATTTCTATTTTGATGAGGATCCCTATCTAATAGCGTTTTGGTATACTCTTCCAAATGAAATTCAAGACCATCGAATCATGGAGATGCTGGAGGAACTCAATGAACCACTAGTGAACAACCTGAGCTGTGTCCTGAGGATGGTTCACATGAAGATTGGGCAGATTCAGGGATGCATATTGTGACCATTTTCCATAAACTTCAGCCTCTACCCTATCGAGGTGTGCATGGTTATCGAGATCAATGGGAGGGAACTTGTTGGGAATAACCTATGGCTTCCCCTGCTGCCCCAATGGAGGATTGGAAAGGTCATATCAAGTATCACTATAGTTTGGACATTATCTTTCATAATGATCTGCAATGAACTGATCAATGATACATTTCTATTTGAAAAGATACTAGTACAGTTCATATATGGTGGGATTGACCTCTATCTTCTCAACTAAAATAAATGGGTCAAAAGGCTTTGAATCCCCATATGGAAATTTCCCCTTATTTTGATCTTGACGTAAGGGAGATGAATCAGAGGGTTCTGCAAGGCTAATAATCTAACTTTGTAGGAATGTGACAACAAATGGAGGTTCTAGTAGTTTTTGGGTTTCCCCAAGGGGTGGGTCATCATATTCAGAACCTTCTTCAGTGTCTATACCCTTATGTGTGCCTAGTTCATCCATATTAACAATAATTATGCCTTGCTTCATATCCTCGATGTCAATGGGAAGGTCCTGCTTTCCAAGGATCATACTGATTTGAAAAGAAGAATACTACCCCCACCCCTGAATCTAAACTTATGAGGAAACCTCTTTGATGATTACATGGAGAATAGAAAACCTATATATGCATCTATGAGGATGTGCTTTATGACTTCCAGGAAATACAAGGTGTTGAGCCCCAAAAAGTGCAGCTAGGTAAAAATGAAGAACTTCTTGGCAATGTCATCATGGTGATCCCAACTCTTTATATACAACAACTGACAGTTATATAAATGGAATGGTGTCATCCATATGGTCTAGAGAAAGCACATGACTTCATTCTGGTTGATCAATTTTGGAATTTTGATTTGTGTAATCATGATTGGACTGAATAACTTGGATAATTGGTTCACCCTGAGAATGTCCCTAAAACCTTTTTTCTTAGAATTGAGTTCCGACTATTGGTTTACCTAATCATCGACAGGGGGTAGCTGAGGAACCAGAAATGGTAATGATGTATACTATTTTGGTAGAAAACCAGTTAGAAGAGAGAATACTGAATGATTTGACAAGCCTCTCTAGATTGGGTCGTCTCTAGGGGATGGTACTGAATGTATCATCATGTCCCTATATGATGGGGTGTTCACCACTACTTTATGCATGATGACATCGACTGTTGGTGGTATATATTTCCAGTGATGATCATCTACAAAACTGCAGAACAACCCCATGTGGTCTCATTTTTAGGTAGAGAGTGAATCTAGTTATGGTAGAGAAGACTACACGACAAGATCCTGAAAAGGAGTCAAATCCTTCTCCTCTTGCATGTACCTGTGGTGGATTTCGGGGATCTGGTGAATCTCACATTCATGGAGGATGGATCTCACACAGTAGTTTGTTGTCCATGACTATAATTTAAGGGATAGGGGTGAATTTTCTATCATGGATCCACATTCCACATCAAATGTTTAAAATATTATTAGATTAATGATGATTTGGAACTTCTTGGGGTTATTCCTATGATAATGACAGTTCAACATTTCCCCCTAGATGGATCTTTAGGGTAGGGTAGATCATTGAAATGGGAATAAATATATATTGGTTGGTTATGGAGTGGGGAGGAACTTATCTAGGGATGGTTGCAACACGAGGAGGACCTTTGAATCTGTTGTCATTAAAGCAGTGAGGACCTCCACTTTTGTGAGTTGGGGTGATAGGATCACCCAGGTATACGTCGAATATAACACATGGAGGACCTCAATGTTTGTTTCCAAACACGTGGGGAGGACCTCTACATTATGGAATTCTGGAAAAGGTAGGAACTCTACTGGGCATGGTGAGAACACTGGGAGGACCTCCATGATGATGGGTAATGGGGAAAGGAGGACCTTTTCCCAGGTTAATACTATTTTGGGGAGGAACTCCAATGTAATTGGTAGTCAAAAGATGAGGACCTTTGTGTTTATAACCTAAAATATGTAGATAATATTATTACCAAGAATCATGGGCACATGGAGGACATTTGTGCTGGGTGTCAACAAGATAGGAAGGGCCTCTTCTTTGATAGATGATGGTAACATGGAGAGGACCTCCATTCTGAGCATGGGAGTGGGGAGTACCTTCACTCTGGATGATGATGGCACAATGAGGACCTCTATAATGAATATCATCATTAAGGGTCATACTATAATGGTTTCTATTCCTGAAATCAGGTAGAATTGTCATCCCATCCTTCAGATGGGGTGGATGTGACCATATCCTCGATCGGGCATAGATTCACCTTTACTATGTGAAAACATGGAGATGACTCTATGCATCAGTAGAAGCATGGTCCACTAAAGATATATAAGATCCCCCCAATAATGGGAATCTTCTAGAGCCTGTGCCCAACATTAACATTGGTTTTGTCAGATTAGAGCTAGTGGCACGACATTATCGACCACCTGTGCCTCGACCTAAAGGACTGACACTGGGTGACCCTGATGAGGCATGGTGGGATCCCACCTTAGTGGATCCTATGAAATAGTTAATTCATAGATGGATCTTACATCGCATACCTCTTCAGCATAGGGGAATGAGTTTTAGGATCACTATGAGGAGAGGCTCTCGAAGTAGTTTTATGTTGGACTAGGGAGAAGCATCTCCCTATGCGGCTATAGTGGGCAACATTATAGGGAGGCACAAGAGCCTCCATGTCTGGGTGGACCATATCCCTCATGAGAATTTACCCCACCTTCTCATATCATTGAACAATAATGTCTATTACCCTCATTTGAACAATTTCAGATGGTGAGATCTATGTGGGTTCCTAGAAGCTATGGTAATGGATGATTCCATAGTGGGGGTAGAGCCATGGAAAAATTCTGCAGTATCATTCCTCCAACCCCTGCTTATAAGGGTGGGGTGATTGGTTACTTGTACTATTTCTTGGGTCCTATAAAGAAGAATGATTTATCCATCAGTAAGGATTGAAGGAATGAAATTCCCAATGCCCCATCACTATTCGTTATTCCATGGTTGGAGAGAAAGTTTTTCACTGACAGTGCCATTTAACCGAATGTGAGTGGTTAACTACCCCAAATTTTGGTGAATTTCATACCAGTCTCACTATTTTCTTGGTGGGACCTGTCACTGGATAGATGAATCCTTAGAAATGATCATATGTCGATGTTTTGAGTGAAATTATTCCCTATTGTTGGAGAATAACTAGTTCAACCTAGGTTCACCATTTTTTTGGTGGCTCGACATATTGTTCGAGTACAACATTTGATTTGATGAAATACATGGATAATCTCCATAGTTCAAGGAGACACATTTCACATTATCTTCACCATTATTTAATTATTTTGGACAGGGTTCACCACTATACGAGGCTCTTCATCAACAATCACGGATGCTACTTTGGGCCCTACATTATCAATTTACAAAGGTGGGAGACATTTATCACTTCTTCGGAGATGTTTTCTCCTTGATCGAATTGGGATGATGAGAAATAGGTTCTTATATCCATGGATTCCTCAGAAAGCGTCACCTAGTATTGGTCTCCCTCAAAGATTTGAGTTGTTTTTCTTGAAACTCATTCCCATTGCCATCTATTTGTGGGCATTGGTTAATTAGGAATCTTTGTTCAGGACATTCCAAGGGACCATGTTAGGGAAGAATCCTTCGGTTAGGAGAGTTGACACACTCAGCCTCAATGGAGTGATTGGATGCTGAAACACTGGAACACCTATATTCTTCCTTATTAGAGGGATTATCATGGGCTCGGAAACCCAAGGAATCCCACATCGATCGTGGGGTATGATCTTCCAGAGGCATTTCTCCATGTTTTCCTCAACATCCCATGTATAATATGGGGTACGACATGAGTTTATCATCTAGAGGTGATGGATCATACTAATCATAACACTTATGAAAGTGGACCAGATAAGAACCTCCCTATGTGGGATCACCAAGATGGTTTACCATATGGATGGATCAAAACTCCTAGTGCGGTTTTTCCCATAAGAGGGAAGGTTTCACCCTATGGAAGATGATCTGAACATCACCGAGGATAGACAATTGATAGAGGGGCCCCAATGAAGGGGTCACTAAGATTTACCATTTGTTGGGATTGAACATCTGGGAGGATTCCTATATAAACTATTTAGAAGATGGGGAACAAAACCTATGTAGTTTGAAAGTGTGATTTGGGTCTAACACAATGTTAGTTGTCTTTTGCAAGAGGATTACTCTTGGTTATATGGATATGATGTGTGGGAAATATGCATGGTTAGTTGCTCGAGTGCCACTAGAAGCATCAAGAAAGTGGGTGTCATGATCTCACCAGGATATGCAGCTTGGGTAAGAGTTAGGATGGATATGGATGAAGTGATAAAGAAATGAATTGAACGTGGAAGGTGATGGGATTGAACCTCTTAGAGTATTTTTACATATACCAATGGCTAGGAATAATGGTCCATGTAATATATAGAAATTAGGGTGATGGAACACCTAAGGCACTGACCCCTAACAATGAATGAAAGGATGGGGACCTAAAGGAAGTGAATCCTCCAGTTTGGGGTATGATCCTCACGAGACATAAGGAACCTAGGGAATGATCATGATGGGAAAGAGAGATGGGATTGTACCTATGAATGGATTTCTATGTACGCCAGTGGATGGGGATCAATGTCCCTATATTTTAGAATGGAGACATAGAATTGGGGCATACACAATAGATAGTTACATGGAGATGTTCACAGGGATTACGCGTGGTTGACAACCATTCGTAATAAGATCACTCTTTTTTGGAGGAGTGTGGTGATGTGTGTGAGGGATTATACATGGTTAGCTTCCTAGGAGGATAGAACAAAGCACCTCAGGTGGTGTATCTAGAAGATGTGTCCCGAAAAGGGATGAAGTCACATTAGGAGGGTACATCCCTAGGATGGAGCACTAGAGTTTACCATTGGTTGGGATTGAACATCAAAGAGTCTTCCAATGTAGCTGAAAGGGGTCAAACCCACATTGTTTTAAGAGTTCTATTCAACGTCATGTGGTACAAGTTAAGCAATGTGAAATAGACGAAACAAATGGATTATATAGATTTATGGGATTCGACCTCAAAGATGCTATCTATGTACCCTATTTAGAAGACAGGGATCAAATTCCACATAGTTTGGTTGAGTGGGGCATTAAATTTATGCATGGTTAGTGGCCCAAGGTCATGCTAAGGATTATGTGTGGTTAGCAGCCCAAAGTGGATATCATGGTCAAAATTACTCTAATCCAATGTGAATCATGCTCAGTGTAAGAAACAAGATGTAATAGTAGATCCAACAATTATGTCATTAATGGTGCAACCACGATCGTGTCAAGGGATGGTGTGGGGATAACGCATGGATAGAATTATAGGGAGATGGATATTGGGACTTACTATAGAAGAGAGACCAAACGAGGATGTTTTAGGCTTACATGAAGGTTTCCTGAGGCACACATGGAGACAAAGATCAAAGGTAGAGAGATATGAGAGGGTTCTGGTACCCATCCACGCTTTGTTCCCCTCGAACATTCCACACATGCAGTAATAATGGTTTAATGTCATGTGTTGAGGATATAGATTCTTGGATATTTAACTTCCTATATCTTGGATGATGAGGAATCACTTATATCTCCTTGGACATAAATAACATGTACCAACCCACACTTGGGGAAGGAAATATAGAAGAAATTCCCAATGGGTTCGAGGTGGAGGACTGGTCAATTTTTTGTTTCATGACATCATAGTTTGGTGAATATGAAATAGATGTTAGCAAACCTATGCTATAAATCATAATGTTGGGAAACAGAACCATAAATACCCCACATGGAACCATTAAATCACTTCGTACAAGCTTGGTGGGCCATACAAGAAAGGAGGGTACAAATCCAGTGGGATAAAAAAAGGATCTTCGTGAAGGAATGGATATTTGTGATGAAAGGGTTCTTTGTGAAGGGAATGTATGTAACATCCCCAAATGATAAAGGGTTAAATGACTAAATGATCTGACTCATGTCAAGAAGGTGCACCTTCCTTTTCGGGAGCCTGTCTAATTAGAACTCAATAGTTAAGCGTGCTTGGACTGGAGTAGTGATCAGGATGGGTGACCACCTGGGATGTTTCCCAGGGTGTGTGTGAGTGAGGACAAAGCACACTGGAAAGGACATGTGTTGGACTTTGGGAACTATCATTAGTCAGATGACCTGTTTAGGCATGTGAGTGGGACCTCGGGTGGGCCCCACATGTCTGCGGGGCAACTGGTGGGCGGGGGCCAGTTGTCACATTTGGTATCAGAGGAGGAACCCATCCTTAAGTGCATGGTGCACTGCCTGGGTTGAGATGTAGGGCCCACAACGAGGGCGTTGTGCTATAAAGGGGGGGGGGTGATTGTAACATCCCCAAATGATAAAGGGTTAAATGACTAAATGATCTGACTCATGTCAAAAAGGTGCACCTTCCTTTTCGGGAGCCTGTCTGATTAGAACTCCATAGTTAAGCGTGCTTGGCCTGGAGTAGTGACCTGGATGGGTGACCTCCTGGGAAGTTTTCCAGGGTGTGTGTGAGTGAGGACAAAGCACACTGGAAAGACATGTGTTGGCCTGTGGGAACTATCATTAGTCAGATGACCTGTCCAGGCATGTGAGTGGGACCTCGGGTGGGCCGCACATGTCTGCGGGGCAACTGGTGGGCGGGGCCCAGTTGTCACAATGTACTTCATGAAGGAAGGCTTATTCATGAAGGAAAAATCTTCACAGGGAATGGCCTTTCTTAGCATATGGATCGTTATTGAAAGAGTTTTCTATGATGTAGTAATTCTTCTCGTTGCCTCGAGTACCCTTAAGGGGATTTCCCTACGTGAAGGGAATAGGTCTTCGTGAAGGGAATACCTACCATAGACAAGGTCCATCATGAAAAAAGGCATAATGACTCATGTTTCATAATTTCCTTGGGTGATCCATTTCCATCTTCACGACATGCTTGTGAAATGAGAGATCGGTAGGTGAGAGGTTATTGTATCAATGGTTATGAGAGGGGGGTGAGATGACTCTTTATAGGGAATTGGGGTTCCTAGTGCTCACAGGGCTTGTCGTGAAGAAAAACAGCGCACTGCAAAGAGAAAGGGGCACTTTGAAGAAAAAGGATTCCATCATACTTTTTTGGAATCATGGAGGGACCTTAAATGTGGAACTCATGCGGCTGATCATGGAGGATAAATGGTGTATCAATGAATCATGACTCCATAAGATTACATCAGACTTTTAGAGGGCCAAATTCCTTTTCAGTGATCACAGTGCTCGTCGGACTCACTAAGACACCATCACTGACACTCGTGATCATGGGGAGAAGAATATCCATGAAGGAGATTCATGAAACAGACTCCTTTGATGAATTTTGATGAACTATGAGCCCATTCAGGTTTGGATGAGCTTAAAATCACCTATGACTTCATCCATGCGATTAGTAGCTCGATATTCAGTACCAAAAAAATATTTTATTTTGGTTTCACCAACTAATTCATATTCATAATTTTTTCCCTATTAATTAAATCACCACCTTCATCCATAGATATTGATTTATTATGAAAACCTACAAATGAGGTTATTATTACACCCCATGACTACAACTCTTCTATGATATAATTTTGTTAGTTGTGATTCTTGAAAATCAGTTTATTATTCATACTGTCTATTCTGATGTAATCTTGGGAATTTAGAGCCAATATAAATGTCTAGTATAGTTGAATACCTTTTTATATTCTCAATGAACCCATTACCATCTATAAATGCATGATTGACTATGATATCCTATTAAATGTTACATCTATTTTATATGTATTGTTACCTAGTAAATTAGGACTTATAACTCAAATTGTTATAGAAAACCCAATATTGAATACATTCCTATTATTCAACAATATTTCAATATATTTCCCAAAAATGTGTTTTTATTTTCCAATATACAATGAGGTTGAGTTTTCCATAGAACTCGTACCAAGTGTTTTACATGTATCAAATAATATCTATATAATTCCCCTAATATAATCTTGTGAATTGAAGAATAAACTTCAAGATACTCTATATTAGGGGTTTATAAACCCATCTAATTTATCATGTGGTGAGACAACAGTATTTTTTAAGAATAAAGATGAATAAATGCATCTCTAATTTTATTATCATGAACTTAATAAAATAAAGTTTAAGAATAAGTATCTTTTAACCTATATTAATGAATTGTTATATCAACTGTGAGGATATAAATACTTTTAAATTATTTAAAAATGATCTACATATCATTAATTCACTGTGAAAATAAAGGATGTATCTATGAAAATATTCAAAATAATATATAGACTTTATTAATTAATTGTGATATTATTTTATATCAAGAAATACCTATATATATTAGTGGATCTAATGAATAAAGTTGTTAAATATTAACTGAATCAATTTATGGTATTTTTTGTAGATTACATTATTATAAATTTCACAATAAATTTAATATATGAGGATAATTTTAGGATTTCATTGAAGAACTTGAGAATCATGATTTTTTTTCAAATTTATATGGTGTTAATTTTGGCTATATAAATTATAATTCTTGAGTCATGTAATTGTAAGTAAGGGAATATTTGTGGATTCTTCAAAGAGATTGGTAATTAAAAAAATATCTCAAACTAACCTCTATTACTGATATCTATTGTTTTTTGGGATTGGATGGATACAATTGATGTTTTGTAAGATGTATCTTAGGACTGTCAAATCTATTAAGAAATTTAACTCAGAATCAAGTCTTGTTTATTTGGATAGATGAAAGTGAAAGAAATTTGAGGATGTTTAAGAGAATGTTTTTCACCTAACATGTAATCAAACTACCATATAGTGATTAAGAGTTTCTTATACATAGTGATGGATTAGTGAAGTGATTGTGAAGTTTCCTCATGAAAAATTACATTGTGGTAGTATATTCCTCACATTAATTATAGTTTCATGAGAAAAAATCCTCTATACATTATTTGTATATAATAGTAGTAATATTTTTATTATTTATTTAGAGGGATTATTTCTATGGGAACAAGTTTCATATATATATACTGATTATAAAATATTAATGTATTTATTCCATAAAAGCAGATGAATCTGAATGAAATGAGATGGTTAGATATTATCAAGGCCTAGGAATTAACACTATAATAGTACCATAGGAATTTAAACACGATGTATGTTTCTCTAAGTGGAAACGATCATGCTACCCTTTGAATGATAAGGATTGAGAGAGACCCAATACTTATGGATTTTTAAAGTATGGTACTTGAAATCATAATGGATTGGTAGAAATTATCTCTTTAACATGTTATTTCTCAACCTTCCATCCATGTAATGATCAATAAGGTATAAAAGGAGATTGGGGAGAAGTGTAAGATGGTAAATAATTTTCTAATATTTAATATTTAAACTGAAAGAATTATAATATTCAGGGAGTTTATATGTGTTCTATAAATACCTTAATTATTGGAGTTATTGAATATATACCTTTTCTCATAATTATCTATCCATATTGGACACACAATAATTTATAGAGATAACATGAATCATATTCAGAGGGAAAAAATTAATAAGGAGAATGAAAAATATATATTATGATGCCTCATTTTCCAAAAAGTTATGAAATAATACAAAACTCTAAAAGGATAATTAAACCACTATAAATATATGATTAGAAATCTGATAAACAAAGGTTTTGGGAGAATTATATGTTCTTATATAGGCATAAAATGACTCAATAATTTTCTTTTTCAATATATATTCCATCATGAATGTGATGTTAAACCCATAACCAACTAAATTTTTTCTATAGAAACCCGAATGATGAATAAGAATCAGGAGGATATTTGAATTTAAATTTGTAATTTATTTAAATATATGGGGTGAAATGATACTTTGGTTTTGAGATTATTCTTAAATGAATATATTGATCATCTAAAACCCTTTCAGTATACCATATTTTTTATAACAAAATCCATTTTTATAAACCATGCAGTAGAAATCCAAGAATGATCCTTCAATCATTGAAGAACATAGATATATTTTTGGGTACTAGAATGGTGGATCCATTTTCTTGTGGTGTAAACATGATTGATGAAGATATTACTTTAGAAATAAGAAAAATTTCTTTTTCACTCTATATCATCATAATATGGTGGAGATATGAGAACCTATCAATGTATATATAAGAAACACTTGTTAAATTTTAAATATTGAGAGAGCTATATAATTATTTTATACCCAACAATTATCTATAAATCTATATCCCCAATAATGATAGATATATTTTTCTATTTATAGAGTTAGGTTTCAGATTAAGATATTATTTAAATTTATAAAATACCAAACTAATATATTAATACTTTAAATGACCTCATGCCATGTATTATTGTTTTTATTATTTTCATATGGTGTGATCTAACAAGCGCAATGATAAATATTATTTTCCAATCATGAAATTTAATATTTTTCATCGGGCCTCATCTCAGTCCACTTAACATCCTCGAATTTTATTGAATACCATATGAAATATTTAATTTAATATTTAGTCATTTACTAAATAAACAAATATTATATATCAGTGTAATTAAATAATTTCCTTGTGAATAAAATTTTATTTAATTTATATGACCAGAAAACCCTAAATAAAAATATTCTTTAGGCATGTCAATAAAAATTATTTTAAAAATTAAATTAAAATATAATTTATTTGAGACTAATTGAAAAAATTAACGTCTAACTTTCTAGGATTATTCAACATTATTAGTAGTCAGACTCACCTAAAGTTAAGGATTTCTTTCTCGAAACTGGTTAATTTACCCAAGATTACAATGTTAATGTCACAACATCAATAACTAAACAAGAGCATGCACTATGTAATATATTCCCTTTTTAATGATTTTCCATCAAGTAGGCATCATAATTGTGTCATCACCCTTAAAACATTACATATATTTCTTTTATTATCATGAATGAACATGTCTACATCACGATAGACATGGAATTTATTTTGATTGTACAATTCCAATCAACCGTTTGAAAAACAATTCTGTGAATAGAATATATAGATCCCTTTTTTGACTTTTTAATACATAACATGTTGGTCATGACATACCCAATGTATCCAAAAAATATTAAACATAGTGTATCAAAGGTTTGGTCAATACATCTATATATGTGATTCATGATATGTATAAATAATATTATTAATTTTTCATAGACACACAAATATGAATATTTCCTATTTGTGGGTCATTCCTCAAAACCTACCACCATAGAAACTAATAAGTGAGAACTTCATGAGATGAAGCCTCTATATATAATCAAAACATACACCTAACAGTCAATATACCATGTTCTCCAAAATAGTTCTCTTCGTTTCACATTCTACTAGTATTTATGAGATATCATCATAAAATCTCAAGGATCTCAAAATTCTGGGGAACTATATTAAAATATGATTAATAAAATATATTAACTAGTATATTATCCAAATAACTCCATGAATAATAACGTTTAAATTTTAATAAGATATATTTAATATTTACTTTTTGAATATAACCAATAATCCAAATTACAGTTCAATTGATTTTACTACACAAACTCCAAAAAACTCTCTCAATGATAAGAGACAACTGCTAATGATTTTTAGTCTACAATCATTTACATGAAGACATTTTTTATTCTAAGATAATGGTTTTATTAATGGGTTTTCCATGATGTGTTCAAATTTTAATTTTTCTAACTATAACTTCACTTATTTCAGAGAAAACCCATAAAAATGATACAATCAAAGTATTTGTTTCATAATATGATATGATTCTAGTTATTTTGTGAGATCCACCACTGTAGTATTATCACAGTAAACTATAATAGGGACAAAACAAAAAATAAACTAATTTTGGATGTTTTTATATTTTGAATTTGTTTAAACCACCACCATATGTTTTTAAAATGGCTTCCAAAAACCTCTGATAATGTTTGAATCAAAATCCAACTCACACTGGTTTCTTTATTTTAGTATCTATTTTTTTGAACTAATGAAAGAAATTTGTAGTGATTATTTTTTATTTAGTGGCGGTTTCCCTCCCAAAAACTAGTGATAGGATAGTTGTGGTTTAAACCACCAAAATCCCCTAAGAATTTTTTGGGAGGGTAAACTGCCACTAAAAAAATATCATATTTATAGATAATCCATTTAAACAGCTACTGCACAATAAATTTTCATATTTAGAGGTTGAATAACACACCAAAATATTTCAATTTTCAAAAAAATAAAACTATAAAAACTACAAAAAAATAACAGAAAAAATAGATATTACAATATGAAAACCATAAACAAACTATTCCAAACAATGTTGTAGAATTATCAAATTTCATATGATGATTCTTAATAAAATAATCATATAGAATTATTTTTTTGTCTCATCACTTCTTATTTTCTGCATTTAATGAATAAAATGATTCATTTATTATCAGTGATATCATCATATATTTATATGACTAAGAATATGTTTATTCTTATATAATCAAAAATTTCTTTATTAGAAATTATGTTATAATATTATAATGTGAGAATGTAACACCAATAGAATATTTAAAAATATTTTAAATCTTATTTCCATAATTATATAAATTCAATGTAATAAATTTATAGAAATTATCATTCTAACATTAATAAGATTAATAAAAAACCTCACCATCTAGATCCATCTACTCATGAGATACCACCACTCAAAAGCTACAACTGCTTGAACTATTATCAATTAAATTCCCCTTGAAATTTACTAAACTGTCTTATTATGAAATATGGTTATAAAAATAAAATTTACTTATTTAGTTTTACAAGATCCTATCATATTTTATTGATTGTGAATTATAATTACCATTGATAAAATATTTGATGAACATTGATAACATGATTAGTATAAATATTTGGTTTTAAAAACTGAATTCAAAATAAAAAAGGATGTGATGGACTCAACTAGTAGGATTGTACCATATGGAACCCATTTATTTGTGCTTCCGAGGGAGATAAAATCATTATATTTTTCCCTTGACTGTGTAAAATCGCTAATTTTTTTATATTATTTTTTATTTTATATGGATTGATTTCAATGGTAGGTTATGAGGCGGAATCAATTTGGAAGCCCTATGTTTAAGAAATAAATGTTTGAAAAATATTACAATATTTAAAATCGCACATGCATGATTTTCCATAAAACATGGTATAAATATTAAACAGTTACCCAAATATGAAATCTGAGGGTATCGCTGTGTTCAGAATAGTAGATTTACCGTAGGAATGACTAACTTTTACTTCTGTAGGTATATTGTGGAAAAATATTCCATGGACGTAAAATGAATAAAATAATTTACAAAAAAATTAATTTTTTGATGCATAAACTTGTCCATTTTTTAAATGAGTCCTTATGTATGAATTCCAGGGTTATCCACATAACCCTAGATGTTTTGGAGGATCACTAGAGAGAGCTCTAGGAAACCTTTCTAGAGAACGAAAATAGATCAAGGATCAATGATGATAACACAATGATCTTTCTTTATGAGCAACTAATCAAAATCAAGGTAGGAAGTTTGTTGGTATGGATTAATTCCCCTTTTTTATTTCATAGAATTAATTTGGAACAATCCAAAAATAAATTATACCATGGATTGATCATATTTTCATGATGGGATTGCTTTGTTGGTTTATCAGGATTGGTTTAATCTGTTCACTAACCCAAATCCCCCGATCTAGATTATCTTCCGTGAATGGTTTCCTAATAAGGATTAAAATTTCTTTCTTATTCTTTCCTCCATCCATTCAATGCATTCATCACTATTGGAATCCCTTGGTTCCTAGATCTAAAATTTCTGGTGGTTCCGAACTTGATCGAACCCCCAGATTTGTGGAGAATCGACAAAAGAGTCCATATATATCTATATTGGGGTCTAAAGAGCTCAGATCTGAAACCATTTAATTTTTTGGGCATCGAAAGAGGCGTGGAGATCCGCATAAGGGACCATCGGTGTGGAGGTGATGGCCATCGTATGTGGTAGTAGAGCCTCTTATGGTAGTTGTGATGGTGGTGGGATGTGGAGGCGATAGTAGGATGTCACAGAGGTTCAAGGAAAGCGGTGTTGGACACAAAGTGGCAGCAGAAGATGCAAAGTGGGATTATTCAGGTGAGCAGGATATGCTGGGTCAATAGTTCGGCCCTATTTGGTGGGTTACGCCAGACCTAGGCCAGATCTGGGGCAACTAGGGAGGATCCTAGATACAGTCAACCGTGTAGGGAAACTGACAGCGAGGTGGAGATGCTAGTGGATTAACCATAATAGTCAGTTCATGAGAGGTTGGTCCACATGGAATGAGGACCGACCATGGTAGTTGACCATAACAGTAGGTCAGTATTCCCTAACATGCTTGCAGGCAATTTTTTTTTCAAATAATCGAACCTCTTGAACAGAGAATCTAATCGATGAACCTTCTGCGACATTGAGACAAAAATGATGATTCAGTCATTTTGAGAAAAATGGTGGGTTTTTATTTCATACCATTATATTTTGAGATAATTATATTGGTCCTTTCCATGAGGGTTCAGTATGAAATTGCATTCACATTGCTGAATTGTAATCCCCACTCGAGGCTGAGTCTGAAATTGAATACGGTATCCCCCTAGACTAACATGAAATCCTATATCACCGCTATTTGTGTTTGTAGAGTTGTGTGACTGCATCATATAGGGTGTTGATGCACCATCTAGAGGCCCATATCTGTAGGTTATGTGGTACCCCTCTAGTGGTTCTGGACATGATCTTCTACATAGTAGGTTGATCCAGATTGGGTTCATGGCATCCCCTTGTGAGTCTGGGCATGATCCCCTCTCTGTGTATCATAGCCTTTCTTGACCAACATGTTCAGTTTGGGAGGGTCCCAAATAAACTAGACCTCTTCGTCAATGGTCTCTTATGATATCATGGATCAAGAAGTATGTTATCCTAGAAGAATTGTTCATCAACAGAATCCAGTGGATGGTAGCTGGTAATGAACTCTTAATGACGTGGTGTATCTCATGACTATATATAGATATTCATGTTATATGTGATATAAGAATATACCAATGTAGATATGAATTGATATTATTTGTTTTATTGCCTTATTGTTTTGGAGTGTCCTACTGAGTATTTTTACACTCACCCCTATAATATTTTTTCATGCATGTTTCATGCCTGGTGTATATGATCAACCTTTTGAAAGAGTCCACAACAGACTAGGAATAGACTGTTCATAGTGAGACTAAATATACTGAGGTGTGTTCCTATGCCTTTCAGATAGCAGTCATTTTACCTTTACCTTTAGGTTGGACTTGTGTTACAGTCTATCTATGGTTGGATTGAATTTAGACCTGTTTACTTTCTAGTACATTTACCATCATACTATTTTGTGCATTCTTATTTGTATGCATTAATTATTTTAGTTGTTTTACATTTCAGAATTTTTTCACTTGAATATGTGGTTATTTGTATAGGTACATTAAGATAATTCCTCCCATTTGTGGGATATGCCTACACCATGCTACTCATAAACCCTTGTCCTATTAAATATGTTCTTGGGAAATTCACAATAGGGGACCCACTGGGATGAGTCATGACACAGTGGTATCAGATGGGCAATCGATTTTACTTTAGGATAACATGACGTTGAGTTTGGTTTGGGGAAACAATGTTAAGTGTTTCGAGTTCAGATTTTAGTGAGGGACTCCAGTGTTGGTGTGGCAACCAATGTTTACATACAACAGGACTCTGATTTCCTACCATTTGACTCGGTACATGAAAACACTTGTTGCATGGAAAAAATTGGTACATGCATTATACAGTAATAGTTGTGTTTTCCATGTCCTTATTAAGTCGGCTCCCAGATATACTATATTGATGATAGTACATCTGGTTTTATTTTAGGATACATCCACAGATACATAAGGTTGATATTCGTCCATGTGATTACAAGGATAATCCACCTAATAATGAGGCATTAGTAGAGGATATTGTACTATAGCTAACACATTAGGGTGGTTACTAGCTATACCACCACCTGTCAAGAAACATCTACTTCTAGAACTTCCAGCTGAGCATACTTGAAGGATGAATTCATCGAATGATTTTTAAATTAATTAAACTCAAACGTTTCAGTGTGGGAAATTTCCCCAAATATATGTGGATTTGATAGAGGTATTCACCCATGTTTTGCACCTTGTGAGGATGTCTTCTGACCAAATAAACGTCCATTTTTTGAGTCTTATTCGTGGATCGATGGGGAATGGTGGAGCTTGGTGACTCTGTCATAAGATGAGATAGCCCAATACTAGAAAGACTTTGAGCATCTTCTCAAAGAAAAGTTATATCTTGCTATATTACAATCAGAATGCATACATGAGCTTCTGCATCTGCAGTAGGGTAATACGACCAAGGCAGAGTATTCATTGATGTTTTATAATATTTTTTGCTACTCCTTGAATATGTTATATGACTAGTTATTCATGGATTAAAACTTATATTAGGGATTACACTGGTACATCAATTCATATGTTGTCTCCCTTAGCATTCTTACCTATACTGGGATACTTCGGCAAGTCCTTGTAGTGGATAGTTTTTTAGAAGAGACGACACTAGTAGTGGGAGATAGTATTGGGAACCTGATAGCTGAGATCTTGGTAGGATGTAGATGATAGAAGTTGTAGCGACCCAAGTGGGTCCTAAAATTTATGAGGCAATCCCTGGACTCAGGTTCAGCGGTGCAAGGCTCCCAAGGTTACTCAAATAAGCAAGGTATAAATGGTGTAACTTATGCGGCAGTCAGGGAAATCTAGCACGATATTTCCCGACCAATCGTATAACATATCGGGAAATGTTATAGGGACCACTAAGGCATAATTAAAGAAAAGATATGGTTGGTCTATAGGTTGGAATATGTAGTAGAGGGGAAAGAAGGGAAGTAGGAGGTGGTCAGAGGTTTGACCTATTACCACTACCACCCCCAAGTGGTCTATATCAGGTTTAGGGAGCTAGTGAAAAGGGACGAGGTGAGATGTAGGTGATGGAAGATTATTATATTGGGAATCATTGGATGATATGATGTACAATCTATGTCTTTTCCATCTTATCTATAGTTTTGATAGACAAAGGTTCCAATCATTCTTTTTAGGCCACAATTTTTTTTCAAGTCTTAGAGATTCTGGTTGAACCGTTGACTCGAACCTTATTAATTGATAATCATACTCAAGAAGACTCAATAATCACACACTGGTCCCAATAGTGTGGGCTGATTATTTTAGGTAATAGTTTTGGTTGGGATATCTTAGTAGTAGCATCGAGGACTTATGGCGTCATTCTTAGCATGGGATGGTAATCCAAATATCATTATCAGGTTGATTGTTTTTGGAAAAGGGTTTAGTTTTTACATAGTGATGGATCCAGGTTTTCTTTTTTTAGGGAAAATTAAACTCGCGAAACATAGGATATACTCACACGTAGGAGGTTTTAGACAATTACACACCAACTATCTAACATCACCCTCAGTGTAGTTGATGATATGAGTACTCAGTTTCATGTAGTGGTGGTGCAGTATAAGGAAGTCTATCCTGAAGATGTTCAGGGTTTACATCACCTTAGGGAAGTTGAATTATTCATTGATCTACACCCTAGGATGACATCAATATCTATACATGCATATCGGATGGCTCCTACAGAGCATCGTGTGATGAGGATACAGTTAGAGGAATTATAGAGGAAGGGATTTGTGAGACAAATTTTTTCTCCCCGGCAAGCCCTAGTTTAATTCCAAGAAGGTAGTTCAGATTTTGAGGTTTTGTGAGGATTTTAGGTTCATAAACTGGGAGATAGTGAAGAAAAATTATACAATACCAAGGATCTATGACCTCTTTGATCAGTTGAATAGGGAGTGATGGTTCTCAAATATTGACCTCTAATCAGTAGATCACAAACTATTGGTACATGATAAGAATATTCCAGATATGACTATTATATGTCATTAAGACCACTATGAGTACTTGGTGATACTTTTTGGCCTGATAAATTCCCCACAAGTGATCATGGGACTCATGAACAAGATCTTTCAAACTTACTTAGACTTATTTATAGTGGTCTTAATTTATGGATTCCTAGTGTATTTGACATCCGAAGAGGAGCACATGAGAGACCTAAGGATGGTCTTGGACACACTATGAGAGTACCAACGTTATGGGAAGCTATCAATGTGTCATTGTTTACTATGAGAGGTCTATTTTCTTGAATACATCATCTCAAAGGTTGAAGTTGCAGTGGATCCAGTGAAGGTAGAGGTACTACTTTCTTGGCAACCACCCAAGCGTGTTACCGAGGTTTGAGGTTTCTGTGAATTGGTAGGGTACTATCATAGGGTTTATCCTGACTTCTCTAGTATGGAATCACACCTAACAGCTTTGAAATAGCTGGGGAAACATTTAATGTGGAAAGAAAAGTGACAGTAATGCTTTCAGAAGCTGATTCAGACATTGATGAGCACTCCCATCCAAATGTTACCGATGGAATGCATTGAGTACATGGTGTTATGGAATGCATTAGTGACTGGTTTTGGTTGTGTGCTAATGTAGAGGCATGTTGTTATTTATTATGGTTCACTTTGGTTAACACAATATGAGTATAAATATGTGACCCATGATCTTGAGTTGATAGTGGTAGTCTTCACATTGGTGATGTGGTGACACTACCGGATAGGAGAGAATTTTATCATCTACTCTGATCACAAGAGTCTCAAATATATCTTATCCCAGAATGATCTAAACTTGAGATATAGGTTATGGATATTGTTCCTGAAGGACTATAACTTTATTATTATCTATACTCCTTGGAAGGGGAATGTGGTGGAGAATTCTCTTGGTTGGAGAACCAGTTCATAGTTATTGAATGAGAAATCAGAGTAGTTAGCCTCGTTATAGAAATAATTTATAGATAGTGATAGAAAAACATACCTCTAGTTAATGGTTGTCACAACTCCACTCTTAGAGTGACTTGGGGAGTCACATCTTTGAGATACCAACTATGAGACCCGATGTGCTCATATTTCTATAGGGAATGCTCGTGATGGGTTCTAAAAATGTAGAGAGAATGTCATTCTTTTTAGAGGATTCACAATTGTACGAGTGATGTAAAGGGAGGTGGTTTTTAGGGAGTTTCATACATCACCTTTAGCAATACATCTAGGTGTGGAAAATATTTACTGGGACCTATGAAGACAGTTTTAGTGGCCATGAATAATGAAGGGAGTTGTATAGTTGGTTTATCGATGCCTTACTTGTCAGCAAGTGAAGGCTACGCACCAGGTTACTGTAGGTTTAGCTCAACCCCTTGAAGTTCCAAATTGGAAGTGAAATGATATATTTATGGACTTCATGATTGGGAAACCATGTACATATAGGGGAACTTTCTTCATATGGGTGATCATTGACCGACTCACCTAGTCATTCCACTGCTTAGATATATGAGAATGAAGTTCATTTGAGAGCATGGGTCATCTCTACATGATGGAGATAGTTTGACTACATTGATTTACATTGGCTATTGTTACAGATCGTGGTGCTTATTTCGCATCATGTTCTGGAAGAGATTATAGGAGGCATTAGGGACCCAGTTACGCTTGAGCATAGCATTTCACCCCCAGAAGAGTAGCCAGACTGAGTGGACCACTAATGTTTTGGGGGTCGTGATGAAAGCTGAAATGATATAATTTGTCTATAGTTGGAACAATCACCTACCACTGGTGGAGTAATCATAAAACAACAGTTACCAATCCACCATTGGTATGGCACCATTTGAAGATTGGTATGGGTGACCTTGGAGGTCACCGCTATGCTGGAATAAACTAGGTGAGTCACCAATCTTGGGCCTAGAGTTAGTGGTGGCTACTAAAAAGGGTGAAGATCATCAAGGAGAGTATAAAAACAATATAGAGGCATCAAAAGTTTTATACTTATAGGAGACAGAGGCCTTTGGAGTTCAGGTAAAGAGACCATGTGTTCCATCGGGTTTCACATCGATGGGGATTAAAGATATTTGGATGGTGCGGAAATCTATCACTCAGATTCATTAACCCTTTAATGATACTACTTTGAGTTAATGATGTGGCATACTATTTGGTCTACCATCGTGGTTAGATTAGTTACATGAAATCTTCCACATGTCGCAGCTGAAGAGGTACGCGCATGAGCTATCACACATCATTGACTAGGGGGAGTAGGACCTTGAGGATTGAAGAAAACTTGCTGAGTACTAGGTGGAGATCATATATCAGTAGGGTAAGATCATTAATGGGTGATCTATTACATTGATTCATTTATAGTGGCATCACATGAATATACATGAGAGAACACGGTAGTGGGAGGCTTAGATTCATGCTCAGTACCCTCATCGATTTGTGTATTTCTTGTTTTATATTTTCATGAATGTAAAGCCCCATGGTGGGGTTAATGTAACATATCATATTATCTATGCATTTTTTTGGAAATTATATGGAGTAATTTTGATACCAGATGCTAAGATAGTGTGTGATTTTGAGGCACAGTGTACCCAAATAAATGTTTTAAAAATAAAAAAATATATAAAATCACACATGAAAAATTTAATTGAAGAATGGTATAACTGCTAAATAGCTGTCCGGATTATAAATCCATGGGAACCATTGATTTTATAATTGTGGATTTACACTAGGCACAACTAAACATTCATAGGGATGGGTCATTTGTGCAAAATTCTATCAAGGATGTATAATGAATAAAATAATTTATACATTTTCTTTGAAATCATGAATTTTCATACTCTTTAAATGAATCCTTATATAAGAATTTTAGGGTTTGCTGCATAACCCTGAATCTTATGGAGGATTGTTGCATAGAGATATAGGAATCCTTTCTTGGGAACAATAATGGATCAAGGATCAAAAATGAAGACACATGGATCATTCTTTATCAGTAAATGATTCAAGTCATGGTAGGATATTTTTTTTTTAATTCTCAGTTATTAATTCATGTGAAAACATGGAATTATTCATGAATAGATTTGCCTATGAATCAACCATATTATAAGAATGGGATTTTTTGTTAGTTTATTGGGAATTGTTAATCTTTTCTATAACCCAAATTTTTCAATCTTGATCAAAATATAAGAATGATTAGACAATAATAATTAAACCTTAGTTATTTTTCATTATGTCTTATGTTATTCATGTTATTTACCATCAGAATCCTCTGGTTTCTAGATCTATGTTTTCTGGTGGTTCTGAACTCAAGTAGACCACTAGATTCAAGGCGAATTGATAACTGACACTAGATATGTGTAGATCCAGACCCAAGGAAATAATATCTAAAACTATTTAATTTTTTGGGAATCATAGGAGGGGCAGTGTTCTACAGAAGGGACCAATAGTATAGGTAGTGGCAGCGGAGCCACATGTGGAAGTTGTGGAGATGGTGGGATGCAACCAAAGTTACAAGACATAGTGATGACACAAGGATGGAAGCAGCGAACATGGAGGAGATAGACATGGAGAGGGATGTGTCAGGTTAGTGGACCGTTTCGGGTTGATAGGTCAGATCTAGTTGGGGGTTCATGCATGAATCATGTCATATCTTGGGAAACTGGGGTGGAGCCCGATTGCGGTCGACCACGATTATCTACCGCGATAGTTGACCAAGGCGGTCAAATGTGTGGTGCAGTCAACAGTGTGGTGCAATCGACCATGCAGGGTGAATGATTACGAGGTATAAAGTTTGGTTGACTGATCATGATGGTCATTCCATGGGTTTCTAGGCCACACGGTAGGTGGCCTGGCTGCAGAAATAGTTGGACCTACTATGGTGGTAGGTCTGCAGGCCCCAGTAGGCCTGCAGGTGGGTTCGTTCAAACAAGACTTCCAACATAACAAAGCATCCAATAAATGATCCATAATGTAACACCTAGAGTTTTCTAGACCATTTTGTTTTGAATAAATTAAAATTTTCATTTTAATATTGCAATGAAGTAAGTCAAACATTCCTTTCACAATAAACCAAATTGTCATATGTTACACGCAACACTGAGTTAGCGTACGATAAATGCAACACTAAGTATAGATTTTTTTTCAATGTATAAAATAACTATGTTTGGATAATTTTATATTCAATACAAAAGGAATATTTAACTACACGCAACATTTAACTGTCTTTTTTTACATGTAATAGAAACCTTCCTCGATAGTTTGCATTGTACATAATACCAAGTTTCAATAAAAAATGACATATTATTAAAATATTATTATTTAATGGGATATCTACTAGCCTTCATGAATATTATTGACAAATTTTTTAATTTCAAATGACATCATCATTCATCTTATGTATTTTCTAGACATTATATAAGAATAAATTAATTTTTTTTTATAAAAGAAGTAATTTTCAAAAAATGTTGTTTTCCCGGCTTTTGATGGGGCGCCCAATTCAAATATATTTTTCAACAATTTAATATAATATATATGAAAAAAGAAAATTATTATTTGAAAGTGGGACATCAAAATTTACTTTTTTTTACTTTCTTGTATTTTCTGATAAAATTGATATTTTAATGAATAATGAAAAATATTATATTTTAATTCAAAACAATCTATTCATGTAATTTATTTATATATTTAGATTATATTTTTAATTGGTTTTAATGTTTAATTTTATTTTATTTTTATCATTTAATCCAATTTTTTTCGTTGGATGTAATTTCGCATTTAAATTGGATATAAACAATGTCGATCTTTAGATGGTTTTACTTCATAAAAACTTGCTTTCTAGTTTTGAGAATAGAAATTAATTTTATATTAATTCCTACCAATTATATGTTGTGAATTTAGTAAAAGTTTTTCCATTTTTGGAATAATAAGGTCAAAATTATATATACTGCTCTCTTTTATTTTTGTACATTACAAATACCAACATCAGTAATTATTATTTTTACCATTGTTAATGGGTAAATTAGGTAAATAAGGGTAGAAAATAATATTATAATAATATAAAACTACCCTAAAAAATGTTATAATCCTATTGGATGAGAAATGGAAAACCATTAGTGTCTTTGGGTCTATTCTAATAAACTACAGTGTCACTTGGGTGTGAAAATGTCATTTTAAAATTTTAAATTTAATTTAAAGATAAATATAACATAAACATCAATCTTTTATTGAATTATTTTTAATATAGGGTTATATAACTGATCTATTTTACTATAAATTATAAATAAAAATATAAGAATATTTCATAAATCATGGTATTTTATTTTTAATTTCTATATATTATATAAATAAATTTATTTATAACACAATGATGAAGTAATGATTACTTTATTAATGAAATATTCATATAAATTATATTATAAATATTAAAATAAATGTAATTTGAACATTTTGATTCCATATACTAATTTTTTCGATACTATTGACATATGAGGGAATATTTATTGAATTGTTTTTTGAAGTAATAATGTTTTTATGACTTTAACAAAAATCAATTATTAAAAACTGTCAAAATTAATATAAACGAGCTTTTAAAAATATACTATTTTATTAAATGATATAATAGTTCTAATAATATAAGATTCTTCCAAATGACTTATATAATATTCAAAATTTCATTAATAATCCACTTTATGTTCTCTTGTAATTTTACAGTAACTATAGGAACCATATATTATGAAAATACATGAAGACATGGTAAGAGTTAAAGTTTTTAACTAAGGATTAAAGATAAAAGATAAGGTTACTTTTGTGACCTAAACTTGTCACAAACCTATTGGTTTAGAGGATTTAGACTCATAATCACCTTATCTTTGAAATAAATTATTTTGGGACCATTACAAATCTAAAATAAATTTATTATAAATTAATATTTAAATATATTCCTAAAGTGCCCCTCACCTCTCCTATAAAAGGGAACTTCTCATTCTCTTTTAATCACACCTCCATAGCCCTTTTTCATAGAAAACCTCTTCCCATTTCTTCTCCCAACTTCCCTAACATTGGGGGAAAATGCATCTTAATCATACCATTTGTTAAAATTAAAAGGAGATACTCCAAAAAGAGAAGTTTTAAACACACACATTATAAATACAAACTATGGTAAGGGAAAATATGGAATCTCATTATTATCTGACATTACTTATTTGTAAGTATTTAATGGGGTAAATTTATCATTGAAGTACTTTTTTCTTACATATATAATATTATTTCTATTCTTCTAATACTGTTTAAAGGAAATTTTTCACATTTTTGAATTTTTTATTAAACAGTATGGAAAGAATTTTCCTTTCATTTTCCCTATGAGGTACTTTTTTAACATTTCCTAAAAGAGTATGAGAAGAATGTTTTTTTAACATATATGACATGATTGAATGTTTACAATTTCATGAAACCTTAATATCATAGACCATCCTCTACACAATTTCAAGTTCATTTTCAGCTAAATCCACTTATTTTAAAATTTCATGACATTTTGTGAAAAGAAAATATTCTTGAAGAAGAAAGGATATTGTCCACAAAAATTAAGTTCAAGTGTTTTACCAAAATTATTTTCCATATAATATTTCATTGGGTTATGTTTCTACCTATAATATTAATTCTATTTTATTATGTTTATTATGGAATTATTTTTATGAAATCTTTTTATTTTATTATGGAATGATGTTTAAGAAACCCATTTTATTTCACGCGTTATGCGATGATGAATGATTTATTTTTGTATGTGGAAATGTAACAATGATTTCACTATGATATGGGTGGGACTTATGGCTCTCTCCAATTCATTGAGTAACAATTTATATCTCATGAGATAGACATGAATGGAATGTATTGTAAATTCAGTTCAGTAATACAGGGCTGGAATGGTAAGTAAATCTTGTTTAGTAATACAAGGCTAGAATGACATGTAAATCTAGTTCAGTAATACGTGGATGGAAGGGAATTTAAACCAAGTTCATTAATGGTCCTTTTCCAAAATTATGGACTTGTAAGTAATTAATTGTTTATTTTATAAATAATATTATGTGTTAATTTTTTTTTTCCGCAATTCCATGTTTTATGTCAATGATATTTTATCATGGTGCATTTTCATTTATGATTTATGCCTTATGAACTGTCAAGATTTATTTCAGGACTCATGATTTTGATAATCAAAATTTATGATCATGTTTTTACATTCTTATGCTTATGTTTTTTTTATTTTTTTCATATTTACCCTTAGTGAGAATTTAAGATCACCCTTTTTATGTTTTATTTAACATAGGATATAAAAAAAGGTTTTAGGAAGGAAAACTAATAAGGAAAATCGTTATGGGTGATGTTTAAGATCTTTCACCAAATGAGAAGAATGTGTTCTGAGTTTCAAAAGATACTAAATTAATACTGTCTTTGGTTATCTATTTGTGTAATGTATTAAGTATTCGACAAAATAAATGTAATGTCGATCTAATTCAAGCTTGGTTCGTTAGATTTGGGATCTGAGTGACGATTTATTCAACCTTTGGAAACTAGGATGTGAAAACTATAGTGATATCCCTAGAGATATTTCTAAGGATATTTCTAGGGATTTCATAATGATAAGTCAAGTATAAGTTACAATCCAAGAGTTTTATTGATAATAATGAATAAGATATGATTAAACTTAATATATCATAGATTAAAATATTTTAAATAATTTAACATAATTATGTGTTTTTAATATCTGATATGTATTTCTCACACTCTTATTTCTGGTATTAGTCAATATCTAGCACTATATACAACACAGTTAACCATTGAATGTTTCATATATGGAAATTATCGGAATAAAGAAGATCAATTTCCTAAGTATAAATATCATAAAGATAATCATGACGATCGTACAAGTATTGGTCATACTGCTAAGGACAAAGATACTGTAAAGAACATGTGAAATGTATGTGATGTTCTTATAGTATTGTTTACATTAAACCTAAGAAGCTTGAGGTTAAAAATCCTTAAGACATTATTAATACTTTTGGAAAGAAGAAGTTGATGGATCCTGTGTAATGGTTTAAGAAAATTTTTTGATTATTGATGTGTGTGTGTTTTAAGTTTCAAATATTATGTTATATGAATCATGAAATAAACAAGATCTTTCAGTATATGAATTTAATTTAGGATTGGAAAAGAAATGTTGAATAGTTTAAGGAGACAAAAAAGTGATTTAAGGGTGAGGTGATATACTTGTATAACACATGATGAAGGGGAAGATAACCCTTAATATGTCCCTTATGTTAGGAAAATGATGCTTTGCTAATGATATGTTGGACATTAATAAGTAAATTTGATGATACTAGTTTCTTGAGATAGAATTATGGAGTTATTGACAAGAGGGTTATGTTATAATTGATGATGTATACAACATTTTGGGACTTAAGGAATATATCCAATAAATTTTAGAATAAGGAAACATGCATGTTTTCAATAAGGATTTCTAATAATCTAGGTTGTTACCATGACTCAAGATTATACAAGATGAAGGTGTTGACATTTTTGTAATGTGACCAACTAGAGATATCTTATGATATATGGGGGATAAATTTTTATCCATGTTTGTGCAGATTTTTCTATTATTTTGGATTTTTATCTTTCAAAAGGAATGTAAGGATATAAATTTTTTGGAATTTTTAAACATAAGATGATATTTGTTAGGATAAAGTATTATGTCCCCATATATAGACTTATTCATGTTTGAAAACTTATGATATCCTTTTTGTGATAAATATAGATGGAATTACCTACCATTAAATTTATGGATTGCATGATCTTCTAACACACATGGGTCATAGCTTGGTTGGTAAGGACTCCGCAAGTGCATCCAAGTGACCCATGATCAAATCCAGGTGGAGGCATAATTTCTGAGGTACTATAGCAGTACTATTTCGGGAATTGTAGCATGAACTATTTGGCACTATAGCAACACGAAATATTCCCCCATTTGGTCCTTCGGGCCACCGATTTGGTCCCCAAGTCCATTAAGTCCTTCGGGACACCCAGGCCTTTGGTTTATTAAGGACTTTGGGATACCTCAAGGCCTTAGGGCCACATTAATGTGTAGATGAGAACCAGACAACCTACAAGGAACAAGCTCTACAAGGATGATGAGGAAAATATATTTCACCACAACAGAAGATAAATGGATTGAAAGAATAGGAGGGTATGAAACCTTCCATCGGGACAAGCCTGTGCATGCACTGGAATGTCAAGATGAATGTCCATGCAAATGTGGAGAGATTATTTCATGATGAAGATGCCGGGGAAGAGAAGTTCCATGGAGTTATTCTGGGTTGTATGTAATGTTTGAAGCCTACAGGCAATGAATTCATATAAGGCCAACAATCCCAGTAATTCTTATGCCTATGGGATTTGTAAGGGTTCCACCTCACCCCATGAAATGTGGACTATCAAAAATCAATAAAAAAATGAAGGCCTTCGGGTCATTGGATGGATGGATGATCTGCTAACCCTTAAGGAATTAAAAATTCAGCATCATTTCTTCACATAAGAGATGAAGTAGAAATTGTTCGAGGAACTAGGAATTATGATATTTTAATAATTTAAAGTAATTATTTCTCATAATGTTCTTAAAATTTTGGAAAATTATATTGAAAAAAATGTTATCCAATTACCTTATTATTCTATGAATCAAATGGTCCTCTAAATAATCTTAGATTCACAGCTTTATGGTTTTCATCTTTCTCTGAACCTTGTTCTCTATCACTATCCATCATAACATGATGGTTATATTTTTCTTCCATATCTATTTTTTCACTTCCCAAATATGTTATCTTATGTGGAAACACAATGATTAGTTACTTTGGGTAACCATTATCTTTCTAACTTTCCTTTTTTAAAATGATGTTTTAGTATTCCTTTTAATGATGTGGGTTTTAATGAAATAAATTTTCATGTAGTAAAACATTTATAACCCTGATGAATTTTTAAGGTGAAATTCATTTATAGGGGCGTATAATGAAACAACCCAAGTTTTTAGGGACTATTTTTAAAATTAAATTAAAATTTTAATTTATAAGATGTTGTGTACTAATTTAAAAATTCCTTCCACATTAAATCGACTTATTGTATGTGACACGAAACACTGAGTTGGCATACGATACACACAACACAATGTTTAGAGTTTTCCCGATGTATAAAAAACTATATTTTGATTATGTAATATAAAAACCCAAGGAATCATGCACTACATGCAATACTGACTTGGCATGTGTTACACACAAGAGCAACCTTCCTCGATAGCTTGCATTGTACGCAATATTGAGTTTCACTAAATAATGATATGTTAATAAAGATATTATCATTTAATGGAATATAAACTAGTAGTAAAGAAAAATAAGGACCACATTTTAAATTTTATATAACATTGACATTCATCTTATGTATTTTCAAGACATGATATTAGAACAAATTCGATTTTTCAGTTTAAAGATGTTTTAAAAAAATAGTTTTGCCACCTTTTTATGGCGCACCCATTTCAAATATATATTTTAACACTATTATATATTATATTTGAATAATAAACATCTTTTTAGGAATAGGGACATAAAAAATTAATTTGGATGAATTTTGGGTATTTTTTGAAAAAATTCATATTTTAATGAATAGTGTATAATAATGTATTTTAATTAAGAACTGAATTTTCATCTATTTTATTTATATAGTTAAATTATATTTTTAATTGGGTTTAATGTGTAATTGGATTATTTTTTTATCATTTACTCCAATTTTTTCATTCGATTTAATTTCACATTTAAATTGGCTGTAAACACATGTTAATCTTTTAATAGTTTTTTCTTCTTAAATACCCGTTCTTTTGTTTTGACCATGGGAATTAATTATAAATTAATTTCTTCCAATTATTTATTTTCAATTTATAAAAATTGATTTCATATTTTTAATCATAATTTATAAATTATGTACATATTACCCTTTTATTTTTGGATATTATGAATAAAAACATTAGTAATTACTTTTATTTAGCATGGTTAATGTGTAAATATGGTAAATAAGGGTAAAATTTTATATTATAATAATATAAAACTACCCTAAAACATGTCGTAATTCTATTGGATGAGATATGGATGACCATGAGTATCCTTGGGTAGATTTTAGGACCCCATGGAGCCACTTGAGAGTGATAATTAACTTTTTTAAATTTTAATTTAATGTAAAGAGAAATAAAACTTACACATCTATCTTTTAGTGAAAAATTTTTCATATAGGGTAATATAACAAATCATTTTGACTACAAATATTCATTATAAAGATAAAATTATTTCATACATAATTTTATTTTATTTACAATTTTTAGACATTAAATAAATAAATTTATTGATGACACAACGAAGATTCAGTGATTACCTTATTAATTAAATATTCAAATAAAAGATATTATAAATATTAAGATAAAAGTAATTTGAACATTTTGATTCCATACAATATTTTCTTGGATGACATTAACATGCAAGGGATTATTTAATACCTTTGGGTCAATGGAATAATGTTGTTATTACTTTAACAAAAATCAATTACTAAATAGTCTCAAAATTGACATAAATATGTTTTTAAAACAAATAGTATTTTTTAAATGATATAACAATCCTAAACATTTAATATTCATCCGAATGAAATAAATTATTTATTAAATGTCATTAATGATCATCTTGAGGTTCTCTTGTCATATTATAGTAACTATTGTTGTAACGCCCCGACCCCAGTTACCCAGAGTCGGTGCATTATTACATAACATTGGCATGATCACAAGAAAGATCAAATCTCGAAAGACCGGTTGGTTTAGTATCCTTGGAAACACTAGATATATTCATAAGTTTTACATTACATCATAAAATGAAAAACTACTACAACAACATAATGTCTCCATAAATCCACACTAATATCCCCACATAATATCCCTGCAGGTCATTCATAATTTACTTCTTCACTTCCTGGGAAAAATAAAACATAGAAAAGGGGTGAGCTCAAATGCCCAGTAAGGATAACAATATAGCAGAAACTTTCATAAATAAGAATAAATATTTAAGGCAATGTATAACTAAAACAAAATCCTTTCAAACATGAACTTTCAACATAGTATGGCATAAATAAAATGAAATAATGCCATTTACTTATTCACATGGATATTCTACTAATCGAATAATCACATGAAAAATCAATAACCACTTTCATAATGATGGAATGCATAATGCTGAACTTTAATTTCTTTGTCAAGGCCTCGTCCCAAGACCTTGGGGCTAACTGTAACCGGAACCCAACCCGGAGTGCCTCTAATAACCGGACACCAACCCGGAGTGCCTCTAATAACCGGACACCAACCTGGAGTGCCTCTAAAAACCGGACACCAACCCTGAGTTCCTCTAATAACCGGAGACCAAACCGGAGTTCCTCTAATAACCGGAGACCAAACCTGAGGGCTTACTTTTACCGGTCCCCAACCCGGAACATACTTGTCTAACACATTCATCTGAATGAAAGGTTGAAATATAACATAAACATTCGGATTACAAATAACTTATGAAATGTCAATACTCTAAACAAAAACCATGAGTGACATAAGAATAACTTATCCATAGTCAAAAATATCACAAAAACTTCAATATAGATGTTTTGTATCATAATAAATCAACTTCAAATAAGCTTAAAAGCCATCAAAGAATGTTGACATAGATGAAATCAAAACTATTTTAGAGAAATATCCCTTTTTTTAAATCATTTTAAAAGTAACATAATTATAAAATAATACATTCAATTTGAAAATATTCTTATAAGCTTGTAAGGAAAACTTTGAAGATTTTATTACGGCGGTAAATAGCCGCACCCGCCGTATAAGTTAAAAAAACATTCTTACCTTAAATTTGTCGAAAAGGTTAAAAGTGCCTTGTTTGGAAAACGACGGAAAGATTCCTTTCGAAACACATAAGGGTATAAATTACTTTAACCCATATTCTTGTAAATAGTAAAAATGTTTTGAAATACATTATTAAGAAACAAGGATGTGGATGATAAAGAGATCCTAGTAGATTATTACGTATAAACAACCTCGGATAATGAAGAGATTATGAAATAACCCTTACCAATTTGGTAACTTATGAAACATACAACCCATGAAAGAGGTATCATACAATGAATATGTAAATACACATAAATTAGAGTGTATTACACAAAGAATATAATTATGGGAAGTACATACGCCACACAAAAGGTAATGGTGGCAATATGGCATGAATCTCACGGGAATAAGGAGTGAGATGAAAACCCCTTACCTTGTACTTTTCCTTGGTTGGGGTAGGTTAACCTCCTGTATAATGGTGAAATAATTGTTATTAAATTATTCAAGAATCATATATATTAATATGATATCATATATGATCTTTTAATATTGATTTGATAATAATATCTTAGTATTATCATTGTTTCGGGTGTTAACTTACTTGTTTTCTTTTATATGTTTTGTTATGTAATCCATGTTTGTAAAGGATAGGTTGTATATTATTCATATCCAGTATGATATCAAGTCCTTAAACATCATTTTTTAAATCATCAAATGATAATTATACTTGAATGGATACGATGGAGAATGAATCTCATCGCGTTCGTGGAGACGGTAGTCCATACGTACGCACGAGCGACAATATCATTCTTTTGATATTAAAATAATATATAAATGGATGCTATATCATATATACAGAATCATTAACATGTTATATTTATTATTTACATGAGTTACACATCATTATTATACCCATCCAAATAATATTATATTGAATAACAATTACACCACGACGTGGAGACGGTAAGCCGTACGTACGCACGTATGGTGACATGTTATTAAAAGGGTGGATAGAATAATGAATATGGTTGTACCATATTTATAATACCATCACAGTATATATATTATACTGGAGTTATTATTTTATAATGGTAACAACAAAGGAAGAAGAAGTGGAAGAAGAAATGAACTTGGAAAAGGGTGGTGAAATCATTACCTCTTCTTCGGGTTCTTCCTTTTGATTTGATCAAAAGGGCTCCGTAGGTTGGCTTTCTGATCAAACTAAGGCCCCTAGGTTGTATTGAGGGAAGTTGGAAGAGTATTTGGGCAGAGTTTGGCCGAACCAAAAGTCTTGGAAGGTGTGAAGAAATGAGAAGGAGGAGTGCCCTTTTATAAGAGGGGTGAGGGGCACCTTTGGAAAAGCTAGAAATATTAATTTATAATAAATTCATATTCAGTTTCTAATGGCTCCAAAGTTGATTATTTAAATGTTAAGGTGGGTATGGGTCGAAAACAGCTCAACCAATAGAATTTAGACAGGTTTTGGTACTTATATTAAGCTTATCTTTAATTATTAACTCTAAGTTAATTAGTTTCACTTTTACAATGTCTCTTTGTATTTTTATATAATATGGTTAATAAACATACTATATACATCCAGGCGACCCCCAAGTGGTCCATTAATGATGAACCTATCATGATATAAGTCTCTTGGCCGAACCTTAGATTTTTTAGTAATTTAATATCAATTAATAATATAATATTTGTTTTAAGAACTCTTTTATGTCAATTTTGACACTATTCAATACATGATTTTTGTGAAACTCATAACAGATTGATTACTTCGAACAAAGTCAATTAAATCAATACTAATATATCATAGTATCCTAGAAAATTAGTTTAATTCATTAAAAGTTTCATATTATATTTATTTGGGTATTTATAATATCAATTATGTTATTTTTTCACTATTATAGTAATTACTGCATCATCGTTGTGTCATACATAAAATAAATTATTTAATATCTAAAAATTATAAATAAAATATGATTATGTAGGAAATATTTTTAGCTTTCTAATTAATATTTATAATATAAAATCCAACATATATAACCCTATGTAACAATTGTTTTCCTAAAAGCTATATGCTTGTGTCATTTTTGTATTCATTTTAACTTAATTAAAATAAAGTGTCCCTCTCACCTAAAAGTGGCACCATGGGGTCCCCAAATCGACCCAAAGATGCCTATGGTCGAACCTGTATCAACCAATAAGGGTAGGACACGTTTTAGGGTAATTTAGTATTATTATAATATTATTTTTAACCCTTATTTACTAGATTTACCCTTAACCATGGTAAATAAAATATTTACCACAGTAATTATTCAAAATGTATAAAAATAAAAGTTACCTATTTACACAAGTTGGTCATCCTGATTCCAAATATGGAATCCATTTTTCTAAATTAAAAACACAGAAGTGACAGAAATTAATTTAAAATTAATTCCCGCTGTCAAAAAAAAAGCGTGTTTTTAAGAGATAATAAATATCAAAAGATTGACACTTGTTTATGTTCGGTTTAATTGTAAAATTATGTCCAATGACCAAAATTAAATTAAATGGTAAAAATATATTCTAAATATACTTTAAAAACACTCAAATTCATAATTTATCACTATTAATTATTTTGATTAAAAAAGTTGTTTTTAATTAAAATTTAGTAATTTTCACTATTCATCAAAATATGAAAGTTATCCGAAAAGTACCAAAATTTCACCTTAGGCTAAATTAGATATTCCGAATCCAGAAATGAAGTCCATTTTTAAATATAAAATATATATAATTTCGAAAAGTAGGTATTACTATTCATAACGGCTAGTTTGATCGGTTGTGGTGTGTGTTAAAACTCGAAGTTGCGTACAACACACGCTACTGTATTATTCAAAGGAAAGCGTACCGTGGAAGCTTGGGATGTTTCATTTTAAATTTTTTTGATGTCCCCATTTAGTCAAAAAGTTTAAAATATTTTATTTAAAAAGGGTTCACTATTAAAAGTTGATAAAAGTGCAATACTGAAAATGAATTTGTTCTTGCATTATATCTAAGAAACTCATTATATGGATTCTAAAATTATAAGGATTATATAAAGGTTAAAATTTAGATAATAATATTCATAACCTCTTTTGAATGGATTTTTTTTGTAAGTCATGGTGTGATTGAACTCGGTGTTGCGTGTAGTGAAAGTTATTGAATTATTTTGAAGAAATAACACACTATGAAATCTTGGGGTATTACATTCTCCCCTCCTTCAATAAATTGCGTCCTCACAATTTGAAATTGTTCTTCGAAAATAAAAGGTTGAAAATAGAAAATATATTTGTGGGAAAACCCACATCGGAAATTGGGTTACTAAAATTTAGTCTTAATATGAGGAAAAGAGAAATGAAAGGGTCACCACCAAATTATGATCTCGATTAGGAGAACATTTGTGGAAATTAGAGACATATAATTGGAGGAAAAACATAAATATTTATAGGTAGTGATTGAGGTCATCAATCACAAACAAGTATAAAATTGAGGTCCTTAAAATCATCAATCTATGATGATTTGAAATACCATCGGTTCAACAAAACATAGGGTATTAGGATAACACATTTATGAAGTTTCAAAATATCTTAGTTGAAATCCCACATCGAAAAATGAATTAATGAGGCCTCTATTTAAAATAAAGAGTGTAAAGTATGAAGATTATCTAAAATAACACATACTAGGGTTCCATGTAGGAAAATATGGATATGGAAGAAAAATCTAACCATCAATTATCTAATGGAGAGCGGTAGAGAACATGGCTATGAAAAGGCCAACAATCCCAAAGCCATAAATTAGTGATGATTTAAGGTACCATCTAGGACAACATTTTTGTTCTAAGTTCCTTTTCTTAATGTTGAAGAATTTATTTATGATATTGGCTAAGATCATAAGGAGATATACTTACTTTATAATTAGAGTTTTATTAATTAATAAATTTCTACCACAAACTCATCTTTCACTCTAAAAGATAATAGAATGTAATTTTTTTTTCTATTTATACTATTCGTATAGGGTTCCAAAATAAATTAATTTATAATTCATCTACTAGATCTTTAAAAAAACTACATTATTTAATCCAGGACATCTGTTGGTCCAGTGGTAGGTGATACACCCTTGTCACCCTTCGGTTGCGGGTTCAAGTCTCGCAGCCTTGCCGGACGCGACGGGTTGCCGCCCGACCTCCGGGTTGTCCTTTTATGGCAATCCAAAATAATCCAAACTAGAACTATCCAAAATACTTCTGTCCAAACTCACAGTCCAACATTTATAAGGAAGGTAAACATAATGTAGATCCTTTTTACCCCGTAATAGCATATGAATACCTTCATCATGTATTCTTTTAATACACTGAAAAATCCTGATTTACCATGATCTTTATTGATTACATTCATTCTCCCTTATTCCATATAGAATTCTGGATATACTTCATCAATCCAAAAATGTTTTAAACGCATACAATGATGGAATAGAAAAATCATTAATCAGCTTCAAGGTAGTCAAGAATATCCAATATAATTTATCCAAATCAATCATTTATTATTATAAAATCACTACCTCGGTATCAGAACCATATTATGGTTTATCTTTCTCTCAACCATATATTTTCAAAAAAATTAACCTTCTATTGAGTCACTTTTCTTTGTTCCACACAATCTCAAGTCCTTAATGAAATAGTACTGCAGTACAATCCTTATATACTCCATAATTATTATAACAAGTACATTGTTGATACAACACTCAATTGACATAATCAACATAAGAACTCTAATCATTCCTCTTCATCTGTGGTAGTATCATAACTTGATTATTATCCAATAGCATCATTTGCGGCATAGTCTGATGACTAGGAAATAGGTTCGCGTAGTGTCCAAACTCCTTGCAAATGAAACATTGTTCATTTGAAACCATTTTCTTACCCTTGCAGTCGCGTACTTTGTGCTCTTTTTCTTCCACACTTATAACAAACTCCCATTCCTTTCAGGCAAGTTCCAAGGTGTTTCTTTCCACAGTTATCACATATGGGAAAATTCTTCTTTTCCCTCTTCCCTTTATCCATCTTTCTCTCTTCCATCCTTTTCTTCTCTTGCTTCCCTTCAAAGCCATAGGACTCAGTAAACTCTTTACTTATCTTATCAACACATGATATTATTTCTTCATATGATGATAATACATGCGAGACTATTTCTCTTGTAAACTCTGGCTTAAGACCATAAAATATATGATCCTTCTTTCTCTTCGTATCATGTGCATTTCTAGAGTTCTCATTCCTTCTACTGGGTGCCATTTCTAAACAATGGCATAAACTAGATTAGTTTATGAATCAAAATACATAATCCCATACTTATAAAACACTTAACATAAATTGAACTATTTATGGATATAATCCATAATCATAAGAATGTTTTCTTTGAGGAAGTATATACTCATAATCCCTTAAAAATGATTTGTAAAGAGAATGAGAGTTATCCTAAGCATATCCCTCGGGAGTTTCGTAACCAAGAGTGCAGCAAGGCCCGTTGTCGTGCACCAGTTCCCGTTCGAGTCTAGATCAAAGCGGTGTTTTCAGGTTTTACCCCGAGGTACATCTGTGCCAGAGCCGCCTCTACCTGCTCGTATCCAGACAGGGATGCATTGCTCGGAAAACTCACAAAATCTCTACAATACCAAAATTCTAGGAAGTTCTTCTATACTAATCCTCAAAGTTTATCTTAGGTCTACGTGCTTTAATCAGAGTTTATCTAAATCTTGCTTCCAAGGTTTGTACTAAACTTCCTCTGATACCAACTGTAACGCCCCGACCCCAGTTACCCAGAGTCGGTGCATTATTACATAACATTGGCATGATCACAAGAAAGATCAAATCATGAAAGACCGATTGGTTTAGTAGCCTTGGAAACACTAGATATATTCATAAGTTTTACATTACATCATAAAATGAAAAACTACTAAAACAACATAATGTCTCCATAAATCCACACTCATATCCCCACATAATATCCCTGCAGGTCATTCATAATTTACTTCTTCACTTCCTGGGAAAAATAAAACATAGAAAAGGGGTGAGCTCAAATTCCCAGTAAGGATAACAATATAGAAGAAACTTTCATAAATAAGAATAAACATTTAAGGCAATGTATAACTAAAACAAAAGCCTTTCAAACATGAACTTTCAACATAGTATGGAATAAATAAAATGAAATAATGCCATTTACTTATTCACATGGATATTTTACTAATCGAATAATCACATGAAAAATCAATAACCACTTTCATAATGATGGAATGCATAATGCTGAACTTTAATTTCTTTGTCAAGGCCTCGTCCCAAGACCTTGGGGCTAACTGTAACCGGAACCCAACCCGGAGTGCCTCTAATAACCGGACACCAACCCGGAGTGCCTCTAATAACCGGACACCAACCCAGAGTGCCTCTAATAACCGGACACCAACCCAGAGTTCCTCTAATAACCGGAGACCAAACCGGAGTTCCTCTAATAACCGGAGACCAAACCGGAGGGCTTACTTTTACCGATCCCCAACCCGGAACATACTTGTCTAACACATTCATCTGAATGAAAGGTTGAAATATAACATAAACATTCGGATTAAAAATAACTTATGAAATGTCAATACTCTAAACAAAAACCATGAGTGACATAAGAATAACTTATCCATAGTCAAAAATAGCACAAAAACTTCAATATAGATGTTTTGTATCATAATAAATCAACTTCAAATAAGCTTAAAAGCCATCAAAGAATGTTGACATAGATGAAATCAAAACTATTTTAGAGAAATATCTCTTTTTTTAAATCATTTTAAAAGTAACATAATTATAAAATAATACATTCAATTTGAAAATATTTTTATAAGCTTGTAAGGAAAACTTTGAAGATTTTATTACGGCGGTAAATAGACGCACCCGCCGTATAAGTTAAAAAAACATTCTTACCTTAAATTTGTCGAAAAGGTTAAAAGTGCCTTGTTTGGAAAACGACGGAAAGATTCCTTTCGAAACACATAAGGGTATAAATGACTTTAACCCATATTCTTGTAAATAGTAAAAATGTTTTGAAATACATTATTAAGAAACATGGATGTGGATGATAAAGAGATCCCAGTAGATTATTACGTATAAAAAACCTCGGATAATGAAGAGATTATGAAATAACCCTTACCAATTTGGTAACTTATGAAACATACAACCCATGAAAGAGGTATCATACAATTAATATGTAAATACACATAAATTAGAGTGTATTACACAAAGAATATAATTATGGGCAGTACATACGCCACACAAAAGGTAATGGTGGCAATATGGTATGAATCTCACGGGAATAAGGAGTGAGATGAAAACCCCTTACCTTGTACTTTTCCTTGGTTGGGGTAGGTTAACCTCCTGTATAATGGTGAAATAATTGTTATTAAATTATTCAAGAATCATATATATTAATATGATATCATATATGATCTTTTAATATTGATTTGATAATAATATCTTAGTATTATCATTGTTTCGGGTGTTAACTTACTTGTTTTCTTTTATATGTTTTGTTATGTAAGCCATGTTTGTAAAGGATAGGTTGTATATTATTCATATCCAGAATGATATAAAGTCCTTAAACATCATTTTTTAAATCATCAAATGATAATTATACTTGAATGGATACGATGGAGGATGAATCTCATCGCGTTCGTGGAGACGGTAGTCCGTACGTACGCACGAGCAACAATATCATTCTTTTGATATTAAAATAATATATAAATGGATGCTATATCATATATAAAGAATCATTAACATGTTATATTTATTATTTAAATGATTTACAAATAATTATTATACCCATCCAAATAATATTATATTGAATAACAATTACACCACGACGTGGAGATGGTAAGCCGTACGTACGCACGTATGGTGACATGTTATTCAAAGGGTGGATAGAATACTGAATATGGTTGTACCATATTTATAATAACATCATAGTATATATATGATACTGGAGTTATTATTTTATAATGGTAACAAAAAAGTAAGAATAAGTGGAAGAGGAAATGAAATTGGAAAAGGGTGGTGAAATCATTACCTCTTCTTCGGGTTCTTCCTTTTGATTTGATCAAAAGGGCTCTGTAGGATGGCTTTCGGATCAAACTAAGGCCCCTAGGTTGTAGTGAGGGAAGTTGGGAGAGTATTTGGGCAGATTTTGGCCGAACCAAAAGGCTTGGAAGGTGTGAAGAAATGATAAGGAGGAGTTCCCTTTTATAAGAGGGGTGAGGGGCACCTTTGGAAAAGCTAGAAATATTAATTTATAATAAATTCATATTCAGTTTCTAATGGCTACAAAGTTGATTATTTAAATTTTAAGGTGGGTATGGGTCGAAAAAAGCTCAACCAATAGAATTTAGACAGGTTTTGGTACTTATATTAACCTTATCTTTAATTATTAACTCTAAGTTAATTAGTTTCACTTTTACAATGTCTCTTGGTATTTTTATATAATATGGTTAATAAACATACTATATACATCCAAGCGACCCCCAAGTGGTCCATTAATGATGAACCTATCATGATATAAGTCTCTTTTCCGAACCTTAGATTTTTTTGGAATTTAATATCAATTAATAATATAATATTTGTTTTAAGAACTCTTTTTTGTCAATTTTGACACTATTCAATACTTGATTTTTGTGAAACTCATAAAAGATTGATTACTTCGAAAAAAGTCAATTAAATCAATCCTAATATATCATATTATCCTAGAAAATTTGTTTAATTCATTAAAAGTTTCATATTATATTTATTTGGGTATTTATAATATCAATTATTTTATTTTTTCACTATTATAGTAATTACTGCATCATCGTTGTGTCATAAATAAAATAATTTATATAATGTCTAAAAATTATAAATAAAATATAATTATGTAGGAAATCTTTTTATAATTCTAATGAATATTTATAATCTAAACTCCAACATATATAACCCTATGTAACAATTGTTTTTCTAAAAGATATATGCTTCTGTCATTTTTGTATTCATTTTAACTTAATTAAAATAAAGTGTCCCTATCACCTACAAGTGGCACCATGGGGTCCCCAAATCGACTCAAAGATGCCTATGGTCGAACCTGTATCAAACAATAAGGGTAGGACACATTTTAGGGTAATTTATTATTATTATAATATTATTTTTAACCCTTATTTACCAGATTTACCCTTAACCATGGTAAATAAAATATTTACCACAGTAATTATTCAAAATGTCTAAAAATAAACATTACCTATTTACACAAGTTGGAAATCCTGATTCCAAATATGGAATCCATTTTTCTAAATTCAAAACACAGAAGTGACAGAAATTAATTTAAAATTAATTCCCACTGTCAAAACAAAAAGCGTGTTTTTAAGAGATAATAACTATCAAAAGATTGACACTTGTTTATGTTCGGTTTAATTGTAAAATTATGTCCAATGACCAACACTAAATTAAATGGTAAAAATATATTATAAATATACTTTAAAACCACTCAAATTCATAATTTATCACTATTAATTATTTTGATTAAAAAAGTTGTTTTTAATTAAAATTTAGTAATTTTCACTATTCATCAAAATATGAAAGTTATCCGAAAAGTACCAAAATTTCACCTTAGGCTAAATTCGATATTCTGAATCCATAAATGAAGTCCATTTTAAAATATAAAATATATATAATTTTGAAAATTAGGTATTACTATTCATAACGGCTAGTTTGATCGGTTGTGGTGTGTGTTAAAACTCGAAGTTGCGTACAACACACGCTACTGTATTATTCAAAGGAAAGCGTACTGTGGAAGCTTGGGATGTTTCATTTTAAATTTTTTTGATGTCCCCATTTAGTCAAAAAGTTTAAAATATTTCATTTAAAAAGGGTTCACTATTAAAAGTTAATAAAAGTGAAATACTGAAAATGAATTTGTTCTTGCATTATATCTAAGAAACTCATAATATGGATTCTAAAATTATAAGGATTATATAAAGTTTAAAATTTAGATAATACTATTCATAACCTCTTTTGAATGGATTTTTTTTGTAAGTCATGGTGTGATTGAACTCGGTGTTGCGTGTAGTGCATGTTATTGAATTATTTTGAAGAAATAACACACTATGAAATCTTGGGGTGTTACAATTGTATCCATATATTATGAAAATACAAGAAGACATGGTAAGAGTTAATGTTTTTAACTATGTGTTAAAGCTAAAAGATAAGGTTAATTTTTTTACCTAAGCATGGATAAAAAATATTGGTTGAGATCATTTCAACACATACTAATATTTTATTAGAACTAAATGAGTTTGAGACTATTATAATCTGAAAATTATTTTTTAATATTTTAATATTTAAGGACTTTCCAAAAGTACGCCTCACCTCTCCTATAAAATAAAACTTCTCATTATCTTTTATTCAGACTTCTAAAGATCCTTTTCCCAGAAAAAAATCGTCCCATTTAATATACCAAATTCCATAAATTCATACTATAGGCCATATTTTTGTAATAAATCTATCATAAAGATACCATTTTTATAAATCATTGGGAGATACTCAAAAAAGAAGAGTTTCAGACACATGTGAAAGAAATTGGGCCTAAGGTAAGGGATAATTTTGCAATCTCATTATTATATGAGATTTTTTATTAGTAAGTATTTTCTTGGATATGTTCATAATTAACATTCATTGTTCGAAAATATATAATGTTATTTCAATTCTTTTATTATTTTTTGAAGTCAATTTTACCCATTTTAGAATTTTTTATTGAATGGTATGGAAGGAATATTTCTTTCGTTTTTAATACGAGGTACTTTTTGACTTTTCCTGAAAGATAATGAGAAGAATTTTTTTTAAATAATATGTAATTATTTGTTTTTTATGGTTTCATGACACATTATTTCTACGAAGCTTCCTTTACATGATTTCATGATTATTTTAAACTAAACACTTTTCTTTTAAAAATGTGCGACATTTGGAGAAAAGAAAACTTTTTCCAAGAAAAAGGATATTTTCCAAAATAATTATGGTCAAGTATTTTATTAAAATTATTTTACATCTAAGGTAACATATAATTATGTTTTATGCCTTTTATTACATTTATTTGTTTTTATTTAGGACGGAATTATTTTTATGAAATATATTTATTTTATGAAGGAATGATGTTTAAAAAACCCATTTTATTTCATGGGTTATGATATGATGAATGATTTATGTTTTTGTGGAACATATAAGAATGATCTCTTTATGAGATGTGTGTGACCTATATCTTCCCCTAATTCATTTTTAATGATTTCTATCTCATGAGATAGACATTTCTAGAATGACATGTAAATATGGTTCAGTAATATAGGGGTGGAATGATAAGTAAATCTGGATTCGTAATACATGAATAGAAGGGAATGTAAATCTGGTTTATTAATACATAGCTAGAACAAAAAGTAAGCCCAATTTCGTAATAGAATTTTTCAATTATGATGGTCTTGGTAGCAATGCCTTGGATAATATTGAAATCATTTTATATGCTTATTTTCTTTCCCTAATTCCATGTTTTATGTCAATCTAATTTTATCATGGTTCGTTTTCATTTATGATTTATGCCTTATGAACTACCATGATTTATTTCATGACTCGTGCTTTTGATATGGAAAATTTATGCTCATGTTTTAACATTATTATGTTTATGTTTTGATTGATTATCTTCATGCTTACCCTTACTCAGAATTTGAGCTCATGATTTTTATGTTTCTTTTTAGACAGAATATAAAGAAAGTTTTTAGGTTGGAAAACCAATGGGGAAGATATTTAGGGATTATGTTAAATATCTTTCACTGATATTGAAGAATTTTTTCTGAGTTTCAAAAGACTCTAAGGTAGTCTTTGGGAATCTATTTGTGTAATGTATTAAATATTCACCAAAATAAATATAATGTCCATGTACATCAAGCTTGGGTCATTAGAGTTGGTATCAGAGTGAATATTAAGTCATCCTTTAGAAACTGATATGTGAAAAGTATAGTGAGATCCCATTTAATATTTCTAAGGATATGTCTAGGGATGTCATAAGGATAAGTCAGGTATAGGTTACAATCCTTGAGTTTTTTTGATGATCATGAACAACCTAGGATTAAACCTAATATAATATATTGAAATATTATAAGTTATTTACTTACAAAATATTTTTAATCTCTAATATGTATTTCTCACACTTTCCTTTTTTGTCAATGTCAATATCTAGAACTACGTAAAACATGGTTTACCATTTAATGTTTCATATGTGGAAATTATGGGAATAATGAAGAATGATTTCATAAGTGGAAATACCATAAAGATAATCATGATGATGGTATGAGTATTAGTCATACTACTGAGGATACAGATATTGTAAACTATATGTGAAAGGTATGTGATTTTATTCAAGTATTTTTTACATTAAACCTATGAAGATTTAGTTTGATAATACATAAGACATTTTTCATATTTTAGGAAAGAAGAACTTGATGGATCCTGAGTAATGGTTTAAGAATAATGTTGGATAATTGAAGTGTATATGTTTCTGGTTTCTAAGATTATTTTATATGAATCATGAAATATATAAGTCATTTAAGTATAAGTTTTTAATTAAGGATTGTAAAGGGTACGTTGAATAGTTCTAAAGAGATAGGAAAGTGATTTAAGGGTAAGGTGATATACCTGTATAACACATTATTAAGGGGAAGATAACCATTAATATGTCCCTTATGTTAAGATAATGATTCTCGGCTAAAGATATGTTGAATTAGAATAAGTAAATTAGATGATTATAGTTTATTGAGATCTAATTATGGATTTATTTAAAAGAGGGTTATTTTATCACGAATGAAGTATAAAATATTTTGGGACATAATTAATATATCTAATAGATTTTGGAATAAGGAAACATAGATCTTTTAAATAAAGATATGTGATAATCTAGGTTGTTTCTATTACTCAAGAGAATACATGATGAAGGACTTCATATTTTAGGAATCTAACTAACCTGAGATATCTTATGATATATGGGGGATAAATTTGTAGCTGAGTTTGTGAATGTTTTTATATAGTTTTTTATTTTAATCTTTTAGAAGGATTTTAAGGTTATCAAATTTTTGGAAAGTTTGAACATTAGATGATGTTTGTTAGAATAATGTATTATCTCACCATACATAGACTTATGCTTATTGGATAACTTGGTATATCATTGTTGTGATAAAGATATATGTAATGTCCTATCCTTAAATTTATGGATTTGATGATCTAATAACACTTCTGGAATTAAAAATTCAACATCATTTCATCAAATAAGTGATAAAGTTGAAATTGTGCAATGCACGACGAATAATTATATTACATCTTATTTAAATTTAGGAAAAGGATCTTGAAAACAAAAAATGTTATCCTAGTACAATATTATTCGATGAATCAGATGGTCCCTTAAATAATCATAGATTTATGAATTTATAGTTGTTAACATTCTATGATCTTTGTTATATATGACTATCAATTAGAACATTATGGATAGATTTTTCTTCCATATCCATGTTTTTTACTTCCCACCGATATTCTCCAGAGTTTAAACCCAATGACGAGTTACTTTGGGAAACCATTATGTTTTTTAAATTACTTTTTAAAATGAAGTTTTATTATTCCTTTTTATGATATGTGTTTCCATGAAAGAAACATTTAAATAGTAAACATTTTATAACCCCGATGAATTTCAACAAAAAAATTCATTTTAAGGGGGTTAGATTGTTTCACACTGATTTGTTATAGACTTATTTTGAATAAATTATGATTTTCATTTATATCATTCAATGCACTAAGTTAAACATTCTTTTCATACTAAATCGTCATGTCATATATTACACGCAACACCGAGTCGGAGTATGATACACACAACAATAAGTATAGATATTGACCAATGTAAAAAAACAATGTTTGGATTATGTTATATAAAACACCAAAGTAGTCTTTCTCTACACACAATACTTACTTGACTTGCGTTACACGCTGGAGCAACCTACCTTGTGATCTTACATTGTACGCAATATCGAGTTTCACTAAACAATGATATAATACTAAATTATTATTATTTAATTGGCTATAAATTATCTATAATGAAAATTATTGATTAATTTTTAATTTGATATAACATTAACATTCATCTTATGTATTTTATATACATGATTTTGAAACAAATTCAATTTTTTAGATGAAAGAAGTATTTTAAAAAAATGATGTTTTTTTACATTTTGATGGCACACTCATTTCAAATATAATTTTTAACAATTTTATATATTCTATTATAAAAAATAATATTCTTCTTTGGAAGAGGGCCATCAAAATTTACTTTGGTTTAATTTATGGGTTTTAAAAAACACATTTTAACGAATATTGAAAAATATTGTATTTTACTTCAAAATTGCATTTTAATCTAATATATTTGTATAGTTAAATTATCTTTTTAATTGGTCTTAAAATTTAACTGGGTTATTATTTTATTATTTACAATAATTTTGTTCATTGGATGTAATTTCACATTTATATTGGACATAAACACATGACAATATCTTGATAGTTTTTACTTCTAAAAAACTCGCATTCTGGTTTTGACAACGTGAATTAATTTTAAATTAAATTATTCCAATTGGTTATTTTGAATTTAGTAAAAATTATTCCATATTTGGAATAATAAGGTAACAATTATGTAAATATGACCCTTTTATTTTTTTGGACATTATGAATAATAAATTAATTAATTATTTTTATTTTCCAAGATTAATGGATAAATTTTGTAAATATGGGTAACAAGTAATATTACAAAAATATAAAACTACCCTAACATACGTCATAATCCTATTTTATGAGATATTGAAGCCCATTATTATCCTTTCAAAATTTCTAGGACACCATGGAGCCACATGGGTGTGATAATAACATTTTATAATTTTTAATTTAATGAAAAGATAAATATAACTTAAACATTTATCTTTTAGTGAATCATTTTTAACAGAGGTTAATTTAACTTATCACTTTGACTATAAATATTAATTATAAAGATAAAAATATTTACTAAATAATTTAATTTTATTTATTATTCTTAGTCATTAAATAAAAATATTTCTTTATTATACAATGATGATGCAGTGATTACCTTATCAGTGAAATATTTAAATAAATCAAATTATAAATATTAAAATAAAAGTAATTTGAATATTTTAATGCCATAAAAAAATTTATTGGATTACATTGACATGTTAGGGATGGTTTAATTCATTTTTTGAAAAGTAATAAAGTTGTTATTACTTTAACAAAAATAAAGTACGATGTAGTTTCAAAATAGACGTACATGAGTTTTTATAACAATTACTATTTTATAATATGATAATAGTTCTAAAAATATATGATTTGTCCAACTGACATAGATAATGTAAAATATGTCGTTAATTATTCACTTGATGTTCTATTGTCAATTTATATTAACTATAGAAACCATATAATATGAAAATACAAGAAATTGTTTTAAGATTTGATGTTTTAATCTAAGGTGTAAAGCTAAATGATAAGGTTGATTTTGTTACCTAAATTGTTTATGAAACTATTGATTGAGAGAATTTAGACCCATTATAATAATATCTTATAACCAAATGATTTTGGGACCATAAGATAACAAAAATAAATTTATAATAATTTAATATTTTAAGACATTCTTAAAGGGTCCCTTACCTCCCCTATAAAAGGGAACTTCTCTTTCTTATTAATCACACATCTAAAGCCCTTTTTCTCAGCCAAAATCTGACCATTTTATCTTCCAACATCCCACAATTCATAATATAGGCCAAAATGTTCAAATAAATCTATAATTAGAATAAATTTTGTTCAAATATAAATAATGATACTCAAAAAAGAAGAGTTTCAGACACATATAGAAGAAATCGGACCTAAGGTAAGGGATAATTTTTCAATCACATTATTATCTGTTATTGTTTATTTTTAAGTATTCACTAGGGTATATTTATCATTCAAATACATGTTTCCTTAATATATAATTTTATTTCTATCCTTATATTATTTTTTACTGTTAATTGTTTTCACTGGTGAATTTTTTATTAAACGGTATAGAAAAAATATTTCATTCATTTTCCATAAAAGGAACTTTTTGACTTTTCTTGCAAGAGTAATAGAAGAATTTTTTTTTAAATTATATGGAATGAATGATTTTTTATGGTTTCATGAAACAGTGTTTCCTTGAAGATTCCTCTATAATATTTCAATTTTATTTTCAACTAAATACTTTTCTTTTAAAATTGGACGACATTTGGAGAAAAGAAAACATTTTTTTAGAAGAAAGGAAATTTTCCTTAATAATTAAGTTCTACTGTTTTATCAAAATTGTTTTCCATATAAGATAATATATGGTTATGTTTATATAAATATTATTACTTTTATTTGATTTTGTTTATGAAGGATTGAGGTTTAAGAAACCAATTTTATTTCATGGGTTATGTTAGGATGAATGATTTATGTTTTTATGGCACATGTAAGAGTGATTTCACTATGAGATGGGTGGGACTTATATATACCTCCAATGCATTGGGTAAATACTTATATTTCTTCAGATAGACAAGACTATAAAGACAAGTAAATCTGGTTCAGTAATATAGGTCTAGAACGACATGTAAATTTGGTTCAGTAACATAGTACTGGAATGAGAAGTAAATTTAGTTCAGTAATACATGGATAGAATGGCATGTAAATGTGGTTCAGTAATATAATTTTTCCACAATGAAGGTCTTGGAAGAAATTCCCTAGATACTATGGAAATAATATTATGTGTTTATTTTTAGGCCATAATTTCATGTTTTATGTCAATATCATTTTATCAATTTTGATGCTCATTTATGATTTAGGCCTTATGAACTTACAATATTTATTTCATGACTCATGATTTTGATATTCAAAATTTATTCTCTTGTTTTTACATTATTATGATTATGATTTTTTTTGTTCTTTATGTTTACCCTAACTGATCATTTGAGATCACCATTTTTATGTTTTCTGTTCCCCATGATATAAAAAAAGTTTTAGGTAGGAAAAGTAATGGGGAATATATTTATGGGAGATGTTGAAGATCTGTCACCGAGATAGAAAAATGTGTTCTGAGTTTCAAAAGTAACTAAACTAATATGATAATTAGGCATGTATTTGTGAATTGTATTATGTATTTTGAAAAAGAGATGTAATTTCCATGTACGAAAAACCTGGGTCATCAGGAAAATATGACTTTGAGACCCTAAAGTTGATACAGTCACTTTGAGATAGATGGTGGTATTTATGATCATACCAATATAGGTTTAGATCGTTCTCTTTGTCCTTCCCTAGAGGGTTCAATATGAAATTTCATGAACATCACTGGATTATGATCCACCCTAGAGGTCGTGTCTTAGATACGGTATTGCATCCCTCCCCAATACTGGGGTTAAATCCCTTATCACCCTAGTGTAGTTTGTGGAATCATGTGACCCTCTAATGAAAGGAGATAATTATCCATCCAACATGTTTCATTGGTAGGGTTTGTGGTATCCCCCAGCAGTTCTAGGAATGATCCCTGATGTAGTGGGTTGATCTAGAATGGTTTCATGGAATCCCCTCCTAATGATTCTAGGTTTGATCAACTCTATGTGTATCATAGTCTTCCTGGACCAATGCATTCTCTTTGGGAAGGGCCCAAATGAGCTAGATAGCTTCATCAAGGTTCTATGATGATACCATGGATCAAGGATAGTGTTCTCTTGGAATGATCATGGTTTGAGTAGAATCCTTTGGCTAGTAGCCAGTTATGACCCCCTTGTGTCATTGTGTCTCTATTGAGTATATCAATATATTCTTAATATATGTGTCTTAAACATATACTTATGTAGAGCTGACTAAACATTCCTTTTTTTGGGTGGTTTCATGGGGTCCTACTATGTACTTTTATAATCACCCATGCACAATCTTTTCCCACATGTGTCGTGTCTTTTTTAGATGATCAATGTTTTGACGGAGTCCTAGGAAGACAAGGATAAATTAGTCCTTACCAAGACCAGACTGACCAGGGTGTGTTCATGTGGCTTTTGGGGAGATATCCCAGTACCTTTACCATTAGGTGGGACTTTTTGTGGACTATTTGTTCTGTGATTGTATTTGGGCATGTTTAAATTATAGTAATTTTCATTTCATACACTATTGTGAGTCCTTAGATGTAATAATTCATTATTTCATTTGTTTTATATATTACCAATTTTTTTATTGGAGGTGTGTTTGTCTGTGTTGGTACATTAGGCTAATTAATCCCATTAATGGGATATGCCTCATTGATGCTAGTCACCAGAGCCTAGCCTATTGGATGTGGGATTGGGGTAGTCACAGCATGGGCCCCTCTAGGATGGGTCATGAAAAATGAAGACCAAGCTGATAACAAACAATATAATCAGGATAAAACTGTTTATGGTAGAAGTTCAAGCTGATCAATATCCCACCCCAAACCTTGTCCACTAAACTTCCCCATGAAAGTCTCACCATCATGAACCTTACCTTTGGGGTGTTTTCTCATGAATTAAAGGTATATTAATCAATACTATTGAAATATGTGTATGTACATTATTTTCTATAGAACAATCAATATATTTCTATCCTATTATTGTTACTATATAAATGATTTTTATTTTGATTCAATAAAACAAAAATAGTTTTTTGGAAAATATTCAAAATCAATTAAGGAATTTATTTTTATAAATTAATTTATTTTTCAATAATAAATAATATTTTTATTAAATATTTTTATTAAATATTTTTTATTAAATATAAATGATCAAATAATTTTTATAAAGTCAAATAAAATCTTTGTAAGCATTAAAAACATTTATTTTCAAAAACCCCTCATTTATTAGTAAATGTTAATTTTATTTTAAAAGTGAGAATTAAAATATATAGAAAATTAAATATATTAAAGTATAAATATTTATGGAATAAAAATTCTAAAATTATCTACCGGTGATACCTTTATAATTTTTTGAGAAAGGAGACTTTTTTTGTAAGAATTAAATATAGTATAAATATAATTTCTGTATTATAACATCATAATGTCCCAAAAGTGATGTAATAAATAATAAAAAAATGTTTCTATGAAAAAAAATATATGTTTTATGTTTTAAATAATTTGATTTTATTTTTATTTGATTAATTTTCTATTGCCAATATGAGTCCTCTAAAACCATTTATATATTTTACGGTTATAAAATAATTTATTTAAGAGTATGACTGTCCTCTACAAAATCAAGTGTGTAATTTTATTATGATCTCTAATTTTCCTTATAACATAATAAAATACACTCCCATTTGTTAAAATCCATTGGAAAACCCATGGTTTGGTTTTTGGTTTTGGTTATTTTATTATGTAGAGTCCAAAACATAAATAATAAATAAATCTACCACTTTTCCTATATAAACCCACACACTATCCCATTTATCTTCACTCAGAATCCTAGAAGCACATCCATTCTCTTCCCATAAATATCTAGACTCCTCTTAAGTTTCTCCATTCTCTCAAGAAGCCCCTCTCAATTATTTGGAGTCACACACTCATTTAAGAGATTTCTCTCTTTTGATTTACATTCAAGAACTTATTTTATGTTATGTATCTTAAATTACATTTTTTTATGTTGGGATATTCTATTTTATATTAACCTTACTTTCCATTTAATTTATAAATTATTATATCCCCCTTTAACTCTCATTAATCCTGTAATTCTCTTTTATGTAGACCGGTTACCCTACGCAAATATAGTTTGGATTCTTTTCTTTATTTAAGTATCATCAATAACTTATGACTTCTATTTCCAATTTCTGATTTTTAGATATGCTTCTACATGTCTATTTTAAAACACATTTGATGCCTATGTGATAAGGTAAACCCTTCTCTTCCATTAATCTATTTTTACGAATCATTATGTGACATGATTATGATGTTGAAATATCACCGTGATTTTCCATGAAAAAACAATTATGTAGTGAATACTATACCCATTTCATATGAAGGGAGTTCACATTTATCCATATATAAGTTTGGATTAGGTATTTACATATATGTATTATACACTCCATGATATTTTAATAATTTATGATTCTTATTGTATCCATGTTGTATAATCCTTATGGCTCACTTTTGTATGAGATTGAAATTAATGTGATGGGAGTGCTCAGAATTATATTGATCTCCCATGAATTGGTTAGTGTTTATTATCATGATATGTAATTTTGGGATAAAGAGTGAAGATTATTCATTATTTTAATTTTTCCGTTAAGATTTCCTGTCAGTTATCCTTGGCCAATGTTTACGATGTAGTGATTTAAGATGTTTCTATATTTCCCAAGATTTGTGTATAATGATATATTGTGTCTTAATATTCATGTTCCTTTTATTCCCCATTGATATGACTATATTCTAACCTATATTACCTTATTAATTTTATTTCTTGTTCATTCCCATGCTAGGATTTATATTTGGACCCTTTCTTATGAATGCCCATAAGTTATCCCAGGAAATTTTATAAGCCATGATATTTTAGAAGAATGTTAAAGATGTTTTTAAAAATGTATCTTTATTCCATGTTCAGGATGTTATGCTATGTTCAAAATTTCCAAATACATTATAATTATAAATAATTTGGATTATATCAAGTGTAATATTATTTAATAAATCATGTATTAATGTGCATTAAATATTATTATTGTTATAGTTCGTATAATAGTAAATGTTTTGTAAATTTACAGATTAGGATTAGAAAAATCTTGAGAAATCCATAGGGATAATACTATATATTAGAAAATATCCCTAAATTTTGGTAATTATATGGTATACAGTTCATCATGAAAATACATCCCTATAGAGATACTATAAGTGGATTTATTTCTATAATAGAGGTATCTAGGGGAAATAACTCAGACATGGTGTGTCGGGCTTGAAATGGTGGAACATTGAACACGAAAATTGGCCTTATAGCACCCTTGGTTTGAAACTAGTTAGGGATATTATTTTATAAATTAACAATATCATTATGAACCTATATTAGGGGAATATGAAATTACCCATAAGGGGATATGTAAGGAAATAGTTCATGGATAATATATGTTGAATCCTAGAAATTCATAAGATATATAAATAAATTTAATTTTTAAGTTATCCAATTAATATCATGGGATTTACCCTTCATGTGTTTACTTATTTAAAAATACTCTTCAATAATTTTCCAATTATTCTATCAAATGGCCATAAATAGGAGGAATTGGGTAATCAATCAATCAAACTAGCAATTTGATCACTTCCCCAACGACATCACAACCTGATGTGAGTAGGAATCATGAACTTCATGATGATACTCTCCCAGCTTAATCAGGATTTAAAATGTAACATGGATTACAAAGAGCATAAAATATGTAGAGACCCGAAGCCTGACTTACATGGACATTACATTACATTTGCGGAATACTTAGTACATAACAAAAACACACACAAGGATCGTAGTAGTTTAGTGTCTTTGGAAACTCGGAACGTAATCTTCTAATCGTGGTGAAAGATCTTCAATATCTCCCATAAAGATCTTCCCTTTTTTTTACCTAAAACCTTTCTTTATATCCTGGGGAAAAGAAAACATAAAAGGGTGAGCTCAAATGCTCAGTAAGGGTAAACAAAAGAAAAAATCAATCACATCGTATTCATAAGAACATAACATTTTGGAAATCTTAACCTGCAAAAGAGAGTATAATTTCATAACATGGGATAAATCATAGTAGTGAAATGAAATCCCAATAATCATAACATAAAACATTAATCTTTGTGGCATACACACATAATCATAGAGAATCATTTCTTGTTAGTCAAGACTCATTGCCAAGACTATCTTAGTGGACAAAGTCCCTTTCGGAATCGAGTAACCCTCGTTTCAGTCCTGTTTCACTGAACCGGTATAACCTACCGTTCCAGCCCTGTCTATCTCATGAGATATGAAATCGTTACCCAATGCATTGGAGGGAGATATAGGTCCCACCCATCTTATAATGAATCCTTTCTTATGTGTTCCACATAATCATACATCATCGCATAACACATGTAACAAAAATGGGATTCTTGAAACATCATGACATCATAAATCAATTCATATAAGATAAAGGAATTCATAAAAATAATTTCATCACAACAGGATCAAATCAATGTAATAATAGGGATAAAAACATAACCCTTTATTATCTTAGATAGAAAATAATTTTGATAAAACACTTGAACTCCATTCTTGAGGAAAATATCCTTTCTTCTTCAAAAACATTTTTCCTTTCATAACATGTCATACGACTTTAAAATAAAAGAAGTTGATTAAAAATAAACTTGAAAACTTGTAAAGGAAGCTTCTTGGATTTAATGTTTTAAAAATCCATTCATGCCGTATAAGTTAAAAAAAACATTCTTCTCGTACTTTTGCCGGAAAAGTCAAAAAAAGTACCTCGTACGATAAACGACAAAAGATTCCTTTCATATCTTTTACTAAAAACTCACCGAAGGGTAAAATAGGTTTTAAACAATTTTAGGTGAATGTAAATAATATTACATATTGAGGAAACATGGATGTGGATGATAAAATACACCCCAGTAAATTTCAAAGTATAAACAATCTCAGATAAAAATGAGATTGTGATATTTCCCTTACCTTAGGTCCGATTTGCTTCGTAAGTGTCCGAACCTCCTGTATAATGATTTAGATAATGTCATTTACTTATTACAGAATCATATTCATTGTTATGATATCATATATGGTTAAATTATGACATTATATTACCCGTTCTTTTGTAAATTCCATGTTAAATAAGCGTTTTGGGTAAAATCGTTTCATTTATCGTAGGTGTTCTGACTTGTTGTTCTTGACATTATTATTACTTATATCATGATTTACTTACTTCCAGAATATAAAATATGATTTATATATCATATATATTCAGTATATATATATATATATAATAGATAGATAAATGAAATGAAAAACACCGTTCATGGAGACGGTAGTCCGTACGTACGCATGAACGCTGTTTTCCTTTCCTTATTGTCTTGAATGGAAGTAAGTAGATGACATTCATATATATACATAAATCCAGTAGCTTTATAATGTCATATATTTCATTATTATTTCTTATATATACTTTATAATCATTCTTTAATGGTTAACATGGAGAATGAATCTCATCGCGTCGTGGAGACGGTAGTCCGTACGTACGCACGAGCGATGATATCATTTCCATAAATATTGAATTGAATTGGAGTGGATTATACAATATATCAGAATCAATATGATGTTGTAATAACTATTTATAGTTATTCTTTACACCATTATACCCATCCATGTAAGGTGGTGGTGGAAAAATAGATTACACCACGGCGTGGAGACGGTATTCCGTACGTACGCACGTGCGGTGATTTCTTTTTCCGTAGGATGGATAGATGGTGAAATAGGTTTGTTTCATACTTATAATAACATATCAGTATATGAGTGATACTGATGTTATTACTTCATAATGAAACAACCTATGAAGAAGAAGTGGAAGAAGAAATAAAGATGAAAGAATTGGTAACGGTAATTACCTCTTCTTTGAAGCGCCTTTTGGAGACCTCCTCTTAGGGAACTAAAATTGGTCTTTGAGGAAGACCAGAACCTCTAGGATGTTTCTAGGGAAGTGAATAAGAGATTTTGGCAGAGGTTGGCCGAGCTTGAGTGCTCAAATTGGTGTGAGGAGGAAGGGGAGGAGGTGTCCTTTTATAAGGGAAGAGAGGGGCACCTTAGGAATATCTCAAAATATTATTTTATATTAAAGTCAAAATCGGTTTATAATGGTTCCAAAGGGTCTTATTTCGAAGCTAAAGTGGGGATGGGTCGAAATCCTATCAACCAATAAGATTTAGACAAGTTTAGGGTATTATTTTAACCTTATCAATTAGATTTAACTCTAAGTTAAATAATTTAACTTTTACCGTGTCTTTTTGTTTTCTTTCACTATATGGTTAATACACTTACTATAACATACCAAACGAACCCCAAATTGTTTATTATTAATATATATATCCTTATCTAAGTCATTTGTCCGAACCTTAGATTTTTAGGAATAAAATAACAATTAATAATATAATATTTGATTTAAAAACTATTTTGTGTCAATTTTGACACTATTTGATATATGATTTTTGTGAAAGTCATAACAGAATTATATGTTAGAAAAAAGTTGATTAAATCAACACTAATATATCATAGTAACCTAGAAAATTAGTGGAATTCATAAAAAGTCTCAAATTATATTTAGTTTGGTGTTTATAACATCAATTATGTCAATATTTCATTAATAAGATTATTACTGCATCATCTTTGTGTCATAAATAAATTAACTTATTTGATGTCTAAAAATTACAAATAAAATACCATTATGTGGGAAATATTTTTATATTTCTAATGAATATTTATAGTATAATTTATCTTATGTATAACCCTATATTAAAAATGTTTTAGTAAATAAACTTTGATTTTAACTCTTTTAACTCTTCTTTGAATTAAATAATAATAAATGTCCTAATCTAATCCAAGTGGGCCTAAATGGTCATATTTTATTCATAAGGTTGTTTTTGATCGAATTACACTTATCCAATAGAATTAGGACATGTTTTAGGGTAATATTAATATCATTTTTACCCTTAATTACCCTATTTACTTTTAACCGTGGTAAATAAAAGTAAAAAGTTACTATTCACCAAAAATTATTTTCATCTCATTGAACCACATTTTACTTACTGACATCAACCGTGTCTCTCGGATTTTTGAAATTTCATTCACAGAAGCGGTAAAATTAAGTTTTATGAAAAATTCAGTTTTTTTAACTACCACTTAGTAGTTTCACTATTCATCAAAAATTGATATTTTTCAGAACAATGCCAAAATTTCATCCTAAGCTATATTTCATATTCCGAACTCAAAAATGAAGTCTATTTTTCCAAATTCATAACATAGAGGTTGCATTAATTAATTTTATAATTAAATCCCGCTGTTAAAACAAATAGCGTGTTTTTTAAGAAACAATATCTATCAAAAGATTGACACTAGTTTATAACTGGTTTAAATGTGAAATTACATCCAATGACCAACATTGTATTAAATTGTAAAAATATATTCTAAATACACTTTAAAACAACTCAAATTAATAATTTATCAATATTAATTATTTCGATTAAAAAAGTTGTTTTTAATTAAAATTTAGTAATTTTCACTATTCATCAGAATATGAAAGTTATCTGAAATGTACCAAAATTTCACCTTAGGCTAAATTCGATATTCCGAATCCAAAAATGAAATCCATTTTGAAAAATAAAATTTACAAAATTTCAAAAAGTGGTTATTACTATTCATAACGGCTAGTTTTAATAACATTTTAATAGCATATCACTGTTTAGTGAAACTCGTTATTGCGTACTACACACGCTATCGAGGAAGGTCGCGATTGCATGTAATGCAAGGAAAGTCAAGGATGCGTGTTGTGCAAGCTCCTTTTTGTGTTGCGTACAACACAAGACATTAGTGAAATTAAAAAGAATATTTTTCATAAAATCTTGGGCTGTTACAAAATCCCTTGAACACATTAAAATCATTGATTGATACCTTTATGCGACAAAGGAATCTAAAATTAAATGGATCATCTGATCCCTTAATCAGGGAATAATACATCTATTCCATTGGGATGATCTTCTACATCCTTCAATGATTTGTACAAGAGAAGTTTATACTAGAACTTTATTATATAGAGTGATACATTGATTAGTGATTCATAGTGATCAAGAATACAAATCCATAGAAGATATTGAAGTGATGGAGTATAAGGAATTCATGGAATTTTATTTGATAACTACATTCCTTGCACTCTATATCTTAACATAGAATGGGATATCCTTTCCCTCAAGTAAAAACAAGATGAATCTATTAGGGTGTACACATAAATATTCAAAATTATTGCCTGATATGATGTGATCTTTGTCATTACCCCTGAATGCATAGACTAAAACATATTTTGTGGGCTAGGACATAGTATAAAAAAATCCATAGTGATCTATGACTTTGATAGCTACAAAGAAATGTTTGATGTGCCATCAAAATCAAAATAGAGGTCAAAGAATATCAGTGGTATCTGTAGGATGAGAAAAAAAAGTGGAGTGTAATTTTGGTTTTTGATGAATAAATCTAATGGTGATAATAAATTTCAACACCGCACTTGTCAATGGTCAAGAAAAAAAGCCATGGAAATTTTCTAATCAGTATGAGAAATATCTATATGTGTGGAAAAGAAGGGTTCCTACCTAACAATTTTTGATTGGAAACCCCACTAATGCGATGGAGGAAAGGTATGCTCCAGTTAACCCTAAACACATTATTCATTACTAAAATTGCAAGGTTTGGGGAACTTTTCAAATACATTACCTATGACAATGGTTTTACGAGACTACAAAAAACATCCAAGGAATAAAGGGAGATATTTTTCTATCACAAGGGATGATGTGGATCGGTACAAAAAAGTTAGGATAGGTATGATAGTTATTCATTAAAAAATGATAATGTACTTTTTGATTCAAGTTTTATACATTCATTCATATCACATAATTTTAGTATAACTATTCATGGTCCACCCCAAAGCATAAAAATAGAGTTATTTGTGAAAATGGAAAATGGGGAAATTATTTCTTCCTAATTTTATTACTCCTCCACAATCTCAATTTGTGGGATAAAATTCCTAGATAACCTTTTTATGCTACCTTTGTTATAATTTGATTCAATTATGATCATGGATTGGAATTCCCTATATAGCGCCAACATAAATTTCTATGAGAAGGAAATAAGTTTATGTATCACAAATAGACTCCTGATTCTATACAATTGCAAGGAGGAGGATGAATCATTATCTATTGGTGTTGAAGTGTGACATATATACACATCAAAAAATCATCAATTATATATTCACATAGAAATAGATGACAATGAACCAATGAAGATGGTTAAATATGATCAAGTACTATGAGTGTTAAATTAACCACTATCATGGTAAAGATAATAAAGTAGAAGATGATATTAGTAGAAAATACCCAGTGATTCTATCATTGATGATAATTGAGAGTGATATGGTCTTCTTATATTTGAAATGTATGGAAATTGTATTCATAAAGGAAGGAACATCATAATGCCATTCACAAATGATTTCTCAACCATGACTTTTGGAAATGATAAACTATTATTAGAGAAATGATGTGGGAATTCAAAAGAAAGTGGAAACAATAAGAAAAGGGAAATCCTTGTAGATAAATGTAAATGAGTAAAAAGTTGTGAGATCTGTGTCAATACTATGTGTATCATTAAGTTAAATAAGGATCTATTGGATTGTGCACATAGACCACCCTTCTCCATCTACCCATGAAGAAAAAATACGTATCAAGATCTTTGATAACACTATTGGTGGGACAATATGAATAAGGATATCACAAAATATACATCAAGATTTCTTGTATTCCTGCAAGTGAAAGTGGAATGGAAAAATACAAGGAGATGATGAAACCATTAGTCATACCTTCATGGAAATGGGAAAACATTACGATGGACAATGTCACTGGTCTTTAGAAGATATCAAAAGAAAATAATGAAATATGGGTCGTAATGGATCATCATTAAATGAATTCACACGTCATTGTGATTAGAGAGGATTTATAATTGGATCAACATGGATATAAATAGGTCATATAACTGGGGAGAATTCATAGAGTACCACTGTTAATAATATCTGATCGAGATCCAATAATTACCTTTATGTTCTAGAAGAGTCTCTAACACATGCTGAATAATATGTTGAACTTCTGAATATATTATCACTCCAAATATGAGGTCCAATATAAGAGGACTATCAGGAAAATATAAGAGTTGTTGGGATAATTCTTAGTTGACTTAAACATCTTCTTCTGGCTGAGTTATCTTACAAAAACAGTTTCCAATCAGGCATCCAAATGTATCCCTAGGAAGACTTTTTCAAGAAGAGGTGAAGAACAAATTCATTCTAGGTTTAAGTTGAGGAACATAAATTGCTAGGTCCTGAAATTGTGGAAAAGGTTTAGACCATTCCACAACACATCAAGTCTGATCAGAGTTAACAAAGTAGTTATGCTAATAATTGTTGATGAAACCTATAGATTGATATTGGAGACACGGTTTTCCTCCTCATATCTACATGGAAAAAAGGTTATGAGATTTGGAAAGAAGGGAAAACTTAGTTCAAGATACATCATCACTTTTGAGATCTTAGATCTCATTAGAGTGGTTGTCTATGAAATTTCAATCCCACTCAACTTTTCTCAATTACATGATATATTCCATGTATCCCACTTTAAGAAGTACATATCGTAACCCTCGCATATAATCAATCTAGAGGTGGTACCATTTGAGAATGATGTTTCCTATGTAGAGTAGCCAGTGGAGATCTTAGATTATTGAGAAAAGTTCCACGAAACAAGATAATGGCCCACATCAAAGTGTTAAGGATTAAACATAAGTTGAATAAGTAACATGGGAACCAAGGGAGGTGATGAAAAAGAGTAACCCTCATATATTTTAGTATGGTATTATAAAATTATGATGGTTGAATTTCATAAGGGGTTATGATCTTAATGACCTAAACTGTTATAAATTAAATTTCCCATGATTTTTCTTAAATGTATAATTATGTAATATGTTTATAGAAAATAAATGAAATTATTTGGTTTTATCATATCCTATTATATTTAATTTACTAATAAGAATAATTACTATTGATAATATAATCATGGAATAGTGATCACATGATTATTCTGAATATAGGGGTTTTTCCAGTACCACTGGCACAAATAAAAGAATTTATGGCCTCAACCAGTCGGATTGTACCATGTGAATCCCATTTATTATAACATTCGGGGGGAGATATAATCATTGGTCTTTCCATTGAAAATACCATGCTAATATCTAACAACATAATAATTACTGAAACTATTTATTGGCGAAGTTCACTATTATTGACATCTCATCCAAAACCATGTTCATTGAACATTTCCAGGAATGTCCCACCATTTTGCATCATACCCTCATGGAGTTTTTTGGTGTATAAATGTATATGTGTCAATACCCTAGAAATATGAGTATGTGAAGTATTTTTTATAAAATAATTAATACATTTTCATCCAATTATTATTACTTTATAAATGATTTTTATATTTATTCAACAAAACAAAAAGAGTATTTTTGGGTAAAATTAAAATCTAATTACGGAATTTATTTTTCTGAATTAATATATATTTAAATATAAAATTTATTTTTATAAAATATTATTATTACATAATTTTTATTAAATATAAATGATCATATTATTTTTATGAAGTCAAATGTAATTTTTATAAAGGTTCGAAAACTGTTATTGTAAAAAACTCAGCATTTCATAATAAATGACGATTTTATTTTAAAAGTGAAAATTTAAATATTTGTAAAAAATTTTAGATAAAATAAAATTTTTTCCAAATCATAATTCCAAAATTATTCAACAGTTATTTTTCATAATTTTCTAAGGTATCTGAATTTTATAGTAACAATTATATACTGTATAAATATAATCTTTGCATTATGATATCATAATAACCCAAAAGTGATGAAATAAATACTAAAAAAGGTATAAATAAACAGAGATATTTTTTCGTTTTAAAATAATTATATTTAATATTTATTTTATTAATTTTATAAAGCCAATACGATTCCTCCCAAACCAATGATATATTTTATGGTTTTAAAATCATTTATTTAAGAGTATGACTCAACTCTATATAAGAAAGATTATTATTTTATTAATTTAGGTCATTTCACATGTAAAATAATTAGATCCAATCCTATTTGGGAATAAACATGGTAAAAAACTATGGTACCATTTTTTATTTTGGTTATTTCATTATGTTGATCCCAAAACCTAAATAATAATGAAATGTACGTTCTTCATATACAAACCAACCCAATATACCATTTTTATTCACAAAAAATCCTTGGAGCACATACATATATCTAGAGTCATCCCAAGGTGCCTTAATGATATAAAGAGGATCCTCCCAATCATTTGAAGTCACACACTCAAGTAAGAGATATATTTATTCTCACTTCCATTCAAGACGTTATTTTAGGTTTTCTCTCTTAAATCCCATTTGGTTATATTGGGATATGTTCTTATATATTCCCCTTAAATTAAATTTAATGTATAAATGATAATATATACCTTCCGCTCACCTTAATCCTCCCATGATCCTTTATGTACATCCCTTACCATTCCGAAATATATTTATGATTATTTTATTTATCAATGTTTCTTCATTAACATATGCATTTTATTACCAATTTATAATGATGGGATATGATTTTAGACCTCTCTATTACTATATATTTTCTTTCTATGTGATGATATACCCCGCTATCTCTTATATTCTAATTTTTATGAATTTTTATGTGATCTTATCATGCTGCCAAAATTTCACGATGAATTTATATGTGAATTTTTTCCATGAATACCATACACATGTCCTATAAAGGGTGTTCACATTTATACACATATACTTTTTGATTGGGGAAATAAATATATTTATTACACACTACTAGGTCTTGGAATAAATTTTTATGATGAATAGATTCATGTTGTATGATCTATGTGACACACTTAATCCTAAGAATTAAATGTATATGATCGGTGTGCCCAGAATTATGTAGAATACCAATTCATTGTTTAATATTTAGTATCATGATAGATCATGATGGGATAGGCAGTTATCCTAATGTTATTTTGAGAAATTTTCCATTATGATGTCTTGGTAGTTAGTTGTGACATATGTTTTTGATGCTGTGTTTTTAGATATTTCCATTTTTCTTGTGTTTTTTTATCATTAAATACCATGCCTTATTATTCATATTCATTTTATTCACAATTGACATGCCTATTCTATAACATGCATTTACTTTTTTAGGTTATTCCATTTTTATTCTCTTATTGGGTTTTATTGCTCACCCCTTTCTTATGTATGTCCACAGGTTCTCCAGTGTAGTTTTAAATCCCACTGAAATTTAGAAGCATGTTTTGAATGTTTTTTATATTGTTGTTGTATCCCATGTTCAAGATATATTGTTATGTACCTAATTTCCAAGTACACTAGACTTATCAATATTCCTAGTTGAATTATGTATGATCATAAGTAATAAATCATTTTTTTAATGTGAAATACTGATCAGGGTTGTTATAAAACCCATCAAAAAAATACCTTAAGTTGGAAAATTCTTTAAATACATTATAATTTGAATTACACTACACCATCCTTACAAATATACCATTCATTTTTACACAAATAATTAATCCAACCCAAATAAATTTTCAATTTCTATTCCATCACTAGCTGAATTATAGTCCTTATGATCACAAAATATCCAATCTTTAAATTTATTCATCTATTTTCATATCTAATGTATCAAATAAACCATATATAATCATCATCACTACTCTCATATAAGTGGATATACAGATAAATCAAAAAAATAAATATGATAAATCATACCCATCACACCTCACATATGTGTGAAATCTTCTCAAATACACATCCTACTATAAACCTATATCACCCCATTATTGGTTCATGGTTACCATATAAACCTCAAACAACCTACCTTATAACATTTAAAAGGGATTGAGTAATAAAAGTGAACCACAATCAAGATAAAAAACATTAATAAATTTAATCCCTTATTTGAAAAACAAATTTTATAATTTCATAAAGTTATTACATCTATTAAAATGCACTGATGGGAAATCAGTTGCAAAATTTATTTTTCGATATTATACATAACGATGTTATGATTTCATGATCTTGTATAATTAAAATATAAAGAAAAATACCATTTACACAAGGTAAGTTAAAATTTATTGAATTTGTACCAAACATGAAGGTTTTTATTTACTTTTATTTATAATTATATATCTCCCCCTATGAGTCACACAAAAATATCGATTCTTATAAAATTAATTTTTATTAGAATATTAAACCAACTATTATTGTAATAACACTGAACCTTCATCAACCAATCATTATATACTTTCTAGAATCCTAGAAGATCATTATCTAATTTTTTTTGGCCAACTATAAGATAATATCACTATAAAAAGAAGTTTCAAAATATAGAATTTATAACTTCATCCTTTTTTATTTGGTATATCATTTTTCATTCGTTTTATAATTTTTGTTGTATATTTATTTTCAAAATAAAAGTTGTTAAAACTGGACCACCAAAACTGAGAAAATTGATATTATAGTAAAAAAATCGTAAGCAAATACTCCAATATAATAATAACATAGTAAAAAACAGATCAAATTGAGTAATGTTCATAAATGGTTCAAAGAGACTCTAATCATTTAAAAGAACAAGAATATGTTGAATATAAAAGAGTACAAAAACAGAAAAACCTAAAGAGACTAAGAATAATTAGTATAAGGTAGACATCAGAATAAAACATATTAAATGAACTAAGAATTTATATTTTCATTAAATTTAAGGGAAGTAAATATATCCCCACCAAAAACCAGAACATGGTTTTTGAATCAACATATTAGTATTGGTATATCATATGTTTAGTTACACATCATCATTATATTTAAATTGAACCATAATAACTAGCTGATGAACATATATCAGCACCCTCCCCATATCCCCCACCACTCTATACTACCCAAACCCACGTGAATATTTTATTGAAAATTTTACCATATTGTATATTTAAATTTAGACATGAGACAAGAAAAAGTTAGTGTTATAAATGATTATAATAATTTTATGATTTACCTACATCTCATGATGATGGATATAAAATTAACCTTTTACTACTATCTGGGTACCTATTCAACCACCTTATCATACTAAAAATGAGTGTTCAATGACGTATCATTGAAATCATTCAATATTCTCCATTTAAATTCATTCTATTTCTTACCCAAATTATTCAATTACTCCATTTGTGAGATAACATCAACAATGGTAATGTGGAATATAAACTGCACAAAGAGATTCATTTTTAAAATATTAAAATAAAATATAATAATTATTTTAAATTACATCATAATGTTTTAAAATTACCTTTATCTGGGAATCAAATACATCATTTTTCCAATATTTTGGTATATACCTCAAATCAGTGAAATTCTTATTCCTTAGAATTCTAGTAATGTATTCCAATAATATTAACATCAGAACATATATTTAAAAACTTTCATGCAAAAAATATAAATGATAACATATGTACAGTAAAGGATAAAATATTCTTAGAAATGATAATGAATGTCTATATATATAACATAAGTGGATTATAATTTAATGGATGACTGCATAATCAATAATTTTGAACTTCTCTTATGCCATTTTCATACTCTATCATTACATCATCTACTTCAACCACCATTAAAAGAAACAAAATTTAAATATCATGATCAAAAAATAAGTTCATTTCATGATATTAATGGGATTTAGTGTCAGATGTCAAACATTCCACTCCATATCCTATATCATATAAGTTTATTTGTTTTATGTTAGAAAATACACTCCACCCTCCATCCGTTACATACTCCACATAATATACCAATTTTTCTTTTGATTAAAATATATATGAATCTTGTAATTCATAGAAATCGACATCAATAATGTGAGATAAGTTCACATAAGTAAATAAAAAAGAATCACTTTTAATACCTCTAATAATGTTAAACCACTATCATTTGAATAAAATAGCAGAAAAATTCCCTTCGTAGTTTAATTTGAAAATTTCAATAAACATTCCACAGTACACCAAATAAAAAAGAGTAAATATAAAACTATTATATGTCATCAAACCCACTTTTCAGTTGACTAAAAAATATTTAAATCCATTAACATTGTATGAATAAAAATTTATATATTCTTTTAGAGGAACTCAATAAAAAAATATCAAATATTCCTACATCTCAACTCGATCATCAGTATTCATTATCTATCAAAAATCATATACATTATTATATTTATAAAATATGTGTCAACCTAATATCTATATTGATTGGAATATTTCTGAACATACACAATGTGTAAACAATTCTACAAGTTATTTATGAATGGATTTTTTTTATATCTCTCTTATATCATCTTTGACTTTTGATTACTCTCTTTGAATTTATCCTGATATATTTAATAAATGGTTATATAATTTCATTGTTCAGTTTCACATATCTTTGTTCTTAGAATTGAAGAATTTCTATCAGAGTAAGATTTGAGATTCTCGAACTCAATAACTAATAGTATGAATGTTTTATGATTTACCATGTAGTTGATATTGTGTTAAGGTTTCATTAACATATACAACATGATTGAATATTTACTTCATGTCATCAATGTTTCTAGTAAAAAAAATTGACTCTTATACTAAATATTCTTAATAAATAGAGCCTTTTGGTTAATATTTATTTTTCCTGTATGATTTCAAATGACTAAGATATATATGAAAATATACAAATAAAATACAATTATGTATTTAATGAAGTTCCAAGAATATTTTAATGAATATTAAAAACATATAATTAATGTACCTATCAATTGGATACATCCATTTATAATATATAGGGAATCTTAATTCATTTTCGTTGACCAAATGTAGAGTTAAATGAATCATGATAGTAAATAAGAGATGGAGGAAAGATCATCAGCATTACAGAAATTGACAATAAAAATATATCTAAAGAATTTAAAGTTCATCATTTTGTAGAGTTTTCTCAAATAGTTGTACGAATAATGATAAAAATTAGAATACAAATACTGTATCCTTTTTAGGTAACAATGTATGCAATGGAAATGGTAGTAACTACTATAACAAAATATGTGGATATTGAATTTTTAATCCATCTAACATATTATTATTTAAGTTGAAATAGCTTGAGATATTACTTGAATACATATAATATTACATCATGTGTTTAAAAAATTCAGGAATGTATATTGATCACTATTTTTCATTTAAAAAATTTCAGAATCGTAAATTATATTATCATCAGGTCGAGATCTGGATTTATATTCATTGTTTTTAAGACCATATGATAATTTATTTGGTCATTTTATTTTCTATTCTCATTAACTAATGTGATGATAAAGTTGTTACAAACATTTTTCCCAATATTTATAAAATCTTGTTTTTTCCTCAAAATATTAAATTACAATAAAGTATGTTTGAAGAATATACATTTTTTGTTCCATTGATACCTTCAAATTTTACTTTATGACACACTTTGAACTCATTTTACACTATCATTCAAATGATGAACCTTCAAAAATTATTTTTCAATATTTTAAAGATATGGAAATATTTTAGATCCATTCAAAACATATTGAGGTTTTTTATGCTCAATAAAACCATTGAATTCTGAATTGTTCAACCAAAATATATGATATGCATCGAGAAATCATTAATGACACATGAAGCTCCATTTTTTAATTTAAAGCAGATTTTTGGGTTGAAAATAGATTTCAAATATTTGAAAAGACAATACCACGTAAGTATTCTAATAAGATATGTTCCCAAGTATAAGGAATACACTAATGGTCCCAATTAGAGTAGTGTGAATTTTGAATATTTTTCTAAAAGATGAATTATACGTCTCAATAATTTTTCTCCATAATTACTCTAATTATTCTAAAAGAGGTTGTAATAAAATAATGAAATACTTTCAAAACATTTTTTGTCTATGAATAATTATCTATATGAAAAAATATTTTTTCTTACACAGCCACAATGGTAGATTTTAAGGGATAAAATAACTTTCCAAATGTTATAACTAGTGGTCAAATGCCAAATGGGTCAAATGCCAAATGGGTTGAATCTATTATTTGAAAATCCCAATCACACATTATTATGATTGAATATGAAATTTTGATGTAATGAACCAGATGTATTCCTTGTTTTTAAATATCTAGGATGTATCATTAACCCATCATTGTTATTTTAACTAGAATTCTAATTCATTTGATCAACAGTTTGTGATGACATGAAAAATATTTTCAAACAAGGATTTAATGTTCAGTAATAAAAAATCATTCCAAGTGGATTTTTATTCTTTTTATTCATAGTAGTATGTTGATTCATAATTACAACATCACCCATTTGCATCCCTCAAGATCATTTTTTTTTCAATCTAGTATACTAGAGTCATGTCCCCAATAATGTAAACAATCATTGGGAAAAAGAGGTATTTTTGAGTAATTATGAGCAAGATTGTAAATAATTTTTTTATTTAAAAAATACTCAAGTATATTAGCTTCAAGAAATGCATCCAACCATAATTTGAATATCATGGCCAACACCATACTTATAATTCAATATTGAAAGTTGATATTGTAGAACATCAGCAGAAAAGAAGGTTTTGAATATTTAAAAAATCCACTATATAGATATTGACTTCCATAATTAAATAAATAATGAAACACGTTTGTCTTATTAGTGATTTTTTCTCTTACATAAGTCTCCAAAAAATCAAGAGGTAGATCTAATTATATATTTCAATCCTGATCTGGTTGTCTTATAGTTCCAAAACATCACTTTTCATGTTTTTATTTTTTATCTCCCTCAAATGGCTGTTTTTATATGTTTTGATGTTTATGTTGTTTTCTTTCATTATATAAAGCATCATTTAAAAGGGATTGCATTCCATTTTATATTATCGATGAAGTTGTGAGATCATTCTATAAATCAAAATTAGTGATCAAACATTATGTAATGTTTGAGTCTCCAAACCATATCCAACACAAATATTGACGAGGAATTACTTCAATACCAAGTGTTTATAAACATCGTGTCTCTTAAATCATCTTCTAAATTGACATTTTTGTTATTGAAAATTTTTTGTCTGATTAATGGATCTGTTGGAATTAAAAAAATCTAAAAACTCCTTCAAACCTTTAGAATACTGAGGCATGTTCCTCGGTAATGCGACCCATCTTTTATCTATATGCATCACAATGTGCCTACAACATATTAAAAAAAATTAAAACACATAATCATTACTAATTAGGGAATGAGATAAATGTATGTATAATAAAAAAATCCAAGTAGTTATAGGAAGAACCATAAAACTACTAAAACGAAAAATTAAAAAATGGAAATAAATCATGGATGGAATTATCTAATATTTTAGCAAGATAAAATCATACAATCATTAAGAAAACAACACTACAAATTTTCATAGAAAAACATTCATTGAAACCCACATTGAAAACTAATTTTGAAATCTATCTATTTCATTAAAATCATGTTTAATGTAAAGACACCACTCTTTAATGGAAGTCAACTAGTGTAATGTGACAATTTTTCAAGGCCAAAAATTCACATTCTAAAAACATTTCAGGACACCATGAGGCTTATTCTCTCAAAACCATTTAAAAAAAGATTAAATTTTAACAAAATTAAATTTCTAAAATATTAAACTAAAATAAAACACAAAATATTTAATAAAAAAACAATGTAGAAAACCCCTTCGAATAGTTAATCACCCTTATAATATCCATTTGTATTTTTAAAAATAATTGGTATGTGACCCAGTTCTATGCAAAGTCATTAAACCATTATAGTCTATTGAGTAACCAAAATGTAAATTGATTCATGTGGATAGATTCATACTAATTATTAAGAATTGAATAACTAAACATAATGGTATACTATTATAAAAATAAAAAATTCCCATGGATTGATATAATTGACCACCGAGTCATATTAATTTAATTATAAACAATGAACATGGAATATAATAACAAAAATCTATCCTATAGTAATAGTAATCCAGGAAAAGTATAAGAGGTGAAATGCAGAATAATTGATTCACAATAATAATAATAAAAATCTACAATAGAAGAAATATAAAGGAGCTAATTGAAATTAGTAGTATGAAAAAGGATATAATATATATATAAAAATTAACATACTATTAGAAAAATAAATAAAGGATAAGATATCTTATTGTAAATGTCTAATTCATCATAGTAGAAATTCAAATAAAGAAGAAGATATTTATTAAGAAGAAACCAATTCATACTTTTCAGAAACCAAAAAAAGGAAATATTGTATAGGATATTAAAAACAAGTACTAATAGCTTACAAAACATTGCCTTAGACATGGTATAATGAATTTATTACAAGATTTATTGGTTTCATAAACAAAAATAAATATGTAATCATTTTTCTCAAGATGGAAAATAAGTCAAATGGAATATTTGATGATAAAAATATAAATTGTGGAATGTAATAAAACAATGAGATCACATTGTAAAATTACGAAAAATAGAAAAAATGATAAATATATATCATTTCCTACTTCACTATGCATTGAAAATCCGTAATCATTTTGAGAAAGAAATTGAAATAAGGAAAAAAATGTAATTTAAAAAACATACAATGAAAAAATGTAAAACTTAGTAAAGGGAAAGAAAAATCAATCATCTAACAATGAAGGGTTAGAAAAAAATTTACTATTTTTAAAATATATTCTCAATATGGTTCTCCCAAACCCATAAAATATACGGCTTAACTCTCTCTAGATAAGAGAGGATGAATGGGGACACCTACCAATTTAATTGTAGACTATCTCTTTTAGACCTTAGGGAGAATAGATATTTCACCCAATATATAATCTCAACCAAAAATAATGATATTGGAATTAGGTAAATAATATTCACACTTGAGGAGAACAAATACAAGAAGAAACCCAATTCATATCTTTGATTCACCTAATTAAAGCCTATGTAACTGCTATCTTTTAAGGAATCGAAGTGATTAAGAGATTTTATCAAGCATGGATTAAGAGTGATAAAAAATGAAGTGAATACTAAAATCTCATACCAATAATTTATGAGGGTAACTAGTCTACGTGTTCCTTGATGACCTCTTAGTGGGGATAGCTCATGGGAGAAGAAGATTCAGGTGGCGAGGGTGAGAGAGAGGGATCAGGGGGGCTGAGGGGAAACCAGAAATCTAGTGAGGGTACATGTGATTAGGGCTTAAGAAAAACCAAAGAACAAGAGATGTATAGTGAGATGTTTCAAAGGGTTCTGAGGAATCCAAATCACCAACGATTACTTTGGGTTAAGGGTCTTGGAGGAAATCAAAGCACTGGTGATGGAAAATGGAATCCGCAGAACTGACAAGGTGGAAATACTGCAATGGAGAGTTCTTGGGGTATGGGGTCATGGGTGGATAGGGGAGAAATTGATGTAGTGGGTGGATTTGGGAGAAAGTTTCATTTTTTAATAAATAGAAAAAAATTAGTGGTGGTTACTGAAAAATTTACACTAAATTTTTACAATTGTTTTGTGGTGGTTTATTAATCAGTATATAAAAAACAGCTTCTAAACTATGAATTTTTTGTAGAGGGAATATATTTCATATTACCACATCCATCTCTTGGATGAAATTGGGTATCCACAATGCTTATTAAGATGAAACAAAAGCCATACTATAATCTGAATATTATATAAAATCAATAACCATGTCTTTCATTGAGCTCTTATAGATAATAGTCCCACCATTATTGGTGAATATGTATCTAGAATACATCTTAATATCATTTTGATCTATTTGAGAACAAGAATATGTATATCCCCGGATGTCTATCTCACCATCTCCCATATATAACCATAAAAAGCACTTAGTTAACCTCAGATACATAATGATTATTTTGATATCCATCTAAAGGATATTTTTTAGATCTTTCTAATTTCTACCTAATGTATTTAAGGTTTTTTTTGATATCTAGCCTTGAATGTTGCATGTAGCACATGACTATGACAATTGAATACACATATGTAATCATTTCCATTCATTATCTCTCCTCATGTGTTTCAAATACATTTTATAGAAAAATGAATACCATATTACAAATTCAATAATCCCCTCTTGGATTGTCCCATAGTGAACGTCCTCAGTAACATGCCAATATATATATTTCAAATTAGGCTGAGTATCCTATTTTATCTATCGTGATAGATCTTGATTAGGATAACATATGGTATTTTTCCTTAATGTTTCATGAAGATGTTTGTATTTAACCACTTAATAATGGTTTGTAAGGATGGTGTCTCAATTAAAATAAGTAAAATTTCATTAATATATAATATTATGAATATAAGAACACTCCCACTAAACTTTTCTATAGAAACAAGGATCATATTCACTTCATATTAATATAAATTAATTTATGGATTCATCCAAATGAATTTTCCATGAACTATATTATTTCTATAATATGTTGATTGATATCTGAAAATTGAAAACATTATTATAATAATAAGTATTCAAAATAGTTCTTATTGATTCATATAGACATATTCTTGAAGGTTCTAGTAAAGGAAGGTTGTTTTAAAATCAATATACCAATTCTTCTAGTCATGGTATGCTGTTATGGATGTATAATTCTAATGGAGTTAAGAATGGTCAGTCACAATGGCCCAAAGGCCTTCATTTTTTATTATTTTTGATAATACACCTTTCAAGGGGTGAGGTGTAATCCTTATAAGGAATGAAGGCTTAGAGACAATTACATGACTCATAGGTCTTAGAGGGAATCACCCATATAAGACAACTTAGAACTGCTTCTCCCCAACATATGTCATGATATCAAAACTCCACCTTCATAGGTCTGGTCGGCTAGATGTCCTATTAAATTCTTCATAGACCTAACACTGATGGCAATCCCATACCCTCCCATATTCCAATTCTGGTTAGCTCTGATCTAGTGAATTCTATTTCCCTGAATCCTCACCTGAAACCTTTTACCTTGTAGATTAACTGGTACATATTTATTCATGTGGATTGGAGGCATTGGGGTGGCCCTAAGGCCTTAAGGTGGTCTGAAGGCCTTAAGAAACAATTGTCCTGAAGGCCTTGGGTGTTCTGATATCCTTGCAGGACCCAAGGACCAAACCAATGGCCCAGAGGCCTATACGGATGAATAGTTCCAGCTGCTATAGTACCGAACAGTACTGCTACAATACTGCTATAGTAACCCAGAAATTCGCCTCCACCTGGATTTGATCTCTGTTCTCTTGGATGCACCTGCTAAGTCCTCACCAGTCGAGCTAAGGCACATGTGAATGACTAGTAAAAAGGATTCATCATAGTCAATGCCTTAATGATTTTTATATTGTTGTATTACCAGTCATTCCTTATAGTTATTGAATTGACCATCCATGTATACATTCTTCATGATTACCATTTTTGAACCAATGGTCATTACCTTTACTAGAGGATCCACTAAAATATATATTTGGTAATGGAATAAGGAATCCACTTCATAATTCACATCTTTCATCCACTAAGCATTATTTCTCTTACTTAGTACTTCATAGTAGGTTAAAGGATCATTATTATCATCTAATAATGGGTCACCACCATTAGGGTTTAGAAAAATAAATACCTTTTATTTTACATAACCACTCTTATACTCTTAAACAATACATGTACCTCTAGAATAACTTCTTCCATGGGGATTTGTGGAAATATTTCCAGTACCAACTCACGTTCATCAGGATCATGGAGTTCATTGAAATTTGTCTCACTACCAATGTCGGTTTTAGTGTTGTTCTCCCTCTCTTGGAGTATGGAATTTCTTACAACTAATACTTTTTATATAAGGGGTCATATAGGTAATATCCCCTTGTTTCTTTTTGGTATAATATAAATATAAAATGTATTCCACAGGTTGAATGTTTGTTTCATGATGGGGCATTAATATCTGCTTCAAATCAACATATATATAAGTTAGCTAACATAGGTTTCATTAAACACCATAATTGTTATGGTATTCCACCTATGAAATTAGTTGGTAATATGTATATTATGTTCACTATTATCAATTAAAAAAACATCCCCAAAATGATAGTGGAAGGTTTTCATGGATCACTATTTCCCTCACCATGTCTAATAGGGTGTGGTTACTCTATCACATACACTCTCCCATTGGGGTGTATAAGGATGATTGATATGGGATGAAATATCATACTCCCATAAGTAAAAATTAATATATTAATTTAGATATTCTCTATTATGGTTTGAGTGTATTTTATTAGTATTAACTCCCAAGTGGTTCTCAACCTCAATATTGAATTCTTTCAATTTCTCAAAGGTTTATAACTTATTTCTCATTAGGTAGATATATTCATTCTGATGAAAAATGTGATTTAAATTATTATGGTATGTTTACCCACCCATTTATTCTATTAGGAATAGTCCACACCTATCAGTGCATAAAACTGTAAAAGTTGTTTAGATGTTTTTTATTTTTCACTAAATTGAGATTTAGTCCATTTACATTACAATTACTCTTGAAAAATACCATGTTGTTTTGGTTATAATGAATCTTAATGACCATATTGATGTATCATTATTCATAGTTTCATATTTTTATGAACTAAGAGGTGATATCACAATTGGTGTGTTATAAGTCATGTGATCTATATTATTTATCTATTTCCAACAATAAGTTCTCATAATATAATACTGAAATACCATTATATAAATTTTCCATACAATAATACATGATTTATTTATAAAATAAGAAACATTTATTTTCAATCATTAAAATTAAACCTCCCATATCTAATTTATATAAAAGTATATATTTTTGTAATTACTAAAACATATAATCAATTATGAATAACTGAGATCATTTATGTTGGTAATATGAGGTGGTAGTCAACAATGGCAGGCGTAGCCAACTTACTACTATTTATAGCTTGAAAGTCCAAATCACCCCATAAAACCATTAAAAATAATCTAATATCTTATTTTTGTATATAAATGTAATTATAAAATGTGGTATCCACTGATAAATTTATATAAATTTAATGTCAACACTTGATAATGAAGACACCTAAATAGTCCCCTTGTTTCCTTCCCACTACATAGTCTTTCTTCTAGTGTCCCATCATGCATGTTTAGAAACACACTACACCATACTCCCTTGATTCCACATTGATATTCATATTCTTGGAAGGTTACTATGATGAATCCATATACTTGGAATTAATGTTCATGATTTTTTCCATTCCTTTCCTCTTATGTAAACTAAGGAAAAAAGACCTTTTAGGAATTAGTTCCATGTTACTCTAGTGAATTATGGTTTATAGACATAGAAGTGACTTGTTTATATTTTTTCTTGTTTTAATTCACAATAATGCTAAATAATATCTCTAGTAGTGGGGTGATAATGAGATCAGTGTAAAATTTATCATGTAGTTTAAAACATAGAATTTACAAATTCTTAATATAGGAATCATTTTAACTATGTGAGTTCTTATTAGTGATCCTTCTATATGATTTCACATGAGGAGTTCCTTGATAATCTAAAAATATTCTTTTCTTTATTTCTAATAATATAGATTATAGAGATGACTTGGAATTATATATGCATCCATTGTCCCATGTGTTTTTTTACTTCACTATATATGGAATATAAATTTACACAATGAAAAATATATCACATTATCTATGTCTTTCTAATAGTAATTTAACTATTCCTCACTCAGCCCCACATTGGAATATTCGGGAACTAAAGACTCCAGCATATATAACATCTATTCCTAGCATAGTACGGTGCATAAGTGCCTAAACTATTCTTGGAAGTTTCCATCAGTTAGAATATTATCATTATCAATGATAGTTTACAGGGGTAGAGTTTTGTTTAATAAGATATCCATTTTATTCTATAACATATTTGAGAAAATTATTAGTTCTTGGTCTTTTTACCAAAAGTGATATGAAATTGTTTTATTTATATGTCTCTCATTAGTTTATCCCATCCCAACTACCATCACTATTGGACGTAGAATGTTCAATATAGTTGAAAATCTAGTGTAAATGATTTATATTCCACTTACCCTAGAATATGTAATGAATTGGTCAATTTCTCAAAGGTATATACATAAGAAATAATATTAATACTAATGGATTGTCCCTCCTTTATCCATTGAATGGACTAACCAATATGGAAACCCTCCCTCATGTTTCAAAAATACATTACTTTAAGTTATATCATGTATAACATGGTATAATCATCTTCCCATAAAATGGTTAAGTCAACCCATAACCTTTATAAGAACTACATGTTAAAATTATGTTTACCAATAAGGTTTGGATTAAAACAATGTTATATGGTTTCATTCATAATAATGTGATAATAGGGTTTGTATGAATACATATATAGTTGATTGATTTTATTTATTATGTGTAAAATTTTATTTTTTATTTTTTACAAATCCTATTAATATTAATTGTATTTTAATTTAGTGATTAAACATGTTGTGATAAAATGATTATGAATGATCACTTTTTTTTAATTTTGTATTAACATATTAGTCTATTTATATATGTGATTTTGGTCGTACATACAGTAAATAAATTATGCATAAGACGTAAATAAAATTAATATACAAATGATACACTCATGATATTACCTAATGACTGATTTATAGAGTGAAAAAAATAAAAATATGACACGAGGTAAAAATTAAATATACTAATATTTAAATGACTTATATCATTATACCTATCAACTAATGTATTTCCTGGTCTAGTTTTTCGTCATTTTCATCTTGAACAACCACCACCTCGATTCCACCTTGAACTGATTCCATGAAACTTAACATACCCATTTTATTTATATTTTTTATAACTCACCAATATATGAGGGGAACAAAATGATTGGTTGGGGGAATTAAAAAAACATCCTTGGACACATAGATCCTATATAATAGGGGATGGAGGGATGAAATACATTCCAACACATTTACTTCAATAATAAATGATTTCTAACTAATGTAATAAATAAAATTAAGTAAAACCATTATATATATAGGTATGGTGAACTCTCATGATTGGTCATATCCATGTAACAACTGCACATTTTAAATAACTAATGAGAAATCAATTCAATTAATTATTTCATCTGTTAAAAAGGACAGAAATTAATTTAGTTAATCATATTATTAATAAATTAATTCATTTTATATGATTCTATCCAATAATTATGGATATCCCCAACTAATTTAATTATAAAAATAGTAAATTTTTTACATTTATATAAATTATTAATAATATGTATATAGAAATATACTTTGATTAATCATAGAGAGTACCTATCTAAACAACTTGGTATGGTTGTTATTGTGTATAGTTCACTCACTTGTGATATAGGATACACGACATGTGTCATATATTACCGACATGTAATATCACATTAATTAAACAAAAAAGACAGATAAATTACAATACCATCATGATTTAATGAAAAATGAGTCTTATGTATGCAACGACCATACATGACTTGTAGTTTCAAATATTATATAGAATAAATTAATAAGTTGATATAATATATAACCTAATTACAATTGTATAATATCATATTAATGACACAATGAACACATGTTGATGAGATTTAATGGATTAATAAATTAAACTTAATATTTTTTCACTAACAGGTAATGTACACAATGTGTTCATTCTGGCCACAAGACCTATACATTTCTTTACCAAATGTCTAAAGTACAATCTTATGGACTCAATGTCTAATTACTATGGATATTAATAAGGTTCATGGTGTGTAATAACTGTACACAATAGATTAAATTGTATTTATATGCATGTCATCCTATAAAAATCATGTATTAAAAAACATAGTGTATTAATTACACAACACGTCATGAAACTGTATTTTCTACCTCGATAATAAGTGGACTCCCAAACATATAGACAAGATACATGACAAATACTATGGGAAATGGTGTAACACCCTAACTAGAGTGCATACAATGTGAATTCAAAGAATATGTCCTATATAAATTTCATGATGACCCACATTGAACACTACTTTCCAAGTGAAATTAACAACAGAACACAGTTTGTCAAAATGGAGTACACACCACATAACCTAGAGCTATATAGAAAAAGTTGTATGAGGTATTTAGATATGTTATTTATTAATTATTAACTGATATTGGTTAAATGAGAATACTAAAATAGTAAGAGGAAGAGATATTTATGGTGGTCAAAGAATGAATGAAAGCATGGAATAAAGTATACATTTAAAATATATAAACTATAAAAAATCATTAAATAATTATAAATGTGAACCTAACTACTCTGATATAACATGGAGGTTCTAAGTTCAATTTAAGTGCTTATAAATGTTTCTTCTGAATCAGCAATTTTCAGATACAAATGATATCCCATGATGTATAAGTCCTAGAATCAATAGCCAATGAATATTTTTGGGAAGAAACCTGGCAGACATGTCGTATGCAAGTGGATATTTGATGTTAAATGTATAATTAATTTAAATTGACAGAAATTACTAACATCTTAGTCACGATATATTTCTACAATAAGGATATTGATATTCTAATACTATTTCCCCTATATCTATTATTATTTCAGTATCCATGTTTATAATCACTCTATCAGGGATCCAAACATGCTCTTTTGATCATTGAATAACATTGGTGGATTATCAATATCTATTACATCGAATTTATCATCTTGTGGTGTCAACCTTGATCACTGCGATGAATAATAGGTACATAAGGAATTTTTATTACACACTCATTCCTTAACAGATGGAAAATGGAGCACAATCTATTAATATTAAGATAGTAATCCATAAGTAATTTTTCAACCCCAATACAAATATATAGTTTTTAGTGTGCATAATGATTCTTTAAAAACTGATCAACCCTATAACAATAAACATAGTCATATATATTTATAAAGATAGGGATGAGGTTAAAATATTATTTAATTACACGAAATCCCTAAATAATATATTATTCCTTTAAATGAACTCATGCCACATAAAAATAATTATAATATTATTTTCTCTAGATTTTCACAAATTAGAGAATTTATAATTTTTTTTGCCCTCTTACAGATTAATATTTATCATCACACCTCAACTTGGAATTTTTATCCTGCTTGGATTTTATCAAATACCCAAAAAAATATTTAGTTAAATGTTTATTCATTAAATAAATAGATAGATATTATATATCTTTATAATTGAATATTTACCTATTGAATTAGTATTTACTCAATTAATGTGATGAATAAATTGAAAATAAAATTATTCCCTAAACATGAGAATTTTTTTCATATAATTAAATTTATTAAAATTTAATAGATACTAATAGAATCACATAGTGTGTGACCCTCTACGATTTTAACTATTATTTACTAGGTGGTATTATCTAAATTAAAATATTATTATCTAAAAATTGGTCAGGTACCCAATATGAAGAATATAATGTCTAGATGTAGATAACCATATAAAAAAATGTGCAATATAATCCATTTATCTCAATGTCTCATCAATGATGTTTTATACTTACTTCATTAACCATAATACATGATATTTCACTCATTTATTATTTGTAATGACCATGTCTTCATCACCATAGACATGGAATTTATTTTTAAAATTCTATTACAATCAAAATTTTGAGATATAAAATTCTATAAATGAATGGGAAAAATCATTTCGTGACATTTTTATTAATAACATACTGATCATGACCTATGAAACATATTCAACTTAACATGAACATAGTGCATCATGGGTTTGGAAAATAAATTTTTTTTATGCGAGACAAGTTATGTATTAATATTAATATTAACTTCTAAAGTCCATCACACACACCCACAGGTAGAAATATTAGATGACATACAAACATGTAGGATATATATTGATGACTCTATCCTAAAAATCTCATATATTAAAGATTACCATGTGTGAAATTCATGATATTAATTTAGATACTCTTATTAATAATCACACCTAATAGCCTACAGATTACGTTTCCACCAAAATTATTCATACTGACCAAAGGATTAGAATTTAAGAGATATCGTCATAGCATCTCAAGATTCACATTATTGATGGGAACAACTGTAGCATATTTTGATATGATAGACACCCTAGGATATTATCACAATAATTTCATGTATAATAAAGATTATTATGTCATAAGATAGATTTAATATTAACTTGTTTGAATTTAACCGGTAATCTAAATTATAAACTTGTTGGCTCTAGGACTCCAGATCCAATCACAACATCACCATGAATTCCATTGTAGGACTTCCCATGTTTCAAAAGTCAATAATTACACTTGGGGGGTAGTTGATCCCCATAAAAAACTAGAACTGTTGATTGATATATCATTATATTTCTTAGCTGACCAACTAACTAAAATATATAGAATGGAATGGGAGAATGCAGTATCAAGTACCACATTGTATTGTTTGTAATTAGGATCTATGGTTTACCATGATTTTGTGGAGAAAACTTCAAATAACATTGAATAGATAATTGATCTTTGTTACCACTTATAATACTTATTATGATGGTAAATTTGAAAGAATCATTAAATATCCAGAAGATATATTGATATATTGTTAAAAATATTTAAAAGAATGTTTGGATCAACACCTTCCCCTAGTAGAGTTATCTTATTAAAAAAGTTCCTATTCTGGCATTCATATGACACCATATGAAGATCTTTATGGGATGACATGTAGAACTCCAAAATGTTTGGAATCTGTTCGAGAGAGAATTTGTTTGGAAAAGATATGTATCAACAAATTTTAGAGAAGATTAAAACCATTGAGGTCATAAAACAACCTTTTGAAATCTTTGATCAAATGGAGATTGTAAATTATATTATTTAACATCCCAAAAATCCATCTCAATTTCATGATGGGTTCCTTGTATCAGTTTTTAGGAATTTTATACCCAATTCATCACTTGTACTGAACTTGAATGTTTCACAATATGAGAAGAATATTATTTTAGAGGAAAAATTATTGGAAATGATTGATTGTAGTGATAAAATTATATAAAACAAATATAGTCACAAAGTTAATGTTATATATATTAATTATAATCTTTCATAACCAATATGGGAATATGAGTATGTAATAAATTATAAGTCCACCATTTTTTTCTCATCAGACTATCAGTTTTTTAGGGATAAATTCTTTAAAGGTGGTGGAATTTAACATCACATGATTTTAGTACATATTTCTCATTAAATAAATTTTGCGTGTTTGTTAGCATGTAATACTTATAATGAAAATATAAAACAAATGACGATATATTTTATATTGATAAAATATTAAAATTCATGATAAACATTAATTAGTTATAATGATTCAGTAGAAAATTTAATTAAAAATGTTTTATGATAAAAAACATAAATAAATAAATCCACCACTGACATATAATATTTATACTCATGGTATTCATTTAATATTAAATCTCTGATTCTATCCTTGAAAGAATGAAAAACATTATAAATTAATTTTTTATTTTTAGAATGATGAAAATGAATAGGATTACTGATTTTAGAGATGTATTTAAGGCTATATATAAGAACATAAAATTATCATTATATATATTTTTTGTAACACATTGTTTATTTAGTTTAAAATAATAATAATAATAATATCTTTCTTAACATGTAACATTGAGATTTAAGCTAATTATGGCATATTATAAAAATATATTTTTTAAAATTTTATGGTTATAAAAAACTATTTAATTAGGAAGTATGAATATGAGTAAATGAATTATGGAAGAAATGTACAATATTCCCACTAAATAATAATGTTTTGATTAATTATTATTAAATGAGAACACAATTTATAGTGAATCTATTTTATCCTCCAAAAATTGTTTTTTTTTTCGAAAATGGTTTTCCTGCCTTCTTGGGTGTGGAAATTAGAATTAATTAATACCACCTTTTGAAGATTTATATTATAAACTAATAATAAATTATTAAGTTATTATATAAAAATTAACATAGTGTGAACTTTATTTGTATATATAAAATGATTGATTTTTAGGGAATAATGGAAATAACGATTTTTAAAATAGAATCATTTATTTTATTTAAATAATTTTTTTAAAAAGATACATTATATTTTGGATTTGATATTAATATAGAAAGGGTAAATTTTATTTATAAAAATATAATTAATTATATTTTAATGGGTAATATTAATTATTTTGACACAAGTAAATTTATATTTTTAAAAAACAATTTTCTGAAAGCCTTATTTTTGGTTGTGATTAATGTATTTATATTAATATTGACTTTGGAAAATTATAGGGATTGACACATGGAAAATAGATAATGTATGCTTAACTATGATGTTAATATTTGGTAGATATGACATGTTTTTAGTCATTTTAAATAGTATTTTTGGTAAATATTTTTCACTGTGGTCTGGGTAAAACAAGTAAAACAAGGTTAAAAAATTGTTCTATAGATTTAAAAAATTTATATCACTTAATTTTACCCTATTTCATGAGTATTTTTTGGAAATACCATTCCAAGTTTAGACAAATGGTATCTTTGTGCCATTTCTCATTAATTATGACCTTTTTAATATTTATGTAATGAATAATGTCAAAAGTGTCACTATCTTCCTATTAATTTCTTTAATATTCTTTAATAGGGATAAAGACAACATATGTTTCGTTATAAATGTTTTTTATTATGAATAATTTTTTTTTCCTATTATGGTAAATTGTTTTAGAAAAATATAGTGATGAAATAATTACCTTAAATTATTACAAAATTCTCATGTGGTTCTTATGCAAGTAGTAGAAGAATCAAGTAAATTGTTTATAAAAACTAAAAAATAATATTTTATTCATGATTTAAAGTATCCAAAAATTTAGAAAAAATATATTATAGATGATTTAGAGGTCTATATTCAAATTTAATTATTGGCATGCTATTTTTAATAGAAAATTTCATGACCCACCTTCTCCATTGATGATGGAATGGATGGAATGATGTACTTCCCTTCCTTCTTCAAGGTAAAAGAGAGATAATGACCCTTGAGTCCCGCCTTCAGTAGGACCAGGGTGGCGACTAGCACCAAGGGTATAGAATATCACTAAAATTAAAGCCATTAACATTTTTATAGAATAAAATAAGGAGATAATATTACAATTCACAATAACACTAAGTACTACAAATAAAATTAAAGCCAATAATTGATTATTATATGCATGTTTCAAAAAAATAAACCGATACAATGTACAAGAAAACTCTGAAGGAAAGTACCAAAATAAATGAAAATACTCAACAACAACTATCGTAGCTGTAAAATCCCAAGTAAGTAATGAATAATATATATTTTTATCTATGTCTATTAATGAATTAGATAGTGTTTTAGAGGCTTAAAATGAAAATAAATCCAATCTTAAGCATGGAATACACTAATATTTTTAAAAGATTGTTTTACTTCCTATTGACGGAAATCCATTTTTAAATCTATCTTTTGACAATTTTATAAGCTATGTTTGTCAAAATAAACTTATTCTTTATTATTGGGACATCAAAATTTACTTTGTGTGAATTTTTGGTATTTTTCTGACAATGTTCAATTTTTAATGAATAGTGAAAAATACTGCATTTTACATCAAAACTGCTTTTTAATCTAATTTATTTATATGATTAGATTATATTTTTAATTGGTTTTAAAGTGGAATTAGAATATATTTTTACCAATTAATACAATAGTGGTCATCGTAATTAATTTCACATTGAAATTTGACTTAAACTAGTGTCAATATTTTGAAACTTATTATTTCATAAAAACACGCTATTTGCTCTGACAGTGGGAATTAATTATTAAATTAATTAATGCAACTGATATGATTTCAATTTTATAAAATAGACATCATTTTTGAATTCATAATATCAAATATATCTTAGGGTGAAGTTTTGGTATTTTTCTGAAAAACTTCAATTTTTGATGAATAGTGAAACCACTAAGTGGTACTTAAGAAATTGATTTTTCAGTTAAATGAAATTTTACCACCTCTGTGTTTTGAATTTCAAAAATCCGACATACATGGTTGTCATTAAGAAGTAAAATGTGGTTCAATGAGATTAAAATAATTTTTTGGTGAATATTAACTTTTATGTTTTTAATCGCGATTAGTGGTAATTAGTGTAGTTTAAGGTAAAAATAATGTTTTAATAATATTAGATGAGCCTGAAACATGTATTACCATCATTGGATGTGTCATGGCCGACCAAGACAATCCATGGGTCAACTTGGGGACCCCAGGGATCCACTTTGGTTGGGAAATGAGATAAAAAACTTTTTATTTAATGTAAAAGTCAAAATGACACAAACATGAGATGTTTTACTAGAACAATTTTTATATGGGGTTATACAAGTCATATTTTTTACTATAAATATTCATTAGAAATCTAAAAATATTTACTACATCATGATTTTTTTTTATAATTTTTAGACTTCAAATAAATTAAATTATTTATGACATCATGATGATGCAGCGATTACCTCATTAATAAAAGATTTCAATAAAATTAAATGATAATATAAAATATATGACCTAAACATGTCCAAAACCTATTTTATGGGTGGATTTAGAACCCTAATCACCTTACCCTCTAATTATATCAATTTGGGACCTTTTGAATCCGAAATTCATTTTAAAATAAAGTAACATTTCTTTACTTTCCAAGAGTGCCCCTCCTCTCTTCTTATAAAAGGCCCCCACCTCTACCTCCATACCCACACTTCCAAAGCTTTTGGCTCAGCCAACCCCTGCCCATTTGGTCTCTCCACATCCCTCTATTACTCATTGAAGCCTCACCTTGGGCAGAAGTCCTCCCAAGGAAGCCTTTGAGCTCAAACCAAGGGGAGTTACCCGATTTTAAGGTAATGTCTTCACTTGAGTCTATTTGTTTTATTTTACTTATCCAACCCCATAAAATATTTTTATTCATTTATTTTATAAAAAATACAGTATCTTCAATATACTAGGATGTTTTTATAAGAATTATTCGAGCTACACTTACACACACCTACCTCTAATGGTTAAATAACATACTGTTTCCGTGGATGGCGAATTTCGGCCTCCCGAAACGATGATTGTTCAACATTCTTTTAAAAACTTCAAAAATGGCCATTAAGATGACACTATATTTGTATATGATAAATAATATGTTTATGTTTTCCTTAAGCTTCTGTATTTTTTATTTTGGGCATACCTTTATGGTTTCCATTATGGGTAAACGAGATATCTTCATTTAAGGAAGTGCGAACTACCACCCCCTCAAAGTGATTTGATTCGTTAATACCATATGTGGGACATATAAAGGATGGAGTTATGATATTATATATTTTATTACACTTTAATTATAATATACCTTTATATCATTATGATTCCATTCTATAAAATATGAAATATAAATGAAAGTAGCGTTCATGCGTACGTACGGATTACCGTCTCCATGAACGGTGCATTTCATTTCTTACCTCTAAATGATTATGTAATATTATAAATGCATGTATATACTGGATATATATGATATATATGATATATACATCATTATTATAATTCTGGATATAATGGATACATGAACAACTTGTAATTATAAAGGGTTTATTTTTGACTCAAGTACCAATGATCTGTAAAACGACCGTTATTAACTTAAATAATTACATAGTGTTAATGACATGGAAATAAGTGATATAAAAGGAATAATGAACTTGAAAAAGGTTCTTAAAAAAGTATAAATTAACTCATGTTTATTATTTAGGTGATTAAAGAACGACCGAGTCAAGTCGGACCCGAGGTATGGGACTTTGTCTCAATCTCCTTTCATTGAGGCATATTTGGTTTTATACAAAACCTTCTTTTATATGGTCTATAAAACCCTTTGACTTTTATGTTTATCCAAAAGGAATATTTTTTTAAACGAATTGTTTTACTAAATGACAAAAGGGAATTTTTTTGTCGTACGTATGCGGCGACAATGACTTCTCTGCCGCCGTGATCATTATTTGAGTTTCGGCTTCCTCTACAAGCCATACCTTTTTTAAAAAAGAAAAATAAATACCATGTTTTACTTTTATTTTGTTTTGGTATTGAAAATGGTTTTCATAATGTTTTTATATAAATTTGTTGTATTGATATCTTGTGATTGAAAGGTGGAAATGTTATGTTTCTTATATGCATGTTTTATGTGATACGATTATGTTGAGGTTCTTGGGCATTATTATGAAGACGGGTGGTTCAGTGATAAACTAAGGGTGGGTGAGCCCGATATAGCTCTCCAATGCATTGGGTAATGCGGAGGAATGAAATGTTAAGGTTTCTCCGAAGAGATTTAGGGAATATACTGTGATAGGTATTCCAAAAGTAACCAAGAGGGTTACTCCCTACGTAAGAATGTTATAAATGCCTCAAGTTACCTTTATGTCTTATGATTTCTATGATTTATTCATGATTTATGAGGTATGTTAATGTGATTATGTTTTATGGGTAAATTATGATTTCATTCTTATGTATATATGAACTTATGTTTCCTTGCCATATTTTTATAACCCAGACTGAGCTTTTTATGCTCATCCCAAGTGTTTTTTGAAATGTTTTTCACAGGTCAAGGGAAAGGTACATGATATGATGATAGTGTCAAGGAAGTTTCAAGAATGAATCCATGTTTTATTTTAAATATGTTTCCATTGATGGGAAAAATGAATACTTTGTTTATGTAACCACTTTGTTTATATGTGGAATGTAATGCAAGTTTTATGTTCTAATTCTCTAAAACTCTAAACATGAAAAGATCCTCAAGGCGTATTCTTGAAATATCTCAAGATTAAGTAATGTTTAAGGCAGGGGCCTTATAGTTGGTATCAAAGGTCGGTTTAGATAACTTTAGAAGTTAGAATTCTATTTAATGATTATCCAAAAATATTTTTTTATGGTCAAATTGAAATGATATAGCATTTTATGATTACCATGTTGCTTCATCTAAGACATGTTTGTTCAGAATGTTTTTCTGTAGAGGAACCAGGGATGTAGTGCTAGGAAGGCATACAAAATGAAATAACCTTCCGAATCAGCATCCTGAGATGGTCGGAATTGGAACTGAACAGTTTGTTGCAGTAATGGCGCAGTTGACTCAAGCGATAAATGGTGGTGGTATCCATGCACGAGATCATCCAGATCAACTGTAGAGGAACATGTCAGTGGTGGAACATTTCATGAGCCAACATCCCCCATCATTCAGAGGATCATCTGACCCTGTGTTAGCTGAAGGGTGGATTAAAGCACTGGAGAAGATTTTCGATGTCATGGGGTGTTCAGATAATCAAACGGTTAGTCTTGATATTTATCGTTTGGAGGGTGAAGCAGATTAGTGGTGGTCGATGGTTAAAAATATCAGGGACACCGATGAGATTGATGCTCTTGACTAGGATGACTTCAAAGGTATGTTTATTGAAAAGTATTTTCCTAAGGCTGTTCGACTTAGGATGGAAAAACAATTCTTGGAATTGAGGAAAGAGGAAGAATCAGTGGCTGCCTATGAAGAAAGGTTCACTCGATTGGAAAGGTATGCTCCAAATTTTATCCGAGACCTTGATAGTAAAATCAATCGTTTTTACTCAGGATTAAAGCCAAAATATCAAAGGGCATTAGCTTCTCGTGAGTTTAAAAGTTATGAAAAGCTTGTTTGATGTGCTGAGAAGGTGGAATGGAGTTTGTTGATGACCAAGTGTTCTATAACAACCAGCAGAAGAAGAGACCTAGGTGGCATGAGAATGGGAAGAATTCTTCAAAAAAGTCTGATGGTAAGAAATCTAAGTTTCCAGTTTGTGATAAATGTGGGAAAAGGCATGCTTGGGAATGTCTTATGAATTCTCGAAAGTGCTACTGATGCGGTAAGATGGGACATAAGGCTCGTGATTGCACTGAAAAAGACCAGGGTGATGGTAAGACCAAATTTTATTTACAGTTAGTGAAATGTTTTAAGTGCAATGAGATGGGTCACTATGCAAACGAGTGTCCGAAAAAGAGCTTGAGTGATGGGAAGCAGTTAGACTACAAGCGGAAAGGGGTGGTGAAATCCTTTGAAACTACTTCAGTTGATGTCGGTCCATCAAATGAAGTTGTATCAGGTACTTTTTTTGTTTCTTCAGATTATGCCAGTGTGTTGTTTGATTCGAGGTCTACACATTCTTTCATATATGAAAACTTTTCTAGTAAAATGGGAATACCATCTCAAGAAACGACTCCTGAACTTTTGGTAAAAACACCTGGAGGATATGTTGAGGAAAAAATAATTTATAATAATCTTCTTATCCTTAACTGTGGCAAGAACCTACTTTCAAACATTATTGTTCTACCTCTAGTAGAGTTTGATGTTATCCTGGGTATGGATTGGCTCTCTATTTACCATGCTAAGATTGACTGTAGAGCTAAAGAAGTTTCTTTTCAGAAATACTTTCATTTTGTGTACAAGAATGAACCCTTACTGTTGATAACATATCAAGAGGCCGAGAAACTTATAAAAGATGGAAATGAATTTTACCTTGCACACATCGTTGAAAATAAAGGAACTGTTCAGATTAATCATGTGCCAGTGGTAAATGAGTAACCTGATGTTTTTCCTGATGAGTTTCCTGGAATAAAACCAGATCGGGAAGTTGAGTTTACTGTTGACTTAGTTCCTGATTCTAAGCCAATTTCAAAACACCCTTATCGAATGGCTCAAATTGAACTTTTAGAGTTGAAGGAGAAATTACAAGATTTATTAGAGAAAGGTTACATTCGACCTAGCACGTCACCATGGGGTGCTCCTGTTTTATTTGTTAAAAAGAAAGATGGTTCTATTAGACATTGTATTGATTATAGAGCCTTGAATAACATCACTTTTAAGAACAAAAATCCTTTTCCTCATATCGATGATTTGTTTGATCAGCTCCAGGGAGCTCAGTTTTTTTCAAATATTGACCTGAGATCGGGGTACCATCAGCTGATGGTAAATGAAGCAGATGTTCCGAAGACTGCATTTCGTACAATATATAGCCATTATGAATTTGTATTAATGTCGTTTGGGATAACCAATGCACCATCTGTATTCATGGACTTAATGAATAGAATTTTCCATGAGTTCTTGGATAAGTTTGTGGTTGTTTTCATTGATGATATTTTGGTGTTTTCTAAAAGTAAAGAAGAGCATGAAAGACATTTAAGGGTTATATTGAAAACCTTAAAAGAAAAGAAATTGTATGGGAAATTCAGAATGTGTGAGTTTTGGTTGCAATAAATTTTTCTTCCTTGGACATATTGTTTCAAAATATGGGATAACTGTTTATCCTCCAAAAACAAAGGTTGTTGAAGAATGGCCAAGACCCAAAAATGTAAATGTGATTCGTAGCTTCCTTGGTTTGACAGGCTATTACCGAAGGTTTGTTTTGAAAATTTTCACGGTTATCTAGACCAATGACTAAGCTAACTCAGAAGGGTGTTAAGTTTATCTGGACAAAAGAATGTGATGATTGTGTTCAGGAACTGAAAAGAAGATTGGTGAATACTCCAGTTTGGGCACTACCTTCTAAGAATGGTGAGTTTGTTATCTACAGTGATGCTTCATTGAAAGGAATTGGTTGTTTCCTAATGCAGAATGATCAGGTAATTTCTTATTCTTCACGACAGTTGAAAACTCATGAGGTAAATTACCCTACAAATGATTTGGAATTAGATGTTGTTGTTTTCGCTTTAAAAATTTGGAGGCATCATTTGTATGGACTAAAGTGTGAAATATATACTGATCACAAAAGTTTAAAGTATATATTCACTCAGAAATAATTGAACATGAGATAGAGGAGATGGCTAGAATTAATCAAGGATTATGATTGTACAATTCATTACCATCCAGGAAAAGAAAATAAAGTGGTCGATGCTTTGAGTCGAAAAAGTAATGCTTCATTAACAATGTTGCATTTGGAATGTGATCCTTTGGTTAAGGATTTGATGAAATTTGGAATAGAAGTTGTTGGAGCAGGAAGTTCATATGTTTTGTTTCAAGTATCAGTGAGATCATCTCTATCATACAGAATGAAGAAAGCACAAAAGCAAGATAGTGAGTTGCAGAAAAAGGTAGACCTAGTTCAGAAGGGTAAGTTTTCTGAATTCAACATTGATAATGATTGCGTTTTGTGATTTGGTAAGAGATTGTGTGTGCCTTGTGATTCACAGTTGAAGAGAGAGTTGTTATGTGAAGCTCATAGTTCTCTGTTTTCAGTTCATCCTGGCAGTACTATGATGTACAGAGATCTGCGGGAGTATTACTGGTGGGATGGAATGAAAAGAGATATTGCTGATTTTACTGTGAAGTGTTTTACATGTCAACAGGTTAAACCAGAGCGGCAGTTATCGAAAGGGATGCTTCATCCTTTACCAGTTCCAGAGTGGAAATGGGAGAATATATCCATGGACTTCGTTGTGGGATTGTCGAAGACCCCTCGAGGTAATAATGCAATCTGGGTTATTGTTGATCGCTTGACTAAATCTGCTCATTTCCATGCTATACGAGATAATTTTTCCCTAGATCAACTTTCCCGTTTGTATCTTAAAGAGATAGTCAGGTTACATGGAGTTCCTCTCTCCATTGTATCTGACCATGATCCCAGGTTCACTTCTAACTTTTGGAAAGGCCTTCAAAAGTTATTGGGTACTGAATTAAATTTTAGTACAGCTTTTCATCCTCAATCATATGGGCAGTCAGAACGAACAATTCAGACATTAGAGGATCTGCTACATTCTTTCTCTATGGATTATCAGGGATGTTGGGACCAACATCTTTCTTTGGATGAATTTTCATATAATAATTTTTTTGATTCCAATATACAGATGGCACCATTTGAGGTGTTATATGGGAATCGGTGTCGAACTCCATCTTTTTGGGGTGAAGTGGGTGAAAGAAAGCTGATGGGACCAGAATTGGTAGAAGAGTTGGCAGAAAAAGATCAGCTGATACAGAAACACATGAGAACAGCTCAGAGTAGGCAGAAGAGTTATGCGGACAATAGGAGGAAGGATCTCTCTTTTGAGGTAGGTGATCATGTTTTTCTCAAAGTATCACCATGGAAAAGTGTGATGCGATTTGGTAAGAAAGGAAAGCTGAGTCCAAGGTTCATTGGACCATATGAAATTCTGGAGAGAGTTGGATCAGTTGCTTACTGAGTGTCCTTACCTCTGAGTTTATCTCAGGTACACAATGTTTTTCATGTTTCGATGTTGAGAAAGTATATGCCAGATCCATCTCAGGTTTTGAGTCCAGAGGTAGTTCAGCTGGAAGAGAACCTATATTATGAGGAACAACCGGTCCAGATTCTTGAACACAAGGAGAAACTGTTACAGAATAAGTTGATTAATCTGGTAAAGGTTTTGTGGAAAAACCACATGATATAAGAGGCAACATGGGAATCATAAAATGAAATGAGTGATAAGTACCCCCATTTATTCGATAAGTAAATAAAATGCGGGGACGCAATTTTTTAAAGGGGGGAAGGATGTAACATCCCATGTAAGAAATGAATAATAGATATTTTTATCTATGTCTATTAATGAATTAGATAGTGTTTTAGAGGCTTAAAATTAAAATAAATCCAATCTTAAGCATGGAATACACTAATATTTTTAAAAGATTGTTTTACTGCCTTTTGATGGAAAACCATTTTTAAATCTATCTTTTGACAATTTTATAAGCTATGTTTGTCAAAATAAACTTATTCTTTATTATTGGGACATCAAAATTTACTTTGTGTGAATTTTTTGTATTTTCTGACAATGTTCATCTTTTAATGAATGGTGAAAAATACTATATTTTACATCAAAACTGCTTTTTAATCTAATTTATTTATATGATTGTATTATCTTTTTAATTGGTTTTAAAGTGAAATTAGAATATTTTTTTACTAATTAATCCAATAGTGGGTATTGGAATTAATTTCACTTTGAAATTGGACTTAAACAAGTGTCAATATTTTGATACTTATTGTTTCATAAAAACACGCTATTTGCTCTGACAGCGGGAATTAATTATTAAATTAATTAATGAAACTTAAATGTTTTGAATTTTTTAAAATAGACATCATTTTTGAATTCAGAATATCAAATATAGCTTAGGGTGATGTTTTGGTATTTTTCTAAAAAACTTCCATTTTTGATGTATAGTGAAACCACAAAGTGGTACTTAAGAAACTGATTTTTCGATTAAATGAAATTTTACCACCTCTATGTTTTGAATTTCAAAAATCCGAGATACATGGTTTTCATTAAGAAGTAAAATGTGGTTCAATTGGATTAAAATAATTTTTTGAGGAATAGTAACTTTTATGTTTTTAATCGCGATTAGTGGTAATTAGTGTAGTTTAAGGTAAAAATAATGTTTTAATAATATGAGATTAGCTTGACACATTTCCTACCCTCATTGGATGTGTCATGGCCGACCAATAAAATCCATAGGTAAACTTGGGTACCCCATGGAGCCACATTGGTTGGGAAATTACATAAATAACGTTTTATTTAATGTAAAATTAAAAATGACACAAACATGAGATATTTTACTAAAACAATTTTTACATGGGGTTATACAAGTAAGATTTTTGACTATAAATATTCATTAGAAATCTAAAATGATTTCCTACATCATGATTGTTTTTTTATAATTTTTATACTTTAAATAAATCAAATTAGTTATGACATCATGATGATGCAGCGATTACCTCATTAATAAAGGATTTAAATAAAATGAAATGATAATGTAAACTCTATGATCTACAAATGTCCAAAACCAATTGGATGGGTGGATTTCGAACCCTTATCACCTTACCCTTGAATTATATCAATGTGGGACCTTTTGAATCTGTAAATCATTTTAAAATAATGTAACATTTCTTTACTTTCCAAGAGTGCCCCTCCTCTCCTCTTATAAAAGGCCCCCACCTCTACCTCCTTACCCACACTTCCAAAGCCTTTGGATCGGCCAACCCATGTCCATTTTGTCTCTCAACATACCTCTATTACTCCTTGAAGCCTCACATTGGGCAGAAGTTTTCCCAAGGAAGCCTTTGAGCTCAAACCAAGGGGAGTTATCCGATTTTAAGGTAATGTCTTTACTTGAGTCGTTTTGTTTTAAATTACTTCTCCAACCCCCTAAACTCTTTTTATTCATTTCTTTTGTACCAAATACAGTATCTTAAATATACTAGGATGTTGTTATAAGAAGGATTAGAGCTACACTTACACACACCTACCTCTAATGGTTAAAGAACATACTGTTTCCATGGATGGCGAATTTCGGCCTCCTGAAACGATGATTGTTCAACATTCTTTTAACACATTTAAAGGTGGGCATTAAGATGACAATATATTTATATATGATATATAATATGTATATTTTTTCCTTAAGAATATGTATTTTTCATTTTGGGCATACCTTTATGGTTTCCATTATTGGTAAAGGCAATATCTTCATTTAAGGAAGTGCGGACTACTGCCCCCTCAAAGTGATTTAATTCGTTAATACCATATGTGGGACGTATAAAGGATGGAGTTATGATATTATATATGATATTACACTGGAATTATAATATAACTTTATATCGTTATGATTCCATTCTATAAAATACAAAATAGAAATGAAAGTAACGTTCATGCGTACGTACGGCTTACCGTCTCCATGAACGGTGCATTTCATTTATTACCTATAAATGATTATGTAATATTATAAATGCATGTATATACTGGATATATATGATATATATGATATATAAATCATGATTATAATTCTGGATATAATGGATACATGAACAACATGTAATTATAAAGGGATTATTTTTTACTCAAGTACCAATGATCGTTAAAAGGACCGTTATTAACTTAAATAATTACATAGTGTTAATGACATTGAAATAAGTGATATAAAAGGAATAATGAACTTGAAAAGGGTTATTAAACAAGTATAAATTAACTCAAGTTTATTATTCAGGAGATTAAATAAAGACCGAGTCAAGTCGGACCCGAGGTATGGGACTTCGTCTCAATCTCCTTTCATTGAGGCATATTTTGTTTTATACAAAACCTTCTTTTATATGGTGTATAAACCCCTTTGAATTTTACTTTTATCCAAAAGGAATATTTTTTTATATGAAGTGTTTTACTAAACAACAAAAGGGAATGTTTTTTTGTATGTATGTGGTGACAACGACTTCTCCGCCGTCGTGACCATTATTTGAGTTTCGGCTTCCTCTACAAGCCATACCTTTTTTAAAAAAGAAAAATATATACCATGTTTTACTTTTCTTTTGTTTTGGTATTGAAAATGGTTTTCATAATGTTTTTATATCAATGTGTTTTATTGATATCTTGTGATTGAAAGGTGTAAATGTTATGTTTCCTATATGCATGTTTTATGTGATACGATTATGTTGAGGTTCTTGGGCATTATTATGAAGACGGGTGGTTCTGTGATAAACTAAGGGCGGGTGAGCCCGATATAGCTCTCCAATGCATTGGGTAACGTGAAGGAGTGAAACGTTAAGGTTTCTATGAATAGATCTTGGGAATATACTGTGATGGGTATTCCAAACGTAACCAAGAGTGTTACTCCATATGTAAGAATTTTATGAATGCCACAATTTACCTTTATGTCTTATGATTTCTATGAATTATTCATGATTTGATGAGGTATGTTAAAGTGATTATGTTTTATGGGTAATTTATGATTTTATTATTATGTATATTTGAACTTATGTTTCCTTTCCATATTTTTATAACCCGTAATGAGCTTTTTATGCCCATCCCAAGTTTTTTTTGAAATTTTTTTCACAGGTCAAGGGAAAGGTACATGATATGATGATAGTGTCAAGGAAGTGTCAAGAATGAATCCATGTTTTATTTTAAATATGTTTCCATTGATGGGAAAAATGAATACTATCTTTATGTAACCACTTTGTTTATATATGGAATGTAATGCATGTTTTATGTTCTAATTCTCTAAAACACTAAACCCGAAAAGATCGTCAAGGTGTATTCTTGAAATATCTCAACATTAAGTAATGTTTAAGGACGGGGACTTATAGTAGCGCTGAGCAAGTATGGTCCATCCCATTCCTCAAAATCCTCCTTGAAACCTGATTGCAATTGTATATACGTAGGATGAGTATACATGTATACTCAGTATGGGAAACTAAGAGCGCTCGTGGAAAAGTGCGGAGACATTCTAATGCCCCTTGATAAAAATAAGGGAAACCCAAAACACATTGTAAGTAAAAATATCAAACCAACCTCACCAAGGAACAGTCCCCAAATAACGAAAACTAGTTAATATAATAGTAATAACACAATGATATTTGGGTACCCAACACCCCTTCTCTACTGGTTAATTAGAAAATCCTGCACATCAAACCTCCCCCTACAAATACAACTGTAGTCCCACTACCTCCCCAAACAACAACCATTTAGGCTATTCCAACCACACGTTTATCCCTCCCGCAAACACCTGGTCCACCACAACCAAACATCCCGCCCACAGAAACCTTGGCTACATCAACCACAAATCCCACACACATACATCTAGGCTATCAAAACCACACTTCCTAACCCCAAATACCTAGGCCTCATACTGAAGATACTTTGGAAAAAAACCTGCCCGCACACACTAGGGCCAACCCACCACAACACAGCCTTCCTGAAGGGTATTAGGATATAATAAAACTCATGCCTTCATAACCTTCCAGAAGAGTCTTTGGCCACATGGGATAGGGAGAAGAAAGGTACTTATAACCATCCACTCATATGAATGTTGGAAAAAACACCCCCATGAAATTGGGGTGATCGGCATGAAGTGATCAAAATGGGTATGGTGCATATAAGAAACAGAGGAACTAAATTTTATATATTTAGATAATCAAGAAATATTCCCAACCTAAGAGTCCCAATACCAAAAACCATCCCACACATGCACAAGTACACAATATCCACAAAAAGAGAACAACCTACTTCTGGAAAACAGTTTCCCATAGTACCCGTTCTCATTAACATGTTCAATTGATTCCATTTAAATTTTCCTTCACTACTGGGAAACTAATAGGCATAAAAACAAGAAAAAAACACCTGAAAGAAAAAAAATCCAAGTATGCATTTAAGTATCCACCCCTCAGTTCCCTTGAAAATTACAACATCAAAATGGGATATGTGAGATCCCGCAATGTACTGGAACCAAACCAGGCCCCAACATATCAGGTTAAGAACATTTACCACTAACTCTACATTACCTCAAGTTCACAAACCAACAGCCTCTCAACTAGAGACTCCATTCCCATCCACATAAACATATAGAGAATCAAACTGAACAACCATAAACATCACTAGAATAGATCAAGGATGTTTTTAGATTTATCCATTACTATTCGTTATGTTCCTTCTTTCCATTTGGTTAACTGGGTGATCACATACGTGTTTTTTCATCAAGAATCCATTTAATAGACCTTGTTTGTGTGATTAATCAATTTCCATGTTACAATCATTCATTCACAATATTATCCAGAGAATAGAGCTTCATTAGTGCACAAGAAAGGACTATAAACAGTCATAACTTCCATTTGACATGAGCCTATACAATTAAAAACATAAAAATGAAGTTAAAATGCAACAACATCATCATATTCCACACTCCTTAATTATTTGAAAGTATATTTATTATTTTTGTTAATGTTGGTTTCATCTACATCCTCGGGGAACATCATCATTCCCACCCAGCATGATGCACGATAAAGGGAAATGAAGGAATAACCCCTACCTTGATGATCAAGGGTCAATGTTTTCTCCTTGGTCTATGAACTTGGGTCGCATGACAGAAACATCAAGAATAACTGAACTGTAGGGCTCTCACGTAGGCACGACTCGTCTCAAGAATAGAGATTCTAAGTGAACCAAGAGGAAAAAATGAGACCAAGGTATAAGAATATATCGAGATGATAAAAGGGCCTGATCCTAGAGTTATAAGATATTCTATTTCAATATTCTTGAAAATAGGATTTTTTTTACCATGTTTTTGGGAGTTTTCACATGTTGGAATTATTTATGACTTAATAATTCCCCTTATAAATGGTGGAGATAGACCATCGGACGACTATGAGATGATATATTTCCCTTTAAATAGATAAAAACACATAATAGTGGTGTAAAAGGAAACATGGAAAGGCGTGTGACACCAATGAAATGGACTTATATTTTGGTAATTCTATGGTTTCTTGCCTCTTTGTGGATTTAAAATATCATTTATGGGAATTAAAATGGACTTATAACATTTAAATAGATATTTGATCCTGAAGGAGATGTTATGGGGAAAACTGGGGAAAGAAACCGTGACACCCCTCAGAGGCACCATTCTGGTGTGGCACCGACCGGTGAGACAGATCGGTGATCCAATGATCCGTGAGAGACCAATTGGTGAGACTGATCAGTGAGACACTGATCGGTGGCACCTATAGGTGACACCATAGTGACAACCCACAACCAACACTAACGCCCTCCTAACTTACTGACGGTGTCCAGGACACCCCCAAACACCATAATTGACAATGTAATGCACCAATAATGTCTAGGCCATCAATAAGATACTTATTATATGATTCTCTCCCTCATGAAATTAAGAAATAAACTTTAAGGAAAGAGAGTGGTCCGAACAACCACATCTTCATATACCTCTTAGGGAAAACTACCCTAGAGTTGTCTAAAAGATGGAATAAAACCCCGAAATCCAAGAAAACCTTTCTCATCTATCACCAAAAAAACTATAGAAACCCTAAGCAACCACAAAAACACATAATGTCACACTGTCTAGACATATGGATTAGAGAGTTCCTTTCTCCATGTTAAGATACTATATACTTTGGGTGGCACGGACTCACCACCATGGGTTTAATTAAATCCACATTAATGCATCTTGATTAGGGATCAGGTCCATCCATCCCCACAAGAAGGAATTTTTCACACAAATTCAGAAAATAAGGGTAAAATCTCATCTCATAGAAAACGAGGTCAAGAAGCTGGTACAAAAAAATGAACAAAAAAAATATAAGGGTAAAACTAAGAACAAACCTTGGTATTAGGCACACATTTGTGCCTCCCATTCCCTGGAACACTCCTCGAGGCCACCATGCATCCATAACACACAAACCAAGGGAATGGTCCATCCACAACGAAATTTCACCTTATGATCCTTAATTCTCACTATTCACTCCATGAACATTGCATCGTCCTCGATATCCATCTCTCTCCTGTTGAGGACATGGGATTCATCATGTAGGTACCATAGAAGATCAGATACATGAAATACATTGTGGATCTTCTCTAACCGGGGTAGTAATGCCAGTTGATACCCCACATCACCAACTTGTCCAAACACCTTGAAGGATCCAATGAAGCTAGGATAAATATTACTCCCCTAGAGAAACATTCACTGTTCACAATGAGCGGATGACTTTAAGAACATGTGGTCTCCATACTAAAACTCCACATGTCTCCTCCTATGATCATCATATGAATTCTATTGGTCTTGATCTTACTTAATCCTTTAACGCACAAGAGTAACCTTCTCCGTTGTGATCTACACTACCTCTTGTCCAAGAACACCTGCCTCCCAAACCTCCTTCCAACACACGGGGGGGACAACCAAGACTTCTATAAAAGGCTTCAAATAGTTCCATGAAAATTTTATATGGATAGTTATTGTTTTAGAAAAACATTACCACAGGCTTGTTTCATACCCGCGATCTGCCAAAGTCCAGAACACATGCCCATAGCATATTGTCCAACGTCTGGATGGTCTTCTCTATCTTCCCATCTATCTGAGGGTGGAAAGCTACGATAATGTATAACAATGTTCCAAAAGAACAATGTAATCCCTTCCATAATTTTGAAGTAAAGATTGTATCCTGATATGAAATGATAGTTCTGGTAACTCTATCCGACCTCACAAGTTCACCCATAGACCTATGTGCTAAGGCATCCACTACACTTAACTCCGTAAACCTCTATAAAGCGAGTTGATTTCATAAATAGATCCACCACAACCAAGATTAAATCACATCTTCCCTCATTTTGGGTAGCTCTATGAATAATTCAATAGATACGTCTTACCACTTCCACTCGGTAACGTCTATGGGCTGTAAAAGAATTCCATGAACACGGTGTTCAACCTTCACCTGCTGACACACAAGGCACTGTTCCACAAAATACACCATTTTTGCTTCACTTCGATCCACCAAAATTACCTTTCATTCCCCGGTACATCTTGTAGACTCTTGGATATACCACTAGGGTGGAGTTATGGAAGTCACTGAGAACTACCTTCCATATCTTCTCTGGGATAAACAACTTCTCATGAAAAAGTATCTGATCTTGACCATCCTCCAACCATCCTTTCGGAGCATCAACCTTGTTAACACGATCATGGATAACATCAGTCTATGAGTCCCCCAACCGAGGCTCTTCCACCTTCTGCATCAGAGAGGAGTACAATATCATCTCAAATAGATAGACTCTACCATTTTCCACCCTTGAATCCTAGTGCATGGACTCCATCTCCTCTATTTCATTCCATGAATCTGCAGACTTCTGAACCACTTTCCTATGAAACTTCCTACACATGGAATCAACCACAACGTTCCCCTTTCCCAAGGTGTAGGAGATCTAGATGTTTTATTCTTGAAGAAACTCCAACCACCTCTGCAACCATTTTTTTAGGTCTCATGGGGAGAACAAATACATCAATCTTTTGTGATCAGTGAAGACAATAAATCATTCCTAGATGAGGTAATTCCTCCAATAATTCTGTGCGAACACCACTGCTGCATGCTCTAAGTCGGGGGTGGAATAGTTACATTGGTGAGGAAATAACTGCCTAGACCCATAAGAGATGACTCCCCACTACTGCATAAGCACACACCTCAAGCCTAGACCTGAATCATCACAAAAAACATTGAAAAACACCCCTTCCTCTGGAAACCTCATCACTAGGGAACTGACCAGCTTCTTTTTCAGATAACTGAATTCGTCTTGGAACTTCTCACTCCATACAAAAGCCTACTCCTTTCTAGTCAAAGCAGTCAATAGAACTACAACTTGATAGAGGTTAGGTAGGATCCTCTGATAATAACCTTGCAGACCTAGGAATCTACGAACCTCTTCCACATTCTTGGGTTCTACATAGGAGAAAACAACTTCAAACTTTGACTGATCCACTACTACCCCTTACTGAGACACCACATGTCCGATGAAGTGCACCACCCATGTCAAGAAATTTCACTTGGACAACTTCCCATACATCTGTTGGTGTCATAGGACCTCCAAAACATTCCGTAGATGCACAGTGTGATCCTCTACGAATCTTGACTAGATGAAGATTTCGTCGATGAATATGACTATGAACCAGTGCAGATATTTCTGGAAAACAGATTTAATGAGTCCCATAAACACATTCGGTATGTTCGTAATGCTGAAAAAAATGACCACAAATTTTAAGTTCCCTTACATACACCTGAAAGCAGTCTTCAGGATGTCCCCATCATTCACCCTAAACTAGTGATATCGAGACCGCAGGATCATATAAGAGAACCAACCTGATCCCTTCAACTGGTTAAAAACATCATTGATCCTTGGAAGGGGGTAATGGTTTTTAACCATCACATAATTCATTCTTTGGTAGTCTATGCATAGCCTTTGGTCACTATATCCCTCATTTGTGAACAAGTCTTGAGCATCCCATGGAGACACACTTGGTTAGATAAAACCCTTTTTCATCGGTTCATCGTCCTGGATCGGCAACTCCCACGACTTAGAATGTTCCATCCTACAGGGACCCATCGAAATTGGATGGGCACTGAGTTGTAAATCTATTTAGAACTCAAAATCACGTTGAGGGGGTAGAGTCATAACATCATTGAGGAAGTTGGTCAAAAAATCACTTACAATCCCTAGAACATCCAGCATATCTAAGTCTACTAATTCCTAACAGCTAGGCTAATAAATAAAGATGGGTCTTCACACACCAGCTTCCATCCTAAGAACTCCACTCACCAACAAAATCTATACACTGGCCACCCATATCAAGAAGTAGTCAACAAAATCATGCATGGAAAATATCCAGTCGATGCCCATGATGACATTATACAGTTTCATTTGTATAATAATGAGATCCCACTGGACTGATGCGGCCCAACATTAGTTTACATCCTCGTTAAACATTACACAGGATAGTCTAACCTCCAACTGACGTACTCTACACCAGGGTCATGGAAAGTTACATTAGGTATATACCCAATGATTAGGATTGAATTGGTGGAGAAAAGGTGTTAGAATCTCTTGAATCAAACAAATAATATGCAAAATTACTAAAGAGACTGATCATACCTCGAATTACCTCTCGTCCAGCTAGAAATAATTCCTCTATGGCGTGTAACTTCCAACACTCAGATCCCCTTCTTCTCAGTTGTCGATCAAATCCTTGACCATGACCTGGTTAAGGTATTTGAGGAGCACCTTGAGCATGGCCTTCCTCTAGAACATCTACTCTTGGAGAGGAAGAAGCCTGCTTTTTCTTGAAATTTATGACCAACAATTGAGGCTGCTGAGTTGGGTGCTAAACCGTACCACCTCCACTGTATTGCACTCAAACATGGAACTGATTCTGAATATTGCCACAACTGCCACATGTAAATCACCTTTGTCCTAAACTTATAGAGAAAGGGAGAGGACCAGGATATTGGAACTGGAAGTCCTTCTCCACACTGTTTGAAACCTTGAAGGCCCTGATGCTGGAGGTCTGCTATTGATGACCTTCCCCTTTGACAAACTCAAGTGGTTCCCCTCTCATAGCACACCTCCCAGTGTGTCTATCCTCTCAACCACCTTATCCTTATTATGAACCTCCATGTACATCGGTAGAGTGAAAGGAGTAACAACATACCAGATAGAAGTTTAGAGAACCTACTCCAAGTATCTTGCTTGGGACTCCTCATCTAGGAAGAGGTCCATAAAAAAAGAAGGAGATCCATGAACTTGATCCCAAACTCCCTTACCGTCATACTCCCTTGCTGGAGGGAGAGAATCTTCTGCCTCTTTTAGCCCTTTGACATGAAATAAGGTAATTCCTCCCAGAACATCTTTTCAAAGTCAGCCCATGATACCTCAGTCTCCATCCCCTCCCCGAGGAAGAGTGTCCACCACTGATGCACTACTCCCCTCATTTTAATAACTGCCAATAGAACCCAGTACTCCCTTGGAGAACAGATTAAGAATAATGTGATAAAAAGATCCTTGATCCAAATCTCCATCTTCATGTTCGAGATGCTACCCTCATACATTCCCAGGTCTACCTTTGGAAGGTACAATGCATTTTATGCCACTGGTGTTTCTTTTCCTCTCGATCATCCCTCCACTAATCAATGAGATCAACTCACTGGGAATTGGCTGCCTATACTACTCATGGATGACATTCAAGTTCCATATTTTTAATGTAAACAAAGAATTCCTAAGCCCAAGTAGTAAGGAATTTACATAGGGTCTTCTTTATTATTTATTTCAATTTTTCCCAGGAATCACCAATTAAATCATGAACACAAGTCATTATGATGCATGTATACTTCCTAGTATCTCTATCCTATAATCAACGTAGCTTCACTCAGTCGTTTTCTAGGCTCAGAGTCCTTTCCTCGGATTATGTGCGTCCCTACATATCCCATGTTCTAGCCAGTATTCCCTGTCCTATTTCACACCCCAATATTGCCAAACACTGTTTCCCTACCATCCCATGCAATCCTTACTATGCCTAAGACCAAACTCCATCCTATGACTCAATCTATACATCTGATATCATTCTGTCATGTCTCACCATCTCCAATGATGAGGGAAAAGATATAAATATTCCCTTACCTTCCTTATTCAAGGTGAAGGAGAGATAATGGCCCCCGGGTCCCACCTTCAATAGGCTCTGAGGTGGAGACTGACACCAAGGGTATAGAATCTCACTTTAATGGAAGGCATTAACCTTTTTATAGAACAAGTTCAAGAGATAACATGGTAAATGCCAACAACACCACGGACTAAAGATAAATGTAAATTCAAGAATCCAATCCTAAATGAATGTTCAAAAAACTAATTAAGTGATAAAAAGTAATAGAAAGCCTTAAAGTAAAGTACCAAAAGAAAAGAAAACCATCAACAAAAATTTTCCTGATGCTAAGAGAGTATGGTCCATCCCGATCCTCAATGTCCTCTTAGATACCTGAAAGAAGATTTACATACATAGGGTGAGTATAATGGTATACTATTTAGGTAAACCAAAGGCTCTTGTGCACAAGTAGGGAGACATTCTAATGCCATGAGAGAAAATAAATGTAACCAAAACACCTAGAAAAGAAAACTATCCACTCAGCCTCACCAATGCAGACTCCCCAAATAATGAAATCCAGGTAATATAATAGTAATATCACATCGATATTTGGATACCCCACACTTCTTTCCCACTAGATAATTAGAAAATCCTACACACCAAACCTTCCCCACAAATCCCACTATCACCCCTAACAACAACCATATGGGACATCTAAACCACACGTTTATCCCACACACAAACACCTAGGCCACCAAAACCACACATCCGAGCAGCATAAACCTCGACCACAACAACGACACATTCTGCCCGTAGATACCTGGGCCATCAAAACCAAACTTCCTTCCCGTAGGCACCTGGGACTCATCCCAAAGAAACATTGGAAACAAAACTACCCACACACACCTGGGACAACCCACCACAACACAACCTTCTCAAAGAGTCTTGGGCTATAATGATCCTTAGGATATCACGTCCTCCCTAATGATTCTTGGAACACTTAGGAGAGGGAGTAGAGAGAAGCTAATAAATATCCACCCATAAGAATGTTGGAAAAAGACTCCCTCCCCCATTAAATGGGGGTGTTCAACACAAAGTGCTCAACATGGGTGGGGTTCGTATAAGAAACACAAGAACTAAATTTTATACATATAGATAATCAAGTAATCATCCCAGCCAACCAACAACCATTTTGCACATGCATAAGTACAAAACAGCCACAACTAGATCACAAACCACTTAGAGAAAATATTTGCTCATTGTATCAGTTCTTGTTATCATGTTCAAGTGATTCCATTTAAATATTCCATCACTATCAGGAAAACTAAGAGTCATAAAAACAATCCAAAACAACAACTGAAAGAAACCATCCAACAATTAGTTTATGAATCCACCCTCAGTTCCCTTGCAAATAACAACATGAAAATGGGATCTAAGAGATACCTTGAAGTACTAGAACCAAATGAAGCCCCAACTTACTGGGTAAAGAACAATTATTTCCATCTCAACACAACCTCAGATTCACAAAATAATAACCTCTCATCAAGATATTCCATTCTCATCCACCCACCCCACATAACAGCAAACCCAACAACCATAAATATCACCAGAACATAGTAAGGAAGTTTTCAGATTAAGCCAACACCATTAATTAAGTTTCATCTTTCCATTTTGTTTACCTAGGTGATCACACAAGGATTCCTATTCATCAGTTATCCATTTAATCAACCATGTTTATATGATTAATTAGTTTCTATGTTACAATAATTTAATCGCAAAATTATCCATAGAACAGAGATTCACTAGGGTGAAATAATGGACCACCAACAGCCATGATTTTCATTAGACATGCACCCATACAAGTCGCAATATAAAAAGAAAGTTAAAATTTGACAACATCAGCATCTTCCCCTCCCCTTCATTTTTTAAAAGTCTATTAATTAACTTCATTAAATTTGGTTTCATCTACATCCCAAGGGAACATAATCATACCCACCTCTCGTGATTTACAGTAAAGAGAGATGAAGGAAGAATCTCTACATGGATGATCAAGGATCTAAGTTTTATCCTTGAGCGATGAATTGGGGTTGTGCAGCCAGAAACTCTAAGAAGAACCGATCAGAAGGTATCTCATGCCAGCATGAATCATCTCTAGAAGAGGGAATCCAAACACACCAAGAGGGAAGAAACGAGACAATAGAAGAAGAAGATATCGGGATGATAAAAGGTTCAGATCTTAGAGTTATGGGATATGCTATTTCAAGCACATAAAAATCATATCATGGTTTGACCACACAGCTAGGCGGTTTTACACATTGGAATTATTTGAGATTTATTAACTCCCCTAGAAAATGGTGAAGATAGACCAGTGGATTATTGTGAGTTGATATATTTCCCTTTAAATAAAGAAAAACATGTAATATGGGCATAAATGGAAATGTGGTATAGGGTGTGACACTGATAAGAAGGTCACAAGTTTTGGTAATTCATGGGTCACCTGACTCTTTGAAGATTTAAAATATTATTTATGGGATTTAAAACGGCCTTAAAATATTTAAAGAGGTATTATAACATAAAGGAGATTTTATGGGAAAAACTGGGGAAATAAACCCAGACACCCCTCAGTGGCACCGAAAAGTGAAACCATGATGACAACTCGCCACAAAAACGGATGCCCTCGTGACTAACTGATGGTGTACAAGACACCTGGAACACCATTATTGACAAATTAATGGGTGATAAATTTCTGGTCTATTACATTAATTATGATATTTTTTATGGAAATTATATTAGTATTTTTTATGTTAAATAATATTTTATTAAATTATTTAAAAAATAAAAAAGAGTAAAATTAGGATTGTAAATGGTCAAAAAATTTATACCTTGTCTATTTAAGGGAAAATATTCAATTTATACATAAAACTATAACCCATTATCATTAAAAAAATAATTACCAACATTAAAGATAACATTTTTTATCAAGGGTTTAAGGAAAAAATATATATATGATATCTAAACCATTCAAAACATGAAATTATGATTATATTAAAAACATTTAATCATTATCATCAACTAAATTTACTTTTAGAACCATTTTAAATTAGTTAGAGACAATTTGGAATACAATATTTTATGTATTTCCAACGATAGAATTATAGAACATTTAAAATAAAAAATATTTTATTAAATGATTTATATTTAATTAAAATAATATAATAATCTAATTGAATGGTATATGGTTTAAAATATAAAAAATTATACATTTAGTGGTCATTTTTACTTTTTATAGTAATTTTATTTACCACTAAATAGTAAAAAACATTGATACCATGATATTTATCAAAAGGGTTAACATATAATTAAAAATAATATTGATGTGTGAAAACATAAAAAAATTTCCAAATTTAATTTAATGAGACTATATAGACTCAGAATTATATTATATTTTGATTATAATAATTTGGATCTACTTTCCATAAAATTTAATTTAATACTTCAAATAACCATAAGATTTCCCCTCCCCTCACTTATAAAAGAGCACATATTATCCTCTATTACTCAAACTTTTAAGCCCTATAGATTAGAAATTTAATACAATAACATCTTCAAATATTCCTTCCACATGTTCTTGGAATTCCTTTCCTCAATGAATATCATCTTTTCAAGGCATAATGTGTATGCCAAAAACGGTATTCAATTACAAGGTATAACTATTAACATAGGGTTTTCAATTTTATTTCTTATTATACCTCTAACACATATTTTTAATCCAATATGAAATAATTATTTCCAAATATTAATGTAACAACCCTGGTACTTAATAAATAATTTTTTTTCATTCAAGAACTAAATAGTTAAACCCATCATAAATGTATATTGAAAAATTAATATTTATCAAAATTAAGGAGCCTATACTAATTGAATTTTAACCTCACATATGATAGTATAAATATAATTTATGAATCTAATAAGTGATAATATGATATATTTATATCATGGAATAGCTATATAAATGTTTTCAAAATGATAAATTAATTATTGGTATGTTTGTGAAACATAAATGTTTATTTAAAATTTTATAATTACTAAAATTACTTAAATAAAAATTTATCAATATAAAATAGATTCCTAAATTAATAATTTGTTGTCTTATTATTATAAGTTAATTTTTTTGAGAATTTAATTATTTTTTCAATGTGCTATAAAATAAGATATTATTTTAATATTGGTATTATTCGAATAAGTAATGATTTTAATTAAACACTTAATTTATCATATTTAGAATATATTTTTTTATATAATTTATTTGTATTTTGAATTGTAAAATTCCAGAAATGGTTCATTTTAATATTTGGTATTTTTCTAAAATATTTAATTTTTTTAAGTGAATAGTGAAATACAATAATTTTTGGTATTTAGAAAATACATGAATTATGAAGTCAAAGATGATATAAGGATGATGTAAGCCCAAAATATGAAACTCTCTTACAATATTTTAATATATTTAATTATAATTCACAAAATATTTTTAGTCTTTCTCCAAAATAATACTCTAATGAATATAATATTGAGAAAACACCAATCTCCTCCACTATAACTACTAGCCCTCACTACCTCTTCTTCTCACACCTCAAAGCCTTTTAGATTGTTTAATTTCTACATAATTCCCTTCCCAATACTCTTCACCATTTGAAATACATTCATTTAACACTTAAATTCCAAAACTATGTGCGTTATTAAGGTTCTCAAGGAAGAAAATCCAATAAGTAAAGTACTTTATTTATGTTATTTTATTATCATTTTCTTTTCATTTATTATCCTCTCCCCCTCCACTATGAAAAGTTAAATTATAATACAAGTATCGTACATAAACTTGAATTATATATTTATAATTTAATATGCATCATCAAAATACTCCATATTCTCTTCTTATTATTGAAAATGAAAGCATTTTCCAGGATGTTTTGATTCACCTTTTTTGTGGATATCAAATATTCATTTTTTTTACCAAATTTAAATTTGGTCAAAAATGTATAATAATGGTTAAATCATATTTTAATATACATAAAATAAATAATTTAATCTTCTGGAACCAATTTATACACAATATGTTGAATAAATTGATATATGTTCATTAGGGTCATAGAAACCGCCAAAATAAATTGAATAATTTCATTAATTTTTTATTTATTAATCCATCATAATATCATAAAAATGATATATGGTGTCATTTAAAATTTTAGAAACTTATTAATACCAATTCATTACACTGCTGGAGTTTTTCTTCTATGTGACAAGAGAATCCATAATGAACCAACCATGGAAACCATTAAATAAATGCACTAGAAACAGTGGAAATAACCAAATATTATTGATAAATGGGTGAAAATATGTCATAAGAAGATCATATAAGTGTTTATAAATATGAATATGTCACTTTATTATATCAATAACACTATTTAAACTATTATACAAATGTTTTGAACAGGTTTGAAGTAAGACGATCCTAAGGTAAGATACTTTCCTTTTAAAATCCTCCTTATGGTCACTTTTTACAAAATTAAAAAGGAATTATGTAATGATGAAATTATTCATGTTTTATGATGATGTTTTAATTATGTGGTGTTTGATGTTGAATTTTGGGACCTATATATCCCTCCAATTCATTAGGTATTATTTTCTTGGAAGTTGGTCATAATGGTTATTCCATGTGTAACTATGATGGTCACACCATAAGTTAGCTGTAAGAGTTATATCGTATGTTTATCTGGAGGGTTACATATCATATGATGTCATAGAGGGTTACAATATTTTATAATTTTTTCCATGTTATGTATATGGTTTTATTTGTTTTTTAAATTGTTTATAGAAATCTATTGGCTTCACAATGTAACTTTATGAAACATAGGGGTTATAAGTATGTCTTTATAAAAACGATTTTATATTCTTATATATACTCATGGTCTAATTGATTATTTCCATATTTTTATGTTCTATAGATATCATTTTGTTCTCATTCCTTGTTTTAAAAAAAAATTCTTATCCTTTAAGAATGGGTGAGAGAAAATAAAAAGTCAAGATGAATGTCTTGAATATTTTTCATGAAAATATTTCATGTTTTATTGAAAACATTTCTATTATATAAGAAATGGTTATTATTTTAGTAGTACCAAATTTTTATATTTGTGGGTTGATATGTATAAATTATGTCATGATTATCTAAAACTATAAACTGAAAAACATCTTTCAAAATATAATTAGTGTATTTTAGTTGAATTTACAAGATTATGTAATATTTATGGCTAGATACTTATATATGGTAACAAATCATGGTTTAGATAACATTAGGGGCTATGATGAAGTTAATAGAATTGAATTAAAAAATTATTTCCTTTGTTTATGTTGAGATAATATTGGATTTTAAGATTATTATGTTATTTCATCTAATATAAGTCATTTCAGAAAAGTTTTTCATATAATAAATAGGGAAGGTAGAGTTTTAAGGCAACAAGATGGTGATATCTTCTCGTATCAGCATCATAAAATGGTGGAGATTATAACTACAAATTTTTTGATAGTAATTTATTAGCTAAATTATTCTATAAATGCCTGTGGATACCACGAAAGAGAACAACCATAAAAAGCATAAAGGAACATGATGATATTAGAACATTTTATGAGGCAACACCCTCCTACTTTCAGTGCATATTCTGACCCGATGGTGGAAGAGTTTGGATTTAATCCCATTAAAAGATTTTGGATAACATTAAGTGTTAAACTAATCAAATGTTTAGTAATTCTATTTTTCCTTTTGAAGGTGAGGTTGACCAGTGATGGTTAATGATGAACAATATCAAGGATAATTATGAGATCGATTCATTGGAATACGATGAATTTAATAATATTTTTCTTGAAAAATATTTTCCAAAGGTGGTTCAACTTAGGATGGAAGATAAATTCCTTTAATTGATACAAAATGAGTGTTATTTAGTAGTCATGTAAGAAGAAAGCAAGAATATATTGGAAAGGTATGTTCTAAATGTTCTTTGCGATGTTGATAGTAAAATAAATCATTTTTTGCTGAGGATTAAAACTAAGATATTGAAGGGAATTGACCTTAAGTGAATCAAAAGGTTTTGAGAACCTTTTCTGATGTGTCAAGAGGGTATAAAAGGAGTTTTCTGATGTCATATGGACTCTGAAAATAATCTTAATAAAAGGTCCATATGGAAGGACATGGGTAAGAATCAATCAATGAAGTATGAAAGTAATAAATTCCAATTTCTTGTTTTTGAAAGGTGTGGTAAAAATCACCCTCATGAATTCTTTAATAAAACTAGAAGGTGTTTTCAATGTTCTATGTTTGGACCTATGGACCAATATTTCAAATATAATGATCTTAAGATTAATTATGATAAGAAAACCCCAAAGTGTTTTAAATGTGATGAGATGGGGAATTATGAAAATACATGCCCAATGATATAGTTTAATGAAGAAAAGTATCATGATTATACGTAGAAAGTTGAAGATAAATCCTTTGTGACTAAATAAGAAGATGTTGGAAAATAAAATTATGGGGTATCGAATAATCTATTATTACTCAGATTTTTCAAATGTTTTGTTTGACATGGGTTCTATACATTCCTTTATTTCTAAATAATTTTTTGGTAAATTGAAAATATAACTTAAAGAAACCAATCCAAAACATATAGTTAAAACACATGGGGAAACAATTGAGTAAAAATAGTATCATAAGAATATTCTTATTATTTTTATGGAATTACATTACCTCGAAACTTTATTGTTCTTCCCTTAGTGGAGTTTAATTTTATTTTGGGTACGGAATGACTTTTTGTTTGTTATTATAAGTTTTATTGTAGTGTTGAAGAATTATTTTTAGAAATAGTTTTTGTTTGTATAGAAGAATAAACCCATACCATTGATAACCTATCAAAAAGTTGTGAAACTATTAAAAGATGGAAATGAATGTTTTATTTCACTTATTGTTGAAATCATGAGAACTAATCAAATAAATTATGTAACAGTGTCAAATGATTATTTGGATGTTTATTTTGATGAGTTGGGAGAGGTTATACCTAATTGGGAAGTTTTATTTACCATTTACTTAGTTATTAATGCTAATCTAATTTCAAAACCCCCTTATCGAATGTATCAAATATAAATTATTCACTTGAAAAAGAAATCACAATATTTTCTTTATAAATGGTTCATTATTCTTAGTACTTTCCAGGGGTTGTTCCGTTTTTTGTTAAAAATAAATATGGTTTTATGAGATATTTTATAGATTATAGAGCTTTGAATAAGATTACTATAAAAAATAAGTATACACTACCTCATATCGATGACATGTCAGATCAGCCCCCGGGAGATCAGTATTTTTCCAAGATTTACTTGTGATCTGGGTGCCCTCAGATAAATTTAGTGGAGCATGACATTTCAAAAATATTATTTCATACTCGATATGAGCAATATGAAATTTTTTATTCCCTTTGGTTTGAAAAAAGATAATGTCGTATTTCTGGATCTTATTAACATAATTTCATTTGGATATTTTGATATGTTTATTGTTTTATTATTAAATTTTTTTTTTCAAAAAGGCATGGGGATCATGAAAAACATTTAAGGATTTTATTTCAAACTCTAAATGAAAATAAGTTATAATTGTTTTTAAAAAATGTGATTTTTGGTTACGATAGGTTTATTTTCATGGGTACGTTGTAAATAATCCTGGCACAAATGCTGATCCCACAAAAACAAAAATGGCTAATCAATGGACTAGACCAAAAAAATTTATATAGATTCAATATTTTATTTGATTAGTATGTTGTTACTAATAGTTTGTTAAAAATTATACATAGTAATGTGGACTTATAACTATGTTAACACAAAAAATGGATAAATATTTTTGGATATAATACTACGATGTTTGTTTTCATGAACTAAAAATTAGATTTGTTTATTATTTAATTTTGGATCTTCTTTCCAGAAATTTTTATTTATTCGACAAAAATGATTCCTGTTTGAAGGGATATGGTTATGTTCGTATCTAGATTGATTAGGTAATTTCTTACGTATTAAGACAATTGAAACACCATTCACCAAATTATCCAGAATAACATTTGGAATTTGAAACCATGTTTTTTAAATTGAAAATTTAGAGGCATCATTTATATATACCTAAATGTGAAATATATACTGACTGTAAATGTTTTATGTATATCTTTACTCAGAAGGAATTGAACATGAGGAATTGAATATGGATGGAACTGAAGAAATATTTCTATTTCATGATCAAATACCATCATGGAAAACTAAAAAATGTGTCTGATTCCATGATTCAAAAATATCTGGCATCATTAAACATGATAAATCTGTAAAATGACCAATTAGTTTATGATTGGTTGGATTTTTTCATAGATGTTTTTGGTTTGAGTAATTCCTATACTTTGTTTCAGGTGTTAGTGTAGTATTATCTCTCAGATAAAATTATGTAAGTGTAGGAGAAAGACGTTGAGTTACAAAAAAGGTAGAATTGGATAAAAGGGTATGCTTCCATAATTAACATTTTATAAAAATTATATTTTGAGATTGGAAAGATATTATGTATTCCTTATGATCCACAGTTGAGAAAATAATTATTAAGAGAAGCTCATACTTCTCGATTTTTAGTTAATTTTTTCACCATTAAGATTTAAAAATTCCTTTAGGGGTATTATATGTGGTATGGAATAAAAAGACATATTATAGATTTTACTATGAAATTATTGGAATTTCAAATATTTAAAGTAGAGTGATAACTACGGAAGGGGATGCTTCTTCTTTTTCTAGTGCTAGATTGGATAAGGGAAAATATATTCATTGACTTCGTGGTAGGACTACCAAATAATTCTCAAGGTAATAATGCAATTTGGGTCATTATTGACTGAATGACTAAATATTCACATTTCGTTCCTATTATAGATTATATATATTTTGTTGAGAATTCTAGAATATATATCAAATATATTTTCAGGTTATAAAAATTTCCTCTCTCTATTTTACCCTACCTAGATCCTAGTTTATCTAATAGTTTGGGAAAGGCCTTTTGATTTTTTGGGGAACTGAAATTAATTTCAACATAGACATTCATCCCCAATCTGATGTGAAGATTCAGTGAGCAAATCTTACTTTGTAAAATATTTTATGAGACTGTTCAATTTATTACTAGGGAATAATGGATCAATATATTTATTTATTTGAGTTTTCATATAATAAAAGTTTTCATTATAGTATATAGAAGGAACCTTTTGAGTAATTATTTGTAAAGTGGTTTTGAACTCCAGAATTTTGGGATGAAGTTGGGGAAAGGAAGTTGATTGGACCAGAATTAGTAGAGGAGGATGTTAAGAAAGTGAAAGTGATCAAACAACACATTAGGACAGATCGGAATAGGAAGAAATGTTGTATATATAACATAAGGAATGGATTTTCTTTCAAGAAATGTGATCATGTCTTTCTGGATATTTTTTCATAGAAAATTGTGATTTTTTTCTGTAAGGAGGGGAAACTGAGTCTACATTTCTTTAGACCATTTGAAGTGATACCTATTTAGATTCTTTATCGCAGAGAGCAGATATTGTAGAATAAAGTAATTTAACATGTTAATTTTTTTTTGAAAAATAAAATGGTTGAAGAAGAAACATGGTAATATAGAAATGATATGATGAAATGGTATCTTATCTTATTTAATAAGTGAAAAAAAATTGTGAGGAAACTATTTACAGAAGGTTCAGAGAACTTAGCAACATAGGCAATTTATAATAATTTGTTGTTATCCTAGAATTAAATAGTTAAACTCAAAATAAAAGTATAATGAAAGAATTTGAATTTATCTAAATTAAGGAATATATAATAGTAGAAAGTTAACCTCACCGATTAGTGTGAAAATAAAATTTATGCATTTTCTAAGTGAAAATATTATATATTGGTATCGTGGAATAAGTATATAATTTTTTTGAAAATGATTAATTAATTGTTTATATGTTTGTGAAAAATAAATAATTATTTATAATTTTATAAAAAATTATAACATTTTAAAATAATTTTTTTTGTTATAATATTGTTTCATTAATTATTTTTTTGTCTTATGATTATAAGGCAATTTTACTAGACCTTAATTAAATTTTTATTGTGTTAAAAATCATTAACAGATTTAAAATTTGTACTTTTTGAATAAACAATGATTTACATTAAATACTATATTAATAAAATATAGAAGATTATTTTCATAAAATGGAGTTCATATTTGAATTTTACTCATTGAAAATGGATGGGATGATATATGTGGATTTTTAAATAATATGAAAATTTTTGTGAATAGTGCAATACGGTAATTTTCGGTATCTAAATAATTCAGGAATTATTGAGTCATAGATGATGTAAGGCTACTATAATACCAAAACATTGAACTCTAATTAATTATTTTTATATATATTTAGGGATAATTTACAAACTATTTATTGTTATGTGACAAAATATTAAACTAATAAATATAATAATTTGAAAACTCATGTCTCCTCCATTACAAATACACCCACTTCTCCTTACACCTCAAAGGCATGTAGCCTATTTAATATCATCAATATTCCCTTAAAATTCCTATTATCAACATAAAATACCATCTGGTGTCACCAAAAGGAAAAAACAATGCAATTTAAGGAGGCTCTTAAGGAGGATAATTCAAGAGGTAAAATCCCCTTTCTTTTTATTTTAGTTTCTTTTAAAAAATTAATTTATTACTCACTCCTAACCTACCCTATAAGAAGTTACATGATAAATCCATTATTAGGAATATATATGAATTTTATTGTGTTAATGGAATATCAATCATCAATACCATCCCTCTTCTACAATTATTTTATAAAATTAAAGCACTATACATGGCGTGCCAATTCATCGGCTTCATGGACATCAAATTTTCAATTTCATTACAACCTTAAAGTTTGATCATAAAACCATCATTATGGTTCAATAATTATTTTATTATATATATAATATGTTATTTAATGGTCATGTACCAATATATAAACATGATATTGAAGAAAATGATATATGTTCGTGATGATTTTAAAAAATAACCAAAATAATTTAAATAATTTTCATTTTTGTTTTATCTAATGATTCATCCTCGTATCAGAAAAAAATAATCATATATATACAAATTCAAAAATTATAGAAAATATTAACACAATTTAATTCCACATATGTATTTTTTATTCACTTCGACAAGAAAATCCATAATGACCCAATCCAAGGAAACTAGTGAATATATGCACCCGAAACAAGGAAAATAACAATATATTATTCCTAAATTAGAGGGAAAATGTTATAAGAATATTATATATGTAATTATAAATACTATTGTGATTTTCTAACTTATTAATACCACTCTTTAAACCATTTCACACGAGTTCTAAACACATTTCATGTATGGAAAACCCACGGTAAGGGACATTCATTTTAAGATTCTATTTAATATAAATTTTTAAAAAATTAAAAAGGAGTGTTTTTATGATGAAGGTATTCATGTTTTACGATAATGTTTCATGTCATGATAATTTTTTATGATTATGGGAGTGACCCATATTTTCCTTCAATGCATTGGGTATTTTTATGTTAGAATTTGGGCATAATGGTTATTCTATGTGTAACTATGATGGTTACACCACAAGGTAGTTTTGAGGATTAAATTGTAAGGTAGATGTGAGTGTTAAAAGTAATATGGTATCCAGTTGTGTTAAAATATTGTTTATGTAATTCCATAAGTTACCTATATTATTTTTTTATGTTTTCAATGTTTTACAGAAATATCATGTTGTCATGATATAACATTATGATACATTGGGTTGTGAAGTAAGTATTCATGAAAAGTATTTCATTTGTTTATAATTATTCAAATATTAACTATTTCTTTCATTATTTGTATCTTCATTAATGAGGATTTTTTTCTCAACCCATGCCTTAAATTGTTTTCATAGGGTATAAGGATTGGTAGGAGAAAAGAAGAATCAAAAATGATTTTTGTGAAGATTTTTCTGGAAAAAATTTGATGTTTTATTAAAAAAAATATTATGGGAGAAATGGATACTATTTTTAATGTACCCAAACTGTATTATTCTGGGTTGATAAGTATGAATTATGTGAAAACCCTCTAAACATATAAACGGAAATGATCTTTGAGAATGTAATATGTGTATTCTCATTGAATTTTATCAATTATATAATTTTCAAGGATAGTTCCTTATAATTAAATATACATACATATTATTATGATGACATAAAAACTATTATCGAACTTTCCCTTTACTTTTTAAAATGATAACATTCCCCATGTGTATGCATGGATAACCACTTCCCTGAAGAAATGTGATTCATTTTTCATTTCCAATATACATGGATAGAAATAAGGATAAATTTAATGAATATATATGTTATATATATGATATAATAATTATTCTTTAAAGTTTAATTGTTATTTAAAAATATTTCATTCCATCCTCCAAAAGGTAAAAATCCATTTTTATGTACAAAACACATTCTCTCCCCATTAATAGTGTAATTTATCTTTCTATATATACCATTAACTAAGGACCATACAAATATATATAATAAATATATATGATATTTAATTCATGGTTAAAATTATTTATATGATGGAAACAAGATCAATTTTCAAGGATCATAATTACCAAACTAAAATTATCAGAAAAAATGAATTAGTTAGCACCGAGAAATAGTGATTTTTCACTAAAAGTTTTCCTTTTATATTCCTCTTTTTATGTACCCAACATATTTCAAAAATATTTTTACAAAAATGAAATTTATTTCCCTATACATTTGAAAATAATATTTCTTCCATATCCATGTTTTCTAGAAAGTTTTCCAAGAATTTTTTTATAATATCCTATGAAAATTTATGGTCATCTTTACTAAATATTAAATTTTTAAAAAATAAATTAATAGGAAACTTACAATTATTTTCAAGATGAGTTACTTTTGTGTTTATACTAAAATATGTGAAAGGAATATTGGTTTAGCATACATGACATGGATGAAATTTCACACCATCATAAGAAATAAATGATTTGAATAATCCTGTAAATGTTTCTATTATTATTTTAAAAGTTATTTTATTCTAATATTACTATAATTTTAATATTTTAAAATATAATTTCAAAGTGAAAAGGATATTTTCCTTAATAATTCCTTAAATAATATTTTTACAGTATTTATTTTCATTATCATCAACAACTGTTTATTTTTTGTACTCTTAATGGGGAATATATTGTAATGACACCATCCTTATTCTTTCTATATATGTATTATGATTTGTTCACTAAAAAAAGTATAGACATTTAATATGATATATCCTCTAATAGATAATTTGTTTCTTATTAAGGCATGATTATTAAGTTTTATTATTAATTAATATGATGAAATTAGTTTAATTACTAATTGACGGATGGGGATAAAAATTATATATCGCAAATATTTATTTGTATGTCTCAAAATATGAAATATTTTTGGTATTTTTTTAGGCTTTACGATTTTTTGAAATATTTCATAGCACAACGACATGATATTTTGTTTATTATTTCATGGAATGGGGCCTCAACGGTACGTTTTTGATATATATAATTATGGATTCCATCATTATGAAGTTAATTGTTTATTTACATATGATTATTTGAATATTTATGTCATTCATGGATAAGTTCCATAAGTACGTGATGTTTTATGTTTAATTATACGATCATAATGTATTCTTTCTGTATTATTCATTCCGCATTAATTATATAATATATTCTACTATATTAATACCCATATTGAGAATTTGAAATCACCCCCTATCTTTTAGAGACATGACCCCAAATAGAATGAAGACAATTACTGATATCAATTAACTTGGCATGATTACTTAAAATCATTCCCGAATGACTGACCTATTTTGTATTATTGGAAAGCCAAATAAATAACTCAAACATGAATTAAAAATGAATAAAAAAAATATACTATATATTTTTTCATATAAAAAAACATTGAGGATAATATCTAATCTAACAAGTATATTCCTACATATCAAGCATAATACACTTCTTGGATTCTTGGGAAAAGAAACATAATAAGTGTGAGATTAAATGATCAATATGTAAAAAATATAATTGAAAAAATAATGGATCAATAGGAATAGTCAACATAGAAATGTAAATAACTGAACACACATTCCTTTAAAAAAAATAGATAAAGAAAAATAAATATAGAAATTTAAGAAACTGAAATACATTCTATTTAATCAATGAACTAAAAATAAAATGTATCCGTAGATATTTCGATGCAAGATTCCATGGATGAATAATAACTGATAGTAAATGACGGATAATGTTTAAATATTGGATGTCATATTTCCCTTGGTACATGTAATTAATACTATCAAGTGTATTTTTAACCATATAAATTATTAAAACTAATTCTCTCTATGAGACAACCGATATATTGAGGGGATTTCGTAAACTAGTCCACAAACTATGTATTACATGTCCTAAGAATTCCTCAAGTAAAATAAAAAATATACCGTATCAAATATTAATATTGAGTAAATTATATGTATTTATCATTTTTTTTCAAAAGAATCAAATAAATTTCAATATAGACACCATAAGTAAAATAGTATATGGTTTAGGTTAAAGTAATATCAATGATAAATGAAATATATAATTTAGGGTCAATTAATATTCAATGATCTTAGAATATTTAATATTTCAATGGGACTAACAAGTAAATAATATAAGTGAATCTGAATTCTATCCTCTGACCAAATCAGTCTTAAACGATCCAGAGGAATAATTTGGATGCAATCAATACACAAAATCTCATGTGGAGTAAAAATAGAGGGTTGTTGTCATTGATGAAATAAAAGAAGAGAATTAAAAAAATATTCTTGTGGAAAATATCTTTTTATTTGTAAAAACCCTTTGAAAATATTATTATATGATAATCTATTTAAAAAATATTTAAATTAAAATTAATCCTTTAGAACATGAAAATGTGGCTTTACTAAAATGATGCTAGATAAATATGTATGTGTTATACGAGGTAAAAATACTATTCCTTTTGTGTGGAAAAAGGATAGAAAATGACTCATTCAAAAAGAGAAAAAAAGATTAATTTAAAGATATTGGATGATGAAAAAGGTTTAAAATGTATTTACCAAAATTTTTTAAAAACATTTTTTAAAAGATTTTAATAAAACATGGTGTTTAGAAGAAAACAGGTTCTCCGTTGAAAGAGAGAAATAAAGATGGTTTTTCTGGAAAACATTTTCAAAAAACTTTGTTTACCAATGAAATTAATATTTTTTATAATACATAAAAATGTTCATGAATAACTAGAGAATAATAAAATGGATTACTGAACATCTTTTATATTATTTCATCGAATGGAAATACCATTGAAATCTCATTAAAGTTATTATCGAGAAAAATAATATGTAAACATTCCATAGTGTCTCATACCATATTGAAACATTTTTAATCATAAACCTCATGAAGGAATAATATTAAAATAATTCCGTAAATTAAAGTAATATGAAGTGATTAATTACATAATATATAAAAATTTATAGTAGATACACCCCACATGTGATGCAAGTGGTGTACCTGACATTTATCTCACATATTTAAAAAGTGAGAGGAGACTCCCTTACCTACGAATTGAAAGAGATAAAAGTAATAATATTCAATTTAAACATATAAATGAAATTAAGATAAAATAATTCATGATATTACATTTTAATTAGTTGTTATGTACACCATAAATGATATGTTTTGTGTACAATAATAATGTAAACCTCAAGGAATGAAAAGTGAGACAATTGTCCCTTTCCTTGAGTTTCTTTTCGGTGAATGTTATTTAACATCATGTATAATAGACTTTTGTTAATTAAAACTTTCCTAATAAAATTTTTCATGATTACAGTTACTTATATTTCACTTATTTATATGTTGTAGACAACTATATAAACAATTATGTTTACATCTGGTGTTTTGACTAAATTCGGTTCATGTGCCAAAACCAACTTTGGTAGGTCAACTATTATCAAATGGTTCATTATATAAACATATATAGAATAATAATCATGAAATAATTATTATATTTATACATAAATTTTATTTTTAAAATCAATCATTGAGTATGGTTATGAAAAATGAATCAATGTTATAATCAAGGAGATGGTAGGCTATGCGTACACATGAGTAACGTTCCCATTTTTTAATGATCATTGTGGAAAAAAGTTAAGTAACACCATATCATTATAGAAAGATAATTATTTAATAATTACAATAATATTTAATCATACATACTTATATATATAATTATTGTGATGAAAATGGAATCAAATCATGTCAAGGAGGTGGTACTCCACTCATCCACGAATAACGTTAACATTTTTTAGTGTATGAAAGGGTAAAAATGAAACTGATATATATATATATAAAAGAAAAATTATTTCATGAATATTATATAATTTTTTTTATGTATCATAAATTTAATTAAAACCATCATTTATACATTCCACACATCGCGTGAACGAATCACATCGTTTTGAGGGGGCGGTAGTCCACACTTCCTCAAATGATGTTATTGTATTATCATAAAATTGAATGTATTAAATGTATGAGTTATAAAAGAATTAAATAAGTATAAAGACATTATAAATATCATATATAACATTAAAAAATATATTTTCCATCATCATGGCCACTGTGATAGGTGGTAAGGGAAAAATCAACAAACAACATTTCTTAAGGCATTAGTTCACCACACAAAACAAATAGTATGTTTGTTTCCCATTATATAGAGATGTGTATAAGTGTAGTTATAAATCATAAAATATAATAAAATATTTATGATATTGTATTTGTTTTTTATGAATATAATACCAAGATTTGAGGGGATGGATACGGGATAAGAAACTAAAAATCTTGAGAGAAGGCGTTACCTCTTAATCGGGTAATTTCTTTTTGTTTGAACAGGCGTTTCCATGGAATTATTTCTACCTAAATAGATGATTCTAGGAATATAGGAGGTATTTTGAGCGACTATTGGATTATTTATTTTCCAAACCTATTATGTTTGAGAGGTGTGAGTAAGGGGGAGATGTGGTTGCCTTTTTTAGGGAAGGAAAAGGGCTCACTTGGATTTTTTTGAAACAAGTTAGGAGTACAAATGTTATTACCTCAAAAAATAGATAAAAAACCATAAAAACTAATTAATGGAAGGTGAATGACCAATATATTTTCATCTAATGAGTATTGTACAAGTGGATAGGTAAATTATTCCCTAAATTTATGGTTCAGTCCCTTTTTATCCTAATTACACTATAATAACCTTAATTAGTTTTAATCACATTCAGTAATCATTTTTATTAACAAAATTAATTTTTTCTTATTAGAATAAAAATATAAACATTATTAAATTGTTTTTATAAATTAAATTCACATAAGAGGGAAAATTGATATTAATAATACTCTCATAGATAGATGAATTTACAGGTTTTAGTAGAAAAATGTTGAAATGACTATTAAGTTTCTATATTCAGTTTCAAATTGAAATTTATTCTAAAGATTTAAATTGTATTAATTTATGTATTATTTATCTAATTTCACTTAAAAAAATTTACAATTCAATTTATCATTCATAATTACTTAAATTAAAAGATATGTTTTTAACTGAAATGTAGTATTTTTCACTATTCATCAGAAAATGATGTTTCTTAAAAAATACCAATGTTTCACCCTAATATAAATTTGAAATTTTGAATTAAAAAATGATGTTAATTTTATGAAAATAAATTTATAAATGTGTCAAAATTATTATTTAAAATAGGTTCACCATTAAAAGGTGGTAAAAATACCTTAATAATATATATTTTTTATGTGTAAAATTGGTTTTTTATTATATTTTTCTTATCAAATAAATTTGATGAATATAAAAAATATGTTATTGAATATATAATAAATATAATTCCTTATAATAATTAACTAATTATAATTACATTAAATTATTAGGATAAAACAACATCGTGACCATTCAAATGCTTTTATATAAAAAGAGTTAGTTTATATTCAATTGGTTCATATATTCATTTATAATTAGTTTTTATGACCATTGAATTAATATTATTTTATTATAAACCATATATTTTCATAAGTTAGTTAGCACTATTCATAAACTCTAACATATAAGCTAGGTTATAAAATATTATTTTTAATAATGTTATTTTAATAATACAATGTTATTTGGTGACATCCAGTCTTTCATGTAACACAAGCTATCGAGAAAGGTATCTCTTACGTGAAACACAAGCTAACTCAGTGTATCATTCATTACAATATATATCATTATTTAATATATATAATATATTTTAAATATTTTACATATTATAATGTATCTGAATATTATATTTCCTTACACTCTTTGTGTCTCATGTTATAAACGCTATCGAATACAAGGTTATTAATTTAGATTTTTAGGGTGTCACATTTATTATGATTATTTTCATGTGAATTATAGGAGGTGTAATGTGAATCATAATAAAGGATATTCTAGAGAGAATAATGAGGTTCTCAAATAGGTTTATTTATATTTTCTAATATATAATGAAATTCAAGAAATATTTTAGTTTACCAGGACTACTAAACTAATCAGCACTTCATAATGAGATCATTTGTCTTTATTACCAATTTAATAAAAAATATATATATATATATTTGGGCTTCAATGGTATAGGTATTTCCATTATAATTAGTGGAAGATTATTAAAGACCATATGAACTAGATATAATAAATCATATATTAAGAAACATAACCTAGTTAAAGGAATTGAGGATATTTATTATTTTTGGATAATATCATAATAAATTTGGTAATTTATTAATTATAGGTGTTTCTTATAAATACATGCCTATATGGATTCAAAAATTGTTCATGGTTTTGGCAGAGATCAATATAGTGGTAACAACCTTGTAAAGAGTTAGTTGAGTATTTTTCAAACATCATTTTGGTGCATAGTAAATTTGTCATTACTGCAAACCAAGTTGGACACATCATGGGGGTATTCAAGCTTCAATTCAAATTTTTTATTTGAAACATTTTACTAAATTATAAAATAAATTCAATTAAAACATATGAAATTATATTTTGATATTGGATAAAATTAATGATTATTGGGATGTTATGTCTATTGATGATCATGTGTTTAAAAGTATGGATACACCTTCATTACCACAAAAATGGGTTTTCACAGCGCCACCCTTTATCAGCACTAAAAAAAAGAACTGATAAATGGGAAGCCTTTATCAGCTCTAAAAAAAGCGCTGATAAAGGCCCCCCTTTATTAGTGCTTTTTTTAGTGCAGATAAAGGCCCCCCCTTTGTCAGGATTGATAAAGGTGAGCTTTATTAGTGCTTTTTCCTAGTGCTGATAAATTTTATGTTTCAAAAAATTCATGAAAAAATATATTGTTATATGAGTATATTTATATTAATATAAATATAATATATATTTTTTAAATATGTTTTATATAAGTATAAATAGACTATTAAATTTAATATATAGTAAATTTAGTGAAAATAGCCTTAAAATATTTTAAAATATATTAGTAATTAATAATTTTCTATTTATCATATATTAATAATGATTTGATAACAATTTGAAGACACACAAAATAAAAAATAATAATAATAAAAGATCTAAAATAAGTTTAAAATGTAACTCAAACTTCAAACAACCATAACTTTTGATCCAAGTGTTTTTTTATCTCTACAACATATCAAGTCGAATCTAGCAATGAGATATACACTATAATGATTGAAAAAAACCTCTTGTCACATTTTTTGAGGCCAAAAAAGGCCTAGAAGGCCTCAAAAACTGAGTTTTTAGTCTGGATACCCTGAGTTGTTAACATTAAAATAGGCATAACTTCTCATCCAAATGCCCATTACGCCTATACCGCCTATCATATCAAATATTATTTCATTTTATTATATTTGACTAGTTGTGGAGTTGAAACGGGCTTCTCGATTAGATGTTATGATTGTTTTAACATTCTATGGCTTTTCAAATACACATATATATGTATTTACTCATAAATATATATATGTGTGAGTGTGTTTGAGTGTCTCTCTATGTGTGTATGTGTTTTATATATGTATGTAATTATTTATTTATTTATAAACACACATATGAAAACATATTTTATAAATGTTTTTAAAACTAATCTTATAATTATATATTAATATAAAAATAAATTTACGGATAAAAAATTATAACTAAATCTATATATATATATATAAATATATATTAATATAATAATGAATATATATATATATATAAATATATGAATAAATATATATGTATTAATATAACTAAATATATTTATATTAATATGAATATATATTAATATACGAATAAATATAAATATATATATATATATATATCATTAAATTGAGAAAAAATTGAAATGACTTAGTGTTAAAGGTGCAGGAACGAAAGGGCGAGGTCCCGAGTTAGTGTTCGGGTTGAAGCAAGGAGATTCCCATGTGTGGGGGATGCGTGGGAAGGGCAGCGCGGGAGAGTGCTAGGATGGGGGTCTGCCTAGCACTGATAGGGGGTCCAGTATTGTTAAAATCTACCACCCAAATTATATATAATTATTTTATTTTTTTATTTTTTTATGTTCATTAGTTCTTTTTAAAAGTATTGATAAAAGATCCCATTTATCAGTGCTAAAAAAAGTGCTGATGAAGGACCCATTTTATCAACACTTTTTTAATGCTTATAAAAGGTGACATTATAAGCGCTTTTCAAAGTGCTGATAAAAGGGATCCCCCTTTATCTTCTCCTCGATTAATAATGATTTTTTAGTGTTGTTAGTCCACTTTTCTAGCACTGATAAAGGTCATATTTGTAGTAGTGCTTTTGAGGTTTTATAGGATCATAATTTAAGCAGAAAAATTATATTTTGGGAGAAAATTATGGGAATACAACCCATTTATTATGTACAAGTATTGATGTGGAGTTACGTAGTGTTTTATTTGGATAAAAGATTTAATACATTTTTTGAGTATATCATATAAGTTACCATATATCTGAAAAGTGTTTTGATGGCTAAGTGATTAATGTTATGTACAATATATAGGGAATATAATATTATATACATAAATATTTTGAGGAATGAATATTGAGTTAATTTATGGAAAAAATATTATTTTATTATGTCTATATAGTGATCTAAAATATTTATGGAAACAATTTACATTGTTGGGGGAGTATATGGTTCGGGTATTTACATGTTTGGTATGTGGCCTTATGAGTGATTAGTAATATTTGAATATAATAGTCAGGTTGATCTTAAAAAATATATACGGTAAAATCTTCTAGATATTAGGGATTTAAATATTACAATACATATTTTTGAGAAGTCCTAAGGATAATTTTTTTACAGAATGGGTGATGTTAGACTTCGGGTGTTACTGGGGTTTTAGATATTAATGTGTCATATTTATCCATATTGGATAAATGTGAAATTTTTTGGTTTTGGTAAATATTTAGAGACATAATGAATGAATTTTCATTCTTTTTTGGATATTATGATTAGAAAAAAATATAATTTTAGTTACGTAAGAATGAAAAGTTCATCTCAAATATTATTATAATAGAGTAAGAGATTAAGTTTGAATTAATAGAAACAGAACCGAAGGATGAAATTTTCATTATGAAATATAAATAAATCATGTATGTATATTTTCTCATGTTTTCTATATTTATAGGAAAATAATCCATCAACTATAGGGAATGGATTTTAAAACAAATAATTTATATTACTACCTTCATTTATGATTAATCAGTGGCCTTTTCACTCATCACATATTTATGGTTTTGTGGTCATTACCATTCTCTTTCCATGTTATATATCTTAATATATTATAACATGGAACTTATTTTTCTCCAATATGTATAAAAGTTTAATTCCCACAAATTTTATACATATATGGGAAATAGATTTTGAGTTAACTTATGTAAACTTAGTGTTTTCCCCATTCCTATTTCAAATTTATATTGATTATCCCTTTGTACTATGTGGTCTTTAAACAAAATATTATTAAATAATGATCCTTTAATATCAAAGAAAACATTTTGATGGTAAAATTTATTTAGGGGGTAGAATTTTACACCAATATAATTTAGTTTATAAGAATAATAATCCTAATAGCTTTTCTAAAATACAACACAGTGCTTTAAGAGATTTAACATATATTATACAAAATTATTATATAGATGTGACTTTTATAGCTAAGTCGTTGAATTGTAAGGTATTAATATAGTAAAATCATTATGAAATAGAATTATAATATTTTTACTCAATAAGAATGTATTTCTTAGTATAAATTTTTTTACATGTGTAATTTAGTGCTTTAGAAGGCATTTTCTTCACAAATGAATTTTTGTTCATTTTGTGTGTGGAAATTATATACTATTTATGAAACTATTAAAAATTATGTTCTATATAATGATTTTATTAAAATCACTATGTAAAAACTAAAAAAGGGAAATTGTTTTGATATTTTTCTAAAATGATTAATTTTTATTGAATACTAAAGAATACCCTTTTTCAAATATGGTAATTTTTTTAATTAAATAATGTAATTAAAAAGTGTTATTATATATTATATTGAATGTTAATGTTACATATTATCCATTCAGTTGATAATAATATAGTTAATTCCATTTGAATTATAAATATTAATTATTTTAATATATCTTAATTTTTTTTATTAAAAATGAGTTTTTTAAAATATTTTCCATTGAATTTTACATATTTTTTTAAAAAAAATTGATTTATTGCACTTATAAATATTAAATCTTTATAATGTATAAATTATATGGAATAAGGATATTGATATTCTTTGAATATTTCTCTTTTATATTTAGTCAATACAAATAGTGGTCATGGTAAATATTTTCAATATCGAAATGGTAAAATAGGTACAATATTGTTGAACCTTTGGGATAAGGATTCACATATTTATAAAAGTGATATTTATTTTATTGGATGGGAAATGTTTGGCCATAACATTCTATGTATAGAAATAATGGAAACTTCAATCAATTTTTTCTTGATTATGTCCATTATAATATTTAAGTAAATAATATATACAAAAATTTCACTCTCTTACTTTTAATATGAAAAATATTTTTTAATAAGGAAAAATATGTTTTGTCATTAATGTTTCTTCTAAATATGAAATTTTTTTGTCACGTTAATTTTATTTTTAATTTTTTTGATAAAATTAATACCTAAAATTCATACACAACGTATACAGAATTCTGGTGAAATCCATATAAAATTTATGTAAATTCCTTTCAAAAATCTAAAAATAATATTTTTTAATTGACCTAATGTGTTCCATGAATTTTTAAGATAAATACTACATAATATATATATTTGAAATATTTAGATTCAAATTCAATTATGTTCATGTTATTTTCAACATCAAATTATCTAAATTGTTCTTAAAATGACATTTATAGTATTTTATATAAAATAATATTTCAATAAATAAATTTAAAATCAGAAAAATAATGAAATAGGAAATTTTAGATAATAAATGGTTTAAAATTTCATAGAATATCTATTATTATATAATTATTACATTATATGTAATATTATATCCCATTAGTTCCCCCTGGTTAAGGTTAAAATTAGATAACCATGGGGTTAAAAAAACAATAAGGTCAAAAATGATATATAAACTTATAAAATATTTATGGGATGATTATATTAATACATTTTCTTCCATATCAATAAATATTTTTCTTTTTTAACTTTTATATATGATTGAGTCCCATTTATATTATAATATTTCATATACATCGAAAAATGGAAATTAAGATATTTTATAGTAAAAAATATTTTATTAAATGATTTAAAATTTTTAAAAATCCAATAATTTAATATCTTATTGAGATATTATTGATTATATTAATAATTTTTATTTTTTGGTTTCTAGTAATTTTATAGTAACATTGTTCACCACTAAATTGTAAAAAGCATTGAATCATAGTATTTTTCAAAGTTGTTAACATAGGGTTAAAACTAAGAGATATGAGTGAAAACATATCCAAAACAAGTAAAGAATTTATTGTATGGAATTATTTTGACTTATAATCATTTTATATTCTAGTTAAAACAATTTACAAAAAAACTTCATGTAAACAATTTATATTAAATTGGTACATTAAATAACTCCAAGACTTCCCAACCCCTAACTTATAAAAGGGAACCTCTTCTCATATCTTGGTCCCAACATTTAAGCCTTATATCCAATACAATACTTTATATAAAAAGTTAATAGATATATTATCTTCTTACTATATCTTATTTTCATACAAAAACACCATCATTTCAAGGCATAGGGTGTAGACCAAAGAAGGATTCCCAATAAATATGTATAACTCATCACATGGTGTTTTTCATTTTATTAGTAATTATAAATTGTTTAAATATATGGAATACATTATTAAATAATTAATTACTTATATTAAATCTACTTAATTTTTATTATGACTATGGAACATACATTATTAACCTTCTTCTTATTCGTTGTAAACCGATAACATTGCTTATATATACCTGTGGATTATCACCTCTATTAAGCGATGTGATTCATGCTTCAATTCCTATTAACAAGGATGGTATGAAGGATAAATTTAATTAATATATATGATATATATGATATATATATTATAATAATGATTCCACAATCCTTAATTATTTTTTTACCAATAATTCATTCTGTCTGTTGAAAAGTGAAAATAGTGTTCAAGTGTATGCATGACGTACCATATCCATAAATAGTGTCAATCATGTTTCTATCTATACCATTAATGGGTGTATCTAAATATATATATATATATATATATAATAGATATATATTAAATTATATAATTATTAAAATTATGGATATGGTGGATGAATAAACAAATCCCAAGGATCGGAACTACCGAACGGAAATTCTCTTGAAATACATAATAATTAACACCCCGAAACAAATATTTTAATAAAGAATAATCAATAAATTTGTGTTTAAATGTTATATGGGGAACTAATATAACCTAATAGGTATGTAAATTATAATTATATATAATTATAATATAACTAAATTTAAAATAAAGGATGTCAGAGCACTTTCAATTTAATTTGAACTTGTCATAAGGGGACTTTGTGTCACACATTTATTTTTGTGGAACATATGTCATATTCAGAACATAATTACATTTTTTTAGTGTATATACTACCCATTTATTAATTTTATTAATATTTTACTTAAAATTTTTAAGTTTTACAAATCCATATTTGGTTCTATATTTCTTGAGTGTTTGATTCATATTTTACCAATGTGGCAAGGGTTCTTCTAAACAATTTTGTTTCTTTGATACATATTGGATGTTATTAACATATTTATTTTTATTATTTTTATTTACTCATAATTTGACATGATATATCAAGAATATAATTATTTTCATAACATTTAGTATTTCATTTTAATTTATTCTTTAATCCTGCTTACAATAGAATGATTTTCAAAGTGGTAAGGATCAATTTAAGTATCTCAATGTTATTCAAAATTGTTCATGTTTGAGCATCCGTCAAGGGAATTATTTGATCATTGTATATTAAATCAAATCTATTTTATTCTCCTTGGTTTTTTTCATAATGGTAAGTATATTTCCTTTATTTTACTCACTTTAAGTACTTAATTGAGTGAAAAAAAAAATTTAAGGAAAATTGCATTATTTCTCTCTTCGGTCGATAATCCTTTTTCATACATATCAATATTTAAAAAAATCATGATTTTTTTAATATTATTATATGATTTTTAAATTAATTTCCTTAATATTTACTACTCCAAAAAAATTAATTGATTTTTCTAAATAATGTACTTTTGACATTCTAACCCAAATATCAATGGAATCATTATTTTAGTATACATGACATGAACATAAATTAGCTACATCATGATCATGAAATTATTTTTGGCTTCCATTAAAATTATCCACAATTATTTTTGAAATTTCTAGTATGAAAAAGTAAAAATCAATGTGAATAGGGTATTTTCCACATAGATGATTTTAGTGATCATTTTATTGAATTTATATTGATAAGAACAAAATTACATTTATTTTATTTATGCTTAACTATAGATATGTTGTAATAATAACAACATTATTATTTACCAGGATGGTTTGTTTTTATTTGATTGAGGATTGTATTTTCGTTCTATCTAATTTTTCTTATTATATTGACTATTTTTAATTATTAAAGCATATTGATTAAGATTTTAGTATTTATTAATATGATCAATACATTGGAATTATTAAGGGACATATGTTTCCTAGAATAAAATACCACCTCGATGAATCTGTAACTGTAATGAAACAAACATGTTAGCATATTTTGATGAGGCCTTACAAATTTATATAAAATATCTTAGAATGAGGCATTGATGGTATATTTATGATTTCTTGGAATGCGGCCTCAAAATAATGTTTTACATATCTGTTATTCTTTTTTCCACTATTATGAAATCAATTATTAATTTCCATGTGATTATTTGAATAGTGATATTATCCATAGATAGTTTTCTTGATTTAGTGATTATTTTTATAGAATTATTTGATCATCATTTATTATTTTCATATTATTATTTCCATGATTACTATTTGATTAATTTTGATTAATGCATAACCCTACTGAGAATATTATCTCACTCTATTCTTATCATTTTTCCCATGTATTCTAGAAAGTATACAATGAATCATATATAATGATATGATAAAGAGAATAATGATGTTATAAAATAAAATATTATGTTGTATTTTATTTTCTCATATTTAATATAACATTGAATCATATATATAGTTTACTAAGGATACTAACATGATCAGTCCTTTGAGATGAGATCACAAGTAAATAGTACCAATGCAATAAAATATCCACTATCCCTAAGCTCATAGGGCTAGGTTCCTTAAATATTCATTGGGCATATGTTCATTGGATATATAGTCATTAGAAATATAATAATTGGGAATATGGTATTTGGATATAATTTTTTAAAATATGTATATTTATGTTGGGTAATTGTTTCCAATAAATTAAAAATAATAACATTCACCTTTTTATGGAAATTAAAGATAATAATTAATTACTATACTTTATTAATAAAATAGGTATTTTTAATATTTATATGATATTTTTAATTAATAATTTGATGTGTTCAAATACATAATCAAATACTAATGTATTGATAAAATGTAGTGTTTTAGAGGTAATTAATTTGATTTTATCTAATTCATCTAAAGATAATAGCGGATAGTTTTGAAAAACTTAATTTTTCTTTATTTTAAAAATTGTTGTATTAAATATTAAATTTAACACTCCTGGAGAATTATTTAATTATATTTATTATATATATATATATATATATATATTTAATTAAATTATTTTTCCATAAAAGGATTAGTATTTTTTAGTGAATAAGAATAAATCTATTTTTGAGCATATGAATACATGTTTTGAAAAAATGTTTTTTTTGGAACTATTAATTTATTAATTAAAAAATACTCTCCTTATTTTTTATATGTTGAATATAATAAATTTTCTTTCTCATTTTTCATAATCATTAACAAAATATTATGATATTGCAATTTCAATTTTATCCATAAAAATAAGTTACCATGAAAACAATTAGTCACCACAACAACGACTAAAGTCATGTAAAAGGGTTTAAATAGGGGTAAAAAACCAAAATATCACAAAAAAATATTTAATTGAATTTATTTAATTGTTATGAACCTTTTATTATCCATTATCTATTATTTCTTATAAAATTTACTTTCTTTTTTAAAATTAAAACCTTATACATTAAGTATTATGTACTTTCATAAATTTCACGGAAGTTCACAATAATTAAACAGATCCTTTACCAAATTAAAAAGTCACATTTACAAATTATTTATCTTGAATACTAGACCAAACTATATTGTTAAAAATACTCTATAACAATTGAGAACTCTTTGTCATAAGAAGATATTACTAATCCTTTATTTACACGAGGCTCTCTAAGAGGAGGTTCGAGTCTTTAAAGAAAATATTATAGTACCCTGAATGATTTTTCCATAAAATACAGATAAAAATATTATTTAATATAATTTATCACTTTAATGAAAACATATAACAAACTTCTTCTTATGTAATATTGGTATTATTAACATATAATAACTTGTTCTTACACATTCAATCATTATACCATGATATTAATATGGTCTGTTTTACCACTTATATGAACGATGTTATATAATTTACTCCATGAATGACTAATAAAATATAAATAGATTTAAAAATATGTATAAATTATTATCATAAATGGTTTACATTATTTTTTAAATATTAATATATATAAATATATTAATTAAAAAACTTAATTCATTTTTATGAATCAAATTTTACAAAAAAAATGTATATTCTAAATCATTCTAGGAAAAAACACTATAATATCCTTGAAATAAATATGAAACTCTAAAATTATATAAAATATTAATGAAATTTTTTTATTTTATTAACCCATTATGAAGGAACAAATATAAAAACCACTCAAATATGAGAATGCATGGAAAACTGAATTATTGGCACCCAAATATAAATTCTGAAAATAATAAATTAATATATTGGTAAAAAAGAATTATAAATAAAATTTTGAGGGAAATAAATATGAATATGGTTATTATTAAAAATAATAATGAGCCTTAGTTTATTATAAATGAAGTTATAATGTGTTCAACCAAGTATATGTCTAAGTTAAGGGTGTCTTTTTCAAACTCACTTTGATATCATGATTATATATGTTTAAATTCTTATTTTGGTAAATTATATGTTAATTATCTATAATAACCCTTATATTTTATTATATTATACTTATATCCTTTTTTAATTGTATTCATACCATTTCATTTCCTTTTTCTGATAATTAAATAGAAAATATTTTTATAAGTAAAACGGTCCTGAACCCTTATTTTTAGTAAGAAATTTCAATCTATATATCAATGTTTCTTATTTTGTTTTATATGTATAATTATTTACAAATAAATGATTTTATAAATTAACTATCAATTTTTTGTTTATTTATTTAAATATAATATAAGTAATCTAATTTTAATGTTTTCCACACATGTCATTTTCTACTTTTATTTTCTTTAAAAAATGTGTACATTGAATATATTTTTAATAACTTCCACAAGAATGAATTTAATCACCAAATTATTTAGTTTTTTTCATGAAGATTATTTCATATGTTATCAATATTTTATAATGTAAATTCTATGCACATTCTTTTGTAAAATATTTTCATTTATATAAATTTTTGTAAAGATGCAATGCATATTTTTTTCTTTTTTTCAATTTAATTTTATAATTCTCTTATGGAAGTGTTTTAAACTGTGTCAGAATAATTTAATTTTTCTTATGATTCATTAGGAATATTATACAATGAAACTGAAGTTCCCAATTTTGGATTTTAATTATTTTAAATAAGGAATATTTTTATTACAAATATTAATTGAATGATATAAAAATGAAATCTGATAGTGTGTTTCTCATAAAAATGAGAAAAGGAGACAAGTAGGCCATGTAATATTGATGTAATTATTTTATAATGTATAAGGACGATATATTTTTACTTATGAGGAATATATATTCAGTATGAAGTTCTTCTAGGAACATATTTATAGCAGTATCCCTTAATTTTAACAATTTTATTGGTCGTCATTATAGAAATCATGAAAAATTAATCTGAAACTTATATCACACTATATTTAATAGATTTTATGATTTTAAGGGGTTGGATGCATAAAAATATTCAATATCATTTCCAAATGAAATAAAATATTAATGGAATATTGAAAAATTTATCAATATATTACTTAGAATTATGTATACTAAAATTAGTAATTAAATAAATTTTATATTTTTTGAGATGATTGGAGAATTATTTGTTTAATTTTAAGATGATTTGATGTTATCCAGCAATGTAATCTAATTATTTGAAGAACTCTTGAATCAATAATTGTGGTATATTAAAAATGGATAAAGATGTAGTGCATATGATGTATGATTCATTCATAACACATTGTGGTGGTAGTCCCTATGAGATTTCAGAATGTTAATGATATGTAATTTATTTTTCAAAAGAAGATCAATATATATCATATTCTATAGTGATGTGATAAAATTTTGATATGTTAGAAGATATTTGTGATACTTTTTTACTAGTATGTGAGTTATGTTCATACATATATTATTTAAAAAGAAGTAAATATGTATCATGTTTTTATAGAAGTAATTAATGTGAAACATGTTTGTATAGGGGAAGATAAATATGTAACATATTTCTCAGAAATAGATAATGTGTAACATAATCATTATAGAAAGTGTACAAAAATTTACTAGGATTCATGGATAAGTTATTTTCATAGTATTTATAAAATAATTTTAGTTGAATAAGTTGTTTAAGGAATTTATAATACATTTTTCTAGAGGATGTTGAGTTCACTGAAAAGAAAAATATCATATGCATAAGAAATTTTAATTGTGTAATAAATTTTCTGACTTGTATTTGAGATATTATAGTTTACATAATATTTTTATTTTATTATATAAAATATTATCTTGATGAATTTGAAATGTGGAAAAGTGACTGTACATGTAAAATATTTTATATGTTATAAAAAATATTTTCTTAAATAAGTGATACATAATATATTTATTATTTTATGAATGATATATATGAGTTGGATGAAAATCATAGATCTAAAAAAACAATGAAAAAATGATTTCATTATTATGAATAAAATAATTGAAATCATATGATATATTTGATTAGTGTACATGGATACAAACATTATTATTATTAAAGTGAAGCTCGATTGAAGCTAAGAAATATTAATAAATGATCTATAATAGAAGCCACATATATGCATCATAATAAATGAGTGTATGAAAAAATGGAAACATATTTCAAAATAATTAACATTTTTTATTTTGGTGTGATATAAAATGGGTAATAATCAAAATTATAAAGGTTTATTTTAATGAAAAACATCAACAATGATTTTTGTGAAGACAATGTGGATGGATTCAGAAATGAAAATATCTAATAGTTTCAATGATGGGATTGACCATTTATAATGATTTTGGATTTTGTATAATTACAAAAATTAAAATATATATTATAAATATTATTCAATGAATATTAAATATATTTTCTACATTAAATAAGAGGTGATTTCAAGGATATCATATGAAACTTCGATATTTAAAGAAAAATGAAACCATTAAGAGATGGAGAAACTAATACTGATCATGAATTAATAACAATAAATAGTATAAAAGAAGAAAAGAGAGAAGGGGGAAAGACCTATGATATTTTACTAATATTTAAGTCAATCAACCAAGAACTCTTGGAGTAGTTTAGTAAGAAGTTGATATCAAAGGCCTACTCCACAATTCATAGATGGAACAATTCAATGACTATATGAGACAATTAATATCAGTCATGGGGACTGAGCTATGTGAGATAGTATAAACCAAAAATATTCAAATGATCATTTTTTGAAATATAAGAATTATACTATGGGATTATAGAGCGCTTGGTGTGATATCACATAAGTATGGTGTGTGGATATGAATGGTGTGTGATGTACTATAAGGTCCAAGGTAAATCCTTTCTTTTTTGAATGCATGGGTTTATATTATAAATTCCAAGATTAGTATGTATAATGTAGAGACCCGAAGCCTGACGTACATGATAATTACATTACATTTGCGGAATACTTAGTACATAACAAAAACACACACTAAAGGATCGTAATAGTTTAGTGTCTTTGGAAACTCGGAACGTAATCTTCTAATCCTGGTGAAAGATCTTCAATATCTCCCATAAAGATCTTCTTTTTTTTTACCTAAAACCTTTCTTTATATCCTGGGGAAAAGAAAACATAAAAGGGTGAGCTCAAATGCTCAGTAAGGGTAAACAAAAGAAATATCAATCACATCATATTCATAAGAACATAACATTTTGGAAATCATAACCTGCAAAAGAGAGCATAATTTCATAACATGGGATAAATCATGATAGTGAAATGTAATCACAATAATGATAACTTAAAACATGAAACTTTGTGGCATTCACACATAATCATAGAGAATCATTTCTTGTTAGTCAAGACCCATTGCCAAGACTATCTTAGTGGACAAAGTCCCTTTCTGAATCGAGTAACCCTCGTTTCAGTCCTATTTCACTGAACCGGTATAACCTACCATTCCAGCCATGTCTATCTCATGAGATATAAAATCTTTACCCAATGCATTGGAGGGAGATATAGGTCCCACCCATCTCATAATGATACCATTCTTATGTGTGCCACAAAATCATAAACCATACATCATAGCATAACCCATGTAATAAAAATGGGATTCTTAAACAACATGACATCATAAAACCATTCATATAAGATAAAGGAATTCATAAACATAATTCCATCACAACATAGTCAAATCAATGTAAGAATATGGATAGAAACAGAACCCTTTATTATCTTAGATGGAAAATAATTTTGATAAAACACTTGAATTGAATTCTTGCGGAAAATATCCTTTCTTCTTCAAAATCAATTTCTTTTCACAAAACATCATGCAATTTTAAAAGAAAAAGATTTTCTTGAAAATATTCATGAAATATTTTGGAGGAAGGTTCATGAAAATAAGGCTTTATAAAACCGTAAAAATCTGTTCGTGCCGTATAAGTTAAAAAAAACATTCTTCGTACTTTTGTCGGAAAAGTCAAAAAGTACCTCGTATAAAAAAAACGACAAAAGATTCCTTTCATATCTTTTACTAAAAACTCATAGAAGGGTAAAATTGGATTTAAACAATTGTAGGTGGATGTAAATAATATTACATATTGAGAAAACAAGGATGTGGATGATAAAATACACCCCAGTAATACCAACGTATAAACAATCTCGGATAAAAATGAGATTGTGATATTTCCCTTACCTTAGGTCCGACTTGCTTTGTAAGTGTCCGAACCTCTTGTATAATGATTTAAATCATGTTATTGACTTATTACAGAATCATATTCATTGTTATGATATCATATATGGTTCACTTATGACATTATATTACCCGTTATTTTTTAAATTCCATGTTAAAGAAGCGTTTTGGGTAAAATCGTTTCATTTATTGTAGGTGTTTTGACTTGTTCTTCTTGACATTATTATTACTTATATCAAGATTTACTTACTTCCAGAATATAAAATATGATTTATATATCATATATATTCAGTATATATATATATATAATAGATAGATAAATGAAATGAAAAACACCGTTCATGGAGACGGTAGTCCGTACGTACGCATGAACGTTGTTTTCCATTCCTTATTGTCTTGAATGGAAGTAAGTAGATGACATACATATACATATATATATACATAAATACAGTAGCTTTATAATGTCATATATTTCATTATTATTTTTATATATACTTTATAATCATTCTTAAATGGTTAACATGGAGAATGAATCTCATCGCGTCGTGGAGACGGTAGTCCGTACGTACGCACGAGCGATGATATCATTTCCATAAATATTGAATTGAATTGGAGTGGTTTATACAATATATCAGAATCTATATGATGTTGTAATAACTATGTATATTTATTCTTTACACCATTATACCCATCCATGTAAGGTGGTGGTGGAAAATAGATTACACCACGGCGTGGAGACGGTATTCCGTACGTACGCACGCGTGGTGATTTCTTTTTCCGTAGGATGGATAGATGGTGAAATAGGGTTGTTTCATACATAAAATAACATATCAGTATATGAGTGATACTGATGTTATTACTTCATAATGAAACAACCTAAGAAGAAGAAGTGGAAGAAGAAATAAAGATGAAAGAATTGGTAACGGTAATTACCTCTTCTTTGAAGCGCCTTTTGGAGACCTCCTCTTAGGGAACTAAAATTGGTCTTTGAGGAAGACCAGAACCTCTAGGATGTTTCTAGGGAAGTGGAGAAGAGATTTTGGCAGGGTTTGGCCGAGCTTGAGTGCTCAAATTGGTGTGAGGAGGAGGGGGATGAGGTGTCCTTTTATAAGGGAGGAGAGGGGCACCTTAGGAATATCTCAAAATATTACTTTATATTAAAGTCAAAATCGGTTTATAATGGTTCCAAAGGGTCGTATTTCGAAGATAAAGTGGGGATGGGTCGAAATCCTATCAACCAATAGGATTTAGACAAGTTTAGGTTATTATTTTAACCTTATCAATTAGATTTAACTCTAAGTTAAATAATTTAACTTTTACCGTGTCTTTTTGTTTTCTTTCACTATATGGTTAATACACTTACTATAACATGCCAAACGAACCCCAAATTGTTTATTATTAATATATATATATTTATCTAAGTCATTTGGCCGAACCTTATATTTTTAGGAATAAACTAACAATTAATAATATAATATTTGATTTAAAAACTATTTTGTGTCAATTTTGACACTATTTGATATATGATTTTTGTGAAAGTCATAACAGAATTATATGTTCGAAACATGTTGATTAAATCAACACTAATATATCATAGTAACCTAGGAAATTAGTGGAATTCATAAAAAGTCTCAAATTACATTCCTTTGAGTATTTATAACATCAATTATGTTAATATTTCCTTAAAAGGGTAATTACTGCATCATCGTTGTGTCATAAATAAATTAATTTATTTAAAGTCTAAAAATTATAAATAAAATATCATTATGTAGGAACTCTTTTTAGCTTTCTAATGAATATTTATAGTCGAATTTATCTTATGTATAACCTCATATTAAAAATGTTTTAGTGAATAAACTTTGATTTTAACTCTTTTAACTCTTCTTTGAATTAAATAATAATAAATGTCCTAATCTAATCCAAGTGGGCCTAAATGATAATATTTTACACTTAATGTTGTTTTTGGTCGAGATACACTTGTCCAATAGAATTAGGACATGTGTTAGGGTAATATTAATATCATTATTACCCTTAATTACCGTATTTACTTTTAACCGTGGTAAATAAAAGTAAAAAGTTACTATTCACCAAAAATTATTTTCATCTCATTGAACCACATTTTACTTACTGAAATCAACCGTGTCTCTCGGATTTTTGAAATTCCATTCACAGAAGCGGTAAAATTACGTTTTATGAAAAATTCAGTTTTTTAACTACCACTTAGTAGTTTCACTATTCATCAAAAATTGATGTTTTTCAGAACAATGCCAAAATTTCATCCTAAGCTATATTTCATATTCCGAATTCAAAAATAAAGTCTATTTTACCAAATTCATAACATAAAAGTTTCATTAATTATTTTTATAATTAAATCCCGCTGTTAAAACAAATAGCGTGTTTTTAAGAAACAATATCTATCAAAAGATTGACACTTGATTATGTCTGGTTTAAATGTGAAATTACAACCAATGACCAACAGTGTATTAAATTGTAAAAATATATTCTAAATATACTTTAAAACTACTCCAATTAATAATTTATCACTATAAATTATTTCGATTAAAAAAGTTGTTTTTTAATTATAATTTAGTAATTTTCACTATTCATCAGAATATGAAAGTTATCCGAAATGTTCCAAAATTTCACCTTAGGCTAAATTCGATACTCCGAATCCAAAAATGAAGTTCATTTTGAAAAATAAGATTTACAGAATTTTAAAAAGTGGTTATTACTATTCATACCGGCTAGTTTTAATAATATTTTAATAGCATATCGTTGTTTAGTGAAACTCGGTATTGCGTATTACACACGCTATCGAGGAAGGTCGCGATTGCGTGTAATGCAAGGCAAGTTAAGGATGCATGTTGTGCAAGCTCATTTTGGTGTAGCGTACAACACAAGACTTTAATAAAATTCAAAAGAATATTTTTTTATAAAATCCTGGGCTGTTACATTCTACCCCCCTTAAAATGAATTTCGCCCTCGAAATTCGTCGGGGTTATAAATGGTTTACTATTCGAAAGTTTCTTTAATAGAAACCCACATCGTAAAAAGGAATATCAAAACCAATCTTTAAAAACAAAAGTATGAAACGTAACGGTTACCCAAATAAACTAATCATTGGGTTTCCACATAGGTGAAAATATGGATATGGAAGAGAAATCTAACCATCATGTTCTGATGGAGAGTGGTAGAGAACATGGCTATGGAAAAGCCAGTATTCAAAAATCCATAGATTTGTGATGATATAAGGTACCATCTGATTCATCAGGTATAAGATCACTAGGACAACATTTTTGGTTTTCAAGATCATTTCCCTAAAGTTGAAAATTTGAATTAGAATAAATACTTACATTATTTTGGTACAATCTCACTGTTGTTTGTGCCTTGAACAATTTCCACTTCATCTCTTAAATAAATGAAGTTGAATTTGTTATTCATGAAGTGTTAGCAGATCATGTGATAGAATGACGGGTCATTCCATCTGTCTCAAACAAAAGGTTAGTAAAAATTATATGCATAAGTCGATCTATAGTGAGATTAATCATATATGGTTCCTAAAATGGACTTATACTTCATATATCATACTGCTTAATATAATAAAACTAGTTTCTACTAAACAGGGACTTCCTGTAGGCCAGTGGTAGGCGATAAAGGCCAGTCGCACTTCGGTTGTGGGTTCGATTCCCACAGCCTTGTCCGAAGCGATGGGTTGTCGCCCGTCCTGCAGGTTGTCCTTTTTCCAAAACTATATAACATCCCATCAATAATATCAAAAAAAACAAACAATACTAACTTATGTCCAACATAATCCATTCCAATCTTTTAGGCTTATCCATAATACTGCAGTCGACTCTCATAATATAGTGAAAATGATTACCAGAGATTTAACACCATCATCGATCCCCATATATCATAAGATATGTCTTGTTGGTTACATTTCAAACATTCAAAGGCCTTAATCATGTATTCTCTTGAAAACCCATTAAACCATAGTGAAAACATGAATGCAGTTAAAAGATAACACTTTCCACATACCAAAATCCTCAAAATTCTATATACTCAAACCATGATATCACTTAGTCCTTATATCAATCATGAGCTCATGCATACAATCAAACATCTCATTATCATCTTATCCCTTCATTATGCGCATATCATCTACTTTCCAAAAATACTGATACCATTCATCACATACTTTCAAAACTTAAGGAAAGAAAACAATGTAACAATCCATAGATGTCTCTTTATTCCATAGTAGCATGAGATTACTTATACAAAATTACACATGATAAACATGTAATCATTCCACTACATTCTTAAACCATTGACCGAGCTTCAACAATTCTTTCATCTCACATATCATTTGTAGTCTCATCATCATCATCAACATAAATACTACCCATATGACCATACTGATTCTCTTCATGAGACTTTCCCTTAGGGAATTGGTTTGCATAATGCCCGTACATTCCACATTTAAAACATTTAACCATTGTTGATGTAGTAGCAATACCATTATCCTCATCCCTGGTATTAACTGAACCTTTTCCTTTGCACTTACTGGCTTTGTGTCCTTCTTTTCCACACCCAAAGCATCTTCCAGTTCCTTTGAAACATTCTCCTTGATGCCTCTTCCCACATGATTTACATAGGGGAAATTGAACTTTCTTTCCTCTATGATCATCATGGAACTCCATCTTTCTCTTATTAGTCGAGTCAGGAAACTTACCAAATTTTACTTTATTGATCATATTATGAGATTGCTGATTCGACATAATAATGATGTTTGGACATCCAAATCCCATTTCGTTTGGTTGCTCATGAAGAATATCATTCCATTGTCCATCATATCCTCCATTATTGTGAATCATCTTGTTTCCAGCCATTTTCTAAAACCCAAACAGAATAGTGTGAGAGGAAAAATAATGCTAGGGAAAACAACATAGTAAAGGGGGAGTACCCTTAATATCTAACATCTTAGGTTAAATTATAAGATCGGTATCGTAGTTCTAGGATTATATCCTATACGTATACTTATCCTTAGGGACATCCCTAGACATACCTTAGAAATATCTCTAGGGATCTCACTAATGTTTTCGCATCCTAGTTTCCAAAGGTTGACTAAACCTTTCCTCTGATACCAACTGTAGAGACCCGAAGCCTTACGTACATGAACATTACATTACATTTGCGGAATACTTAGTACATAACAAAAACACACACTAAAGGATCGTAATAGTTTAGTGTCTTTGGAAACTCGGAACGTAATCTTCTAATCCTGGTGAAAGATCTTCAATATCTCCCATAAAGATCTTCTTTTTTTTTACCTAAAACCTTTCTTTATATCCTGGGGAAAAGAAAACATAAAAGGGTGAGCTGAAATGCTCAGTAAGGGTAAACAAAAGAAATATCAATCACATCATATTCATAAGAACATAACATTTTGGAAATCATAACCTGCAAAAGAGAGCATAATTTCATAACATGGGATAAATCATGGTAGTGAAATGTAATCACAATAATGATAACTTAAAACATGAAACTTTGTGGCATTCACACATAATCATAGAGAATCATTTCTTGTTAGTCAAGACCCATTGCCAAGACTATCTTAGTGGACAAAGTCCCTTTCTGAATCGAGTAACCCTCGTTTCAGTCCTGTTTCACTGAACCGGTATAACCTACCATTCCAGCCATGTCTATCTCATGAGATATAAAATCTTTACCCAATGCATTGGAGGGAGATATAGGTCCCACCCATCTCATAATGATACCATTGTTATGTGTGCCACAAAATCATAAACCATACATCATAGCATAACCCATGTAATAAAAATGGGATTCTTAAACAACATGACATCATAAAACCATTCATATAAGATAAAGGAATTCATAAACATAATTCCATCACAACATAGTCAAATCAATGTAAGAATATGGATAGAAACAGAACCCTTTATTATCTTAGATGGAAAATAATTTTGATAAAACACTTGAATTGAATTCTTGAGGAAAATATCCTTTCTTCTTCAAAATCAATTTCTTTTCACAAAACATCATGCAATTTTAAAATAAAAAGATTTTATTGAAAATATTCATGAAATATTTTGGAGGAAGGTTCATGAAAATAAGGCTTTATAAAACCGTAAAAATCCGTTCGTGCCGTATATGTTAAAAAAAACATTCTTCGTACTTTTGTCGGAAAAGTCAAAAAGTATCTCGTATAAAAAAACGACAAAAGATTCCTTTCATATCTTTTACTAAAAACTCATAGAAGGGTAAAATTGGATTTAAACAATTGTAGGTGGATGTAAATAATATTACATATTGAGAAAACAAGGATGTGGATGATAAAATACACCCCAGTAATACCAACGTATAAACAATCTCGGATAAAAATGAGATTGTGATATTTCCCTTACCTTAGGTCCGACTTGCTTTGTAAGTGTCCGAACCTCCTGTATAATGATTTAAATCATGTTATTGACTTATTACAGAATCATATTCATTGTTATGATATCATATATAGTTCACTTATGACATTATATTACCCGTTATTTTTTAAATTCCATGTTAAAGAAGCGTTTTGGGTAAAATCGTTTCATTTATCGTAGGTGTTTTGACTTGTTCTTCTTGACAATATTATTACTTATATCAAGATTTACTTACTTCCAGAATATAAAATATGATTTATATATCATATATATTCAGTATATATATATATATATAATAGATAGATAAATGAAATGAAAAACACCGTTCATGGAGACGGTAGTCCGTACGTACGCATGAACGTTGTTTTCCTTTCCTTATTGTCTTGAATGGAAGTAAGTAGATGAAATACATATACATATATATATACATAAATCCAGTAGCTTTATAATGTCATATATTTCATTATTATTTTTATATATACTTTATAATCATTCTTAAATGGTTAACATGGAGAATGAATCTCATCGCGTCGTGGAGACGGTAGTCCGTACGTACGCACGAGCGATGATATCATTTCCATAAATATTGAATTGAATTGGAGTGGTTTATACAATATATAAGAATCAATATGATGTTGTAATAACTATGTATATTTATTCTTTACACCATTATACCCATCCATGTAAGGTGGTGGTGGAAAATAGATTACACCACGGCGTGGAGACGGTATTCCGTACGTACGCACGCGTGGTGATTTCTTTTTCCGTAGGATGGATAGATGGTGAAATAGGGTTGTTTCATACTTAAAATAACATATCAGTATATGAGTGATACTTATGTTATTACTTCATAATGAAACAACCTAAGAAGAAGAAGTGGAAGAAGAAATAAAGATGAAATAATTGGTAACGGTAATTACCTCTTCTTTGAAGCGCCTTTTGGAGACCTCCTCTTAGGGAACTAAAATTGGTCTTTGAGGAAGACCAGAACCTCTAGGATGTTTCTAGGGAAGTGGAGAAGAGATTTTGGCAGTGGTTGGCCGAGCTTGAGTGCTCAAATTGGTGTGAGGAGGAGGGGGATGAGGTGTCCTTTTATAAGGGAGGAGAGGGGCACCTTAGGAATATCTCAAAATATTACTTTATATTAAAGTCAAAATCGGTTTATAATGGTTCCAAAGGGTCTTATTTCGAATATAAAGTGGGTATGGGTCGAAATCCTATCAACCAATAGGATTTAGACAAGTTTAGGTTATTATTTTAACCTTATCAATTAGATTTAACTCTAAGTTAAATAATTTAACTTTTACCGTGTCTTTTTGTTTTCTTTCACTATATGGTTAATACATTTACTATAACATGCCAAACGAACCCCAAATTGTTTATTATTAATATATATATCCTTATCTAAGTCATTTGGACGAACCTTAGATTTTTAGGAATAAACTAACAATTAATAATATAATATTTGATTTAAAAACTATTTTGTGTCAATTTTGACACTATTTGATATATGATTTTTGTGAAAGTCATAACAGAATTATATGTTCGAACCAAGTTTATTAAATCAACACTAATATATCATAGTAACCTAGAAAATTAGTGTAATTCATAAAAAGTCTCAAATTACATTCATTTGAGTATTTATAACATCAATTATGTTAATATTTCCTTAAAAGGGTAATTACTGCATCATTGTTGTGTCATAAATAAATTAATTTATTTAAAGTCTAAAAATTATAAATAAAATATCATTATGTAGGAAATCTTTTTATATTTCTAATGAATATTTATAGTCGAATTTATCTTATGTATAAACCCATATTAAAAATGTTTTAGTGAATAAACTTTGATTTTAACTCTTTTAACTCTTCTTTGAATTAAATAATAATAAATGTCCTAATCTAATCCAAGTGGGCCTAAATGATAATATTTTACACTTAAGGTTGTTTTTGGTCGAGATACACTTGTTCAATAGAATTAGGACATGTGTTAGGGTAATATTAATATCATTCTTACCCTTAATTACCCTATTTACTTTTAACCGTGGTAAATAAAAGTAAAAAGTTACTATTCACCAAAAATTATTTTCATCTCATTGAACCACATTTTACTTAATGACATCAACCGTGTCTCTCGGATTTTTGAAATTCCATTCACAGAAGCGGTAAAATTAAGTTTTATGAAAATTTCAGTTTTTTAACTACCACTTAGTAGTTTCACTATTCATCAAAAATTGATGTTTTTCAGAACAATGCCAAAATTTCATCCTAAGCTATATTTCATATTCCGAATTCAAAAATAAAGTCTATTTTACCAAATTCATAACATAGAAGTTTCATTAATTATTTTTATAATTAAATCCCACTGTTAAAACAAATAGTGTGTTTTTAAGAAACAATATCTATCAAAAGATTGACACTTGATTATGTCTGGTTTAAATGTGAAATTACAACCAATGACCAACATTGTATTAAATTGTAAAAATATATTCTAAATATACTTTAAAACTACTCCAATTAATAATTTATCACTATAAATTATTTCGATTAAAAAAGTTGTTTTTTAATTATAATTTAGTAATTTTCACTATTCATCAGAATATGAAAGTTATCCGAAATGTTCCAAAATTTCACCTTAGGCTAAATTCGATACTCCGAATCCAAAAATGAAGTTAATTTTGAAAAATAAGATTTACAGAATTTTAAAAAGTGGTTATTACTATTCATACCGGCTAGTTTTAATAATATTTTAATAGCATATCGTTGTTTAGTGAAACTCGGTATTGCGTATTACACACGCTATCGAGGAAGGTTGCGATTGCGTGTAATGCAAGGCAATTCAAGGATGCGTGTTGTGCAAGCTCATTTTGGTGTAGCGTACAACACAAGACTTTAATAAAATTAAAAAGAATATTTTTTTATAAAATCTTGGGCTGTTACATATAATCAATTATATCTAGGAGAAATATATCTCATCGAGTAAAAACCTTTCTAATTGATGCTTCATGTGCCTTAATTTGGTGTATTATCTTAGTAAGGATGAGAGACAAAGAGACTACTGGATCTAAATATTAACTGATAAATACGGTGTAACTAAAAATAATAATTATTCAAAAGGGATATTTTATTCACCCAATACCCCACTAAGTGATCCATCCAAACATGGTAACTATAACTTATATCATATCTAACCATATTTCCTTTGAGTGTTCTAACTATAACTGAATATTTATAGATTCATTAACTTGAGAACAAGGAAATTATACTTGTCTATAGTAAAATGGATGTTTCCCCCAAAACCCTGCAAAAACTGAATGAACCAAGACTAAATGATGATAATGAAGTGTTTACAAAATAATGAGGAGAAATGACAATTTGATGGATGTCAAAGTTGTAGTACATTTGATAATACTGTTAATAATCTTCCTTTTGAGGAGAAAATATTAGAAGGTGAAGAAGTTTAATTTTGTATATTAGTTGAAAACATTTATTATAATATTTCTTACTAAAATTTTCAATTATACACGTGATTCTATTATAGAACTAAAATATGAAATTATACAATTGGTCAAATATAAAAATGATATAATAAAGGATTATCACCATAACTTAAAAAGATTAATTATCTCATCGTGTAAATAAAAGACTAGTATAAATTTCATTTGATCAATAATATAATATTTTTCGTGGTTGGATAATATTTTTTACTCACTAATGATAATAAATATGAAAAATTGATATATTATTTCAAAAAATTCACAAATATGCTCTTGTTGTTAAAGATACTCAATTGGATTAAAAATTCATAAAGATTAAGTGCATTGAAAGTACTCTACAAGAATATAGTAGAATACATAAATACCTAACTAAGAATATTAAGAGAAATTATGAAGAAAGTTTTAGATTATTTGAGTACTAGATGATCTTCCTAAACATGATGTTCCTTGAACTATAACTCAAATGAATAAAATTTGGAGATAGAATAAAGTATAACATCCCTAAATATATAAAATATTGTCCATGCTACAATGGATTATAATGAAAGTCATCAAAATAAAAATACTCCAACATCTATAAAAATATATCTAAATTATAATATAATTAAGCTATAACAATCTCTAAAAATAAGTTAACCCAATACCTAATTATTTTTGTATTTACTAATTCCACATCAAAATCTAGTATAGATTATTTTTTCAAAACATGTCTATTATTGATGATGGAAAATTAAATTAATTCAAAAACACATAAATTGTTAATTTCATCATATAAAATAAAATACTCTACCCAAATAGTACTCAAAATGATTGTTTTTATATCTAGAGAAAAATAATATAGTTTGGCTATACTATGTATTTAAGAAACAGAAAGAGACTTGTTTTCAATTATTGGTTTTATTGGATTTCTGTTATTAGGGATATGGATGGATGGAATACTAGGTAAATTTACATTAATAATAATAGTTATAGTGTAATATAAAGAAGATATGAAAATAAAATAAAATAACATCTGAACAAAATAAAATATCTTAGAAAAGGAAGAACATATCCATTATAAATGACTTTTATTGCTTAAAATAATTTTGAGAATCATTTCATGAAAGTGGTCATAGTGAAGAAGTGTTTTGGTACAAGCCAACTCAATACCACTCATGTTATAATGTGAAAATAATTCTATAATAAAAATAAATAATGGAAGGAAAAAAATATGATTCTATATTTGGAAGGAACAAAAATAATATAGGTACTCATAAATTGAAAAAAAAAACATAATAGAATACAAGCAAGATGTTAATTACTTTAGATAAAAGTAATGTTAAACCTATGTGTTTGTGCTTATACAATGGTAATAAGGGGAATACATTGGATAATATTAAATTGTCTTGGTAATTAAAATTTGAAAGATTTAAATTTAATTTAATAATGATATAAATATATGAAATGGATAAGATGACTGGTTTTATAGTTGACATCCTAGAAGTAAAGGATGATAAGTTTCCCTATAATGGTAAAATACATGTGAATTACACCTAATTTGGGAGGCAGAATAAAAAAAATCCCCCATGAAGATATTAAACAATTAATTTATGATCATCTATGTGAATGATACCAATATTATTTGAATTTTCATATAAATTCATTGAAATTTTAACTGTATAGTTGCTATTGTTTAGAAATAAAATTAAATAATCAATAAAATATTATGCTCTCTTTGTTTTAGTTAAGAAATTATTTTCAAAAAATTAAAATTTAGAATATTAAACGTCAAAATATTCCATTTTAATATGATAATTTGAGAATATTAAAATAATTATTTGTTTTAAAAAGATACACATAAACGATTAGATTAATTTTTGGGTTTAGATACAAGTCTTATCAACAGTTCTCTTATTGAAAATCCTATTGATATCTCTGTTTATTTACTTGTATTTGTGTATTTGTTTTCATGTAGGATATTAAATGTGAACTTGAAGAAAGATTTAATATGAATAAAAAATATGTTTACATTCTTAGATGGTTATGAAAATAATGATGGAGAAGAAAATATTGAAACCCTGAAGGGGGTATCAGAAAATAATAAACTACAATTGAAATGTTCAATTATGTAATTCCGAAATATGTCTTGGATATATATGAAATTATATGTTCTGGTTTTACAATATCACTTTCTATCTCTATTTTGGTTTTAATAAATCTTTTTTTGAAGGGATAGTGATGGGTGAACAATATAAAATGTTAGTGGGTGATTGATATTCATTTCACTATACATTTGGTTATTTTTTGTTGATATGTTTGTATGTTTTTTTTTTGAAAAATCATCTTGTATATACATTAAATTAGTTCTATAGAAATGGTATCACATGAAAAATTGAGCATTGGAGAACTATGAAGCTTCTTATAAATTACACATGTGTTTTAGATATCTTTATCCCGTATAAAATTATATTTGACCATAAAAATTCTCATTTATATGAATGTATGAGATTTCAAACTTCTCTAATATTTTTTATAGGATGTAATTAATTGAATAATTATGATAATATCATTTCATGGAAAACTAGTTAATGGTATCACTAAATGAGTAGTCTAAAAATGGTATCACATGAAATATTTAGCAATAGAAAACCATGAGGCTTTGGATAAATTACTCATGTGTTCTAGATATATTAATCCCATGTAAATGTATAGTTGAGTATTCGAATGGTCATTTATATGAATGTTTGAGATTTCATCATTATCTCAAAATTTTCAGTAGGATGTACTTCTAAACAAAAAGTGTTACAATATGTTTTCCTTTAAAACCAGTTAATGGTATTGAAGGTATGAATATATAAACTTATACTCCATTTCATTTATTGTTAATAATGTGGATAGGAAAAAGTGAATAATATTAACATTAGGATTGGGATTTATTGAAAAAAAATAAATGATGAGATTGAAGAGGCCAAATGTGGCTTGTATTTGTTATAAAAAATGAAAATTTTCATTGTGATTAAGCTATCAATATGTGTCAAATGATCTAATAAGAAATAACGATGACATGTTTCTCATACATAAATGATAAATGGAGAAAATTATAATGATGTAAGTTGTCGAGATTATTATTTAATGGGAAAATTGGATTGGTGTTGGTTTCTGAAAATACTAGATTTTTTATATTGTACTTGAAGGAATAAATTATTCATAAAAACCATTAAATTTAATGACTGTGGAACTGATATTCATGGTTATCATGAAATATTTTTATGAAATTTATATTTCCCTATATATAATTGTTTCATGTGAGTTTTAAGGGAAAAATTTTGAAATGGAGTAAATATCTATGAAAAATGATGTAAAATAATTTGGAAAGATAAAGAATCTATCCCTTTATAAGGGATCCTTATGTATACTGAATCTAGTGAATAAATACACATTGATGATGTTTTGATATTATTGGAGATTCCATAATGAAATTTGAAGAGGTTTTGAAGTAATGCACCAAAATACTATACTTATTGGAAGACCTTTTGAATCACGGGTGATAATAATTGTAAATGGAAAAGGAATAAATGCATATCATATATGTTTCTTACATAACATTTTTTTAATAATCCCTCTTATATTTTAAAATGGAATTGATAAGTAATATATTTTTTAGAGAAATATATATCCCTATAATAGTCTTTAGAGATGTGGTAAAATTTGGAAAAGTCATATCAGACATGAGGGTTGTAATGGTACGTAAATATTTATGTTCACATTTAATATTTTCAACTAGAAGTAGTGGATATGTATCATATTTTCCAAGAAGGAATTAATTTCAAACATATTTTCACAATGGAAGATAAATATTTAAAATATTCCTCATAATAAGGGAAATAATAAAATTTTATTACTATAAACACTCAAAATTCGAAAACATAAATCACGAATAAGATAGTTTCTGAGTCATTATAAGATATTTTTTGACTATAAAGATGTTTTAAAGATATTTATTATATTTTTTCTTATGAATTTTAGTATATAATGAATTAAAATATCATATTTATAATATATTGGTTCTAGTGAAGATGTTTTCTTATTCATATGTATTATATTTCTTCATATGTAGCATATTTATTTTTTCAAAATATATATTTTATATAGGAAGTATAAATGTAAAAATGGCACTCAGTATATAACATACTTCATATTATGATATATATTTACTTCAATAAATGGAATGTAATATATTTTTTATATTACGTATGATATATCAATTCACTAAATTCTAGAAGTGTAAAAAAAATTAGAAAACAAGAATGAATTATTCTGATGAAAATAATTGAAATCAGTTAATTATTTGGACTAGTATTTATGGACTCTAATATCATAATTATTCATGTGGATGAAGATTTAATTTGAAAATATTTATTAAGATCTTGATTCCAAAATTCATGTTTATGTGTCACAATTCATGACTTCATTTACACATGAACTAAGATTAAAAAACAACTGAATGTATGAATTTTATAGTGATTTATAAGAAGAAATAATCCTGATTATTAAATATGATATCAATAAAAAATATAAAGTAATATTTTTGAGAAGATAATAATGAATAATTAAAATTAAAAATATGCACTAGTTTGAATAAATATATCCCATGTATTTTATGATTGGGGATTTTCCATAATTTTAATATGGAAGTAGATATTCAAGATATTATACCGTGAATATAAAAAGGGAACGGTGTGAATAAATAAATAGTGATTTTAGAGATATCCTTTGATGATAATTAATTATGAGATAATGCACATGAGCCTCAGCCCAGTTGGTGAGGACTCCTTAAGTGCATCCAAGAGACCCGGGATCAAATCCAGGTGGGGGGATAATTTCCGGGGGTGCTGTAGTAGTACTATAGCAGTACTACAGCGGGAACTGTAGAAAGCAATGTTTGGAACTGTATCAGCTGAAAATATTCCCCCCGTTTGGGTATTTGGGCCATCGATTTGGTCCCTGAGTCCTTTAAGGCCTTTGGGCCATCCAGGCCTTCGGGTCAGTAAGGTCTTCAGGCCACCTCAAAGCCTTCGGGACACCTTAAGTGTAGATACAAACCATACAACCTATAAGGAAGAAGCTTTATAAGGAAGAAGAGAAAGGAGCATTCACCATAGTAGAATCTAAACAGATTGCAAGAATGATAGGGTATGGAACCTACCATCGGGATATGTCTGTTCATGCATGGGAAATCCTAGCCGAATTGCCATGCGAAGGTGGAGAGCTGATTTCACGGTGAAGATGCTGGGGAGGAGCAGTTCCAAATAGTTAGTATGCTTTGTATGTAATTGGTGAATCCTACAGGCAATGAATTCCTCTACAGCCAATTGTCCATGTAATAATTATGCCTACGGGCCTTGTAAGGGTTCCACCTCACCCCTTGAAAGGTGTATTATCAAAAATCAATAAAAAATGAAGGATTTCGAGCCATAGGAGGAATTATGAGATAACTATATCGTATCTATGAAGGAGAACCTGACACCAAACTTGAGTGAATAACTTCTTTTATTATCTGTGAATAAGGTGGAGAAAGAGATGAAGTCATTTGATATTACTGTATCATATAAGGAGATCAATTGAAAAATGATAGTAGAATTTGAGAAGGATCGAGGATAATGTGTATTTATATCAATAACATGGGGTTGTTAAATACCTATATAATGGTTCATGAAAGATTCCATTTTAGGATGGTGTTAGAAACTAAGGACTAATCATGAAGACTAAGTATTGTGAGATATAATTAACTAGTATGAGGCTGATGGATTTGGGATGCAGTATAAATATCCTCCAACTGGATTTTGGATAAGACATGTGATGTTGTGTAAACATGGTGTAAAGATATTAATAGTGTGTTATGAATTGTAGGATTGAAGGTAAATCATACCCTTTGTGAGCACAAGAATTAATAATATAGAATATGTTATTGGGGTTTCAAACAAATTATAATAAGGAGTATGCAGTCACATTAAGAATGATCCATATTAGTCATTGTTTATTAAGCCATTATTTATTGTATTACCTAGGTAAGGCTAAGTGATAAATAAAAGATATTATAAATTTTAACCAGTCATATAGTTTTAATTAAGAAAAATAATTCTTAATAAGGGGTCACTAAGTCACACCCTTCCCCACTCAATGAACAATCTGAACAAAGACACTAATTATACCATCGACCATATTACATTGGATGGTTTGAGATTATGCATTTTTTAATTTGTCTTGAAACAATTTTCTTTATAAAATTTTTAGTAATATATGATATCATTATGTATGTTTTTATATTTATGTGGAACATGTATGTATGGTTGTAATTTTTTGATGAGTGGTCCGAAAATTAAATATCCCTCCAATGAATTATATAATCCTTTAAAAATCATGAGATTATAATAAAGGGTATGGTTAGTCAAACCAATCCTAAAAAATTAAATTTGAATTGGGGTTGGACCTGTCACACCCACAATCTCATTTTATGGAATATATCATATGTTTATTTTATTTATAATCTTTATTTTATTGGTCATTAATGTTTAACTTTTAAAAATATGAAAAAATTAGAATGTCTTAAAGTTGGTAAATAGTAAGGAGTAACCATGCGAAAACCATCCATGATGTATAAATTTTTTTATAATACTAATTTTTATGATTGGGGAATGATTATCCAACTATTTAACCCTACTATGAATGTTACCATGTTAGGTTCTCATTATTTAGAAAATTTTCATTAAATGTATTGGATCAATCACTAAGATTGTGTGGATCATATGATGAGGGAAAAACATATTTAGCATAGGGATGTACCACTATTCCTGGATTTGTATACTGTTTATTATCCGTCAAATTATTCTAAATATTTAAATCATTGTTTACTTAAAATATTTTCTAATTAAAATGTTTAGTTTATTACAATGGTTATTTATGAACACTTTGTGGTGTCTTACTGGGCTAGATGTGTTTACACCTGACATAAATGAAATGGATACATATAGAATTGTTTTTGATAGATAAGGAAAATAATGGCATCACATGGATGTGGTGGGTACTCATGTTAGTAGAGCTATGTAGATATATAGGTGACATGACAAGAATTTGGTCCCCTGTCTAACAAAGATATCATTATATTTATTTGTTTTTTTCTTGTTTTGATTGTAATTCCCTTACCATTTTCAATAATATTTAGTATGTCATCATGTATTTTTAATATTCTTATCATTATCTTCTTTGAAATATTTGGTTTGTATTCTTCATATGGATTGTTATGATTTCTTTCAAGGTATCATCTATATTATGTTGTTGAATTTACCAGGACTCTTATTCCCAATGAACATTGTAGACTACTATAAACTAATTACTGACCTTTATTGAATGAGAGTTCCTACAGTTCCATTCCATAAACTAGTTTGAATTAAAATTATATGGGTATCATGTGATGGATTTTTAAAAAATGGTGTGAAATACCAATTTTGATTATACGATATTTAGGATATATTGAAATAGTATTTTCAAGACAAGAGGGGTAAATTTCAAGGGAGTGTTCAGACAATACTATTTATAATGAGACATGAGTTGACATGAGATTTCATAATTTTTTTAACATCAAATTTTTATATTGGGTTTAAATTTTGTAAATGGTAAGGTTCATTAGATGAAATTTGTTCCCATGAGCTGAGTGTTGTGGAAAACTATAAATGGTGTCCTCTATTTTTTTGTGATTTATTGAACAAAGTTTGTGATTTTTATTTATTTTAATTATTTCAGGTTAATTTTTATGTTATTTGTTACAAATTAATCTTATTATATAGTGTATTATCACTTATAAGACCCCCAGTTAATCGACCCAAGGAGGATGCAAAACAATTAATGTGTTAAAATATAGTGGTTCATTAAAACATTGTTAAGGTAGTAGTTTTGGAATTTTGAACTATAGAATAATGGGAGGTTTTTAATCATTCTTCTATAAAGAAATTTTATTCTTCACCTAATAAGTATCTTGTTGATGAATTCATCATTCATAAAACTTTATCTTTTCATGAAATAAATAATACTCATTTGGTCCAAGAGTTGTTATATAAGACTAAATGGATATGTGAATATATTATAACACATCATTCAATTAGTGTGATATGTGATACCCTCAGGTTTGAAGGCCCAATTCAAAAGTGGAGGGATATTTTTATTTTGAAAAATAAATATGATAATCTAGTCTAAAATTATTTTTAGGAAGTTTTCCCAAATATTTTTTACCTCTGCACATTATTTTTTTTTCTAAATCTCAATAATTATTATGCCTCTAATAGTGAAATCATCAAATCATGGAGTATATGAACTGATATATTGATTTGGTGTAAAAGTCACCTTATATTATTTTCAATGCAGAGATGAAATCCTCAGTCATAAATATGATCCTACGAATTTATACTCAGTCCCATGTATTCTAATTAAATCATAAGACCTATGGTGAGATTGTTGATCGAGAATGAATCATAGAGATCAATGAATAATGGATGACTAGACTGATTAGAGGTCCTTCTAGGCCTATTGAAGCTGGTCACAATTCAATAGATATGATTTCGAAGTATGAAGAATGAGGAAAGTCATTTTATACACATCAAATCCATTTTTTAGTGTTATAAACCATATTTGGAGGGGCCTATTATCTTCTAGCTAAGTGGTAATGTAGTTTGTATTTGGTCTTCATGCTAAGTGGTTCATAGTGCATTTCATTACTGTATAATATTGTTTCATCTCTAATGATATTTTCAAGTTTCCATCCCTCCAAATAAGGGTCTAGGATTTTCACTCCCCAAGGGATCCATGGTGTAGTTTGTTGCCCCTCGATAATTGGGACCCAATCCTTATTTGAATGGGGTGGATGTGGTTCTATTTTTGGGCGGAGTTAGCTTCATTTCGATCTTCAATCCAACAATATTCCCCAATTTCATTTACAGGTGATGTAGCAACATTTAGTGGATTGGGCTCTAGTAAAATTTGACACTAGGCCTGAGAGAGTAATAGGAACTGTTATTATTGCATCATCTATGAAAATAGTATTATTTGGTACTTGTTCTTCTTACTCTTCTATATCATCTCATATTATCAGATTATTCAATATACCTACCAATATCACATTTTATGTTAATTATATAGTCACACCTCTTATAATCGGGAACATGAAAGGCTTCTAGTTCCCTCTCTGTGACACTTCTATGTAACTTTATGATATATAATTGAACTATCTCATCTTTGAAATGGTTAATTTCAATGTAATTTTTTGTGTGGAATGTATATCACATATTGATTATTACCATCTGATGGTGATTTTCACCATCCATAACGGGAGACAATAAGTATTCCAAGGAGAGCGGGACATTTGGTCCATTCAATCTTGAAATACTCTTATAAAACTAGGTAGTATCTTCTATTAGGTGTATAATATTTTGTTCGAATATAATTTGTGTAATTTAAGAAGTGAACTACCTCCTATGGCCAGGGAATTTCAAAAGGTGTTCCTAAATCATTCACTTGTATTAGCCAAGTATAGGGAAGTGGAATTCTCTATTTATTTGGCTATGAGGACTCAACTAATATATATCACTTTATATCTTCTGGATCATGTATAGTTAAAATAATTAATGATTCAAATTGAAAATATGGAAGAAAAATGATGTATTCACCCAATCATATCTCTACAGGCTTCCCAATATCTTTTATTTTAAAAATTGTAATATGAACCACTATCTGTTGTACTAACAACCAAAAATTATACCTGGTTAATAACAATAATAAATACCTATTTTCCCATATTAATGAACTATTTTATCAATGAAAGGGAGAATTTTTTATTCCTATCATTGATCGTCATTCAAATTATCACTATCTCAGGATGAGTGAGGATCATATTCCAAAGAAAATAGTATGAGGTGGCAAAGTCCATTTTGAGTACCTAATAATTCTATTCAAGTTGAGTATATATGCTATGGTCTTTATCCAAATCCTAAACTGGATATTCCATCAATGTCTTAACACCTCCATTGTTGTATTTATATATGGAATTATCATTAAATATATGATTAAGTATGAGTGTAAAAGTCATTTGAGAATTTTTATGGGAACCTTTTGTGACCACAACCATAACTAAATTATCTGAGTATAGTTACTAGATAAAATAAGTTTGGTTTAGTGGTCTTGTTGTGTCAAAAATAGGATATATTGTCCAATAGTGAGAAGGTAGAGGTTGTGATGTCTTGGGAGGATACGAAAAATGTTTTTAATATTATGATTTTCTTGGGGATAGTGGGATACTACTAATTGATCATGAAACACTTCTGCCAGATTGCATTTCCCATGACGATTCTCACTTGAAAAGGAAAAAATATATTCTCTTGTTTGTAGTGTTGAGAATCTTTTGATGAATTAAACTTGTGGTTGAAATTAGATATAAAGATGAATTTAAGTAGGGATTGTCAGGTTTTTTTGGTTTATTGTGATGAATTTGGTGCTGGTTTGGGCTGAGTTATTATATAGGGGGTTTGTGTGGTGTTGTTTGTCTCTCAGCAAATAATAAGACAAAAAATGAAATACAAAACCCATGAAATCAAAATCATGAATATGATTCATTCCCTTAGGTATTAAAACCATTACCATTTTAGGGAGGGGATAAAAGTTTAATCTAATCATTAAATCTTATGTTATATCATCTCTATGAATTATTAAAATCATTAGTAGTTATGATAGTTTGAATAAATAAATGGATTTGATTTTGACATTAGCTACATTATAGGAAATATAAATTTGAATTCAAATTCTCTTAGTAGGATATTACCATCTCATAATATAAAGGAGTCTACTATTGAATGTGTTTTGATGTGAATATTTTCTTGAATCCCCCTATATAAAAATGTTAAAAAATGGAGGGTGTTCCTTTCAAGTATTTAGATAAATCCTTCTCTTTTAAAGACCATTCACTAGTAATAGTAGGGTGATGATGAGTTTCATAGTATCCACAATAATATATATGATGGTGAGACCAAAAACACATTGTTTCTACTCAAAAAGTGATCATTTTCAATAAAAACCATTGTGTGGTTTCTGTGTTGATGAAAAGATCCATGATATATGATTTTGAAGATCTTATTCGGTTCTTCATACAATAACCACCAAAAATTAATATGATATGAAATGTTTGTATTAGTAGTTGGACTTGAGTCATAACATAAAATATTTAGTGTATCGGTGATATAATTCTCAATGGATAAATATTGAGTACTAGAAGCCCTCATTTTTTATTGAACCTCTCATTATCTCTATCCTTAAGTGCAATGGTGTGGCCATGGAAATTTTCTAGTGATTTTCTTAGACCCCTTGTTTGAGAAATTTTGTGTGGGTCATAATTGATGAATTCAGAAAGTCTTCCAATTTAATTCCAATCAAGGACACCACTAAGGTGGATGATCTTTGTATGTTATATGTATAGGAAACTATGAGGTTACACAGGGTATCTTTTCCTATTATATCTGATAGTGATACAACATTCACCTTCAAATTCTGTAAAGACCCCCAGGAGGTGATGGGTTCCTAGGTAATGTTGAGTTCAAATTATTATAAGGAATGTGTGATAAAAATAATGGAGTATATGGTTCCTGCATGGGTCATGTGTGTTGGAGGGTCGTGGGAAATCTAACATGCAATGGTTGAATTTACAAATAATAAAATATATAAATATTTAATTAAGATGGATCATTTTTATGCTTTATATAGTCAATCATAATGGTATCCTATCTACTGAATTTAGGTATGAAAAACCTCTCTGGAATTTCCAATTTACATATAGGATATTCTCAAATTGATTTAAACTATCTGATAATTAATGGAAACTACCCAAATACATCAAAATTATTATGAAATTTTTGAAACAACCCCATGGTATTTTAATTTGGTGATTGAGTGTTTTAAATTGATTCACCTTGGTTGGTCATCATTGGTTGGTTAGTATATAAATTTTACTTGAAGTTATGAAGGGACCTTATAAACAATTGGTATAATGGATAGAATTTCATTTTTATTGGAATTTCCACCTACACAAACATCAATTTATGAAATCTTCCACATTTATCGACTAAAAAAGTATAATCTGATCACCTTTAATGTTTTTACAGTAGAAGATATCAAATGGGAAACTGATTCATTAGTGATTGAGTGAATAATTTTAATTATTGGCTCTTAATAAAAAATGATACATGGTAATTCTATCTTATTGGTATGATTGTTAAGGAAACATAAGAGTGAATCTCATGAGGCATGGATTTGAGAATCATTTATGATGGAGTAGTTTCCTCATTCATTAAATGATTATGTTTTATGTTGATTTCATTGGAGGTGTGACATGGTGTGTATAGTTATCACACATAAATGATCATTTTATAATGTTAATTTCCTATTAATTTGTTTTCTTTTATTCTCATTATTTTATAATATATTCACCTTTTATATTTTAAAATTAAAAATAACTATGCAACTCTATGCTTGGAACATATATAGTAGTAAGCATGAACCAAACATGCATTATGTCTATAATTGTTTTATAGAGCATATTTTTTTAATTGTTGTATAGAATACCTAATTGTGAATCTCATCTATTATGGTTCCAAAGTTAAGTATTGGTGATCCACACCATTGGTTTACAATATATCAAACCATCTATCCAAACACTATAGTCTAACATGAACATTAAAAAAAATAAATTACCTATATTCCCTGAGCAGATTTAACACTTTTAACCCTTATTTATCTCCTCACTCAAACTGAGAACCTCTCCCTATAAAAATAATCCATTCTCCCAACCTTCTTGAGGTTTATTTTTGGTGAAGTTTACCTAGTTAATTCATGATATCATTAGGTAAGATCCTATTCCACTTTCTCTTAGTCATCTCCTCCCCCACCAATAGTTTTCTTTCCTCCCTTGGGATATAGTATCCTATAGTCTTTTTAATCTGAAATAAATGATATGAGAATCAGACTTTATGGTTTCATATTTATTCTATTGAAAATTATCTCCTTTTTCTTATGTATTCCTACTAATTATTAGTTATTCAATGTGATTAAGTTAGGTAGTCTCATTATTTTCCATTTTTTATGAACTAAATGTGTTCGTAGAAATGTTTAAGGAAAAAATTAAATTTACTTATGTATAAAAATGTATTTTAATGACTCTTTTTGTCTGTTTTGTTGATTAAAAAAAATTTCTTTTTATTTTGTTGTAAATGGGTTAAAATTCCATATTTTGTTATAGAATAAATGAAACTAGATTTTGAATTTAACTGAAAGGGAATGGGAAAGGAAACCCTATTTACCATGGTTGGAAAACTACGATAGATACCTCTATGAATGGTTTTACCTTTTTATCCTTTGGTTTGTGATACAACACAAACTAAACAAATAGAAATTACATCTGTTGTAGTGGTTTGGTGTCCCCAAGATACCAGGAAAATGAAATTTATTTTCCTTTTCTCCATACATGCATAAAATGTGTTAGATCAATCCCCGTCTATATGAGGTTCCTATGATGAGGAACCGTACATAGTTACAATATTGTGGTATCATATTTCTTAAATTTTCATAATTGAAATTCTTTAATTACTTTTAAGTCTAAAAACATACTTTTATTTAAACAATTTTTAAAATTGCATGTTCATTTTTTCAATAAACGGTTATTCATGAAGCACATGTTGGGATCTAACTATGATAAATATTTTCACACCCTAGATCTACCAAATGGGTTTATGTATACTTTTTGAGAGATATGATTAAAATCAATGCATCGCTCGATGTTTTTGGTATTTGTGTTATTAGAGCTTGGTAGATTGAGGTGACATGGTGGGAGCTTAACCCACATGTTTCATGGAGATGTGTATCATAGTTTTTTTGAGAATCAGTTCTATCGCCCAAACAATTTTTGGTGGATTATTTGGGATTCTCATCCCATATTTTTAAAAATATTCTAATTATTTTTTTTACCATGTTTGGAATTTTATTTTTCATACGGATTTTTAGGAATTCACTGGAGGTATCGTCAATATTGTGTGGATGACTTTTTTGTGAAATGAATTTCCATGGTAAATTTTTTAATCCCTAGAACTAGTTTTCAGTGTGTGGGGATTAAAAAAACATTCAAGACTTACTAAAGGTTGCATATAATACCTAGGGTTGGGGTAGATCGGGTTGGTTCATGATATAAAAAAATCCACTAAGGTAAACATACAATATTGTAATGATGTTATTGGAATAAATACTTGAAAAAATGTAATTATTTTTAATATTTATGTTTATAATACACTCATAAGAAACATTGTTGTTCCAATTTTATGTTTTCATGGATCATTATTATTGAAACATGATCCTATACTATTTTGATTCATGTATTATATTATACCAAAATCCAGGTTCTATGGATCGTGGTTAGCTATCGATGTTTTATTGGTTACTATTCTTTTATTTTTTCCAATGAACATTGATAGATCTCTCATGCTAGTATTTTAATATTATTATGAATTATGTTATACTATTTATATCTATTATGTATACACTTGTCAAGAATTTAAGCTCACCATTTCATATGTTTCCATTCCTTAGCCTATAAAGAATGGTATTATGTGTAATTATCTTGCATGAGTACACACCTAAGCCCTATACCTGAAGCATCACAATAAACAATATATCCCTTCACAGACTCTGACAATATCAACATAGGTGCAGTAGTCAACCGCCGCTTCATCTCCTAAAAGGATTCATGGATGTATGGTATCCATTCAAACATGACCCCTTTCCGAGTGAGTGTGGTCATAGAGGAATAAATCTCTGAGAAATCATGAAAAAATCGCCTTTAATAACCTTCCATGCCAAGAAAAGTCTTGATCTCAAACACAATATTTGGTTGTTCATAAGAAATAACTAAAATGATCTTCCTGGGATCCACTGAAACCCCATTCTATGAAATCATGTTTCCCATAAAGTTCAATTCCCTAATCCAGAAGGTGCACTTTGAATGTTTCGCATAAAGTTGATGACCCCACAGAGTGCCCAACATGATCTAGGAATGATTCTCATGATCTTCCTCAGATTTAGAGTAAACTAGGATTTTTTCCACTAATACCACAATATAAGATTCATGATATTGGTAGAACACCATATTCATGATCTCCATAAAAATAGCTGGATCATTTTTGAATCCAGAAGGAATGACCTAATACTCAATGTGGGCATACATGCTTTAGAAAGATGTCTTTGGGACATCCACCTCTCTTACCAAAACATCATGGTAACCCAAACACAATATTATCTTATAAAATCACTCTTCCCCCTTTAGCTGATCAAACAAATTTTCATTCTAGGTAAAGGGGTTTGTATTCATCATGGTTAGTTTATTCTAATAATAGTAGTCAATTCACAGCCAGAGAGATATTTCGGCCTTCTTCAGAACCAAAATAGGGTGGCACAATAAGAGACACTCAAGCGAATGAACCCTTTGTATTCCAAATCATTCAGTTTTATCATTAATTCCCTCATGTCTATGGGTTCTATGTGATATGAGGTAAGAGATATTGTTTGTGATCCTGACACTATTTCAATCAAAAGTTCTATATCCTGCTCTAGGGTTAAGACCAAAAGATAATATTGAAATACATCTACTAACTCATCCACTAAATGAGGTAATATACCCAGAGGATCACCTCCATTTTTCTCTAGCATGGGAGATGATAAAGAAATGCAAGAATTACAAATTCTTGGAGTTGAGGTCCCGCACAACCCGATCTACCATCCCATTCCCCCAGAAAAACCCAATCATTTCCATCAGGTTCCATGAAACTTACCCATAACCTATAGCAATTAATATGTGATTGAAAGAGTACTATCTAATCCATGATGAGGATTACATCTAAAAGCTTCATATCTAAGACCACAAGGTCCCACTCCATCTCAACTCTTTACATAGAGAAAGCACAAGAAGGGAACTTCAAAACATGATCCTTCTTCTTACCCAATGGTGTTACCAACTTCATTAAAAAAGGCATTATCTCAGTTTGTAGGTTCAGAAGACTCACAATAAGGGTAGATATAAAAGAAACATACTCACTAGTATTTGATATAATAGTTTTTACATAATATGTAATCAAGATGTTACCTTGAACTATCAATGGTCATGCATCTGATCCTAATGGTGCCTGATCCACAACATGATGACTTCTGGTCCCTACCTAAGAATTACCTCTCTCCCATGGCTCTTCCTTGATCTAGCTCTACCCAAAAGATGATATCGCCCTAACTCTATGTCCACCTAACCAATATCCCACCATCCTAGCCTACTTTGACTCAACAGAAACTCTTCTAGAATCCAGCGATCCTACCCCACTTTGATAAGGGTGTATCACCCTGCAAAATTGTTATAGGTTCCCTATATAATAATTCCATTTGAATGTTGTGTGGAGATGAGGTCTTACATGTTAAATTTGTTTTTCCTTCTCACACTGATTTCACAGAGTTGATCTTGCACCATAAGCCACATATGAAGTCTTCTTAGTAAGTTGGCCTAAGATTCCACTACCCTTATTCTCATTCTCATCATGCTTTATCATTTTCTTAGATGAATTTCTATGACCAAAAACTGACATAGCTCCAAAAGAACTAGACCTTACGTTACATTCAATCTCCACAATACATGCTCAATCCACAACCTCAGCATAGTTCTTCAATATGAAAATGAACACCTAAGAGTATATCTCTATTCGAAAACCCTTTTCAAACCTTTGATAATTCTCTTGTTCATTATAGAATATTTCAAGTGCATATTAGAGAATATCATCAAAGTGGTTGTCATACTCCATTACTGACTGGTACCCTTGAACCAGATCCATGAAATCTTAGGATATGGTATATACCAAGACCTCAGGATAGTACTGGCCAACGAAGATCACTTTAATGTATTTCTAGATCTTCTTCTCAGGATTACAAGCTTGAATCATTGAGTCCCACAACCTTAAATGGTTTCCCATTAACAATAATGATGCACATTTCACTCTATCTTCCTCTGGAGTATCAAGAAACCCAATAATTCATTCGATATTCCCATGTCACTCTTGAATTTTCTGAGGCTATGTGGTACCTCGTAATGAAGGGGGTTTGTTCTTGAGAAACTCGAGGGATTTTTTCTTCTTGGAAATTGTTCTATCTATTCTAACTGGAGTAGGAGTAGGAACATGATCCACTCTCGATCCTAGAGATAGAACAACTCAAACAGCAACTTCCACCAGAATTTGATCAAGCGCTGCAGAAGAAAACTCTCCATCTTTCTCCCATGGGTGCAAGGGAGCTATCTGGGGAGGAATATTACTAAAAAAATCAATAGTCACATGAAAATCATTTATATAATAGGTCTAAAAATTTTTAACAGTCATTAAATATAAATAAATAAAACTTTTAAAGACATTATGTGACCAAACCAATTTACCTCCATCCATTTTCCATGTGCAATATGCTGCCAACACGTCCCACATAGAAGAGAAGTCAAGAAAATCACCTGACATCCTAGGGGGACTTGAGGTATGTCATGAGGTGTGTTGTCATGGAAACCTACTTGTAAATAGAACTCCAAACCCCAATAGTCCTAGATCTTTTCTATCCAAGATCATGCCAAATAAAATTACTCAAGGGATCAACTTTCCTATGATACCATTTTTTTACGGACCAATACGGGTCGCCAACTGATCTGATGCCTAACCCAGTATGTGGAATGTCATAAAGGGTGTTCCCAATCCCCTTGGGCTCACACAAGTTCCAAGGTATCAACAAAATAATATGGGAACATTTTACCTGAATATGAAAATAAAAAAACAATTGACAATATCTAATAAAAAACATCTTAAAATTTTGATCCAAACAAGCTTTAACAAGGTTTCAAAATTTGGTTGCATATTTTAAACCAAAACAAAAAAATACCACAATGTAAGGAGACCAAAATTTAGCTCAAAAACCATCATAAGGAAATACATCACCACCCTTAAGCCATATCCACATAACTACAGAAAGAAAGACAGATGGAAACCTGAACCACCATCTCCAAAAGCATTACTGTTTCTTGTATCAAACATAACCAGATCTACTTTCACCCAAAGGTGTAAGTAGGGTCTGAGATAACACCCAGTAGGATGCCATCAAAAAATAATTTCAAGAATTAAATTTTAAATTATGAATAAAAATTCAATATTAATAATTGGAAGGGAAAAATTTCTTTCACAATTTTAAAGAAACCGGTTTTAATGAAAAAAATTAATGAAAGAACATTTAATTAAAAACACACTTAAATTTGTGGTAACTCAAATTTAACATTGTATTCTGATGGTGAGCGTCAAATAGATAAAGGTTAATGAACATAGAAGGGGACCAATAGGCACTACCAAGTAGTGGGACCATAAATCCTCATATCATGGTGAAAAGTGGTATAGTAACCATGAAAACCCACATTCTCATGCATAATCCACTAGTAGGGGCATCCCCATAACCCTGAGTGGTCTCCCATAATCATACATATATTTAGATATTTTTGTAGTCTTCATTCCCACTATGTGAAATCAGTCCGAATCCACATCCCTAACACTAGCACACAAGTCCTAGTCCTCCAACCCAGTTACCCAGGATTTCCATAGTTCTCATTCATGTTATATGTTCATTTCACATGTGATATTCATATAACCGAACCAAAAAAGGAACTACAAGCACCAAATACCACTATTTTTACACCCAAACCATCTTTTAAAATCATAATCACAGAAAAACCCTTTGAAAACATAACCCAAACCGCTTGAACAAGCAAATAATCTATTTTCACAGTCAAATAAACCATTTTCACACTTAAATAAACCACTAAAAAAATTATTAATCAGTTTAAGACAATATCGCATGGATTAAAACACAAAAAACAAACTCAAATATTTTTTTATAAATAAATACAAATCAATTACACATGAAAACACAATTAACAACACTTTCACAATTTAATAAACTAATTACATAATTTATACAACACTAAAAAATGACCAAATATGGGTTTTCACTAAAAATGCACTCCATATAATTAAAAACTACAAAAAGAAATCAAATGCATATTAAAATCCCTTTTAATATATGTTCACATTAAATAAATTAATTTAATAACATTATAAATAAATTAAAAACGAAATATAAATCATCCAATAATTTTTACAGATGAAACCACCCACCTTTTCTGTTGAAATTCCAAAAAATTGATTTGAAACACCAATCAACTCACAAGCACACCACAAAGGGATCAAATTGAACCCTAATTAAAAAACTTGAACCCAAGAACACATACATAAATTTTAAGAATTAAATAATAAGAAAAATAAAACCCTATACAATGATGAAATTCTTATCAGAGAAGAATTAACTTGCGGCGAGGGGTCCAGGAAGCTGGTCGTGTGAGGAGAGGGTTGCCAGAGGGGAGATGCACCAGATATCTAGAAAAAAAGGTTGGCGGTGTGAGGTGGACAAAGGGGGTAGTAGTTCAATGTGATGTGGAAAGGGAGTGGGGTGCTGGTGTGAGGTCGCTGAAGGGATGGGTCACTTATGTGAGGGTTCTCGAGAAGCGAGATGAAGAAGGGGGCTCTGGTCAATGGAGTGGCCAAAGGAGGAGGAGCACACAACTAGGTTTCAATGGACAAGTGAGGTGTGATGGGAGACGATGGAGATAAAGTAAGTAAGATGGAAAAAAGAATAACTAAGAAGAAAAGGAAGAGAAAAAAATAAAAAAGGGAAGGGAAGAATAAAGTGAAAAATAATGGGATAAGTAAAACAAAAAACTAAAATACCAAAGGAATAATAATAATATTAATAATTATTATTAAAATAATGATATTAATAATGAAATAATAATAATAACAATAAAAAAATATTATTATTATTATTATCAATAATAATAATAATAAACTTGAAGAATATTATCATTATTATTATTACTAATGCAAATCCCAATTTTATTATATTTTCTTATTTTATTTTGTGATCACTTCATCATTCATCCCATAAATAATTATTTAAATTAATATTAATTTTATTTGTACACTAGGTGTGCCACACTATGACCTGGAGAAGCCCCACGTCTTCGACCATTCCCTACCTATGCGCCAAAAGTTTCAGATCCCAAACATTCATTTATCAGAAAAAACAAAAAAAAATCAATCAGGCTCATCCAACACCTCTATAAGGTATTTCAGTGCCATAAAAAATTATAAAATAAAATAAATTCATAATTCTAGGTGTTACATGTTTCATGTATGTAAAACTAATTTAATTAGTTATATGCTTCGTTATGGATATGATCTTATTATATGATTTAATTCCATTCTCTAGGTGGTTCATGATGATTATTTTAATATTTTTTTATAAAAAAATATTTTTTTATGTGTTAATTAATTTATGCCAATTTTGATAAAATGAAATAATTCATGATATTTTTTTCTTAATGTGGTACATATATATTATTAATGAATTCATCATTGGTGAGTGAACAAAAATACCCAAGGAAATTTGTCTATTATATGATTTATGGGTATATTTTAGTCTTAAAATACATTGGGTAATGAGATAGAGTAAAATAGATGGAAGCTACTCCTAAGAGATAGTGTATTTTTGTTACTACAATGAAATTAAAAAGTCAAAAAAATTATGTTACTCCTATGAGATGATGTAGTTTTTCAATTATATGTCACTCCTAATAGGAATGTGACTTATCTAGTTATGTGATTCCTCGATGAATGTCTAATTTTCTAAGATACCAACATAATTTTTTAAAACTTTTATGAGTTATAATAGATCCTTTTCCAAATGATTATTTTCATATTTATCATAATTTTGGACATATATGAATATTATCTTATATTAATTATTTATGACATGTTTTATTATTTAGGATAATCATTTTTATGGGTGTGAATTCTCTTATGCTATGGTCATGTAATTTGACTGTGTCAACATACCCTTATGTTCATCTTTTCTCACTAATAAAATTCAATTGTAAATGCTTATGTTTGGAATTATTATGAATTTGATATCACCCTTTCTTATGTATTCCTATTCCCCATGTTACAAAAAATGATTTCAAATGAATTTTGTCATTTAAGGTTTGAAGTGTGTAAAATTTTACGGTAGATGATGAAAAATAATTGGGGATAATGAAATTATGAGAATATTGAAAAAAAACACTCACATAAAGATATGTGTATTATTATGTAAGAATATTTTTATAATTTTCTAATATTATAAACCTAAAAGGTCATTGGGTATATAGGTTCTTTTTTCATGCTTTAGGTTTTAGATGGCTAAAATTGGGTTATGTTTAATGGTATCAAATTTGAAAATGTAATGCTTTTTTTTATCACATAATCCAGCAGTAAGGGTTTGGGGCTATTAAATATTGTGTTCTCTCCCTATTCAAATTTAATTAATAGTGGATATAATTCCTTATTAGATTAGGTTTACTATAACGCCCCGACCCGAGTTACCTATAGTCAGTGCATTGTTACGTAACATTGGCATGATCACAAAAGATCAAGTCTCGAAAGACCGATTAGTTTAGTATCCTTGGAAACACTAGATACATTCATAAATGTTACATTACATCATAACGTGAAAAACTACAATAACATAGTCTCCATAGTCCACACTCATATCCCCTTCAGACTATCCCTGCAGGTCAGTCATAAAATATTTCTTCACATCCCGAAAAAAATAAAACATAGAAAGGAGTGAGCTCAGATGCTCAGTAAGGATAACAATATAGCGGAAGCTTTCATAAATAAACATAAACATTTAAGGAAATGTATAACTAAAACAAAAGCCTTTTAAACTTGAACGTCAACATAATATGGAAAATATAAAATGAAATAATTCCATTTACTTATTCACATGGATATTCTACTCGTCAAATAATCACATGCAATATCAATAACCACTTTCATAATGATGGAATGCATAATGCCAGACTATCATAACCATGTATCCAAGGCCTCGTGCCAAGACTACAAATAATATTTTGTCAAGGCCTCATGCCAAGACACTAATTTGTCTCATGAGACCTACGGATTCATCGAGGAGCTATAGCAGGCTCCACCCGTTACTTATTAAGTCCAATGCATTCCTCATATGAACAGGTTTAAACATATCATAAACCATAACATAATCATATCCCATAAAACATGCATAAAACAAACATAACATTTACACATTTCAATCATAAGGTATCAATACAACACATTGATATAAGAAAAACACTTTCAAAACCATTTTCAATACCAAAATAAAAGAAAATTATGACTTGGTATTTATTTTTCAAAAACATTTGTGGCTTGTAGAGGAATCAAAAAATGAAATAATGGTCACGGAGGTTGAGAATTAGTTGTCGCCTCATACATAAGACAAAAAATTCCTTTTTTAGTTTAGAAAAAACTTTTCGTATCAAAATATTCCTTTTGAATAAAAGTAAAAGTCAAAGGGGTCTATACACCGTATAAAAGAAACTTGTGTATAAAACAAAATATGCCTCAATGAAAGGAGATTGAGACGAAGTCCCTTACAAAGATAATTTTTTAAATAAAATAGATCTATAATGTGTATTCACTATAAGTACACATAATGAATGTATAAATACAAGATAATACATAATAATATCATGACATAATTATAAAGTTGGAGATTAACCCAAAGAACAGAAATTGGGTTAAGAAGTTCACTTACCTCGTGTACGACTTGACTTGATCATTATTTAATCTCCTGAATAATAAACTAGAGTTAATTTTTACTTTCTTAAGAACCTTTATCAAGTTCAATATTCCTTTTATATCACTTATTACCATGTTATGAACATTATATAATTATTTAAGTTAATAATGTTCATTTTGTCGATCTTTGGTACTTGAGTCAACAATAAATTTCTTATAATTACAAGTTATTTATGTGGTAGAATATCCATTATCGTCAATATTATATTAATGATTTAGATATCATATATATCATATATATCCAGTAGATACATGCATTTATAATATTATATAACATTTAGAGGTAAGAAATGAAATACACCGTTCATGGAGATAGTAAGCCGTATGTATGCATGAACGCTACTTTCATTTCTATTTCATATTTAATGGAATGAAATCATAATGATATAAAGGTATATTATAATTCTAGTAAAATATAATATATAATATCATTCACTCCATCCTTTATATGTCCCACATATGGAATTAACGATTCAAATCACATTGAGGGGGCGGTAGTCCGCACTTCCTAAAATGAAATTATCGCGCTTACCCATAATGGAAATCATAAAGGTATGCCATAAATGAAAAATACAGAAGTATAAGTAAAACATAAACATAATATATATCATATATAAAAATAGTTTCATCATAATGGCCACCATGAGAGGTGTTAATATAATATTGAACAATCATAGTTTTGTGAGGCAGTAATTCGCCACCTAGAGAAACAGTATGTTCTTTAACTATTTGACGAAGGTGTGTGTAAGTGTAGCTAGAATCCTTATCATAAAAAAAATCCTAGTATATTTAATATAATGGTATTGTTACAAATTAAAGGAATAAAAAGTTTTTAGGGGGTAGGAGAAGCAAAATAAAACAAAAGAACATAAGAGAAAACATTACCTTAAAATCGGGTAACTCTTTTTGATTTGAGCCAAAGGCTTCCTTGAGAAGAATTCTGCCCAAAGGGAGGCTTCTAAGAGTAAGAGAATTAATTTTAGAGATTATTTGGTCAGAGTTTGGATGATCCAAATGGCTTTGAAGGTGTGAATAAGGTGGTAGAGGTGGGGGCCTTTTATAAGAGGAGAGGAGGGGCACTCTCGGAAAGTCATGAAATGTTACATTATTATATAATGAGTTTCGGATTTTAAAGATCCCAAAATTATATAATTCTAGGATAGGGTGATAAGGTTTAGAAATACCATCATCCAATAGGTTTTTGACAAGTTTAAGTCCTATATTTCACATTATCTTTTCATTTTATTTAAATCGTTAATTAATGATGTAATCGCTACATCATCATGGTGTTATAAAATATTTAATTTATTTAATGTCTAAAAATTAAAAAAACAAAAACCATGATGTAGGAAATATTTTTATCTTTACAATGAATTATTATAGTCTAAAATTAAACTTATATAACCCCATGTAATAATTGTTTTAGTAAAAAAACACATGTTTGTGACAATTTTATTTTTACATTAAATAAAAAGTTATTAATATCATTTTCTTTCCCAAGTGGCTCCATGGGGTCCCCAAGTTGACCCATGGATTTTCTTGGTCGTCCATGACTCATCCAACAAAGGTAGGACAATTGTAATGGTAATTTCATATTATTATAACATTATATTTACCTTAAATTACACTAATTACCTTTAATCACGATTAATAAGACTAAAAAGTTATTATTCACCAAAAATTATTTTCATACCATTGAATCAAATTTTACTTACTAATTACAACCATGTATGTTGTATTTTTGAAATTCAATTCACAGAAGTGGTAAAGTTTTATTTAAACGAAAAATTAGTTTTTTAATTACCACTTAGTGGTTTCACTATTTATCAAAATTGTAGTTTTTCAGAAAAATACCAAAAAATAACCCTAAGCTATATTTGATATTCCTAATTCAAAAATGATGTCTATTTTTTCAAATTCAAAACATATAATTTGAATTAATTAATTTAATAATTAATTCCCTCTATTACAACAAATAGCATGTTTTTAAGAAACAATATATATCAAATGATTGACAATTTTTTATGTCCAATTTCAAAGTGAAATAAATTCTAATGACCACCATTGGATAAAATGGTAAAAATATATTCTAATTATACTTTAAAACCACTCAATATTATAATTCATCTCTATAAATTATTTTGATTAAAAAAGTTGTTTTTAAGTATTTTTCACTATTCATCGAAAATTGGAAGTTCTCAGAAATATAACAAAAATTCAACATAGCCTAATTTCGATATTCTGAATCAAAAAATGAAGTCCATTTTGAAATATAAAATTTATATAATTTCAAAAATTGGGTATTACTATTCATAACGACTATTTTTATTGGTCGCGGTGTGTTAGAATCTCGAACTTGTGTACTATACATGCTATTGCATTATTGAAAGAGAAGTGTATCGTGGAAGCTTGGGGTGTTACATTCTCCCCTCCTTCAATAAATTGCATCCTCCCAAATTGAAATTTTTCTTCTAAAATAAATGGTTCAAAGTATTAAATACCTTTGTGGAAAACCCATATCGGTAATAGGTTTAATAAAAATATAAATTTAAAAGAAAAAAAGGGAAGTACAAAGGTCACCCGAGATAGCTTGTACTAGGATTATATGAAAATATGGATATGGAGGAGAAAAAACCATCAAGGTCTGATGGAGAGTTGTAGAAAACACGATTAGGATAATGTTTAACTACAAGAAAATCATAAACTTGTGATTGGTTAAACGATCATTGATTTCCCAGTATGAATAGTTAACCAACCACATTTTTGTTTTAAGTTACCCTTCATAAATTTGAGGAATTCATTTAGGATATTTACTAAGAATGTAAGTAAATATACATAATTGTCATGTAGACATTAATTCTTTTAAAAAAAATTACCACAAACCCATATTTCACTCAAAAAGATAATAGAACTCAAAAATATTATATTTATCCTAATCGTACAGGGTTCAAAATATTAACACATACCATTTAGATTTGGAAAAATATTTTGTAATAACCAGGGACATCATGTAGGCTAGTGGTCGGTAATAAAGTCCTTTCGCACTATGGTTGTGGATTCGATTCCTACAGCTTTTTCCGACGTGACGGGTTATCCCCCGACCTACAGGTTGTCCTTTTCCTAAAAATATAGTATTATAATATTCCAAAAATAATCTTCATAAATGTTTTAACCATAAAAAATGCAATCCAAAGTTAAACTTAATCCATTCCAACCTTTATAGTTATCTAAAATACCTCTGTCAAGACTTTCTCTAAAAGGTCTCTAAATTTCAAAATCAATTGTAACATCAGATTCCCCAAACAAAGTAAGGTTTATCTTATTGTCACATACTAAAAATATGATTACCTTTATCATATTAAAACCTTAATGAAAACAACAATTACTGCAGTACAATCCTTATATATATTACATTATTCTTATAACCATAATATAGTTCTTGAGTCCAAGAACACAAATACAATAAGTATTCAACTTCATCTGTTGTAATAGCATATTCTTGGCCTCGATCCCTTGTCCATTTCTGAGGTAAGTTTTTCTGACACTTAGGACATTCATTTTCATAATTCCCCATTTCTCTACAAATTTAGAATTCAACATTGATAGCCTCTTTCTTTCCCCTGCAATCACGAGACTCGTGAACTTTTTCTCCACATTTATAACAAACTCTCATTCCTTTTAGGAAAGTATCGGGGTGATTCTTCCCACAATTATCACATAATGGGAAATCCTTCTTTCCCTTTTTCCCTTTATCTTTCTCTTGTTCCACCATTCTATTCTTCTCTTGCTTTACTTTATTGTCATATGATTTAGAGAATTCTTTTTCTATCTTGATAGAACATGAGACTATATCTTTGTACGTTGAGAAAGATTGTGATACTAAAGCTCGATGGAGAAATGGTTTTAACCCATCAAAGAAGTGATCAATATTATCCAGAAAATCCGATCCAAGCAAGCTTGGACCACAAAATGTATTAATAAAATAAAAGTGCAGAAACAGGAGAAGGAAGAGAGAGAGATTACAAGTCAAAACATTCATAGTCACCACCCCCATACCCGATCGTGTCATCAGCATCAGCTGATTCCCATTCTGATTGGGTCTCGTATTGTTTAAGAAGCTTCTTATAGAACTTCCGTTTGTCCATCTGCTCCTTTGATAGCTTCTCAATCTCCTTCTTGGCAGATGCCCTAGTGGTCACGGTCCTCGGAACTGCAGAGTAGTCCTTCCTTGGTTTCCTTGAAACAGGGGCAGATCTGACACCCTCATTGTCAGAGCCTCTTTTCTTTTCTCCTTGGACAATATCACTATATGATATCGTATTTGCATCCATACCTCTTCCCTTGGTCTCAACATGAGAGGCACCCCCTTTGCAGAGGGTTAGGTCCCCAACTCCAGGAGTGGATTCCTCCGCCCTTCCTTTCTCAGTAGTCTTTGACTTGTCACCATTGCCCGAGACCCTGATCGGTGTACCCACCCTCCCCTGTTCATCTTCAGAAATGTTCCCCCATTTATCAGGTAACTCAGATATCTGAAATTGCTTCTGGATTTCATGATGATAATAAACATGTAATTGCACATCACCCTGATTATAGACATCAACCTGGTGAGAGTCAGGGATCAAATTATCAGAAGTGATAACCTCCTGGTCTCTAGAAGGGCCACTATAAGATCTTGTCGGAGTAGAATCAACAATCAACTCTTTGCCCTTTGAAGGAGTCGGCACATCAGGGACTGCCTTCATAAGAGGGTCGTTGTCCTTGATGACATGCTTTGGAGAGGACGATTCCTTCAAAGTATCCTTTTTTCGACAGAGATTAGAGGGGTGTCCTCGCATCCCACACTCTTTACAAGAGTTGTTTTTACGACACAACTCCAAAGAGTGCCCCACAGTCATACATTTATTGCAGAAAAAAGGCGTCTTTTCATATTCAACATTAATTTGAATTTGATCAGACGGAATAGAAAGAGTTACCGTATCAATGAGAGTGGATCTGAGATCAACTTCCACCAGCATTCTAGCAAAGTGCCCAAATTTGACATCAGTTGTTTCCTTGTCAAGGAGGATGGGAGTTCCAATTGCCGTTCCAATATCATGCAGGATCTCTAGATGCCAAAGAACCCAATTAAGACCATGAAGACGCACCCATACCTGAGCGAAGACATTTTTTGCATTCGATACATTAAAGTCAAGTGACCATTCGTGCAGATGAATCCATCCCGGTTTTAGAAACATGGAACCAGAACTCCATGCCCTAATATTGAGATTCGCCGATGGAAACAAACAGTGAAAGAATCCCCGCCCAAGGGAGACACATTTCCAGCTAGCAAAGCCCCACAACATCGAAATTCTACGGAATAAATCTTCACATTTCCAGGGTTGCGCACCTTTAGGAAGAACAATGCGAGCAATCAATGAGTTCTCACCCAATGCCAACCTTTCAGAAATCACACCGGGGTTCGCCTCAACGTGAGCCAAAGATCCCTTTCGGAGAATCCTTCTAAAGCAGGAATTCTCAATCTTTTTCTGATCCGATAAAGAATCCTTCATCACATCAACAAATGAACGTTGACCACATGATGCGGCACCAGAAGGAACCCTCACAGATTCCTGAAACTGACCAATATTGACATCGGAAGAGGCAATCTTCAAAACATCCTTTACCTTGGACCTCGAAGAATCCCAAGCACACTGGTTAAGGGATTTGCAGGGCGGAGGTTTCACAGCGACGCGATTCAACCGGTCCACCCTCACCGCACCATCCTCCGATCTTAGCAAAGCAGTCTCACAAGAGGAGACCTTCGCGCCACCAGCCGATGCGACATCAGCAGAGGAAGCCTCCAGTTTTTTGAAGCTGCTCGGGTCTGCATCCTTCCTAGAAGGCCTTTGCTCGCCGGAGGAGACCACACCACCAACCGACGCGAGCAAATCATGAGAGGAAGCCGCTGGTTTTCTGAAATCAGAACTCGGTGAAGAGGAAATACTACTCGAAACCGGATCCTTCCCCACTGTTCGCATGTCGAGGCGATTGAATCCAAGGAAGTGCGGAAACACCATCTCAGTAGAAAACCCTAGCAGAAGCCATCACTCCGCGCCGTCGCTCGGTTCGCCTCCCGTCTCGCAGACGCCATCCTATCCCAGTGATCAATATTACTTCATGGGTTACGTATATAATCTTCAGCATGCCTCGCTAACCTTGTAAATTTATCCTCATACTTTGCGACATTCTCATCCTCCTTTTGCCTCAGACTCAGAAATGTCCTTTCCATATCTGCTCGATGGTCACGAGGAAAGTATTTTTCTAATAAAATCTCTTTGAACTCCCTCCATTCCATATTTGATACTTTATAATCTTCATTTGTATTTTTAATCAATGACCACCATTGATCCGCATCTCCAGTGAAGCGGTAAAGTGCCATGACAACATTTTCCCTTTCACTACTCCCTAAAGACTGAAATATTTTCTCTAGGGAATTTATCCATTGCTTAGCTACTAAGGGATTTTTACTCCCATTTAATGTTGGTGGTTGTTTCCTCATAAAGCGGTCTAACATTGATCCTTCACATTGCAGATCAGGGTGCTCTATACGAGTAAGGTTATTATTCATAACCTGAGTGAGTTGTCCCAGTATGGTGATAAGTTGATCAGCACAAGTTGTATAACCAGCTCCACTATAATTATCTTGAGCAGGAGTTCAATACCTACATGGAGTGCGTGCATTGATTCGGTTTCCATTCGTTTTACTAGGCTCCATTTCTAAACAATGTCATAAACTAGATTAGTTTATGAATCGAAATACATAATTCCATACTTGTAAAACACTTAACATAAATTGAACAGTTTATAGATATAATCCATAATCATAAAAATGTTTTCTTTGAAGAAGTATATACTTATAAACCCTTCATAATGGTTTGTAAAGAAAATGGGAATTATCCTAAGCATATCCCCCGAGAGTTTCGTGACCAAGAGTGCAGCAAGGCCCGTTGTTGTGCACTAGTTCCCGTTCGAGTCTAGCTCAAAGCAGGGTTTTTGAGTTTTACCCCTAGGTATATCTCTGCTAGAGCCGCCTCTACCTGCTCATATCCAGACAGGGATGTATTGCTCGGAAAACTCACAAAATCTCTATAATACCAAAATTTTTGGAGGTTCTTCTATAATAATCCTCAAAGTCTATCTTAGGGTTATGCGCTCTAATCAGTGTTTTTCTAAATCTAGCATCCAAGGTTAGTACTAAACTACCTCTGATACAAACTATAACACCCCGACCCCAGTTACCCAGAGTTGGTGCATTATTACGTAACATTGGCATTATCACAAAAGATCAAGTCTCGAAAGACAGATTAGTTTAGTAGCCTTGGAAACACTGGATACATTCATAAATGTTACATTACATCATAAAGTGAAAAACTACAATAACATAGTCTCCAGAGTCCATACTCATATCCCCTTCATACTATCCATACAGGTCAGTCATAAAATATTTCTTCACATACTGGGAAAAATAAAACATAGAAAGGGGTGAGCTCAGATGCTCAGTAAGGATAACAATATAGCGGAAGCATTCATAAATAATCATAAAAATTTAAGGCAATTTATAACTAAAACAAAAGCCTTTTAAACTTGAACTTCAACATAATATGTAAAAGATAAAATTAAATAATTCCATTTACTTAATCACATAGATATTCTACTAGTCGAATAATCACATGCAATATCAATAACCCCTTTCATAATGATGGCATGCATAATGTCAGACAATCATAACCACGTAGCCAAGGACTCATGCCAAGACTACAAATAAGATTTTGTCAAGGCCTCGTGCTAAGACACTAGTTTGTCTCATTAGACCTACCAATGCATCGAGGAGATATAGCGGGCTCCACCCCTCACTTATTATGTCCAATGCATTCCTCATATGAACAGGTTTAAACATATTATAAACCATAACATAATCGTATCACATAATACATGCATAAAGGAAACATAACATTTCCACATTTCAATCACAAGGTATCAATACAACAAATTGATATAATAAAAACAATTTCAATACCATTTTCAATACCAAAATAAAAGAAAATCAAAACTTGGTATTTATTTTTCAAAAAATATTATGGTGTGTAGAGGAAGCCGAAACATAAATAATGGTCACGACGGAAGAGAAGTCGTTGTCACCTCATACGTAAGACAAAACATTAATTTTGTCGTTTAGAAAAAATGATTCATATAAAAATATTCTTTTTGAATAAAATTAAAAGTCAAAGGGGTTTATACACCGTATAAAATAAAGTTGTGTATAAAACAAAATATGCCTCAATGAAAAGAGATTGAGATGAAGTCACTTACAAAGATCATTTTTTAAATAAAATATATATATTATTTGTATTCACTATAAGTACACATAAAGAAAGTGTAAATACATGATAGGAAATAATATTATCATGACATAATTAGAAAGCAGGAGATTAACACGAAGAATAGAAATTGGGTTAAGAAGTTCTCTTACCTCGTGTCGGACTTAACTAGATCATTATTTAATCTCCTGAATAATAAACTAGAGTTAATTTCTACTTGATTTAGAACCTTTTTAAATTTCATTACTCCTTTTATATCACTTATTACCATGTTATGAACATTATTTAATTATTTATGTTGATAACGTTCGTTTTTTCGATCTTTGGTACTTGAGTCAACAATAAACTTCTTATAATTAGAAGTTATTTATGTGGTAGAATATACATTATCATAAATATTATATTCATGATGTAGATATCATATATATCATATATATCCCGTAGATATATGAATTTATAATATTATATAACATTTAGAGGTAAAAAATGAAATGCAATGTTCATGGAGACGGTAAGTCGTACGTACGCATGAACGCTACTTTAATTATTATTTCATATTTAATGGAATGAAATCATAATGATATAAAGGTATATTATAATTCTAGTATAATATCATATATAATATCATTTAATCCATCCTTTATACATCCCACATATGGCATTAACGATTCAAATCACTTTGAGGGGGCGGTAGTCCACACTTCCTAAAAAGAAATTATCGCGTTTACCCATAATGGAAATCATAAAGGTATGCCATAAATGAAAAATACATAAGAATAAGGAAAACATAAAAATAATATATATCATATATATAAATAGTTTCATCATAATGGCTACCATGAGTGGTGTTAAAAGATGATTGAATAATCATGGTTTCATGAGACATTAATTCGCCACCCACAGAAAAAGTATGTTCTTTAACCATTAGACGAAGGTGTGAGTAATTGTAGCTAGTATCCTTATCATAACAACATCCTAGTATATTGAATATACTTTTGTTACTACAAATGAAATGAATAAAAATAGTTTAAGGGGTTGGAGAGTCAAAATAAAACAAAAGAACATAAGAGAAAACATTACCTTAAAATTGGGTAACTCTTTTTGATTTGAACCAAAGGATTCCTTGGGAAGACTTCTGCCCAAAGTGATGCTTCTAGCAGTAACAGAGGTACGTTTAGATAGTATTTGGGCAGAGTTTTGCCGATCCAAATGGCTTTGAAGGTGTTAATAAGGTTGTAGAGGTGGGGGCCTTTTATAAGAGGAGAGGATGGGCACTCTTGGAAAGTCATGAAATGTTACTTTATTATATAATGAGTTTCGGGTTTTAAAGGTCCCAGGATTATATATTTCTAGGATAAGGTGATAAGGGTTGGAAATATACTCATACAATAGGTTTTTGAAATTTTAAGTCTTAGATTTTACATTATCCTTTCATTTTATTTAAATCGTTAAATAATGAGTTAATCGATGCATCGTCATGGTGTTATAAAATGTTTAATTTATTTAATGTCTAAAATTTATAAAAAAAATACCATGATGTAGGAAATATTTTTATCTTACCAATGAATTATTATAGTCTAAAATTCAACTTATATAATCCCATGTAATAATTATTTTAGTAAAACAACACATGTTTGTGAGAATTTTATTTTTACTTAAAATAAAAAGTTTTTAATGTCATTTTCTTACCAATGTGGCTCCATGGGGTCCCCCCATGTATGTAGTATTTTTTATATTCAATTCACATAAGTGTTAAAGTTTCATTTAAATGAAAAATAAGTTTTTTAACTACCACTTAGTGGTTTCACTGTTCATCAAAAATTGAAGTTTTTCAGAAAAATACCAAAAATTCATTATAAGCTATATTTGATATTCCTAATTCAAAAATGATGCCTATTTTACAAAATTAAAAACATATAAGTCGAATTAAATAATTTAATTACTAATTCCCACTTTCACAACAAAATTTCATGTTTTTAAGAAACAATATATATCAAAAGATTGACAATTGTTTATGTCTAATTTCAAAGTGAAATTAATTCTAATGGCCAAAATTGTATAAAATGGTAAAAATATATTCTAATTATACTTTAAAACCACTCAATAGTATAATTTATCACTATAAATTTTTTTTATTAAAAAATTTGTTTTTATGTATTTTTCATTATTCATCGAAAAGTGGAAGTTATCAGAAAAATACCAAAAATTCAACATAGTCTAATTTCGATATTCCGAATAAAAAAATGAAGTCCATTTTGAAATATAAAATTTATATAATTTCAAAAACTGGGTATTAATATTCATATCGGGTATTTTGATTGGTCGCGGTGTGTTAGAATCTCGAACTTGCATACAATGCAAGCTATTGCATTATTGAAAGAGAAGTGTATCGTGGAAGCTTGGGGTGTTACATTTACTCCAAAATACCTTTTATATTATGAAATGAAATATTAATATTTACCAACTTCAATGTAGGGTTATATAATACAAGGCCCACACATCACATGGTGAAAACTATACATATCTATTCCCTAAGGTTATAAAAATATTCATAATTTCAACTTAGCGTAACCCTTGTATATTAAATTGGATTCAAACAAATGTTTTCAACACATAATAATAAGTCTGAAATAGGAAGAATATTTATGGCCCCATTAGATGAAATACCTTGTGAATCATAATATTCATTAATTAATTTCAACATAGATGAAAAATACTAATATAAAATCAGTAGAAAAAATTATTAAAAAATAAGGGAAAACACTCTTATCTTTTGGAAACTTTAAAAACTAAAACATTTTCTAAAAAATTATAATACTATTTTGTTTTTTCAATAATCTAAAATTGTAAATAGATATTTAGAATAATGAATTTATATAATGAATTTAAAATCTATTCATTTGGTAAACATTAAAAAATAATATTTTCACACTTTTATATAAATTAACATTTAATTAATATAGGAAAATTATAAATATTACTTTTAAAACAATTGAAAAGAAATTAAAATATTGATTAAAATTAAATTACATAAAAATTATTGAGGATAATATAATTTTCCAAAAATAATTAAAATAGTTTGTACAAGTAATAAAAATATTATCGACCAAAAATAAAAAAATGGTTGGCTTTGTTTATAACAATTATATCAGTATATCAAATACCAATGTGTGGAGGAATGGAAGGAATAAAATAAAACCACTAAAATAAATATATTAGAATAAAATATATGTAGTTTAAGATGGATATTTTATAAAATTACCCTAATGAATATTTAAACATGAACTGTCCTAATTAACAATGAGATCATAACATAAACTGTTACCACAGGCATCAACATTATCTTTATATGATTTGAAATATGATATAATAAATTTCAATTTATTATATATCAATATTAAAACCATATTTAGTGTAATAAAAAATTTATCTTTCAATCATAATATATAATTACCCATTTATTAATAAATATCACCCAAAATCAACATTAGATATGTCAGCATTTTTATTATTACAGGTGTTTATGTTTGATGGTTCTGTCCCTTGAAGCTTGTTCATAGATTAAATATATAAATTATTTAATAATTTAATAAATATAATATTTCATCTTTATAAAAAATTTTATAAAACTTTATGTATGTTTGTGGTGTAAAATGAATTACATCTCTTTATTGAGTTTGAATTATGCATGTACGCATGATTGCTTATTTTATTTTCCCATATATTTAATAAAATTATGGTAAATAATATTTTATCCCTACATAATAATAATTATATCATAAATATAATATATTTTTCTTAAATCCATAAACATAACCATCTATTAGAGGTAGTGATGAAAAATTAAAGGTGTCCCTTTATGGAGACGGTAACCCATGCGTATTCATGAGTAACACATTCCTTTTCTATTGGATGAAAATATTATAGAAAAATGACTTAACATTAACCTAAATAATTAATGTATAGAAATTAGATAGATATAATTATATTAACATGGTTAAATATAACATCAATATGAGGTCTCAGAATAAACAAACATGAAAAATTTTGGTTAAAAAATATAACAATTTTTTGAAAATAATTCTTTATATTCAACCTTTTGTCTTAATTGGATAGTATTTTGGTGAGAAAAACCTAAAGGGCATGGAAAATAAGGTTGTAAGGAAATTTTGGTAGGGAATTGCAAATATTTAATTATCATAGGGTGTAAATATGTGATATGAGGATGTTCCAATTTATATGTGAAGAGAGTTACACACCTGTATATATTCAATGTTTTAAAATAAAAAAAATCCATTTTCAAGTAAAAGTGAAACTAATTTAAAAAAATTAAAAGATAGAATACATTTTTTCCAAAAGAAACAAAAAATAATATTTAAATATATCTTAAAGATAATTTATTCCTTATCTCAACGTTTCACCCCCTCATTAACCATTTTGACCCTTACTGTGGTGATATGATATTTACAATGGTAACAGTTCATTGTGTATAATTATTAAGATTAAATAATTTCCAAATACTTATGATTATGAATAAAAATATGGAATATATTTTTTATAATTCATTTTCTATATGTTTTAGAATTTATTTCTAATATACCCACATAAATTGTTTATAATAAATTCTCAAAAAAATGTATTTTCTAGCATAAAATGATTTTTATAAATATTTACCAATAGAAACCACTATATGTAAATTAATTAATTTTATTGAATATATTATGTATCAATTTAATTAAATTAATTCATCAGTAGTGATAAATTTAAATTATTAACATAAAAAAAATTCATACATAAAAATTGTTCTATGAAAAATATCATTGTTTACTATCAAATGATTTATCTTTATTTCTAAACATAGGATAATAAATTTTTTGAATGATCACACATTTTATTATTTGTGTTTAAAACGATTTTTTTGTAATTTTAATAATAAAAAGGTATATTTTAAATAAAATAAAATTATTACAATTATTTGTAAAGAAAACATATTCATTTAACTATTAATGACTAGACTAACATTCGGAATCATTTCTCATCCATTTCGTGAATTGAATTAATTTATTTTAATACATTGATATTATCAATTTAATATAACTATTCATAAATTTATTTCATTTTATATTTTAATATGGTAGTAGTCAAATATGTTTTTTGTTTCATGCAACACAATATATCAAAGAAAATGAATTTATAAAAGAGAAATATATAATAAAAACATAACGAGTTATGAAATATACATGATATTGTAATCAGAAATTAATACTCTATTTTTTTCCTATGAAACCAACTTTTACAATCCTCCCACATGGACTCGAGACAACATATAGACCAAAAAATTGTTAGCTCCCTTATGAAAATATCATGGTCATTCTAAGTTAAAGATTTTTCCATAAGGCTTGTAATATTTTCCTAGAAGAATATTTTCTATCCATGAATTCACCTTATTTAGTGAATATCCATCAATGAATGATATTCCTAAGTATACAATTTTTATCCTCTTTCATAACTTTGACATCTCTTTTAGTATATTTTTTGTAATCACATCATAATTTATATAATGATAATATATTAATGTATTGGTATGATTCCAAGAACAAGATCAAATTATTGAATGTTTCTAATACTTATTTATTTGCATTAGATGCTGGAAGATTCTTAGAATTTATCTATTTGGGGCTACTATATTCAATTATAATTTCTTTATCATAACTATGATAAATATTCAAAATGATCTCTATTAAGACTAGGTTTGTATCTCCTTTATAACCTGTTATTTTTCAATTTCATTTACCAGGTACATATCCATTATACTTATCAAGTAATAATAGATAGTTTTTTTGATAATTGTGTAGTTAAAATAGGTATATTTGACATTTTTCAAATATAATATATATTTTAGAAACATTATATCTTTTAAATATCATGGAATTTGTAAAATATCTATCATTAGAGTGTATGGTGGTGTACACACCATTCTAATCTTATAATATTCCTAATATATGTATTCATGGATACATTTAGACCTTATGAAATTGGAAATAACACTATTTTCAATGTTTCAAACTTTTATTTTCAACACAATGTTTGCAAATGTACCTTGACTAGGTCTAGAAACATATTGGTGTACCATAAAATATATTGTAAAAATAAACAAGGTTGGAAATTTATATCAATATTTTGAGAGTTTATTCTAGTCCGGTATTAAATAACTATAAAAATAATAAATAATTTGTTGCACATGAGTCTCAGCCCAGTTAGTGAGGACTCCTTAAGTGCATCTAGGAGACCAGGGATCAAATCCAGGCGGAGGCTAATTTCTGAGTTACAGTATTAGTACTATAGCAGGAACTGTAGTAGGCACTGTTTGGATCTGTAGAAGCCGAGAATATTCCCCCATTTGGGCATTTGGACAACCTATTTGGTCCCCGAGTCCTTTAAGGACTTCAGGAAACCGAGGAAATTCGGTTAGTAAGGCCTTCAGGACATCTCATGGCCTTCAGTCCACCTTAAGTGTAGATGAAAACTAGACAATCTAAAAGGAACACACTTTAGAAGGAGGATGAGCAAGGATCCTTCACTACAGTAGAAGCTAAACAGACTGAAAGAATGATATGGTAGGGAACCTGCCATCGGGACAAGCATGTTAATGCACGGGAAATCCTAGCTTAACAGCCATGTGAAGGTGGAGTGCTGATTTCATGGTGAAGATGCAGGGGAGGAGTAGTTCTAAGTAGTTAGTCTAGATTGTATGTATTGTTTGAAGCTTACGGATAATGAATTCCTCTATGACCTACGGTCCATTTAATACTTATGCCTATAGGCCTTGTAAGGGTTCCACCTCACCACTTGAAAGGTGGAATATCAAAAATCAATAAAAAATAAAGGTTTTTGGTTCATTAGAGTTGGGAACTAATTTTAAAGCCCTAACCTTAAATAATATATAATATTTAATTAAGTTAAGATTCACATTGAGGATCTTTTCAGTTTTAGAGTTTTACAGAATTAGGTCGTAACTATTACATCTCAAAAATTACAATGTAGACACTTCTACTCAATCCAAATTTTTTCCCAATAATAAAACCCCTTTAATAAAACAACAGATCTTTTCTTGATATAAATATTCTTGAATACTTCCTTTATCTTACCCCTCCTTATACCCTATGAAATAAATTTCAAAAACTTGGGATGAGCATAAAAAGCTCCATAAGGGATATAAAATAAGGGAAGAAAACATTAGTCCATAAATTCATACTAATTAAGAAATCATACTTTTAAATCATAAAACACAATATCTTTAACGTACCTCATGAAATCATAAATTTTATGAATAACACATAGAAATTATAAATCATAAAGGTAACTTGTGTCATCCATATCATACTTACAATTTAGATTTCACAACTACATAAGGAGTTATGTTTGGAATACCCATCAAGGTATATTCCATAAATCCCTTAGGAGAAACATTAACATATACCTCTGTCACATTAAACAATGTATTGTAGAGATATCTTCGGCTCACCTAAGATAGGTTTATCACGAAACCACTCGAATACATAAACAATTCCACATAACTATAACATATTTATAACACATAAAACAAGCATAAAGGAAAGATAACATTTCTACATTGCAATCATAATATATCATTTCATGATATTGACATAATCAGTGAGTTTTCAAAACCATTTTCAATACAAAAATATTTAAAAAATGAATATGGTATTTATTTTCCTTTTAAAATCATTACTGCTTGTTAAGGAATCCAAATACCAAATAATACCCCCAGCGGCAGAATGGTCATTATTGTCACGTACGATAAAAATATTCATTCTTTTTCCCGTTTAATAAAAATATTCATAAAAAAATATTAATTTTGGAAATCATTGAATTATATTAAAATAATAAGGGTATAATTATACACCATATAAAATAAGGTCGTTTACAACCCAAAAATATGCCTCAATTAAAGGATATTGAGATGAAGATCCTTATAAAGATCATATCCTAAATTTAATGATAAATCAATGAAATAATTATGTGTGAAAATTTAATATACACCCAATATAAGTGGATATTCAGTATAAAAAATAAATGTTCATTCAGAGATATTCTTGAAAAAACAAAACCAATGAAATGGATATTTAACTCAATGAGAGTAAATTGTTTTATGATTTACCTTACAAAGTTCATATAAATGGAATAAGAATTTATCAATTGAGTGAATATGTGTTGTAAAAGTATATCCACACAATGGAAATTGAAAATTACAATGTAAATAAATAAATAGTGATTCCATGCATAATATTGGGATAACAAAATAAAGGATGTATGCGTAAAACCCAATGAGTGGAAATTGAGTTTTGAAATTCCCTTATGAATATTCTGTAGCCTAACGACATAACTTAAAAATTCATAAATTGAATTAATGAGATAGAAAAGGGTCTCTCATAACTTGGAAATAAAATATATATAAATAAGGATATAGATTAACATATTTCAACTTAATAAAATAGAAATTAAAATACATAACATAAAAGATGTATTTGACTAAAAGAGGAAGGTGAAAGGTTCCATTACCTTGAGCCCGACTCATCTCGTATGTTCTTAGTTCTTCCTGAATAATAAACTTATGTTAATTTATATTTATATAATATCATTTTTCGTGTTTATTATTATTTTTATATCACTTTTTTCCTTGATATTATAATCATATTATTATTAAAGTTCTTATCGGTAGTTTTGTCGATGTTTTGTACTTGAGTAAAAAATGAACTAGTTATAACTACAAATTGTCGATGTAGTCAAAATTACATTATCTATAGAAATATATTCATGATTTAAATATAATATATATCCAATATATATGTATTTGGATCCAGTATATATTTATTTATAATATTCCATAACATTTGGATATTTGAAATGAAATGCACCACTCTTGGAGAAGGTAATCCATACGTATAAATGAACACTACTTTGATTTATTTTTCATATTTAATGAAAAGAAAACTAAATTATAGATATGTATTTTATAATTACAGTATAATATCTGTGTTACATAATTTCATTAATTCCATCCTTTATACGTTCCATGTATGTCTTGAATGAGTCATATGACTTTGAGGTGGTGGTAGTCCGCACTTCCTCAAATTAAATTTTCATATTTACACGTTATGGAAAGCATAAATTTATTCTATAAATGAAAATATAGAAGAATAGATAAAATATAAATATATTATATATTATATATAAATATAGTTCTATCATAATGGATAACATGAGAGGCGGTAGTGGAAAATCAAAAAATCATCTTTTCGTGAGGCAATAGTTCATCGTACGCAAAAACAATATTTCATATCCATTAGATATAGGTGTGTGTAAGTGTATTTAGAATCCATATCATGAAAACATAAAATTATATTGAAGATACTAGTGTTTTTATAAAATAGTGGAATAAATAATGATTAGGGGGCTGGAGAAAAAAAATAAATGAATGAAGTTTGAGAGAAGACATTACCTCAAATCATGAAACTCCTTTTCATTTAAGCTAAAAAGGCTTTCTTGAATTTCCTTCCTCCAAAGGTTAGGATTCTAGGAGGAAGAGAGGGATTTTGGGTGATTATTTGTGCAGAGTATGGATAATATAAGGGGGTTTAGAGGTGTGAGTAAGTGTTAGAGGTGGTTCCCTTTTATATGAGGGAAGAGGGGAACTTTAGGAATATCTTGAAATATTGTTTTATTATAACATGAATTTCGATTTGAAAAGGTCCAAAACTAATTTAATTCAATGATCAGGTGCGTATTGTTCTAAATCCTCTCAACCAATAGGTTTTAGACAATTTTTGGTTTAAATTTTAACCTTATCATTTATATTTAACCCTTAGATAACTCATTTGTATCTAACCATGTCTTCTTGTATATTCAATATATACGGTTAATATATTTACTATAAAATGAATATCTAACCTCTAGTGGTTCATTAATGATATTTTAAACCTTATCTAAGTCATTTTTTCTGAGGATTATATCTTTTGTACTATTAAATCATTTAATAAAGAAATATTTTTTTAAAAACTAATTTATACCAATTTATATACTATTCAAATCATGACATTAAAAAATCCAAAAAAGCATGATTATTTAAAAACAAAATCATTAATTCAAAGATAAAAATTCATAATCATAACTAAAATTATTTTATGGAATACAATTTTTCAAAATAATTTTTTAAAATATTAATAATCTCATTTATTTAAATCATTCATTAATAAGGAAATCACTACATCATCATTGTGTCCTAAATAAATTCACTTATTTGATGTCTAAAATTTATATATAAAACATCATAATTTAAGAAATATTTTGATATTTCTAATGAATTCTTATAATCTAAGATATCACTTATGTAACCCCATAAAAAAATATATTTAGTAAAATATATATGTTTATGTTATATTATCCTTAACTTCAAATAAAAAGTAATTAAATGTCATTTTCACACACAAGTGGCTCCATGGGGTCCTAAAATATATCCATAGATTCCCATGGTTGGAAATATCTCATTCAATAGTATTAGGAAACATGTTAGGGTAATTTAATATTATTTTAATATTATTTTTTTACCCTTATTTACCATATTTACCCTTTAACCATATTTAATAAAATATTTATTGAAGTTACTATTCATAATGTTTAAAAATAAAAGTGTCCTATTTACAAAATTTGGACCGCCTAATTCTAAATATGGAATCAATTTTTCCAAATTAAAATAAAAAGAAGTTTTTAGAAATTATATTAAAAGTAGTTCCTATTTTCAAAATCAAATGGCATGTTTTTAAGAAATAAAAACAACCAAAAGATTGACATGTGTTTATTTCCAATTTAAAAGTGAAAGTAATTACAATAAAACAAATTGGATTAAATTAAATTGTTGTAATAAAATTACACATTAAAAACAATCAAAATTACAATCTATCTATATAAATAAATTAGATTAAAAAGGATGTTGTGAATTAGAATGAATTATTTGTCACAATTCATTAAAAATGAACTTTATCAGAAAAATTCCAAAATTTCATCCTAAGTAAATTTTCTATGTCCCTATTCAAAAGAAGAATTTTATTTTTTAAATTATAACATATAAATGTGACAAAAACTACATTTAAAAAGTTGTCTCTATCAAAAGGCAGTAAACCAACCTTCTAAAGAATATTGAATTATTTCATGCGTAAAATTAGATTCATTCATATATTAAACCTATAAAATTTATTGCATAAATGTAAAAACATTTAATAATATTATTATAGTTAGTGTTGTTCATTCCTTACAATAAAATTTCTTGGCTTTAACTACCCTAATATTAATTTGTTATTTTTTTGGAATAACTCAAAGTTGTGTGCAACGTAATATTTAAAAGAAACTTATTGTTGCATGTTTAGTATGTTATCAGAAAAAGTGTCCTTTTTAACATAAAATTAATATCTTATTCATAAATATTAATAGATAAAAAAAATTTATTATTATATAATTACATTGGGATTTACTTAATTTCAAAATGTTGACAACATATTTTACATAGAAAACTAAGACACTATCAATATCCTTTTGTAGACCCATAGAAATATTTATTTCCATGATTCAATTCCTAACATGATCTATAAATATACCCTTGAATTATTAATATAGTTATTATTATTTTCCACTAAAACGTGATTTTATTATCAAGGAGAAGTTCAAGTAAAACATTGGATGACTAAAAATGGTAGGAGAATATTCCATAGAAAGATTGTTCCACTCAGGAAGAAATGACCCGGTAGTAGAAAATTAATAAATATGCTCAAATTGTGTCACCTTGGATTCCAAAAATTATAAAACTAAATTACCATCACACTACTTATGTAATATTTCTATGTGGTTGCTGATGGTCCCCTTTCAGCTTCAGATTGTATACACTATAGACCATGTGATGGCCCAGATTCCTTGCAGTGCATTTTAATTTGATAATGAATTGATCTCATCTGCTCCAAGGTGAATATTTCTCTAGTTTCATAACTATAGGGAATTCAACAGTTATTGTTCTTTTTTAAGAAGATATTCTCCTCTTATAGAGTAAGAAAAAATGCTAAATTGACTGATCCCAAATTATCTCATATCTCTGTTATTCCAAACATGACACCCATGTGGAATGAACCATTTGTGTTCAGATTTTGGCCCTAGTGATGTGGTTTCCATGGAACCACCCACGAATTCCCCAGAGTCTTTTCCATATTGGTGGAGGAATAGGAGTTCTAAAGGGGTCTTAGGGAGGGGTTGTCTCCCAAAAATGCAAAACCTCGTCAGGTAAATTAATATGTTCTTGGTTTTAAAGATAATGAATGTTCGGGTACTGATTATTTCTTTAGGATGTGTTTAATTACTTATTGTCCAAACACAGAAGCATCCCATAGTGGGAATAATTTCCTTCACCTTTTTCTATAATCTAGTTTTTCTTGCACCCTGAAACTGCTGATAGAGAAATCCCTCACTCGATGAATCATGGGAAACCGACCCTCTAAAGTCCCGGAATACACACCACAGTGAACATTTCCATTCACATTCATAAGTATGTGTTTAGTAGTTTCAGTACTAGTTTCCCTACAACATTGACATATAGAGGAAAGAATTACACCCAAATGTGGGATATTACCCTTAGTGGAAAGTTATTTGTTCCCAAAACGCCATACTAAGATATTGAATTTCATCATAAACTCCTTACACCATAATGCCAAGACATATTCTATTTTTTATTACATGACTATTACATCATTTTAATAATTATCAACATGAAATCATTATAAAGACATAATATAAAGGATTAGTGCCTTGGGTAAATTTTCACCATACATAACATTTACAAAATAAATCGTTAATATTATTTAATTCCTACATAACTAGATTATTAGTGTACATGTAGATATCCTTATTAAAAGAAATCACATGAAGATATACATTAAAGAACTGGGTGAGCTAAAAGCCTAGTAATAGGATTGATAGGAACATAGATCAATATAACATGGGGTGATAATAATAATCATCATCATAACATAATATTGGGATATTCATCATAATCATGATAGGAAGCATTAGATAATGTCCTGGAATGTTTCAATGCATAAAAATGGAGAATGATTTCTTAGTGGTCAACTACTATACCTAGTTTGGAACAGAGTTATCATCACGATCATACATATTTCACTTTATATCATGGGATACATAACATTATCCATTGAATTGAAAAGATATATAATTCTGAGTGAACCTATCAAATCATAACATTTACATGCTTTATATGATTTTATATTGACCCATAACGTCAGAAAATTTTCATGCGATATATAATTTTGGGTGCAACTATAACATCATAACATTAAAATTATCATACATGCCACATAGAACATATATAAATATTTGAAAAAAAAATAACACATTTAAATGAATGTGTTTCATTTCATGATGCATAAATGTAGGAATAAACATTTAGGTTCCCAAAATAAATATTTAATAACATTATTGGTATAATAATCATCAATATTGAGTGGAAAAAAGAAAACATCCCATGAGAAGTAAAAGATGTATTTTTAGAAAGAATATTTCTTTTGGAAAAATCATTGCATTTGTCCTAACATCAGTTTTGAAACATGTATATCCCATAAAGTAAAATGTAATAATAAATAAATCATATTTAAGGACCATTAAAGTAATAAATATATTGTAAATGTAGTGAAATATGGAAAACCTATGGAAATATAGTTGAATTCAAGAATCCCCTTACCTTATGTCTAAATTATTTCTTCACATTAATATCTTATATAGTCAAATTAAATTCATTAATTAAAAAATAAAATGATATTATACATTTATATGAAAATTATAGTTTTAGGAAGTAATTTTGTGTCCAATTTGATGAGTTATAGAGTTTAATTTCATCATTTGGGAGTGTTTATGTTTTTGGTCTTCATGACTGGTTCACTTGTTTAGACGTATAGAAGTTTATGTACAAGAAAAATGATTCTCCAAAATTAAAATTATATGTTATTAAATAACATAAACATGTGTAATTGGCATTATATATCAATTTTTTATATTTTATGAGGATTATTTATAAGATTTAACGTTAGTGAGAATGATTTAATTATTTTGGTTGTTTTTAGGACCATTATGAGCTTATGTCATTTTAGTTGACATCGTTTTTATATATTTGTTTTAGAATATTGTATAACTTATAATATGTATAATAAAATCTTATTCTACCATAATAATGGTCTTTTGACCATCCATGAAGGTGTTAGTAAAATAGGAATATGTATCATCCATTATGGCGGTAAAATGACACAACATAGATGATAATTTCATTTTTTTAATAAAGGGATATTGGAGGAGATTTGATGAATAATTATTTAATTAACATAATAAAATTATAGTTTATAAATTATAGTATTTTTCTCATTCCTCGAGAATAATTCAGGGTGATGAGGGAATAATAAAATAAATGAAATTCAAATAAAATTAAAAAGAAAAATAAAGAGTGTTTCACCTCTTGATTTTAGCCTTCTTGAGAACCTCCATAGAGAAAAGGGTTTGGTATTTTGATGAGACAAAGTGATACTATTTGTGGAAGAGGGGCATGGGAAGAGTATTGGGTAGAACATGGATAAGCTCTGAGCCTTGGAAGGTGTGAGTAAAAGAGGTTGTGAGGTGGTATTGATAGGGGAGGAGATGGGTGGTTTTCAAATATTATGTTGATTATTTTATTATTTTGGCCCAATAAAATAAATAAAATGAACCTTATCACTAAATATATTAAATAATGAATGATAGATTGACATTATCATCTTACATCATCTATAAATTAATAATTAATAAAAAAATTCATGTATTTATCTTATATTGTAAATTATCATCTTTCCCTATTCACCAAAAAATCATCTATTTACAAAAAATCCAAAATAATTCACCATAAACATTTTCAAAATGTATAATTTATAAATGAACATAGTTTTATGAAAATATTTTTTCTAAATATGATAAATTTAATCTTAATTAAATTAATCATCTATTCAAAAAATAACTATTTGAAAATTATAACTGATTTTATAACATTTTGAATAATTAATTATGGTCTCAAAAAATTAAATTATAATCATAAAACAAAAAAAATTAATTTATGAATCTATTTTATGATTTTTTTGTTAAATCCTTTTATTAATTATATAAAATTTAAATTAATATTTTTGTTTTACAAAAAAATCAACATGTAATTTTGTTATGTCAAAAGTCTTCTTTTGACTTTTATGTCTTTTGTTTTGGAAATAAAAAACTTCTATATACACATTTTTAAAATGAAGGAATTACTTGGAAAAAAGGTTTTATGTCCATCGTACTGACTCTGTCCACTGTAATGAATTTTTCAATCATAATGACTCTGTCACTTGTACTGACCCTGTCAATTATACTGACTCTGTCAATCATTCGGACTTTGTCAATCGTAATGACTCTATCAATTGTATTGACTATATATATCATACTAACTATGTCTATCATACTAACTCTTTCTATCATACATTATTTATCCTACAAACTATGTTCATCGTACTCACATGAAATCATATCAACAAACCTCTATATAATATTAATTCTACTCATGTTTTACCTTTATCACATGCATGATTTTATTCATTCTTCAAAACACTTGTTCTACATTAATTGTACTCATGTTATAATTTTCATATATCTATTTTTAACTAAAACAATGTCATGGATTTAGTCATAAATTAATCAAAATGATTTCATGTTTTATATTTCAATATGACTGGTACAATGCTTAGTGTCCAAGTCCCTCCAAGTTTTCCAGAGAAATATGACCATTGGAAAAAATATCACCATTGGAACCTGAGACCTATAAACATGAGGTCATTTGAAGTATAGAAAAATACTAGGACAACTTTTGATTCTATATAGTTATAGAGAGAGACACTATGAATTTTCTCTTGCTTCGTGCAAAAGATTTGGAATATAAAACTTTGAACGGACCATTCTTATATTTTTTTATTTCATTAAGTTCTTTGTTTTGCTTGTTGCAACCAATCAGTAGATAACGATTGAGAGATTCTGGGGATAGGTTGATTATGGGATTGAACTTCATATCGAGGTATTTCAAGTGTTCGATAGATAGAGGTATCGATTAGCTGTAAAATAGAGGTCTTATGTGGATAATAAGATATACATGCCAATCATAGTATCAATGGCTTACCAAGGTGGTGGAAAGACCGACCTTTATCCTAGGTGAAAGGATATCATACTCTGAGATAAGAGAATTGTAATACTTTTACATTTTAATTATTATTTGTATTAGAAAAATAATTTTATTGTTTCCTCTTTCTTTTTATATTAATTTCAATTGTAATTGTTTCAATTATAGTTATTTTATTACATTCTGTGTTAATAGATTCTATACATTGTATGGTAGAATCATTTACTATTGTATTAGTATGATCATAGTATTCCATTTTAATAAAATTGATTTTCATTACTTGTAGTATAGAAAAATATCATATCCATTCTATATAAGACCTATATTATCAATTGTATTGGTTGTTAATTGTATTAGTTTAATATCAAATAAACTAAGTTCTTTCTTAAGTGTTTAAATACATTTTTTTTAAACATATAATTTACCCCCTTTTGAATTGGACCATCTAATATACATATACTTCTATATTACTATTCATCAATTGGTATTAGAGAATGTTTCCACTGATTTTTATTACATTATTTATTTCTATTGACAATACAATTGTATTTTATTTGCACATTTTTGTTTATAAGTACTTACTACACTAACGCATAGAGTAGAAACATTTTGTTTTTTACGATGGTAGGAATAAATATTAGATTAATTGATAATCCAAATCTATCTAGACCACCTATTTTTTATGAGAATTATTATGTGTACTGGAGAGATTAAATGAAGACATCTTTTGTTAATACTGGAGTAGAAACCTTTATTATTCTTACTAGAGGTTACAAAATCCTAGAAAAGGAATTCAATACTTTCACCAACCAAGAGAAGTAAGAATATCAAGTAAATTACAAGGTACACAATACTTTCTTGTGTTCCATGACCAGGAATATAAGTAGTTAGATATCATCACGTGAAGCAGCCAATATTATCTAGAAGAAATTGGAAGTAACACATTTTCATACATCTAAAGTTATATAAATGAGAAGAGTAATGCTTTGAGAAGAATATCATTGGTTTATTTTTCCTTTTGGAGAGCCAGTATGTAAGGTGAAACAATGATTTATGAAAATCTTCAATAGTCTAAAATCAATGGGTGAAAAGGGTCTTGAGGATTAATCTATTGTGGAAAATATCATTAATATCATGCCCAATGAATGGAAAAAAAATGTACCGTTATTGATGAGAAATGGAATGTTACTCAAATCACTCATGATGAGGTATCTGGAACACATCTTCAGCATGAGACAAGGATGAAAAGAGATTTTGACTTCAATAAGAACATGATTGGTAATGGAGGTGTAGCTTTTACTACTACTAAATCTAAGACCAGAAAGGATAAAATATCCAAGCCTAAGAAAGTTATAGTTATATGAAAATCAAGTGATAGTAAACAATCTGGTAATGAGTTAGATAATATTTCTTTAAGGAGGAACAATATTGTGGGAAATAAATAATTTCGTTATAGATTCATGAAGAAATATAGGAAGGATAATAAAGACTCCAAAGTAACATGTTATGAATGAAATAGACCAGGTCATATTAGGCCAGATTGTCCTTTTCTTAAAAGGAAAGTCATAAACGATAAAAATTCTGAAAGAAACAATAACAAGTATTACAAGTCAATGTCCAAGAAATTATTTAAGAAAAATGATACTTGGAGTGAATGTGGTGGTGATTCATCAGATGATGCTTCAAAATATGAATCTTTTAGACAAAATAATATTGGACTTATAGCCAGACTACCTATTGAAAATAATTGTTTCACGCATACGGTACACAATACTAAATCTCTTTTTTTTTAATTTTAATTACCCTTATGAGAAACATTATTACTCGTCAGATGAAGAATATTTCTTAGTAGAAGATAGGTTACCTTATTTTGAAGAAGTATCCAGATTTTCCAAATTATTTTGGAATGGAAATTCCTAACTTGAGAAAATTCTTGGTAAGGAAAATTCAAGAATAACTATTCTAACAAATGAAATATCAGATATTTCAAAGGATCTTGATAAGAAAACTCTTTATTTTTAAAATATTTCAAAAAAACTTTTGGAAGTAAATTTTGAAAAGGATAAACTTCTTAAGGATAGTGAACAACCTGTTTTAAAGAAAAGTGGTTTAGAAATAAAAAATAGTTCCAATGAAATTTGTTCTTGGAATGATAATTTAGTCATTAGACTAAAGTCTGAAATATTTTCTCTTAATAAAATTTTATCAAAATTCACTTTAGGAAGAATAGAATTTGAGAAAATGTATTCTCTAATTATTCCACTTAAAAATAGTTCTGGAATTGGTTATACTCACTCAAAACCATTTTTTAGTCATAACAATTTTGTTTCTAAAACTTCCCCATTCTATACTAAATGTCAATTTGGTGGAAATTTGGAAGGAAATTGTTCTCTTAATATAACTATATCATTTGGTTTTTTAGAAATCTCATTTTTCAAAAAAAGAAAGTGGTTTCCTAAATTATTTTATCTATCATTTCCTGACTGAAACATGTTTGGGTTCCGAAAAATAATTGTTTCTTTTTTAGGAAAATAAGAAGTGTACAAACAAAAAAGAAAATTTGGTACATTGATAGTGTTTTTTCTTGAAACATGACTGGAAACAAAGATTTCATTGAAAATTTTATTGAAACAAAATGTGGAAAATTTACCTTCAAATACATTGCTCAAAAAACCATTGTTGGTATAAGTAATATTGGTTTCCTCAGTAATGTTTTATTTCCATTTTTTTTGAGAAGGTCTTAAGAACAAATTTATATTCATAATTAAATTATGTGATTAAGGATACCTTGTGAATTTTAGGAATGATAAGTGTTTAGTTCGTAATTCCAATGATTATTTCATTCAAACCTCCCATAGGCTTGAGAATGTATATATAATTAACATAGAACACTATAAGAGTCAAGAGAGACCTTGTTTAAGTGAAATGGAAGACCAATCTTGGTTATGGAATAGAAGGTTAAGACATTGTAACTATAGAAACCTTTTTAAACTCTCAATGAAAAGTCTTGTTAAGGATCTACAGGATATTAGGTATGATTCTTCAAAAGTTTTTTATCCTTGTTAACATGGAATGAAACATAAAACTATCTTTATATCAATTGATGACTTTTCAACTTCTAATGAATTACAGTTAGTTCTCATTGATCATTTTGGTCCTATAAAAACTAGAAGAATTAGAGTTAAATACTATTTATTTGTTTAGTTAGTGACTACACCATATTTATATGGGTCTATTTTCTAGCAAATAAATCATAATCCTTTTTCTATTTCAAAACATTTAGATCCCATGTTAAGAATGAGAAAAACCTACCACTGATAGCTATCCTTAGTTATAATGGTGGCGAATTTCAAAAATCGTATTTTGAAACCTATTAGAGTAAGAAATGTATTAGTCATAAATTTTTATCTCTAATAACCCCTCAGCAAAATAGTGTTATTGGGTATAGAAATCATATTCTTTAGGAAATGAAAAGAACTATGTTGACTAAATTCTCAATTTCTAAGCATTTCTGGGATGAAGCTATTAGTTCTACAGGTTATAATAAAAATCATGTTTTAACTAGAAAATTCCATAAAATAATACCTTATGAGCTGTGGACTGGTCGAAAACCTAATTTTTCATGCTTTAGAGTATTTGGATGTAGAGTATTCATATGGAATACAAAAGATAATTTACCGAAATTCACACCCAACTCTGGTGAAGGAATATTTCTAGGTTATTCCACAAATTTTGAGGCTTATAGAGTTTTTAACAAAAACTCTTGTACATTTGAAGAAATAGTTTAGGTAAAATTTTATAAAACTGACTCCTTTTTTTAAACAATCTCTTCATACTTCAACTGATGTGTTTTCACAAATTGATTATCAACCTTTGATTGAAAAATCATCTAAAAAAAGGAAATACTCAAGAAAATGTTTATAAAATATTTACCCTAAATTATTTTCTATATTATGTTGATGAAATGTTTTTAAAAAACCGAAATCAATTGTTTCTTAGGAATCATCCCAGTAATAATATCATTAGTGATATAAATAAACCTGTAAGGAACATAAATTCTTTGAGAAACTAAATATAACATCATTATTTTCTATCTCAACTTTAACCTAAAACATTGAATGAATCCTTAAGTGATGAAGATTTAATTAAAGTAATGCAATATTAATAAAAGTAATTTGAAAGGAACCAAGTCTGGACTTTGGTTAAAAGACTTAAAGAAGAAACTGTAATTGGTGCATTTTAGAAACAAATGTGATGAAAATGGAGTCATTGTAAGAAATAAAACAAGACTCTTTGCTAAGGGATATAATAAACAAAAGGGAATAGACTATCAAGAAACCTATGCTCCAGTATCTAGACTTGAATCAATTCATATTCTATTATCCTTTGCAGCATACTTCAATTTAAAACTATTTCAAATGGTTATAAAATGTTCTTTTCTTAATGGATTTGTACTAGAACAAGTTTTTTTAGAACAACCTCCTGGTTTTGTAGATATAAAACATAATAATCATGTTTTTAAACTTACCAAAGCTTTATATGGCCTTAAACAAGCCCCTAGATCATGGTATGATAGACATACATGTTTTATTTTACAAAAAAATATGAAAAATGTACTGTTGACCCAACTATTTTTAGAAAAATGGAAAATAAAAATGTTTTGATAGTTTAAATCTATGTTGATGACATTATATTCAGATCACTCTAACTAATTCTTTCACGAAGCTAATGAAATCAATGATTAAAATGAGTGTAATGGGTGAGTTAACATGATTTTTTTTCAAATCTCTCAAAAACCAGAAGAAACATATATATCTCAATATATTTTTATCAAAAACTAACTGAAAATGTTTGGATATAACAACACTAAATGTATTAGCACTATAATAGGCACCTTAAATAAACTTGATCTTGATGAAGTCAGGAAACCAATGCATCAAAATAGTTTTAGTGGTATGACATGATGTTTGTTATACATGATAACTTGTTGTTCATAAATAAGGTTTTCAGTATCCCTATGTGTAAGATATCAATCAAATACCAAATAATCTCATTTAAAAGCAGTAAAAAAATTCACTACTTAAAATGAACATTGGATTTTGGACTATTCTATTCTTCTGGAAATGATTTTTTTTCAAAAAAAATTTAGATGCCGACTTTGGTGGTTGTAGAATGGATTGAAAGAGTTCATCTATAACATGTCATTTATTAGGACATTATTTAGTTTATTGATCATGTATGAAACAACACTCAGTATCACATTCTACAGTTGAAGCTGAATATGTAGCAGCTAGAATTAGTTGTGCTCAATTGTTGTGGATGAAATGCACACTCACTGACTATGGCGTGAGTTTTTCCAAAACTCAAATACTATGTGATAATACTAGTGACATTTCTCTTAGTAAAATCACAAAACATCGCTCACATGGAAAACATATAGATTTTAGGCATCACATTCTTAGGGATAACACACAAAAAAGAGATATAATATTACAATTAATTAGAATGCAAGAACATCTTGATGACATCGTTAAAAAACCATTTTCTTCCAATAGATTTGAATATATTAAATATATGTTAGGATTGATTAAATTAAAATATTCATTCACATATGCTTCCTATTTTTACAAACTCCTAACAAAAAAATACCCCTCTTCATATATGGAAAACATTATTCATTTTTTTATATTTTAATTATTTGATAATTTTAATTTTTATATTTTGTATTCTATTTTAATTCTTTAAGTTTATAGTTCTATTATATTTATTATTTTGACATTCTATTTATTGTTTTGACATTCAGTTTATTTTTTTGACCTTCTGCTTATTGTTTTTACATTCTATTTTGACATCCTATTTATTATTTTGGCATTCTATTTATTGTTTTGTAATTTTTTATCGTTTTGGTATTATGGTAATGAATTTATTCTCTATCACCTTGAAAACCTATGGTAATGACATTCTATTCCATCGGCTTCACAACCTATGGTAATGGATTTGTTTTCCATCGGCAACCTATGGTAATGACATTGTTTTCCATCGGCCTGACAAACTATGGTAATTAATTTCTTTTCCATCGACTTGACAACCTATGGTAACGACTTTTTTCTCATCGTCTTGACAACCAATGCTAACGAATTTTTTTTCAATCGGCTTGACAACCCATGGTATTGACTTTATCAATTTTAATTTTGATCTCATTCTTCCTTATTTATTTTAGATATTTATTTTATGTAATTAAATATTTCTTTACTTTCATAATACTATGAAACCAAAAAAATTACATGAATTCTCTAACAAGTACATATTTTATAGCTTTTTTATAGTATTTTTTTTTAAAATATATACTCTATTATTTTCCACCGTTGGATTATTTATATTCTAATCTCAACTGTAGAAGTTCAACGGTCACCCAAATTATCCTATAAATAGAGGGTCCCCTCCTTGAACCCACACCGATTCTTCAGATGTTTTGTTGAATCTCTACCTATCCTATTTATGACTTGGTAAAATCATTTTTTTTTTCAATCAACTTTTTGCCTCAGTCTTATACCAAAACTCTTGTCTATATCTATTCAAATACATTGTCATAAATTGATTTCTTCAGAGAAAGGAAATTCTCTATAGATTTATTTAACAATTATGACTCAAAAATCAAAAGGATTATTTTATTTCAAGGGTTGGAACATATGTGTATTGAGAAACCCATATCTCAAGATCTAGTTCATGTTAAATATGTGAGCCAATTCTACAAAATTGTGTCTTTTGATAAAGATATGATGATTAACTTTGTTGTGTACAATATAATGTTTTCTTTGTCCACAAAACAAGAATCGCATTTTCTTAAAGTTCCTACTGAAGGTGACTCCTTTTGTACTTCTAATAAACTACATGAGGACATTGGTACGTTTAATATGGAAAGATCTGAAAAGTCACTATTTTTTATCAAGGAGGAGAAAAGAAAAGTATCTCTTCTTTCTACTGACAACTAGTTTGTAGTCCTTTAAATAAAAGGGTTTCTAATTCTAAGGAAATGGGATAAAGAAAATCTTAATGTTTCTAACATATTTATGTTAGATTATCTTGTGAATATGGTAAAGTTAAATCCCATGGTTTATATTTTTGAAACAATCAAGAATGTGATTTCTAAAGTAGTCAAGTCTCATCTTATCATGTATCTATCTATTCTGAAAAAGTTCATTCATGGAAGCCAGATGTTTTGTAATTTTCCAGTGATAGGAGAGTTGATAGAGTTGAAGGCTTCTTGGATATGTAGGAATATGATAATTAAATTGAATGTTTCTTTTGATGAAAAGTCAAAACTCTTTATCAAATATGTGGAAGAATCAACACCAAATCTATTGGCACCACTTCTATAAGAATCTTCTCCAAAAGTTGTAGCTTCTCATAAATCAGATCCTAAAATAAGTGAAAATCCTAATTAGAACACCAAATACTATAAGGATGTTGTATAAAAATGCAAAAAGAATAAATAACAATGAAAAGAAGGTGATCCTAAATTTTGTCTTGATATAGCTAAATATCTAGCTAAGAAGATAAGAATAAATGATACTCTACAGGCTACGAAGAAGAAAAAAATTCATTTGAAAAGAAAATCTCAATATTTTTATGTTTCTAGAATATTAAAAAGTGTTGAGTTAAAAAGTTCCCAGCATATAGAAGATTTTAAAGAAGAATTAATTTTCCAGATTCTTTCAGAAAAAGAAAATGGGAAATAAATTGTGAAACATTTTATTCAATCAATTTCTCTACATGAAAGTGAAGAAGAGGAAGATAAATTTGTTATGAAATATTATTAGAGTTATATGAAAAATATATAATAATATTCTCTTCAAAAATAATGTCAAGGAATTTAATTATAGAATCCTCATGCCAATCAAGACCCTTTTCAATCTTTAGAAACTCAATCAGAAAGATTTCCTTATCTAGTCAAGAAAGGGACTCAATGTTCTCATGCTGAGAAAGTAATTTTCATTAGTGATAAAGTTGAATAAGAAAGAGATGAAAAATAAGTAGAAAGGGTGGAAAATGAAAAAGATAAATGAAAAGTAAAACATCATGATGAAGACTCTAGTGGATCAGAAGAATCGGAATCGTAGGATGATGATACTAATTCAGAACACAAAATTTATTTGAAGAAATGTGACTACATTGTTCATGTGTTAAGAAGAATCCAGAATAAAATTCCTTATTTTTACATAATTGAATGAAAATATGATTTTATTACAGACAATCAAAGGAATAAATTAGTTTCATTAAGAGATCTCAGAATGAGAGTAATGTCAATAGAAGCTGATTTAAATGTCTTGAGTGATAGTTATGTTGCTCATAATAAGGCCTACAACAAGATGACTAAGTGGTCTTACAAAATTGAAATCTCGGTAAATAAACATTAGCAATAAATTTAAGTCAATATGAGCATCTCAAATGATCCTGATATTTCTTTCAATAAGATCAATAATGAAACAATCGACAGGTTGAAACAGATTCCAAAATCTCATGGTGCTGATGCTGTTTCAGTAAAATAATTTTCATATAGGTTCAATACTTTGTAGTTAGAATTCACAAAGGTTTCATCTTTCAATGATGAAATATTTTTTTTAAAGAAACAAATCACATTATTTTGTTATGTAAAAATTAATATGAAAAACTGAATAGATGCTCTTGAATAAGTGATTAAGGTGCAAGAAGACACTATCAAAAACAAAGATCAATTTTTTTCAGACCAACAAAAGATTCTCAAATCATAGGCTGATTCTGTCACATATGACAAGAAAGAGAAAAAGAATATGAATTCAATTTTTCATTATTTGATCAAGAAATAAAAAAAAGATAAAACAAATGACTATTTTGTTGTATATTTCTTTCTTGGTTGTTCTTTCAATCTATCTAAACTATTGAAAATAATGTATTATATGTTTTAATTTCCATTGATTTGTATGTTGTTTATCTCTATCATTTTCGAGCAACATGACATTATCCCATTTTTTTGTACATCACAATGGGGGAGAATGTATTATAATAAGGGAAGAATGTTTTATAAAAAATGAAGAATTTCCTATAAAGGGGGAGTATTATTAAATGTTTTACTCAAATGAAATACACCTAAATCAATAAAAATATAATATTACAATCCTTAGGAAAGTCTATACCTTAGGGGGAGTTAGTTGTATTCATTTCCTTATTCAAAAGAGTTTTCATAACTCAGGGTGGGATAAGTATTTATTTCTAGTTTTACATTGTGTTTTATGAATTCCAAAAAGGGGGAGATTTTAAGTCAAAAGTGTTCATTTTTACTTTTATGTATTTTTTTTAGAAATCACAAATCTAATTATACTCTTACTAAAATGAAGGAATTACATTGACTAGTGTTTTTATGTCCATCATACTGACTATGTACTTTGTAATGACCTTGTCAATCATAATGAATCTTTCAATTATATTGACTCTTTCAATCATACTGACTTTGTCAATTGTATTGACTCAATATATCATACTTCATCTATCTTTCATACTGACCATATCTACCATACTTTTTCTATTGTACTAACTATGTTCATCGTAATCACTTTTATTTATACCAATACAATTCATTAATAAATATTAATCATACCCAAGTTTTACATTTAGCACATGTGTTCTTTTTTCATTCATCAAAACACATGTTCTATATTAATCATACTCATATCATCATTTTCATATATCTATTGTTTTAACCAAAATTATATCATGGAGTTAGTTATAAACTAATAAAAAAGATGGCATGTTTTCTGTTTCAATATGACTGTTAAAATTCCAGGTGTCCACGTCCCTCTGAGTTTTCCAAATAAATATGACCATTGGAGAAAATATAATCATTTGAACTGAAGGGCTATAAGTAGAAGGTCATTTGATGTAAATAAAAATATAGGGACAACGTTTTCTTCAATAAAGTTATAGAGAGAGATATTGTGACTTCTCCCTTGCTTTGTATGAAAGAATTTGAATTACAAAATGGGAATGGCTCATTCTTATCTTTTTAATTTCAGTGGGTTATTTTTTTTGCTTTTTGTGACTTATAAGGCGATAACAATAGAGGGATGTTGGGGATTGGCAGACGGTGCGACCGATATTCATATCAAGGGCTTTCAAATTTTTGAAAGAAAGACGTATGAATTACATGTAAAATCGAGGGATTCTGGGGATAGCAAGATGGATGTGTCGATCATCATATTGAGGGATTACCAAGGTGGTGGTAATAAATACCATTATCCTAGATGAAATGATACTCAACTCTTTGGGATTAAAGAAGTGTAATAATTTTACATTTTTGTTTTTATTTGTATTAAAAAGGTAATTGTACTATTTTTTAATTCTTTTCATATTCATTTCAATTGTAATTATTTCAATTATGATTCTATTGTTACATATTGTGTTAATATAGTCTATACTCTATATGGTAGAATCATTTTCCATTGTATTACTCTGATCATAGTATTCAATTTCAATACAATTGTTTTACATTACTTGTAGTATTACAAAATATCATATCCATCGTAACGAAGACCTATATGGTCAATTGTATTGGTTGTGAATTGTGTTAGTTTAAGATATCTTAAACTAAGTTATTTCTTATGTTTCTAAATACATAGTTTTTAAACTTATAATTCACCCCCTTCTTGTTATGTCCCATATAATATACATATACATATATATTATGATCCAAAAAAATTATCATTTATAAATCATTTATTTACTTATACTATGATATAATTATATAAAAATTTCATTTTTATGAAGGCTAAATATTATTTATAATTTTATAGGTGAGGTTACTATTATGTTTTCCAAATTAAAATTCTAAATAGACATGTTACTCTTCCATGTGTTATGTTAATATTCTATTGGTATAGTTTCCTTAATTTCTCAAAATGTCACTTATTTCATTCATAATAATGTTTATATTGGGATATCTATGCATTGAATGTTTTTTATACCGCATGAAATAATTATGAGAAGGTAAATAATTCAATGGATAATATTTTAGTCATTCCATTATTCCACCCTCTGGAAATTTCACCCTCGAAAATTCCTTTTACTTAAATAGTTGAGGGTATTTCTCCTTCATCAACATCGCAAGTTCCCATGTCTCTTATCAATACTTATGGTTCCTCCCCAAAATTTTGAAAAATATGGTTGTCTTTTTTCACATTAAAATATCTCTCTAGTCAATATTCTTTACTAGTTTCTCTTCATAAGAGAGATCATCTTCTAGCATTAACACCTATGAGTTTAGTAAATGTGTTGAATCTGGTAAGTACTTACATAAGAGAGATACATGGAACACGCCATGAACATTATCTATATTCGGTAGAATTTCAAGATGGTTGGGCACTTCTCATATGAAATCAAGGAAAAAAAAGTGGCTAATGTACAACGTGCTATGATTCCATTTCTTTATAATCAACTTGATTATATTCCATTTAAATATTCAAAGGAATCCTTTATCTCCAACTTCATATTCCAGGTCCCTTCCTTGGTTTTCAACATATATCTTTTGCTGGATCAGAGATGATTTAGCATGTTTTAGGATGGAATGAAATTTTTCTTCTATCTTTTTCACAATATCTAGTCCATGTAGAATACATTCTCCAACATCATACTAATATGTTAGAGTTCTACATCAATTTCCATATAGAAATTCACATGGAACCATATGAATACTCGAGTACATGTTTTTATTATATGAGAACATAGCCAATGGGAGATGCTGATCCCATCCAAATTTGAATTCCTTTGGGTAAGCTCCTATATTTTATTTGAGTTTATAAATATTCCTTTTAGATTGGACAACAGTTTGGGTGTGATAATCCATAATGAAATTTAAATAAATAGTCAATGCATGTTGAATTCTTCTCCCTAATTTAGATGTGAAACTTAGATCATGATAAAAAACAATTGAGAGTATCACCTCATGCTTCCTCACTACATCCATCACATATATCCTATTATGTTTTCTAAGTGAGGAATCTTCCTGAGTATTGATGAAGGGGGCAGTCTTGGTGAGTCAATCATCCAGAACCCATATCTCATTGTATCTGCTTGAAGCCTTTACGAGACTAGTGATAATGTCCATAGGTGCATTCTACCATTTCCATAAGGGTATAGGCAATAGTTTCATCATCCATTTGGAATTACATCACTCTAATTTATCTTGTATATATATCAATCACTTTGACATATACTCCAAAATATACTTCTTCATGTTGTCCCACTCGAAGTCTTCTTGAAGATCACGGTACATCTTGGTACTTATAGTATGGATGGGTAATGTTGAGATATGTGAATTATCTAATAGATCCTTCTTTAATCAGGTGAAGAAGGCACAAAAAGCCTTGTTCGAAACGAAATCACACCATCATCATCAATATTTAACTCTTGTAGATTATATTCCATTACTGCATTCACATTATTTTGATTCTCTGAATCGTCCCTTTGTTTCTCCTTGATATTCTCCTACATAGATGATTGGGAAATTATTTAGTAATGTTTGGATTTATTCCATTCCACCATTATTTCCAAATAAATATTTTTCATATCATTGGAGATAGGGTATTTATCAATTTGCATCATGGATAGAGTACCATGTTATTTTTTGCTGAGAGCATCAACTACCTTATTCACCTTCCTAGGATGGTAGTGAATAGAAAAATATTATTACTTAATTTTATCTAACAATATAGTTTGGAACATGCTGATATCCTTTCATGTGAATATTTATTTTACAATATTTTTATTGGTATATATGTCACACTTCTTACTATAGAGGTAGTGCCGCTATATTTTCAAGTAGAAGATCATAGCCTCTATCTCAAGATCACGTGTTTGGTAGTTATGCTCATGGATCTTCAATTTCTGTGAGATGTACGATTTCACATTATCATTATTAATGATTAAAAACCAGAAACCATTGTTTAAATAATCACTATATGTCACAAACACTTCGGAACTTGTTGGTAATGTGAGTATAGGTGCAATGATCAACCTCTTCTTCAACTCTATAAATCTTTCCTCACATTATTACATCCTAAAATACATAACACATTTCCTTGTTAACATAGTTAGTAGGATACACAATCATGATAAATGTATTAAAAAATTACAATAGTACCTTACTATGACATGAAATCTACAGATTTTCATGACACTAGTGGGTCTGGGACATTCCTCAATTTTATTCTGAAGGTTCCATCAAAATTTCCTCACATGTGATCATGTGTCCCATGAATGTGACTTTTTTGTATCCAAAAGTCACACATTCTGAATAAGGAAAACAATTTATTATTCCTTGATATCTCCAGCACATTCATTATATATTCTTCATTTTCCTCCTTTCTCTTGGAGTAGTTGACAATATAATTGATAAATACTACCATAATTTATTAAAGGTAAACTCTAAAGACACTACTAAAAAAATCCCTAAAAATTATAGAGGAATTAGTAAGTTTGAATCGAATCACAAGAAACTCATAATATGAAACCCTTATATGAAATAAATTTTCATTAATTTCATGCTTCTTTACCTCCAATTGATGATATATAGAATAATGATCAAAGATTAATATGTACTGAGCTCTACGTAATTGATCAAAAAAGTTATAAATCCTATAATAAGATACTTTTCCTTTTTGGAGATCTTGTTGATCTCATGGTAGTCGATACAAAATGGTATTGAACCATTATTTTTCTTTACAAAGAGAACTGGCCCCATGGTGATTAACTAGGGTGTATGAACCATTTTTCCAAATGATCTTGAAGCTACTTCATTAACTCCATCAGTTTGATAGAGGATATACCATTTAGAAATTTTGAGATAGGATTAACTATGAGTATGATTTATAAATAAAACACTACCTTACAATCAGGGGGATGTACAAATAACTCTTAAGAAAATACATCATTTTATTCCCTCACAGTGGTAATTTCACCTTGGTTGATAACATCATTTGACTTAACCATTTTAGAGTGGTATGCTTATTCATAGGTCATCTATACCCACACTGTTGAGAGATCTTACAATGGAGATTCATGGTCATCCATGAATTTTAAGAGGACAATAGGATGGTTCAAAATATGATAAGATATTTCCTTTCCATTAATTGTGAGGTGTTATCTATTAAAAAAGATTGAATCTATCCTTAGTATAGAATCGAATTCCACCGAAGGAATTATATTGAGATTCTCTAGAAGAATCATCCTATATACACAAACAAGAGAATAATCCAACACTTGGGTTGAAGTAATTCCACCACTAGGAGTTTTTGTGGATATCTCTATATCAACGTTTCTAGGATTTGATTCAATAAATCTAGAAATCATTCATGATATAAAGGAATGAATAGTACGATAATCAGATTAGACTTTTTCATTACTGAGTGAATAGGAAGTGTACCTTGTACGACATCATTTTTATTGTCTACATTATCATTTGTGATGTAATAATCTATCTCTTTCATCTTTTTCTATTATGGATCTAGATACCGATTAACCTTGTGGACTTGATGTTAAGTTCACTTGATTGGATAGTGACCTTGATCCCTACAGTTTAATCCTTCAACTATGGGAGGTTCTCTCCTTTCCTACATAATATCATCCCTATTTTTTATGTCTATTAAAAATTCATGAAAACGATGGACTTCTCCCCCACACTTATAGAATTTCCTCATCCCATTGAAGAATTTTCCATGACGCTTCTTCCAAAAAAAATTAACATGTGTGTGGTTGAGATTTCATTCAAAATTTCTCATTAGATCATCCAACTTGAGACTCCATCTTCCTTTTCATATCACCATATCCATGGGACAATTCTCCAAAATCCATCTTCAATTAGAGAGCACATAAATCAATATATTCAGAAATACCAAAGTCTTTAATTTCTAGAGCCTTTAGATGGAATGGTTTTAAACCAATAAATAATATATCAATTTTTCCAACATTGTTGATAATAAATCCCAAATAATACCTTACAAGCCTTGTTATATTTTCTTTTCTGGACATGATAGATTAACCATCCTTTTTATTTATCTCAATTAATTCTCTCTCCATTAATGTATGAAGTGTTTGACCGAAATACTTGTTAAGAAGCATTATCTATTTTTCATCCACTCTATACATTAATTTATTCCTTAATCTTGGTTTTTTTAATCCACTTAAACCATTGATAGTTCTCTCTATCTAGTAGATAAATATCTAAAGTCACCCCCTCCATCACAGAATAGTGGAGTATAGAAAATATCTTCTCCACTGTGTTGACCAACTTTTCCACAACTAGTTGATTAGATGTTCCACTAAACATTGGTGGTCATTTTGTCATAAAATAATAGATATCTGGAAAATCCATATTAGGTTAAGTAATACATTCAATATTATTTAGGAAATTTTTTCATAGCTCGAGATAGGTAGGTAAGGATCACCATGAAATTATGAACTACACTACCCAATGCATTTCAGATTTCATTCACGAAATATTTTCATTATCCCTTGCAAATGTTGATGACCTAGTTTCTCTTGGATCCCACTATTTTATAAAATAGAAAAGTTTTTAACAAAACATAAGTTATCATGTCATGAATAAATAATTTATTCTTCTGTGTAATTAACCATAAAGGCATATCATTCGGGAACCCTATGTTTACAATATTTCTAAAACAAGGATTATTGGTTTCTTGCATATACTTAGTTTTGAACTAATAGTTTTGAATCATATTTTACAATACTATTTACAAAATTATCTAATACATTATACAATAACATTTATAGATACCCATATTTTTCATACATGACTATTAAATCATTTTAATGATAAACATCCTGAAATTTTTACAAAGATAGGATACAAAAGTTTAACTGAATTAGTAATTAAGAACATTCATAATATTTATATAATAAATCAAAAAAATTATTTAATCCTTCTCTGCAAGATTCTTAGTGTCCCTCGTGTGGTCCTTTGAATAAGAAATAAACTAAGGATATAGATCAAAGAAAGGGATGAGCTAAAATCCCAGATATGGGATAGATAAGAACATGGATCAATATAACATGGTGTGATCATAATCAACCTCTTCATAGAAGAATATTGTAATAACCATCATAGTTATTAGAGTAATCATTAGATAAAGACATGGAATTTGGAAATGCAAAAAAATTAAAAATCATGTCTTAGTTGTCAACTACCACACATAGTTGCAAACACAGCTGGTATCGTGTTCACACATATTTAAAATTATCTCATGAGAAATATTACATTACCTAATGAACTAAAGTGCTTTATAATTATGGGTGCACCCATAAAATCATAAAATTTACATGTACTATATAATTTCAATCACCCCCATCACATCACAATATTTATTTAATCATGCAAGCCATATACAATGTATATCAACCATTGAAATAAAATAAACCTTGGAAATTAATAGATTCTATTTAATGAAGAATAAATTCATGAATAAACATTGGTGTTACAAAAATATATAGGTAATAAAATTATTGTAATAATAATCATTAATCTCATGTGAATAAGGATCAATCTCATAATAAGTAAAATATGTTTTTTTAGAAAGAAGGGTTCTTTTCAAAAAATAATTGAGTTTGTCATAAAATAGGATTCAAAACGTTTTTTTACCATAAAATAAAATTGGAAGATAAATAAAGGATATTTAAAGAACATTAAAGGAATAAACATACTAAAAATGGAGTGAAATATGAAAAACCAAATAAAAAATATTTGGGTTCACGAATCCCCTTAACTTATGTCTAAATTTGTTCCTCACTCTAATATCCAAGATAATAAATTAAAATTCATTAATAAACAAATAAAGAAACTATTATAAATATATCTTATTTATAATAGTTTTATGAATTTAAATTGTGGCCTTTCAATGAGTTATAGAGTTATATTTAATAAATCTTGAGTGTTTGTTTTCGTGAACTTCCTGATTGGTTCACTTGTTTATATGTTTGGAAGTTAATGTATAATGAGACTGATTCTCTAGAATTGAAATTATTTGTTATTATTGAACATAAATAATTGTAATTGGTCGTATATATCATTCTAATATATATAATGAGGATTTTTTATTAGTTTTAACATTAATGAAAATGATTTAATTTATTTTCACAGTTTTTACCACCATTAGAAGTTTATATAATTTTATTTAATATCCTATTTATATATTAGTTAAATAACATTATATAACTGATAATATATATAATAAAATATTATTTATCTATAATAATGATTTTATTACCTATATTTAGGGTGGTAGTGAAATATTAAAACACATTTTCCGTGGTGGTGGTAAATCAACACACCGTGGATGATATTTTCTTTTTTAGAACAAAAAGAAAATGGAATATATATGAAGAATAATTATTCCACTAAAAAAATATAAACACATTATATAAATTATATTGGAGTTATTATTACTCTTAGATAAGTGTCGGTGAGGAGAGGATATGAAAAAATTAAATCGAAAAGGAATTAAGGGAAAAGTAAGAGGTTTTACCTCTTGAATTTATCCTCCTAGAACACCTCTTTACGGAAAAGGGTTTTTTATTTTGATGAAACCAAGGGAACCTATATGTGGGGTAAGATATTTTAAATTTTTTAGGGTAGATATTTTCCAACATTGTAGTCTTTCATGGTTTGAGGAGAAGAAGTGGTGAGGGTGGTATATGTAGGGGAGGAGAGGTGCGATTTTAAATATTACATTGGTTATTTTATTATTTTTTCTCAAGAATATAAATAGTTTTAACCATATCAAAATTTATATTAAATAATGATTTATAGTTCAATATTATGATTTTACATTATCTATACATCAACAACGAATAAAAAAATCAGGTATTTATCTTATATTGTAAATTATCATATTTCACTACTCACAAAAATTCAACTATTTTAGAAAAAATTGAAAAAATTAACAATAAAATTTTATCAATGTATATAATTTAAAAATGAACTCAATTTTATGAAATTAATTTCTTAAATATGAGAAATTAAAATTTTAATTAAAATCATCATTTATTCAAAAAATACATATTTTAAATTTATAAGTTATTTTATGACGCTTTTGAAAATTTAATTAAGGTCCCAAAAAATTAACTTATAATCATAATAAAAAAATATTACCCAATGAATCCATTTTATGAATATAAATTTTATTTTAAATCATTAAATTAATTATATAAAAGTATAAATAAATATTTTTATTTTACAAAAATTTCAACACTTAATTTATCATTTTAAAAACATTTATTTACATATACTAATATATATTTATATAATATTTTCATTTATAAGATTAATAAATTTTAATTATTCTTTCATAAGTTTGGTTACTATTCTTTTGGATGAATTGTTATTCTTAAAGGCTATGTTACTATTCCAAGGGTCAATTTACTATTCCATCAGTATATGTTCCTTAATTTCTTAAAATATCACTTATTGGATTCTTAGAAAAGTTATTATTAGAATATTTATACTATGTATCTATTTTATAATATGTAACAAATTTATATTTAATGAATTAAAATCATTTATAAAATATTAGGACTTTACAATGGATCACCCCAAACATCCGGGTCATTATAATCCATCAATAATCTCTGAAACTCTCTAACTAGGAAGACTCATGAAGAATAAATTGTGAGGAGACAATTGTACATATACAATTTTAACTACCTTTTTTCTGAAATATCATGTTGTTTATCATCAAGGATAGCTTGAGTGAATCTAGATGACCACTTGTGTCTTTTAATGTGATTTCAATGGTTGGACATCTTAGAAAAATATTTTAGTCCCCGCCCAATTCTATTACTAGATATTTATGTGTCCCCTTCATATGATCCAAAGAGCATGATACTGTTAGAGTGATATGTATGGCTGGATCATGATCTAAATCAATGAAGCCATATCTCTATGCATTTTCATGACAATATCATATTTTTCCTACATGTTCCTTCCCCAAAACACCTTCCCCTTAATATCCTTCCATGATAACATAACATTAAAACCCCTCATAGTTCCAGAGACACTCTCGATGTTGATTCCCCCCTCAGACATGGAACCTTCCATCATATTCCATGACACCTAGTAGGGTCTTCCATCCATCTATCCATCCCATAAAAAGGAAACCAACAATCTATCAATGTTGGAGATGAATTTTTTGTAACATTAATATTAGAGAGGATGTTAATGGGTATTGATTAAAGAACACTGTTCACTTTGGTAATTATACCTCAAAAATATAGATATCTATTCTTCTGATTCAAGAAACACCCCATTATTTTATCAACTAGCATATAAATGTGGTGGATTCAGAGTTTCTTTAAAGAATTTTGGGAACCAAAATATTCCATCGGGATGGTAACTCAATGAATATCATGAATGAATTTCATGGTCAGGACCCTCATATCCAAACAATTGATTGAAATGTAGATGTAACTCTTATCCTGATTCACCAATTCACCACTCCAAATGAATTATTCCTCAAAAAATACACTGATTCCTAAGAAATATCTACTAATTATAATAAATCATATAATGGTATCATCAATGAACATCAGTAAAGAAATACTATCAACTAGGTTCCAATTGTTGTGGGGTAGAATTCTACCAAAACATCTCATTGGTTATTATACCAGCTCAACACCTCATGTTTGAGAATAAACAATGTTAGGGATAATGGATCAAAACTAATAATAAATTATAATTCTTTGAGTAATATATAGTAATTTCCCATGATGTATGTTGATTACCACATAGATATGAACCACTAAAATAGATGGTAAATTGCACAAGGGGGTTATCCCTTACAGGAGGGAACCCTTAAAATGAAATCATATTAGACCATGTCATAATTCTATTAAATTAAAACTTAATAAATATATTGGATCCAAAATTCTTATTTTTAATCTCATTGATCACATCTTGGTCCAAGCCAGTCATGGTTTGAATCATTCGACCATTCAGGAACCTGTGTTGTTCTTCAAAAATTCATCCTAGGAAGTGGGCTAGGATTCTCTTGTGAGGATTACGCTACCACCTTATATATACCATTCCATATATATATTGTAAAATACTAATTAAGGTATTGGGAGTATTTAAACATCATCAATAGTTCAATGTTTATGGATCATTCTACATGACTAAGGATTCCACCTTGAATGTAGTCTAGCATTGCATGCACTGAATTCATATTCAACACATCCCATGAGACCATATAGAAGTAGTAGGTGAATCCATTAGTTCAGAGAAAATGATCATGATTAATGGTCCATACTGAATCAATAATCCCCATCCTTTATGGAATATCGCTTAATATTACATTATACAAATCATTTACCTTGTGCAGAATGGAAACAATGATCCATGTAGGACCCCTCAGATAACATCCTAGCAAGCACAGATTAGGTCCATCTAGTAGAGATTTAATGTGTTCATCCACCATCTCCTAAAAAACATCACAATATTTTATTTAATATCATTCCTCAATGAGTATATTATATTTCATGGTACATATTTTTTATTTAATTCATTCATAGAAAAATTCGGTGTTATTATCTCCTTCCTTGATCCATTTTATCATAGTATTTTTATGGGCTAGAAGCTTTTATTTCAATAGAATGAAGACAATATATTATTAATATTTCTGATATTACTAAATAATTACTTGTTCCATTAATTCTTCAGAATATACTCCTTCTGTTCAATATCCCTATTGGTTTCCTCTATGTCATATCCATGGGGGTGTGGGAGATTTTATCCATGTTTGATGTTCTCTACTAAGTCGCCTAAGTTTATTGTGAAGAATCGTCCATTGGTATCCCTTGGTTGGATGATTCCATGTCTGCATCATTGTGTCATAGAACCCCAAGGCTTCCACCCATGTGTGAGAATACTGAAAACAATCAACTATATCAGGTCTGCGATCCAAGGAAATAAGCATAGGTTATTGATCCATTAGGCTATGCAAAATATGGTAAACCATAATGTTTGGAAAGGAAGATAATGACTAACCATTCACCAGCTATAAATCTAGATGAAACTAGGTCCACCATATCCATCTCTAATTATTATACCATATAAACTAATCCTTTAAGAATCCCACATTTATTAGCCCATTACTGACCACGAATGACACAAAGTCCTTAGTAGTTATTCTAGGAAAGGATCTACCCCCTTTACAGTCTTACGGATCCTCCATAATATTATAGTCACCACCCACTATCCATGGAGTGTATTCAAGGTCAATGGATTCATGATCACTCTAATGTGCCTATCGAGCCTAAGCATCTCATTTAGCATATACAAATAAGATGAAAAAAAGTGAAACCAAAAGTAGTTCTTGTGCTCAAAAACTGATCTGAGGATGAAAGGAAATCAATTGTGACATTGGTATTCCAAAATTTTCATATATTCTGGTTAATGGGGTTGGAATGAAGAATTAAATGCACAATTATTCAATGAGAATACTTCTTGATATTATAATGATCTTTTTTTGTTCAAGAACTGCAACAATAGAGACAAAGTTTTTATCTATTTTTTCAGAAAGAATGTATATTTTTACAAAGGAACATATCCCATGATCATTCAAAATGACAAATTATTTCATCAAAAGAATATCTATTTTGACGTGGACTAATACCCATGGCCATGCACAAACTGAGATGATGTTGTATCCTCCATTGATTTGGACCATGATATGGTGAAAACTCCTTCATGTTGCAGTGAATAAAAAAATTCTAGAGAATGAGATTTATGCTCTAACTCCTAAGACATTCCATTTTGATATGACACTATAGATCTTCAAGGAACATTTGGGATGGAGAGAATATCACTGGAGAAGTTTTGGGGAATGAATCTTGGAGGGAGAATATATCACTAGACAATGAATCCTTTTTTATGAATTTATATACACTATCATTTTTTCATTATTATCCACTTACTTCACTATTATTGGAAAATAATTCATCATTATCAATTTTTATATCACCTAACTTGTAATCAAAACCTAGATATGATTGGTTTTATTTTTCCTTATAGTTTGTGTCTATATATATATTCTCATTTCACAAACTCTTAATAAACGTGTTCACATACCAACTACTTGTGCATAACAAGACATGATTTTATCTTAGTATATCTTTCTCATAGAATAAAAATATATATTTTAAACTCAAATATAATTATAGTGTTTCCATTTAATATAACTTATTCTATCATATAGATTTATGTAATATCCTCAAAAATATTAAGGACAATTTTATGAGTGCACTTTAGGTTTTCGTGATTCATGTTTGTTTCTAATTTTTTTTAAAAAATCATTGGTTATAAAAAATGATTTATAAAATCATTGATTTATTTCATATTTTTAATCCTAATGTATTAATTTTTTAATATAGTTTTCATATGGTAAATGAATAATAATGTTATTTTTCAAAACAATTCTCAAAAGGGGTAATGTAAGACTTTTAGGACCTATAAGACAAATAATTGTCTCTATGTTTACTAACATCATAGTTTTGATGGAAATATAAAAATGATGTTTTTTTAGTCACTCTACTCAATTTGTTAATGATCAATAATTTTTTAGTGAGGATTTCTTTTGTCTTAAAAACATAAGTCATCTATTATCTTCAAACAGAATTTTTTTCAATAGTTTTACATTCCTTAAATTTCTTAAAGTAAGATGAAGATGTACATTAATATACCTCTAAATTCTAATTGAAATCATTCACATATATCTTGATAAACTAGATATATAATATTTATTTATTTATAAGTATTAATGTAAAAATGTGTCTTGGTAACTATAAACCATATAATACATCATGTAAAATAACAATTAGTTTTATTTGGGAAGAATTATAAACACCATTCTTGGTATTTCCTTTACACGTCAATCTATATTTTAATGTCTAAGAATTATTTTTCCCCAATTGGTAATTATTAGGGTGTTATATTTTAAATTGATCATAAATTTACAATATTTGACATAAAAGATTCAAGTATAATTAAACTATTAATCTTATATTGTATACCATTCTAAATTAACATCAAAAATTAAATAATATAACATTATGTATAAAATTGACATGAGCTAATGTTTTCATAAAACACAACAAATAATAATAGCTATCAAATAGTAGTTTTTTTGGTATCCATTAATAAGTAATGATCTTTTCATGTTATTATTAGAGTTATGTTCCATTATAAACTTGAAGACCAACTTAACTCTTGTGAGATTTTGGAAATTCCATGTTTCTAGTATTTAGATAAAGATATGTATGTCACATATTATATCTAATAACTAAAAAGTATTATAGAAATTTCACTTGAAATAAAAAAAAATACGTTTTTTTTAAGCCTTTGCTTTGTTCTTCTTCAATTTGTTGAAATTTATCTTCAGGTAAGATTTCTAGATACATGTGAATAACATATCCTAATACTCAATGTTCTCCCTATTTACTATAGTATATTATAATAAGATTGCGAGTGTTCCTTTGTAATCAAACTTTTTATAAGACATTATCCTTTTAATTCCTATTATTCCCATAAGAAAAAATCATTTTTCATTACTTATGATTGTATCATCTTGAATAACTAATCCCAAAATATGTTGAACAAATTTCTCTATGATATTAATATCATAGTTCAAAATTAAATTAAATTAATTAGATGATATAGATGAGATATGATATGTATTAAGATACCATGATTCATATTGAATCTAAATTATTCTGGTCAATAAATGTACACAACAATAATTAGTACATTAGCACTATCCTGATTTTCATATTTCAATTTACACTTCTTTTGTGTAAAAATAATCTCATTAATTTGTTGCTTTAATTTCTCATTGTAAACTTATTAGAGATGTGGAAACTTTTTATAACAATACATAAGTATCTTACAAGATCTATTTTAACTATCACTTTCTTCTAGAGGTGGCTTATCTTATAGTGAGGAATATTTCAAAAACAATTTCGATTAATTTTTTTAAAAATAAACTTCTCATGTCATATGGTGTGAGGAGTTATCAAGGGGTTCCACCCACAATCAATGTGTTCGGTTCTTATATGTAATGAATCAACACACAATGTGATGGTTTTTAAATTATTATTTTATTTTTCTTTTATATATTACAATTAATAAAAACCAAACCCTCTTTTTTTATATTGTGTCCCACACATACAGACATGACCCATGACCCATTCCCATCAGTCAATGCTTTCCAAAATCATTGACGATGATTCAAACACCAGAATATAATATATTGTTCTTATATTTTATAATTTCTATTTATAAATAAATCACCCCTTGAACTATATTTTATTAAATATTCAAACATGTTTCGATGTGAAAACATAGGTGTTGTAAGGATATCAAATACCTCTACTTCAATTCTTTCAAAGTTTTCTGAAATGATTAATTATATTTATGTATAACCAATTTGATACCATTAATATAACTAAGATTTTAGTTGAAATGTGACAACAAGTAAATTTAGGAAAAAATAAAAATTTATTTATTTTAATACACCTCATTCTATAAATAAATAACCAATTAATTCCAAGGATCTAATGAAAAATATTTTAGTATGAAGAAAGAAATTAAAATGAAACCTTGGCGGGAAGTGAAATCCCAGTGTAATCTAGTCATCTTAAAATTTTAATTGCATTAAGGATAAAAATAAATATCTCTCTATATAATATATAAATTTACTAAAAAATATTTGGCGTTCCATTATATTATCATTAGGTGGTATCATAGATAACCTAGGACGCTAATTTTGTTCCTTTGATCCTAGAAAAATATGAAATCAATCTAAGGAGACGAGATCAATACAATATTATTTTTATTTTATATTATATATTTTCTTTAGGGAATATATTTTAGGAGATAGGTTATCTAAGAATCATGAATATGGATTATTTAATAATTCATGGGTCAAAAATGAGATTAAATAGTCTATTTCAACTATCAAAAATGAACTTAAGTCATCATATAAGTAAAACATGTTATACAATACCCTAATATTTTGAATATCTATAAAAACATGTCATTTATTCCATGAATATTTCACTATTAAAATTTTGAGGATCTTAAATGGAACATGATTAATAATGATCCATTAATTCGGCATGTTCATAATTATTTAGCGAACCATGAAAATATAATATTCATTTGAAAAATAATATTTTCTCATATTTAATTTTATGATGAAATAATATTTGAATAAAAAAGAAATACATTCAATTATTTTTATTCGAAACTCAAATAATATAATTTAATTAATTTACTTCTGATTCGTAACATTAATACATTCACCATACCCCACACATGGACCCCACATCATATGAAACTGGTTTTTTTCATCTTTTGGATAAATAGTGTGTATGAATCTCTAGGCCCTTATATTCATAATAGTGAATCATAATTGAAAAAAAGAGTGATATCATGAAACACATCATAGACTATATGGATACAAGGATAAGTAAAAGTTGTTAAAACCTTATACAAACATCGAATATGGAACATAATCACTTTCTATAATGTCGTCTCATAAAATAAGATACATAATTTGTGTCACCATATATTGATGATTTATTTATTATTTTAGTTACATTACTTGATGTACATAAATCCTTATACCAAGGAAAATGATTTAATATTGGTACTATTTTTTAGGTAAATTTGGAATCAGATATGTCGTCCTATATAGAAGATAAAAGTATTGTCTTGATTTTTTAATCAATTTCATACCACCAATGATTCATCCCTCAGAATATAAATTTCCACAAACATTATTTTCATAATTTTCATTTTTCATGAAAGAAGATAACAAAATGATACATGTTTATTAGAATATTAGTTCTAGAGAAAAAAAAACATGTTCATAAATAAGAATATCCAATAACCCCAAAAACAAGTTTTCTTCCAATTAGTGATCTAGTCCTGATGATATCTTCTATTTGAGATCACCAAATGTGAACTTGAGGAGAATATGTTTTAATGATTATAATTCCATAGAACTATATATTCAAATATCATATGTGTTTCACAGGTATGATTTATCTAGGTCATAGTATAGTACAATATTTTATCAAATTGTTCTTGAAGAAATTTAATTTCATTGATATCTTGCATTACAAAACACATTATGGTTTAATGAACCACAATATACTATTAATATTATTATATAACCAATACTATTATATCTTATCAATTAACATTTTTATTAAATAGGTATAATTTTATTTTAAACAATTAGTATATTGTTTTTATTTAATGAAATCATATTGATAAAAATGTACTAAATGTTTAGTAATGTTTCTATATATTTCAAAAATAATATTTTCCCCAAAAACGTTTTACATGGTTTTTGTGAAAAAATAATAAAGTATTTTTTAAATATTTTAAATAGTTATTTTAACAAATATTTTTAATTTTTTAAATCTACATGTAGAAATTATATTTTAGTAATTTTTTTTTATAATTTTCTGTAAAAAAAATTATTGTTTTGATCAATAGTATAGAAATTCTAATTTTTATTAAAAATATCCATTTTATTTATTGAATTCGAAATATATATCTTATTTTAATATGTTTATATATGGATAATTAGTAAAATTTTATATTTAATAATCCATTATAGTTTATTTAAATCAATATAATATTGAATATTGATATTAATACTTTCTATACTTATAGAAAATCATACTTTGGAAAAACAATTTCTTCACTATGATTGTGGGTTTATTTTGATGTTAAATTATTTCAATATTTTGAATTGGATTTAAAAAAATGGATTCCATGTTTTTAATTATAGTAACTAAATTTATATAATATTTTCAAACTTAATTTTTTGTAAAAATGAATAGTAAAAACAAGAAAAATTAATTAAAGTGGTTATGGTTAAAATTAGATTTCCAGTGGTTAAACTAAAAAATAAGGTGTAAAATGAATTATAAAATTTTGAAACATATTTTTATATTCATATGATGACCACATATCATGTAAGGATTGATAATCAGCCATTCTGGATCTTGTTTAAATGTTTTAGATGTGGGTATACTTTTTTCTTTTAAACAATTCCATGTGTGTCCTCTCTCCCACTTATAAATGTGTACCCCCACTCCTCTCCTATATACACTTACAAATTCTATTAATAAGACGAATACCTACCCAATTCCATTCCTTTAGTCTCTACCCAAATACTATAGTAAATGTTCTTATTAAAAAACCCTCCTATTAAGGATTTAGGTGTAAAATTAAAGGATATAATTGAAGAAGAGGTATAGTCCTTAATCATGAGTTTTTATTTTATTTATTACTATAAATACATTAAATATTCATAAAAACTTATGATATATTATAATATATATCTAAAATATTCTTATGTTATGTTATGATAATTTCTTAACTAAAATATATACATGTTTCCATCATATTGGAAACGAAACAGTAGATCGTGGGTATGGGGAACTACCGCCCCACAGACCAATATTTTATTTCTCTCACCACAACTCACATTGGGATATAATAATGTATTTATCATTTTCATATGATATTAATAAAATTAATATACTTATATAAATAAGATATCACATATAACTTCTTACGTTCCATTCCATGAGAATAAGATAATGTCGCTCAAGTGTACGACAAACTACCGCCTAACGAAGCGATATGATTGGTTTTTCACATATGATGTACATGAAAGGTAATATGAATAAATTTAATGAATATATATCATATATATTAAATAATAATCAATATTAAGTGGTCATACATTATTTACATTACTTTAAATCGATCAGTCGAGAAAATGGAAACAACATTCATGTTTACATACGGTCTACCATCTCCATGAATGGTGTAATTACTTTTAAATATCTAAATTCAATAGATAAATATCACTAAATATATAATGAATATATATTAAATATATATATATTTCAATATTTTCAGTATTATTTATGCACAATATTATAAAAATGACAAAAAATACCAAACAAAAACATAAATGAAAAACAAAGATATTGTTACACAAAAAGTGATTTCAACAAGAAATTGTTACTAAACCAATAATTAAACGAAATAAGTAAATATTATATGGTAGGATATATAAATTTTTTATTTTTTATTATATTTATAATATTAAGGTATTTATTATATTTAATTTTCAATCATATATGATGGAATTAAAGATTAAAGTAAAGGAATTTTTATCTAACGTTTAATTTTGTGGAACAGATACCATATTCACCACTTGATTTTTAGTGTGATGTATATAATTAACAAAAATATAATTTATGATTATTATTCTTTTTATTATTTGATATAAAAATACATATATAGTATGTTCCTTCATGGGTCTTAAGAATTTAATGTCTCCAATGTTGTAAATGTTTTTTGTAATAATCGTATTGCATATTTTGATTGTTTTAGATTATGATTCCAATGATAATATATAATGGGATACATAGAATGGAACTCAAAAATTTATTCTATTATATTTATATATTGAAATTAAATTTTTCCCATTCATTTTACTTTCTTCATGTAATCTATATTTCAAAAATTATTAAGGGAAAAACCATTTGTTTTGGAAAATTGTTTTTTTATTCCATATCTTTGATTTCTAAAAATGATATAAATTATGTGTTCAATTTTATCTAATGTTTGTTTAATGAAATTCTATCCATGTTTGACTTTTTTAAAATATTTTAAAAGGAATATTATTGTAGTTTTTAGATAATTACACTCTTGAATTTTTTCCAAAAATTCGAAATAAATCATTGTTTTAACATATATACCATAAATTTTATTTTTTCCAACATAACAACTTAGTATTTTAATAATTTATATACAAGTTTCAAAGTATTATTTTAAATAATATATTTTATTTAATATTTTCTGATTTTTTATATTATTATTACTATTTTCTTAATTGAATTGTAATTTTCCACAAGATGTATTCAAAGTAATTATTCAAAATCATTTTCCACCAATGGTGACATCCTTTGATTTTATATAATATTTATTATGGATATTATCCAATCGTACCAAAATTATTATTTATATTGATGTTTTTAATTATGATGTATATAATTTTAGTAATTTCATTACTTTTTAATGGTTTATGTTATGATGAACTAAAGAGGTGATTATGAAACCCATTTTCATCATATGGGATACAGTACGATGAAATGCTTATGAAAACCATTTCCTTTTTATGGGTTATTATATGATGAATTTTTTATAATCATGTGGAGATTAACTGTATGTATTATGTGACAAGTGGAACTTGTATCTCCCTATAATGAATTTGGTAATGATTACTGCTCTATGAGATCAGAGGGTTCAAGATAGGTTTCCAAAATTTTAAAAAACAATGGTAAATGGGTGGTTATCCCAATATTGAAAAAGAGGGTACCAAGGAGGTTATACTATGCCTATAGTAGGTATAAAGGCATCTATCTTAATACTAACATTTTATAAATGTAATTTTGGGTATCGTTAACACAAGGTTTTCTACACTTATATATTTACCACAAATTCATGAATTGTGCCAATGTAATCCTATAATATATCTTTTTCTTTGATTTAATTATTTTGAATTTTATATAAACTAAAAATACATATTTCATTATTAAATTTTTAGATCAATGATATGAATGGTATGGTTTTAAAATTTTATTATCATATTATAACACCCAAATTATCATGTTATGTTGATATCTCCTTTATTTACCATTAAACAGTGTTTAAGATCATCATTTTTTTATGTTTTCATTCCCTAGGTTATCAAGATTTAATTTATTTATGATATATATAAGAATGGTTCTAGTTATGAATAACTTTTTTGGAGAGAACACGACTCACTTATGGACCCGTTATTTTCATTGTTTCAAAATCTACTTGACATAAATGATTTTGGCATTGATTGTTATGTTATATATTTAACATTCATATATAAAGATATAATATTTACATATGCGATGTGTTGGTATTTTATAATGGTATCATAGAAAGGTTTATTTATCCTTTGAAACTATGTTAGGAAAATATTTGTGAGAAAAATAAGGATACGTTTAAGTATTAAAAATTCTCATCGAATTTTAGTAATGGATAGAGTGACTGGATTTCATACAATTACCTCGATGTATAGATTCTAAAAATGGATGTGGCCCTGTTATAGTTGTACCTAGGGGAAATAGCTCTATATATGGTGCATTGAATTGGAATCAACAATCACTTTGGGTATGATTATGATACTTTCTTCACAACTAGTGTGGAAAATATTCTTTTCAAATTCACTAAACATTTATGAACCACCATGAGGGATTTAAATAATAACCATAAATGATATAGGTTAATCCTAATTATTAATTATTTAGACATCATAATGTGTTTTATGAAGAACGTGTAGTTTCATACTATGATTATTTTTTCACATACTATGATTTTTTGTTTTATTCATTGGTTGGATCATAAAGAAATCGGGTTAGTTCTGAATGCAATGAAAAATGCAATGATTTTTCTCATGGGAAACCAAATTCTATAAGAGATATAATAAATAATTTTGTTTATATAATCATAAAACATTATTAGTATATTAATCACACTGAACATCCAAATCAGAAAATGAAGGACAATGTTAAATTGATTTCTTCTTGAGGAAATATCCACCATAATTTATTAGTTTTTCTAATCCACTCGATACAATGAAATGGATCAGTACCACTAGAAAGATATTTTTCATTCTCTAATGTTTGGATCATAAAAAGATTTATTTTGGTTGTCAAACAACTTTAAGGTGAATCAATCAAAAATGGGATCTTATCAAGAATAAGACGAAATAAGAATAAATATATTCTATAGAATGGGATGAGTTTGAGAGATTATTTTTCAATTATTACATTCCCCATATTCTTCATAGGAAAATGTAAATGGAATTTCATAATCTAAAATCGATGGATAATGAATCTATTGGTAACTATGAAGATTCTTTTAAATGAATTGTTAGGTTTGCTTATAATATTAACATCAAACATAAATTTAAGTTTGATTGGTTATTTAGTGGATTCTAACCATGTCTCTAAAGTTCATTACCCATATGGGGAATTAGTATCTATGACAAAATTGTAATATGTGCACTCAAGGTGGAAGTGGATATTGGATTTACACATCAATGTCATTTTTTTATATAAAAACAATTATAATGGGATTCAATGTAAAATATTACAGACATGAAGAGAATAATATGTGATTTCTTCATGCTTGATTATTATAAATAAATATGGAGGACAATATCATAAGGTAATAAAAAAAATTTAACTATGTAAATGAATGGAATCGAGTGGTTAGATAGTGAAGTGATGGGAATATGTAAGGTAATGAAATCATTAAAGAGATAGCCCTATAGAATGTGCCTCCCAATCATTAGTGTTTAAAATACTTGGGGTTTGGCCATCATGATAAAAAGTTCAAAAGTATGATGGTTAATGAATATTATCAGCATTAGTAACATCTTAAGATGAGATACAAAGAAAAATATCATGCGATAACTATTTTTGAAGAGGGGTATGGTAATGATGCAGTGAAAGATTCACATACCATACACTCTTGAACTAGTAATGTATTATTTGAATCCATATCTACTCAATATTTTATATCTAAATAATTTTATACAGGTATCATAATACTACCTAAATTATTAAAAGATGAATTAGTAATGAATACCCTAATTGGAATGATGATCGCATCTTAAGACTATGAATCTTCCTCGATTGAAGTTTTTGGAAATTTTTTTCCTAAAAATCAGGTTATTCTCCCTCTCATTGAATTTGATATCATTTTTTTCAAAGATTGTATTTATATATATAAATCCCACATTAATTTATAATGAATAGAAGTCACCTTTGATATTTTAAACTAACACATGATCTTTTATCACTGTGTTGATAAATATGAACTTCCAATGGAAATGTTACTTGTTATATCAGTCTTGATTCATATTCAAAATAATTCGTTATATCACATCATTGGAGAAAAACTCAATATCAATTATATTACTATATTTTTGGGTTTTGAGGATATCCTTCTAAAAGAATAGACACATATTCCACAAAATCATTAAGTAATTTTCTCAATAGAACACATACCTAATGCCACACCAATTTCAAATTCTCCATATAGAATGGTCCTGATAGAGTTATAGGAGTTGGAGAATAAACTCAAAGGTAATCTTGACATCAGATTTATTTATCCATGTCTATCTCATTATTGTGGACGTTTCATTTTTTATATTAAGAAGGATGGGTAGATGATAATATGTATTTATTATCATTAATAGAATTGTATTATCAGCAAGAAATATTGTCATCTACTCCATATTAATAATTTCTTCGACCATCTATATAGAGATCAATACTTTTACAAGATTGAAAATTGTTTTGGATATCATTAACTAAGAGTTAAAGAGGATTATATACTAAATAAGTCTTTTTTTACAAGGTATGGGAACTAAGAAAATATAGTGATATCATTTGGTATTACTGATTCCCAATATATATTCATGGATTTAATGAATATATTATTTTAATATTACCAAAATCAGTTTGTGGTAGTTTTTATTTATGAAATTATTATACATTCAATGTGAAATTTAGAGAATGAAGATCACCTGATAACTGTAATAAAGACTATATAGAATGAGAAAATATATTTCAACATTAAAAAGTTTAAATTTTGGCTATAAAATATTTCATTTTTGGTTAATATAATCTCAAGAAAGGGAATATCACTAGATCTATAAACTAATGATGGTTTTTTAATTTTTTCATAGACCAACCAAAGTGACTAACATCTAATTCTTTCTTGGTTTTGTTGGAAATTATTGATGTTTTTTATAGAATTTCTAAAAAAAAATTCAATCCACTAACCATGTTAACTTATAAGGGATTTATATTCCTCTGCAGTGAATAAAATTTAAAATAACTAAAGTAAGGATTAGTAATTGAACATGTGATAATAGTATAATGTGTTAGTTTAGGATGTGAAATATATAGTTATTCACTAGAGAAGGGATTGAGAAAAAATATATTCAAAAAAATATGGTGGTAACTTATTCCTTATGAAAATTAATGGTTCAAGAGAAAAATTAATTTAATGATTTAGAGTTAGTTATAGAAATTTTTCAATTAAAAATATGAAGTATTCTTCTAAGAGGAGATAAATGTAATATATTTAGTAATAAGAAAATGTAAATTGTATATTCACACAAAAGGAGTTGAACATGAACTAGATAATATGGTTGGAGATGAGTAATGATTTTGATTTATCAATACATTACCCCCATATGAAAGAATATAAGGAGGATGATGCTTTGAATAGAAATAATAATTCTTGATTTTCCATGCTGAGTATTAAAAAATATATTATATTTTTATATTTTCCAGGGATGGATCAAAAAATGGTGATGGAATTGGAGAAATCCTATCTTTACCAAATAAGTGTTCAGTCATATATCCAATTGTTAAATAAATAGGTTCCTAAGGAAGATGTATTGCAACAAAGTAATTTCATAAATATTATTTAGTTAAACCTTTATTTTGGTCGAATTATAAGGTTTAGTAATAATGTATATGTTCTATAAACACTATATTTGAAGAAGGAGATATTAGAGGGGGCTAATAGTATTTCATTATTTATTCATGCTATAAGTATGGAGATGGATAGGGATCTGTAAAAATATTTTTGGTGGGATGAAATGAAGAGTGATATTGCAGAAAGTGCATCATAATGGTTAGTATGATATAAGGTTAAGGATAAGAGATATAAGTCTAAAGGCATGTTACTACCATTACCCATAACATAATGGAAATGGGAAAATATCAATATGGATTTTATCATTAGACTCCCCCAGAATATATAAAGGCCATAATACTATATGGATTTTAGACTATATCCTTATAAAGTCACCACAATTCATGAATATCGTAGAATATTTTTAACTAAATCAAATTTATATGAAATAAATTATGGAATTTGAAAGGTTTCATGGAGTATCACATTTCATTGTATCTAATATGGATATTATGTTTACCTCAATGTAATGGAGAATTCATCAGCTTGATCTTGATATAATGTTGATTTTCAGTACCATGTATCATTATTGGAGCCTTATTTAGTGAGAGAGAACAATTGCAATCCTATAAGATATATTTTTATCTTGTTATATGGGGTTAAAATTCACTTTGGAACTAATATATCCTATAATTTTTTTTATATGATAATATATTTCATTCAAGAATTCAAATGAATTTATATAATTCCATATATGGAAATATGTCTATAACTCCAACATATTGGGATTAAGTTGAGGAATAAATTATATTTTGATCTGAGCTAACTAAAGAAATAAAAGAGAAGTTTAAAAACATTTAGTAACACATAAGGTACACACAATGTTAATAGGAAGGTTGTACTAATAATTAATGGGGTGATCTATAATTTTAGGTTGGTGACAAGTTAAACATATGAATTTATCCTTGGAAGAAGGTAATTATATTTTTAATTAATGGAAAATTATACATAGGTATATCAGTCCCTTTTAAATTATTGATTGTAGTAGGATGGTATTTTGTTGATCAGTTCTTCCACTAACCCTCTCTCAAGTCCATGATGTGTTCCATTTATCTCTCCCAAGGAAGCACATTACTAATAATTTACATTTACTGAACTCAATGATCCTAAAACTAGAACATGATATTTCTTTTTAAGAACTACATGTGGAGATTTTGGATCATAGATAGAAAATTTTATGAAACAATACCACTCACCTGGTTAAGGATCTATACTATAACAAAAAACATGAAGGATCTATGTGAGAAACTAAAGATATTATGAGGTATACATATCATCATTTATTTAAATTAGTGTGAAAAATTTCAATGGTGAAATTAATTTTAATGCATGTATAATGTAACACTGTGAGATGTTATGAAACTTTTATGAATAAATTTCATTTATTTAATAGCATGTGTTAAATGCAACACCAAGTTTCAAAAAAAATAAAATAAAATATAATTATTATTATTTAAAAATTACCATTACAACCTAGCCATTTATTTTTGTTTGATGTTTAGGAATAAACAATTTTAAAATATTGAGTGTATTTTTTTTATAAAATGAAATTATATTGAAAAAATTACTTAATTTCTAGTAATTTATTAATTTTTTTGGAAAATATTTTTAAGAAAAATTAATGTTATTTTTGAACAAATAATATTATATATTATTTTAAATTATATAAAATTTATGTAAAAAATAAAAACAATTTTTAAATAATCCTTTAAAAATTATCTTTGATGAAATTTTGGACAATTTTCCATGATGAGTTATTTTCTGATAACTATTAAAAAATAATTATTATAATTAAGACAATCCTTTATTTTGAAGAATTTCAATGATCCATTTTATTTTATGATTTTATAAAAGAAAATTTATTTTATTTTTAAAATTATCATTCCAATTCTGTTAATTTTAATTAATTTCATATTGAATTTTTAATTTAAATGTTTCCACAATTATAAAAAAAAATTACTTTGGAAAACCACATTTTTATTGCATTTTTTGGTCCACTTTTAAATTAAATATTTCTATTTAAATTTTTGGATGTTGGAAAAAATTATTCCATGTATTTCATCTATATAACTAATTTTATATAACAAGGTTAACATAGTTTTTGTTCATAAATGAATAGTAAAAATAGAAAAAATAATAATTACTATGACCAAGGTCAAATCCAGTTTGTTGGTGGAAAAACTAAAATGATAACAAGTAAGATGACATATTAAATGGTACAAATCATATTTTGTGGTCATATATTTTCTTTAACTCATCTAATGTTCAATAATTATCAATTTTAATTCATTTATTAATGTTTTAAATGTGGATACACTTTTTTATTTTCAAAATTTCCAAGTGTATCGTCTCCCCTGCATATAAAAGATCACCCCTCACCTCTTTATCGCATACTTCCTAAACCATTTGGTTTGGAAAATACCAACCCAAATAAATTCCATACATTCCCCACTAAATTCTATAATTACATTCTCTATTATTATAACCTCTTATAAGGGATTTATGACTAAACCTAAATGAGATCATTAAAGAAGAGATATAAGCATTATACATGAATTTCAATTTTAGTTATTCATATAAATACTTATAATATTATTCATCCATATTGGTGTTATAAAATAATTATCTCCTATATATTGATAATTTATTATGTTAATTGAATAACATACATCTATATCTACTTTCATGAATTGGGAAACAAAACTGTCAATTGTGTATAGGGCGTACAATCGCCTCGCAAACTGATGTATTTGGTTTTCTATCACCACATCTAATGACTGGATATAATCATGGAATTAATATTTTATATTATATATATGACATAATTATACTAATATATTTATTATATCACATATACCTTCTTATTTTCCATTCTGTGAAAATAAGATAATGTCGCTCCTATATACGGTGGACAAGAACCACAAAAAACGATGTGATTAATTTTTAACAAAAATATTACATAAAATGAAATAAAATAAATTTAATTAATATATGAGATATATATGAAATAATAATTACTTTTTAAAGGTGATATATTATATTTTTTTATTTTATTCTATCAGTTGAGAAAATGGAATGGGTGTTCATGTGTATGTATGGTCTACCATGTCAATGAACTAGGTAATTCATTTTCTATCCCTAACATTAATGTATTACTCTAAATAGATATATAATCAATATGTAAGATTTCTATATCATGGATATAATTCAAAATATTATTTTACAATGAAAAATATAAAAGTACTAAAAATATCTAATCAAAACATACATGATAAACAAATCATTTATTACATGAAAAATGATTCAAATAAGTAATTGTTAATAAATAGGTAATAAAAGTTCATAAGTATATAATAAATGATATGAAATATATAATTATTATTCTATTATATATTTATAATAAAATTTTATTTATTATACATTGGGTTTGATTGTTTATGAAGGTGGTCGATATATAAGGTAAGATACTTTTTTGTCTCACTTTTATAGCTATAGGAAACATGCCATATTAACCAATTTTTTTCTTTTTTTGGTGTATATACTTTTCATGAAGTTATTTTATGACTATTAAAATCATAATTATGGGATATAAATATTTGTAGATGGTTTTTTATTTCATGGGTATTATGATTGAAATTTTACTGACGTCTATAACAAATTGTGTTACAATATCATTATATATCGGGATTATTTGTGAATATGATTCAAATGATGATATCTTATGATATACCTATAAATAATATAAAAAAATTATCCTATTGGTTTTTATTTTAATTAAATTTCATAATTTCATTTTCTTCTCTTTATGTATTCAAGATTTCAATATTTTTAAGAGATATCGGAATTTATTTCTTTTTTCTGTTGAATATTCTTATCAATGTCTTTATTTTCTTAAAATATTTTAAATAAATTTTCCATTACTCTCCAATTATTTTTAAAGACAAATTTAAACATTTTTTAACTTTTAAAATGGTTTAAAAGGAATCTTCTTATTTTTTCCAAACTAGCCTCTCTTGAAATTTCGTAGAAAGTATAAAAGGAAAATTCATTTTGAGATGTATCTCATAAAAATTATTTTCCACCATCATGACCAAAAAAATTTAATTATTCCTTTAAAAGTATTCATGTTTATTTTCACATAACATTTTATGTTTAATATTTGGAAAATTTTATATTTTTTATATGTATTTTCAATGTGAAATTTTTATTTTCCTTAAATAATTATTGATGTGATCTTAAAAATAATTTTACATCGAAGTGGAAATCCATTAATGTTATATAAGATTCTGTAGGGATATAATTAAATTATACCATCGTTATTCTTTCTATATAACGATTATTATTATGGTTAAGTGATTTTTTATGAATCCTATTACATTTAATTGGGGGGGTTTCTATTATGAACTGATGAGATGATTATGAAATATATTTTCTTTATATGGGTTATGATATGATAAAATGTTTATAAAACCCATTTCCATTAAATGGGTTATGATATGATGAATGTTTAATGATATTTTGGCATAAAAATGTATGGATTAATTCACAAGTGCGACCTATATTTTCTTCCAATTCATTGGACATTGATAAATATTTTATATGATTAAATGGCACATATAATGTTATCCAAATTCTAAAAAGACAGTATATGGGAGGCTGTCCCAAACACAAAACTTTGGTAAATGTGAGGTTATCCCAAACCTAATGTAGGTACATGAGTTCTTAGCCTAATCCTAACATGGTAGGAATTTCTTACGGGATATGCTTGAAAAATGTTTTATTATTCTTATATGTATACCAAAAATCAATGTATTATTCCATATTTACGCTCTCTTGGATCATGCTCACTAATTCATTTATGACTAATTTTTATCAACTACCGAGAATTATTCTATGCATCAGGTTTATAAACTATGAAATATAGGCTATGATATGTAAATGTTATTCTAATGATCTTATATGATTGTAAACATGGTATGTTGATATCTCTCTTGTTTACCATTCTTGATAATCATATATCTCCCTTTATTATGTTTCATTTTAAATGGTTATGAATAATGGTATTATATATAATATTTCTAATAATGATGATAGTTATGAAGAACTCAATGTGAGATGATATTTCTCAATTGTGTACCTGTTTTTTATGTGTCTATGATTATAAAAGAACTTCACAAAAATGATTCAGGTGTAGATCATTATGTTATGTAATGATTATACATATATTATAATTTAATATTTTCGCATTAAAAGTGTGGTTTATTAGAACTATGGTTACAATACATCAGTTAAACTCACCTCGTTCGTGATATTGTAGTTTAAAATTACTTTACATGATTATTATAGGGAATACAGTTTAAAAGAAATAAATTTTGTAATTATATATGACTGGATAATAAGGGGGTGACAAATGTTGTGGTGGAATATAACTTTGACTTAAAAATTTGGGTGAAATTATGTTTGAACAAAGTTATTTACTAGAATATCGTCTATATGAAACAGGAAGGTAGATGGCCACAAATAAGAAGTTGAAATCAAGCATAATCCCTCTCAAATTGCATATTGAAAAAAATGAGATTATATATGAGTAAATATAGATTATGGTTAAAAGAAATGGTTATACAAATAAAAAACAAATATTAGATTATAATTGATCTTGACGAGTAGATCCAACACTGAAAATGAGTAATGAATTTATGTAATCTCTATACAATACCATCAACAAGAGAAGTTAGAAAATTTGCATGTAAGATATAAATAGAAAATATAATGATTCATGAAAATATTAAAGATAATACTCTCATATAAAAGTATCAAAAAATTCAAAATGTGAGAAATATTAGGACATGGTATGAGTGTGTGTTAGAAGCTCCAGGGATCAGTGGTTGATGATCTCCTGATATGTTTTTATATCAACCAAATGGATAAAACTTTAGGTATGATTTATATAGAATATGTTTTACATGTTCTAACCCTAGTCATATGGGACAATATTTTATATGAAAGGACGAAAAATAAGTCCTAAGTAATCAATACACGTATATGAAATATAAGTAGAGTAACTGCACTAGAGGAAAATTTTTGGGATGAAAAATGGATTTTCTGCATTTTAAGAATCATTTTGAGAAGATGTATTAAAATGAGTAATCTTCTCTAGCTATGAGAGAGATGAGAATTCAATTCAAAAATTCACTCACCCTGGGTGGAGTAGGATAAAGTGTATTTGATAGGACTTCAAGAATAAAATCTTGTAATATACTTATATTGTCTCATTCATAACCTAATAAAACATTATATGAATATTAATGGATTTTTCCTTATATTGATAATGAAGAATGATTAAATATGAAAAAAAGGTTCGTTATTAGAGGAAACATGTATAAGTGGGTTTCATATAATGAAATTTTCACAAGTATTATTACATGAATATACACTAGTATGGTTTTTAAGATGATCAGAAAAAAGGGATAGTTGAAAATTACCAGCCACACTTCCCTATATGAGGAAGATATGGGTCCCAACCTCCAAATGTGTCTCAATGTTTCTATTTTTTATTGAATTTTATATAGAATTAATGTCGATAAAATATATGGTGAGACTATAAAAAATTGAAATATATAATTATGATAAAAATAATTAATAAAACCCAAGTATTCAGAAACATTAAACGTTATATTTCATATATGTCTTGTAAAAAATGTGTTAGTGATAAATTTTACATGACATGTGATTCAAATAAACCACTTTGAATTCCTAATATGAATATAAAATATGCATGTTATGCTCATGTTTTTTTCAATATCTAATATTCATAATTTAAAGCATGATCAAGATCTAATTTTTTTTCGAAGACTTATCTGATATATCAAGTAGTATCAAGATAAATAATGTGAATAAATAGTGGATATAAGGCATATTTATAGTCGTACTAGACTACTAACTATAAGAAAACAACATGACTAAAGAATGAAAAAACATTCAAGTTTTCAGGATTACTTGTTAATATACTAACAAAATACATCAACCAAATGTTTTTAGGAAACCAACAAGCTTATAGAAAAATATGTTTCATCACTTGAAATTTGTGTCCCACAAATAATGATCAACTCATATTTGGTTCTAGAATTATGATATAATTAAATAGTATATGGGGAAAAGCACTAGAAGTCATTTAATAATTGTCTAAAAATGGGAATCTCTCTAAAGAATGATAAAAACAAGTAACTTGTTATATCTCTATTATATCACAAAAAAATTATATCACTGATGCTAACAAGTTGTATTCCTTACACAATTAGTATCTAAATTCTTGTATACTAATGGTTTTTTTAGTATGACTAAGTTCACTGGATGATTTTAATATTAGAATTAGACAATATAGATGTTTTTATAGAAATAATTAAGTCTCCTATTCCAATGTGGGACAATTGATTTAAACTAATATTTCCTAAATGAAACATTGCAGTATTAATATTAGTGAATTTTTCAATGACTAAAATGCCTTATGGAAAAGTAACTGATAAACAATATATAAAGAAATGTGTATTTGGGTTTCAATATAAAAATTTAGGAGTTTTAAACATAAAAAATATGGAATAAATTTGTTCAAAACAATTTATTTTGAAAAAAATTTAAGAATTTGTTATCATCATCAGGTCCATTTTTATTGTATGAATAAATGAACAAAAATAAATACACCTAGACTAATGAGGTCTAAAATGATATAGGAAAAGGGTATCCCCTCGGATTAAAGACACACCCCTAGGATTAAAGAAAGACATGTTTGAGGAACTAGCGACTTCAAGAGATTTTTTAGCTTCGGAGGTGGGATGATCTACTGCTTTATTTCCTTCTCATTATGAGTGAGTGGCCATTATTCAATTATTAAGAAGATATCTTTATTCCCAGATAATATAAGATATCTACCACGGGGTATGAATTTTACCTTGTGAAGACCTATGGATGATCATCGAGTCTGTCTCCACTTGGGATAGATTGATGTTTTTCTAGATTCTCAATTCAATCCCATTCAAAAATGAATTGTCATTCTCCTAAATACTTGTTACATTTCCATAGTGTGCCTTAAATTCCATTATAACACTCCCTCTCTAGTCCCGAATGAATCCTCCTCCTCTAGGAATACCCTATTTTCTAGAGCCATCTGTATTCAGTTTGAATCAATCATCAGTGGGGAACCACCACAACCAATGGCCATGTAACCTAGTGCAAGATGAGTGGTCCGTGGAGGAAAGAACTCATAGAGACCATATAGATGATGCTTATTTCTTATTTTTGAAGAAGGGAACCATATCCTCCAGCATGTTCCACGTCCTATCAATGATGGACCTCCTGATAGATGGAATCCCCTCGTATCTCGCCCTATTCATTTCTTTCCATTAGCAATAGCACCCTACATTGAGAATTAAGTAATGATCCGTCCTTTCCATGCCCGCATTGTCGGTCCCTTGAATCCATCTTTCCAGGAATGGTTCATGCCTATGATCCTAAGAAGCATATGCCGTAAACCCATAGAATAAACTCTAAACACCATGCACCCATTCCCATACAAATAAGATATGGTTCACATTCTCCTCGCTTTTACTTATACAACAGTGACAACATGACATGCTTTTATACCCAGATTCTTAATGCGGTCATCTATTAGAATGACATGGTTTCTACTCTGCCAGATGAGGAAGCAGTATTTTTATGGGATCATATTGCACCAAACCTCCTTGCTACATCTATCACTTTGATAATGTGGAGTATAAATCCTTTAGTAGTCCATGTCATTATAAAACCACAAGGAGTAAGGAAGAAGGAGAAAAAACTCATCTATCAGGTTCTGAATTGGTGATAATATGATTGAAATACTCATTCTTCATCACATCCATAGACTTCAAAATGAAGTTGGGGAAACAACTCACTTCTTTGAAGGTGATGGTTGGGGTAGGGTAGCCTGAGTACCCTATCACCTCACCAAACCAGTTGTCAAACCAGAATAGAATATTACCCTCCCCAAAAATCCATAGTGAATTTTGAAGAAGGATCAGGATGATGGATCTAATCAAGGACTAAAGAGGTGATTCGTTCATGTTCTGGTTTCACATGATACTTCCCTGTTTACATGAAATAGCCTTCCCCCTCAAGGTTTTCCCTCAAATAGTTTCCCATGATAACTTTTGATGCATGCATTGCATGGTGATAACTAATATTCTAATGTCGATTCACCCCTCTTGGATGGGCCTGGCCATCCAACCTCATGTGACCTTATGTATTTTCCCATCCTAAGCAGAATCATAGATGAAACCCTCCATATTCTTATTGATTGATCTTATTAACCCTTTTAGAACATTCGTCGATTCCATTTCATGCACTGGGATTACTGACAGAACACTATTGACTAAATTAATGCGACCCCCAAAATAATGGTGGTGGTTCTTCTAATTGAGGATGTGGTTCATGATCTCACTCACCACCTAATCGATTTCCCAAATGTGCATTATGCATGGTGAAATCATTGTACCAAAGTATTACAGAGTGAACTATCCTCGTTGAATGCCTATCATATTGCTCAGGGGTTCGGCCCTCCTGGTCTCACACTTGTTTAAGAGGAAAAACTCTCTTTTATCATTATTGATAGCTTGGCCTCTCCAGTAGAAGTAATTATCAAGAATTCTATTGATCCCCCAAATCGATATCTGACCTAAATTCATGAATATTATGGAATCATCAACAATCATTAGTTGTGGAACCGACAGGATGCTCTGTTTCCTTTGATAGGGAAGGTTGTCTCCATCCAGAATCCCTCTATTTATCCATCAACTAAGAACATCCTACTGTAAAAAAAATAGTCTTGGGGAGATCGGATCTCCTTGTCACAATCCTATTTTAGATTGGAAAAACCTTTAGGATCTCCCCCTGAATTAAATTGAAATCCATGGAGAACTAAAGCAACGAAATAGAATATCCCATGCCCACGTGGAGAACCCCATGTGAATCGGCACTCTATTAATAAAATCCCATTCTATCATATCATAAAACTTTTTGATGTATAGTTTGATGATAATATTAGACCCATGAGACCTGGTAGAAATATACCTGATCATCTCATCTGTGAGACCCACCACACCTTGAACCGATATGCCTTTCACAAATTTGTTCTACTAAGCGAGATGCCTTGGGGGGAGAAAATCAGACAACCTCTGTTTGATAATACATGTCAGGATCTCGTATAGAAAGTTACATTAATTTATTGGTCTATAATGAGATATGGAGGATGGATCTTTGATATTTAGAAGTATCGCCAAGGACGTAGCGCATCCCACCCAAGTGAGACCTCCCCCCCCCAAAAGTCTTTATTCGCACCAATTATATCATCTTAAATAATTTACCATGATACCCTATAGAAAGTTCCTTTGAATTTAACATGTGATCAATATATAAAATACTAAAAAATCTAAAACTACTTCTGAATGTTATTTGAGAATGTTGAATATAAGATATAGTTTTTAAGAGAATCTAAGAGAGCCCCATATCAAATGGTATTGAAGAGTGTTACATGAAATAATGGGAATATAAAACTATACGAATCAATAGTTGAAAAAATATCATTATCCTCAAGACCTCTGAAGTAAATATTTATGATAATGTTGAGAAATGATGAGAATCTAACAAACTTAATCATTATTTCTATGGTAGAGAAAATTTTAGTGAATCCATACATGAATTTTTGAGATGTAGGGGGATATGAGGCAAAGATAAATCTGTAAGTCTTAAGAACATTTCCATTTAATTCACATAAAGGGAGAAAGGTAGACAATAATATCTAAAATGTGGTAAAGGGAATGGTTTTAAAGGGTTGAATATTAAATGAAGAGATAATATTATTTTATTCAATTGTTTCATGTGTTTAATGAGATATTTTCAAAAAAAATCAAAAGGATATAATTTTGTAACATAAGTGTGATGGGTTAGACCATATGGTCTTATGTTAGATTTGTTCAAAATATGTTTTGAAATAATTGAATTAATCATAGTGAGTTACATGGAAGTGTTTAATAGTTCTTGGAAAATGGTTCAAGAAAACATGATTGCTTTTATATAAGAATGAAATATAATATGGTTTACATGAACATGGAATCCATGTTTTGTAGTTATGAAGCACAAATTCATGGTTTTACAAGTTCTGTATAATAAATTATATTAAATTTTTGAGTTGATTTTTTTGATAAAATAATTCAAAAATGGATTTGGAGATGTGAATATGTTTATTCTTGATACATATAATATTGAATGATTTTGAATATGTATGAAGGTTTATTTTAAAGGTTTTGGATAATATAAAAGTAGACTATATATTTGGAATGTGTGTTTAGAATTTAAGATAATGGTGTTCTTTGGTTTAACGTTAGTTTTTATAGGCTTCTTTAACATGGATATGTAGGAATAATTTGATAATCCTAGATTTCATAATTTTCCTCAAATGTTGATAAGGTTAATTTAAATTTCATAAAGATCAATTTCTGGAAAAGGGATGGATGTCACCCTAGGAACATAACATTTATTAGAAAGGTAGAAGTTTCATTTTTTGAAAATAAAAAGGATATCACCAAGTGAATATAAGTTTCATTAAAAAAATATAAGGTTAATTTTGTAAAAAAATCAAGGATGTCATACTATTCGTGTAATATTAATTCGAGAACTATAACTTCTGTTGGATAAACGTATGGTCCATTTTGTGAAAAAGGTATAAAAATTCCCATGTGTTCATATGGTTCATTTATTGGTAATTGAAATCAATTTATGGTAGAATAAATATTTTATAAGGTTTATATATGAATTTTATAAGGTTATCTAAGAGTTCATATGGCTCATTTGAAGTCCATAAGATTATTCATTGGATATTATAATGTTGTTTTCATAGCATAGTATTTTTCATCATTGATCCTTTTTAAGTTCATTGGAGAATTTTTTAAGGTTAATTTCCTTCAATAAATTGCATATATAGTGATAGTGTTAGGGGATGTTTGTAAGGTTCATTATATTTTTCATTTTCATTAAACTTTTTTTGTATGCCAAAATCATTTTATTAATAATAAAATATAGCCAATAATAGAGTCAATAGAACTAGGAGATAATAAATATGATATTAGTGAGATATTATACTATGCAATTACATAAATGTGAAATGGAAAATTTTTGGTGATTTTAGGGATATAAAACCCCTCCATCAGTGAGGAGAATGTATGATTATTATTTACAATAATGGAAATATTATTGATCACATACTATGATTAATAATCAGGTCAAGTGAGAAGAATTAATATTTGGTTTCTATGGATGAATAGAGATTATAATTTATAAGGATTTTTATAATGGTTTTTAGCAATTAAAGAAGAATATTTCTCAATGATTATTAAATGCATTTTCAATTTTTAAATTATAGAAAATTTTCAAGGAATAGATAACTATTAGGATAATTAATTTTATATAATTAAATGAGAAAGAGATATAATTTATGAGATTAAGCAATGAGATTATATAGTAAATGGCATGAAAATATATCTATAATTGGTGGAACCACACTCTCCGAGTGAAAATCTCCCTCCTCTGGGGTTTCCTCGGTTTCTTCTATGATGGTTTCCCATCCTTTCATTTAACACTTGATTGGTGACTTCAATCGTCATCAGCAAGATCTATGAGATTTCCTTTAACTCTATTCATGGGTATTTTCTGCAGATTATCTTGTTCCATGACTCTGCTCAGTGTTTATTCTTCGTCTTTGGCTGGATTCAACTCCATCATTCTTGGTTCTAGTCTAGGTCATGCCTCTTTTTATCTTTATCTTATTATATCACATCTAGTGGTCTTGGTGTCTCCAAAGGCCCCCTTTTTCTACTATACAAACCCCTTCCACTAGATCTTGTCATATCTAGTCTTCCATACACGGTTCCTACCCATTCAAGCGGTGAAAGGTGAGGATGGAGAGATCAGCAGTCCAAGATTCTTCTTAGGCGATTCTTGTTAGTCCTGAAGGGAGATTGGCTCGAATGTTGAATGTCTAATTTTGTAATTTGGGATAGTGCAGTGGTGTCTGGAGGGTCAAAGGTGTCGGTGGAATCCCAGGTCGTGGAATGTGAGATGATTTGGCTGACTGGATTTACAGATTCAACACCTACTGCAGCGTGTTCTTGCGTGAGGTTCGCAGATTTGGAGTAGCATTAATGGGTTGATGTGAGGTCTATTTCAGTGGGTGGATGACTTAGAGTGCTAGTTTGAGGAAATTCGGGGCTCAAGATTTGGGGATTCCTTAGTGTTTTATGTTTAGGGAGTTTCTGGTTCAGCTTATATGGAATTATTCAGATATTTATTGTAGATATGGCTTTTATTCTGTGATTACAGAAGAGGGGGATATGTGTTTCTCTGTTTTGATGATATGTGTTGGTTGTTATTATGGTTTCACTGCTCAAGAGTGATTATCTTGAATTTCATATTTTTTTGCATTTAATTTTTTGGTTCTACATGTTTTTTTAAAGAATTTTCCTTCACAGGTTCTAGTTTCCCTCGTTTCATTTGGATGGTTTAGCATTTTGAAGGTACTGTTGGGTTGGTGACCTCAAATCAGGGATAGGTGTGGTGACATCCATCATCAGCCATGAATCATATTTTAATGGACATATATGTTTTTTTCTATGACATTTCCTCATTGTTTTTCAGTCTCATCTTGAGTTACATTAGGTTGACTCTGTGGATATTCTTATGAATCTTTGTTGGGTTGGCGGATCGAAAGATATAAAGTCGTGATGGAGCTTTTCATCCATATGTCCTAAACATTGAATTATTGTATGGAGATATTCTTTGACACATTGTGCCCCAGCACATCGAAACTTCTAAAAAGAGGGGTCACACATTTTTTTGACTGATCTCAATGTTGCACAATCTGGTGAGGGGGTGATGATATTTTCTGGTGCCTTCTTGGATATTTGTTTCTTTTGGACTTCTTTCATCCACTTGGCCTGTTCATTAAGTATTTTTCCATTATTTTAAGTGGTTTTTCTTTCCCAGTACTAAAATAGGACTATTTGTTTCTTGATCATAAAAGGGGACTTGACCCCCAAAAATTTAAAAAAATGGAAATATATCTCACAAGATACATGGACTTTTTTATAATATGAGACAAATAAAAAGTTGAGGATAAAGGTCAATGAGGCTGCTAATTCTGAAATATTTGTATGTTGGAGGAGAAAATAATATAAATAGCCTATATTATATCATATATCTAGTTATAAAGGGAATAAAAACAAGAAAATAAATCCACATGAGGATTCTAGTGATCATATTTGGGTTTTCATAGGGAATAATCTTAGAGATGTGGAGTACCAGTGCTTCAATTGGTTGTTAATGATGAGCAATATGGAACTTACAGTGTGAAACTATCCTTATCTAGAGTAATTATTACTACTACAGTGGATTTAGGATAACATAGACTCAAAAATTAGTTTATGTGATTATATAATCTATTACAGAGAATAATGAGTGTGGCATAATTTGATTTCAACAATGAATATACCAAAATTTGATGATGGATGAATAATTTCTTCCCCTAAAAATAATTGATAGACCCTCATGTTTATAAAATACATAGATTCTTCTAGATAGAGTGTGTGAATAAAATGTGTGGTCAGTCCAACTTGAGTAAGGGGTGATATAACCAACTCATTTTTAATTAAGTTTTCCTTATCATGGGGTGACCACAGCGAAGTCAATATTCACCAGTATAATGTTGGAGTTGATTTTGAAAAATGAATCAACATAAATGTTTGATACTTTTACATAACCTAGTGTAAGAGAACTAAATAAAAATATTTTTATTATTTAAAGATTTAAATTATAATATATATATATATATATTATTTAGTGAGGTTATGAGGAATCATAATCATGTGAAAAGTTGTAAAAATTTATCACTCTCATAGTAAAAAGATCATAATGGGAAACATAAATAATTTAAAAAAAGGAAAAATGGTTTTAATTTCCATAGACCCTAATTAACCCTCTCAATGTTTCAATTTATGTAACAATGTATTTCATGTTCTATAATTTAATAAGTACCAGATAAACACATCTCATTTTCTTTGAAGAGAATCTGGGGAAAAGGAACCAAACATAAACTTTTTCCAAAATCAAATGAAAATTATTTATATAAAAGAGAATATATTAAGAAGAAAGCATTTCCCATTATTTAAACTAGGTGAAATCATGAGAAACATGGAAAATATTTACTCACATGCAATAATAGTGGTCAAATTATTTTTTATTGAATCATGGATTAGTGATTTTGTAGGGATAGATATCCATATAGTGCGGATAATTATAACATCAATTATTTTTAAATTTTAATTAATTTCATTAGAGATAATTTTTAGTTTATTTGTATAATTTTTACTTAGTAAAATGGAATTTATAGGTGTTATTTATGATTGATTTAACTTAGTGATACTTTTTGTTATGTTATTATATGTAAAATATTCTTTATGTGATTGATATTGGGTAAATTATTCAGATAATGTAGAATTTATATCTTTTATTTGATATAGAAATATAATATTATATATTTGAACATTATAGGGTTGGAAAGGGTTTTAATTGTGATCAAATTATAGGATTCATAAGGGCTAGAGAATTTGACACTAGTAAATTATGATTATGAAATTAAAAGAATAATTTAGTTTTGATGATGAACATTTTTTATTAATAGAAAAAGTGGTGTTTACAAAAAATAGTAAACAATATTTGAATCATTTATTAAAAGAATATTTTCATAGAGACTTTCTTTGAGAAAATATAGAAATTTAGTGTATAAATATATGAGTTTCTTGACATACTCTCATCTATGATACCCTTATACTTATCCATTGGTGGTTATAGAGTCTAATCATGTGGTGTTTATAGAATTTGGTTTTTCATAGATTACTAATTGATTATGAATTAATACTCAAAAATGATGTTTGGTTTTTATGAATATAATTAAAGGGATAAACATTCCATGCATAATAAAAAAGTACCCTCATATTGATTTTTTCATCTTTAAACGTTTAGAGTGGGTGATTTAAGATTTTTAGTATGGAGTCTTGAAAAATGGAACTTGGGTTATAACGCTATCTAAATCCTACCCTACAACCATAAAACACCCATTTAAATATTTCCTTACAACCTTAAAACTCATCCTTTTTTTCAATTTAATGTCACAAGTAACATGGGGTTGTGGAAGTCATTGGAGACCAGGAATTCTTAACCTAAGATCCACAAAGGGGTTGTTCCATTATAACATGGGTTATGTTAATTCTAAATGGGTTCATTTTTAATGCGAACTAGCTATAAGAAATATACTAAATGGTATCTTTTATTCTTTGGAATTAGGAACTATAGTTTATAGGAAATTTGTAAGGATAGAGTTAGTATTTTTTACCATTAAGGAAATTTTCTTTGGAAAAAAGTGATGAATATAATGAAAGTATTTATAGTAACATTTTCTTAATAATTCTATGGATGATTAATGTCTATGGATTTTTATTGATGTTTTTTTAGTTTTTTTACTTATGTTATGATTTATTAAATAATTTTGTAAAATTGATTTGATAACATAGTGGTTTACATAGATTTATTAAAACATATAATTGAGTATTTTTAAAGAAAGAAAATAAAATAAGTTTTTCATAGTAATGAGATCTAAATTTTCAAAAGTTCATTTTCTTGTCTCAAATTCTACTTGATTTTAATATAGTTATATTATTGATATTTTTGGAATGGAAAACTATTTTTTGTAAAAATTATTTGTTTTGGAAAATGGTTGGAATGATATTTAAAGAATCTATGGTTGTAATTAACCATGGGGAGTGTTTTTAAATAGCGACAATTAGAGTAAAAAATAATCATTTAAATTTATTTATCAGTGTGATTTTAAAATTTTTATATTTTAAGAAGAATACTATGTTCGATAATATATACAACATGCAACACCAATTTTAAATGAACCGTAAAATCGTATAATTTTATGATCATTATAATAAATTCAATGAATATGAGAGTATGAATATAAATAAATTAAGTATTAATAACATATAAATTTACTAATAAATATATTTATTGAATAATTATTATGAAAAAATCACTAGATTTTAAATAAATTTATTTTATGTCACAAAAATACATTTTATTCAATGTTAACATTTTTTCAGTGAGAGAATAGAACAAATAATTTATAGCATATTTGGAATTTATTTTGCTAAATTTTTTTATTTCTGAAATCAACATGTTAAAAAATTATAGGTTTAATTATTTATGATTTTTTTAAAATACAAATTTTGTTTAAAAAACAGATTTTTATCAAAAATTGACTTTTCATTTTATGTCCCTACAATGTCACATTATATTTTTTATTTTTTTTAAATAAATTTAACTTTTTTATTAACATAATGTAATATATGTAATTTGAATAAACATTATACATTAATTGGGTATAAAAACTTGTTCATACAAAATATAAATCTATGTGAAAACTCTTGTTTTAATAAATTTGCAAGATTAATTTCAAATTAATTTCATCCACTCATGGTGATTGAATCTGAAAAACTGGATATATTATTTGAAATAATGGGGCTCAAATTAGGAAGATAAGTTCCATTTATTTTTTTCATTGTGAATAGCATCCACTATAAATATTTCCCACATCGGCAAGGGTAAAATGAGAAAAATATGATTAAATCAATGAAATAAGGACTTCAAATCAATCCAAAATGTTAATAAATTTTATTTTTTGAGATACACTTGACTATATCCATACCAAACTCTATTATATTTCATTTTCGTTCTATATTCTATTGATATTTTTATTTATATTACTTTATGTAAAGGTGGTTCCTTACTATTCGTTTTATAGAGAGGTCTTGAAGCTCAACCTTTTAAAAAAATTGATTATTTTTTTAAATAATATTTAATTAAGTTATTCAAATATCATAAAAAAAGTTCAGCTGAAAAATTAGGATGATAAATGGTATTACATTTCCTAAATTTTCTATTTATGATCCAAAGTTCACATTATAAGTTAAATCATAACACAATGATATTGAAAAATTCATTACCATGATTAAGTTAAAAATTAGTTAACCGAGTGATTAAAAACGATAATGAATAAAATGATATAAAAAAATAAAAAAAATTAGGGTGACTATAATAATACGATTCCGTCATTATTCTATAATAAATGTTATTTTGGATTAATTTTACATGATTTAGACACGTATTATATTATAATATTGTATGAAATTTCTAAAAAAATATCCTTGCCTCCTTTATATAAGGACACCCCTTCTCCCTTTTATTGAAACATACATGAGCCATATAGATCAAAATATCATACAAATTTCTCTTATAAAAGATTATTGACATTACATATATTCTTTTCTTCTTAAATGACTATTCCAAGGGTCCTTATGAAAGGATCTAATGGATACCAGGTGAAAGATAGGTAATCATCACACTTGGCCTATTTCAAATATATTCTTATTCTACCTTATATGAATATATTGTATTCAACATAAAATAATAAATTATTTTCCATTAATTTACTAAAATTTTATAATGATTATAGAACCACCGTTTTCCACACTCTATTTCATCAAATGAGAAGTGAATGTATTTCACATGCATACGTGTAGAGAACCACCTCCACGTAGTGATAAAATTCATTTTCCATAACCATATTTAATGGATAGTTGTTATAATGAGACTAATTTTTAAATATGATATTTTTTATTTAATTACACATACATAACTTTAATATCATATCAAACTTTTTAAATTATCATCCATGGAAAAATGATATGTTTGATCATACGTAATTGTCAACTACCACCTCCATGAAGCGAAGTGATTCATTTTTCATTCCTAATTTACATGGATGTTAAAAATTATATATTTAATGAATATATATCTTACATATTATATAATTATTATTATTGAAAGGTGATTTTTTATTTTCATTTGATTCATTCCATCTGTGAAAAAGTATTGACAATGTTGAAGTGCACATACGACCAACCGTCTCCATGAATGGTGTAATTCATTAAACTATTTAAATATTTTAGGGATGACTCTAAGAATATAAATAATGAATACCTATGATATTTATATCGTCATTATTATTCCAGAGAATATAAAATAATGGTCCATTTTACCATGTTCAACACAGAAAATCCATATTGAAATTATGAACTGAAAGTCCTCAAAATAGAAAAAGTGGAAAAAATGATTCTGTAATAAAATATGACACTGTAATAAAAAAATTGTTTAATGATAAATTAATAATCTTTTGAAAAAATTTTAAATATTAAATAACTGATACATGTTCATTATACATTTTTTAACGGACATACATAGAAAGTCTCAATTTGAGGTAAGACATTTCATGTCAATTTATCGTCATTGATGAGTATTTTAATGTTATACACATATTTTATTTTATATGGTTTATATAAAACCATTATAAATTTTATATATGTAATCCTTCATACATATATTTATTTGATGTTTCAATTCAAATTATTTCATCAAATAGGATTTCAGTTAAAAGTTACCAATTTGTAATGGATTTCTTAACTCAATTTCCATTAATTGGGATATACTTCTACATTATTGATTTTTTTATTCCATGGTTATTTTTGAATTGATCACTAGTTTTTTTAACTAAAACATTTTTAATGTTGATTTACATATGTGTAAATAATAAAATAATGGATTGATTTTTATATAAAATTCTATGATCATTGTAATGGTTTTCATTTTCTCAATTTAATTTTCCTATGAAATTTTTCATATTGTTCCCCATGATTTCATTTTATGGTGAAAAAGTTACCATATGATGGGATTTTGAAATATTACTTCATGATATTATTGGTATGAATATATCCATTTCATACTCTTTATATCAATTACTTTTTATTCAAAAGATTGAAAATCTACAATAGTTCTATGTCATAATATCTTTTCATTTCATGAATATTTATGTTCAAGGATCCTTTGGGTAAATCATATACATTAACTTTCATGAATATTTCCAAAAAAAGTTTATGATTATTAGAATAAAATGGTATGATGTGGACTGGGTAGTATAATCCATTTATATTACAAAGGGGGATATATTATTAAGTCACTAATAGAGGGTTTACAATTTTGTATCTATCAACTACAGTTCTATGAACGAGTTTGTTGATTACAGGGGTTAATTGGTGTAAAATAACTATTTTCAATCATAAAATCTTTGAATAGGCTCCAATGGGTTTGTTTAAAAATCCATAAACACCCAATGTATCTCACGTCTGCAATTCATGGATCTACTTTCCAAAAGTATGACATTTGTTTGATAATTTGGTCAATGACACTTAAGAACTGACATTGGTTGTGAAAAAGGGAATATGGGCTCATCTCACCCTTTTGGAGGGAACTATTTCATATTCAGCGACTCTCTTATAGATTTAATATATGTTTTCATGTTCTTAAATCCTAGGTTTATTCCCATGAATGAATCTATGGGTAATACCAAGAGCAGTAGTCGATCATGATTACGCATGGGTTTGGAATCATCAGTATGTATCTAAGTTTCTCCATCGATGGAAGGATCTATATGTATTTGAATATCTCCATTGATGTTACCATTTTATGAATAAATAAGAGAGTTTTTTTTTATTTCACTAAAACATAGTTGGTTTTAAGACACATGGAATAACACACTAGATATTATCATCATCTATGTGGTATGTGAGCTATTTAGTTGTCGGGATTGAAACCATAATATGGCCTTCCTATGTATCCTCATGAGAGTAATTAGAATCCATGTAGTTCAATGTCACTTTACTGAATAGAACCCTATTAATGTCATGTGATAAGGACCCGACCATGCAGTTTAATATCATGATGCAAGTAAATCTTGGTGAAAAGTTACCTAGAAAAGGTGGTGTGTGACTTATGCTGAGGAATCCTGAGATACCCAAAAGAGATATGGTCTCATAAGTGGATATGATCTTATTGAGAATGTGTCCCAGAGAACATTAGGCTGATTTGGGGTTGGGTTCGACCTCAATTGGGTTTCCTATATATCTAAGATATTTTTGAATCAAATCCATAACAGTTCAGTTTGAGTTTGGAATTACACATTAGTGGAGGCCCATTAAAAGTTCATGATTGGGGTTTCTGAATGGGAGCTCCCAGAAAGGGATATTTGATCGAGGGATCCACCTTATAGGAGACTCATGATTTGTATCAAAATTTGGGGTTATATTTATGCAACAGGACCACAATATAGATCAATGTTGGGGGTTACATCTCTAGAGAAGGTAAATGCTTTAGTATCATGCAGATTTTATGATTTCCACCAACCTCTAATCCCATGTGAGTCATGATTGGTGTGATAAAAAATAGGAGGTAGTGTATCCAATGATTGTACGACCCACTTCATCTTCTCATAGATGGTATTGGATCCTAAATTGAGGATGGGAGAGGTAATTTAGTGTTACCATTCCCTCTATTGTATTCATATATGGGATAGTAATATCTAAGGATCTATCCAAATACATCCTAGGAAATGGAAAAAAGGAACGGAGGTTCCAACTCTTACAATAATGGCTAGGGGTTACCTCTGTGGTAGTTCCCTAAATTTTGTTCCTGGGGGAAGGTAGGATATGGATCCTTGTCAAATGAAAACACAACTATGATTCCCTCTATTTATGCTTTAAACAAAGAGGTTCACAATAGCACCCCATTTTTGACACCCTCATTACTAAGTGAGTGTAAACTCAAGGTCATTCTGGGGGTCCTCCTTAAGACTGGGGTAGCCAACATGACTCTGCATACCATGGGTATTTAAACTCAAAAGGGTACGTTGGTGTTGCCACTGATTTTATCATAGATGTATGGTGGATTTGGAAGAGGCCTTGTCATCATGCCATAACACTGGTTTGTAGAGAGTCTAATATGGGGGATGATGATGAGACAAAAGGTAATGATCAGAGCCAGATGGTGTAATTCCACAAGGTATGTCATTCCACATAACATGTTCTTTTGTGAGACAAGGATTCTCTTTTGTAGTTGGTTACTATAAGGGAAAAGGGGCCATCTATGTAAAATGGTGGTACATGGAGCTAGGTTTAGTATATGTGGCTATTTTCTATATAGGATCAGGTTTTTTTCTATGTAGTTTGGTACTGTGTAGACTTCAGTTCCACCGGTGTAGTTATTTTCGATGTGAAGAAGGGTTCCACCCATATAGAGATTCCCTAGGTAGGGCCCAAGTTTCAAAGATGTCATTAGTTCTATGCCTCATGAGGAATATACCCACAATTTTTTTATTTCAAATACTCCCAAAAAGTTTTAGTTTTTTCCATACATAAGGATATTAAGTAGGTATTTAACTGCATGGAATCATCGATGGAGTCTATCTTTTGCAGATGGATCTCTAAATTATTGGTTTCAGCCGATCTCCTCTCAATATTTAGATTATATATTGTCAATCCATGATTTTTTATCCCCTATTATCAATCCTCAATTTGCGATCACTTCTTTAGCTCCTATCAAGTTTTATTTATATATTAGTGAGGAACTGGATACCAAAGTTGTTGGTTGTTTATGATGAGGTTGTGATTGTTCTTTTTTGGAAATACATGGATGAATCCCAGATCATGAACTCTATTCCTAATAGGAGAATCAGGTCATCATTTGTGACATCGAGGATCACTACCTCAGTTCTATGAATGAATTCATTTCATTCATAGGGAGCAATCATTTTCACCCAACCTACAATCCATTTTAGTTCGTTGGAGATGTCATGTGCATGGCTGATATTTCTATTTCCTTCACATAGATAATTTCATTTTGGGTAACTCGGATCATCTCCTTCCTCCCACGAATTTTTTAGTTAATGGGTATTTCATAAAGTGGATCTACATACCATGTAGTGGTTTGTGAAGGGATAATACCTTATAGCCTGCCTTTTTCCCTTTTCCATTTTCACTCTTTTAAATATTTTTGTCTTTAACTCTTCATTCATTTTGTTTTTCGTCATTTTCAAAATTAAAAGGATAATTACAATTTACCATTCAATGCCATCAGGACCCAAAAAAAATTCCCCCCATAGAAACAGGCTCTTATTGGGATGAAGTGGAATCTATTATCATGTAGAAGCATTCCTGATTTGAATAAAATATTGCATAATGATCTAATATTTACCTTGATTCAAACGTCTCAAAAAAAATATTTTTATTGTTTCTAGGGATACTATAAAAACATAATAAACATTGTTTATTTTCCCTTTTAACCCTAATTCATGACTAAAACCAATTTGGCGTGGTCTTTGTTGGTATAACATGGCTTTTTATAAGCCTCCCTTTGTGAGTGTTCAACGTAAAAGGATTTTTTGTATCTTTAATTATTGACAGCTCAATGTTTTTCTTAAATCATTCAATTAACTGGTTTAGGAAGATGATATTTTACTTTTACCTGGGGCTTATTTTTTATGTTTTAAACCTATTGAGTGACATGACTCTTTAGATGGGTAGTTTATAGACTTGAAAACCAGACTATCAATCCTAATGTTTTATGTCCAATATCATTGACCATTAATAGCAGGAAAGGGCCCCAAAAGAGTGTATTGACATAGAATTCCCTAATAATTCTCATACATGAGTGAGGGATGTTTCTTGATCCATGTATTATCATGATTTATTTGAATCTAAGACATGATATGGGCAAAGTACGTGATGAGTAGGCGAAATAATGGTCTTCAACAATATTTTTATAGGGTTTAATAGAATAATGAAATAATTTCTGAAGGATTAAAATGTCTTTAGTTGACATAGCATTTTTTAGTTACTTATACAGAGCCAACTAGGTACCCTTAAGACACTGGCTGAACATTCCTGATGTCCAGGTGATCTTATAAGACTTTATATTTCTCAAGACCATCATGAGTGGCTTGTCAGATTATGTGATATTTGAAAATTATCGTGGTATCTATTTTATTATTAATTAATTAATTAGAGACCACTTCTACATGAATTTGGATTGTGTAAATGATGGTTGATGTACAATGTAATTTTTCATTGTGAAACCAGGAATCATAGGATTTCATTTTTGTAACAAAGGGGGTACATGGTTTTATCTTTTAATAGTAGTCTAACTAGAAATGCCCTCCCAACTTCAAGCATGAATGGGGAAATGATATAAACTGTAATCTAGGTGGATTTAGAATCCAAGGATTGGTATGGTGAATGTGAACTATTGGTTTATATGGAGGGAGAAAAAGCCTCTCCCATGGATGAATTTTCACCTAGTGGACATCCATTTTTTGTGGGAAACATATGCAGATCCACCTAGGGTGTATTATTTATAATCAAATAGAGGATAACTCATGAAAATAACCTTCAATATCTGATTACTGGTGAAGATTATGGGGATTCAGAACTCTCCAGATAGAGAGTGTCATTTATGAAAGCAGGGTGTATAAACAAGAAAAGGGGGAATTTTGAGCCAAAATTACCCCAAAATAGCTAGAGATGTTTCTTCTATGAGAGTATAAGAAGATTTTTTGTGCAGATATGGCCCATTCATAGGAAGAGGGACATTTGTTTCCTATGGGGAGACCAAATATTGAATTTTGGGTGTCACTATATATCCTGTGAGCGCAGGAATCAAGCCATACATAGTTATTGAAGAAGCAATCCCTATATCGGTCGGAAACGAACCAAGGGAGGGTCATTTAGTTTGGGGTGGCTAAAAAAGAAAATAATAATCCATTTTATTCTATCACAAAGTTTAATGTCATGTGACTAGAACTATACACATATAGTTTAATGCCTTCGTGTCATGAAAATGGCATCACAATTTAATGCCATATTTCGAGGAAGATCTTCCATAGAAACAATTAATGATTAGAGGAGAACCAGGCTAATATATTATAAATTACTCGAAATACTAGGGGGAACACATGTATAAACCACGATTTTGGTGATCCTCATGTCAGAAATAATGATAGGGGATGGGTGACATTGGGGCATACAGAGCTAAGAAAATCCTATATTGAGGATGAATTTTCTCTAGTTGATATTTTGTAGGAAACAAATGTCGGGCCAACCAGGGTGTATTTTTCATAGTCAATAAGAGATGTACTCATGACACTAATCCTCCATCACCAAAGGCCATGGAGTCTTATAATGATAAAAAACTACGTAGGGTATGAATTTTGATGCATGGGAAGGGGATGTATGGGAATGTATAAAATATCTCAACCATAATTGTCTATAAAATATCAAATCACCTTTAATGATATAACTCATACATATCGGAGTTTATTTTTCTTTCATTTATCCCAAAATAAAGGACCCAGACTTCTAATCTTCAATATGAATTTTCATTTGGTGATATATTTTTCTTTTCTTGGCTTTGTTGTTGGGGATAAGACATAGGGACTAGGTTTCACTATGTATCCCATTTGAATAAGAATCAATCCATATATAGTTCTTATGACCCCATGTAATTTAGCTTCATGTGGTGAGGATAAAGATGAACTGATGTAGAAAAAGGAAAATTATTTTTTCGAGATCCATTTATAAGACCAAGAACTCTCCATGTGTCTCTGTAGAGAATGAATTGAGACACACGGTTCATGAAAATGTTCCCTAAGTATGTTTGATTCATTCACATGAAATGTGATATGTTTTTTCCTTCAGATGGACCTGATATTGGAGATCTAAGTGTCACTACGTATTCTTCAAAGGTATGAATGAATATACATGTAGTTATGGAGGTCTCCTTATACCCATATGGCTTGTAAGAAAGGAGGATGGAATTTTGAACATGATATGGTGGACGTACAATGCCAAGGGTGATTTCCTTTTATGTGAGGGAATTGTGATGGTGTTTCATAGTTTATATTCATGTTTCTACAACGTTGAGAGATTAAATTTTCTAATGGGATGTTCATAGATTTTATGATATAGGATGCCATGATTGAGGTCATATGAGGCCATACGCCACACCACACCCTCTAGAAGGGAACTCAGGCCAAGGGTATCAAATAATGAATTGATCGATGGATGGTCCTGAGATATGATATTCAGACATAGCTACATATCCCATGAGGGCGGGAATAAACACAAACATAGTTCTTTGATGGAAAATTCCCTGCATTGGTTGGGTCCATATGTAATGAAGGAGGTGAATTTTTATTCCTTTTTGTTTTGACGGTGGTTATACCTGAGACATGTATTCCATGCATCGTTGTGTATCCTAAAAGGGAAGGAATCAAGTCGTACAAATTTCTTGGATAGTAATTCCCCAAAAACATCTAACCCATGTAAAGTGGAGGGAAATTTTCCTATAACTCATGGATAAGAATGGAATATAGAGTCTTGTAATCACTATGTTTCCAATTGTAATCATAATGAATCCATACATTGTTTTAGAGAAAAAGAGTTCCTAAAAGATTCTGGTTCTCACATAGTAACATGGACCATTCATCGTTCTCCTACATAGATCTATCTCATGTTCATAAAATCATTGATTGTAATGATGGTATCTATACAGTTTAACATCATATTGTTAGGATGATAAATTCCATGTAGTTTATTATATTTTAGTAAAGACACTGATTTCCCGACCTAAAGGGGAAGACAAATGGAATCCAATTGTTTACCATATTTCAACTAGGATGAGAAGTCTTAGTTTATAGACATAGAGTTTGGACCATATGCATAGTTTATTATCATACCACTAGGGAAAAGGAATCACAGTTTAACATCATGTTTTAAGGAAGAATTCCATATAGTTTAATGTTGTATGGTTGCGACATTAACCCTATACTGTTTAATTTCATAATGTAAGGAATTTTCATATTATATTTTAACATATTGTGAGTATGACATGATTATTTTGGTTGCATGAAGTATTTCATTAGAAACCTTATATTGGAAGGGGTTGTAATGAGATGGCCATCCATTTCAATTAAAGAATATTATCTATAAGAGTAAACAAAATGTATTAAATACATTCCTTCCCATTTGGTTCCAATTTTTTCGGTTTCTTTCTGAGTATCATTGAAGTTATGATAACCAACCCTATTTCTAATTTGAGAAAAAATCAGAAGTGAACCATTTTATTGAAGGTCATTGAATACAGTTTTGGTAATCCTGCAAACGGGGTAAGGTATTAAATCTCATTTCATCGAGAACTTCCAATTTATCTGGTTTCTTTTCGTATATATCACATATGGATAATTTATCATACATAGAAACACCTAGTGAGGAAATTATAACTTCAATTAGTTGGACCACATATGTCTTATACACTAATTAATGTGGGGATTCTTAGGTAGCATTACAGGTCATTGCCCCATAGGCCCACAAATCCTAGAGGTGCTTGTCCAGCCATGACTTCTTATCTATATCCACTATCGTTTCGATTATATTAGATAGGTTCTTATTGAAGTCATATGTCTTTCCATTAGCCACTACATGATAGCAGGATGAATGGTTGGTCATGGCACCATACTCATTATATAATTTATCAAACACATTAGAATATAATCTAGTGGTGGTTTTTATTAGTATGGGGTGAGGGATGAAAATTCTAATTTTTATATTGGCCTTCAGAAATAAAAAAATATTTATTTCACCATCTTCTTGGAGGTGTATAGTTTTTGACCATTTGTAAAAGAAGGTTATCTCTATTAGGGTATTCCTAAATTACATAGCCATAGTACAAGTATATGGTCCCACAATGACCATTCCCCATATGGAAAATGACTAGGTGTACTTGGGTGTGTGAAGAAAATTTGGGGTTTAATGGATGAAATTAGCATGAGCAAGGTAGTAAAGAAACTTCTTGGTTAATACTGTGCATTCCTAAATCATATTAGGACAGTAGTATTGAATACTTTTAAGTTTACGGAATGATTTCATCCTAATTGGTGTGCACCATAGGATCATGTGTGTTCTGCATTCTTGATGGAAGCTATATCTTATTCCTCAATGCACATGAGAATGACCTCATCAGGATCCCACATATAGAGTACCTTTTATTGATTTTGGCATCATACAGAACAAAATTAATTGCTCGTATATGGGTTTGCTCCATCTCGGCTCTATATAATGGGAACTCTCCCTTTTATAGGGATTTCATAATGGGAGTCTACTATATAGTGTTGGGACTGTATGGATCATAGAGGGGGTGATCTCATTGATTTCTTCCATGTCGATCTGAATGAATGGTAAGACCATTTTTTGATGTGCAATGATGATGACTATTTCATCCTGGTCAAGATAAACTAGAGTTGTGGTTGTATTTTAAAATGAATCATGTTGGGTAGGGACATATGTAAATTTCGTATCTAAGGGTAATTCCTCCATAAATCCTCATACATGATCAGACAAAGGGATTAGCTCTTCCTTTTTTATGGCGTAGTAACCATTAACCAACTTCATGACTCTTTCCAAATAGAATTTTATCTTCTAGTGTTTCACTTGTACTTTGATGTCACAGCACTAGCCCTACAATGAGGGCTTTATGTTTTTAATAATTATTTGTGTACCCCTCAAACAATAGGAAGGACAAAGGAAATACTACCTTTACAGGAGATATGGGTATGAATCTGATCCCTACTTTGTTAATCTTTGCGTCTTCCATAATTTCCCCCATTGGACTTCTGGATGCACTGTCAAATTGTGTCTCCCATATTTGGGGATCTTCCTTTATAGTGAAGACAATATCATCAGGTATTTCAACTTCTAATGAAGTTATTTCTGTCAAGGGGTGTTCACCTTGAAAATTTTCTAATGCTTGGCCATTTATGGATTTCTAAGGAATGAACTATATGTAAAATTATTGCAATATGACCACCCACTATGACAATCATCCAATCAGCATTGGATGGTTTATATTGTACTTGAGTGGGATTCTATGAGATATCTAGTGGACCTCTTGATTCTACAGATAATACCGCAATTTTTTTAGTACAATGATTTGTACCAAACATATTTTCTTAATATCTGAGTAATGATTCTCAAAATAGATTATGATACTGATGATATTGTAAAGGACATTTTGGCTACTAGTGTTGTTATTTTGTGTGAAGAAGGATCCTCAGGATCACTCCAAGGTGGTCACATAAAATATGAGTGGTCTACCAAAGATTTAAGAAATTAACATAGGTGGCATTAAAATATAATTCTATGTATTGTCTAATTCACATTGACAATGATCAGTATATTAACATAAAAAACATTTCTTAATTAATTTGGTAAGGGGAAAACATTTTCTTTCAAGGTAGGATATGAAACTCTATATGTAAGCTTGGTGTACTTATATTCCTCAAAACAAAGTGAGGATGTGATATAGTGAAATTTCATGGATAGATTTTGTCATCTCAGGGTCTACATTGATGTCATGATGGCGGATTATGAAGTTGAGGAACTTCTCTAAGTTAACATTGAAATAAACTTTTAAAGGTTTCATTTTTAGATAGTTCTATTGATTTTTTGAAGAGGATTTCAAGATCTGATAGGTTGTCTGAGCATTGTCACAATTTTACAACCAGGTCATCAACATACCATTCGAAACAATTCCCTAGGAAGATATTGAAGTTACGATGCATGGATCATTGATATTTATAACTATAATTATTAACCCAAAGGGAATCAGGATATAGATGAATAATCTCTAGGGCCCTAATGTTGATAGATATTTTATTTTTAAAGAACATTTAGATTTGGTCTTATCCTAAATAATCATCCAAGAATGAGAGATCATAATATATGGAAATTTCATTGATTATCAATTCAATTATTGAGACTATGAAATATTTTATTGGATAATACAGATTCATAATATATGAATTTAATGCATACTTTGATTTGTATTTTTTTGGTGGAGAATATATTGGCCAACTATATGAGATATTTACCCTCCTAAAAGATGTTGTATCTAATGTTTTTATCGACCTCAACCTCTATTTTGGTATCATGTGTTGGGTTTGTCCTTATATATGCCTATTAATAACCCTCGATTATCTTCTGGAAGGACATGTTGGTTATTAGACACTTCAGGATGAAGACCTGGTATTTTTTTGTAGTTATAGGAAAGTAATATCTTAATGATTCTTTAGGAAGTTTATGTACACTTCATGCCTTTCAGGAGACATGTTTTCACTAATTCAGGTGGGTCATGGATCTTCTTCTATACCCATATTGAATTCTTTTAGTTCATCAATGTTGTTATAGTTTCCCTCCTCCCATGCTGGAGGAGAGTCCCTAAGAACTTCTTCCTCTTACTCTTTATCCTCTACTATTTCTTCTTCCTCTTATTCTTCCATGGGGTAATTATTCATGATATGAACTCTCTAGAGTTGAGTTAGGAGTCGATATATTGACTTTAAATGTATGAATTAACTTCCTCTGACCTGACTGGAAGCTAGGAATGTTCTGGAGAGGATGGACTGAGGGATAGAAGATGGTTTTCCTCTTCTTTGAACATAGTTTGCGAGGAAACGATTATCTAGATCACTAAGTATGGATTGAGAGAATTTTCATCAGAGTGTTCACCATGAACCTTGGTTTTATGATATTCCCCAATGCTTCTAGGCTCATGGGTCATTACAATAGTCATGAGGATGGTTGAACTGACCTCTATACTCAGACTCGTACACCAAACTTGATTGATGGGTATTACATATTATGAATCTATCTATTTGATGGGATCTATTGGGATCAATTCTATTCTATTCATGGTATTGAAAAAATCAATAATATAAACTGAAGGTTTCATCCATTTCCCCTCATAGAATCATGCATTGATATAATATGAATAGTAGGATTGGTTTAAGAATTTATCGGCATATAGCGTACCTAAATTTCCATTGATTCAATATTTGATGAAATGATGATATGATGAGGGAATCATTGTGTGGTGATGTAACCAGGGACTTCGTTTTAAAATATTAAGGTTCCTGTTTTGTAGTATGATAATAAATTATGAGTGAGCCACAAGGTCTCTACGATGGATCATGAGTTTAATTTGACACAATGGTTTATTTCCATTTTTTCATCACCTTGTAGGGTTATGGAGGAATGTGTAAAATAATACCCATTGCAGCCTAACAAGGGAAGTGTTCACACTGGAATGTAATTAAATTAAGATCAATTATCAACAAAGACTTTTGAGACATCAACACCATTTATCTTTTCTGGCAAATATGAGGGCCTGCTTTTCCTCTAGATTACATCATCCACATCTTGATTTTTGAAGGACATAACTATGAGACATTCTATAGGATCATTCTCTCTATGATATACAGAATTGGTCACAACTTCGTCTTCGAAATCCTAGGGGAATAACAGATCCCCTATGAGTGCTTCTCTAAGGTCACTTGATAAACTCAGGGCTTCCAAGTTTGATTGTTTTTTAGGAACACTACCCAATATCTTCAGAATATCAGACATCTAGTCAAAATTCCAATGATTCCCAACATGGGGACTCTCTATCACAAGATTTTTAGGTTCGTGATAATTATATAAAGATTGATTTGCCCTTGATTTAGGATTTGAAGGACCTTTCATTGTTTACGGTTTAGGTCTGGCAGGTTTTCCCACATGCCAAGAAAAATTAGGCACATGTTCTTATTCCCATGTGTATTCTGGACTGATTGGGCCAGAGTGGCTTCATGATGGTGTAGTTTAATTTTCCTTCCCCTTTTAGGTCCACTAAAGCACTCTTCCATGATTTTCTCGCAACATTGAATGTTTATGTGGGGGTTCATCCATAAGATTGGTTTCTTCCACATTTTCATATCCCTTGGTTTCCCTAGATTCTATGGCATCTTCTTCCATTTATTCAATTGGGTTTGGGGTATGTAGGTTAATATCCATACTCATCATCATAGAAGGGATCCATTAAGAGAATTAAATTAATGTATATAACGATAAAATCCCATTCAGACAATGAATATACCTAATCGACTGATTCTGGTAGTGGTGGTTGGTGGGGAGGTGTTGGTTCCTTCAGGTTTAATGGCATAAAATATGAGAGGTGTAAGGCTATTTTTTCCATGACAATAGTTTTTATTCCCAAACTTTCTTATTTATTTTCTTATTATATTATTTTATGGATGGTTTGCTTCTGGAGGACCATGGGGTCGAGGATGTCGGTTGTGTTATAGTGAGAGATATTGGGGGTATAGTTGGTCTCTTAAACTATGATTGAAGAATCCCATGAGTTTGTTTTATTTCCATACGAGTCATCAAACTATTAGACTATTTTGAATATCTTATCAAAACATATTTCCATTCATCTTTTTCATCATGGGTAGTAGTAGAAAGATATGCCACATGTGCTATTAGTGGTACCTATTTTACTAGTTTAGAATATCTCATATTCTATAGGGGTTCTTTGAAGATGACAAAAATCCATGATGGGATGTCCCAGAATCTAGTGGAAGGAAAAATAATTTGGATGATCATTAATACCTAATTAATCATCTCCCTTTGGCTCTGGTAGATTAATCAAATAAAAATTTAGGGCATAAATAAAATATCCACTATCTTTATTATCTCAGAATGATGATGTTTTTTCCTATTTTCCACAAACTAATTTTTCTTATATCCACTCTGATTTTTTTGAGTGAGTGGTTTATGTTGATGTATAGGGGGTAATGCATTATTTGGTGAAGTCCATGGAGTAGGAGCAGGTGTAGATTGTGGCTAAAGTATAAAAAATGTTTTTTCAACTCTTCCCACCCTTTTTTCGGGGGTCTATGGAGTTTCCTAGATTTTTATCATAGTCTATTATAATGATTATTTTATTATTTAGGTAATGGTAGAGAAATATCGGAAACCACCTGTGTAGTTCACTAGGATGGGTGGGGTTTGTGGATTTTAAAAGAGAGTTCCAATGCATATAGTGAGCATCCCATCCTAATGGAGTAGCCCGTTTGAGGTGTATGTCAGCCCTTTCAACCTGGCACTGAAGTCTGAGACTCTCCCATTATCCGGAAGTTTTTAGATCATCATGTATCTTACTATTTTCTTAGGAATTGTAAAATTGAACATGAAAAGGAACTACCTCATAAGGTCCTCCCATCATCTCATCCACTAATCTACAAAACTAATGTACTATACAAAAGTTGAAAAATTTTGAGTTTACATGAATCATTTATGTTTAACAGTTCTTTCTTTTTTGAGGTTCCCATCATTGGATCAAAATAGGATGCATAATGCATAATATGTTTATTTGGGTCCCACGAGCCACTCAATATGAAGAACACAAAGTTCTTGAAACATATTGGTAGTTTAACATTCCTCACCTAGTTAGGTTATGGTTTCTCTTCAAGAGGTATCAAAGAGAACTATCCTTCCATGACTTCCAATAGATCCACCAATGACTTAATGGTATTAATGATCACTTGAGGCATGTCCTAGTGAACCTTTGAATGGTAATGTGTAGGAGGGGGCACGATTGGTCGGGATGAAGATGATATTACTTAAGGCATATATTCAACCTATGGTATACTTATTTTATTTTACTGATCTTTTTCTGGTTTTTTCCTCAATGGGTTAAAATCATGATATACTTATGGTATTGGATTTAGGTAGACTGATGGTCCTTGCACCGTGTTGAATGGACATCCTTGCCTTGCTTCATTTGCTAGGATAAACCTCTGTGGTAGAGGTACACCTTTTATAAGTGTACATTGAGGATCTTTCAGTGGAAAATGAGCAGAATATTCCTAATGAAGGCTTATTAGGAGAACTGAAACATTTATTCTCCTCAACTATTTCATTTCCTCCTCTTTCCATGAAAATATTTCCTCAAGCGTGAGGGTCTTATTCTCATTGGGAAGAGTAAGTGTGTAGTATATGACCTTTTATTTGTTCTATTTCTCTTAGAAACTCTCAAAGGAGGTAATGAAATATTTGTAGAGGGATTTTCAAAATTTATGGTGGCCCTATTATTCGATGTATACACACTTACAAGTTTAGTGTGGAATTAATTTTGGGCAGAAGTATCATCTCTTTACGCTAATGTATCTGCATCATTTTCTCTATAGTTAGTAGGATTGATGTCCATAATGTTCACTAATCCATAATGCATTATTTTTGTAATACTATATATTCAATGGTAGGAGGAAATTTTTATCCTTTGTTGGATCCTTTACTTTCATTCTGGGGTCCTCTTCGGGTTTCCTGGTAATGTTTTACTCCGAGGGAACTGTTATATGACTTTAATGTATGCCTCCCTTTCGAGGGAAATGAAGCATGAGATGCGATATAGTGCATGACCAATCTACATTTCATCCCCTAATTGAAATAATATTAATGTCTTGTGAGTCGGTTGAAGAGGAAAAAAATACCCCTTCCATAGGGGTCAGCGTTTTTCCTCTTCCCTTGTTATGATTCCTCGACCAAAATTTTGGGGTCTTATGAGGTAATGTTGTGTTAAAAATTCACCAATCCTTCTAGGATGGGTATAATTCTATATTTCAGTCAATTATGCTACTTATTATGCTTTCTTAACATTATACATTCCTATTTGGGTGTGAGCCAGATACAGTTTCAAGTTTTCATGTGACTTGTTTGCTTATCAGGAAATTAGAAGTGGTTGATAACTATATTACATTAGTTGAGAGGCCTTCTTAATGTTCCTAGTTTCTTGATTCATTATTTTTTCAATGGTTATCTCTCATATTTATTGAAACATTAAATATTTACTCAAATAATGTTCTAGTCGATCATATTTCCTTTACAGAACATTGATTTTTTTGAAAATCATCATGGGATAATGACATTGAATGATGTCACTACCTATGAAGTTACTAGATGAGGAGTGGAGTAAAATTAAATGCTCCATGTTCTCCTCATCCCCAGATATGAATTTGTATGTGGTATCGTTGATTAGATGATCTAAATTATGCAGCACATTGATGCATGCCAATTCAAGATCTTTCTTCCGCATATTTGGTTGTGGTCATTATGTAGACAGAAGAGATTCCATGTTGATTTGATTGTGAATATCATCCAATATTTTTACTTGGTGTATATTATGATCATATGATAAAAATAATTTTTTCTTTTGTCGGAGGGTTTTATAGTGATTGAAGGAAATTTTAAGTATGCATTCCTCTAATAACTCCCTCTGAATGTCAAACTGAGAAGTGGTTGAGGGCCAAAACATAACAGGCATGTCATCCCAAGCTAATTGTCTTCTCATAGGAAACATATTTCTCTGTTCTTACATTATAGATTACTCTACTTGATTTACCCAATTTAGACACTTATTGTTGATCTAGTCACATGTAGTGGGGCACACATGGGTCTCATCGATATGTGAATAGTGTGGGGGTGGCTCAGAGGACGAGCATAGACCAAGATTGTCTTCTAGATGAGAAAGGGTGTTTCTTGTTATTGGAAGGGTATCAAACATGTCTGACCAAATCATTCCAACCACCTAGGAATATGATGGATACCTCATGCTTGAATTGTACAGGGGATGACCTTCGTACATGTGTGAGATTTGATTGCGGGTAGGACCTTCGTAGGTCATACTGTGATGGACCGGGATACCATTGTGGATTGGTGTCTATCTACTAGGAGAATATCTAGGTAGTTAATCATGTTATGGACCTTTAGGATGGACTGAAAAAAGGGGAGGGCCTTCTTTCAACATGACATCATAGCATTGAGGAACTTTTTAGTTCCATTAATCATCCCAAGGATAACCATCATAGCATGATGTCTGACTTTTGGGAGAATTAATTCATTGTATATAATAGGGTGTACCATTAGGGTGAATGATAGTAAGGGGAGGATGTTATAGGGATAACTTTAGTGTGACTAGAAACAATGTTATGGGGAGGACCTTCGCAACTGCTACTGCCACTTCCATAATTTGGTAGCATATTGTATTGATCCTGATCCTATATTGATACATGTTTTATGGAATCAATAACTCTGAATTCTAGTAGATAAGGTTCATGATTGTGATCTTTATTTTCTATTTTCTTTCATTGAATTTCATTTTTGGGTGCTCTTTTGTGGTGACTAGGGTCTCCTGCTGTTGGTAACAACCTTTATATATAAGTTCCTATTCGATTGGTTCCCCTAATTCCACCTGGATATGTGGACGAGCATCTTGAGTTTTGACAGGAATATTTTCTAACCTTTGAGTGGCCACAATGGTGGACTGGTGTTTCCCATTTGTAATAGGTATTTTTTCAGGATCTGAATGTTCATTTATCACAGAATATGGCTGACATCCCTCTTGTACTAGAGAAGGGATACATGTATCCTCTCAAGTGACCATCCAATATTGTGGGCGATCCACCCCACTTGGGGACATGCAGTTGTGGGTTCAAATCCTTTCAATTTCCATAGACGCAATTACATCTTGACATGTTTGGATGATATGGTCATGAATTGATGTATAATCCTTCATTATTTAAATGATGTGTTGAGAGAAGTATTTGGGTAGAATGGGGATGTATGTCCATTTTGATGTCAAGCAAGATCCTGCACCTTCTCCAGACCTCCATGTTCTTCCAGGGGGTATTGTCGGTTCTCTTGTGTCAGGGTAGTGGAATGAGTCCTATCCTAATTTACAACTGGGATACACCAACAGTTATCTCAAGTTGCCACTATATTTGATTGGTGGGCTTCAGGTTTATGGGTAGAGATTTTTGTTCACTCATTTTATTCTATATATTTCTAATGGTATTGATATGGATCATATGGAATTTTACTCTACTTATTTTTTGTTACCATTTTAATTGACATGTGGGCTTCATATTCATCGGTATGGATATATGTATTCCCATTGTTTTTTGTCCAATTTAGATGACATTCTTCATTTGTATTAGTAGTTGATTTCATATTCTCATAGTTGGTTGCCTCCCAATTTGGATGTTAGGCTTCATGCACATTAGTAAGAATCTCATCTGCCTATAATTTTCCAGTATACATGCATTGATGGTTTGAAAAGTAGTATCATGAATTTTCATATGATCCCTATTTGTCTCAGTATTTTTATTGAAAAATTTAGAAGAGGGATCAATAATATGTGTCTTATCATAGTACGACACCATATTTGAATGGATGATATCTTCCTTAAGAACTAGGGTGGTGACTTATTTTTGGTCATTCGTTCATCGCCCCCAGTGGGAAGCCTGAGGGGCTTGTGTTAGTTGAAGATCAACAGGAGGAATTGGTGTGATATACTCTTCAGAATGAGGATACTGGGATGCATGACATCGGCAAAAACACCTTCTGGAAGGGGAACTTGAGAGGGACCCTATTCAGTAGTGATAAATTAATCATATATTAATTCATCCATATCCTTATAATAATGGAGTTAATCATTCTCATGTTGCTAGGATAGGCTCCCTAAATGGTTAGAGACAGCTAGTGGAGTCGCCTGGTTCTAGATAGTTGGTTATAACTATGTGGGTGGGTGGTATGCTTTCATTGACTGAAGGTCCTTTCTTACTACCTATAGTGTTGGGATAGTATCGTTTTGGGGTTCTCCTGGATCAGTGCATTAGAGAGTTAGTGTTGGAGACACTGGGTGGGGGATAGAGTCTTCTGCTTTGGGTTTGACTCAACCAGTATATTTTTTTACATGTGAATATATGTGATCTTTTGGGATTCCATTCTATTTTTGGTAGATCTAAGAATTCCTAAAATATATAAAAAAAGTTCCAACAAAACCCACCCATAAAAGTACCATCTCATGATCATATGCGCAATTGATGATATTTCTTAGAACTCTTCCATTTTTGGGTTTCAAAGTGGCCTAAAGTGGGGTAATATTTACACCTTGGTTATGGATTCATATTGGTTTCACCATTTTTGTTCTTGACAAAAAATTTATGATGCATGTAAGAAAATGATCTCATCTGGACTTGGAATTATATCTTCTTTCTCTTGTAAAGGTGGTTCCATATTCAAGACTCTTATGTCTGGTTTACCAGTTTTTCTATAAACAATGGGATTATGGCCATGTGGGTCGACTATCAATGTTAATTGGTGTGAAATCACTGATTTTATGAATTAAATCATTGAATTTTATACAATAGGTTTTTTACTAGATCCAAAAAACTATCAATGGCTCTCACATCCATGATTCATGGACCTTTTTTCCAAAGGTAGATGTTCATTGGATGATTTGGACAACAATACTTAAAAACTCACATTGGTCGAGAGGATGGAATCTCTAGATCATATCACAATATTGGTTTGAACTATTTCCTATTTTGGGACTCTCTTATATATTTAATCTATGTTAATATGTTCTTGAATCCTTGGTTTATTCCGAAGAATGTGTATATGGGTTGTCCTTAGACCAATAGTTGATCATGATTACACATGGGTTTGGAACCAGCTATATGTATTTAATGTTCTCCATCGATGGAAAGATCTCTATGTGTTCAAGTTTCTCCATCGCTGTTATCCTTTTTTGGATAAATCAGAACTTATTTGGTCATTCACTAAGAAAAAACTATTTTTATGACACATGGGATGGAACTCTTGATTTTATCATCATCCATGGGGGAATAGATATTTATTGAGGTTGGGATCAAACCCATTAGATGGTCCACCTATGTATACTTGTTAGAGGAATCATAACCTTCATAGTTTGGTGTCATTTTAATGGTCACATAACTTTTTAAGCTTGTGTGACAAGGACTCGACCATGTGGTTTAACATTTTATGGAAAGGATGTTTAAGTTAAATATTATCTAGAAAATTTGTTTTGGGACTTATACCAAAGTAGCCTGAGATACACAGATGATATTTGGTCTCCTGGGTGGATATAACCCTATTGGTAATGTTGCATGGAAAACAATATGGTGATTTGGGGGTTGGGATTGGGATTGTAGGAGGCTTATTATATATCTGGGTTTGTTGGGAATCAAATCTCTCATAGTTCAGTTTGAGTTGGGACTTATAATTTAGAGGAGGCCCATTACTGGATCAGGATTTGGGCTTACAGATGAGAGCATCCCAAATGGGGGATTTGATCGGGGCTAACAACATCCAAGAGGGAGACGCTTTAGATCAAAGTTGGGGCTTAGATTTGTTGAGAAGGCCCATGATTTGGGTCGAAGTTAGTGCGTATGTTTATGGAGAAGGCCCATATTTTGTGGTCATGTAAATAGAATGACCACCTCTAACCTCTAATCTCATGTGATTCATGCTTGATGTGAGAAATAAGAGGAGGTAGTGGATCTGATGATCACATGTTCAACATAATCTACTAGTAGATAATATTGGGGAACAAAGGGAGGAAGAGAGAGTGTGTTTAATTTTTCAATTTAATGTCTTGTTTTTTTATCCTTGATAGTAATATCTTGTGATCGATCCAAATATCCCCTAGGTGAAGGAAAATATGGGCGATGTTTCTAACTCCTGTAAGAAATTCTAGGGGATTAGTTCATTGGGAGTGCCTTTCATTTGGTTCTAGGGGGAAAGAATGGATATTTCTCCTTTTAAAAAGAAAAATAAAGTATGATCCCCTCTATTTCTACCTGAAATAAGGTGGTTAACATTAGAACCCTAAGCTCAGAACCCCTGTTATAATGATAATGTAAACTCAAGGTCATTCATGGGGTATGCCTCGCTAGTGGAGTAACCAACATGATTACTCTTAACATGGATTTATAAACTCAAAAGGGAATGCTAGTGTGCCCTATGATTTTATCATAGAGGTTTGGTGGCTTCCGAAGAGGACTTGTCTCAATTCCATTAGACTAGTTTGTGGAGGGGTCATCATAGGGGCTGATGATGCAACAAAAGGGAATGATCAGAGCTAGAATGTGGAACTCCCTGGGGTATCCCATTCTGTGTAGCATGTTATTAGGAATTAATAAGTTTCTTCCATGTAGTGGGTTACTATATTGGAAAGGGGCCCGTCCACATACCATTGAGGTATGTGGACCTTGTATCAGTCTATGTATCTCTTTGTTATGTGGGACTAGGTTTCATCCACATAGCATGGTGCTGCGCAAATTCGAGTTCCACCAACATTTCAATTTTCTATGAGGAGTAGGGTTCCACCCCCATAGCAATTCACTATTTAGGGAACCTAGTTACAATGAGTCCATTGGTTCTATGTCTTTCAAGGAATATTCTTGCGATGGTTTTCTAGTACATAGTCTACCAATTGGGTTTAGTTTTTTTTCTTCCTTATTATTGGGTGGTAGGGATTTTCCTATAGAGAAACATCAACGGAGTACATATTTTATGGTGCTATTGATCTCGTGGTATAAAATTTCATCTAATATCCTCTCAATATCCTGATTATCTATTTTTATCCCACATTGTTTATCCCCTTTTTTTGATCTTCGATTATTGATCCCTTCCTCATCTCCCATCGATCTCTATTAACAAAGAAGTAAAGAACTGGATATCGGTGCAGCTCATCATTTGTGATGAGGCCTTGATCCTTCTTTTGAGGAATCCCATGGAAGAAACCCACTATGCAGACAACTTAGTCAGCATGGTAATTTGGTCATCCTATTTGGCATAGGGGATTACCACATTGGTCCCATGTGTGAATTCATTTCATTTGCTAGAACACATCAGTTTCACCATTCCCCCAAAGCATTAAAGTTTGTAGGGGGAGGTCATGTGTAGGGAGGATATTATAACCTTCTTCCAAAAAATGATTTTTTTGTAGGGAACTCTTAAAATCATCTTCTTCTCATGAACTATTTTTTTGGTCATCTTGTGAAGCGGATTTTCATATTGATCGATAGTCCATGAAGGGATTATACTCTGTGACATGAATTTTTCCTTTTTTTTCTCTCCTTTAAATATTTTTTCTTCAACTCTTCCATCAATTTTTTTCGATCCATTTCCAAATCAACAAGATTATTCTAGTTATAATTAAAAAAATTCTAGAACCAACAATGACCACATATATTTGATTATCGTCTTGTTATGAATGTGTTTGAAATATTTAATTTTCATTTCACCCCTCATTGATTGAAGAAAAAAAATGAATATATTTTGTAAGCAGTACCAATCTTATATATTCTTTTACATTAGGAATATTTCTCTTTTATATCCGTGTTTTCTAAAATGTTTTAAAGAATATTTTTATATACACATCATTGAAATGTTACTGTGATTTTCATATACCATTGAATTTATTTTCAACAGTTTTAAAAAGGAATATTTCTAAATGTTTTCAAAAAAAGATTCTATTGACTTTTTATAAAAGTATGAAATGATCTAACTGGTGAGACAAACCAGGATTCTGAGATGACATTAGATGAAATGATGGAACTAGGTGCATATTTCAAAGATTTTATAAATCTTGTTAAATTACCATGTAATTTAGAAGATTATGGGCGTGAGTGTTATCTTTTGTCCTATTAAGAATAACTTCTTATTACATGTCTAATCATGATTGGTTCAAATGTGCAGTTTGGTCTGAGCAAGCTGCTAAACAACCCATGCCTGAAGGGGGTACAGAGAACCCTACTGTTGCAGAGACATTAGCACAAGTGGAGCTGAACCCAGTGGAGATTCCTCAAACTCATCCTGAAAATCCTGTCGAAGCAAGGAAAGATATGGATGATCCTTCTCAGGTTGCTGATCTACCATTGGGTAAGGAATAACAATATTTGTGATTGTACTTAATTTGTGAGACAATCGATTCTTTTGTTATCCTTTGAAACGAACCAAATCTTTCAATTGATTATGCATGGCCATCAATTGCAGTGGCTAGATCTGAAGGTGAGGACTCATCCTCCACCCCAATGGGAATTGAAAATAAAGAATCTCAAGTCAGGGGGGAGGAGCGGAACAGGGCACTTCTCTAAGTGCATTAATCCCAGATTACATGCCCCCCCTGTGATGATGATGTCGAATCAGACCCAGAGGTACTTAAGGCGCTCAACTTTTCACGATGCAAGTAATGGATCAACATATGTAAAATCATATCTGAGGTTCCTTTAGAAGAGTTATCATCGAAGATCCCTCGATTTTCGTCCTTGTTTTTCATGCTAGGACTTGGCGGTTTTGGATATGAAAAGATCCATGTCGTGGTGAAACATGTCATTTTAAGAAGGGAACAAGAGAAAAAGTTCCATGAAGATCTGACCTGGGTGAAGCTGTCAGCCAACACCAGTGAATTTGAGGCTATAGTATCTCGAGCTGAGGCTGACTATACTGCCAAGATGAAGGAGTTGAAGTATAAGATTAAAGGTAAATTCATCCATCAGATGCACCTTCAGCAACAGTTAGATGTTTTTACTGGGGAACTTGACCAACTCAATAATTCTCTGGAGGGAGCTCAAACGAATGGTATGAAGTCCATCGTGGATGCCAAGAAAGAACTCCATCAGGATGAAAAGAGTGAATTTGGTCTGGTGCATGAGCTTCAAGTACCTGCTGATGAAACTCGGGATGTTGTTCATCAAGTGAAGACTTATGTTGACAGCCTCTTGTAATTTCTTGGAAAAGATAAGAGACTCCAATCTGTGGATGTCCTTCTAATTATTGTGCATCAAATGGAAATATTTCTTTCAACTTCAATCACTTGTGAACGTATTTTCCTGCTACCTGCTTTAAATTTTACCTAATCTAATGCGTCTAGTAAGCATAGTTTTATTTTTACTAGGATTATTGTAAATATCCCTACAAGTTTGAACCTTTTAATTGCTCAATATTAACTAAATCATACAAAATTTATGTTTAGTGAGCTGGAACTTGACTTTTATTCAGAGTTCCCCTGTCTTTTGTTGGTAGTTTGAAGTCATGCACATCGGACATAAAGAGGCTAATGTTTAAGGTCGAAATAGATTTGACCGAATGAATTAGAATTGACTCAATTCCTTGACAACTTATCTGAAAATATTATACCACACTCATGTATGAGGGAAAATATGTAAACTAAGACTTAAGAAAATTTGAATATGAGGAATGATATGAAAAAGGGCTAAAAAGGAATTAGAAGAAGTAGTTCCCAAAATGAAGTTACAATTATTTAACAAACCCATTAGGGGGTTGAATTATGCAGGGCCACGTAAGGGAATTGGATGCATAGTCAAATAAATAGCATCTTTTGGCTGACAGATCTGTTTTGTAGACTACTTATACAAGGACACCTAAGGGAACGTGCTGCATAGTCAGGAAAAAGAACTCTCAGAAATTTACTTTTCTACTGCTAAGAAGCCAGTGAATGTTTATGGGGATTCAACTTTTCCAAAGTATAGTGTTTTCTGTATGGAGAGAGGTACTTTAATATAGAGAAGATATTTCCAAATAGGTTTTTCTAAGAATTGGATGGATGTTACTCCTACGAAGTTCTGACCCAAACGTAGCGAAGGAAAATATAAACCATAGACTTGAATACTTTAAGATCATGAAAAAAACATGAAATAAACATGTTAAGGATAACTATTTTTTTGCGGATCCTTACATATTTTTTTGATAAGACCAATAAGTACAAAAGGGGATTTCTTCCCAAGAATGAAGTTACCAATATCTGACAAAAGCTGTTAGGGGTTGAATTATGCAGGGCCGCCTAAGGGAATTGGCTGCATTGTCAAATAATAGCATCTTTTGGCTGACACGTCTATTATGTAGACTGTTTATGCAAGGCCACCTAAGGGCACGTGCTACATGGTCAAACAATAGAATTCTCATAAATTGGATATTTTGTGACCAGAAGTCAAGAAAAGGGTTATAAAGATCTGGAAGTATTCAAGATTAGGATTATGACACATAAATATGGGTATTGTCCAATGTATGCAGAGATACATGGATCAATGATAACCATAATCATGTTGTGAATGGATCCTAAATTGAAATGTTGGACTTCACTATGTATCCCATAATGATGGGAATCAAGACATACGTAGTTATTAAACAACAATTTAATGTCGTGTGGTAAGAAAATATATGAGATGTTAGTTTCGGGTCATAGATCTTGGACCATTTATAATAAATACACAATGTGTATTTTCATGGGGACTTTTCAGCCAAGGGACTGAAAGTGGAATTTGGGGTTAGGCCCAAAAGACTTGGGGCTAGATTCGAGGGACACTCGAATGTTCCTACGTATCCCATAAGGATGGGAATCAAGCCCATGTTGTTCTATAAATACCCCTTGTACAAATTTGGTTCGTACATGTGAAGACTGAAAAGGGACATTAGTGTAATGATGTTTTAACACAAGATAAAAGGTTCGGGAAATGCCATTTAGGCACGTAGTCTTTGGAATGAAACATGATTGAAAAATAAATGTAAATAATGATTCCCTCTCAGGTGAGGATATCAAAGATTATTATAGTTTATTGTCGTACAGGACAAAAAATGATGTATAGTTTAACGTCATAGAGCAGGGACGAAAGTGAACCAATGTAAAGATATTGATTCTGAGGATTGTTTCACGAATCAACATTGTATGAGATGGAGGTCAACTGATGTGAAGAGATTTGTTTTGGGCTTGAACCTTGGGAGGTTTCTTATGTACCCAGCCTGGAAGGAAAGGATCAAAGTCCGCGTAGTTCAATTAAATAATGAATTAATGATCAAGTTGTTCTTGGGGACAGTGACCTAAAAAATGTTGTTGGTACTTACGCGTGGTTAGAGGCCCAGAGAGGGTGTTATGGTTGAAATTTTCTCTAAACTCACGTGAGTCATACTCAATGTGAGAAAAAAGAGGTAACAACAACCTTAACTATGCACAGTTTAATTTCATGTAGGACATATAAAGGGACTATGCAGTTTAAAGTCTTATAGTTAGGACTATTGGTGCTGCATAGTTTATGTCATGTAGCAGGGATAAAGTACAGGTTAATGTCATGTAGGACGTATCAAAGGACTTTCTGTACATTTTAGCGTCATGTAGTTAATATGACGGGGAAAACATAGTTTAACGTTGTGTGGGACGAATTAGGGAACTTTTTCATAGTTTAACGTCATATGGGATGAAAGAAATGAAATAGTTTAGAGTCATATGCATGGAATGTGGATGATGTAGTTTAACATCGTGTTGGATGTAAGATAATTTTATACAGTTTAGCATTATTTAGTTAGGAAGTCATAGTTTAACGTCATGTGGGACAAAAGGGATGAAAATAGTTTAACGTCGTATGCATGGACCATGGATGGTGCAGATTAATGTCTTGTTGGACATAAGAGACTTCTGTACAATTTTTCGTCATGTAGTTAGGACGTCATAGTTTAACGTCGTGTGGGAATAAAGTAATACAAATAGTTTAAGGTCATATGTATGGATCGTTTCAATGTATTTTGTGTTTATACAAAATACTTCTTCAGAAATATGGCATTAGTTGGAGTAGTGATGAGTTCTCCATCCTTTGAGATTAAAGAATAAGCTCTTTTGAAATAGACCTTATGTATTGAATAAGGTCCTTCCCATTTTGGCTAAAGATTGGGAGGTTTCATTCCTATTATCATTGGATTTCTGAGAACTAATACCAATTCTCCCTGAATTAATGAATGAAGATGAACTTTTTTTTTGAAAGCTCGTGCTATTCGATTATGATAGATTTCCAAGTGGTGCAGAGTGCACAATATTTTCTTATCTAACCATTCTAATTCATTCAATATCTTTTGAGATTGTTCATCTGTAGATGATTGATCACAAATGGCTACCCTGAGCGAGGGTAGTTTAACCTCAATTGGTAATACTACTTATGTTCCATATACCAGTGAATATGGAGTTGACTGTGTTGCAGTGCGGGTGGTGGTCTGATAAGCCCATAAATCATGAAAGATTTTATCAGTCCATGATTTCTTATCTTTATCCACCATCTTTTGCAGTATATTTGACAGAGTCTTGTTAAAGGCGTCAATCTAGCCATTGGTCGCTGCATGATACCGAGATGAATGATTGGATTTGATGTTGTATTCTTGATACATCTTCATCACCTCGGATGAACAGAAGTTGGTGTCATTGTCCGTTAATATGGTATGAGGGACACCAAATCTGGTAATGATGTTAGACTTGATGAAGCTAACAATGCTTTTAGAACTAACTTATTTGAGAGGTATTTCCTCTGCCCATTTGGAAAATAATTCAGTAGTAGTAAGAATATACTTAAGCTTCTTGGCCGTAGCTGAAGGGTAAGTTCCCACCAAATCCATTACCCATGTGGAAAATGGCCACGAGTATTTAGCTGTATGAAGCATCTTTGGAGGTTGATGAATGAAGTTGGCATGTACTTGGCATGAATGAAACTTCTTTGTGAAGTCAACACAATCTTGTATCATTGAAGGCCAAAAGTATCCAAGCCTTTGAATCTGATCAGACAGTCTATGTCCAGAGTGGTGGGCACCACAGACTCTTGCATGCACTTCTTTCATGACAGCCATTGTCTCTACACAATCAGTGCATCTGAAGATAACTCCATCAAAACCACGCTTGTAGAGAATTTTCTCTAGGTGATCTGGGCCATCATAAAGAGTTATGTTGACCACACATCACCAAATTTGTTCTTTCCTGACATTATCAGGTGGTAGTGTTCCATTTTGAAGGTATTCCCTGATAGGTGTCATCCATCCTGTAGTAGGACCATATAGTTCAGATATGGGACAAATTTCATTGATTTACTCTGTTCTGGCTCGAACATAAGGTGAAATTGTACGACTGTGGGCAATACTGATGGTTGTCTCTTCTCGATATGGATCTTCCAGAGCAATGGCTATATTAGCCAGTGCATCAGCTTGGGAATTTTTTGATCTTGGGACATAAGAAAATTTCGGTTCCAAAGGTAATTCCGCCATTAACTCTTTGATGTAATCATACAAATGGATTAGCTCTTCTTTTCTAATTTCATAATCCCCATTGACTTGTTTGATTACCAGGTCTGAATCACCTTTCACCTTTAAGTGATTCACTTGTTCTTGAAGCGGAAAATCCAATCCTACAATGATAGCTTGGTATTCCACTTCATTATTTGTACCACCTTCCCACAATAATAATGAATAAGGTAACACTGCCTTTTCTGGATAAATGAGTACAATCCCTAAGCAAACTTTGTTGAATTTAGGATTTTCCATTTTCCTCCCTGTTGGACTTCTGGAAGCACCATCAAAGTACATTTCCCATGTTTGAAGGCTTTCTCGAATAGAGAAAACATTATCATTAGTGATTTCAATATCTAAAGATGTGTCTTCCATTGAAGGGTGTTCATCAAGGAAATCAACCAGAGCTTGTCCCTTTATTTCCTTTTGAGACACATATTGAATATCAAATTGCTGCAAGATAACTTCCCACCTTGCCAAACGTCCAGTAAGCATTGGACGACTAAGGATGAATTTAAGTTGTTTATTGCATGATACCAATTGGACCTCATGATGTTGTAGGTAGTGTCTTAAATTTTTAACTGCAAAGATTAATGCTAGGCAGCACTTCTCAATATTTGAGTATCGGGTTTCTGCTTCAGGCATAGTCCAACTAAGAGAGTAGAGACTGTTTTCATTCCCAGCATCATTATTATGAGCAAGAAATGCACCCAATTATCGCTCTAGATCAGTGAAATAGAGGATAAGTGGTCTTACTTCAACAGGTGTCATTAACACCGGTGGACTCAAGAGATACTTCTTGAGAATATCGAATTCTTATTGACAATCTTCAGTCCACTTGTAAGTGACTACCTTCTACATCAATTTGGTAAAGGGTAAACATTTTCCAGACAAATTGGCGATTAAACGCCGAATATAGGCTAAGTGTCCTTGAATTCCACTCAATTATCTTAAATTTCGAGGAGGTGACATGCCAAGGATTGACTTTGTCTTCTCAGGATCGACCTCGATACCACGATGGCGTACGATGAAGCCAAGAAATTTCCCCAAGGTTACCCCAAAAGCACATTTTAAGGGGTTCATCTTCAAATTATGTTGTCTAAGCTTGCATAATATGAATTTTAAATTAGCCAAGTGATTAGAAATTTTTTTTGATTTGACCACCAAATCATCAACATAACATTCAACAAACTTTCCTAGAAAGGGTTTGAAGATACGATGCATGGCACGCTGATATGTTGCGTCTGCATTCTTTAGGCCAATGGGCATTACTTGATAGAAAAACACACCTTGAGGGGCTATGAGGGATGTATATTATCCATCCTCTAGAGCCATAAGGATTTGATTATATCAAGAATATCCATCCATGAAGGAAAGCGCTTCATAACCAGCTGTCGCATCACTCAAGAGTTTTGTAATCAGAACTTGAAAATCATCCTTAGGACAATGCTGATTAAGATATTTTAAATCAATTCAAACTCTAATTTTACCATTCTTCTTTTTCACTGGGACAATATTAGCCAACCACTTGGGATATTGAACTTCTTTGACCAATTTATCTTTGATGAGATTATCCACTTCAGCCTCAATTTTGGAAGCATAGGTTGGGTGTGTTCTTCTAGAAGCTTGTTTGAATCCTCGATGTTCTTCTAGTAAAACCCAAATGATGAGTGTAAGCATCAGGATCAAGCCTTGGCATCTCTGTATAGTTCAAAGCAAATATATCTCGATTTTTCTTTAAAAAAGGAAATATACATCTCTTGTTCTTCACGATTCATGGTCGCACTAATTAAAGTTGGGCGTGGAACTTCTTTTGTACCTAGATTGATTTCTTTGAGTTCATCCACAGTGGTAGAGATACCCTCTTCAAATGCTAGAGTAGAATCCATGAGATCTTCCACTTCTTCTTCAACATGTTTTATTTCCTCTGTTTCCACTTTCATAGTGGATGATGAAGCAGAATTTTCATGATCATAAGAGATGTCAAAATTTTCACATCTTGAAGAAGAAGCTTCCATTTCTGACTCGATTGATAATGAAGGGTCTTATTTGGGTAATAAAGAGGAGATGATGGACTGAGAATCGACATCATCATTTACCACTAACATTTCTATAACTTCCCATAGCTTGATTGGAGAAGTATAGACTTTTTGGATTTCAGTAGATGAAATGAAGACATCTCCATTTAAGCTTTCATCATTGCTTGGTGGATCACCAATTTCTCCCATTTTTTCTGGATCGATTTGCATAATTGATATTATGGATCTTTCCATAAGAGTATTTTGATTTGGGTATATCCTATCAATTTGAATGATAGGAAACACATAATCTGTACTCACATGTGCTAATGGGTTTATTGGAATCTTTTCCAAACCATACGAATTATTAACTTTAGTAATCTCCTTTGTTGTGGATTCCTTCTTTTCCTTCATGTGGTAGAATTCCGCCTCAATGTATTGATATTCACATGTCTTGAATGGGGACTTATCACCATATAATGTCCCAACTTGACCATCGAAAAAAACTTGAGACATTGATGGTATGACGAAGGGATAGTCGCATGTTGATGTAGCCATGGTCTTCCAAGAAAGATGTTGAAGGCTAAGTCTTGATCAACAACCACGAAATCTAAATTGGACACAAGATCTCCAAACTGAGTTCTGAGTGTAATCTTTCCTAGTTGTTCTTGTTCATTTTTATCATATCCTTGTAACATCAAAGTAGAAGGAGATAAATCAGATTCTGTGAGGCCCAATCGACGAAGTGTACGAATGGGCATGAGGTTGACTCCTAAACCATTATCAATGAAAACTCTTCGGATGTCTACACCATTGATCTTTCCAGATAAGTAAAAAGGTCTAATATGTACATGCATGAAATCATCTTCATCTTCATCAGTAAAAGATATTACTGCATGGCATTCTGCAGGATTATTCTCTACATGGTAGACTTTAGCTGCAGCAATTTTAGTCTCAAACTCCTAGGGACGTGACAAAGCCTCAATAAGTGCCTCTCGAAGATCCTTTGATAAATTCAAGGCATCCAGAATTGATAACTTATCTGGTACTTGGGCCAGGTATTTCAATATATCATACTATTGATCCAAAGGTATTTGTTTCCCAATAGGAACATGTGGTTTAGCAGGTGACTTGGAAGTTGATGCTTTGGAATTTGATGTATCATATACTGGGATAGGAGTTGGTAATACTACTGGCTTTGGAAGATTAGATTGATTAGGTCTATTTAATTGTTGAGAGGAAGAAGATGAAACGTTCAACTGATCTTCCAGAATAATTGTGCTAGGGCTAAGTATGCCTTGTGTGAAAGAACATTCTTGTTCTTGTTGAGCTCATTGAAGGGATCTACCATGAGTTTTTTCCGCATACATAGTTCTAGCAGGGGTATAATTGGAATAGTTTCCTCTGAAAGATCCACGTCTTCCTCTGTATCCTGAGCCTCTAGAACTTCCTCTGATTCCTCTATTTGATATAGGGAATTTGTGCTCATCAAAATTGAAACTGTGACTGGTATATGGATCTGTTAATTGAATCATATTAATAGAACCTAAAATCAACTCTTCATCTGATGAAGACTCTGCCTGATTAGCCTGTTTAGGCTGTGCCATTTGATGGGGTGGTGCCTGTGAATTTGAAGTAGATGGCATGAAGTCTGCCAGAGTCAAAGACAACTTAGGCCTTCACACATACTCATCTTCTTCTGATTCTTTTTCTTTCTTTGAGTCATGTCGTTTCTTTGAGGATTTTCCCTCTAATGAAGAGGGTTTTTCTGCGGAATTCATTGCAGAAGGCACAATTAGTTTCTTCAGTTGCATTCATAAAATGACATGAGTTCGGTTGATCATTTTTCTGACCATCCAATCAGCATATTTCTGCGCATTTTTTCTTTATACTTATTTCCATTCACCTTCCTCCTCTGGAACTGTAGCAGTAACACATGCTACCTAAGCTGAAGAACCTTTTAATTTGACTTGTCCCGAGTCGACCATCTTTTTCATGAGGTCTTTGAAGAAAAAACACTCATGGATGGGATTCCCCAAAATTTGATGAAAGGGTAAATAATTGGGATAGTCATCATATCCGTCCTTGTTTGGCCTTTAGGGCCTTGGAAACTGAACCAAATTATTTTCCAGAGACGAAATGAAGTAACCAGGAACTTGTTAATTTCAGAAATAGTATGTTTTGCTCCTCATATCCTCAAATTGTTTTCATTTTTGATCTCTTTGATCGTCTTGATGAAATGGAATTTTTTGTTGGCACTCAAGAGGTGGATCCCTTCGAGAAGATGAAGGTTTTGAAGTAGAAGAAGGTACAGGTGCTTGTTTAAGCATAACTGTAGCAGTCTCTGCTTTACCCGTTCTCCTTCCTAGAGCTAATGGAATTATACAAGCCTTATCCTTATTCTTTATAAGAGAATATTCAATATGTTGAGCGATTAAAGTAAGGTCTCGAAACACTCCTGTATATTTCTCAGGGATCAAGGGCGTGCGTAATTCATCACGCAGATTTGCCACACAGATTGGCAATAGTTCATCAAAAGGGAGTTCTAAGCTTAGGGAATATGTTAATCTCTTCTAGTGAGCAATGAAATCTAAGACCCTTCCATTCTTCCTTTTATTACAGTTTGAGAGATAAAAAACTATTGTCTTTGGAAACATTGAGGTGAACTGAAGAAGGAATTTTTGGCAATGATCATCCCACCCAGTAATTGACTGAGATTGCAAGCTTGTGTACCAGACAAAAGCTGGTCCTTACAAGGTTTTCATGAAGAATATGAGTTTTACTGCTTCTTGATGTTCCAGATTTCCCATCATAGGATCACAACAAGACACGTAATGTGTCAAATGCTATTCAGGATCTTCTAATCCATTGAAAATAGGGAATACAAGGTTCCCAAAACTTGATGGGGGGAAGGATTGAATCTACCCATTCAGGGTAAGCTCTCTTTTCTGGTTGAACCTGCGCACGCTTCCCTTCCATAGTCTATAACCGAGATTTTAATGACTCAATAGTAGTTATTAACTTTTGAGAAACATCCAGTTGAACTTGGACTTGGGTAGGTGCAATAACTAGAGATGGTACAGATGTGGTGGCTTGTACTACAACTAATGGTAGCACCGCCAATTGTTGTTGCACTTGACCCGTAGGATTAGACCTGTGAGGGTGTACTGATAAAGGAGGATATTCCTGATCCATATCAGTAACTGTAACAAACACCCTTGGCTGACTGACTCTAGCATGCTTAGGAGGAAGACTACCTTGAATTAATTCTGCATTCATCCTTCTCAATTCCTTCATTTCTTCCTCTTGTTGTTCAAATATTTGCTCTAGTGAGAGAGATTGTCCTTCTCCAGAAGAAGGGTATGTAACCTGATTCTTTCCTTTCCCCTTGTTAGCTCCCTTCCGGAGAGGGGGAAGTGGGTTACTTGAAGGATTACCTAGATTCTAGGTAATCCTTTGATTTTGTGTACGCACTCCTTCTTCATTTGTGTCTGTCCGTACAACTTCTGGAGCAGAAACCTCTTCTTCTGAGTCCCCTGAGTGAGCCTCATGTTCTAGAGGATCAGAAACAACGACATTAATGACATTAATTAATGCATAATGCATCATATCCCTTCTATCATCATTTATGTGATATTGTCTTCTGTCATTCCCCTGAGGAGATATTACCTTTTGTTGATTTGATCCCTCCGGAACTTCTTGGTGAACCATAATTTTGGGAGAATCTCTTGATAATTTGGCTCTTTGTTCTTCTGGTGGCTTCTTTCCCCAATTGAGTGAAGACCGATGTTTTCTTAGGAGGGGATTGATGATTTGAAAAATTCCCCAGTCCGATGGACTGGGGCTGTTCATGCGGCCTTTGCTCAACTCCTCGAATCCTATTTGTTGATTCTGAGGGTTGGGTTAAAAGAGTCCCCAGTCTGGAAAGCTGGGGTGTCTCTTGACATTCTATGTCTGAGACTTTCTTAAAATCTCTCCTGATCATTCGGACCTTAGTCTGGAAATTAGCTGGATGCATCAATTGACATCCACATTTATCACCTCGTTCAAAAGACCGTTGGATGATTTTTGACACTTCTGTAACTTGATGATGTTATTTCTCCATACGAGAGGCCTATTAAATATTCTCGTTTGCTTGATTCAGAAGTAATTAAAAAACTTGTTCTCTGTATTCTTGATTTTCAGAAGAACTAGTTGAGGTCTGTTCTTGGGAAAGCTTTTAATTACAAAAAAAACCCATCGACTGTGGCCGGCTACGGGCAATAACATTGCTTGAGACCATTTTCGGCAGGCTTTGCTGACTGGAGAGTACAGCGAAATGTAGTGCTCCATGAACACCCCATCCTCAAACATGAATACTAGATGGATCATTGGCAATTAACTAGCGTAATCTTCTTAGTGCGTCAAGGCATGAACGATGAAGGGCTCTCTGCTACTTTTCAGCCTTCAGATATCGAGAGACTGATAGAGATGATAAATCAATATGACGTTGTAACCCTTATATTATCTTAACATGATTTTCATATTAATCATATGATAATACTTTCTCTTTCAACTGACAAGGAGTTTTCCATATGTTGAGACGAATGTCATGAATTCCATCTTCCGTCAACATCTCTGGAATGTCATATTGAGAGTCAACCAGAGGCCAAAACATGACTGTAACTTCACCTTTCACCAGTTGTTTTCTCATGTTCAGCATTTCCTCTTTATAATTCAATGAAGATTCGTCTACCTCATTTGACCAGAGCTGGTTTTTCCTTGTTGCTTCGTCGGATTCAACAATATTGGTAGAGAAATCACTAATCAAACTAGAAGATGCATGACTTAGGGGTTGTTTGGAGAACGACCTACACCATGGGCTATCTTCTTTTTGAGAAAGTATTTCATCTGCTAGAGATGAATCATCAGACAAGACTGGTTTTTAATTTTCAAGTGCCTCAAGATAAGAGGGATTTCTCGGCACTACATTGTCCACTGGAGAATTTTTTGGGTAATGTGCATCACTACTATGAAGAGGACTTTTGTAGTGAAATTCATAATCATGGAGAGGACCACCATGGTGGGTTACAGAAAAAGATGAGATCTCTTGCTCCTTGGTCTTCTGGCCGCACAGAGGGTTATTGCATCTCTCATCTGAAGAAGAAACTTCAAGATCGACCGAACTATCATGAACCAAGCCTTCATGAGAAAGTTTTTGTTGAAGAACTTGTGAATTAATGTTCCCACTATTGGGAACTGAGAGAGAAGAATCTTGAGTTGCAACCGATAGTTGTCTGAGTTCATCAAGAACTCCAGCATCGAGTAAGGCCTTGTTACAGATTGGACCTTGATTTCTTGACTGTGTTGGGCGGGTCTTCTTCTTAGATGCCATCTTACTCACCTTGGAAACCACTTGTTGATGAAAGTGGATACTCTGAGAAAGTGTATGTGCCTGATCAGGAGAGATGTCCAGGTTAGGCTGACGATCTCTACTAAAATCAGGTGTATGTGCCTAACATGGTTGTCCGTATGATATGGGGGAATACTCCCCACAACCCTCTTGGACTGGAACAGATGTTTGTGTCTGTTTCGGAGTGAACTATTGATTTATCACTCCACTGGTAGGGATAGATTTATGTGTCTTTCCCTAAGATGCTACTAAAGCTGTTATAATATCCTGCCAAGAATCCAGAATATGAGCAAGGATTTGCTTCTGTTCTTTCACCATTGATAAAATATTCTTGGTGACTTCAGCTGTCAGAACATGGATATATGTCCATTGCGTGATTTGAGTAGGTTTGTGTGCCTACTCTTGTCCTCCTTTTCCTATCATTGAATCCTGAAAGTACTCAAGTGTGGGGGAAGAGAGTTAAGTCTGCCTCATATTTGTCGCTGGAGCTTTCCGACTGACTTCTCTGAGTGCTACCAAGCGAGACTGTTGGTAGGCTTGATCAATATTAGCAGGTGTATATGCCTACTGATTGTACTTCACCAAACGTGGTTGACGAGATCCATCATATATAGTCAGACGAGCCTACTGACTAGCTGATGACATATAAACAGGTGTATTTTCTTGCCTATAGTACTCCACCAGAATTGCCTGGCGGGATTGGCGTGATGCTGCCAGACGAGTCTGCAGGACAGCGGAATTAAAACGGATGGGTGTATGTGCCCGCTCATTGCTTGCCACCAAGTTAGGTTGGTGGACTTCTTCGGAGATGGTAGAGATGAGAACCTGCTCATTGTTGACCAGATTTCGCCTCTGGCGATTCTTCTTTCCTGCTCGGGTTCGAGGAAACTAAACCGAACGCCTAGAGTCGATACCCTGATCATGTTGAGGGCGCACTACCGCACGAGTCTGGCTGCGATTTTTGATGGGAGCCCTTGAGAAGGACTCCTGCTTCCTTGAATTAAGGCCATGAGGAACCTTCTCATTCACCTCCTCAGAATATGGGAGTGAATGGTGATTGCGTTCTGGGGATAATGACCCGAAACGGTTGGAGATGGTGGTTAGCACCGCCTACTTCTTGATTGCTGGTCATCGCTGTCTGGACGACCAAGTTGAATTATTTACTTGGAGGGCTTGTCGAGCAGCCTCCAGAGTTAGAATAGTACCGTTTTGACGGTACTCCTTAACCAACGCATTTGATACACAACATTGAAGCCGCTGAGTAGGTGATGTCGTCCTCAGAGCAGACGATGATCTAGCAGAAGTAGCAGCAGTGGCATTCACATCAGAGGTTTTCACGGCAGACGTATTCACGGATGTGAACTTAAGAGAATCCATTCCGGAAATGCAGAACATCTTGGAATAGAGTGTCTATTTGATATAACATACATAGTCAAGATATGTATGGCCACTACATCTTTTGGATGAGAAAATATGTCATTGATTGCTTTGTTGGCCCTCTCATTGAGTTTAAATAGGGGCCTAGCAAATAAGAAAAGCATCATTTTAACTTGGTTAAGGATTCACGTCGGGTTCAACATGTTTTTTTCCTCTGGAATTGGTCATAAACTCTTTGATTGAAGGTTCAAACATTCCAATCGGTTTCTAACGGGTTTGTTTGTAGAACCAGAAACATCCAATGATTCCATATCCATTTGGACCTACTTTCCAAAGATCGGTGCTCATTATTTGTGGACTGATGAGAATTAGAAATTTGCGTTGGTCGAGAGGATGGGAGGTCGGACACATCACACCTTTTTTAGGGGAATTATTGTCTACTCAGGGACTCTCTTTATAGATTTATGTTATGTTCATGAATCCTTATTAAATTACCAGGTATAAAATGTGCTTTCCTTTAAATCTAACAATCAATGATTGATATGAAGGAAATTTAGAGAATATTTTATATGTATTCGAGGTTCTTCATCGATAGAGAATCGTCTGTATTTTTTAGGGATTCGTAGTTGATAGTATCCTTAAATACATAAAAGTCTCTTGGTCATTATGATGACCATACTAGTTTTAAAGCCACTCAGTGGGGCACTTGATGTTTATTGTCATTCTGGAGGACATGCATTATTTCATATTTGGGATCATACCCACTGATGGTCTACCTATGTATCCTTTGTTTTGGAAAAGGAATCAGAACCTACGTAGTTTGAGTAAGGGAGTACTATGTTTATGCATGATTGATGCCTCAAAGAAAGATTTCATGATTACTTTTACACTCTAAGCTCATGTGAGTCATGCTCGGTGTGAGAAAAAAGTGGTATTGGTGAATCCAGACAATTGTGACATGCAATGATGCGGGGCTTATGTATGTATGACTACCCAAATAGATGAGGATTAATATTTACTTTAGGGAAGAAATCCATGAACAGGGTCCATAAAGGTATATATGCTTCATGGAGATTTGGATACTATAATCTTGGGGCTTACTCCTAAGGAAGACGCCCAAGTTATTAGGGGACTTAGGATTGGGTTTTACTCCTAAGAAGGAATCCCATATAAAAAGTAATTATGACTAGTTAAGAGAAATCAATACTGGGGATTATTATTATAGAGGAGGCCCAGGTTAAAGGGATTTGAAAATTAAGGGACTTAGGTATTACTCCTAAAGAGGATGCCCATATTTGAGACTGGGTCTTATTCATGAAAGGGAAACCCAGGTTAAAGGAATTAAGGTTTTGGTATTACTCCTGAGGAGGATTCCCAAGTTAAAGACATTTGAAAATTAAGGGACTTGGGGCTTACTCCTGAGGAGGATGCCCATATTTGAGACTAGGGATTATTACTGAAAAGGAAACCCAGGTTAAAGGAATTAAGGTTTGGGGATTACTCCTGAGGAGGATGCCCAGGTTAAAGGGATTTGAAAATTAAGGGACTTGGGGATTACTCCTGAGGAGGATGGCCATATTTGATACTGGGGCTTATTCCTAAAAAGGAAACCCAGGTTTAAAGAATTACGGTTTGGGGCTTACTCATGAGGAGGATGCCCAAATTTGGGGAATTATGACTGGGGATTATTCCTAAAAAGGAGGCCCAAATTAAAGAGGACTTGGGGCTTACTCCTAAGGAGGATGCACAAATTAATGATTATTTGGACTGGGGCTTACTCCTAAAAAGGAGACCCAGGATAAGGATTATATCATCTTAAAGGATGAGGTTGAATGAATTAACTCTCTAACTTTAGTGATGTAAATATGTGAAAATCACTGAGTTTTGAGAGATATTCCATGGAACTACTTTCAGATAAAGAAGTCAATCAAGAAAACATGCCATAAATGGATTTGAAGAGTGTCCTGAAGACTGAATCTTGAATAAGAGAGGTGGAATGGAATAAGAGGGGTTAAATGGGAGGGAAGGGAACCCAAAAAAATATAAGGGCGTGCAAGTCCTGGAAGGCGTGCAGGTACTGCGTGGGCGTGCATGTATTGGTCGCATAGGTATACATGCACGACACATGGGTACTTGCATGATCCTTGACTTGTAGAGTAATAATTGGGCTTTTCTTAACCAAAGCCTTTAGAATCATCCTAAGGTACTTCCAGAAGAGTGGTGTGCAAGTTTCAATGAATAGGTAAGGAGGCGCGCAAGTGTGTTCATTTCCCTTAAGGGAAAGATATTTAGGCGCGTAAGTGTTAGTGATTTCTAACACTTAGACCTTATTCCTCTTGTTTAGACCTTCCATTCTAGGTAAAGAATTACTTTAGAAGTGTTCAGAAGACTTGAAGAAGAGACTTGGGCATTCAGACCTCTATATCTGAATTCTGGAAAAATTACTTTTTTTAAATAGGGGTCCCATCGGGGGTATTTATAGGCTGGAGAGGACCCCGGGAGGTTTTCAAAGAGGGCGTGTAAGTCACTTGCATGACCATTGGGTGGTGTGCAAGTATACTTGTGTGACAGTGAGGGAACATGTGTGGTGCAAGGTCCTTTGACTCCTGGTTTATGCCTTTGTCGATTTTTGATGTTTTCTTCAAAGGATGAATCAATGTGTGCTAAGTCATTTCCCTTTCCATTCCTTTATACAATGTGACATAAAAGAGTGTCAACAGTTCCCTATCACTCTCTATCATTATTTAAAAATTATTTTTTCTGAAATGTCTATTTTCTCACATCCAGTAATTTCCTCATATTTAAAAACCTTGTTTTCTATTACTCCAGATGACCATCATTTTTCCCTTACTGTATTTATAAAATAAAATATTCTTAACCCTTTTTGTGATGTACGGTTTCATAAAAAGTATTATAAAATGAAAAAACCCTTGATTACCGATATCATTTTAAAGTTATAAGGATTTAATATTTTAAATGGGGTAGAATGTATAATATTTATATTTTAAAAAATATTGTCAATATCATATATGACATTCAACACTAAGATTAAACAAAACATGCAATATTATTATTTTATTAGTGTTATAACATATTTATTGAATTATTATATATTAATATATGTAACCTAATTATAAAATATATATAAATGTTATTATAAGTAATTTTTTTTGATAAATTAATAGGATGAAATCACTCAATTTTTAATGACAGTATTTTGTGCGTTAAAAATATGACATCTTCAAAAATGATTTTAGTTTTTTTAGTGAATTGTACCATTAATTAATAAAGATTTTATATTTTTCAATTGATAAAAATTATATTATTTTAAAATTCAATATTTCATAAATATTTTAGGTTTATTTTTTCATAATATTATGAAAATATTGAGTTTTTAATGAATAGTTAAATCTATAGAGTTTAATTGAAAATTGTATTTTGATTTTAAAATAATTATAAAGTTACATTATATTTTTTTATTAATACACAAAAATATATATTTTATTTTGATTATAAATAATCCAATAATTGTTCTTAGAATCAAAATTAAACTTGAATTTAGTATAAAATCATATTTATACATTAAAAATATTTTTTATGAAAAACTGTATTTCATTGCATTTTCTGAGATTAATTTTAAATTAGATTCTTTCAAATTTAGAAACTTATTCTTAAATAAAATATTCCACATTTTTCATCAACAGGTTAAAATTTGGTAAATTTGTCCCTTTTATTTTTATTCACGAATAATAGTAACTATGGAAAATATTTTTCACCTTAGTAAGTTTAAGATTGGAGAAACAGTGTCATAACCATGAAATAATGTCTCAAAAATCTATCTATTAGATTTAATACATTAATTTAATAGTATAAATTAGAATATATACATCCCAAATACTAATATATGGCATTTTTGTTCCATTTTCCGCTGAAAATATAATTTATATTATTTTAAACGTAGAAACTTCCAACTTGTCACACTCTGGATTATATTATCTCTGAAAGGTTTTAATATCTATCAAAAGATGACATGATTGGTACTATATTTTTATTCAAAATTTTAATTAAATTTTTTATCATGATAATTTATTTTCAGTTTTTATTAATTAAATAATTACCTCAAATTCTTATGAAACACTAATATAACGCTTGTGAATGTAGTAAAAAACTCATGTAATTGATTTTAAAAACTCATTAAGTATTATTTTTTGGGTGGTTTATAATGTTGAAAGAGATTTATAGATATATATAATATATTTATTATGTTTTAATAGTTTATATTCAAATTAAATTTCTATCTTGATATAATTAAAGTAAAATGTATTGAATGGTGTAAAAAATGTCATTATTGATATTTTAATTCAATAATTATTTTATAAAATTATTTTAAAATAAAAAAAATATTTTAATAGTGAAATTAGGATTATTAATAGTATATCATGATATCCGTTGAAAATTTATGATCAATTTTAAACCTATAAGAAATTTTATAACCCTTTAATATTGAAATTTTCATTTCAAAGGTAAATGTTAAAATTTTTTATCAAAGGGGTTAAACCAAAATATGTGTCTTAAAATTATATATAATCCTATATAAATTTTATATGATCATTATATTAATACCATAAAATCTTATAATAAATGTCATTTTGGAACTGTTTTACATGATTTACACACATATTAAATTATAATATTCCCTGAATTTCAAAAAATTCCCCTTATCTCATTTATTTTGATCTAAATTATCCATTTATATCATAAAATACCTAAAATTTATCTTGTAATATCCACTATAATATAATTATTGGTTTATTTATTCTTAAAAGACTATTCCATGGGTCCTTATGAAATGGTATAATGGAGGCTAACTGAAGGATATGTAATCATCAAAACTGGACTCTTTCGAATTAACTCTTCTTCGACCTTATATAAATCTATTTTATTCATCTTAAATAGTAAATCAATTATAATAAATATACTTAACTATTATTATTATTATTGAACCACCATTATCCACCATCAGTTCCATAAAATCGGACGTGAATGTATCCTTTGTATGTACGTGTGTACTATCACCTCAACCTAGTGATACAATTTATTTTCTATAAACATACTTATTGGATGGTTATTACGATGGCTTAAATATATATAGATGATATTTTTGATATAAGTATTCTTCTATAGTTTTAATATCATATTTACCTTCTTACCTTCTTATCTGTGGAAAAATGATAATGTCGATCATATGTACATGTGGACTACCTCCTCCATGAAGTAAGGTGATTCATTTTTAATTTCTGATTTAAATTGATGGAAATAAGGGTATATTTAATGAATATATATTATATATATAATATAACACTTTTTTGTATAAATGTGAATTATTATTTATATTTATTTTATTCAATCTATCAAAATGTGATAATAGTGTTCATGTATACATACATCTACCAGCTCTATGAAGGTTATAATTCATTTTTCTATCTGTATAACTTTTTAATGAATAAAATTATTTAAATATAATGAATATATACGATATTATATAATTATTATTATTCATAATATTATTTAATAATTACCACTTTGACTATAGTAAATGCACCGTAGTCCTTTTAAAATTACAAATCGAATGACCTTGAAACACATAATGTGAACATAAATGATTATGTTATTAAATATGTCTATTTAATAAATGAAACAATTTCTTAATAATAAATTAAAATATATTGACATATTTATTAAAAATTTTAGTAGTTTATATATTTTAATTGTACATTTTTCTAAAGGACATATATAGCAAGTATGGTCTATATAGAAGGGATTTCATATTAATTTATAATAATTGATATACGTTTTATTGTTATATTGATAATTTTTATGGTGTATATACTATTATGTTACATGATATATATTGAATCATTCATGATTAATTTTATTTAATGTTATAATTAAAATTATTTCATCAAACGTGTTTTTACATGAACGTTACCATTTGGTAAGTGATTTCATAACTCAATTTCTATTTAGTAGGTTTACATTAACTTCATTGACATTGATATTCTATGATTATTTATGAATTTATATGTCTATTTCTTTATTATATATTTACAATTTTTATTTTTATTTTCATATGTTCAGATAATAATTTCATAGATTAATTATTTATTAAGAAGTTATGATCATTATAAGGGTTTAATTTTCCTCAATCTCATTTCCCTAGGAAAGTTTTCATATTGTGAACCATGATTTCCCATTATGGTTTACTTAACACATCATAAATGTATTTTTAAACAATAAATCATCAAATTAATGAGATTTAAATATCACTATCATACTCTTGATTTGAATTAATTTTGATTCAAAAGTTACTAATGTTTTAAAGGATTTATGTTATAATCTCATTTGGTTTTAAGATTGTTCATGATCAATGTTTCTTTGTCAAAATCTTATGAATTTATTTTCATGAACCATATATCTTTTATTTTTTCAAGTAATGTTTTTTAATTGGTTAATTTTCATTACCTTCTATATTGATTAAAGAAACATCAAGAAGATTGATTATATGTAATACCAATCTAGTACATCCGTTTAGATTGAGAACCCTTCTCTTCGATAACATTGTTTTATGAAAACGTTTTAAAGATTGTTATTATTTATATTTTAATGATTTAATAATGTCATTTTCATGTGAATTTGAATTTATTTGAAATGTTTTTTTAAATAATCTTTATATATTTGTTCTGAACGAGTAATGTTTTACATTTTAAATAAGTGTGGAAAGAATTTGTTCATTGATGTATACGATATAAACATATTTTCTCATCATCATAACCATTAATTTATATTAATTTTCATTAAAATTTTCCAAGGATGTTTTGAAAGAAAATATTTCTTCTTATTTTTTTTGAATGTTTTTATTTTTAATGTTATTGAAAGAAAAATTATATTTTCCCTTATTAAAAAATAAATGTTTTAAATGTTCATTTAATGTTATTTACAACTATTTATAATGAAATGTTTAAATTTTTATAATTGAAAATTTACATTATTTTCATAGATTTTATTTAAATGTTATTTAGAGTCATTTATATATATTTAGATATCTTTTCTGATTCTAATGATTTAGTGAGGATATCATATTAGAATATAATTTTCTTCCTTTCTCAAAATGGATTAAAATTATTTTAATGATATTTTTCTAAAACCCATTTATTTTTCTATAGAAATTAGGATAATAATGGAATGAAATGTGTTGTTAAATTTTTTGTGGTGGAAATGAAAAATTATATGTCTTATATTCATGTATAATATTTGGACATTATAGTAGATAACGATTGAGCAAGATATAACTTATAAGATGGGTGAGTCTAATATAGATTATATGATAGGTAATATTGATGCATTATATTTGATGGTTGAGCCAGATAATTCTTATATTATACTTGAGTCTAATATAGCTCTCTAGTGCATTTGATAATGTTCCCTCTCTTTATAGGAAAGTAAAAGGGATTTAACAGGGGAGGTTTCTACTATTTATTTAACTTTGATATTGTTATTTTTTACATGGGTTATAAATATTATGTTTGAAGACACCAACACATTTTATTTATTATTATTATGGGTTTTTTATTTTACCATTGATCACAATGCACCACAAATGGCTAGGAATTATTCAATCCTATGACTCTTACCTTTGTTGAATGTTTATTGCATGTCCCACGTTTGATGATATATGTTTTTATTGGTATGAATTATATTATGTTATACTCATTCACATTGATTATGTTCTTATACCCTTAAGCATGTATTTTTATCAAATATTACATTTAATTAATAACTAATATGTTTAACCTTGTTGAGAATTTGAGCTCACCATTCAACTATTTCATTTTCCCATATTGTGAAAAATAATTTTAAATATGTTATTCCTAATAAAGTCTGTATATGTGAGGAAGAAAGTGGGAGATTATGTAGTTTTTTATCAATATATTGTTTATATATCCACATTTCCAAGAAATATTTTGTTCTAATGATATAAAACTGTAAAACTAAAATATCCATGGGTATATATGTGATTCAACATTTTATTGTTTTATTATATTTTTTTAATTCAAATTTTTTTTTTCATTTACTTGTATCATATCGAAAAATATAAATATTATATTTTAGAATCAGATCCATGATAGCAGTTTCAGTGCTGTTATAGTGATGATATACTAAGGTTGAACAATAATCCAAATTATTATGATTTATACATGGATAAAATATTTCTTACTCTTGGATACTTCTCATGATTCATGAAATTTGGGAAATGTGGTTTATTTGGAAAAATATTCAAAACTTTGCTATGATAGAAATTATTGATTGTCTATTATGAATACTTGGTTTCGTATAATTTATTTAAAAAAAGTACGAACAATTTATCAATACACTATTTTTTAATGTGATATCAGTTTTATTGTTTTGAATACATCATATAAGGGAAATCATGGGAGTGATTTGAGGAAATTTTAATAAAAAAAGTGAAACTTCACCTTTCCCTCACATCATGGTGTGCATGTAGATATATTTTTTCAGAATAAGGGGTAAAATAATTTTCATATGGTTTATAAGGGATGTATTATAATATATATATTAATTTTTTATACTGTAGTTTTTGATTAGTATCATTGGAGAAGTATTCTATAACCGACAGATAAGTTTATGTTGGTCATCTATGGTTATTATTTATTGGTTTGTTGAATTGTTTTTTCACATCATTATTAGTACTTGTTTTCTTAAATGATGGGTTTTAAATAATTATTTTTTATTTTAAAATAAAATAGATTTAATAAAAACTTATAATTATTTAATTTCTTCAAGAGAAAATCATTTCCCAGTGAATGAGTAGTATCCCTATGAACTAGTAACCAATTTATTAAAATCAAGGTTTATTCTTAAGGCCATGTTAAGTTCTTATTCCTATCATATTATTTAAATATTTGAGTAAAAATATTATAGTGTTTTTTGGTTGTGTTTATATATTTTTTTTTTAAAATAAATTAATTATAATTTTAGAAAAAAAATTAGACACCCCTAGGCATTCAACCAATTTCAAACATGTTTTCCATTACATTTTAATGACCAAAAATTCATTATTTTCCCATTTGGGATTCTAATAACACTCCACTAGTTATTTAGTGGAGTCCTTTTATTTCTAATTTTATTGGGTTTCAACACCTTGAACCTAAGGTCTCATACTTGATTATATTCAACAAATCCTCCAACTACAAAACACACATTTGAAATTTTAATCATACCAAGGTGGATTAATATTAATACATTTTACTATATATTTCTCAATAAAATCTAACTTCTAATCATAAAATGTGATTTAATTTTAATTAGTTAGTGTCTTACTAATTACCTATTAGAAGTGTAATTAATTATTTATTTATGTAAGAAGAGAGGTTTTAGTGCTAAATTGACTGATTTCTTATTTTCATTAATTTTCACACATTGTAAGATAGATCAATATATTTTATTTTAGAGATATATTAATTGAAATATTGTTTTATCAATTTTTAATTGTTTTTCATTTTAATTTATTTTTTCAGGTTCCATGGTAATTTATTTAAATTATATTTTCTTCAACACTTTTTATTTATATATTTTTTAATTTTTTAATTTTTAGTTTATTATATTTGAAAATTAATTTGAATGTTTTTTTAAACGTAATTTTCATTCCCATATATGTTTGTAAGAGTAAATCTACTGGGTTTTAGTTTCTACATAAGAGGCAAGTCTCTATTTCTTAAGGAACATTTCATCTTGTGTAGGGTTCTTTTTCATCTTCTTGAGGTAAAATTTTTAGGAGGGTGGTTTTCTTAAGAGTAAAAATGAAAATAACAAGGATCGAACCATTCCTTTATGGATTATTGTCTATTATCATAAGGTTCATATCTCCATTTAGGTAATGACCATCAACCTATATATGGGTAACCTTGGTGTGTTTTCTACTGTTAAAATCAAACTAAAATTAAGGTATTTTCAAAGGGATTTAGTTTGACTTCAAAAGTAGGATTTTTCATTCTTTATGAGGTGTAACATTTTCAGACATGGATTACATAAAAAAAAGATCCATAGAGTTGAATTATACATGAATTTTTAAATATAAATTTTACCATAGATAAATCTCATTCTAATATAATAATTTAACATCACTCAATAAAAATAAAAATGTTTTCGGCTCCTTAACACTAGTTAACTTTGTTGATCTTGAGGTTTTCTATGGAGGTATTCCATTAATTTTTGCAATTAAATTTAAATATGAGTTAGGCTAGATAAATAGAAAATGAGGATATATGTGAACAAATAAGGAATGATATGGGATTAATTGTCACTAAACTTAGTTGTAACAATGTGAGTGGATGATGGTGGCCTATGAAACTTAGATTCAAGTTAAATTTGTTCTGTCAAAGTAGGACATTGTTGGAACTTTTATTTTATGACTAAGTGATCTCAAGACATTTCCGATGAATAGGGTGCACTATACAATATGGTGAATTGATTGACCAAGGGGGGAGATTTAATAAGATATGATGAATCTGGTTTAAGCATTTCTAGAGATGTTTCATCATGCTTTAATGTTGGGTGAAATTGATAGGTTGGTGAAGAATTTTTGTTTGATGTTTTTTCTTATTTAAGGTTATTTTAGGGGGTTTATTTCAGACTATACGACATATTTATGAAATATTTTCATCAAGGATTCGTGGAATGGGAAATTGTGTGAACCTATTAACTAATCTTGTGTCTGATGAATCAAAGTGGATCTATTTGATGAAATCTGAACGAAATTGTTGAAGATTATTTATTTTGGGTATTATTATTTTTCATGTTAGAGATTTTTAATAGTTATTAGGTTCCTAAATTGTATTATTATAAATAAGAGGAGTAATTTACATTGTCTTATCAATAATATTTTTTATTGAGCTAGATTTAAATTTATTCTTGAAAGACTAAACAATGATTGATCTTGTGGTCCTCTCAATGGGACTAGTAGAGTCGAGTGAAGCATAATTGGGTATTAAAATAAAAATATATGTCATATAAGAAGAATATGTGTATTTAAATGGACTGTGAAATGGTAAGAGAAATAGGTTTCTATATAATATTTCACTCCTATGATAAAAGATTATGCGATTTCCTGGGTGAATCTGGTTTAACTAAAAAAATATATAGACATAAAAGAAGGTATAAAAAAGATTTACTAAAACAATTTATTATTTTTCTTTAAAGAACTAGATTAATATTAGAACATGGATTTAGATTTGGGCCTAGTTATAGATGAAAAATCAATACTCGTCACTAATAATAATTGGTTCTCAAATGATTAGTATAGCTTGATCTTGTTTCAAATTTCATATTTCAGTGATGAAAATGGGTTTACATATATTGATTAATATTGAGTCATTCTAGGGGAAAACCCTTATTAATGAATAAAAAGAATATGGAGATAGAAGCTTAAGGTTCCACTTTTTCATGTATTACTCTTCACATTAAAATTAAGGAGGGTTCAAAGATCAGTATGTAAGGATGATTGATTAAGGATATAGAATGAATCAATACTCAATCATATTTATATTCACATTAATTTAGATGAAATATAGAGTAATTAGGTGCACGTACAATTGAAACAAATTAGGGTATATGAGAAGTATAGAGTGGAAGTGACATATTGTAAAAGGAGTTCATGATCTATATTTGTTTATGTCTAAAATTTAAATTCATTAAAAATAAATTTTTGTATGAGCATAGGTGGTGGAATAACAAGTTGAGTATGTGTGTCATTTTATGTTATGGGTCATTGTATTTTAAATGATGAAGTAAAAAAATGAAAATGTACTTCTCATATATATTTTTTATGGGACAAAATATCGATCATTTCTAATAGAGAATGATGACCAAGGGAACATCAGCACTTGAAAGGATAAATAATGGGTGGTGAATTTGTGTTTGAAGGATATTAGTGGTAGGATAAAACATAATAAATAAGACTCCTTTAAATATTTACTTTTCATTGTTTCTATTGCTTTGGATAATAATACCTAGTATATTAACGAAATTAAAATTTTATTTTGGATAAATTTCATCAAGGAGTATGATTACTCTAATTATACCTTTCAATTAATTCATGTTATATTTCTAAATTTTCTAACATCTCATATATATTACATTTATAGCAATAAATTTCCCTGATTTAAATTATTAAAAACTATTTTTCCTAATCTTCAAAAAAGCACCACTAAGAACCATTATTTTTTAAAAAATCATCTAAAAAATTTAAAATTATATTGAAGAGTTGAAAAATAAGAATAAATGATATTTTTTCTTGGTAAAGAAAAATTCAATCATTTCATATGGTTGTTCTAGATTATGAATTCTATAGATAATAGAATTTTTCTTTTAACCAATCATGTCCTGGGAATATTTAGTTTGAAGCAAATTTTTGATTATTATGAAAAAATTATCTTTATGTGAATGTAAGGATATATTTAAAAAATCAGACACCTAAAATTTCTTCAACTCATTGACTGAGTGTTCATGTCTACTTTCCTTACCATTATTTCTTATACTAGTTTATTCTATTCCAAATTATTCCTAACGAATTCAGTTTTATTATAATCCATAATTTCATAGCTATGATAATTTAAAAAAATTATTCAATCTTTTTTTAACATTATTTGGATTTTAGTTGGGTTATTCTATTATAAGTTTAATTGTTTCTATGATTTCATAAAAATAATTCCATATGGGTTTGATCCATCCTTAATGTGTACTAGTTTCAAGTAGGTTTGAATACATTTTTTACTTCCAATGATCAAATTATAATTTAGTGACATTTCCAGGGAAGGAAACATTTGTCTTAAAAAACACTAAAAGAAACAAAACAAAAATATATTTTTGAAAATATAAAACTATTTATTATGTGTGAACTATATCTAAATTTAAAAATTTGGGGCTATTTTTTCCTAAAATTTAAAAATATTTAAACTCTAAAATATAATAATAAATTGGAAGACTTTAGTTTTATGACGTAAAATTACATTATGTATTCCCGTTAAATAAATTTTATGTTATTAAATAATTCGAAAATAAAAATTAAATTAAAAAACATGGTATGTTAATATAAAATTTTATCAATATAATATAACTATAAACATAGACAACATAACAAGGTGTAACAATACTATGAAATATATGAAGAAAAAAATTGAAATGGAAATGTGCAATGGAAATCTCACAAATGAAGCTCATTTTTTTAGGAATGGAAATTAAATAGATTCTATAAAGATATATTTAGAAATATTCCAAGCCAAACTTGAAAATCAGTAGAATGAGAGAAATCTTATGTGATGTAAGATCAATCTCATGGTAATTTTCATGATATTTATGCTAGATGAATCCCCACCCTCAACCTCTTCTAGAGCATACCATATACATCGATCATAGGTGGAGATATTGGAATGATATTTAACACATAATTAGGTTGATATAATTATACAATTATTAATTTCAAATTTTATCTATCACATGTATTTTATAAATTTTGAATTTTTATTTTAATGAAAAACAAAAAATATTTTTCAGAGAATATATTTTTGGTTGATATTTCAAATGTTAAGAAAAATAATATATTTTTTAATTTTAATTAATTTTAATGAAATTTATTTTAAAATAAACCACTAACATATTTTCTTAAGGTATATTTTTGAGTTTATTCTAAAATAATTTATTTTTATGAAAATAGTGAAAAATAAAATTTATTATAAAACTGTAAATTTTATAACTTTATATCCAAAAACAATAGTGTATGAAATATGTTAATTGATCACATATTTATTTAAGAAGTAATAAATATATATTTGAAAAATAATATTCTGAATTTATGACACATATGGTTATCATTTTAGGGAATTAAGTAATACTTTCCAATAAATACAATTTTAGGGTTTTTTAATTGAATATAATTTTTCTTAATTTTTTTTGGATTTATTTAAAAGAAACATATTTTTATTTTTATTTTTTTAATATATTAATTTATATCATTTAAATAAAATAAATTTATAATTTTACCCTTCAATAAAATTTTAAAGTGAAAACACGCATTTTCTAAAAATGGGGTTTTTCATGTTACATACCCTAATGATAAAAGTAAATTTTCATACACATTTAAATTATGTCTGATAAAATGATTTAAATATTTTTAAATATATAAATCTATTTTATTTAATAATTAATATTTTCTTTTTAGGAATTAAAAGTAAATTTTTTGGTAAAGGCTTGTTACCACTATAAAATCAGAAATGGTGAATATGAAAATTATAATATTAAGGGACCTAAAAACAAGTTTATAACATGTTTAAAAATAAATATTTTCTCTATTATGAACATTATCTCATCACTACTCCATTATTATAAATTTTTATCCATTTTTTATTTTTCTTGGCATGTGGAAAGAAATTCTTTATATTATTTTGAAATATTTACAAAAAATTCAATTATCACCACTTATAAAAGTGGTCCCTCACCAACCATTAATTAATACACAATAAATTATGTTTCATACTAAAAAACTACCAATTTATTCTACCCCATGAACTCACATCCTTTTACTTGAGCCTTTGGTCACAATATATTGGCTTAGTACCTCGATTTTCATGGAGACTCCCAAGGGAAATATCAAGTCTTCAAAATGAGTCCTTTTTTCCTAACATCATTTCCTTTCTTTAATTCTTACAAAACTAAGTTTATAATTAATTTATAATTAAATATGAATTATTAGTATAATTAATGTTACTATGAAGAGTTAATAAATATTAACAACCTTTCAACTTTCTTATTAAGAAAATTGAAACTTTTACTTGTGTATGGTGCATACTACCATATCCACAAAGCGAGGATATTCATTTTTTTATGACCACCTCTATTTGATAATTATATGGGTGAAATTAAAGTTTAAATTTTAAATATATGTTTTAATTATTATTAATAATATAAAAATTATAATTCAATTTTTATCTCATTCATTTAGAAATCAAAACATAAATTGTGCGTTGTGCATATTACAATCCCTAATAGGTAAAATATTTAATTTTTAATATACTATCATTTTTTATTTACTAAAAGATATTAAAATACAATTAAAAGATATATAATTGTAAATATAATATCATTATTATTCTCCAATAATGATATTTTGAAAAAATAAACCACTTTCATATTCATAATCACCCTTTAATTGTGGATTGTCAAAGTTTGGGTCAGTCTAATGACATACTGAACAAAATGTTATAAAATAATATCATGGATGAAGATGACAAATTAATTAAGGATAATATATGATATAATTAATAAAAAATATATTATATTAGGGTTCTCTAATTGTAACATTAAAATTTATGTCATTTATTAAAATACAACCGTTTGTTTAAGAAGAATAACTGAAACATGAATGTCACACCAAATACTGAAAATTAATGATAAATAACTAATATAAATGTTGATAATAATTATAAATTATTCTTATAAAAGCCTAGGTATATAAATATGGTTTTAAAATATGTGATTAGTATTTTTTTTAATAAATGATCATGTAGTGCACTCAATTTTAACGAGAAACGAGGTAAGGGTTTCTTGTCTCAAACTTTTACACCTTTAGATCCATAATTTTCTTTATAATTGTGTATATAATACAAAATTAGTATATACTCACACAATTATTGTATTCATGTTTTATCACGTGTCCTATCATGTTCTCTATTTTAAACTGTTTTTGTTTCAAAAGATGCCAATGTAGAACGGGACATTGATAACTCAATGCCTATTACTGAATTATAATGAATCTTCTTGAAATTATATTCTCCATTATTGATTTACTCTACAATAATAGTTTATTTCATGCTAAATTATCTTTATATAGTGTGGTTAATTTTCTTTTAATTCAATTCTTTTACCTGATAAAATTATATTTCTTAAAAAGAATATCATTGTTAAAAATTATGGGCATCCACTTTAATGATGATTTCCCCTCCTTATCCATATTCTCATTTCCCACTATTTTTTTCCATTATAATTGGAAACCTAAATATGTATTATCCCATGTGACATCTACATTTTCCTTCCCCTATTTTTAATTTTATTCTCTATTAAATTTCCAACACTGTGAGTTTTCAATAGTGATATTTCAGGGTATTTAGAAGGTTATACGTATAGTAAAAATTAAATTTTTAATCTTCCAGCCCAATTTTTTTCATAAAATTTATGTATTTTAATGGATTTATAATTTTTTTCCATTTTAAAATGTATAATTTCTCAATGGTTTTGACTTCTCCTTTTTTAAAATAAATTTTTAAAGTTACATATATCTTCATATTTTTATAATAATGTTAAAAATGTTTTCTAAGGACTATTATTATGTTTTCCTTCTATATGAATACATCTTTATGATGAATTTATCATTTTATATGACACCATCCAACTTTATATTCATTGTTTTCGGAAGAATATATCTTATTGGTTTATTAAATTTTTATAAATAATTCTTTTGAGAGATCAACCATATTTCTAATTTAAAAAATTATTTTTATATAAATAATAGAAAGGGTGTATTTATCTATTTCATTATTCATTAATATGTATAATAATTAATCAATGAGGTTATCCAAAATATTCCATCTATACTTTTTTGAATATATATATTATGTAATAAACTTATCTTCTAGAGAAATTATTCATAATTTCCTTTGTCTTAAATAATCATAATTTGTTTAAAACCATGATTTTTCACTTAATGGCATTCCTTGGTGAATACTATATTTTTTCTTCCATTTATTTAAGATTATTCATCTATAATACATACATTTATTGATAATTTAAATTATTTTTAAAGCTATACACCCATTATCTAAATTATGAAAATACCATATTCTTTATTATCTAGATTAAAGGGAATTTTACTTGAGTGTTATTTATTATATTTTGATACCCATTTTGTTTTCGTTGGTTAATAATGTTATGATTATTGATGTAATTAGAAATTATTTCCTTATTTGAATCAACTTTAAAAGTATATGAAACAAATTTTCTTTATTTTTGTTCTTAATGATTTTTTAGATGAAAAATATTTTTTCCCATGGGATATTTATGTTATAAAAATTGAATGATTTTGATTTAAATTTTTTATGAGATTTATTTTACATCCATGGGATATTTTATATGTGATAAGTGAATTATTTTTTAATTGGAACTCATAAGTATGGATTAATTATATATGGGTTCTTATATCTCTCTCCAATTCATTGGAAAATGATTTATATCTCTTGATAAAAATATTTGAATCTGCATTTCTCTTTCTTAATGTATGGTCACCAATGGAAGATCTCATGAAAATAAATTTTCACTATGCTAATGTGTGTTCCATTGTTGAAAAATTTCATAGTTTCATTATTATTCTTATTACTATTTGATATTATTATGTTGTACATATATTTTGGATAAAAAATATATTTATTTTAATATTTTTTAACATATGATGTCTTGATTGTTTTGTCCGTATTTTTTAGTATTTTGAAAAAATATTTCGTGATGAATCTATACATGATGTTATAAATTTTTTTACTTTCCTGACATGAATAAAAACTCATTATATAGATTTTTGAGGAATAACCATTAATGAAACATTTTTTTAATGTACTCTGAATATATAACTAAAGATGTGATGACGTTTAAACCATGAATAAATGATAATGTCATGGAACTCTCAGTCAAATTCCATTGATAAAAGTAAATTGAGAATCTTAAAGGATATAGGCTTTTGAAGAAAAAAGAGTTTGGTTAGAGCCTTGAATCCATTTCATGACATAAAATAACATGATAGAGCCCCAGTGGACAAACTTGAAGACCCTTCATATCTGGAATAATTTCATCACACATTGAATGGATCAAGTCTATAATTATTTGAATTCTCTAAACTTTTTATAAGGAAGTTTTTTATTAAAAAAATTTGTTTTCCAAGATTTTTCATGATTTATTCCTGATTTACAGTATTTTCTATTATAATTGATTTCAATAGTAAGTTGTTATTTCAATTAAATTATATATTTTAAAATAAATAGTTACAATTTATACTATTTCAAATATCTTTTATTTTTATTATGAAATATTCTTCAAATGACTCTATATGAATGTGATATAATCTACACATATGATGCGTGGTTAATTTTTTATGGAGTTAAACATTTCATGTAGGGGAATTTAGAAATAACTAATTATTAATTTTAAATTTGTTGTTCCACTCATGTTATGTATTTAATTGTAAATAAATTACAATAACATTCTAATTAATGATCTAGGAAAAGGGATTTCTCTTAGAGGATACACCAATCAAATTAAGAAAATGGAGTAATGACCATTATCCCTTTTATATCTTCCACTTTAAGAGTTGAAATCAACCCGTATAGAGTATTTATAGTCAGAAAACTATTGGATAGTCATAGGTGTATATAGAATCAACTAAAATGAGTATTAGATGTTGGTTTCCTTAATACATATTCAAGGCCAATTCCACTAGGATGTCCCATGGAAAAATTAGTTATAACTTGAGAAAACATCCCCTAAAATTTACTAAATATCCCAAACCCATAATTAGAGTTAGTCAAATTATTTACATATAAAAAATACCCTATCACATGAATCCTAAGGAACATTCTACATGGAATCATACTCTAAATTATCACTGATTTTATAAACCACTGCCCGATGGATTCAATCTGATGCTTACCACAATTATACATTTGTATGTAGTAAGTGTTAATATAGAAAAAAAATATATATGAAACCCTTAGGTTTCAGGATGAGTTTTTATATCATTTCCATGGGTTTATGATTATTTTCAGATTAAATTTTCTTATAATTGTTATATTACTAATCTTTCCTCATGTCATTTTCATATGTTACACAAATGGTTTCACTGTACCTATAATTATAAGTGACTAGGTCATGAGACAAGACCACAGGGTTTGCTCGAGGAGTTTATGCTCCCCTGAATTTATCAATTTCATCCCTAAAATTGATATGTAATTCCTCACATGATATTTCCTAGTTATGGTAGTGCAATTTGATCATGTTTCCCCCAATGAATAAAATACCCACCTCATTCATATACACCTATATAAATTAATGAAATTTGTTCATCTAGAGCACATCAACATTGATTATGGTTTTTCCTATATAAAAGGATCTTTAGAAAGAATCATGTGCTCTATAATATAGGTGAATAAATTCTAAATTAATCAATGTTTAATTTAGATTATCCAAATCATATAGAAATTTAGTGGTTTACAAAGTGAATACCAGAATGGGAAATTTTTTAATTTCCTAGTTTTTTGAGTAAAATTTAATCATCATTGAGTTGTAATAAACATTATTGGATTAGGAGTGTTCCCATTTTCTCTAAAATACTAGGCTAAATACAGGTTTTAAAAATCAGCTATTACTATTTGTCTCCACATGGTATTATATTTCTTAATCGTTTTTAGATAAATAATTTCCCCCAAAAATAACACATAATGATAGAAATGAAATTCATAATTTACCTCAAATTTATGGTGAATGGGAATTGGATGCATTATATAGAATCAATGAACAATATGTAAAATTCCCATATCGTGGAATTGACAAATTGTTTCATATAAAAATATGTTATGATAGATTACAAAAAGCAGTCAAATTTATGGAGAATTCCTCACATGATTTAAGAATAATGAAGAAAACCATTAGATTTTCAAGAGGTAATTTTGATGGGATTTTACACAATATTTGTATGCTTAATATTGATATGGGAGATCCAAGTCAAAGAAATCTCCAAGAAGAGGAAACCATTCATCTATCTACTTATGTTGATTCACTCACTAAAAAGATGGACGGATTCCAATTTCTAAATAATCATAGTCACAACCCATGGTCACAATAATTGAAATCCAATTTTATGAATTTTTTTGAAGACTATATATCTATCAAGAGTTCCATATTCCATCAGGATATAATAAACCCTTATACTAAAACTATATGAGATTTAACAAAGGATACCAGTAATATTTGAAACCATATGTATAACCAACTCATGTTCAATTTCAATAAGAATCATAAACAAATATCCGTAACCTCAATCATAATTGAACATAAATTATAAAATACAATAATTACTACCTAGATAAATACCTCATCCACATGCTTCTATATCAATTCAACCTATCCCAAATCCCATGATCCAGCAGTTCCCTCAAAAGTAATTTCCACAATTCCCCCAAAAAACGTTTTAATAAAAACTAAATGAATCCAAGAAATATTAAATCCCTTAATAGAATTAAAACACTGAATAAATTCTCTATAAATAAATCTTGATTAAGGATCCAAAACTGCAAGCCTAGAAGATGAACATGAAAATTCCAAGAACATCTCTTCCAAATGTGGAACATTATGTCGGCCAGATTGATGGAATGATTTATAAACAATATCATATTAATCAATGATGTAATAAAGATATGAATTTAATCTAATAGGCTGTGTTTGTAGCCCTTGGAAGTGATTGAGATATATAATTAAGCAAACATTGTGAATATATCCATGTGGAATTAATTCAATCTACTCATGAAAAATATAAGGATGAAGTAACTTAAAAAAATAGAGCTCCAAATCTCATAGTAAAATCACAAGAAGAGAATACATATGTGTAACCACACCTATAAAACCACCTCTTCCATTCCCTGAGAAGATTAAGTATGGTAAAGTAGAGGGTGAAGATAAAATATTTTTAAATATATATAATGAACTTGACAACAATATCATATTTACTGAAGATATTTTACATGTGTGTGTATGTTAAATTTCATAAATACATTACAACAAAAAGAAAATGAATTATTTAGGATTCTTATCCTAGAGTGAAGAATGTTCATCAGTGGTATATTAAAAAATTTCACTACAGATGAGTGTTTTGTGAAGTTTCTCTATTCCCTATACCACTGACACATGTGAATTCATAAATTCACACTATGATTCAGATGAAAACATATTCTTTATTCCAATGGGTGATTTATAGAAATACAGACATAAATAATTAAAACCAACACTAGTATCTCTACATGTTTTATATTAATCAATAAATTACCTGAGATTAATCGTAGAAGGCATTATTATTAAAATCAAGAAATTCATTTCTTCAACTGAGTTTTTTCCTCAATCATCTATGAAGAGCTTCACATGAAAATTATTCTTGTAGTACCATTATTTTCCACTAGGAATGTACTAATTGATGTAAATTGAGGTTAATATATTTTTTGATTCAATGAGGGATAATTTTTCTTCACCCCACAAATTCTATGAAACATAGAATTGAATTAAAATATATGTAATATATCTTTACACGTGATTAATAAAATGAACTAATGGGTTATACTTTTTAACAAAACCAAAAATAATAATGTCATCATAGAAATAAATAATGAAATAGTTTCTAAAAAAGTTGAAAAATCTCATGATGACATTGAATACAATAGACCTAATGAAATTGATGGAGTAAAATGACATTTTTACATAGTTTCACTACTTATTTTAATAAATTTCAATCACATTGACTTTTAAAAAGAAAAAATTAAGGAAAAATCAAAATAGTGGAAGCATCCAATTGAACAAAATTAAACCAACACCTATTGTATCCCTCTTAAAAAGTTGAAAAAAAATTCATAAGAAATGATAAAAACTAAACTAACACCCTAAATAAAATATAATATATCTTGAAGTAATTTTTTAAAAAACAGGGTGTTGAATTTGTTTGACCATATAAGAGAATCCTTATAAATGATCATGAAAATTGAACTATTTACTTTTAACAAATCACTAACTGGGAGGAAACCTAGATCATTTTATAGGATATGATATTTGTTATTAGGCTTAAAAAATATTAGGATTCAATCTTATGGATAATTTTTTATAACATATTGAAATTAATTTCAAAATTAGTATTTAGGGAATGAACCACTCATTAAAGCAATGAGGGGAATTTGATTGGAGAACCTCTTACTCAAAACATCATTTCATGAATTAATCTATAATGACATGGAGAATTTTTGTAACTTTAAATTCAAACCATCCATATGATTTTTTATACTTCCATTCCACACCTCTTAATCCCAATTTTTCACTTTTTTTATCATAGTTTATCCTTAATGAATCATTCTCCATAATAAGATTTACATTTCCTTTCTTCATTTTCTTCAGATAGATATCCAAACCTCGGTCTGATGAATCTATAATTCTAGAAAATACACAACATAGACATCAATATGGACTTCCCAATGAGATATCCATGTAAAATTATCAGTTAAAATGATTACCTTATTAATTCCATCAGATATCTATATTGTTTATTCATTTTCCAAATTAATATTTTCTTCCTAAAAATTTGGAAGCGTTGAACCCTCACAAGTGACATTTAGAGTAAAGAGATATTGCCTTAATTTTAGAGAATAGGCAATGGAATGCTGATCCCATGGACTTCACTAATTAATTATATTCATATGTCTAGTAAATGATGTAAAAATTTAACATTATGGGTAAAAAATTATTTATTATTTCCCATTGAGTCATAGTATAGTTTTGTTTTAGGAACTAAAACCAAGGATAAATGTCATTGATAATGATTTTGATATGACATTGTAATTAAATTTATATTTATATATGAAAGCTCATTTTTAGAATTTATTAAGTGACTTGTATCATTATATTCTTTTCATTGATCTGTCTTTTATGATATCACTATAATTTGATGTGCGGGTATTGATTTCAATAAAATTGTTATAGGTATTGAGCATTCACATGAGTTCTATCACTTCCCCAAGGTAACACCACTTTAATGGGAGATCTCTCCTTTCCACACACTTTTTCATTATTCCATTAATCTTTCATTTTCTGTTCTTAGTTCTCCCATGATTATTCTAAACAGTAGAGACACTTTTTTATTTTAAGTGTTGGGAAATTTCATGATATTTATTGACTTACACCTATATTTGTTTTTATTCTTATTTTTCATGGATACATTTTTTATTAAAATAATTATTTAACATGATAATTGATTTTCAACCAAAAAAATAATACATAAATATTTAGATGAAATGTGATTAAAACCAATTTATCTTTATTATTTTAGATTCTAGATTTATTGCAGAGTTGAGAAGTTTTTTCACGGTTTTTATTTTTTTATGATTTCTTATTGATTCCTCAATTATTTTATAACCATTTCATGAGTGATTTCCATTTATATTTTTTTATCAATATTATCATGGACCTACAATTTCAATTATTCTATTAGAAAATCGTTTGATAGATAATTGGGTCATGTGAAACTATTAGAACGTTTATTGGCATCATATCCTAGCCATGACTAAACAAATTCACTATTAAAATTATTGAGGAAACTCTATTTATGTTCCCATTGTATTTGTGACCCACCTATACAGTCAATATACATAAAATATAGTATCCATGGATGAATTGTTTTGGATTAATAAATATTTCAATGCCCTTTAATCCTTCCATACATTACTCTTTGATACTTAGAATGATTTTTAATTGAATAAATATGGTCTGATTATTGTTGATAGACAAGGGAGGTTTTCTTTTGAGGTGATATGTGTTGGTATTTCAATATATTCTTTGGACATAGTTCATGAATATAGTTATTGTAAATTTTTATTATCTTGTATAAAAAAGAAAAGTTAATAGGAAAATTAATGAATGAAAATCATGGTCTATGTTTTATGAGGATTGAAAATCCCCACAATAAACTGATTATTCCCTTAAAAGATCATATGTGGTTACGTCATGAATTTTAGATCATTCATGAAAATGAATTTTGAAAAAATCGTGTGTATTTATTTCATATTTGTTATACATTGATGGACCTACATTGTGTATCAGTGAGTGTGGAGATGTTATTATTTAGAGAAGATTCTAGAGTACACTTATCTATTAATATTTTTCAATGTGATTTATAGTTTCACTTTATTTAGAATTAAACTTTCACATCAATACCAACATATCTAAAACCTCAATGTCATTTGAACCTTAATAAAAATACCTCATGATTGATTACATTGTTTTTATATGTGGAGTGGAAACATTAGGTCCAATGAAATCTTGTGTTTTGGAGAATATATTTATGGTATGTTCTTAAATAAAGTCACTTATTACCTTTAGTTATGAAAAATAAATTTTGGTGAGGTAAATTAGAATATGGGCATGGATTCCTAATGAATTTTTGAAAGAGATAAATCACAGGATTGATAAAGTTTAATAAAGAAATGGATTATGTTATATGACTAGTTTTCCTTTGTAAGTATTTTTAATTAATACTTACACTTTTTTTTTAAACGTGGATTCATTTTTATGTTGTTAATGATATAATCTTGTTAAAAATTGTTATCCTTCGATATATTTCTTTAGATTCTTATTTTTAGAGGATACGAAATTGTCTAATTGTGGAGGATTTGATAAACCTATGTCATATATACACTTTGGATCTGATATATATTTATTTTCATCTATTTTACCAATTAATTATTTGTTGTTTTTTCCATATTTTTTATGATTTGGAAATTAGGATGTTCGGTTAAGTCATGATATGAAGAAATAAATTAGAATCCTTTATTTCCATGAATAAAAAGTCACCTCATGGATCACCATGGTAGAACCATTAGTAGAACATTCAACTAGTGAATGTATGTTAATCCATGGAGGAAGAGATGATGTGGTACAAAACCTGATTAGAGGATCACACCATGAAAGTCTTAGTAAAATTTAACAATTAAAAGTTAATTGAGAATCTTAGAAGATCCAAACATTTGAAGATCAAAGAATTTGGTTACTTCCATTGATCTATTTTTAAGTGTAAAAATTTGGGATATATCTCCCATTGAAGAACCATTATACCATTCTTGTTGTGAATCATTTCTTTATACAGTGATTGAATCGAGTCTGTAAATGTTTTTTCTTGACCAAAATATCCATAAGAATAATTTTTCCCTTAACTTCACTTTTTCTACCTTTATTGTAATGACCCGCCAATTCTCATTGGATCGGGAGTGAAACGAGTCATTATTAGGCCTTAAGTGACATCCCCATGGTGCCAAAGACTGGAAATAAATGCCAAAGGGTTTAAAATACAATTGGGGGACAATTTACCCTTTAAGAAAATAAACCCATCCATTAACCATTCACTATATGATGGATTAAACAATGAAAGACCAACTCACAACCTCATTTATATTAAACAACATCAGAGTACACAACATCAGAAGACCAAACCAAACATCAAGGTATACAGCGGATTTAAAACACAAGATTCGCAAAAGAAACCATGACTCAGTGGTCCACAAGCTCCAAGCTTTACAGAATCTCCCAAAAATCACCACGAGCCATTAGTAATGAGATGCTTTACCTTTACTTGTGTCTCAGAATACAACATCTACAAAATCACCAATGTGCCAAATCAGGGGTGAGTGTAAAACTCATTAAGTTTTCCCCAATGACTTCCCTACTCATGCCACTAGGATAGAAGAGTTATCCATATTTATATAAAAGCAGTTTATATAAAAAAAATCACCAAAGCAGTTTATAACTAAATATAAACAAGTTTTCCAAAACCATCCATGCTCAAAAGCATCAAAGTGCAATATAAACCATCTTTTCCAACATGTTATTTTTCCATAAAAATAACCAAACAAATTTCTAAAACGTTTCACAAACATCTCGTTTTGGCATTCCCAACCATTTTACAAACCCATGATATCAACCATGCATGCATCGTTATGACAGTTCCATACTCATGAGCGGTTTCTCGTCGATATACCAAGTCGTCACAAGTTAATTACTTCCCATGTTCCATTACACCTTTGGCACCGAGCACAAGGTCATATTTCAACCAAGCCTCATACATATAGTTACAACATGAAATTAAACGTTTGGCACCGAGCACAAGGTCCTTTTTCAACCAAGCCCCGTACGTGCAATATGAACACACACTAGAAATTCCCAACAATCATGCCAAATCATCCTTTCAATAAAACACCTTTTATTGAAAACCATTTTCCATCCAAACCAAGTGTGTTCAAACAATTCAAACCATTTCTATAAAGCTTCCTTTTTATTGAAAACAAATCCATAAAACCATTTCAATAAAACACACATTTTACTGAAAACCCATTTCTCATCAAACCATTTACAATTATAGCAATTTCATAATTTAAAATCAACATTTTAAATTCAAATATCCAAGTCACATTGCACACAATTCACCATGATTTCACAATTTCATCAAAACCATAAATCATCACTAAAGAAGATTTATTCCATGATTTTCACAATCAATTACATTCAAATAACCAATTTGAAACTAGTCTAACCAATTCTAACAAGAGGAGTCGAGAGTGAAGCCACCTACTTCAACAAAAAGGCAAAACCAAGCAACGGATGAAGAACGCTCTAGAACACTGGGTCAAATCTCCAATAACCCACCTTAGATCTCTTCTCATAACACAACCAAGACCAAATATCATCATATTTGGAATCCACACACATAGATCTACCCATAATGGGCATAGATCTAAGAAAATGAGAGAAAGGGAGAAGTAGATCTAAGTAGATCTAAGAAAACAATCAAGAACGAAGGAGAACAATCACATACCTCGAGAATCTGGCTTCGACTCGCGAAGAGAATCCTTCAGATTGCCTCTGGAATGATAGTAGAACCCACGTTTACCTTAGGAGAACCAAAATCTCGAGTTGGGTCCACTTTGGAGCTTGAATAATGCAATTAGAGGAAAAACGATTTAGATCCACAATATAAGGATCTAATTTTAAGTGGTTTCACGGTTAGTCTGCACGGTTTGACATACCGTGCGCTAACTGTGCATTAGCTACTTTCTCGGCCATCCTTCTCGCATGACCTCATCGCACGGTTTCCCTTTAACATGCGTCGACCGTGCAGAAGCCACTACCTCCACAGTCAGCCATGCATGGTTTGGCCGCACGGTTTAGACAAATCGTGCGCCGCCCGTGCATCTTCCCCTTTCCTTCAAACATCACTCCAGGATCTCCAGACTCTCCCATACGCCACCCTTATCTTTTGAAACGAAGAAAACCATCATGTAAGGGTTACATACCAAAAACCGAGGGTACTAAATTCTCCACACCATTGTTCTTTCCTTCCCCAAAAAGTATAAAACCAATGCTTGTCTGAAAGAGTTCTGGCCACTGCTCTTTCATTTCTTTCTCGCATTCCCAACTCTCTTTCTGAATCTTTCCATGTTGCCAAAAAACCCGCACTAGACCGATGCTTTTTCTATGCAATACTTTCTCTTGCCTATCCACAATCTGTACTGGGATATGTATCAATGAAGCCTCTGGCTCTATGTCAATGTGATCCCATTTGATCACATGGTCAGGATCAGGTTGATACTTTTTCAACTGAGATACATGGAACACATTATGCACCAAACTGAACCGTGGTGGTAATGCCAAATGATATGCCACCTCTCCTACCCGTTCCATTTTCTCAAAAGGGAATATATATCGAGGATATAATTTGCTCTTCTTCCCAAAACGACAGTGTCCAAGCCTTAGAGAGATTCTCAAAAAGACATGATCACCCACTACGAACGACAATGGTCTTCGACGGTGATCTGCATAAGATTTATGAAGACTTTGTGTCGTCCCCATCCACTTTTTAATCAACTAAATCTTCTCTACTATCTCTTGGACAAGGCTTGGCCCTACTAGTGAAGTTTCACCCATTTCCATCCAGCATAGTGGAGAACAAAAATGATGCCCATACAATGCTTCAAACGGAGCCATGCGTATCAAAGCTTGATAATTGTTATTGTATGAGAACTCTACTAAGGGTATATGATCCCCCCTTGAACCACAAAAATCCATTACAAAAGCCTGCAACATGTCTTCCAATGTTTTTATCATCCGATTGGATTTCCCATTAGTCTAAGGATGATATGTCATGCCCATAGTCAACTGAGTCCCAAGGGATTGTTATTAGGATTTCCAGAAACGATATGTGAACCTCATATCTATATCTGATACGATAGACACTAGTACACCATGTCTCTTTACCACTTCTTAGATATATATTTTTGAAAGATCTTCCACTATATGAGTTTCACGAATAGGGATGAAATGGGCCGACTTAGTTAGACGATCCACTATCACCCAAATGGCATCGTGTTTCCGGGCCATTCTTGGAAGACCTATAAAAAAATCCATTGCGATCTGCTCCCATTTCCATACTGGTATAGGTAAATACTGTAACATACCAGCTGGTCTCTGATGCTCTGCTTTAACCTGCTGACAAGTTAAGAATCGCGAGACGAACTCAGACACCTTCCTTTTCATGATGCTCTGCCAAAATTGCGCCTTTATCACCTTATACATCTTCTGTGTACCCGGATGTACATCCCATCTTGAATGGTGGTAATAATTAAGGATTTGTTCTGGATAAACTATAGGTACAACCATCCGATATCTTAAACACAAAACAGAACTCCCATCCAGCTTCCATCCTTCAATGGTCTCCCCACCATTGAGTTTTGAACTCATTACAACACAGTCTACATCAGATGCCTCTGCCTAATTTACTATCTCCACCAAATCAGGAACAAGTGTAGATGAAAATAAAATAGCAACATCACCTCTGTTTTAAAATTCAACATGCATGTCAGCTAAGACCGATATCAACTGCCATTCGTCTAAATCTTCCTTTTACCAACTGAGCATATAACTTCCTGCTTAATGCATCAGCCCCCAAATTTCCCATACCCAGTGTATCCATTAAGTAAAATTAAAACATTTGAATATACTCTATCCATCTCCTCTACCTCATATTTAAATCTGGGTGTGAGAAAATATGTTTCAAGCTTTTATGATCTGTAAACACAATAAATTTATCACCAAAGAGATAGTGTATCCATGTTTTCAAAGCATGGACGACTACAGCTTACTCCAAATCATGTGTTTAGTAATTTTTATCATGAACCCTCAATTTCCTTGAGCCATAAGAAACCACATGGTCTCCTTTCATCAGAACACAACACAACCCTATTCCAAAAGTATCACAATACAGCACGTATCCTTGCCCTGATTCTGGAAAGATTAAGATAGGTGCTGATGTAAGGTGAATGTTCAACTCTTGAAAAGATCTCTGGCATTCCTCAGTCCATTGAAATGCACTGTTCTTCTTTTTCAATGCTATCATAGGTGAAGCTAGTCGTGATAAGTCACAGAAAAAGTGTCGGTAATAACTAGCTAGACCAAGAAAACATCATATTTCCAAGACATTATTCAGTGGTTGCCAAGAAAGAACAGTTTATATCTTTTTTGGATCCACTAAAACACATTTCTCAGAAACAACATGGCCCAGAAAACATACCTCTTGTATCCGAAAGTCGCACTTTGTTAATTTGGCATACAACTGATGGTCTCTCATGATTTCCTACTATATCGTCAAATGTTGCTCATGCTCAGCCCTTGTTCTTGAATACAACAATATATCATCCACAAACACCACAATAAAATAATCCAGATATCAATGAAATATCTGATTCATCAAAGCCATGAAGACCATTGGTGAATTCGTAAGAACAAAATACATGACTACATATTTTTAGTGGCCATATATGCCTTTGAAAGCTTTCTTTGGAATATCATCCTTCCAAACTCGCAATTGGTGTTATCCTGATCGCAATTCAATCTTGGATAGCCACTAATATCCCCTTAATTTATCAAACAGATCATCAATGTGTGGAAGTGGATATCTATTCTTTATCATTACTTGGTTAAGTTTACGATAATCAACACACAACCGAAGAGTTCCATCAGCTTTCTTTACAAATAAAAATGGTGATTCCCATGGAGACATGCTTGGCTGAATGAAACCCTTGATTTCCAGCTCTTCTAAATGCACTTTCAATTCCTTTAACTCCATTGGTGCCATCCTATAAGATGGAAGTGGGATAGGACTGGTCCCTGGAAGGAGATCAATCTTAAACTCCACTACTCTTACAGGTGGTAATCTTGAAAAGTGTTCAGTAAAAACAGAATAAAATTGATCCACCACAACTGGAAAACTATTTTCCTCACTCTCTTCCAATGATACCAATGTCAACGCTGCCAATTGGTAAGAGATCGTTCCAACCTTTGGTGCCAACAAGATATTTTCACTTTTCTTTTCCATCCTCTCTCCTCTGAAGAGATGCTCAATGTCATACTCAGTTGTGAAACTAACCATTCTCTTATAACAGTCGATGTGATCCTTAAACCTTGTCAACCAATCCATACCCAGGATTACATCATAGACATTCATATCAATCATAGAGAAGTCTCATTTCAGCTCAGCTCCATCGATAGTTATAGCACCTGCTCTACACATGAAGGCATGAAATTCTCTTTCACCAAGAGGAGTTTGTAGTTTCATTCTTAGTAAATCAGAAATAAAAGAATCAAGAACGTAATGTGATGCACTAGTATCGAAAAACACTTGCATGTGGGTAGAATTCAAAGGAATCGTACCTCTCACCATAGTAGCTCCAGCCCGATCACCGACAATCATGAGTTCTGCTCCATACAATTGTTTTTTTGCTGCACTTTCCTCCTTATTTACTTGTTGAGATTTCTCTTCCTGAGGATTCATGGTATTCCTTGAATCACCATAACTAGCTATGTTCTGCTGGCGATACTGTTCTTGTTGTCCTCGCCCTATAAACTCATACGAGGCTTGCGATGCCTAAGAAGTGTCCCGAACACCCGATTGTGGAGCACTACGACAATATCGCTGAAGATTCCCCATCTTGTTGCATTTTTGGCTTGCTCTCAGTGGTGCTGTAAATTCTCATTCCATGTGATCAGTCAAACCACATTGAAAGCAACCTTATTTGCTCTGGGGTCGTGGAGGAAGGTTGAATGATTCCACCGTCTAGTTCTGATTCACACTCCCACCTTGGAAGTAGGTGTCCCTATTTCACTTGTTCCCAGTATTGGAGTTCCCACCAGTTCCCATGGGTATCATCATGCCTCCTCCTATCGATCCCAAGATATCACATTCATCAACCGTTGCTCTATTCACCATCTCTATATAATCCGTAATACAGAGCACTGCAATCCTCAATCAAATATTCTGCCTTATCCCTGATTCGAAGATGTGTAACTTCAAAGAAACACTTGTCATAACCTTTGGTGGAAAACAGACTAAATTCATGAACATAGCCGCATATTCTGTGACAGAGAGGCTCTCCTGTTTCAAGCTAAAGAAGTCCATCCTCTTCTGTATCTTGAACTTGTGAGGATAGAATTTTTTGTTAAATAATTCTTTAAAATCCTCCCATGTAAGGCCTTCATACAATTTAGAATGCCCTGCTAAATCCCACCACTGACGTGCAAGATCCTCAAGCATAAACGTCACCATATTTACTTTCAGCTCTACTGGTGTGCTAATGAAATCAAATATACGATTCATCCTGCTTAGCCACACCTCTTCCTTCTCTGGTTCAGCATCACCCCTAAAGTTCGGTGGATTCTACTTCATAAACTTCATGGTATGATCCACATGTCAGGGATCATTCCTCCAGTTCCTCATATCCACATCATGAAAGGCTTGGAAAATACTCTTAACCAGCTCTTGGTTTACTCATGGTTCAGGTGCGACTACATTCTCCGTAGCTTCTTTGGGTTGGTTTTGATGATGCCTACCAGGTTCCATTTTCTAAACCAACAATAAACTCCGTCAATCTCACTCTCTAGCAACTATTGGCTTAGAATTTCAAATTCTACCACATCAACTATCACAACATTTTTATCAAACAACATTTTTCCATGTTCATCCATTTTTTAAAACATTCAACATACTTTTTGAAAATCAATCCATTTGAAAATACACCAAATACACTGTTTTCAAAGTCTTTCGGTTGAAAACAATTTCCACATTTTTCAAAAATTGTCACCTTTCACAAAATTCTTACTCTTTCTTCACAATGAGATATGCAATCCTAGTGGAAAGTCATTCCTCTACCATGCATGTAATGCTCATCTCATTGGCTTAACCCATGACAATGAAATTTTCAACACTCTAGAAGTGTATCCAAAACACTAATGTACCCAACACCCTCTTAACATGAAGTTCAGCATAAATGGGTTAGCTTCTTCTTTTTATGCTATACATTTCAAGTTCTGATAATCCTACTCATGTCTAAGATGACCACCCAAGGAATAGAAAAGAAGGAATTTCAACTCCAAGACCAAGAACATCGATGATCACTTGTTAACCAAGGACTGAACAAGTTGATACCATTTGTAATAACCCACCAATTCTAATTGTCTTGGGAGTGCAACGAGTCATTACTAGGCCTTAAGCGACATCCCCAAGACGCCAAAGGTTGGAAATAAATGTTGAAGGGTTTCAAAGACAATTGGGGTACGATTTACCCTTTTAGAAAGTACACTCATCCATTAAACATTCACTATATGATGCATGAAACAGTGAAAGACCAACTCACAACTTCATTTATATTAAACCACATCAGAGTACACAACAACAGAAGACCAAACCAAACATCAAGGTACACACCGGAAGAACAACACAAGACTCTCAAAAGACACCACGACTCAGTGGTCCACAAGCTCCAAGATCCACAGCATCTACCAACCATCACCACGAGAAATTAGTAATGAGATGCTTTACCTTTACCTGTGTCTCGGAATACAACATCTGAAAAAGAACCAATATTCTAAAGCAGGGGTGATTATAAAACTCATTAGGTTTTCCCCAATGACTTCCCTACTCACGCCACTAAGATAATAGATTTAGCCACATTTATATAAAAGCATTCTATATAAAACATTTTCACCAAATAAGTTTATAACTAAATATAAACATGTTTTCCAAAACCATCCATGCTCAAAAGCATTAAAGTGAAATTTAAACCAGATTTTCCAACATGTTATTTTTCCAGAAAAATAACCAAACAAATTTCCAAACTGTTTCACAAACATCCCATTTTGGCATTCCCAACCATTTCACAAACCCGTGAAATCACTCGTGCATGAATCATTATGACAGTTCCATACTCATGAGTGGTTTCTCATCAATCTACCAAGTTGTCACAAGGTAATTACTTCCCATGTGCCATTACACCTTTGGCACCAAGCACAAGGTCCTATTTCAACCAAGCCTCGTACATATAGCTACCACGTTCCATTAAACGTTTGGAACTGAGCACAAGGTCCTATTTAAACCAGGACACGTACATGAAATATGAACACACACCACACATTCCCAACAATCATGCCAAATCATCCTTTCAATAAAACACATTTTACTAAAAACCATTTTCCATCCAAACCAAGTGTGTTCAAACAATTCAAACCATTTCAATAAAGCAGCCTTTTTATTGAAAAACAAATCCATCAAAACCATTTCAATAAAAAACCCTATTTATTGAAAACCCATTTCTAATCAAACCATTTACAATTCCAGTAATTTTATTATTTAAAATAAAAATTTTAAATTCAAAGAGCCAAGTCACTTTGCACAAAATTCACAAAGATTTCACAATTTCATCAAAACCATAAATCATCACTAAAGAAGATTTATTCCATTCTTTTCACAATCAATTCCATTCAAATAACCAATTTGAAACTAAGCCAACCAATTCTAACAAGAGGAGTCGAGAGTAAAGCCACCTGCCTCAACAAAAAGGTGAAACCACGCAACGGACGAAGAACGCTCAAGAACACCGTGTCAAATATCCAGAAACCCACCTTAGATCTCTTCTCCTAACACAAAGAAGACCAAATATCATCATATTTGACATCCACACACTTAGATCTACCCATAACGAGCATAGATCTAAGAAAATGAGAGAAATGGAGAAGTAGATCTAAGTAGATCTAAGAAAATGATTATGAACGAAAGAGAACGATCACATACCTCAAGAATCCAGCTTCAACTTGCCAAGAGAAGCCTTCGGATCACCTATGGAATGATGGGATAACCCTATTTTACCTTAGGAGAACCAAAATCCTGAGTTAGGGCCACTTAGGAGCTTTAATGATGCAATTAGAGTCAAAATAAGTTAGATCCACAATTTAAGGATCTAATTTTAAGTGTTCGCATGGTTAGTCTGCACGGTTTGACATACCGTGCGCTAATCGTGCGTTAGCTACTGCCTTGGCCATCCTTCTCACATGGCCTCATCGCACAGTTTCCCTTAACCATGCATTGACCGTGCGAAATCCACATCCTCCACAGTCATCCACGCATGGTTTGGACGCATGGTATAGACAAACCGTGCGCCACTCGTGCATCTTCTCCTTTGCTTCAAACTTCACTCTAGGATCTCCCGCATCTCCCATATGTCGCCCTTATCTTTTAAAACCAAGAAAATAATCATGTAAGGATTACATACCAGAAACTGGGGGTGCTAAATTTATATAGATTTCAAGGTCCATCCCTATATTTTTTCTAATTTTGATTTTGATTGGGTTTAACAGTAAGTCTCAATTTCAATTGAATTCATATTATTTGAAGTAAGTGATTCCAGTTAGTTATTCTTTCAAATTAGTTTTATTTATATTATACAATATTATTCCAAATTATTCTCCCCATGTGTTGTATTATCTAAACCTTTTTTTGTATAAACATTTAGAGTTTTAGGATTTGAAAGTAAGGGGAATTGAACATTAATGATTTATTAATTTGAACATGGAATGTCTATTAAGGTTAATAATTATATTGAAACTCAATTTTAAAACACATCATTTTGTACGAGTTTCACTAAGGGACTCCACTAGGAGGAAGAACCATTCTAAATGAGATAATAGAGACAAATCCACTAATTTTTTTCTGACATCCACCTTAAGTGATAAAACCAACCCACCTAAATTAGTATCTATCTTTGGGGTTGTTGATATTCAATGTTCTTGATAGAATCAACTGAATTTATCATTAGGGTTTCTCTCACTTATAATATATTTTTTTCCAATGATACTAAGCCAATATAATGACAGATTATTGACACATTGAGAATACATCCCCTAAAATTTATTCTTGATATATGACTCATGATTTTAGTTATTGAAACTTTTTCCATTGTAAAAACCCTCCTTCCCATTGATCATTGTGAATAGTTATTTCCATATTAATCCTACTATAATGTCTTTCCAATTATAAAAAAAATCCATGTGGGTTAAACCCCATTCTCCGCACTATTCCAAGATGATACATAGATAGTGTTAATACAAGAAATATATAAATTTCTAAACTATGAAAAAAACCTTCAGCAATTAATGATTTCCTCAGGTAGCCATTCACTATGTTAATCTAGCATTTCTCATGTTTATTGATTCATGTTTCTATAATTTTTTGGTTATTTTCTTTTTTAATTCAAATAGTTATGCATTTATTTATTATCTATAATATGTTGGGTGTATGTTTTCTAATATATCTTAAATATACCCTCATCTTATGATCACTTGTGATCTTTGATATTCAATGCTTAAATTTACCCATATTGAACATCTAGGCTCACCTGTTCTAATGTTTCTATTTCCTTAGGTTATAAAAAGATATAATACATATGGAATTTTTAGGAGAGTATAATATGTGGATAATTTTTGGGAGATTTTTTTGACTTATTATTGAATAACAAGTTGAACATATTGTAGTAAAAATGTATGTTAGTTGAAAAATACATTTTTTTATTGTATAATGTCTCATCATACTTATCTAAATCATTAAAACATAATTTTTATGGAAATATATTGTAATTAAATTTTTTTGTTAAATTCATATAATTGAAATGATCACATCCATGGGACATCATAAGCAAGAAATTAAAGAAATTGTTTTACACCCAGATCTAAAAGTCTGGATCGGTGGCACAATAGTTGGTATAAGAGAATAGATTAGATTACATTTAATATTTTTATGTCATCATTTTAGGATTTAAATTTAATTAATGTTTGATAAGTCAAGGTTTCTATGAATTGAAATGTTATATATGAACCTTTAGGATAGTTATGGAAAACTTTAATAGGTTGGGGATTCAGACAAGATTACTTTGGGGAAACCAATAAGGATAAGTCTAATAGATAATCCTGAGTATAGAAAAATGTCCCAAAGTATTGGAAAGATAGAGATTTTCTGGTTACCTAAGAAATTAAATATCTTTTTTATATTATCATGTAGATAAAAAAATGATATATATTCACCTAAGAGTAATAACATAGAAAAAGGTTGGTTGATTATAAATAAATATTAACGTTTTCCCATGATGATGGGGATTAATACTGCACACATGGATACACACTCACATGGGATATGCTTTGGTTAATAAAACTATCTTTTAAATCCATTATGAAATATTTGTTATGTATATTAATTAGGTTATTTAAAATTAAATACCCAATAAAAAGAAACATATATTGAATTGGGATTTGCATAGATTGAACTAAAATATAATTAAATAATTTTTAATTGTAATACATTTTGAGGTTGAATTTTTCATTATCATACAATAATCCATGTTTGGTTTTAATCACTCAAATTAAATATTTTTGTTTTTAGTAATGCTTAATTCCTAGAGGATCAAAGTTTGAAATTGATTTCGTAGGTTATGTGGATATTTTCCCCATAAGAAATCTAATGGAATAAGAGATAGAGTGATAAATATTATGAGTATACCAAACCATTTATCAAAAATCATGAGTAAAAAAGTGAAATTATTTTTATTTTCAAACACCCCAAATAATTGAAGGGTAGAGACTCATGTAAGTCTTGGTGATAGAAACATTGTCTGTGATGAGAAATATTGCAATCATAAAAGGTACTTATGTTAATTATATATCAATGATACACACTTTTTCATTGATGAGATGTTCCTAGAATCATCCAATATTCATATTCAAAACTAACTTCTTCACCCATCATCATATATCATTTTTGAATTTTTCCATTGCTGTTATATGTGATTATATTGATAGGTTTATTAGGGAAATTTTTGGGGAAATAAATAAAAAATGGTTTCATGTGGTGTATTATTCTAGTAAACTAATTTATTATTCCCCCAAGCACTATACTATAAATGGGAATGAATTTTTAGTTTTTATATTTTTTATTAAGATTTTAGCCAACACTTGATTTGGTCTAAATAAATTGTTTTCAATGATCATTTATCCCATTTATTATATGGAGGATAATCTAAGGCTCATTATATTTATACTATAATTAAAATAGTTTAATTTAGATATTAAAGACATGAAAAAGTAAAAAAATAGTTTTTGATTACAACCTTAGTTTGTCCAACACTCAAAACAGTGATCCCATTGAAAAAAATTCTTCATTTTGAGATAAAAACATCTGATAGTTACAATAAAAAATACATAGTTTTAATATTATATAATATTTTAGCTTCATGAATCATACCAAGTGCTCTCACACATGTCCTAAGGAATAAATTCATTTTTGACCTTAATCAATATTTTTTGAATGATCCATTTTCATTTACATGGATTTTTAGAGAATTTTATGTAGGTGTGTTCCCAGAGATTAAATGATGAATATTTTATAGATATTTTTCATTTCACCATTGGTAAGATATCATGGGGAATATAGGATAACTAAAAGATTTTTTAAAATATCTTATTTTGGATAATTAAATTCACAGATTCCAGAAGTTTAGTTCTTTGATGGAATAAGTGATAAAGGATAAGAAGTATTTAAAGGATGAAAGATCTTACATGAAAAGCTAATTTAGATATTAATTTTTTGGGGGTTTTGGGTTTATGGGATAATTTCCATATTATTACGGGAAATAATATATACTGGTAGATATATATTATGTTTTTAAATGGGTTGATGAATTGGAATTTATAAACAATCCTGGAAAAGATGTTCTCAAATTCATTAATGAAAATGTATTCTTTTTATTTGTAGTTCCCAATGCCTTCATCATTAATAATTGAAATATTTTTTCTAAATATAAATTCATGTTTTTGATGAAGAGGAATAGTTTTTTATGCATGAAATTGTAAACATATTCTATCCTTAGTCTACTGAACTAACTACCTTCACTAAAAGAGAACTAAAATATATTTTAGAAAAGACTATAAAAAAATTTAGGAAATATTAGGCTCTAAAATATTGATGATTCCTTTTGGTCTTATAGAGCTTCATTCATGATTATAATTGGTTTGTCTCCTAATAGTATTACTTTTTATAAAATCATGTCACTTACATATGGAATTGAAGAATAAATCTCTTTAATCTATGAAAGGCTTGAAAATTTACTTTAAATATACAAATGAGAGGAAATTGATAAAGTTGAGTGAGTAGGATGAGATTCAAAGGGAAACATATATGTATTCTTGGATATATAAGTAATGAAATAAGTATTTATAGGACTCAATAATCCAAAATAGCGACATAAAGCTTGGACATAAGGATATACTTTTCTATTACCAACATTTTATGTTTACTAAAAATAATATGACCAAATGTAATAAACATTTAAGAATACATAGATTATTGGTTAATAGAGATGTTGAGTTAGTTAGAAAAAATTAAAGTATTCTTAGTAAATATTCATATGATCAAACATTTTTTCAAGTAAAACTAAGGGGGTAGGATATTATCAATATACACTAAAATGGAGAATTCATTGAGCCTTACTATGTTCTATAAATAAAATAATTCATGGGAGTCAATCCAATAGTATTTTTCTTACCTTAATAATTTGAATAAACGATAAATAATGGGTGAGACTATTTTTATTATTAAAACATCAGTAATTTAGTAAAATGTTTCCATACAATTCAATGTATTTTAATGTTTGGATTATTTTATTACATAAATTAAAATTTCCACTAGTTTTCATAAAATTTTTAAACTACTATGTAATTATTTGTAGAGAAGAATTATAGAACCTTGATATTTAAATACTTTGAGTCACTGAGTTTTATATAAATAGTGAATTTCATTTTCATTAACTCAACCATTGATTTCATTTTCTTTTGAATAAAAATTAAAGGAATATTATATTAACATGTTTTGTCTTAGAGGGGAGATATAATCAAGAAACGAGAATGTATTCTAAAAAGGAAAATATTAAAATTTATTTGGATTAATATAAGGGAATAATTCCTCTCCTTTTGAGGATTTTTATTTTTTTTTTTTTAAAAAAAATCACATCCTTAAATTACTAAAAATTATTATTGTCTTCTTAGTGGAAGTAATGGTTGAATTTGATTTTTCAATGCTCTTTTCAATATTATTTCATTATATAAATTCCATCTAGTACCTAATACTATCAATATATCATTGTTTGTTGAAATAATGGTTTTTTATACTAAGATTTAGTGGAATTTTTCAAATATGTTAGAAACATATAGTTAAATCAAGAACATTTAAAAAGGTCATTCATGTGAACATTAAATTTGATAAAATTCCTATCTAGGATTAATTTTAATGCTTAAAAATATTCAATTAATTAATTTTTATGTAAAATAAGATTTACTTAAATTCATTATAACCATTTTTACATTTTTTAGGAACATATGAATTGATATACTATTCTAAACATCAAGTTTTTAAATTGTTTCTAACACTATTGATTTCCATATTTCGGAGAATATTGGGTTTCATGTGTGAGGATGTGGTGTCTATTTAGCTAACAAACATTCCACAAAGCACAAATAAAAATAACATATATATTTTTTAAAATTTAATTTTTCAAAATCATGTGTCTTAATAATAAATGGTAAATTTTTTCATAATATTATATATAATTTCATAATATGTGGTTGTTAATCCTATTCATTTCTCTATGAATTCCATTGGGTGGTTTGTTTCATTACACTCCATAAAACACTAATATTTTGTTATATTTGACAGGTAATTTTAATGTGATATTAATTTAATGATTGGATTTCAACTAATATGATTTCCATTAAAGGTATAAGATTGTAATTTTAGTCCTTGTTATATTTTTTAGGTTACATAGTTATTACAATTCTAAATATATTGGGTGGGTAATTATTATTATAACTCCTCCATCTAGTTGTGACTAATAATGTGGACCTACTATTTCACATGTATTTTATTACAAAATGGAAAAGTATAAATTTATAAGAATAATTAAATTCAAAATTATGTTGGTTAAATTCATTTAAAAATATTCAAATTTAGTCATATTTTCAAACACAAATTACCATATTATTTCAGGGAATGTATTTTTTAGAAGTTAAAAACACATTTTTTTAATCAGTAATTCCATAGGAAAATAATTTTTTAAAATCAAAATTTTATTGGTATTACAATTTATTCATATTTGAGAAATATTTTCAATCACTAATGATGTTTTATTTATTTCTAGAGGATAAGAAATGCATTACGTGTTATGGAATTTATTTCTCGTTATTATAATAGATATTTAAATCATATTTCCTATTAACTTTTAACGTTTTTCATCAAAACATATTCTTAAATTTTAAATAATTTTAATCTTTATCAGTATTTGTGGGAAATGTAATTCATTTATTATCTGTGTAAAAAATGGGTTTTTAGTGATAATTGGTCATTTTATTCTTTTTATAATTTTAATATATTATTTGATCAAATACATCAATTTATTTTTCTAACGATCAAATAGAAACAATATTTTATTAATTTTTTTAATATTATAATGTTTTGGAAATAATATTTCTATATTTGATAATTTTTATTTATGTTATATTTTATAGGAACACATGTTAATTATATTAGTTGAAATATAAAAATTCATTTTTTATTCTATTTTGAAATTATTTTGACTTTTGAATTTTTAAATAGTTCTTAATTTCTAATTTATATATATAAGATTCATTTTAGTTGGTTCTATCTATAGTTTTTGAGTCGATTTTTATTTTTTTTAGGATCATTTGAACCTTTGTAAGGGTTATTTTCATATAGACAAGGTTAAATATAAAATAGTTTGATTTTAATTAGATTATAAATGAAAAGTGAATGGTTCACTCTATTTTTAGTGGCACAAACATTTTGTTCAAATTACTTCATGTTTTTTCCATGTAAGAGGTGTTGAGTGGAGGTATATGAAAATTAAATGGTGTGGAGTAGTTGGTAAATGATAAATAAGGAAGGTAATTTTGTGGACCTTGGTCTTAAAACACATGTATATGATAAAAGGAAATGGATGGTTTTGTAGTTTAGTAGGTTATGTAATTTAATGGTGATTCAATACATAATGGTTCCCCAGATAGATCTATATTATTTTCAACAAATAGGTTTCATTTCACATCTATAAATACTACAATTCAATGATCAGGGGGTCAAATCTGAGGAGTTATATAATAGTTTCATTCTTAGTTCATCTTTCCATATCATAGTCAGAATACATGGAGGTTGGTTTATAGGAAATCTTATATTAGATGATTTCAAATTATTGTGGTATAGGTCATGATGGGACCCTTATTCTGCTAAATTATATCAGGTTTATTGACCATGTTTAAGAGGGGTGAGATTAATAGAATTTACAACATGAATTTTTTATCTTTTATTAATGTTAATGTAACACCCCAAGCTTCCGCGGTACACTTCTCTTTGAATAATACAGTAGCGTGTATTGTACGCAACTTCGAGTTCTAACACACACCACAACCAATCAAAGTAGCCGTAATGAATAGGAATACCTAATTTTTGAAATTTTATAAATTTTATCTCTCCAAATGGACTTCGTTTTTTTATTTGGAATATCAGAGTTATCCTAAGTTGAAATTTTTGTAATTTTCTGAGAACTTCCAATTTTTTATGAATAGTGAAAAATACTTAAAAACAACTTTTTTAATCAAAATAATTTATAGTGATAAATTATACTATTGAGTGGTTTGAAAGTATAATTAGAATATATTTTTACCATTTTATCCAATGGTGTTCATTATAATTAATTTCACTTTGAAATTAGACATAAACAATTGTCAATCTTTTGATATATATTGTTTCTTAAAAACACACTATTTGTTGTGACAGCGGGAATTAATTATAAAATTAATTAATGCAACTTATATGTTTGGAATTTTTTAAAATATACATCATTTTTTAATTCGGAATATCAATTATAGCATAGGGTGAAATTTTGGCATTGTTCTGAAAAACATCAATTTTTGATGAATAGTGAAACCACTAAGTGGAAGTTAAAAAAACTGATTTTTCGTTTAAATGAAACATTACCACTTATGTGATTTGATTTTCAAAAATCCGACATTCATGGTTGTCATTAGGAAGTAAAATGTGGTTCAATGGGATTAAAATAATTTTTTGGTGAATAGTAACTTTTAAGTTTAATTAATCGTGATTAAAGGTAATTAGTGATATTTAAGGTAAAAATGATATTATAAAAATATGAAAATACCTTTACACTTGTCCTACCCCTATTGTATGTGTCATGGCCGACCAAGACAATCCATGGGTCAACTTGGGGACCCCATGGAGCCACTTTGGTAGGAAAATGACATAAATAACTTTTATTTAAAGTTAAAATAAAAATGTCACAAACATAAGTTGTTTTACTGAAGGAATTTTTAAATGGGGTTATACAAGTCATATTCTTTACTATAAATATTAATTAGAAAGATAAAAATATTTCCTACATCATGATATTTTTTTTATAATTTTTAGACATTAAATAAATTAAATTATTTATGACACCATGATGATGCAGCAATTACCTCATTAATTAATGATTTAAATAAAATGAACATATAATGTAAAATATAAGGCTTAAACTTGTCAAAAACCTATTGTATGAGTAGATTTAGAACCCTTATTACCTTATCCTCGAATTATATAAGTGTGGGACCTTTAAAATATGAAACGCATTATATAATAAAGTAACATTTCATTACATTCCAAGAGTGCCCCTCCTCTCCACTTATAAAAGGCCCCAACCACTACCACCTTACTCAAACTTTCAAAGCCTTTTGGCTCGTCCAACATCTTCCCAAATACTCTCCCAACTTCCCTCCCTTACTCCTAGAAGCCTCACTTTGGTCATAATTCTTCCCAAGGAATCCTTTGGCTCAAATCAAAAGAGTTGCCCGATTTTAAGGTAATGTCTTCTCTTATGTTATTTTGTTTTATTTTGCTTATCCAACCCCCTAAAATCTTTTTATTCATTTATTTTGTAACATAAAAAGTATCCTCAATATACTAGGATGTTGTTATAAGAATTATTCGAGCTAAACTTACACACACCTACATCTAATGGTTAAAAAAACATATTGTTTTTGTGGATGGCGAATTTCTGCCTCACAAAACAATGATTGTTCAACACTCAAATAACTCCTTCAAAGGTGGCCATTAAGATGTCACTATATTTATATATATGATATATAATATGTTTATGTTTAACTCAAGGTTCTTTATTTTTCATTTATATCATACCTTTATTGTTTCCATTATGGGTAAACGCGATATTTTCATTTTAGGAAGTGCGGACTACCGCCCCCTCAAAGTGATTTGAATCATTAATCTCATATGTGGGATGTATAAAGGATGGAGTAAATGATATTATATATTATATTATACTGGAATTATAATATACCTTTATATCATTATGATTTCATTAAATACGAAATAGAAATGAAAGTAGCGTTCGTGCGTACGTACGGCTTACCGTCTCTATGAACGGTGCATTTCATTTCTTACCTCTAAATGTTAGGGAATATTATAAATTCATGTATATACTGGATATATATGAGATATATTATATCTATATCATGAATATATTTCTGGATATAATGGATATATCACCACATGAACAACTTGTAATTATAAGAAGTTTATTTTTGACTCAAGTACCAAAGATCGACAAAACGACCGTTATTAACTTAAATAATTACATAATGTTCATAACATGGTAATAAGTGATATAAAAGTAATAAAAAACTTGAAAAAAGTTCTTAAGCAATTATAAATTAACTCTAGTTTATTATTTAGGAGGTTAAAGAATGGTCGAGTCAAGAGAGGATGCAAGGTAAGGGAAATTCTTAACCTGATTTCTATTCTTTGGGTTAATCTCCTACTTTCAAATTATGTCATGATATTATTATGTCTTATCTTGTATTTGTACTTTATTTATGTGTACTTATAGTTAATACACATAATAGATCTACTTTATTAAAAAAAACTGATTTTTTTAAGGGTCTTCGTCCCAATCTCCTTTCATTGACGTATATTTTGTTTTTTACACAACTTTCTTTTATACGGTGTATAAACCCCTTTGACTTTGTCTTTTATTCAAAAAGGAATAATTCTTTTTAGAAAGCATTTTACTAAACGAAAAAATCAATGTTTTTGTCTTACGAATGCGGTGATAAAGACTTCTCCGCTGCTGTGACCATTATTTGAGTTTCGGATTCCTCTAAAAGCCATAACTTTTTTCAATGAAAAATAAATACAAAGTTTTAACTTTCTTTAATTTTGGTATTGAAAATGGTTTTGAAAGTGTTTTTATTATATCAATGTGTTGTATTGATATCTTGTGATTGAAATGTGGAAATTTTATGTTTCCTTTATGCATGTTTTATGTGATACAATTATGTTATGGTTTATGATATGTTTAAACCTATTCATATGAGGAATGCATTAGACTTAATAAGTGACGGGTAGATCCCTCTACAGCTCCTCGATGCATCGGTAGGTCTCATGAGACAAACTAGTGTCTTGGCACGAGGCCTTGGCTATGTGGTTATGATAGTCTGGCATTATGCATTCCATCATTATGAAAGTGGTGATTCATATTGCATGTGATTATTCGACAAGTACAATATCCATGTGAGTAAGTAAATGGCATTATTTAATTTTATTTTTTCCATATTATGCTGAAGTTAAAGTTTAAAAAGGATTTTGTTTTAGTTATACATTGCCTTAAATGTTAATGTTTATTTACGAAAGCTTCTGCAATATTGTTATCCTTACTGAGTATCTGAGCTCACCCCTTTCAATGTTTTAATATTTTCCAGGATGTGAAGAAGTATTGTATGAATGACCTGCAGGGATAGTCAGAAGAGGATATGAGTGTGGACTACGGAGACTTTGTTATTGTAGTTTTTCACTTTATGATGTAATATAACATTTATGAATGTATCTAGTGTTTCCAAGGCTACTAAACTAATCGGTCTTTCGAGACTTGATCTTTTGTGATCATGCCAATGTTACGCAATAATGCACCAACTCTGGGTAACTGGGGTCAGGGCATTACAGTTGGTATTAGAGGCAGTTTAGTACTAACCTTGTAAGCTAGATTTAGATAAACTCTGATTAGAGCACATAGCCCAAAGATAGACTTTGAGGATTAGTATTGAAGAACTTCCTAGAATTTTGTTGTTGTAGAGATTTTGTGAGTTTTCCGGGCAATACATCCCTGTCTGGATACGAGCAAGTAGAGGCGGCTCTGGCACAGATGTACCTAGGGGTAAAACCCTAAAACACAGCTTTGAGCTAGACTCGAACGGGAACTGGTGCACGACAACGGGCATTGCTGCACTCTTGGTTACGACACTCCTAGGGGATATGCTAAGGATAATTCTCATTTTCTTTACAAACCACTATGAAGGGTTATGAGTATATACTTCCTCAAAGAAAAAATTTTTATAGATTATATCCATAAATAGTTCAATTTATGTTAAGTATTTTACAAGTATGGAATTATGTATTTTGATTCATAAACTAATCTAGTTTATGCCATTGTTTAGAAATGGCGCCTAGTGGAAGGAATGGAAACCGTATCAATGCACACACTCCATGTAGGGATTTCCCTCCTACTCAAGATAATTATTATGGAGCTGGAGATACAACTGGTGTTGATCAACTTATTACCATACTGGGACAACTCACTCAGGTTATGAATAATAACCTTACTCGTATGGAGCACCCTGATCCACAACATGGATGATCAATGTTAGACCGCTTCATAAGGCAACAACCGCCAACATTTAATGGGGGTAAAAATCCATTATTAGTTGAGCAATGGATAAACTCCTTAGGGAAAATATTCCACGCCTCGGGGAGTAGCGAAAGGGAGAAGGTTATCATGGCAGTTTACCACCTCAATGGAGATGCTGATCAATGATGGTCATTGATTCAAAATACAATGGAAGATTAAGAAGTATCAAATATGGAATGGAGAGAGTTCAAAGATCTTTTCTTAGAAAAATAATTTCCACATGACCATCGAGCAGATATGGAAAGACAATTTCTGAGTCTGAGGCAGAAGGAGGATGAGAATGTCGCAAAGTATGAGGCTAACTTTACAAAGTTAGAGAGGCATGATGCAGATTATATATGTAACCCAAGAAGTAAGATTGATCGTTTATTTGATGGGTTAAAACCATTTCTTCATCAAGAATTATTCTCACAAACCTTCTCATCATACGAATATATTTTCCCATGTGCTATCAAGATGGAAAAGGAATTCTCTAAGTCTCATGACTTTAATGGAAAGCAAGAAAAGAAGAGATCTTCTAATCAATATGGAAATGGAAATAAGGGGAAGAAGGGAAGATTTCAATATCAGTCCTACAGTAAATGTGGAAAGAAACACCCCGGTACTTGCTTGAAGGGAATGGGAGTCTATTACAAGTGTGGTGAAAAAGGCCACCAAGATCATGATTGCAAAGGAAATAAAGTTGTTGTCAATGTGGAATGCCATAATTGTAGAGAGATGGGGCATTATGCAAATGAATGTCCTAAGCGTCAGGGGAACTTAACTCAGAAGAGGCCAAGGGATCAAGGCCAAGCTTATGCTATCACTACTGCTAAGGATGAAGCTCCGAAAGACATGGTGGCCGGTAATTTAATGGTTTCCTCAAGTTTAGAAAATGCATTGTTTGATTCTGGATCATCGCATTATTTCATATCTTCTCAGTTTTCTAAGAAAATTAGATATTTACAGTTTTATTTAACATGATAATTGTCATTCAAAACTCCTAAGGGAAGTATTATTGCAACAAAGTTTTGTGAATCAGTCCCCATTAGAGCACATAACTGTTCTTTATCCGCTGATCTCATTGTCATACCTATGATTGAGTTTGATATAATCCTCGGTATGGATTGGCTTTCGGACTATGATGCGAAGATTTATTGTAAGAAGAAGGAGGTTATGATTTTTTATGATGATGATAAGGAACACCTTATTTTTAGAGCAGAATCGTCACCACCTAATTCTTATTTAGATCCACCCCTAGTAGCTCAACTAAATTCAATTATTGGGGAGGAAGAGAATGAAATGACTAATGGTGAGGAAAGGAATGTTCAAATAGAGGATGTACCTATTGTGAAAGAATATGTAGATGTGTTTCCGGAATATTTACCTGGACATCCTCCAGAATGAGAAGTTGAGTTTTCCATTGATTTAATTCCTGGATCAAGGCCCATATCGAAGACCCCTTATAGAGTGGCCACCATGGAATTAGTTGAACTAAAGAAACAACTAGAGGAATTGAGTAATAAGGGATTTATTCTCCCTAGTGTTTCTCCATGGGGAGCCCCTGTCCTTTTTGTTAAGAAGAAAGATGGATCTATGAGGTTGTTTGTTGAATACTTGGAGATCAATGCTATAACAATAAAGAACAAGTATCCCCTACCTCGCATTGATGATTTATTTGACCAATTGCATGGATATCAATAATTTTCAAAGATTTACCTTCGATCTGGATACCATCAGTTGTTTGTGAAGAAGGATGAAATTACGAAGACAGCATTTCGAACAAGATACGGGCATTTCGAGTTTACAGTAATGCCTTTTGGATTGACTAATACACCCTCTGTATTCATGGATCTAATGAATATAGTTTTCAAGGAATATCTTGATGATTTTGTGGTGGTATTCATTGATTATATCTTTGTATACTCCAAAATCTAAAAAGATCATGAAAATCACTTGCGCATTATCTTGAAGACTCTTAGAAGGAATGAATTATATGGGAAGTTTAGAAAGTGTAAATTCTGGATTCAGGAGATTTCTTTTCTTGGCCATATTGTCTCTAAAGATGGAATTTCTGTTGATCCTTCTAAGACCAAGGCAATCCAATAATTCCCAGCACCGACGAGTATAACTAAGGTATGCATCTTTATTGGTTTGGTAGGTTATTATCGACGTTTTGTCCAGAATTTTCCCCGATTGGCTAACCCATTAACGAAGATCACATGTAAAGGGGTTAAATTTTTCTGGACAAAAGAGTGTGAAGACTGTTTTGAAGAACTGAAGAGAAGATTAGTCAATGCTCCTATATTGACACTATCATCAGAGAATGATGGGTTCGTTATTTATAGTGATGCATCAACGAAAGGACTTGGTTGTGTCATTATGCAGAATGATAAGGTTATTGCCTATGCATCACGACAGCTAAAAATTCATGAGCAAAACTATCCTACTCATGATCTCGAGTTAGCTGCTGTAATATTTTCCTTGAAGATATGGATACATTATCTCTATGGTGAAAAATGTGAGATATATACCGATCACAAGAGTTTGAAATATATTTTCTCACAAAAATAACTCAACATGAGGCAAAGACGATGGATTGAACTACTCAAGGATTATGATTGCACGATACACTACCACCCAGGGAAGGAAAATAAGGTTGCAGATGCTTTGAGTAGAAAAGATCATGGAGTTTTGAACATGATGAGAGTGGAAAGGGATCCTATTTTCATGGATCTAGTAAATATGGATATGGGAATCACCATGGAGGGTGAAACATCAAAACTTTTTTAAATTGTTTCCAAACCATATTTACTAGAAAGGATAAAGAATTCTCAGTCCGATGATGAAGTTTTGAAAAAGAAGATTAAAGCTATGAATTATGGGTGGTTGAGTGACTTTGTTTATGAAGATGGAATTTTGAAATTTGGGAAGAGAATTTGTGTTCCCGTTATACCTGATTTAAAGAGGGAATTGTTGGATGATTCTCATAGTTCAAATTTCTCTATACACCCTGGGAGCACAAAAATGTATAGAGATTTAAAGGGAAATTTTTGGTGGGACAACATGAAAAGGGAGATTGCAGATTTTGTGTCAAGATGTATGGTTTTCCAACAAGTGAAAGCTGGAAGGAAACATCTTGGTGGAGTATTGCAACCTCTTCCCATACCTGAGTGGAAATGGGATAATGTTACGATGGACTTTGTCATGGGACTACCAAAGACCCCTAGAAGGAATGACGCAATATGGTTCATTGTTGATCGTCTCACCAAGTCAGCACATTTTCTTGCTATAAGGGAAGATCTGCCACTTGAACGTCGAGCAAGACTATATATTAATGAATTTGTGAGACTTCATGGAGTACCCCTATCGATTGTCTCGGACCGTGATCCCCACTTTACATCAAGATTCTGGAAAAGTATTCAGAAGGCCTTGGATACTGAACTTCGTTTGAGCACTGCTTACCACCCTCAAACAGACGGACAATCAGAAAGAACTATTCAAACCTTAGAAGACATGTTGAGATCATGCTCACTTGACTTTCAAGGAATGTGGGATCAATATTTACCTCTGGTAGAATTTTCCTGTAACAATAGATTCCATTAAAGTATTCGGATGGCACCATATGAAGTGTTATACGGAAAGAGATGTCGCACACGAACTTGTTGGGATGAAGTGGGTGAAAGAAAACTTTTAGGCCCAGAACTGGTGGAGGAAACGATGGAAAATGTGAAGGTAATCCAAAACCACATCAAAGCAGCTCAAAGTAGGCAGAAGAGCTATGCTGAAAATCGAAGGAAGGATTTGGAATTTCAGATAGGAGATCATGTTTTCTTGAAGGTATCACCATGGAAGGGAGTTATACGTTTCGGTAAGAAGGGTAAATTGAGTCCCAGGTACATCGGACCATTCGAAATTCTAGAACGAATTGGGGCTGTAGCTTACCGTTTGGAAATGCCGCCAAGTCTCTCCAAAGTTCATGATGTATTCCACGTATCACGGTTGAGAAAATACATGCCCGACCCAATGCATGTACTCACCTATGAGGAATTAGAACTGGAACCTGATCTATCTTATTGTGAAGAGCCCGTCAGGATTCTTGATACAAGAGAACAAGTGCTGAGAAACCGGACGACTCGTCTGGTAAAAGTTCTATGGAGAAACCATAAGATGGAGGAGGAAACGTGGGAACCCGAGGAACTTATGATGAAGAATCACTCGAGTCTTTTTATATAGTGATATTATATGAAATTTCGAGGATGAAATTATTTGAAGGAGGGGATAATGTAACACCCCAAGCTTCCGTGGTACACTTCTCTTTGAATAATACAGTAGCGTGTGTTGTACGCAACTTCGAGTTCTAATACACACCACAACCAATCAAAGTAGCCATTATGAATAGTAATACCTACTTTTTGAAATTTTATAAATTTTATCTCTCCAAATGGACTTTGTTTTTGTATTCGGAATATAAAAGTTATCCTAAGTTGAAATTTTTTTAATTTTCTGAGAACTTCTAATTTTTTATGAATAGTAAAAAATACATAAAAACAACTTTTTTAATCAAAATAATTTATAGTAATAAATTATACTATTGAGTGGTTTTAAAGTATAATTAGAATATATTTTTACCATTTTATCCAATGGTGTTCATTATAATTAATTTCACTTTGAAATTAGATATAAACCATTGTCAATCTTTTGATATATATTGTTTCTTAAAAACAAGCTATTTGTTGTGACAGCAGGAATTAATTATAAAATTAATTAATGCAACTTATATATTTGGAATTTTTTAAAATATACATCATTTTTGAATTCCTAATATCAATTATAGCTTAGGGTGAAATTTTGGCATTGTTCTAAAAAACTTGAATTTTTTATGAATAGTGAAACCACTAAGTGGTAGTTAAAAAAACTGATTTTTTGTTTAAATGAAATATTAACACTTATGTGATTTGATTTTCAAAAATATGACATTCATGGTTGTCATTAGGAAGTAAAATTTGGTTCAATATGATGAAAATAATTTTTTGGTGAATAGTAACTTTTAAGTTTAATTAATCATGATTAAAGGTAATTAGTGATATTTAAGGTAAAAATGATATTATAAAAATATGAAAATACCTTTACACTTTTCCTAAACCTATTGTATGTGTTATGGACGACCAACACAATCCATGGGTCAACTTGGGGACCCCATGGAGCCACTTTGGTAGGAAAATGACATAAATAACATTTATTTAAAGTTAAAATAAAAATGTCACAAACATAAGTTGTTTTACTAAAACAATTTTTAAATGGGGTTATACAAGTCATAATTTTAACTATAAATATTCATTTGAAATATAAAAATATTTCCTATATCATGATATTTTTTTTATAATTTTTAGACATTAAATAAATTAAATTATTTATGACACCATGATGATGCAGCGATTACCTCATTAATTAATGATTTAAATAAAATGAAAAGATAATGTAAAATACAAGGATTACACTTGTCAAAAACCTATTAGATGAGTATATTTAGAACCCTTATCACCTTAGCCTCGAATTATATAAGTGTGGGACCATTAATATCTGAAACTCATTATATAATAAAGTAACATTTCATTACTTTCCAAGAGTGCCCCTCCTCTCCACTTATAAAAGGCCCCCACCACTAACACCTTACTCACACTTTCAAAGCCTTTTGTATTGGGAAACCTCTGCCCAAATACTCTCCCAACTTCCCTCCCTTACTCCTAGAAGCCTCACTTTTGGCATAATACTTCCCAATGAATCCTTTGGCTCAAATCAAAAGAGTTACCCGATTTTAAGGTAATGTCTTCTCTTATGTTATTTTGTTTTATTTTTCTTATCCAACCCCCTAATCTCTTTTTATTAATTTCTTTTGTAACAAAACCAGTATCCTCAATATACTAGGATGTTGTTATAAGAATTATTACAGATACAATTACACACACCTACATCTAATGGTAAAAGAACATACAGTTTTTGTGGATGGCGAATTTCTACCTCACGAAATGATGATTGTTCAACACTCATATAACACCTTAAAAGGTGGCCATTAAGATGTCACTATATTTATATATATGATATATAATATGTTTATGTTTTACTTAAGGTTCTTTATTTTTCATTTATGGAATACCTTTATTGTTTCCATTATGGGTAAATGCGATATTTTCATTTAAGAAGCACGGACTACCGCCCCCTCAAAGTGATTTGAATCGTTAATCCCATATGTGGGATGTATAAAGGATGGATTAAATGATATTATATATGATATTATACTGGAATTATAATATACCTTTATATCCTTATGATTTCATTAAATACAAAATAGAAATGAAAGTAGCGTTCATGCGTACGTACGGCTTACCGTCTCCATGAACGGTGCATTTTATTTCTTACCTCTAAATGTTGTGGAATATTATAAATGCTTGTATATACTGGATATATATGAGATATATGATATCTATATCATGAATATAATTCTGGATATAATGGATATATCACCACATGAACAACTTGTAATTATAAGAAGTTTATTTTTGACTCAAGTACCAAAGATCGACAAAACGACCGTTATTAACTTAAATAATTACATAATGTTCATAACATGGTAATAAGTGATATAAAAGGAATAAAAAACTTGAAAAAGGTTCTTAAGAAATTATAAATTAACTCTAGTTTATCATTCATGAGGTTAAAGAATGGTCGAGTCAAGAGAGGATGCAAGGTAAGGGAACTTCTTAACCCAATTTCTATTCTTTGGGTTAATCTCCTACTTTCAAATTATGTCACGATATTATTATGTACTATCTTGTATTTGTACTTTATTTATGTGTAATTATAGTGAATACACATAATAGATCTACTTTATTTAAAAAAACTGATCTTTTTAAGGGTCTTCGTCTCATTCTCCTTTCATTGAGGCATATTTTGTTTTATACACAACTTTCTTTTATACGGTGTATAAACCCCTCTGAATTTGACTTTTATTAAAAAATGAATCTTTTTTTACAAAGCGTTTTACTAAATGAAAAAAGGAATTTTTTTGTCTTACGTATGCGGCAACAAAGACTTCTCTTCCGTCGTGACCATTATATGAATTTCGGCTTCCTCTACAAGCCATAACTTTTTTGTTAATGAAAAATAAATACAAAGTTTTAACTTTCTTTTATTTTGGTATTTAAAACTTTTTTGAAAGTGTTTTTATTATATCAGTGTGTTGTATTGATATCTTGTGATTGAAATATGGAAATGTTATGTTTCCTTTACGCATGTTTTATGTGATATGATTATGTTATGGTTTATGATATGTTTAAACCTATTCATATGAGGAGTGAATTGGACTTAATAAGTGATGGGTGGAGCCCGCTACAGCTCCTCGTTGCATTGGTAGGTCTCATGAGACAAACTAGTGTCTTGGCACGAGGCCTTGACAAAATCTTATTTGGGGTCTTGGCACGAGGCCTTGGCTACGTGGTTATGATAGTCTGGCATTATGCATTCCATCATTATGAAAGTGGTGATTAATATTGCATGTGATTATTCGACTAGTAGAATATCCATGTGAGTAAGTAAATGGCATTATTTAATTTTATTTTTTCCATATTATGCTGAAGTTAATGTTTAAAAAGGCTTTTGTTTTAGTTATAAATTACCTTAAATGTAAATGTTTATTTACGAAAGCTTCCGCAATATTGTTATCCTTACTGAGCATCTGAGCTCACCCCTTTCAATGGTTTAATATTTTCCAGGATGTGAAGAAGTATTGTATGAATGACCTGCAGGGATAGTCAGAAGAGGATATGAGTGTGGAGTATGGAGACTTTGTTATTGTAGTTTTTCACTTTATTATGTAATGTAACATTTATGAATGTATATAGTGTTTCCAAGGCTACTAAACTAATCGTTCTTTCGAGACTTGATCTTTTGTGATCATGCCAATGTTACGCAATAATGCACCGACTCTGGGTAACTAGGGTCGGGGCGTTACAGTTAACTTATCATTTCATATCTATACTAAGATAATTTCATATGTTTGAACAATATAGATGGTTGATCACACCATAAGAGGTTATTTTTTAATCTATGTGTACATTTTTAAATCCTTTAAATTTTTTTTATTCATTCATTTTCAGTCAAACCTCTAGTTATCAGAAGTTCTTCTTTATATTATTAGAACCCCGTTAAATATATTTTGATTCCATGATTTACGATAATGATAATTATTCTTTCTATATTGTGTTTCTTCTATGTTCTTTATTGGTTACTGAATTTCCTTCATTCATAATTAGATTTAGTGGTGGTCTATTTATTTATTAGTGTTGATGGGTATTGACATTGATAGTGATTGGTGTGTTACTAGTTTTTATGGTTTCATTGACTGGTTTTCCCTTGATATCATCATAATTCATCACTATTATTACCTAGATACCATCAAATCATGTGTTGAATTTAAATATTCAAGGAACATATTTAGTTCATTGTATAATGATTTATTTGTTTCATTAGGTGGATAGTATCACTTAACATAATGAATATAATGAATAAACTAAAGTAAATGAGTTGAGTGGAGAGAATAAAATGTTTTCATTCTTTGTATTATATTTCTCATGAGATTTATGTGTATTGACTACTATTTCCGTAAATCAATATTTTTAATGTTTATGTTTCATTTATGTGATTGTGTTTCTGAAATTACCTATAAAAATTCTAAATGATTAATATTGTTTGGAAAATATCTTTTTTGTAAAAAATTTAATTTCTTTATTGATTCCCATATAGTATCTAGTGAACTAATATGACCATATGTTAAGGTAAATATATGTATTTTTATTATTGATATAAATTGAGGGAGACAATTGTTAATTTTCTTTATTTCGATGTTGTGATTACTATGGGGTATTTTATGTATTGTTTTTAGGTATACAATGGATTGATTATATGGTTGGTTCTTGGATTCGGAATGTGTTGTGTTTTATGTACTTTATTGGTTAGCATGGGATGTGTTTGGGATTTTTTAGCAATGTCTGGTTGATGGTGATCAGGATGTCGTAGTATATAAAGAAATGTGATGACAAAGGTTTTATTTTGTGGCTATTTCATGGAAATATGGATTATTTTTTTGTTTCACATTATTTATAAATTTGAAATGTTAATATAAATCTTCTCATTGGGAGTGGATAAAACTGAAAAAAATAGTTTAAATTAGAAGCTTGTACACTTGAAATGAATGGGTAAATAGTTGGTAATATAAATGGGTAATGGTTGATGATATTGTTTCATTTTGTATGGAATCTAATGTCGTAAATAATTTAAATTTGTTGGTAAATATAATATCTATAAACAATATATTGGTATGAAAAAATAATAAATTTTCAATGTTGTAACTTTTTTTATGGGAATGTGAGTTCTTTTCGATGTTATTATTGGAAGTTAAGGTTGTTTGTGATAATGGTAGAATGATTATGGTTATGGGATATGACATTTTAGTATGTATGTAAACACTTTACGATGAGCTCTTGTGCTCAATATATATAAATTATTTTCTTGTGATTTATTTATACACCCCACTACAGTTGGATACCTTTACCAGTGCCCATATATATTAGGTTTTAGATGTTTTCCCAAATATCAATGTTGGTAAAGGAATTTATGTATTACAATTCACTCTTCCCTTCTCTCCCTTATATGTGTGGTATATTGGATTAGATATGTTATGTGTTGGTGATATGTGTTGGGGGTAGTTCATGGTAGAGGAGTTCTTGTGGTTGATGTCATTCATGTTCATGATACCCAACTAAGATAAATATGTGACGTGGTTTTGATATGTAGTTAATATATGGATGTGTAATATATAGGGGTGGTTGTAGTTTTGGTAGGGATTTACTAATTAAAATATGATATGTTAGACACTGGGAAATGTTGTGTCATGTAGAGTTACAGTGAAAACGAAAATAAATGTGAAGAGATTGGCATGGTGAGTTATGGAAAGATTGTACATGGTATTGGAAACATATGATGATTTATTTTTAGTTGTGAGAGTTAAAAAATGGTGTGGATGTTTTTATGGGGTACCCTTTAAGATATTACTTTATTATACTTGGGTTTGTTACTAGGTAAGTGATACTTACTGTGGTTGGGTGATAGATGACATGATATGTGTATATTGGTTCTTATATTTTGCCATTGAATCATTAGTATTGTTCATACACAATTTTTTGATAATTATCAACAAGGATACTAATGAGTATAACTATTATTATCATCCCTATATATACTATTTTTCATGTTACCAAGGTGACCTAGGTGACCAGGAATGATACTACTATATTAGAGTTGAGGATGGGTTTTGGAGTTGCTAGCTATGAATGTTATTTGATATTTTTATTTTGGGGCTTATTTTTTTCTAACATATCATGCATTGTGGATTATGGTGGGAGCAATTTATTTTTAATATGGTCATGATTAGATAATTTATAGTTATTTTTTCATGGATATATGTAGGTAATTACTGTCATTTTTATGTTATATACCCTTATCTTAGTCATTGACCCATGGCCTACTAGAGATGGGCCTTATGGGTCACTCTCATCTTCACTGAAATCCTAAGAGGGGTCCCCAATAAGTGTAGTTCGTGAATCCATTTTCATAAGGAAACTTGATAATATCTATAAGGATTGTCTCCCCATTACCATATGGATCATTTACCTCTCAATGGATCATTCTAAAAATAAAACCAATGATGAGGAAATTATTGATGCATTCATTTTCAGACTTAATGGTTAGTTCGATGAGCTTCATAGGGTTTCTCCTCATAGAGTCATTTTTTACGTAAAAACTAGACATCCATAAATTTTATGTCTATTGATATAGTAAATATTGAAGAAGGGATAATGTTGACATCATTTTAATAAAGGAAAATGAAACTAAATGATGAATATATATATCTATCAAGGTTATTTACACTTATCATTCATGATAGTTTTGGGGTTTTTTATTCAAGGATTCCTGGTATTTGAACAAAAAACTCAGAATATTATTTGGGCTATATAAAGAATGAATGGGGCATGTTTTATAGATAAAATACGGACATGTCAGTCTTTTCACTGATCTAATGTGTATAGATACTGGTTGATAATGGATTCCATTGATTTTTAGATTCACGCTCAAGTTGATTCTTTGTTGTAAGAAATTTTTTCAGTTCCTAATTGTTGACTGAATTACCATAACTCAAGTCTAATGAATTTAGTTGACATTTAAAGATGAGGGATTCGATTGAATTCAGATGCTGATGTAATGAGCATCAACCATGTTAGTTTTAAAAATATAAATCTAAGTGAAAAAATAATACAATGTTAGTTAAAATGTATAGGATAATGAAGAAATTTTTTACATCAGTTTCCACCTTAATAATAACATGGATTGAGTTGGAACTATATAATATAAATATTTGATATTTTCATAACAAATAAATAGAAATGGAAATCATGTGAGCCTTTAAACTCATCTCTGGTTTATAAACTGATATTGGTCAAGAAGGTTGAATATGAAAAAGGAATTGAATATTTATGACCTCCTATATGAATATCTTTTAAAGGATTGAGTCTGTTTTTTTGGAGTGCTATGGTTCCCAAAGGTAGTAACTCTAAGGATGAAGATTAATGCACACCAGGTGGTTAAAAATTTGTTTTAATTATCCCAATAGAACTCAAAGGGTGATTATAAAGATATCTAACTATGACTAGTTTAGTAAAATGAATCTTCATTTTCCATTATATCTTAACCGTCAGTGATAAAATAAGAGTGTAATGGAGTTTTTTTCCTATAATAAACAAATTTTTTACTTTACATTGTATATATATTCATGGATGTTAATACTCATCAATTTATTACAATATATTTATTGTTATTATTTATAAGAAAATGATATAACTTCCAATAGTTTATATCAAATTTTATTGGTCATAGAAGTTTCATGTATAATGTGAACCTAGAAGTGTTAGGTTGATATTCTTAAACATTAGTCATATAGTCCTATGACATAATCTAATGGGACATATATGATCCATAAATGAAGATGATGGATACTCATATGGGTATGTAGTTCATCTAATGGGTTCCACACTACTAAATATCCATGATAATAGATTATGAAGACATGCCTAAAAGTAGTAATTCCATATTTTTAAACTAATTAGATATCATTTTTTATGAATGTTTTCATTAATGATTAAACATTATATTTTAAATTAATATTTATCATGAATGGAATAATTTAATGTATAAACATAAATTTTGATGTCATATGTTCATTTTAACACCCTAAAATTATATTGTGTAATTTATTATAAATAAATTATATCGTCGATAGTATATACTACACGTAACACTGAGATTAAACAATTCACGATAGACTATGTAAATATTATCATTTTGATCTGGTAATTATAACATTGTCATTGGTTTTGTAGGTATGAATAGGAGTATCCAAATAATGAAACATATATTGAAATTTTTTCCTAATTCAATTTTATTTATCAGTTCCTATGAATATGTAATAATTTTTTAATGATAATAATTATAATATATATGGTTAAGAATAGTTAAAATTTAAAAGTTTCAATTTTCTAAAAAATTGTATTTTCCTATTATTTTTTTAAATCTAAATTTAAGAATATTGGAAATTTAATTTTATAGACAATATTTAATTTCTTCTTTAAAAATATCAAAATCAGTCTGGATTAAATTTTATAGATTTTTTAAAAATTGTAGATTTTTTCATGAATACTGAAAATAAAAAAAAAATTAAAATTTTTAAATATTACCATTATATTTAAGTTTACTTTTAATGTAAAATTTTTCCCATTTCATTAAATATATTCCAGTTCATTCAATTGTGGTCAACATTATCTATTATCTTTGAATAAAATCATTTATATGATAAAATAGTTTTTTGTTGAATTTTGGAAGTATATATTAAAAATAATATTTATCATTTATTTAAATTGAATTTTAGAAAATAGTTTTCATATTTTGGATCAGCATAATATAATTTTTTAATGATTCACATTTCATTTTTTATTATAGTGAATATTTTCCATGATAGATGTTTATCACATTGGTAAAGGGTAAAAGGGGTAAATCAATGTAAACAATATGGGATGTGGTATCCAAATATCACAAACACATGCCTTTATTTTATTGTATATTTTTTTAAACCAACTCCTCCCATATTCAAAAAGTCAATTTCTTCAATTTTAATTTTATAATGTCAATTTTATTATTTTAAGTAAGGGACAAGTACGAAATTGACCTCTAATTCTCTAAATATCTCTAATGTGTTATAATAATAATAATAACTCATATATGGTTCTAAATGGATATATTTAATATGAATAAATTATTTTTATATTATTAATTGATTGTTAATTTTTGAAAAAGGTATACATAAAAAAATTATTACCAATCAATTATGCAGTACTTGTGTAGAGATTAGAATTTTAATGTCAGTAGTTTTAAAATATAGAAAGTTGTTTTTTGGATAAGATAAAATCATCGATGATCTTTAGGGAGAAAAATGAAATTTAGTTAATTTTGTAAATATTCTAATTCAAAATCATTGATAATGTTTATGTTTTTTAATTCTAGTTATGTGAATATCCCTAAGACTAAATTTATGGATATTTTAATTTAATAAATATTTAATTATTTTTTTAAAAAATAAGAAAAATATTATATTATATAAATATAATAGGAAATAGTAGCTTTTATTAAATAGTTTCAAATTCTGATCTAATTTCCCTTTTAAAATTACATTATTGACTGTTAAATATTAAGAATTACTATTGACACTATAAAATGAGTTCCATGTTGTTTTCCATAATAATTTGAACACCCTGAGGGATAGAGATTTCTCATAAATATTTTTTAACCAAATTAAATGGTGGTGAGAACCTCCCTCTGAGTGTTGGTTGTGAATTTTCAATGCGAAGGTGGGGTTGTATGGGTTATAACAAAAAATTCCATCAACTCAGTCTGAGAAGTTTGGGGTGCAACTCTCTAATTTTCATGGGAGTCAGTCACGGTAGTGAAGGGGCTAACCCGAAGGCCGATACAACAACCTAACAATGATCTCAGTAATGGATTAGGTGGTGAATCTCCTCAGTACTAGGCATTAGGTTCACACAAGTGGTCTTGGTTTCAATAACCTTACATGCCAAGAGGTCGGTGCAACAACTCCAACACTAGGCAGCTACACGCACCACCCCTACACGGTACTAAAATATTAACAACCCCTATTCCAATTATCTGCACCAAGTACCAATGATATGGACCTATGTGGGAATCTATATTATTCAAGGTCTATTATTTCCTCAAAATAGGACCCTAGGGATCCTTATTTGCACATCATGAATGTTAAAAGAATCATTGAATCTATAGTCATGCAACCTCTTTGTCCATGTCTCCAAATATCCCTTTGTTATCCATCCAAAACATGATAAAAAGGAAAATTAAGGGGATAGAGGGATCAAATTCCCTCCAGGATATAAAACAAAAGAAATATACATGAGGAAGCCTTCCCCCTATTTAACATCCACTTGTATAGAAGTCCCTTCCCTAATTTGGGAATTATTTGAGACCCATCCAGGGAAAACTGAGGAGACCTATGGTTCCTTGGATAAGGTCTTTCCCAAGTGATGTTTCCTAGGTTGTCCATTTCCTATAGTATCTTAATATAATGTCTTCATAGCCCACTATGTGAAGTGTTTATAGATCCTCATAGTTCTTTTGTGAATAATATTTTCTCTCCAAGCCTATTCATGGTTGATCCTATATTTAATCTATCTTCCAAGACACCAATGGAATGGATCCCTATATATTTATTCATCTTCTGAGTGGGAAAAAATCAAAAACACTTACAATGCATTTGGACTTGAAAAAACATGGAAATATTCACACCAATGTTTCTTCCCTTTTTATATGAATTACTTTTTCTAGAGGTGTCCCACACATGTCATACCAGATGAGTAGGGTCCTTAGGTTGCATGTTGGTCTTAATAACTTCTATTTTTAAGACATCCATCCAAGGGGTGGTGTAAGGGATCTCTTTCTCTCAGGTAATAGGTTTAATGACATGTCCTTAACTACCAATCTCTAAGATCAGGGATCTCCTGTTCATGTGGGGTGGTAGAAGATCACAAATGATTTATCCTTTGAGGGATAGTGTCTTATCCACCTCTCTTGACCATGATCTGGTTCTAGGTAATCCCTCCTGGAGTAATCCTGAAGCATTTCCTACAAGGCCTCTCCTACATTATTACATACTCTTTCTCCTTACCCTTGGGTCATAGCCTGATATATCCTCAAATATGACTATTATGATTACCAATATAATATAGGATATGGGAATTTTAAAGACCTTTCTCTCTCCCCTTGGAACCATAGTTAAATAATGGGAGGGAAATGGTTCCAAATCCCCCACTCTATTTACACATACCTTTGGGTTTTTACCACATGCACCAATGAAAAAAGTATAATGTGTGGTATTCAAGATCTATCACTTTATCAGGTTTCTCACTTGGATAAAGACTATTGTGGGCTTAGAGGTTATCTATGATAATGAAATCTAGATGATCCCCAACCTATAGAAATCATTCTATGTGTAGGCCCCGACTAAATCCACAAACCACTTACTTGGTATAATCCTTGACCATGTCACTATAAATCCACCATATGGGCCTCATATTATGTTAAATCCCAAATTTTACCAAAACATATTTCAAAGGTAATCCTCCTTTGGAATAAACCCCAAATTAATTCTCTCAATGTGCCACATTCCACTATGAGAAAAACATTCAGAGGGCCTCAAATGGCACGGTTCATCACACTCGATCTATGTGGGATTTAATTACCATTAAAATGAGATATGTAGGAAGCCTCTCTGAGATCCAAACCCAAAATCCTAATAAACCTTTAATTGTCTCTGGGATACATTCTTATTAGGGTATTATCGAACTTAGGAGCCCATATCCCTTCCAGGTTCCCTAGGCTGCTTCAGTATCAGTCATACACCAAACATTTTCTAGGAACCTTTCTCTTAGAAATCATTTCCTTGTAACTATAAAATAGATGGTTAGGTCCTTATCACATGACCATAAAAGTTATATTGTGCCTCGTTAAGAAGAACCAAACTATGAGGGTTCTAATTCCATTCACAAGAATTTCTAGGATGCTCATCTTATGGGTCTGATATCGATGTCAAAATAATTATCATCTCCCTAGATGATGATACACTCTAGAGTTACCCAACATGTTTTTTAAAAATAGAGTCATAATTATAACAATAATAGAATCTCTAATCAGTACATGAGAGGGTACCATTGATGGAGAACCATGAATACATACAAATATATCCATCACTAAAGATCCACAGATACATACTTATAATTATATATTAAACCTATGATAATAATAGATTATTAATTCAAGGGTGTCTCACATAATACATGGGTGTAAATTAAGGATTCATGAACATATATTAAACCATTAAAAGAGTTTTATAGTTGTAAATAACTCCCCCCAAAATGGTCCAATGAGAACGAACTCCCATCCTCTCAACAAATGGGAGCCCCCAAGTATTGTTTGACCATTTACCCAACAAAAGGAATCCATCGGAAATACTGTTTTAATAAGGGACCCATTGGGTTATTTAAGATTTATAGAAAAAACATGTTTTAGGTTATTTGAAAATTTTGGGGAATGATATGAATAATTGTACAAAATTAAACCCTTGTAATCAATCGGAAGGAATATTATTTTTTATCAAAAAAATGGTAATCTTCACTCAAATCCTTAACCAATATGATTATTTCATCCACCTGTGTTGCCTTTTTACGTCTAAAAATGAAATAAGGGAAAGCTATAAAATCCATCATGCTTGTGTTTTTATATTGAGATTCTTATTTGACAGGGTTTTCTTATTTTTTTCACCTATATTTCAGGAAATTTCAAAGATATCACTCTTCAATCCTAATGATGTTACACCAAATCTCCTAGATGTGTGCCTCAACAACCATTAATGTTGGATCCTCATCCCAGAAGAAGACATCCTCACCAACCTAGAATCTTCAATACTAGGTCTTGAATACAATGGTCCAATAATATAACTAAAATGGTACCATTTCAAACCTAGAGGCTTCCCAAAAGTCCCTCAGGCAAGCTAATAGCTTCCAGTTATCCACTCAGTAATGGATTTTGGTACATAAGTAAAAATAACCAGACACTATCTTCAATACTTTTTGGAGATTCTCCCAAGAACATAATAATTAGCTCCAACCTTACATTAGAGAGGTGGATCAAGAGACCATAGATGTCCTCTCCTAGAAGACACAACGGTCCAATTATAGGCGTCCTACAAATAATCGTCACCACCAATGTTGTGTGGTAGTGAACCCTCAACATTTTGAGGGTGTGGTCCTCAGTGGTATAGCCTAGGTCATCCAGACATTGGTAGGATTGATAGCCCACTGAGGGCATTGACTGATATACAGGGAATCAGGCCACACATTTGTTACTTTTGGAGAATCCCACCAATAGAATTTTTTTAAAAGTTGTGGGAAGGTAAAAATACCTACCCACACTAATCAACATGGATTTAGAAATCATCTGACAACATCTATAGAATCCACCTAATAAAATACGATGGTGATTAGTGAACATGAACAAATTCTTACCTGCACCCACCAATCCTTTAATCAGCCTTGTATGATAGTGTCTATGGATGTATTCTAGTAAAATTTGGTTGAAGATAATTTTCATGAACACACACCCACCCATAATTATTATTCCTTCTAGAATTCTATCCTGATATCATTTTTACAAGTTTGTTGGAATTACCTGATGAAAAATATGGGGTACGCCCAAATCTCTTACCCTACACCTAATTAATATCAGTACCTAGTAGTTGGAAATGGATTATGTGAGCATGAAAAAAGTCCTTCATTTACCATGGAATTGGAATATATATCTATTCTATATCATGAAGTATCCAATAACATCCCAAAAATGGTGATGGGTAAAAAAAATTCCTCCTCGCATCCTACAAACATTCCATAATATCATAATAGTGCAAAAAGTTTCAATGGGGTGGATACCTAACTCTTCCCCTAAAACTGTGGTGGATCATCAGCATTTCACTCTAGAGTTTACACACACATATTCTCCCATAAATGAGGGCCTTGGGAACACTCTACCACGATATATGGACTATCGAACCAGGTCCTTACCACCGTTCAAATTAGAGGTAATGTTCTTATTCCAATGGCCACTACAGGGTTGTTTCAAAACCCTGTAAAAAATTTAAAATACTATCGACAAGTTATGGTAGATGCATATGAGCTAATCAAATAATATTCCATATATGAAAACCACTATTCTCAGTAAGTGGCCCTAGTAACACATAAGACAAAACCCAAAAAAATATCACCAGAGATGAATGGAAAATGAGAATCTGATCTATGATTTTTCTCTAATTAATTATGGAGTTCTTAAAAACATCGAATGTTTATCTTTATCATCTCAGGATCCTACTCTCCTATTACCAAATAACAATAATTTTATTAGTAATTTGGAATGTCCTCCTTATACACTTCACCATGGAGGATTGATTCATTTACATATTCAGATCAATATCAAGAGTCTATATCCTAATGAGAGTCACAATATCCCTCTATGTGTTTGAATGAAAAATGTGAAAGATGTTATTCCCCTTACTATAATCTAGCATTGTTGTCCTCCCTAGTATTACATTTATTTTGAAAGTTCTCACAGCATTAGTGTCTACTTTTCTACAAAAGGATCATCCCCTTTTTGGTTTAATGAGGAGAAATACCTCTTACAATGAGACACTAAGGAAACAATTTCCATTAATTTTCTTTTCTCTATCATTGAATTGAGAAATCCATTATTATTAGGAATATTGGCCCAAGTGATTGTAATTCTCGGAGTCACCCTTGGATAGCATGCCTTCCAATGTGACATAGGAATCCGCTACCTATATCATTTTTTATGATAAATAAATAGAGAAACATCCACTTTAGTCAATCAAGGTTAATGAACCTCTAGAAAAATATTATGAATAGATGATTAACATGATTAAAAGTTTGTTTAAATATGACATACCAGTCATGTTCTAACCTTTAGACACTGCATTATTCCAAAGGGTTTTTAAGAATATTTTTTCCACAACATCCGCCTAAATATATAGAATTATTTTCTTCACTTGAACAAAATTAATTACCCAATCACAATTATAGAAGGAACATCAAGGTAATATAAGGGATACGATACAAAATTGACTTGGAGACTCTCCTGGCTACATGACATCACAAATCGGGCAATCAGTAAGAATACCTTTAGTGGACAAGCCTCAAGGCTTTAAAATATTTTTTTCAACTACTCACAGATACATATTCTGTCTTTTATATCAGAGAATGGGGTGAACACAGAGTGTTTCATTTCAATATCCTCCCTAATCCAAAAATATTATCTATTATAGAATCATTAAATATCATAGATTCCTATCATCATAAACTAATGACATACATTCCCAACCAATGATATGATTAAAAAAACAGGCCCCGACCAAAAATCACTGACATTGGGCTAGAAGAGAGTAGAGTATTGAATGAGTATTGCATCATGTATCTGAAAATAGTGGATAAGAATCCATATTAAGGGAATACAGTCATTAGATAGAGAAAATATCATACAAATAATAATGGTATTTAGAAGAAAGTGGTTCGGGTGATCCCCCAATGATGCACTTGGACCCTGTCTAAATGTGACTCTGTAAAATCAAGAAGTCTGTCATGGCAGTGGAAGCTACATTAATCCCAGAGCATCCTAAACCCACAAGGATGGGAGATTTTATAACACATTTATCAAGGGTTGAAAACCAAGACTGAAGTGTTTTCAATGTGGAATATGAACTTCCCCATACCCTAGGGATGGAGGCTTTTTTAACTCAAAACATCCCCATAAGATGAATTCAGTCTTCTGTTGATTAGCGGGAATTCCATAGAAAAAATCCTCTTAGTTTTCCTCCTCTATTGATTTGAAAAATACATTGGGTAAATTCATGAAAAATATATATTTTGATTCCTTTTGAATTAAAATCCGTAGAACAGCTTCAAGAGAACCAACAAATGATAGTACACAACCTCATAGGGGATACAAATAGAGAAACTATCTCAAAGATATTGTTGATGTGTTTGTAATACATTAACAATCAGAAAATGTCATTAATAATACACCTTCAGACCGAGTTTAACATGAGACCAATACAGATGTGATGGAGTTGTATGTTTCAGTTCATGATATATTCCACACAGAAACAATTTATAGAGGTGTGCATATCTAGAATCATAAGCTTTCCCTATGTTTGGGAATTCCCTCAACCACTATATCATTACCTCCTCAAAGAGTATTCACCATGGAAAATGTTAAGTGTAATGTTACACTTCACCTGCTTATTGGAGGGTTTGAGTCCCTTATTCTTGAGGAAATATTCACTCATCTTGAAGAAGAGGTGAAGGATTTGAGAAGAATCAAGGAAAACTACCTTGAGGCAATATTCCTACTATATACGTTCTACAACTATAACTTCAACCGGTGCTCACAGCTAGCACACCTCAATAAAAAGGGTTTTTTGCAATAGATGGAATATATCTAGAACATATTCTCAATTAGGGGTTCTAACAACCAATATATGTTGATCCCACAACATAATATTTATCACCATTAGGCTCTCATGCAAAATAAGTCTAGGAACATTCTTGCTAACCGTCCACTATAAGTTACCCTCATTATATACCAAATGGTATTCCAGAGTTGGCCAAACATGTTGTTTGCCCATCATATATATATCTTAGGTAGATATTCCTCAACGTATCATCAATAATATCGAGTTGCTAATAGATTTATTAGAAGCTAAAGAGAAGTGGCATGCACCGATACAACTGAAAAATAATCCTTACCTCAAATGTGTTTTTTTGAATCTTCCCCTGTCTAATATTGTAAACCCAACATTCCCTATTTTTACTGGCTTAGGGGACTCTGTGAATCATCTGACACATTTAATATCCCACTGTGATCCCATTATGTGGACCCCTAAACAAAATGAGGTAGTTAAATTATGTTCTTTGTGAAATCACTGCATGTATTCTCATTTGTATGGTACAGTAGTTTTCTATCTCATTCAATTACATGGTGAAAAGATCTCTATCAAATGTTTCTTTTTAAATTCATCTTCACATTATAGAATAAAATGGTCCTCAACCTCTAAATATAAAATCATTGGCAGAATGGAAGGGTTATATATAACATTTTCAGTTAGTAGGTGTTGACATACTCCATAAACCTTCAACATCATCAAGTAGACTTTTTGTCTATCTGTATAGTGAATATTCATGGCTAATTATGCACACTAGTCATCCTTATGAAATATGAAGGTGGGATTCAGGACCTTGTTGCAATTTCTGAAAGAGTTGAACACTCCAGCACGTGGACAAATTCGAGGTCAAGTGTAACACCATTAGCTCAAGGAACATGAATTTGTAAAGAATTGGACTCCACTATTACACTTATGTATGCACCTACACCCAATACCACTGCTAATAATATACCATATCTCAAGTATACACCTTCTGAGCATGTTAAAAGATACCGAAACAGTTTATAGACATGAAGAACAATGTTTATTACTTTAAAAATGAAGAAGTTCCTCTCTGCTTCATCTCAACACTAGAGACCAACATGATCAATATTCCAAAACCTAAGAAGACCAACAAAGTCAGGGATGAAGATCTCACAATCTATTTACCCTTCCATAAAGTAGTGGGACACAATATTAATGAAATTTATTTATTCAAATACATCCAACAGAAGATTGTGGACTTAGGGAAAGTGATGTCGGGAAAGCCACCCACGAAGTATCATGTGTTTCTAGAACTGATTTATTGGAGTAGAATGAATGGAATAAAGTTAACATCAATGATATCAAAGAGTTAAGTGATGTTTTTATCATAAATATTTTCAACTAGACTCACATTATCTTCTATGTGTATTTGAAACAACCAACCACACCACCATCCACTTCTATTTCATCACATATGACATCATCAGTATCAAATACTTCCAAAATCAATTCTTATAAGAAAAGACATGGAAGGACGACAATGATGAATATAAAAGAATATGGTCTAATTCAAAGAAAAAATATGGATTTTTATTTACAATGAATCATGCCTACTATCTCAAAAGCATGACAACCACCACCCCAAAAGATACAATAAGAGTAGATCCTCCAGAAAGAATCCTCATCAGACCTGGTGTTCATCTTTAGTTCCATTAATTTTATTCACATTATGGATCCCTTGTTGGAAGATGAGTGTGACTATGAACCCAAATTACCTATATAATATTGGGTAACTAGGGGAAGAGACTATCGGATATCATAATATGGGGGAATACATGGTCATTATAGGAATTAACATTAAAACCACACCCCTTATAGAAATATCCACTCAACTGAATATCATGGGAGAAATATCTAATGAGCTCATTAAAGGGAATAAAGTTCCACCACAAATGTTACAGTTTTCCCTGACTAGATCATCCTATAAGATATACTCGATGGGATTCCATTACCAAATATTCCTCGACGTGAAGGTATACCCAGTTGACCTAATCCTCCAATGGAAGATTTGCCTTCAACTCCATCTTTGAATGCTTATAAATATACATTTATTACATCAGTTCTTAAAGATTCTACAAAAAAAGTAACCTCAAGTTAGGAGGAAAAGACATGTAGACCAAAAGTATGAAATCCTACAATAGTTAAACCTTATGTCAGACATGTTGTCAATCTTGGATGCCTTGAGACTATCAAAATACCTCTGGGAATCACTCATAGAGTCCTTTTCAATCCCTAGTTTTATTTCCAAGTTACTACTACAAAATCAAATCATGCAGAGAATGATCCTTAGAAATTTCCCACAATCACCTATTTTACATACCACGACCGTGATTCCATCATACAAGGACATGTGAGACCTTTTTATGTATCTAGAATGATAAATGACATTGATATACTATGATAATATATTAAAATTGAGTTGAGATTAAACCTCATTATGGTATAAACACTCCTCCAACTGGGATAAAATGAATCAGACTTGTCCCCTCACTCTAATGTTACAGGGCTATGATAGGAATGAAAAACGACTCTTGGAAAAATAAGAATCAAAACTCAGTTTAGGGATCATATGTCTAACTCAGAATTCATGGTTTTTTAGTTTGATACAATCTTTAATGTTCCTCTATAATGGCCTTGGTTACATCAACATGCTGTTATTCTCTTAGTATACCATCAATGCCTAAAATATTTAATCAATGGTAAAATTGGAATATTTCATGGTGAAAAGACATATTTATGTCATGTGAATCACAATACATTGATATAGGATTCTACAATAAATAAGGTAAATGAACCATGTCTGATAATTTTGCAGGAATTAATGCCCCAACCAATCTAGAAATGATCCTAGATAATCATTTCCAATAGATTAGTGCAAAGTATGTGCTTCCTGTCAAATAGAATGATGAAGTGGGTAAAACTTCATGCACCTATTCTGTAACTTCCATAATATCATTCATAATGATGGAACATAGTTCTGTTGTAGGATACATCGACCCTCCAAGCATTGAAAAAGGCCATGGTGAGAATTCCCTCATTCCATACCCTCAGCTTCATCAAATACTTATCTAATCACATCAAATAGATAAGGTTATCATGTAAATAAGGGAAAATTAAAATGATCATTATCTATACCTTCACTCCCCTTTAGAGCCTTAAATATTTCATGTATCATTAGTATGGTTGTAAGTAGTTACATCACATTCTGAAGGACTAAATGTCTACTCCTCCCCAAGATCTAGGAAATTTTATTCATCGCCTACATCCAAGGAAGAGTCAGAAGGTGTAAATCATAAGGAAGAGGAGAGGAGGATGTCCTCAAGGATTCCCCACAAGTATTTTTGATGGTGTCTCTACAACTACTGAAAAACTCATAGAAATAAATCATGGTAAAAAATTGCACTCATGACCCACTTTGATCAGTGTGGAAATGATTTTAAAATAATAAGAGGTATATACCTCTTTATTAAAGAAACATCAGGTTTAGTTATTCGATAATTACACATAGATTATAGTCCTCGATCCCAAGGTGGACACCCATCACTTTGTTTTTTTAGAAGACCAACGGGGATACAAATATAAAGCCAAAAGTACACACCTGGGTTATTCCTCCAAAACCAAGGCTAAAGTGGACAATCTCATCATGTCTAACTTCATCTAAAATTTTCATTATCCCAAATCGTTGGCCAACATCATCCCATTAAATAAATAAGAATGGGTAAATAAGAGTCTACATCGAATTCAGAGATCTCAACCAGCATTGTCCAATATATGATTTCCCATCCCAAATAATAAAAATCTATTGATTGACGCAATGTCCTTTTTTCAAGACCACTCTTTCATGGATTGTTATTTAGGGTACAACCAAATTTTTATGGCTCTAAAAGATGAAGAACACGCCACCTTTAGGAGGCCCAATGTACTTTTTTATATCAGGTAATTCCCTTTGTCTTGAAAAATGTTGAAAACATGTACCAATGTTCAAAGCATTGCATCTTCACACCCCTCATAGGAATATTTTCTGAGTGCAATGTTGATGATCTCGTGCTTATGTAACAATTTTGTACTAACCAACTGAATTATCTTGAAACTGTCATCAACATACTATGAAAAAATAGTTTTAAGATGAACCACTGGGTATTTTCTTTTTGGGTAATCTTGGGATAATTTCTTGGATTTATCATATTCCATCATGGAATCTAATTCAAAACTGAAAAAAATATTTTTATTATGTTTCCCCATAAAAACCATAAGGAGGCGATAGGATTTATATAAAACATAGAATATATTCAAAGATTTATAGCCCACCTCACTAGAAATTGTTTTCCCTTCACCAAACTAATAAAGTAGGGGGTCACATATCAATTGACAAATAACAATCAGGATTCATTTTACAACCTATTGAAATATATATTGATCCCACCAGTATTAATGCAACCTATTGAGATAAATACAATCATTATATATGTGACATCTTTATAGTGATCATTAAGTGATTTCCTCACACAAACTAATGATGTTGGGAATGAATAAAGCCTATATAATCTCGATCATACCATTCTTGATGCTAATAATTGTTATTTAGATATTGAGAATATATTTCTGGCATTAATCTTCATAGTTCAAAAAATAAGGCACTAATCATAGAAACACAAAGTACATTTTGTCTCTGATAATAACCATCAAAAATATATCCTTATCTATAAAATGTTGAAATGAAATTTTCCATGGTTAGTGGTTATCCTACAGTAGTTTTATATACAATTCATTCTTCATAAACTATTGAAGGGGTAGGATTTGGTAGATTTTCTTTTAAAACAATGATATGTAGAAACAACATTTTTGAATACTAAAATGTGATATAAAGAGATATTTTCTATTCAATTAGATACCTAAATGTAGGAAATTTACATTGATGGTGCTTCTATAATTCCATCAGGGGTGATAATGGAAAACCTGAAGCTCAAAAACATCAGGTTAGGGATCAAGATTATCCCTTTAAAAAGATATCTTGTCTTACTTCTTTCAATTGTCAAGAGACTACACAAATAATGAGGTATAATATAAAGCCCTCATTATAGGACTAAAAATGGCACACCAAATATCAGTGGGTCACCTATAGGGGAATGGTCATGTAGAGTTTATAATCAAATAGATCAATGAGGATTGTTCCATCTGGAAATAATAGTTAACCACCCATCATGACCATGTATAAGGGTTCATGGTGGAATTTCCCTTAGATCCAACATTTAATCATGTTCTTAAATTACATAAATACTGGGTGGATGTTTTGGAAACTGAATTTACAAATTTTTCATATTGAAATCAAGATTAAACAGTTATCAACTTTACACCTCGTAGAATGGTCTCACAATTTCTTCAAGTTAGAATAGAAGATATCGATGAAATAATTAATTTTATTAAACTATATGTTCATACCACTAGGTAGATGAATTCCATCATTTAATACCTTCATAATGAAGTAATTCCATAGGATAAAGCTGGGATATTACAAATCTGATGATGAGAAAGAAACTTCAGTCTTTATGATGGTCCAAATAACTTGAAGGTACTCTATAAATTCAGGTTTTATGGAGTCCTTATTAGATATGTTAATAGAGAATAGAAAAAAACCATGATAGAAGTACACTTAGGAGAATATGGTTTCCAACAATAAGGGTACATGATATATCATGAAATCTAATGTTTTGGTTAATATTGTCCTAATATGAACTCAGATTACACAATCTCCACAAAGAAATTTCATCCATGGCTAGTACATTCCAACCTCAACCCACAACCCCAATAGTTTTTAGATACAGAAAAAAAATCCTAGCCATTTTTCCATATGTGGAATGGATTTTTGGGGACTTGCCACATAGATAGGGTCACATAGTTCATATATATTTTAACTACTATTGATTTCTTGTACAAATGGACTAAGGAAATTCCCCTTAAAGAATATATGTTCTAAATCATCATCACCTTCATGAAATCTAGCATAATTACTAGATTTAGTGTCCCACATAGATATCAAGTGGAAAACAATACCATTTTTTATTTTCCAATGTGGAAAATATTTATCATGTGTAAAATATGAAATCTAACCATTCATCTAACTAAAAAGAATCATCTAATGGAAAGATAGAGGCATTCGACATTACCCAAAAAAATATGCTCCAAAAATGGTATGTAAAGATAAAATCCCTTTTATAGATAATATTCCTCCTAATTTACAGCCTTATCTAACTAAAACCCACACAACCACATAGGTGACCCCATAGTCACGGGTATACAGGATAGAGGCAGTATTTCCCATTGATGTCCATTTTCCATCACTCCTTATTTTCGTATGTGATCGGATATCCATGGATTAGATATACCATAAATAACTACATGAATTAGAGAAACATGATGGGATAATATTACACACCTTACATCATTTTTAATTAAACCAAAACTATATTTTGTGAGTCTTTAACAAACCATTCCACCTCTGATCATTCCTTTAGGGGGGAAATGGTGTTGGTCCTTAGGTCCCCAATGTTACTAGGAGAAAAGACACCAAATAATAAATTAAAATGGGAGGGACCTTATTCCATACAAAATATATTTTCGAACAGAGCCTTTTACTTGATCTTGATGGATGTAGAGCTAATTATAGACCCAAACAATGTTAGGTTTCTCATAAAGTACTTCATGTGAAAAAAACAGGACACCTATCATCCAATTGATGTTAAACTGTCTTTTTTTTATTTTTCTCTAGACCATAAAAATCATGATGTTTCATCCAAATCAAAAGACAATAAACATCATGACACCAATGCCTTAGTTGTGTGACGTTAAACTGCATTGTAGAATGGTCATGTCTGCATGACCTTAAAAGGTACAATATATGGACTTAGTTGTATAAACCAAAACTATATTACATTATACTCTATGATATAATACATTAAAATAAATATCCCAACACACTAGTCAAATGTTGTTAAACTATATAAAAACATATTTACTCTATGACATAAAAATTCATGGTCTACATCATTACTATACAATGTAAACCTATATAGCATTATGATCTGTGTTTGAGAGGGTTACAAGTCTGGGTGTTGGTCTCTTAACACACATCTATTATAGAATAACCTATGGCTTGATTTTTATCCCAACTAGATGCATAGTGATTCCTAAAGCTTTATTTTTTGGGATGAGACACCATTATTTAAAATAAAAAATTCCCCTTTTATGCAAATTAAAACCTAATTGATTTGGGGAATTATTTCAAAAAAATGTGCATGGTTTCATTCCGGTTATCACTCGATACGTAGTGATGCCCTAATATCTAATGATAGGCAAAGACACAACATTAAAAATATACCCCTCTCTATGTATTGTACAACCCTATACATAGAGTCTCTTATAAAAACTACATGCATCTTCATTCTCTTATGAATGAGATATGTAGTGATTCATGGAGCTTACATCATGGCCCAAACACCAAAAAAATTTGATTTCACCCATCCATCATTTGTATCACCTTTTTTGTGTAAGAATACTCTTCCACTCTTTTTTATCACATAGAGAATAAATCATGTGGTAAAAATATTTTTGTTAAAAAAATGTTCCTTGTATAAGTATGGAATATCAATTCAAATCAGTGTTTTCATGGTATTGGTTTCCAAACCATAAAAGGAACACCATATGTATTTGACTACATTATATAAAACATTATGGATTCTTAAGAACTAAGTATGGATTGATTCTAATTTTGATGATATATATAACAATGCTCTAATTGTATATCCTAGTCCAGTTTTAATACAGTAAATTCCCCACTATCATTTTTATGATTCATATCTATATAAGATGATCTTGCACTGGTTCTGACCGCACATCTGATCACATATCGAAAACCCTTTTCTACACATATGAATTGAAAGTGTCTTAGGAATTCTTTCTAGAACTACATGTTTCATGATTATTTCTATAACAATATATGTAGTGACATGTGCGTTATGTTCCATATTTCATCTTAAATATTCATTCTTCATGGTGAGACATCATCTTCCCTACCATATGACATTAAAATTCATGTTATATATCCCTGTTGTATGAATTCAAACTACATTGTTTCCTAAGAAATATATATGGCTTGATTATCATCCCAATGAGATATGTAGTGACATAGAGACCTTATGTTCTAGTCATAAACATGTGCTAATGAAAAAAATTCCCTATCATGCATAGAACAAAATATCTATACAAGATCCCTAAACTCAGTTCCCCTCATTCAGGGATCTACCAAAAAAACATAGATGTCCCACTCCTTTGTATGAGTCAGATCTATACAAGGTACTCTACACCATATGTCTAGTATTATTACAAATTTTTCATTTATTCCCATATCCATCCCTTCAACATGTCGTACTCCTAGTCTTAGACAAATTTGAATCCTCATAATCATCCTCAATCTATCAATAATATAATTTCTGATACTAGAGGTCTATATTATCTGACTATGCAGTAACACACCCCTATTGGAATTGAACATGTTTCCAACATGATAGTCTTATTAACCAAAGGATGAAACTATTTGACTATACAATAACATTCCCAAATTGGTTTTTCATAATTTCACCAAAAAAATTGTCTTGTCAACCAATGGTGCCTTCATCCTTAGGATACGCCTCTTCTATCTCTGTGATCCCTGATGACGTCATTCCAGATCACACCATTTGACCAGTATGCACATTTATGCATCATATTATTGGCCATTTTCACTTCTCCTCATTTGTGAACTCCCATTACCTTATTTGAAATTTCCTCCCCATGTTTAAAGTATGATGGAACAACCATTGTCTTATATACAACATAATACTCACTATTTTCTTAACACTATATCCCCAGTTGTATGACCGAAATTACAAGAACCATTTTTCTTATGTTTGGGTCAGTCCTGTAGAGGAATCATATTCCCCATTCATTGAAAATTCTGACATAGAATGATCCTTAGGTATTAAATAACATTTTATCCATAAACAATACTCTATAATTGGGGAATTATGAATCTCCAAAAATATCTTTCATCCATAAAAAATAGAATATAATAATTCTAATAAACTCATTTTCATAACTATGCAGTAACACACACTAGTTGGTTTTTATTAACTATCCCGCTAATATGGCCTCTAGGGTGAGGATTATTCTATTTTTATATATAGTAGCTTGCCCCGGTTTTCATTGCATATAGTCACCCAAAAAATGGGTTTGTCTACTAGTGAGAATTTCATCCTCATGATAAACCTCCTCTGTCACCATAATCTCTTTCCACAATACCGCTCTTAAAATCTCCATGTTATAACATAAAACATTCCTCCTTTATATCTAAAAATGATATCAAATTAAAATAGGGTTTATTGTGAATGGGAGGATCACTAATAATTCATTCAGAGCTAAATTACTTATATTTTATCCCCAAATATATTTATTATATGACACTAAAATACATATGATAAAATCATAGTCCAAAATGTAAAATGGTATGACAATTACCTCACCCTATGACATTAAATTACACAATCAATGACCTGGTCTCACCACATTAAACTACATGATGGTTCAACCCCTGTCAGAAAGGGGCCTTCCCTAAGGGATCATTCATATAATATAATATATCCACTTTCAAACAAACCGAATTCATGTGTGAGCAATCTACCATTAATGTAAAGATAAAATATATATACTCTATTCATTATTAAATATGTTCTTGTGAAAAATCACCCATCTTGGTCTTGATAGATCTATATCTTCACAAATTTCCCAACCATGGGAATTAGAATGTTATAATTCTTAAGGATACCTTTTCCTGACTATTAAGTAACACACCACAGTTGAATTTGCATATGTTTTCCACAAAATATAATTTCCTATTTGATAAAGGATTCTTCTAGTTGATAATGAAGTAACACTCCCTATTTAGATTTTCATCAATCTACCACAAGTGGTTTTTTCTACCAGTGGCATGGTTATCCTCATAAGAGACCTCCTATATTCCCATAAGCATCGAAACTCCTATATTGGAGAATAGTTTTCTAATTTTTCCAACTAATAATACTCACATTATTGTATTGTATAATTTTTTAGAGTGGGGAGTCAAAATATCATGACACAAAAATCCCCATGGGGTATTTGAAGAATGTCATAACATTATTTGCAAACAATCCATTTCTGGGTCATCAATCTAAAACTAACGATGAAGGTTTTTTAACCTAAAACAAAACTCACATTACTCAAAGATACAAGACATTAAAATAAATATCCCACCATCTAAGTCAAATGATGTTAAACAATAAGACAACGTCTTTTCTACATGGGATGAAATTGCACGGTCTACAACCTTGTTGCATGATGTAAAACTATATAACATTTCAATCTATGTTCGAGTGGTTCAATAGTCTTGGTGGAGGTCTCTTACCACACCTCTATTATATAACAGTGTGTGTATTTATATAAATACAAATGAAATATGTAGTTATTACAATACTTTATGTCTTGGTCTCATCTACTATTCTAGAATGAAACAAATTCCCCTTTTCCCTACATCAAAAAATAATTCATACGGGGAACAATTCAAGGACTATGCATGGCCTAATTCATATTATCATCGGATATGTAGTGATGCTTTAATCCCCATATTTTGGTTTATCCATGTCATAACAAATATAACCCATTCCCATGTATGTTTCATACTTGTATAGGGATCCTTTTTCAAGAACTACATGTGGATTTATTCTCATACAAATAAGATACATATTGATGTATAGATCTTACATCCTAGTCCGACCACTAAAAAATTTAGATTTCCCTATCATTAATTTGTATCATGATTGTGTGATGGAAGAAAAATTTTCTTCTAACAACTTGAGGTTTTTTGAATTATTATTTTATTTGAATTAATTTAATCTTTTCATATATTTCATTTCACACAATAATTAATATAGATTTTCATATATTAAGTTACTATGTTTGTATTTCATTATACACAATACCAAGTTAAGCACGCACTAGAAAAAAACGCTTAAATTAACATTGTATACGTGAAACACTAAATTCATATTTTGTTACACATAATATCGTAATACATTGATAGCTTGCGAAACACTCAAGGCTACGTTTTACCAATCTACAATATAGTATTTATATTATTATTAATATATTATAATAGTTCTATCTTTCTATTTGAATGAAATATATGAAGAAGTTTAACAAAATATTTAAAATATGATTTAAAAATGTATATAAAATGAATTCTTTGGTTTTTAATTAGCATAAGTTAATGAGGGCACTATTTGATAATAATGAATTTTCTTTTTTAAGAAAACTATTTTTTTGAACATACACAATTTTATCTCAATAATGTTTTATAAAAAATGATTAATTTTTTAAATATAATATAAATATTATATATTAGTTCAATATTGTTTATAGTAATCCCATGTATTTTATAGGTATAATATCAGAATAAATCTAAATTTGAGAAATAAAAACATGTGTTTTCCTAAAAAGTAATGTTACCGCCAATTAATGGGAAACACATTTTAAATATTATTTTGGAATCATTTATTAGTTTTTTTAAAATAAACATAATTTTTTGTAGAGTAATATAATAATTTACTTTGGGTTAATTCTTTATATTTTTCTGAGAAGTTTCATTTTTTAATGAGTAGTTGAAAACACTAAATTTTAATTCAAAACTGATTTTTAATTTTTTTTTTTTTTTGTGGTTAACTTATATTTTATTTTTATTTTTATTTTTAATTGGATAAATATTACATCAAAAAATATAATTTTATTCATTATATTCAATTTCACAAATAAATTTGATATAAAATAATTTCCAACTTTTGAACATTTATACTTTGAAAACCTACAATATCTTCTTGCCTACATGATTAATTTTATAATAATTTCATCCACATATCAGATTTAAATTTTGGAAAATGGATTCCATATTTGGGATAACAATAATTTATAATAATCATATTTTTATCATACTTTTTGGAAAAAAAATAATATTGAAAGTGAATAAAATTAATTACAACGATTAAGTGAAAAATTTGCTTAATAAAGGACTACTCCCTAAACATAGGGGGAAAATTAACTAGAAACATTACCAAAAGTCCTTGGGTTCTCATATTTTAACCGTATCATACATTTTCTCTATTTAGTACCATTATTGGAGAAACATGATAGAAAATATTTTTGGTGGAATTCCCTTTATAAAAGTTTGCAATAATGTCATGCCTTCACTAAAAAATGCACTCAACCCTACAAATTATTCATATATCTCAAGACTTTTTTATTGATAAAAATATGCTAAAATAATCTTTCAATATCCCTAACTTAATCCTATAATCCTACATTTGGGAAAATATACATCCAAGTTAGTATGTTGGTGCAAACCAAAAGAGTTATCCAAAGAAGAGGTAACATCCTTCCTTGGTCTCTTTAGTTTATTTTCACTCTCCACCCCATCAACATTACTTTTTTCATGATTATATAAAACAATTAGTATCATAAATATTATGATATTTTTTTATTCTACAGGTTTGTCCTAAACTTACACAAACATCAATTTATTAGGTAACGAACTTGCCATTATGTTTTTTGAAATGTCACCCCATGAAATGATGTCGTTTTTTCTTCCAGTACCACATATCATGATAGGAAATTATGGTAAATACTATATTATTATATGATATATATTATATTATTTATTTATTTATTCTTATGGAATTTTTCTATGAAACATAACTTCATTATTTCTATTTTTTTAAATACTATAAATTCGTTTGTGGACATGCGGACTACCACCTCTTCAAAGTGATGTGATTCATTCAGAAGTTACATGGTATGTATTAAGTATGGATATAGTAAACATATATGATTTATATGACATAATAATTCTTATAAAATGATATTATATATATATATATTACTTTCTTTCATCCAATATGAAAAGTAAACGTAAAAACAGTTCATGTGTATGTACGACATACAGTCTATGTGAATGATGTATTCTATTTCATATTTATATATTTTATATATTATAATAAATAAATAAATTGTTAATATATATTGTATTTATATCATGTTTTACATTGTTTAAAAAAGATAATAATGAACTAAGTACTAGGATCAAGAATAACATGCGAACACATATACAAAAAACAAAGAAAATATATCATAAAACGTAACATTAACATTGAGTTATTAAAAAAGTGTAATTAAAAGTCATAAAAAATAATATATGGAATTATATATATTAATAATATTTTATTTTATATTTATTATAATTTTATATTTATTTTACATGTGGTTTGAATATGTACGAAGAATGTCAAGACTTAAGGTAAGGGTTTTCTCATCTCACTTTTATTTATGTGAGACTTATTTCTTATTCACCACTCATATCTTTTTTGTGGTGTATATAATGAACATGAATTTATTATATGATTATTTTATTTTATTTTATTTATATTTAAATATCATTTTAATCATCATTCTTTCATGGGGTTTATGGTTCAAAAAATATCAATTTAGTAAAGTAATTTAGTCTCAATTTTCCTTCTTTGAGATGCATGCCATTTAATCCACCTATATTATTCTATGGGATGTTAATACTTCACAATGACATGTTATATCCTGAATATTCTAATTTTAAATATTTTTTATACTTAATGTAATTATATTATTTAATGGGTATTATGATTCAATTTTACCAAATTGGTAATAGTTTATTGCTATAAAAATATCATTTATCGAGATTTTTTTCATTATTCTTTCATTGATGAAATATATTGATAAAAATCAAAATAAAACTCATAAATTTTATTATCATATAGTTATCCATGATATCTTCATTTTTTGTTACCATTTTCCCACTATTTGGTACTTAAGAAAATTCTTCTATGAAAACGCAACTTAATTTCCCCCCTTGGAAGAAAATATGTGTTTTTTCATTGTCGTGTTTTCTAAAAATGTTTTCAATTTTTTTAATACTATCATATGATATTTGAAGGATATTTTTACCCATGTTTTAAATTAATTTTTTTAAAATATATCATATTGTCATTTTCTAATCATGGAACTTTTCTAAACATTTTAAAATGCAATGGAATGTTTGGCATGAACAACCTTACCCGCTGTCCTGGCCGTCATTTAAATAATGATTTGTTTGTAAGTTTAAAAAGTTATTTTTAAAGAAAGTTTTTCATAATATTCTAGACATTTTTTTATTTTAAAAATACTTTTCAATGAAGAGGGTCTTAAAAATTTATGTTAAAAGTGTCCTAAATGATTTTCAAAGCTTCCTTAATATGTTATCAAAATTTTATTTTCAAAGAAAATTAATTTCAACGATTTCAAAGATTATTTTATATGTTTTAAAATTATTTTCTAATAAAGGTTTCCAAAAAAATTTAAAACATCTTTATAATGTTTTCATGGAAAGAGGTAATAATATTTTTCATGATTATTTATATGTTTTCATGGTTATCCTCAACGAATATTGTTTTAAAAATTGTTACTATTTTAAAAAGTGAATTTGAAAGAAAATTTATGTTGAATTTTATCTTTCAAAATCCATCTCCATATTATATGTAATCCTTGTTTATAATTTATTAATTACATTGTATATTATACAAGGATACCATTCATAAAAGTTCTCTGAATTTTCTATTTTTTTGATTGCTTGATGTTTATGAAACATGTTTCTATTCAACTAGTTATACCATGATAACTTCTAATGTGACATAATTCTATTTTTGGAACTTTCTAGAATGAAATGATTATGAAACCTTTATATTATAATTATGTAATTAAATTAATATATTTTTATGACACCCATTTAAGTTTATGTATTACAATATGATGTTTAAGAAACCCATCACTTTTTATGGTTCATGATAAGATGGATATCTTATAGCACACATATGTATTATTTAATTATAATATGTGTGGGATATACATATCTGTATAATTAATTAAGAAAATATTTATATCCTATGAGATAACTATGTGAAATATTTCGACATGACTGATCCACCATGGGATACAGGTCTTTCTTGATCCTGTGTGGGAAAATGTTGTACCCTAATCCACTATGGTAAATAGGTATTTCTGGATCCACTATATTGATGGTCTTAGTATTTATCATTGACACATGAAATGGTGTTATATATTTATGTTTTTTCCACACATATATTAATAGAGCTTATGGTTCATGATTTATTTATAAGAATTTATCACCATTATGACTCATGTCTTATGAACTACCAATATTTATTTCATGAATCATGTATATGATCTTTGATATGTTGGGGATTATATTAAAATTTTATTATAATTTTCTCAATCCTTTACGATCATGTTTTTCCTATATGTATCCTTTTTTACCCTTATTGAGCATTGAAATCACCACTTTCTTATGTTTCCTTTCCCTATGTATCAAATTAAATTATTAAGTTGAACTGAAAATTGGGAATATATTTGAGTGTAAAATTTAAAATCTTTCACCGAGTTAGAATATTTTGTTCCATGTTTCCAAAGACACTAAAATATTATGATCCTCGGGAATTTACTTTTTTTAATGTGATTAATATCTATCTAAATTAATGTAATATTCATGTTGGTTGACCCTAGATTTTTGTAGTATGTATCAAAGGGAAGGTTTAGTCAACCATTGTAAAATAAGAATAGATAAATGTAATAATATACATTTGTATATTTATAAGGATATTTCTAGGGATTTCTCTATGGATAATCATAAATATGTATACATTAAATAATTCTGTTTTATGATTTAGACATCCTATAATAAATTTTTCAAGAATGTGTATTTTTATTCTATGATAAGTGATGTTGATGTTATGCTTGTTGTTTTATAAAAGGATAGAACCTAAAAGAATTATTTCAATGTTGAATGAAAAGAAAAATGTGATGATTGTTCTCCTGAGATACCAAATGATATGGGAGTGGGAATGAAAATTATTGTTGATATTCTCAAAAAAAACATTCACAACTTATACATCATGTATAACATTTATATGAGAAAGGGGGGAAACAAATTTCTGTTGAGTCCTTCATGAGGAAACAATCACCATATTTTGGTCTTTCAACTAATCCACTTGTAGATGAGTAATGGATTTATACCACTAAATTGATATTTTTCGTTCTTCTGTGCTCAAAGTATGAAAAAGTAATTTTTACTGATTATTGTTTGTAAGGTGACGCAGCCTAGTGGTGGAATATTATAAGGAATCTGAGGGAATGAGAATAAATTAAATATATGGAATCATAAGACATTAAGTGGTCATTTTAAGTAATTACATCCCTTCTATTCAAAAAAATAGAAGTAATTTATTCAATTAATTAAATTTTTTTATGAATCTATTGATGCTTATGAATCTAATTTTACATGACATTGAAGGTGCACTTCTTGTTTGATCATCATCCCTAAAATCAAAGTTGATTTGTTATTAGATGGTCTTAAACCATGTCTTTGTAAGGTCTTATATATAAGATAATTTATAATTTTTGAATAATTCATTCAATTTCAAATGAAGGTAAAAATGAAAATTGGATATTTCCAACATTCATCTAGTTTTTATATGAAAAGAAGCATTTTCTCCTATGAAAACTCAAGTGGTGGAATGAAATTCCAAACAAATATGTGCTAAGATTTTGGAAAGAATAATCAAGGGAATTTAATTAATAGAACTTTTAGGTTCTTTAAATGTGGAAACACAGGTCCTAAAATATGTGAATTTAGAAATACAGTTAATGGGATGGTTAATAGGAAATAAAAATATCCATCTAACCCACCACCCACACTCCAGTGATTGAAATGAAAATAATTTGATCATTATGAGAATCAATTCCATAATACAAGGGATTATATGGATAATAAGTCACAAAAATATCAAAAGATAAAGGAAAAAGGTAATTCCTAAGCAATAACAATGTATGAAGTGAAACATTATAATTAGGGAAAACATATTCCCCTCCCTTAGTTTGTAAGTTAATATTTGATTTTGTATGAATATTCCCAATGAAAATCTTATTGTTCATTATTTTGTGAAATTTCATATGACTATATATCTCTACCTAGATGTTGGAATATAATATTATATTAGTTTAAGGATGAATTCAAGTTTACAATAAAAAAAATTGTGTAAGATAAGATATTATTTAGAGAATAAATAGTGAATTATATTTTGGAAGGGTTATAATGATAACCATTTATGGAATTGTTTATTTTAAACTTCTAATGAGGTTTTTTGATTTAAATTATTTTCTATCCATATGCGAATTTATGTATACATGATAAGATTTGGTATAATTTTTTTGATAAGGAAATAATGAATGAACTATCATTCTATATATGGGTCTTATGATCTATTACTTATTTAAGAATGAAAAATTATCCTACATTTCATGGAATAAGATATTTATATGAAGTTCATAAAGGCACAATAAAGGGTATGGTTGTCTTGAAATCATGTAATTTAATAAATTCCTTAAAATTATTCAACATTAAAAAAAGGGTGTTGAAATAAACTATTGTCAAGTTATCATCATTTTTGTTGATATCAATGACCTTTATCAAGCCTATTTAGGTTATGTCTTTGTGAGTGATAACTTTATCCAATACATGATCTCAATCACTGTCGATCCATAATTGATAGATATATTTCTATTTCATGTAAATTGTTTCACTTCCCACATATGACTTCCTAGGTGGAATCCTAGCCACTTGTTACTTTGGGTAACTATTATGTTTCTAGCTTTATTTTTTAATGAAATATTTATTATTAAAAATTAGGATGCGGGTTTATATGAATGAAACAATCAAGTACTAAACCATTGATAACCCAGATGAATTCTGAGTGAGAAATTCATTCTAATAGTGAATAATTTAACACTATTATATATTGTGAATTATTATTTTTTTAATTAATTTGATTCTTTTGTATTTTTTATTTCAAGTAAGATAAAATATATATTTTTTATATGGAATGACTAGGTTTGGATTTCATTATATGAAACACCATGTAAATATTCCCCTACATGAAAAAATTATATTACCTTTTGACGTATGAAAAAGTATTTTTGGATTGTGTTACACTCAATGCCAATATCCTTCGATATCTTTCTTAATATGCAAGGCCAAGTTTTACTCAACTAAAATATACTAATTATATTATTATAAGAATATTGTTATAGTTACCAATGATATATTTTAATGTATGTTATGATTATCACTAACTATATTTTGAAAATATTATTTAAGGATTTATATAAAATCCATTATTTTGTTATAACTATGTATAAGTGAATGTAAGAACTATATGAAAAAAAAGGAAATTACTTTTCTATAAAATCTATTTTTCAATGTACATAATCATTTTTAACCCAATAAATTAAAAAAAAATTGATTAATGCTTAAATTATATTTATATATTATATATTCAATTAAGATACATGAAACTCATCCAATATATTTTATAGGTATAATATAAGAATAAATACATATTTAGGACTAAAAGATCGTATTATTCAAAATGTTAATTTTACAACCATTTAATGGAGAACTAATTTTAAATCTGAGTTTTGACACTTTAATAATTTTTATTTGAGAAAATTTACTTCATTTTTTTAAGTGTAATATCAAAATTTACCTTGGGTGGTTTTTTGGTAGTTTTTCAGAGAAGTTTCTTTTTTTGATGAATAGTAGTAAACATTGAATTTTAATTCAACACTAATTTTTCATCTAATTTATTAATATATTTAAACAATATTTTAGGTTGGTTTTAAAGATTAATTAGATCAATTATACACCAATTAATCCTATTTGGTTCATTGTAATAAATTTCACAATGAAATTTGATACAGAAATCTTTTAAAATTTCAAAATGTTTTACTTTGAAGACCCGGATTGTAATCCCATCTTTGGGATTAATTTTAAACTTATTTATACCACAACTGTAATTATAATCTTCAATAATGGATCCCATATTTATAATAATCCTAATTGATAATTCCTAATAAGTGAAATGTTGTTTTTAAGTAAAAATAATATGGAAAGTGATTAAAATAAATTATAATGATTAAGGGAAAAATTATATTTATAAAGGAATAAGACCCGAACTGAAGTCCCATAATGATCATAATACTTTCCCAAAATCCATTTTATGTTCATTTTTTTATCCTATCCTCCATTGGGTACAATTTGGATCATTATTGGAGCCATATTTCATAGGAAACCGTGGGTTTAATTCCCTTCTAAAAAATTTACAAAAAATCCACTAATCCAATATAAAAAGGCACTGACCACCCATTTATTTAGAAATATAAATCCATTTGTATCAACCAAAATATAATCTAATTTTATCTTAAAATCCCTCTATTTATCCTAGAATTCCGCATCTGGGTAGAAAGCCATCACATGAATCCCTTTGGTGCATATCCAAAAGAGTTACCAAACGAAGAGGTAATAACCTTCCTCAAGATCCATTGATTTATTTTCATTCTCCTCCCCTAGAATATTATTATTCCATGATTATATAATAACATAAGAATAATAAATGTACTTATGTGTTTTTTATCTAAGATTTTTACATATACTTACACACCTTTCCATCAAATGGGTAATGAACCTACCATTCTTATGTATGACGAACTCCCACCTCACAAAAAGATTTTGTTCATTATTTATTTTACCACCTCTCATGGTTGGGTTTTATAATGGACAATATATTTTTATATCATATATATTATATTTATGGTTTATTTATGATTACTTAATTATTATATATAATATAATTTCATTTTTTTCATTTTTTTTAAATATAATAAGTTTTTTTGTGGACATGTGGACTACCTCCTCTTAAAGTGATGTGATTTTTTAAAACATTACATGAAATGTGTTAAGGATGGGTTTAGTGAAATTATATAATATATATTAAATTAAAATTATATTATAAAGATATTATATATATATTCACACATATATTTCATTTACTTCATTTTGTTCAATACAATAACAAAATGGAAACGACAATCATGCGTGTGTATGGACTATCATCTCTGTAAACGGTTTATTCCATTTAATATTTTTATATTTTATAGATTATTAAAAACACATATATGCATAATATTTATTATATATATATATCATTTTTTACTTTATATAAATAAATATATCATGATTTATGAAAGAGGATCAATAATAACAATCCAAAACATATATGAATAACAAAGAAGATATTACCCAAAATATAACATTAACATGTAGTTATTAATAAGTGGGTAAAAAAACTCATAACCAATTAATATATGTTATTATAAACAGTTATATAATTTTTTGGTATAATTATAATAATCTTATAATTACTATATAAGAGGTTTGAACCTATACAATGCATATCAAGACTTAAGGTAAGGGTTTTCTCATCTCGCATTTATTTTTATGAGGCTTATGCCTTATTCACAACTCATTTAAGTTTGGTGGTTTATAAAATTCCCAAGAATGTATTCTATGATTATTTTTAGTTAAATTTATTATTATCCACATAAACATTTGATGATATTTTTTTCATGGGGTTTATGGTTCAAAAGTTACCCATTTGGAGAATCTAACTTCCTCTAAAATTGCCTTCTTTGAGATACATGCCAGGTTATGCACTTATATTTTCGAAGGGGTGTATATAATATAAATTGATATTTAATATTATGAATCTTATTATTTTCATTATATTTTAACCATAATTTAATTTTTTTATTTATTGGTGATTATGATTCAAATTTACTAAGTGGTAATAGTTTATTTTTATAGTCCAATAATTTATGAGTTATTTATGATTATGATTCCATTGATGGAATAATATGTTTAAGTTCTCAAGAAAAATCTTTAATTTATTTATACTATGTTTATTCTTGATATCATCATTTATTTTTATCATTTTCTATTTTTTTGCATAAAATTATTAATAGAGTTCTTTTATTAAAATCCAACATTATTTCTCATTTTAGTCGGAAATCTATTTTCATTGAAAATAATGTTTTATATAGATATCTTAAAAAAAATTAATATCATTTTATTATTATTGATGGATATTTTAATCCTTGGTTTTCCTTTTAAAAAATTATTTTAAAATGAATCTTCTTTTTATTTCCTATCAAGGCACTTTTCTAAAAAAATTAAGTTGTAAAAGGAATGTTCAAATTGTACAGATATACTCATTATCATAACTTTCATTTCATTGACGTTTTATTTTTAATTTTAGAAATTTATATTTCATGAATGTTATTTCCAATTATTCTATAGATTTGTTTTTCTAAAATTTATTTTCAAAGAATGTTATCTTAATTTTTTATGTTTAAAATGTGTTCTAAATTATTTACAAAGCCTCTTTTATATGTTATCAAAAGGGTGATTTAAAGTATTATTTTATATGTTTTGAAATTGTTTTCATAGATACCAGTTTTTAAAAAAAATAAATCAAATTTGATATGTTTTCAAGGAATAATGTTTTCAAGAATTTTTATATGATTTCAAGGTTATCATAAATGAAAATGGTAATGAAAATGTTATTTGTTTTAAAATGTGTTTTTCAATGAAACTTTATATTCAAAGTTAAATTTAAAAATCATTCTCCATAAAAGATGACATCCTTGCTTATATTTTATGATTTTATAGGGATATGATACAAGGATACCATTCATATCTTTTCTATAAATAGTATCTATTTTGATTGCATTATGTTTATGAAGCCTATTTATCTTCAGCTGGTTATACCATGATAAATGCTTATGAAACCTTATTCATTTACCATTCATTCTATAATAAAATAATTATTAAACCTATATATATTTTCATAGTATATAATATGATTTAATTTTTATCATACCAATTTAATTTCATGGGTTATGATATGTTTTTTATGAAAACCATCTCTTCTTATATGTCATGAAAAGATAAATGTTTTCTGGATACCATATGTATGATTTAATTATGATATGGGTGGTACTTATATATCCCTCTAATTCATGGGTTAAATATCTATTTATCATTAGATAATTGTGGGAAACAATCTGAATATCCCTGATCTACAATGGAAAATAGGTGTGTCCTAATCCACTATGGGAAACACATGTGTCTTCATCGGCTACTAGATACAGGTGTGTCCTGATCAACTATGTTGATAGTCTTGGTAGTTATCCTCAAAACTTGAATATTTTTCGATATATATGATGTTTCCATTCATATATGATATGATTTTATGGTTAGTGATTGATTTATGTTGATTAATCACCCTTATGACCCATGTCTTAGGAACATCCAATATCAATGCCATGGTTTATGTATATGATCATTGATATGTAAGGTATGATCTTAAACTGAATTTATATTTTTTCACAATATAAACTCTTGTTATGACTATGTGTAATATTATTTTACCCTAATTGGGATTCTGAGCTCAACCCTTTCTTATATTTCCATTACCTAGGTTATGAAGAATGATTTAAAGTAGAAGTAAAAAATCGGGAGATATTTTTTGGAATCATTGAAGATATATTCCCAAGTTAGATTATTTTATTCTAATATTACAAATAGAATACAATATTAATATCCCCATGTATTTACTTCTATAATGTGTTGAATTTTAATCTAAAATGATGTAATATCCTTGTAGGTTATGCCTAAGTCTCCATATTACCACACCTTATTTTTCACATTGAGCATAGATCAAATGTGATTTAGATATTTGGTAAAAAAACATCCCTTCATAAGTAAGAAACATCAATTCACATCATGATTATAATGTTTCTAGTTTCAATATGTTAGAAGGAACACTGGAAGTCTATGACTGCATGACTTAAAAAAACATGGTTCTTTAAGAACTATTTATGGATTTATTCTTGTTCCCAGGAGATATTTATTGATTCTAAAATCCTATATCCTCAAAAATCCATAATTATATAAAACTCTAACTCTCTTATGTATTATTCATATCTACATAAGGATCTACAATATGTGTTCTTACCCCATGTGTGTGACAATACTAAAAAACACATTTTCTCTACACATGAATTCAATCAGTATGGGGACTCTTTTCTAGAACTACATGTTAATTGATTCTTTATCTGATAAGATATGTAGTAATTATCACATTAAATTTCATAATCTATCCATAATATTACTTTTTCATGTTGATTCATAATTTTCCTTGTCACACCTGGATTTTTGATTCCATGTTTTTTTTTCAAATCTTCTTCAAGTTCATAGCTTTCTCTCAGTTTCTGGGTGCTCTATGTTTGAATTTTTGGTTTCTATTATTATCTTGATCTATAACCACTATATTTGGGTCATTTTATGGTAATTGGACTTCTCTTTTTTAAAATTAATGGTATGTTGTTGTGGTGTTTTGGTGTTGTCTTAGTGACACTCCAAGTGACACCACTTGTGGGGTAAGTTGTTGAGGTGGTTTTAACCCATGATTTGGATGAGTTTGGGTGTGAAAAGGATGGTTTATTTGGGAATTTTTCTCTCACATCCTTGGAATATAATTCCACCTTGGTTTCCCCCTTGGACCCCCCCCCCCAAATTGGGGGACAGTGGAAACTTTTTTGGTGTCTAGAACATGTCGCACGGTTTGGCCGCACAGTTCCAAGCCGTGCAGCCAAATCGTCAAAGGGTGTCTATCTCAAAAAAAAAATGTTTTGAAATTCCATGTTTACCCTTTCAAAAATAAAAAAAATATTCCCACTCCTTCCCCATTTCTTGCACTGCCTACATTTCTATCCTCCAAGGTCACTCAACATTCCTTGGACCTCAGCTTTTGAGGGAGTTTGTATTGGGGAAACATCAAAATCATGATTGTAAGTCCATATATCTTTTATTTATTCCCTACCCTTGGGGTTTCTTTCACCCTTTAATGAGTTCTAAATTTTCCAGTATCAAGGGTTTGTACCTAGTGTTTATATTCATGTCTTTTGGGAGAAATCTTGTGGTATAGGGATGGATTTATCTTTTTTTGTGTTGAGGAGAGGCTGCAACTGAAGTTTCGCTCCATGATTTGAGGGTTATGATTCAAAATGTCAGTGATTTCTGATGTAACCATTTTATGATGTTTTATATTTTTTTGATTATTAATTAGTCATGTTTATAATCTATTATGTGTGGTGAAAAAAATGGTTTTTTATGGATTTGGTTAAGCATTTAATTTTATAGTTTCATTTTAGTTTGAAATTGTGTTCTTTTCATGTGTGACTCTTGAGGAAGTGTTTGGCTGTATTTTATAACATATGGAAGTGATTTATTGTTGTTATAATGGGATTATAATTATATTTTGTTAATTACATAGTATCATGTGGGCCTTGAAAGGGGGTTTTTGAATGGGTTTAAGGTGTAAAACCATGTAGTACTTCTTGACGGTGATTTATGAAAACGTATCTTTTTCATGTGTGTCTTTTCAAGTATTATTTGAGTTATTTTTATAACCCTTTTGGGTGGTTTAAAAAATGTTTTTAGGGATTATAATTCTTTTTTGGGTTGGTATTGGTATGATTTTAGTCTTGAATGAGGGCTCTGAAATGGGTTTTTTGTGCAAACCATGCTTATACCTCTAGGATTGTTTTGTGAAAAATTGTAAATGTTTTATTTTCTTAAAAAGCATGAAGAAAAGTTGTATAAGTAATGTTAGGGTGAGTTTGTTCACCTAATATGCGTGTTTGAAAGTTAAATGGGTGATTTGAGATGTCAATCATTTTTAGAGTGTATTATAAATTGTTGAAATGTTTTACTAAATTGTGTTGTGGGTGAGAAACATGGTTGTGAGATGATTCATGTGAGTTTGTTGACAAAATGAATTTTGAAGGTGAGGAGGGTAATATTTGATATGTGACTAGGCTGTTATTAAGTTGGAATATCTTGGAATGGTTATACAAAAAAATGTTTAAAGTATTTTCGGAAGTGTTAAAGAAATGTGAAAAGTGTTTTGGGTGATTTTGGTGTGAGTGTGATTTCAAAATGCATTTGAATGAAAAAGTGTATTTTGTGACTTGTGTGATGTACATGTGGGGTGTTTGTTTAATGTGTTATGTGGAAGTGATATTTTCAGGTGAAAATAATATTTCTTATCTTATTGAATATGTTTGAGCACAAGAGGGAAACTTGAGTATCTAGTTGGGTGGACATGTCCTGGTAAGCTAGTGATCCTATGGGGTCTGGCCTCAGTTTCACATAGAAAGATTAACACTTAAAAAAATAAATAAACTATGGTGATGATGATTATTTGGTACCACTAGGTAATGGGTATGTTCCCTAATAGTTTCTCGTGCATGATAATGGATAATGTGATGGTTACTCTCGCTGAGATACGAGGTACCTGAGACCCACAGTTAGCTAGTGCCTAGGGGTTATTTCCCATCACTTATTCTCATTGGATAATTTATGTATAAAATCTCCATACATAATGTTGTTATGGAAAATTCAGTATCTTTGGAATTTATTTTAAAAGTTTTTATTATTTAAATTAGCCCACTTGAAAAAAAATTAGGGTTGCATCTTTTAGAAATTGTAACTAGCGTTTCTTGTTTATTAAAACATGCATTCTTTTCACCTATGAATGTTTACAACATGGAATATATTGGTGGTGGTATCCTAATAGGCTTTGTATCAAACCCTACTTACTACCTTGGGTGTAAGTATACTTTGTCTCTTTTGTCGCAGGTTTGGGTAAACATTTTAGTGCCAGCTGTTTGGGATTCTAGTGGTTCTTCATGGTGTAGTGTTGTGAAGATGGCTTGAGGGCAGTTCCCATGCCATGAGGAGGTTCATGGGGCTTTCCATTTTGGGTTTAATCTTTTGTTATATTCCTTGATAGTTGTTTTAAATGATGTAATTCAATTCTTGTTTTTTGTAAAAGATGGTTTGTTTGTAAAAATCCATATTCTTCATATTGAATTTGTATATTGTTTAATGTTTATAAACTCCTATAAATCATTCATAAACTTAATTTTATGATAAATGGGAACTTTTTCCAGACCATGGGGATCGGAAATTCCCTTTGTGCCTTGCCACGGGCTGGGCCGGGTGCTGGTTTTGATGGCGACCATATTCAGTTCATGACAAAATGGTATCAGAGGAGGTTCAGGTTAACTATTTGGGTCATGTTTTTTGGGGAACAATCGGGCTAGTCTAGAGTTAGGATGGTCGGTACATGTAATTATAGTTATGGTTAATGTTTTTTATCACTACACCTCATGACAGGATTCAAGTTCCCAGATGATGTTCTGAGTCCTTTGGTTTTCTTGGTTTGGTCATGATTAGGGGACATGAAAATAGAGTTGGTTTAACAGTCTTTGTTAGCTCGCATGGGCCTGACATGAAATGTAGATCTGTGTATATTTCCCTAGAAAAATTGCTATGATGGTCAAGTGATTCATGTATGTCCTCCAACCATATGTCCATGTCACCCACCAAAGCTAGTTATCCTTGGAATATTCTTGTGTCCATTAGTTTTCAAATCATGGAATATCAGTTTTAAAGCAAAAAATGACATGGTTTTGAGATGCATAAGATTTTGGTGAAATTATTTTCTAGTGAAAATAAGATGGTTGGATTTTTTAAATGGGGGAATTAAATTTTCAGAATTTTTTTGAAATGGTAAATGGTGTGTTTACAACTCTTTTGAAAGAAAAACAATTGTGTTTAAGTTGGTTTTGAAAAATTTATTTCAATAGATTTTTTCTAAAAATTCAAGGGTGTTTTAATGGGATGAGATGTTTTTAAATTTATGTTAATTACTTGAAAGTTATTTTCATTTGAATTATTATGCCTTTTAAAAAAATTGTAAGTTGTAAGTCGGGTTTGATCTCGTGGTTAGAAGTCCTGAGAAAAATGACCTATTGGTTTTAAAAAGTGGAAAAATTTTATGTTTTAACCATTAGTATTTTTGTGAGAGACTATATTCATGGGTTTATACGGGATTATGGGAGGTTAATGGAATGATTTGATGAGTTCTGTGGTGGATATGATAAGGGTATCCATTGTGGCATGGAAACATGCTTTTGTGGTGCCCATGGGGTATCATTGGTGAATGCACTAATTGTTGAACTGTTTATTTTCAAAGAGATGATTTTAAAGAAAAACATGATGTATTGATGTCTGGTTTGGGTTTTTGTGTATTATGTGTTTTGAAACTATTGATTTTTTGGGATTTTTTGAGTCCAATAACCCATACTGTTTGAACCATGTTTTGGGTTTGTGTTTGGTCGGTAAGCTGGGTTGAAGGGATGGCTAGTGATCTCTTCTGAAAAATACTCTGGGAAGCCTTTACGGTGGTTCTCGTCATGTGGTTGGATCTATTTTTTGGAAAATTTTGACTAATGTACTATCTTGGATGGGTCCTTGGTTTCTCTCATTAGATAAGGCATTCTGCCATTAGGGGTTAGTGCACAACTGATGTGAAACCCATATTGTTTGGTCGTTGGAAGACTCTCTAGTTGATCAATATAAGGAATATACTACCTATTTTTATAGATTGAGTCTGCAGTCATTACATTATTAATTTTTTGGATACTATTCTATTGGAAGAGTTATCGTGGATGGTTGAAAGAGACCTGAGCTTCTCCCGTTACACGATATGTCAAAGGTGGAAGTGGTCTGGGGTTGTTAGTATGGATGAGTATCTGTATGGTGTCTAAGAGGGCCTCTAGGTCCCTCATAGTCTCTTCAAAGCAGTAGATCATGTTAAACCACCAATGTTAGAAATATTTTCATGGATAGATATTATGTACACTTCCCGAAATCATGTGATGTTTGGGACTTGGCATAAGACCCCTTTCCTTGTATTGTTTCTATCAACTGCAGTAGTCATGTTTAGTGACGCCTTGCGATATTGTGAGATAATTTGATTGTAAAGGTGAAGCTCGTGCAATCCTATGAGAGTATATGTGATGTTGAGAGTATGTATTCCTTGGATAAAATCTTCAAAACCCACTGTTTCAGTGGAATGTGTTTATATGTGTCCTTTCTTTCTGTTGTTTCTCACCCGAAGAAACAAGGTGTGATGTGTGTACATCATATAAGCCCTTGTTTTAGTGAAATGACGAGTTTGGTTAAAGTGTGTTTTGGAGTGTGTTTTTTATTGTTAAACCCATCAGGTTTTGTGGTGTAGTTGTTTGTAGTACCGAAATAAGAAGTTTCATTCGGTGGTTTCCAAATCCTAACTGTGAGGCAGAAGATACTTCAATCATTTGAGCTCCAATGATAGGTCTTGGAGAGAAGCTGGTGCATTGTTTGGGGAAATCCCAAGACTATTCTATCATTTTTTTTATAATGGTTTTAAATTTTTCTAGAAAGTTTGATCGCATGGATTTCATATGGTTATTAGTAACCATGCCCTAGAAAACCATGCAATTATAAGGATCTACATGATTAGTGCATGATTTCCTAAACAGTGAGTATTGTCCATGAGACGGTCCCAAATATTTAAATTTGGATTATTCTTGTGTCATCCCGTGATATTCAGTTAATATGGTTGGATCTTATGGTGTGGAGCACTACTATGATTCTCATGTATGTTCCTTTAGAAATTTTTAATGGAAGTCTACCCCTTCTACCGGGGAGTCTGTTTGGGCCTTCCCCTGTTATTGTCCTGATCCTATATCTATAAAATTATTGTTTTCATATATGGTGGGGATCTCATTTGTGTCTCCTAATACTATTAACTCATATTGGTCTGTAATCTTGTCTTTTTAGTAAGAAGTCTTGTTTGGAGATATCTAAGTACCTACCTATTCCTTGGGTAAATGATGGAATTGGAGGACGCCCAACAGTTTGGTTAAAGAAAGGTAAGTGGAACCTAGTTTGTTGTGGTTGTTCATTTGGGTGAATTACTAGAATATTGTTTGGATAGTGTATTTGGATTTTTATTTTGGCATAAAATTTGAAGGTTCTTGGTCTTTTCAAGAAAGTGATGTATGTTTTGGTTTTGAGAGTTTTCCTTCCATAATTAAACAGTAGAGGTGTTCTGGCATAATGGGGTAAAACTTAGAAAAAGAGTATATCTTGGTTTCATAGATTGGTTTGGTTTATTGCTTTTAACATTTTTTGGATTTTCAGTGGTAGTAGGCTTTATGGTGGGGAAAATTTTCAAACCCAAATTTTTGATTCCAGGTTTATTTCAAATAAGCTTTTTGTTCTTAGAATTCTCTCGATTTTTAGGTGCTTCGGGTTAGAATTTTTGGTTTCTCTAGTTCTCTTGATCTAAAACCATTGTTTTTGGTGAATTTCATGGTTATTGGAGTTATCTTTTGTAAAATTAATGTTATGAGGTTGTGTTTTTTTGGTGTTTTCTTAGTGACACTCCATGTGACACCACTTGTTGGGTAAGTTTTCGAGGTGGTTTTCACCCATGAGTTGGGTGATTTTTTGGGTGAAAATGATGGTTCATTTTTGGTAATTTTATCCCCTATACTTTTCTTATCATTCCCCCTTGGTTTCCCCCTTATACTCCAATGAAATTGGAAGAGAGTGGAAGCTTTTTGGGTGGCCCGAACAGGCCGTACAGTTTGGCCACATGGTTCCAAACCGTGCAGCCAAACCATGCAAGGGTGTCCAGCTCATAAAAAATGTTTTAAAATTCAAAGTTTACCCTTTTGGAAATAAACCAAATCCACCCATTCCTTCCCCGTTTCATTCCCTACCTCCATGTCCATCCTACAAGGTCGCTCAACCTCTTTTGGACCTCAACTTTGAAGGGAGTATTGATGGGGGAAACATCAAATCATGAAATTTAGTCATTATCTCTATGATTGCCTTCCAATCCATAGGGTTTATTTCACCCTTTCATGAGTTATAAATTGTATAGTATCTAGGGTTAATACCTAGGGTTTAACATCATGTATTTTGTGTGAAATAGTTTTTTTCTAGGGATGGATTTATCTTCCTTGTGCGGAGGGGAAGGTGCAGCTGAAGTTTCTCACCATGATTTGGGGGTTTTAATTCAAAAGGTTGGTGATTACATGTGTAACCACTTCATGATGAGTGAGATTTATTTTTTTATTAATTTAGCATATTTCTAATATATTTTTTGTGGTACAAAAACTCTTTTTATGGATTTGGTGTATAGTTTAATTTTATAGTTTAATTTTACCTTGAAATTAGGTGCTTTTCATGTGTTACTCTTGAGGAAATGAATGGGTGTTTTTATAACATATGGAAGTTATTTTTTATTGTTCAATGGGGATTTTAGTTATTTTTTTAATTACTTATTTTCATATGGGCCTTTAAATGGTGGTTTTGAATGGGTTTAAGGTGTAACTCCATGTTGTACATCTTGAAGGTGATTTACGAAAACATGTGTTTTTCATGTTTATCTTCTGTAGTATTATTTGGGGTATTTTTATAAACCTTGGGGGTGGTTTGATAAATATTTTTAGGGATGCCAATTCTTCTTTGGATTTGTATTGGTATTATTTTGGTCTTCAATTAGTGTTTTGAAATGGCTTTTGTGTGCAAACCATGGTTATGCCGCTTGGGTTGTTTTTTGAAAAATTATAAATGTTTTATTTGGTTAAAAAACTAGGAAAATGGTCTATATATACTATTTGGGTGAGTTTGTTAAAATAATATGGTTTTTTTATTGGTAAAGTGGTGATTTTAGATTTCAAATATTATTAGAGTGTTTTATAAATTTCTGAATTGTTTTAATAAATTGTATTGTGGGTGAGAAACATAGTTGTAGGTTGTTCCGTGTGAGTTTGTTGAAAAAATGAATTTTGAAGGTGAGAAGGGTATTATGTGATATGTGAGTGGGATTTTATGTGATTTTTAATATATTTTAATGTTTTTATAAAAAAATATAAAGTATTATTGGAAGTGTTAAATAAATGTGAAAATTATTTTGGGCTATTTTGGTGTGAGTACAATTTCAAAATGCATTTGAATGAAAAAGTGGATTTTTGACTTGTATGATGTAAATAAGGGTTTTTTATTGAATTTGTGATGTAGAAGTGATATTTTCATGTGAAAATTATATTTCTTTTCTTCTTTAAATTTTTTTAGGTCAAGAGAGAAACCCGAGTATCTAGGTGGGTGGACATATACTAGTATCCTAGTGATCCCATGGGTTTTGGCCTCAGTTTCATATAGAAAGATTGATGCTTACAACACTAACTAAGCTATTATATTGATTATTATTGGGGAATATTAAGTTATGGGTATTTTTCGTACTAGTTTATTGTGCATGAGAAAAAATATTTTGATGGTTACTCTTACCGACATACAAGGTACCTAGGACCCACAGTTGGCTAGTGCATAGGGGTTATTTTCCGTCGCTTGTTCTCTTTGGATGATTTGTGTTTACTGTCATAATATGGTATGTTGGGATATACAATTCATTATATTTGTCATTTATTTTAAAAGTGATGATTCTTTAAATTACCCCACTTGAAAACTATTTTTTAAAAGTTGTATCTTTTAGAAGTTGAAACTAAAATTTCTTATTTATGAAAACATTCATGCTTTTCATCTCTAAATTTTTATCGTATATAATATCTAGGTTGTGGTATCATACTAGGATTTGGATAAAACCATACTTACACCATTGGGTGTATGTAGACTTTTTCTCTTTTGTCACAGATTTTGGTAAAACTTTGAGTGCCAGTAGTTCAGGATTCAGGCAGTTCTTCTTGGTGCAGTGTTGTGAAGATGGATTGACGGTTGTTTCGTTTCCATGAGGATGTTCATGGGGATTTATATTTTGGGTTTCATATTTTTTTATAGTCCATGATAGTTTTTTTAAATTATTTTATTAAAATGTGGATTTTTTTCAAAAATGGTTTGTTTTGAAAAACCCAGATTCGTCTTATTGAATTTGATTATTGTTTAATGTTTATAAACTCAAGTAAATAGTTCCCAAAATTCATTTTATGATACCCAGGAACTTGTGCTATCCCTTGGGGATTAGTAATGACCTTTGGGCCTTTACACGGGTAGGTTCGGGTGTATGATTTGATGGCGACCAGATTTGGTTCTTGACATTCTTTAACACATGTTGTTAAACTACATAGTTGATGTCCTTACTACATTAATTTAAACAATATGGTTTCTTAATGACTATGTGGGGCTTGATTCTCATCCAAATGAGATATATAGTGAGATGAAAAAATTATATACTAGTCCAAATAATAGGGTATATAAATATTCCACTTATCTTATATACAAATAAATATCTATGCATGAGCTCTTAATTAAAATTCCATCATTTAGAGGCCCACCAAGGAAACAAAGATGTCACCCTCTTACATATTATTCAGATATATACCAGGGAATCTGCATATTATAGAAAATATTAGTCCATATTCTTCCTTGGTGATCAGATGTATCCTTTACACACGTCACACTCCTAATCTTTGACACTTTTTATCTTCATAATATTCCTCCAACTACATGAAATATAATTTTTGATACCATATGACACTTTTTTCTGATTATACGATAGCAAGACACAATTTTCATTATATATGATTCCCACATGAAAATTGTATCATCTAAAGGATACCTATATTTTACTATATAGGTACATTCCCAAGTTTTATTTTCATAATGTCTCCTACAACATGGGGTTTTCCACTAGCGGTACCTTCATCCTTAGGAGAAGCCACTTTTATATTCATGAGCCTCGATGACATCAAGACAAAACCCACCATTCGACCTTGATACATGTTCATCCATCATAATACTTCCTCATATAATGTATCCTAATTCATTAACCCCAAGGACTTGGTTAACAATTTCCTCTCAAATGTCTAAAGTATTATGGAACAACCATTTTCTGATAGGACTCATTCTACTCACCATTTCCATTACACTATAGTTCTAGTCGTATGACCTAAAACTAATGGAATGATATTTCATATGTTTGTATCATATATATGTAGAAAACATTTATTATATTCTTGGGTAATTTTTAAATGTAATGGTCTTTCTATAATTAGGTATTATTCTTCCACAATTAAGACTATATGACCTAGGAAATCCCTGTATCTGTAAAAAAATTCGACTATCAAAAATAGAATATCAAAATTTTTGATAACTCATTTTTTCTCTATAAAATAACATTCTATATTTAGTTTTGAATAACTTTCGAAACTTTAGGTCATTTTATTCATAGTATCCATCTATTTTACTATGTATAAACATGAAACAGTTGTATTTTCATAAATTAAAAAAATGGATTTTTCAATTAGTGGTAATTTTTTTCTTAGGAAACACCTCGATATAACTATAATCCATTTCTCCCATATCACTTTTAGGATATAGAAATCCATATATTATAGCTAAAATCAATACACCCTTCATACCTAAATATGATAACACATTCACAGACTGATTACCATGAAAGTGAGGACCACTAATCTTTCAATCAGTGCTAATGGAACTTAAATTATAGCACATAATTTCATTCTTGTATGTCACTAAACATCATACCATAAAATCCTAGTCACAATACATTAAACATTAAATTATAATCCTCAGAGTGTGATGTTAAATTAATTTTTCCATTTTCTGGTTTCATGACATTAAAGTGCATGATGCATAAACCCTTTTCAGAATGGGGCCTTCCCCTGACACTGGTTTCTAAAGAAATATACCCTCAACCTGATGAGACACGTTCATGTATGAGTGTTTTTTCCATTTGTGTCCAATGACAATATATATTCTCCATTCATTATCATACATATCCACATGGATAACCACCCATCATGGTTTTAATAAATCCAAATCTCTATAAACTCCCTTCTTTCATAAAAAAATAGAATGTTATAATATATATAAACCCTTTCTTTTAATATATAGTAACAAGCCCCAAATGGATTAGAATAATTCCCCCACATAATTTCTTATCATCTAGAGGATACCATTTTTTACTATATACTAACATTCCCTATTTTTATTGGTGAAAATTCTCCAAAAAAAGCTTTTTCAACTAGTGGTATATTATTATTTAAGAGAGACCTACTCTATTTCCATAACCCTAGAAAATATAATGATTGAATTCGATTTTCAAACATTATATGTGGTTATTCATCACATACATGTCGCATATCATGTTTTATATTCAAAAAAAAATTGTGACTCAAAATTCCACTTAATGGGTATCTAAATAAGTTTTGGAGTTTTCTTGGATAACATGCATGGTTTGGGTCATCATTAAAAATAATATGGTCACATATGTACAAAATAAGCACCATTAACATTATTCCAATTTAAATGAATTTAAAATAACCAAAAAAGGACATAGTACCTACTATGATGAAATCCCACAAAGGGAAATATGGGAGATGGTCAGGTCTCATCTCCCTAGACCAATTATCTCTATGTTTTAGGTAAGAATCCTAAAATTAAAAGATAAAGGAACCAAATTTATTAGGTTGAAAACACAAAAAGTTGGCCTAAGTAAAATCCATGTCTCATCTGCTAAGACTTATTCATTTTAGACTTAGGAAGAAGCTTTCGAGATGACACAAATGAAAAAAAAAATTATAGGGTTTCCCATAAAAACCCATCAATCGTCAAACTATGATCACTAGGCCCAATGTCCTAGTAAAAATTTAGAGAATCCTTTGGTAGTTGGGATAGCATCAATTTTAAAAAAATGATGTTGTAATGCATCAAAGTGACCAATATTAACATTATAACCATATTATATTCTTTCAAAACAAATTTAGTTCATAGGGGGGGATTTTTGGATAATGAAAAATATGTTCCATGCAATTTGGAATAAAATCTATCCCATAACGAGGGATAGATATTCCTAAAAACATTTACCAAACCATTGTAATGGTGGTGATAACCACCCTATGAGTGTAGTCCAAGAATTTAGAATGTGAATGGGGGATTATATGTGTCGCAACCCAAAATGCCATTGACTATGACTAAGAAGTTAAACAGTAACTAACCAATTTTATATGAGTCAAGGATGATATAAAATGGACCGGACAGAAGGGAGAAGATTGTATCCTAGAATGAAGACAAAGTATCATGCATGGGAACATCCCTGATGATACGAAGTAGTGGGTTCAGGTAGGTGTCCTTGTAAACACTAATTTTTCACAATAAAAGTCTAGCATTGGCCCTACCTGTGTAGCCCAAAAGGTGTATCCACTCCTATGATAGGCACCACCATAAACCACCTTAGTGCGGCACTTAAGGATCGGTGACCCACACACCAAGTACCAACTCCATGGAACATTGCAATTAGTATCCCTCATTTTGGGTCATATATTTAAATATAATTAAGACCCCAATGATCCTCATTTTCACAACTAGAAATCGAAAAAATCCATGATGCGCTGGTTGGTAATCCCCACTTCCCAGGTCACCAAAAAAATCTCATGCAGCCTTATGAAACCTGAGAAAATAGGTAATTAATAGTTATAGTGGTATCAATATCCCTAAAGGGACTAAAATACAAGGCACATTTGTAAAGAAAACTTACCTATGTCTTACCATTACATGCATGATGATTTCTTCCCTAATCAAGGACCTATGAGATACCTATATAGGAAAAAATAAGGATACCTTGGATGGGATAACGCCTCACCCAAGTGGTTTTCCTATGTGGTCCATTTCCCAAGTAGTATCCATCTTGGGGAAGACAACACACCACCATTAAGCACTTCTATCTCCTCCTAGTCCCCACGTGAAGCACCATTTCTCACCACGTCAGGACCTATATAACCCTACCTTTAATCCAAATTCCAAGAAACGAATGGTATGGATCATATTACCTCTGATCCCTCATATGAGGTGTGGGAAAAATTATCACCTCTTCTTATGCCTGTGATGTTGAAATCCCTTGGAAAGAGGCACAATAGTTTTTCACCCATTTTCATTTTAATTCCTTCAATTAGAGGTCTCTAATAATTGTACTACATTATGGATAGAGTCCTCGAGGGGAATTTGGGTATGCATTCCTTCAGTCATAGGGACCATTACCCATAAGATGGTTTAAGGGATCTCCTAGTCTTAGGTATGAGGTTTAATTCTATGTACTTAACTAATCAACTCTATGACTAGGGACATCTGATTCCAATGGGGAGAGAGAGATTCATGATTGCTTTTCCCTATGAGGGATTGCTCCTTATCCACCTATCTTATCCTAGAACAAGTCATAAGGAATCCCTCATAGAGTAAGACACTATCCATTCTTATAATACCTCTCTTTATACATCATTTCCACCTTCTCCATTAATGTGTTCTGTAGCTAGACAAATCATCGAATGTTACTATCCTTGTTACCAAAATATGTTGGGAGATGGGAACCTTGAAGCCATTTCAGTCTCCCTTAGCCACTAGTATACAACAACAGGATGGAGCATGTGATAGAGCATGTTATTTCTCCCTATACCTTTACATTTTGTCTTCAAACACTAGTGGATAAAGAAAATTATGTGGTGTTCCAGATCAATCAATTCCTCTTGTTTCTCACACTGAGTATGATACAAGTGGAATTATAGGTCGGAGATGATCATAAAGTCTACACAATCACTAATATATGGGAACAATTCTAAGTGTAAGCCCTAACTCAATATATGGGCATCCTAATTTGTATAATTGTAATATCCCTAATCGGGATCCACTAAATTGGTTCCCTAAGTCAGGCCTTCACATGAACTCAAGTGTACCTCCCTATATTCCAGAGGTTTCTGACTAGAAATAACGGTCTAATAGATCACATGGGGAGACTACACCCCTTTTTAATTAAAGTAAGACATAGCAGAAAAAAATGAAATAAAGGGAAAAAAATAAAAACACCAGAAACTTCCATTACTAAAGTATTTCCCAAACATTGTACAAAATATAACCAGAAAATAAATATGACATGTCTTTCTAGTATTTAAAAAAGTGAAGAAAACCAATAATAAATTCAAAAACCAAATTCTCAAAATGGTTCCTGACTGAAGTTCTGGATCCTCATCTACAAAAATCATAATCCCATCTCAAATCACTATCATAGGGCCCATGACCTTTTCTGGACCAATAACAATGAAATCTGCTCGGGTGCCCAATGGATTCCAGAGTAGGGTGTGAGTACAACTTAGTAAGACACCACCAATGTTTTCTATAAAATATACATTCTAAATATATATTTCAAGCTAATTTGAAATAAATTATAAGTAAATCTAAAAGATAACTCAAGTACCATTAGTTAAAAATATTTTACATTACAATTTCTACCATTATTTCCATTTTCACCTATTATTCATTCTTCATTACTAAAATTATTTCCATCACATGTTCCATCAGTTAAGAATTGAAATAATTTACACAACGGCCTAATCCGTTCAATTACAATTCATAAAGTAATGAATCAAATTCACTATATCACTAGGGTATACATTAAATTAGCAACACAAACACTTATTGTGGAGTCCTGGTCTATAAAGTTTCATCAAATGAAATAGTGAGGGGAATATATTCTCAGTCCCCTTCCCTAAGACATGCACCGTGGGTTGGAAATTAGAACCTCAGTATAACCTGACCTGTGGGCACAGATCCTCATGTCCAATATCCCACAACTACCAAGCCATGTGAACATTCTTATTTATCTATTATCCATATATACCATATCAAAATACATGTCCAAACAAAACACATAACCTTTACAATTCATATTTAATTCAACACATGAATCATTATCGATACTTAACCCATTAACACAGTAACCATTTTCTTAGCATATCCCATTTAAAACATTTATACTTTTTTACCATAGCATATTTACAATACACAACAATTTCCATAAATTAACTTATTTCACATAGTTTATAAATTCACTTTCTTAATCCAATTACCCAATCCATTTAAAACTCATAAGTTATTTGGCACATCCACTCTATTCCACATGAACCTTTCTACATTATCCAAAACAATCCCTGATTCAATTACCAATAACTAGAAACATCTACTATTAATTCCAATTTATAATTTAATCCAACATGTAATTACATTTACTGTTTGATCTATTTCAACTTGAACCAAACCAAGCCATATCATTTTGAGTTTCCATATTTAGGAATATTCGCGCACACCATGGGTGGACCTAATCTAGTCAATCAACCTCAATGAATCCCATGATGATAATGATATATTCAATTTATCACTTACCCAACCATTTTACAAAAATGATACTCAAGGAAGTAGATTTGTAACTAGATGGATACAATATCGCAACCACATATTCACAAATCTATAACAAAACTATGATATATAACTTGTAGACCACATACCTTGAACCTGAAGATGAACACACCCTTAACCATAAAATTAGATATATATTCTATAACCCTTTGAAGCACAAACCAATTATCCAACATAAAAATAGGGTTTTAGGGTTTCATATAAAGAAAATTTAAACCAAAATCCCTAATCTAAAAATGAAATGAAATAGGAGGGTTAAAAATACCCAGAACTTCAATCCACATTCAGTGATGCTTTAAAAAACTTTGAATCAAAGGGGATTGATCCTTGGGAATCTTGATAGAGTTTAGTTTATCAATTGTAATGGACACGGAAAAAATGGTAAGAAAATATGGTGAGGATCTTACAATCCCGAGGTGGATGTTTGGTAAATTTTTACTTTTTAATGGAGTGAAAGGTTTGACTGCATGATTTGATAAACCGGGTGAAAAATGTGTGCCTAACTCTATACAAGAGCGCATATGTGACATGGTTACCAGGGGAGGCATGTACAGTTTGAAAAATCAGGCACTAACTATGCATAATTCCACATTCAAAGGTCACATGGTTTGGATTCACCCCTCACAAAATTTCTTCTAATTGTGTGAAAACCATGCACTATTCACAACATGTCCTGATTTCTCTTTATTTTGTGTCTTTAATCCTTATAACACCCTTGATACTCCTCAGACACACACTAAACATTCCATTAACCAATATAAATATATGTAAACCAAAATTTAAATAGGTAAATGCCTCTAATAAATGTGGTCTCTTACAACCACATCACCTTATAGCGGCTCACCCTCATTCTATGATTCCAAGCATAACTGATCTTCCGATGAAAATAGATCAGGCCACTACGCCCTCACATCTAACTCCCTTTCCCAGGACACCTCTTAAAATTACCATGGTTCCACAAAACTAAAAGTAAGGGAACATTCATTTCTCACAAGTATTTCTCAATAATTTTTCCAATATGAACTATATGATCCTCAAAGGATGCATCAGCCTCATGCTCTACATACTCAACATCAATCAACAGAGATCAGAGAAGGTGATACTGCTGAAGCTTCAAAACATGAAAACAAATCATGTATACCAATATATAATAGTGGAAGTGCTAATCAGTATTCCATAGGCCTGATCATCTCCACAATCTCAAACAACCCCTCGTACCTGGGGCAACAACAATCTTGTATTTTAATTCGATGGTGACACAACCTCGGCGACCCCCGAAGAAACACTCAATCACCCACTAAAAACTCGAGAGGTATATGATACAGATCTGCATATTACTTAAGCAGACTCTTATTTCTTTCTATGAATTTGTTCATGAGCTAAACATGATCTTATGTCTCCTACATGAGACTCAGTCATAATAACTTTGATTCCCGATTCTCCATCCAAAAAAAGGGATATCGGCATGGTCTACCATATAATTCAATAAAGGTTCCATCTAAATCTTATCATAGTAAGTATTCATGTAGGAAAACTCAACCAAATCTATATTCTTTTCCAATGATCCACCAAATTCTAGAGAACAATCTTTCAACCTCCCCTCTAGAACTTGTATAGTATGTTATGACTGTCTGTCTATCTATGGGTGAAAGGTCGTACTCAAAATCACCAAGGTACCAAATGCCATCTATAATCTTGTCTATAATTATGATGTAAAATGTTGATGTCACTATGAATCAATAATTTGTGGAACCCATTTCATCCCTACTATCCAAAAACCATAAAACTCACCTACTTGATCAACAGTGAAAGTCTCTCAAATTGGATTGAAATGATATACCTTAGTCAACTGATCCACCACTAACCAAACATCATCATTCTTCTACGGCATCATTATAAACCCCAAAACAATATCCATCATCACATCATTCCATTTCAAATATGTAATTTAAACTGGATGTAACAAACCACCCAACCGCTGATGCTCAGTCTTCACTGGTTAGAAGGTAGGGTATCATGCCATGAAACCTAAAAATCTATTTCTTTATCCATGGTCACCAATACTTTCAACAAAGATCACAATACATTTTGGTCAAGCAAGGATTCATTGCCAACTCCGAAAGATGAAATTTTTTCATCAACCCTTCCCACATACATGTTGCCACAACCACATAGCCATGAACATAAATGGTCCCACAATCTCTACTGGCCCAACAATAAGGTGACTCCCCATCTTTAAGACTTTCCCTTAAATATAAACATTTGGATTCCTCGTAATGCATCTCATTGATCTATCACAAGATAATCGATTCAACTTTTATAGATGCATGGTTCATCTTACCTTCACCATTCTACACCTCAATATTCATCTCAAGAAACAACAACATCGTCCTCCACTTGGGACTAGATTCAGAACTGACTACTTTTGAGTCTTCTATCTAAAATCATCAATAACACTATTTTCTTTCCCCTTCATGTAGACTATCTTGATGTCAAATTATTGTATGTATTCAACCCATATTTTATGATTAATATTCAAATCGATCTAATAGATGATGTACTTTTGTATTTTATGATCATTATAGATAGTAAACCATTCTCCCAATAAGTAACTCCACCAAATGTATAATTCATGAAACACTAAATAAAACTCAAGATCATGTTTAGGGAATTTTCCTTCATGAGTCCTCAACTGGAATGACCCATACACCATTACTCGGTCATCTTATTTCAACACTACCCAATTCCCAACACTAGATGAATCACAAAACAAGTAATACTTATTACCTACATCATGTAATTTTAGAATTGGTGTGGTTTTCAATCACCTCTTTAATTCTTAGATAGAATTTTCACGTTCCTCCGATCACTAAAACATAAAACCAGCCTTGTTCAGGCATGATAAGTGTGATTCCAAATGTGAAATAATTTTAATGATCCTTTTATTATATCCCGCCAAACACAAAAAAATCCACATATCATATTCATTTTTAGGATACTACCAAGACACAACTATATGCACCTTATTCAGGTATATGGACACACCTTCCTGCGAGATTATGTGCCCTTATAAATGAACCTTGGAAATATAGAAATGGAAGTTGAATATCTTTCTATATAGCATGTTCTCTCCAAGTGTACTCGAGAAGATATCAATATTTTTTACATGATCATAATTTCTATTAATGTAAACCATGATTTCACAAAAAACGATAACTATAATTTAATCCGGGTAATGGTGAAATATTTTGTTCATTAAGTACATCAACACCCGGTACATTTTTGAATCCGAAAGGCATCAAAAAAAACTCATAAAAGTCATACCTACTTCATAAACGTAATCTGTAACATATTAGAAGGCATCAACATTGTCTGATGATACGCAAATCTAAGATCAATCTTTTAAAACACTAAAGATCAAATCATATGACCTATAAGTTCTTCTATTCAAGGAAGATGGTACATGTTCTTAATTGTCATCAGATTCAACTTTCTAGAATCAACACACAACTGCAATGATCTGTTGGATTTCTGGAAAACAACATTGGAGGTCCCCATGGTGACAGACTAGGATGAATAAACCCATTATTCTCAAATTCATATAAACATGTTTTATGTCCCTGAAGATAATTCAGTTACACTCTATATGGAATAATGGAAATTGGTTATGCTCTCTATAAAAACTCTATCGTGAACTGAACATCCCTCTCAGGTGACAGTCCTAAGAACTCCTTATGAAACACATCCTGAAACTAATCCACCAATGGTGAGAAAATATTCTTCTACACTCACCCATCATACATTATAAGAAAATCCACTTGTGTTGAGATTTCACCCAACCAATAACAAACTATCCTTATATTCCCTACTCAAATATCCCATTCATCATGATGAACATACATGTCTACCTCAATAGATGTGAACATTTACCTATGACGGTAACAGTGAATATGGCATTTTTTAAAAAAATAGCCAATCCATATCCATGATTAGATAAAAAAATTACATCTCAAGCATAATCAAGTCCCATTAGAAACAGTACCCACCATCCTCAAGCGCACACCCCCTACATTGCCTAATATTTTCTCCACGCACATCTAAATGTGAATTAAATAATATAACCCCACACATACATCCCATTTATAGACTCAACACAAACAAAAACTAATTATATATAATAGTTTGTGTGACCTCTCTATCAAAGAATACACCGATAATACAAAATCTATAAGGTTCAGACCTCAAATAGTCAATGGTCTATCATCACCATCCCTAGGTGTGTACTAAATTAAATAAAGTAGACATACTCCTCTATAATAGGAACCGATCTGAATCCCTGGTGATTCACTACACTGATGGTATGGATTCTCTCTTCCTAGAGTATTACACCTTCCACCCATACCTATGCATCCAGTAGATCTCAAACTGCATTACTGATAAGGGGTAACCAACCCCTTTCTGGCATGTAACATTAACCTAGATCCTAAATCTATTCCCAACACATGAAAAATTTTACATAACCTGTGGACATGCCCTATTCTAAAACACAATTGACACCAAATTGGTGTTCAAGGGAATTGAACCTAAATATGTCACCACATTTTACACTAATTTCAAAATACTTGGTCACCTCCCTAGGTTCATGGTCCTCCCTTATGACTTATCTGCATACTACCAGCCTAGTGGAGATTCTTGAAATGACTCTTCCTACCCTCAAAAGTTACACCACTGGTCCACCAAACTGGAACCACATGTTCACCAGCTCAGGCCTCCTTCAAGTCCCCTTCTGAAATAAGGGTATGATCTATCACTTATATGATCCTCTTTAAATAGAATATGTTTTCATGAGATTTAATCCCATGTCTAATTTCAACCTGGAATCATCATTCCATAGTGTCCTCATGCCCTTCTAATGATAGAAAAAAATGGGGAATGTTTGTGACACAGACCACATAATCCATCACTAACATAGTCCCATGCATTAATTTCATAAACTCTTCAACCCTCTATTGTCTCAAAGTATCCAAATAAAAGTGATACAGAATCTATTCATGGGAATCCTTCCAAAGCATACCATCTTCTTGTTGAGTCTGAACTAAGATGTCCCACTAGCACTTCATTGGTCCCTACAACATATATGCTAGGAAATTGTATCTTTTCTCTACTAGAGTCACCATGTGTTCCAAAATCATTTGGATGGATGTTATCCAGAACTCTACAGCCTTGAGTCCACTTTAACCAGTAAGTGTTGGGGGTGTTGTAACTGAAACTGTATGGTTAGATCAAACATACTTAGAACTGCCCACCCTGGGTCTCATTACATCATCTTCATAAAGAGAGAAAAGTTATAGTAAAACTTATCCTCTCCTCTATTACCCTGAACTACTGTGATTTTATATCACACATCTAGAGGAGAAATCTTAGTAATTTACTCTTATCACCCAACTGAAACACAATGATGTGGTGGTATCTTCCTAAACATCCAATCCCAATTATTATAAAAAATAACATAAAGGTTCCATACTTTACACAATATAAGGATCTCCAATAGACACAAACAACCCATTTCACACACACTGTCCCAATGAACATTATCACACGTTAAAAACTATCGTCAACCATCCTACCATTAGTTATGGATAACATGGGGTTAAACAACATACATACTATTGAGTCTTTCATTATATTCATTTTTTGAAACCATTTCCACACTCTAAAGGTAAATATTTCCTCTTAGTAAAATCTCCATTTTTCACAAATTCTTACAACCCATGTGTTAACACATTCCAAATGCTTCATTTAGTATAATTATTTACCATTCCCTAAAATTAATTCTATTTAACCATTGACATCATTTTTATTAGACATCATTTTCATAAAATATTAATGATATGAAGATTCATCATAACTTTCATGACTCATACACCCATACTATGTGTCTCTATCATGAATCATTCAACCTATATCCATATGTCCCAATGATTATGAAAGAATGCACAACTTCATGTAATTTCATCCATGATAAAATTATCATAAAATAGTCACATCACACAACATGGGAACCAGAAAATGGTGAAATATCATCCAACAGTAACAACACACAATAATAACAACAATCCCACCCTTAGTGACTTGGTTTATCCATCATACATTGGTTAGATACTCACATTAATGAGTTCATTTCCCGGGTCCGACACGTAAAAATACCACATCTACCATACCCAAATTATATGACTACAAGAACAACTCTGATACAACTTTGTAATATCCTGACCCACGTTCCACTAAACTGGTGACCCGATTCGGGTTAACACATGACAAAAAGCTCACCTCCCATTATGCCATAGGTTTCCAACTAGTACTGAGGGTCTAATACATAACTTGGGGAGACTATACACCCTTTTTATCAATTTAATAAAAAACATAAAACATATAAAATAAATAAAACAATAAGAAATAAACCACTAACATTCATTACTAATGAATTTCCAATACAAGGTACTAAACCTAACAAAACAAAAAATATTTCATGTCACGCTATAGTTCCAAAAGTGAAGAAAACCAAAAATAAAGTAAAAATACAAATTAAAAAAAATAGGCCCCAACTCTAGGTCTAGATCCTCATATGTGCACATCCTAATCCCATCTGAACTCCCAAGCATATGGATCTTTCCCTTGTCCTGGATGCAACCATTAAATCTACTCAGTTATCCAAGGGCAGTCTGATCAGGGTGTTAGTACAACTTAGTAGACCACCACCAATGGGGTCTAAAAAATATCCATTCTAAACATATACTACATAATGGAATGAATAATACGGAATTATAAACCAAACGACAACTCAGGCACCATTAGTTAAAATTATTTTTCTTAACCTTCTCAACCATTATTTCAATTTTCATCCTTTATTACATCTTAATTAATAAATTCATTTCCATCACACATTCCATGGTCTATTCATTGACATCATTTAATCAATATCCAAATCTGGAGAATTACTATATATAAGGGAATAAATCAAATTCTATATCTCAAAACGGTAAACATTATGTTAACAACCCAAAATCTAACCTTAGAGCATTTATCTGGGATGTTTCTCCAAATCAAATCATTATGGTAATAAATCCTCAGTCCCCTTCCCAAACCCAAGAATTGTGGGGTGTCGTTTAGACCCTCTATCTAACCCAACCTGTGGGCATAGATCCTCATGTCTAATAATTGAAAACCACAAATCCACATTCAGATACTTATTTATCCATTAACCACATATAACATATCACAATCTATGTTTAAAGAAACATAACCTTTATAATTCACATTTAATTCAAAAAATGAGTCATCATCAATCCTTGACCAATTAACACACTATCTATTTACTTAACATAGCCCATATGACCCATTTCCCATTTAATACCTAATCAAATTTAGGATACACAACAATTTCCATACATTAATATACTTCACATTGTTCATCAATTCACTTTCTATATCCCATTATTCAATAATATTAAAAACCATATGTTATTTGAAACATCCACTTTATTTTACTTAACACTTTTTAAATTTTTCAAAAAACCCCTTATTCCATTTCAAAAAACTAGTTACATCTACCATTGATTCCTCACTATAATTTAAACCAATATGTCACTAAATTTTCTGTGCTACCTATTTCATCATAAACAAACCCTAGGCATATTATTATGATTTTCTATATTCGGAAATATTATTGAACCTCGTGGGTGGCCCTAATATTGTCTAATCAATCTTAATGAATCCAATGGGGATCATGAGAGGTTAAATTTATCATTTATAAAACCATTTTACCAAATATAACTCAATAAAAATAATTTAAAACAAGGGGGATGAAATATCACAATCACATGTTCACAAATTTTTAACAATACTATGAGTTATATCTTTTAGACAACCTACCTTGAATCTGAAGATGAACGCACACTTTTCCTTAGCATTAGGTACGAATTAAAGAGCCCATTGAACTCGTAACTTAAGATACATAGGAAAAATTGGGTTTCACAATCTCAGAAAAAGAATAATTAAACCACAATCCCTATTCCAGAAAAGGTAAGAAAGGGGATCATCAAACTTACCAGAAGCATCGATATGCAACTAACGGTGTTCCAAATGGCATAGAATTGAAGAAGATTGATCCATGGGAAGATGGGGGGTTTGGTTCTTCATAAGGCCCAGAAGTGGAATATATGGGAGGGAAAATGTGTAACAGTGTTAAAATAATAAGGAAGGTATGGAATTTTTTTTACTTTTAAATGGGGTATATGGTTTGGCTGCACAATTTCCAAAACCATGCCTAAAATGTTCTCCCTCCTCTATCGAAGATGGTTTAAGCCACATGGTTACCTGGGGAGGCCCAAATAGTTTGAAAAAATGTGTTCCAACCTTGTGGAATTCCTCTGTACAAGTTCGTTTGATTTGTCTTCCCCCATTACATAGTTTCTCCAAAACATGAAAAAACATTGAAACATGCACAAGATGGTCCGATTTACCTTTATTTCATGTCCCTAACCCCTGAGATACCCTTGAGCATCCTCATAAACCCATTAAATATTTTATTAAATAGTATTAAGAAATTTAATCCAAACTTTAGAAAAGTAAATACCCCCATGAAGTCCTAGATCATACAATAATCACCAACTATGTCACCATATAACCCTCCTATTCGGTGTAATCCCCAATTATACCCAAAATAATTTAAAAAGAAATCATCATAAAAATAAAGACCCAACTTAATCCTATCAGAGGGCTACATTCTCTTGTGAGGAAAACCTTTTTAGGGCCTCCATAGTTGTGGGTCCTCACAACTGATCTACATGGGATTTAATTCCCATTAAAATGGGATATGTAGGAAGCCTCCATATGGTCCAAACCGAACAACCCAAATCAAATATAATTATCTACTGGCCATATTCCGAATTGGGTCTTATAAAACAAGGGATCTCATACCTCTTCCGGGTTCCTTGGGATAATTTGGCATAAGTCCAGTACCAATCTTTGACTAGTCACCTTTCAGCTTGAATTTCTTACATCATTATACCAAACTTCAAGGTTTGTTCCATATCAAATGACCTTAAAAGGTATGATGTTCCCCATTAAGAATCACTGATTTATGTGGGTTCTAGTATCTTTTGCAAGGATACAAAGGAATCCCATATTATGCATCCAATACCAAAATCAAAATAACTCTTTTATCCCTGTATGATGATACACTATAGAGAAATCCACTATGTGGCACAAAATTAGCATCTTAATGATGAAAGGAAATAAATATTTTATCACTACCTAAGAGGGTACCATTGATGAATAAGATCATACACATATATTTATATCCTTTAATGAAGAACATGAAATATATAGATGTGACTATAAAATCCATATATTTTGATAATTGATAGTTTTATCAATGGTCACCCATGTCATACTTGGGGATCAATGAAGGATTCACACAAATTTCATATCTCTATAATATATTCTCAAAGTTGGTAAAATTCACCCATACAATGGTGCATTGATCCTAATATCCAATCCTCTAGACCAATTACAGTCCCCAAGAGGTGTTAGGCCATTTCCACAATAACCACATGCCTTTGGAAAGATAGTTCAAATAGGAAACTCGTTGGGTGATTTTGGCTCAATGAAAAACAACCCATTGGAGGTATTTTAAAAATAGTGATCCAAATATGCATGATTATACAAAATTCAATACCTTGTAATCAATCATAACACAAAATAATTTTTCATTGAAAATAATCATGTTTTCACGATGAAGTTAAAAAGTGTTTATGAGGGGTTAAAGTAAAGAGATAATGGTTAAAATAACATAAAAAAAATTCTGAATCCTATTAACTAACTTTATATAGACACTCTATCATACCAACTTCTAAATTTATCTGATTTTGAGACACTTTTCCATGAATGTGGTCTGTTATTATTTTAATTTTTTGAATGTTTTCATGTATTCCACTCCCTTCACTTCTAAAATGGAACCTCCTATCCTATATTATATATTGGATCATTATTGATTGAAAATATGACTTGAGGGGGTGAATAGTAATTTTAAAAATTAATGAAAAGAACTATCTGAGTTTATATAATATTAAAAATTAGTGAGTGTAGTGTTCTTGATATGATTTGCAAGGGAAATAAAAATATAAGAACACATGATTTATAGTTGTTTAGGTCTCCAATATTTTATTCAACTTTTCAATCTCCTACACTCATCAAATAGACTAGTACCCACTGAGAAACACACTTTTAAATGTGTGAGAACCTTATTATAGACAACATTTTTAAACAACCTGAAGGAACAACCTATCCTTTTTAAAGGACACTCAAATAATTTTTGTAACCTGAATTTTGATCAAAAGTCACAACCAAATATTCCTTTTGGGTTGTAGAATTACCAGAGTAAAGAAAGAACTGATATTCATGAAAAAAAGAAAAAATGAGACACAACAAATTGAATAATAAGAAATAAATATTATTAGAATAAAAAAATACAAGAATTGTATCAGATTATTAGAATTTTGAATAAGATTAAGCTTGAAGATTGTTGGTCACTTGAATGGAAAAAATTTCAACGATGTAGTCCTTCGGTGTTCATTACATGAATGAAGAAGTTGTAGAAGATCATGAAATTTTTTGAGAGTTATAATAAATTTGAAGATGTTTAACTTGTTATCTGAATGAATGATCTGTACAGCTATATATTTATATATATTGAATATATCTCCCATATCATTAAAAAATTGATCATTATAAGTGTTTCTGTGCCCAATATATGCATTCCCGATGTTATTGAAAATCAAAAGAATTATATAAATTCTATATTTTTTTATCAAATCCCACCATGAATAACAATGAATACATTTAGGATTTACTTTTATCCAGGAATTTTTAATATAATACAATTAATCTATTATGTAAAAAACAATTAAACGATTTATAACAACAAAAATATTTTTTAAAATATAATCATTTAGATTATTAGTACAATAAAAGATGGTACAATAGAGCATCACATGGATAAAAAATTTTATGAATAAAAGATAATAAAATAATGTTACAATTAATTTTGAACACTATGTACATTTACTTCAATATATAGTAATAAAACAGTGATCAAAGTAATGTATTTTAATATGAACAATTTAACTTATATTTAAAAATATTAAAAAATAATATTTTAACTAATAGTGGCCTAATAAAAAAATATTTTAGTGACTCATGAACCACCGCTAAAAACTGAGAGTGATGGCTCATGACCAGCCATTGGATATTTCCAATAGTATGTTTACATAGTATGAGCCACTATTGAAATTTCAAGAAAAATTAAAAAAGAAATAATCAAAACAAAATTTATTCCTTGCTTCTATGGAACTAAAGGCTTTATGATATATAAAAAATATTATTCTAGAATTGGGTGTCCAACAGTGACTCATGGATCCTAATTTTAAATTTCTAATGGTAACTCATGACCTACTACGGAGTTAAAATGGGGGGAAATTGAAGTTTCATTGCCAAAAATAGGAATATACATCAGATGATAACCAACATAAAAATAATTTAAAATTTATTGAGACAGATAGAAATAATATATTGTAGAAATAAATGATAAAATTTTAAAATATAACTAAAAAACTAATAAAATATTCTTTAGATAAAATTAAAATACAAAGGAACAATATTTAAAAGGATAAATTAATTAAAAATCAATTATAAAGAGAAATTAACTTTAATAAAATAGAATAAAACATAAATAAACTACAAGAAATAAAAAACAATTGGTAAAAAATTATAAAAAATATTAAAAGAATAAAAATAAAGTAAAGAAACCAAAAAGAATGAATATACCCAATATAATCTTGATGATCTTCTTCCATCTGTTTTAACTGCTACGAAGAACAACTGTAACAAAAAAGAACAATTGGAAAATAAAAGAAGATAATAAAGGATTAAGGCGGTGGAAAATTTCCTATTAAAATATAAAGAACTTCATACCAATGGATAAACAATATATTTAAGACAAAAATGGTGGGTAAAAAAGTAAACCCCTATTGAAGTCCAATGGTGGGTAAAATCGACCACCATTGATGTTAAGAGGTGGGTTACTAACCCAATGTTGGGTTGCAATGATGGTTAAATATACCGGCGATTTTTAATAATCTAATAGTGACTCAACACCCACTATTGGTATTTTCTAATGGAGACTCATTGATCACCCATCATGGAAGGTTATGCAAACAAAAAAGAAAAAATAGAGGAAGAATTTGTTGAACTGAACCTATTTAGATTATTCAATCTAATAATATATAAGAGAATAAATAATGATATTAAAAATTTAATGATAAAAAATTAGAATAAGAAGATGATGAGGCCAAGAGACATGATCTTTAGGCTTGAATAATAAAAAAACCAATGAAATGAGTTCTGTTAGATCAAAAAATATAATAATTAAGTTGAACATGTAGGGAAGAGATATACTTCTATAGAGATGATGGTTAAATTTATGTCATTGGACAAATGAGAAAAAAGACTGAGAAATGAAGAAGAATAAATAATACAGTTGTCTAGGATTTACAAATATAATGTCTGGGATGACATAAATACTTCGAATTTCTTGAGATTTCAAAATCTGATTGTCACACATGTATGCACATGAGCCACAGCCCAGTTGGTGGGGACTCATTAAGTGCATCCAAGATTCCTAGGATCAAATCCAAGTGGGGGATAATTTCTTGGTTACTTTTGTAGTATTGTAGAATTAATTGTACAGAACTGAAGCAGGTGTTGTAGCGGGACTGTAGAAGGCACTATTTGGCATTGTAGCAGTAGGGAATATGCCCCCGTTTGGCCCTTCGGGGCATCAATTTGGACCCCGAGTCATTTAAGTCCTTCGGGCCACCCTGTACTTTGGGTCAGTAAGGCCTTCGGGCCACCTCAAGGCCTTCGGGCCACATTAAGTGTAGATGAAAACCAGAGAACCTACAAGGAACAAGCTTTACAAGGAGGAGGAGCAAGGAGCTTTCGCCACAGCAGAATCTAAACATATTTCCGGAATGAGAGGGTATGGAACCTTCCATCGAGTAAAGCATGTGAATGCACGAGAAATCCTAGCCGAACAGCCATGCGAAGGTGGAGCGTTGATTACACGATGAAGATGTAGTGGAGGAGCAAGTTCCAAGTAGTTAGTCTGGGTTGTATGTAATGTTTGAAGCCTAAGGGGATTGAATTCTTCTAAGACCTATGGTCCATGTAATACTTACACCTATGGGCCTTGTAAGGGTTCCACCTCACCCATTTAAAGGTGGATTATCAAAAATCAATAAAAAATGAAGGCCTTCGGGCCATTTGAGGAGGTAAGCTATTGTTAAGATCTAATTAACATTAATACTCGTAGAAGCTTTCCACATCAACATGAATATGTGGAGGAGAATTATAAAAACCATGATCTGACAACTCTCATATCTGAATAAAACACAACCCATAAACTGCAGGGTGGGGGAGTCCAACAAGAAACTTATTCTCAAAATAAGTGTGTATATAGTTCCCATTATAGGCCTTATACACAGGCCCTTACACATGGATTGTTCACTATGAACACTCCATCCCTGATATCCTTATTAGATTCCACTAGAGGTATTTACCACAGGGTCAACCCAATAGGTCCCCTAAGTGGTTGAAATTTATTTTGAGTGACTCACAGGAAATGCCAAAAAAAATACTCCATCAAATAAAACACAAGAAAAAAATAAAAAAATTAATTATTATTAAAAAAATAAGTATAAAAATATTAAAACAATTAATTAAAATGTTTTTTATTTAACTTGAACATGAAAATTTAAAATACTTCAAAATCTTATAAAATTATTAACAAACGTAAATAAAAAAGTATTAATTTATTAAAACACTAAAAATACTAATAGTCTAAATTAAAGAACTTGAAAAAATAATACATTTTAATTCATTTTTATTGATAATAATTTAACAAAAATAAATAAAATTATTAAAGTATTACAATGAAATTTAGATACTAAAAAACCAACTTCTTATAAAATACATAACAAAATATTTATTAAATTTCCAATAAAAATCATCCCCTTTATGATAGTTATCAGAACGCATATTAGAGATTAATTATATAGATAAGTCTCCACTTTTTGATAAAAATAAACAAATTCATTAAAAAGTAACAGTGTACTTTATTATTATGAGAAAAGCATTAATTATAATATTCACCATATTAAAGAATTAAGATAGAGTAAAATTTTAACGATGCAATTTTAAATAGTATGAACTAATTACCAGTTAGAATAGTGTGAATAGTATTTATCAAATAAATAGTTATAGAAAACAAAACGTTAATAATATTTCATGTTAAGTTCAAAAACAAGTAATATGAAAAAAATACCATTATATTTAATTTATAAATTAAAATTATTTTCCAAATTATATTATAAAAAAACATGCATCTAAAAGAAATGAATAATTTCTTTTCATTAAGGGTCTTAAAAACTTACTCCTCATGTGGTTAGGAATAAAATAATTAGATTAAATAGAGATAAAAAAATCAAACTTTATTATCAATAGCTAAATCAATTTTTGAATAAATCTATTATTTAAATAAATTCATAATTCTAAAAATATTTCAACATTAAATTCTGAAAAAATAAATTATAAATCACATAATATATTTCAATGTGTATAATAGTCTTTCCAAGAATAGTTGTTTAAAATTTAATTCAAATAGACTAAGGAAATATTATAAACTAACTATTTAAACACTTATTTGAAACATAAATTAAATTTTATTATTTAAAATAACAAAAAATGGATAACACCATCTAAATTCATGAATATTTAAAGATATATAAATAAATACATTTAAATTAATTTATAAAAACATAAACATATATCAAGAATATTCAGATGTTAATTCTAACTGTACCAATGTACAACAATATTACATAAAAATAAAAAAAACAATTAAAAATTAATTCACATTCCATGGATCATAAATAAATACATTATTGTATTCTAGTATATAAAATTTTGTTAATGTAGATTGTATACATTCTATTTCATAAAAATAATACTTATATTGGTTTTGTAACAATTTGAGGTCCTATATTATTTGATTAACATCATTTTGGTACCCATAATGACAATGGTTCAATAGAATTAACAGAAGGTCTTTTAACCGTCCACACATATTTAAAATATTTGTATCAAAGTGAATATGAATACAAATGTTTTGATAATACAATTATTTTATTACCAAAATGTTGAGTGAATCGCAATGGGAATTCATTAGCATAGTTCACATTCATTCTAAATTTAAATCATATTATAGTAGAAATACATCATTTTGAACTTTTAAAAAATATAATTCCAATTCATGTTTGGTGTAAAAAAAATTTAACCAAAACCATTTTTCTTTTTTTAGTTTCATTAAAGACATCATCATATCATATTATTTTTTTACCTCCTAAAAAAGTAGATAATTATTATTCAAATAAACTATATTTATATACAATGATTTTTATTTTACTATAATTTTCATCATAAATATTCTTCACCTCTAACTCACACAGTAATAGAGACAATATTATTTAATCTCAGGTATATTCATTAAAATTACAACATTCATTAATGGCCTCCTTCTTTTCATTCCATATTTTTAAATCTCCCAAGGTACTCATTCCACTTTCTCAATATTGTCCAGGACTTCCCTAAGTTCACTCATAACATTGGTTATAAATGTAAACTGGTGGAGAATCTTATTTATAGATTCATTATCTCCCATGTTGAAATCTTGATATTCTTATCATAGTACCCCTAGCATGGATATCAACATCTTGTAAATACCATTATGATTCACATGTAGTTTCTGTTATATGTCATGGGTTGTCTTACATAATAAAACATAGAAATAGACACTTTTAATTTCACCATAGTATAAAATATTTTTAACATTATAATTCAAAAAATATTTTACCCAGTAATTCCATACCAAAGTATCTGGATCAATTTTAGATAGCTCATATGGATTTTCCATGATGGTCCATTTATCCACACTCATTTATTTTAATAATAATTCAATTATATATTTCCAGAATCTATAGTATATCCATTAAATGAATGTGGGTTTCTGTGGTATCCATCCACCATTGGAATTTATAACATTAATTTTAAAAAGAGATCATTTATTTTGTTCCTTAAACTAATATTTCAAGGATTCAGGTTTACACAAAGGTTTATTAAACTAAGAAATAGAAATATTAAACCATAAGAGATAAGTTTTTTATAATAATTATTTTATATCAGAGAAAATAAAATAAAAACCAAACTATAAAAGACATGGTTCCAATACAAATAGTTGGATATAGGAAACAAAAAAGTTATTTACATAGCTCTGATATAAATTTTTGTATTGTTATAGATGTAAAATATTACTATAGGTGTGGTGAATAGTTATTATATAAACTAATGTGAAGAAATAAAATATTATTAAATATTAAACATTAGTGAGTGTATTGTTCTTGAGCTGAGTTGCTTCAGAAATAAAAATTAAATAATATAATATTTATAATGGCTCGGATCACCAAGATCTCATTCCACGTCCCAATATCCTCTACTATTTGAGATGTTTTTTAACTAGTAATAACCTCACTTTTAAAGTGCGAAAACCTTATTATATTCTCTATCTTTTAAAAAACCTAGAAGAACAACACAATATTCTAATAGGAGACTCAACATAGTCTGTATATTGAATTTTAATTAGGATTCATAACTCAAACATCATTTTAGGATATAGAATAACTGGAGAAAATAAATAACCTCTTTTAGTGAAGAAAATCTGGATACATACACAAGAAATACAAATAGAAGAAATAAATTTACATGAATAAAATAAGTATGTGAAATGTATTAGTTGATCAAAATGTCTAATAAGATTAAGTTCAATGAACCTTGATCTCTTGTAAGGAACAAATTTCAAATATGGAGACCTTCAGTAATCACAAAAATAATGAAAAATTCATAGATAATCATGAAAAAAATTAGACCTGTAAAAATGTAAAATATTTATCACCAGTTTTCTTAATTAATGGTCTTCATAGCTATATTTTTTTATATCTCAAATATATCTCCCAAAACGATAAAACATATATCATTAGGAGTGTTCTCAGGTTGAATATATTCATGAAACACATTAGTGAAGATAAATAGAAATATATGATTACTACCTTTGTTTGTTAACTACCCTCTTGAGTAACATTGAATACTTTCAGTATTTAAATTTATACATGAATTATTTATATAAGGAAACTAATTTCTAATATAGATCATTTTTAAAAATTTTACAATAAAAAAAATTAGAGAAATATAATATTTTATATTATTTGTACATCAATGTTTTTTAAAAATAGAGCATCACAAAGATGAAAATCAACATGAATGGATCATCATTTAATAATGATAAAATAATTTTTAACACTCTAAAAGTTTATTTGAATATAAAATAATTAAGAAATAGTCAAAATAATTTATTTCAATAAAAATAATTGAAATAATAAATAGAGAATTAGAATCATAAAATTTTTACTAACGGTGTCTTAATAAATAGGCTTGTAGTGACTTAAAACCCACCGAAAAAAATAGAGACTGATGTCTCATAGATGGACATTAGATATGTCCAGTTGTGGATTAATATATTATGAGTTTCTATTTCAATTTCAAGAAAAAATAAAAATAAATAATCAAAACAAATTTTATTCCTTCCATATTACAAACCAACTGCTTCAAGAGAAGAAATAATGTTTTTACCATGAGGCATCCTATGGTTACACATGAATCACTATTTGACATTTCTAGTAGTGAATCAAGACCTACTATTGGGTTATAATGGTTGATCATTGATATTAATTTCAAAATAATAGAAATAATCATTAGATAATAATCATCAAAAAATAATTACAAACTACTTAAAAAAAGAAAGAAATAGTATACTATAGAAATAAATTATAACCTCTTTAGAATAGAAAGAAAACATACAATAAAATAATCTTTCCATAAAATGAAACTAAAAAGAACAATCTATTGGTTAATAAATGTAAAAACACATCAAATAGCAAGATAATCAAACATGAATAAAAAAGTAAGGAAAGAATAATTAATAATAAATAAAATAATTGTTGCTAAAAAAATAAAATATAAGAATAATATAAATAAACTAAAACAAAAAAATAGAGGAAATGATCCTATTTAATCTTGATGATCTGTGATCATATATTTTCATTGAAAATATGAACAACTATAATAAAGAAGATATCAAGAAAAAAACTAAATCAACAAACAAATGATGATGGTAAATTGAAAATGTCCTATTAAAAATTCAAGAACAACATGAAAAAATATTTATATTATAAGGAATATTAAAAAAGTGGTTAAAATCACCCATCGTTGGTAATTTTTTCAATGGTGACTTCACACTGACCATTGGTATTTTCCAATAGTGACTCATCAAGCACCCAATAGGGAAGACGATTTGAACCAGAACAAAACTAAGGAAGAAGATGTCAAACTAAACCTATCCAGATTATTCAAACTAAAAATAAATATAATAATAAATACAAATATTGATACTCTAATTAGAAAAAGTTAAAGAAGAATATTTTTGTCACGTGAGAATTGATCTCTAGGAACGATGAAATGAAGAACTAGTGACATGCATACTAGAAGATTATAAAATATAAGAAATTTGTTGAACATGTATGGAAGATATATATATAGATGTTGAGATGTCATTGAAATATAAGTTTTTGGATGACCAAGCAGGATGTCTGAGAAATGAAGAAGAATAAATCATATTGGTGCATGGGATTTCAAAATTAAATTCACATGGCATATGAAATATATCAAATGTATTGAGATAGAAAGATCTAATTGTTATGTGCGTGTCTGATTTTTATTATTGGATTAAAAGTAATAATCATATGAGTGCCCCAAATCAAATTGAACATGTGGAGATGAATCACTATAATAACTAAGTTATGCAACCTCTCGGCTCAAAATAAATCCTAGAACACAAAAAAGGGGGTGTGGTTTAGTGGGAAACGGATTCCCAAAACATGTTCCTTATATGTCATTGTGGGCCTTGTACATGAGAGTGCATATGTGGTTTGATCAATATACACATCCACTTATCTATCCTCATTGTGGGCTTTTTTCTAGAGGGATTTCTGACGGGTTTTACCCAATGGTTCCCCTAAGTTTTTTCAGATCTAGATTGGGTGGCACATAAAAAAGGGTAAATTATTGACTTCATAAAATAAAGCATAAGTAAAAAATTTAACAAACATTTAAGCATTAATATAATAATGAATATGAATATATAAAAACATGTGATTAAAAAGGTATTAAATTTTAATTTCAATTAAAAATTTAAAACACTTGAAAAAATAAGAGAATTTAATAAATTTAAACTGAGAGTAATTCATAAAAATAATAAAACTATTAATGTATTTAAAAAATTAAAATAATAACATTATACACACCCATTTATAACATTACATTAGTAGATATCTTCAAAAATAATCTCCCTACATCTTTATCTATTACCTTGAGTTTCTTGTGTTTCCGAAACACTTATCCAAGGGGCCATAATCATCTTTTCAAGGGACAATACCATAAGAGAAGGTGCATATTGTTACTGATTTTTCATGTTTTTTCTTCATAAACATACTAAAAATGTAATATAACCATTTAAACATGATGGAATCATTATCATTATTTTATTGGGACTTTTATATGTTATTTTTTATATCCATTTTTTCCACCTTCCCATCCATTAGAAGATGATATCGTCGCTCGGGCTTGGGCTTTTGTGTGGTCTACCACCTCTACAAACTGATGTGATTCTTTTTTTTCTTTCCTATTTAATATATGGATTCATGGATAGATTTAATGAATTTAAATTATATTTATTATATAAATATAATTCAATTTAGGTTAATATTTATTTACCTCTATTTCAATCAATCTATAAAAAAGTGGAAACATCACTCGGACGTGCTTATAGACTATCATCTCCATAGAGGGATGTAAGTCAATTTTCATCAACACTTATACCAATGGAAATAAGAGTGTAAATAATGTATAACTATGATACATATATAACTATGATGATTATATAGATGATGAAACCTTGAAGAAGGGGCATGGTTCAGAACTATTGAATTGAAACATGTATGAAAGACCAAACAGTGAGCACCCTGATTCATGATTTAAAAAGAGTAATTTATTAAAAGGGGGTAATTATAAATTAAAATCTATGAATATATGGTTTTATAATCATTAAAAGTTTATTTTATATGAGTAAATAAATTTAAATTTATTACACAAGTTGTTAAGAGTGCATGCGAAGAATGTAAGGAGTTGAGATACAAGTTTATCATCTCAACTTTATTTTTATGAGAAATATTATATATTATGTACTTGTTTTATTTTTGAAGTGAATATAATTACCATTAATTTATTTTATGATTATTTTAGGGATGATTATGTATATTTATAAATCTTTCTAATTTAGTCACTTTTATGACGATTTTATTAAGAGATCACCAAAATAATAAGGGTTCTTTGACTTCATATTGTTTTATTGGGACATGTTTTATGTTATGTGCTTACTTATGTTCTCAAGGTGTATATAAATCCCTTAAAAATTATATCATGAATATATTTAAATTCATAGAATTTAATGTTTTATCTTATGTTATATATTTCAAGGGGGTTATGATACAAATGTTACCAAAGCGGTAAGTGTTTATGTTACACTCTCATTTCTTTTTATGATTGTCTACGATAAATTTAAATTGATGGAAATTATATGATATGTATCCTTCCAAACCCTATATGTATATTTATAAACATTTTATTTCTAAAATATTCATGTATTATAACCATTTCTCTCTCTTTGGTACATAAATGATTGAGAAAATGTATTAGGAAAAGTTGGTTTTGTTTCATCTTATCAGGTCTCGATTCATTATCGTACACGTGAGTGTTATTAAAAATGTTTTATTAATGATTTAATAAATATTTAAAAAATTTATAATGGTTATTTTTAATACCTAATAACTTCATAAAAATTTATAAAATAGAATATTTTGAGTTTTTTCAAAAATGTGAAAAGAATATTCATTTAAAGGTATAGGACATGAGATAAGTTTACCCTCACCATGTCATTAATTATTAATGAAGAATTAATTACTAGTATCCATGGTTATTTTAAAATATAATATTTTTATCAGTATTATGTATGTTTATAGTTTTTAATGATCCGAAAAAAAATTCTCTTTCCCCCATATTTTAAAATAATTGTTGAAATTTTCATTCAAAGGTATTTTCCATATTTTTCAACATATTTTAAGGTTTTTTATTCCATTACTAGGATATGTTCTTATGATACCATCCAATTTCTCTATCTAGATTCATTATAGTGATGTCTCTTAAAGATGATTCTATAAAACCCATTACATTCCCTAAGGTAAATTAAGATATAATAAAATAACGAATATTTTTATCAGAACATCCATATGTACTCTTTGGATGTATTATAATGTGATTTAAATATAATTTCCAATAATCCTTTTCCATGGTTTAATCAATTTACAAAAAGAATTATGGATTTTTCTATAATTTGTTTTAGTGAAATTAAAGCTAAATGTACTGAATTCATGTTCTAGTTTGTAGAAATTTTTTATGATGATGGGTGGGAACAATATAACACAAGATAATTATTGTTATTGATATGGATATTTATGATGGTGGGGCCATATATATCTCTTCAATGAATTTATAAAATTTATGGTGTTATTTGGGTTGAAATTACATCTTAGAAACAATGCAGTATAAAGAATATATGATAATATTAAGAGATGAAAGAGTTAATTAGATGAATTCTATTATTATATGAATCTTTTAATTATCCAATTTATATCATTACATTATGAAAGTAATATTTACCAATATACCAACACAATATATCAATGATTTCTAAAAGTTTTAAAGTTTTGTTTAAACACAACTAATTTCTCATGGTTCATGATTGTTAACTCGCGTGAATCTTTTTGTATGTCATGAATAGTTTTTTATAATATTGGTTTAGATGGGTATGAATTTTCATATGTTATGATCATACACATTGATTATGTTCTCTTTCCCTTATTACCATCTTATTATCCAATTAAAGCCTAGGATTACCTTTACATATAATTTTTTATCACCCTTCTTATGTTTCCATTTCTCAAAGTTATAAATAATTATATTATATAAGATATATATAAATTGGTATCATATATAGTGAATTTTATGGGATATGTTGAAGTGTTATCATGAAGTAATAAAATATGGGTAGAATTTAAATAATTCCAATTTGGATGGGAAGATATAGATTTTATTAAGTATATGGTTTTTAATAATTCTCTAAAACATAAAACCTAAAAGTTCATGGTTATGTTAGTGAAATAGTGTAGGATATTGATATTGTAATCATGGATGATTGAAATTGGGTCATTGATTTGGTATCAAAATCAAAAAAGAAAAAGATTTGTTTTCATCATTTGATATGAGTGTACGAGTCTTAAGATTTTTCATTTGGTATCAGATCATGGTTTATATATCTTTTTAGGTTTAGAAGTTATTATATAATATATTTTTGGATTTAAGGAAACCATTATGGGTGGATAAGTTGAAGGATGATATTAAAATTAAAGTCATATATACCCAATTAAGGTTTTATGTCATGGGATGTTAAGGTAAATAATAAAAATTTTAAAAAAATGTTTATTTGTATTTAATATAAAAATTGGGTGTATGTAACTCATTGGTTTTTCATGTCATTTATTTGAAGATACTCAAGAAAAAAGTTATTGGGAACATAAGTTTAAATAAACACATAAAATTTATGTTTAATATTCTATTTGATGAATATGTAATAGTTGTTTATAGTAATATTGGATTTATCATATATTGGGAATATATGTTTAGATAACCATGAGATTGAAAATAGATTTTGTGATAAAGTGATTAAAGGTATTATTTTTAAGAAATCACCTATATAGGGAGAATTATATGATTAAGTTAAAAAATTATTCTATTCTTGGTTAGGATTTCAATTATGGAATAAATATTGAGTTAAACTATAAAATAATATGTGTTTTTATTGTGGATTTAGGGTGATTTATACTTTTTTGGAAAGTCATTAGTATTTTATAGAGAATGTATTATTAGAATATATTCATTTTATATATGACCATATAAATGATTAATGTTTTTTTGGAATTAATGTTAATACTTTTTTAGAATAATATGTTATAAAATATTTCTAATTTATGGATTCAAATTTGAACAATAATTTTTTGGAATTATAGATTCCTAATCCAAATGAATATTAAACTATTAGATAAAGAGGTCACCACATAGCCTCAGGAGTACCTCCCTATATTCCATAGATTGTCAACAAGTGGTGAGGGTCTAATGATGGTGTAGTGGCGAGACTATACCCACATGATTAGAGTATCACAGCATTACATGAGATATTAAATAAACAAAACATAAGTAGATGCAGTATAAAATGTAATAGAAGCATAAGATGGATATAAGAACTGATAAAATGGTTGATCCCAAATATACAATGATGCATGTCCCTACGACTATAAGATAAAATATGAAGGCATGCAATAATTTATAAGTGGATGTACATAATTTAAAAGAAAAAATCCCATAAATGATATCTAAAAGAGAATCCAGATCTCCAAATCAGTGTTTTGATCGTAGATCCCATGTATAAGTTTCATAAAACAAGCATAAACTAAGTATTCTTGTCCCACAAAAAAGAGGTATGTTCATGTGACATAATGAAATTGAATCTCATATACAGTGTGAGATATACTCCATTGGAAACTATGGTTGGTGTCTAAAGCATAATTCATTCCGTGAATATAAAATAAAGTTGTGTGCAGGTATAATTAATAAAGAAATAGATGAGTAAATAAATTCAATAATTTACTATCAGATTCCTCAAGATCAACTGGCCAACCATTACTATCAGGACATGCATATCCCCAGTAAATGGGGGGATCTATCCGATAGTGAAAAAAAATGAGAGTGGAATGGTCAGACCCTCATATAGCGATGTTTTTTAGGGAGGGAAGAAGGTGTTGATTGGGAGTCAATAGAACATGCATGAATTTCTATGGAGATGGTCAAGGAAGGACTACTCCTACCTACCAAGGCCAATGCCCACCAGATCTTTTAATAAAGGTATGAAATCTATGAATGAACTCCTCTCTTTGGAATGGATGAATCTTAGGATAAAGTATACAAAAGTCCTCAAGCAATGCAAAAGCTCAGAATGGGAAACATCAACTGTGGATGAAGACTTCGGTCGTGGAGGTGGTGATGGGTTGGACTTTGATGTTATGTAGTTTATCTTTGAGTTATGTTGCGCTTGTTTTCTGAACTTTTCCTTTATTTAATAAATGGTTAGGGGATTTTCCTCTGACTAACCTTTCTAGTATTATGAATATATTAGAGGAATTGACTTGGTTTTTACCAATAATCATTCATGTATGGAGCAAAATATTGTTCAAAACATGATAAAATTATAATTTATCTATTCATATTGTAGAAAACTCCATACATAAATGGAATTACTGATCCATTTATAGTTGAAAATGGATCAAGTACGTTGAAAAGATATTTATATCTTTGAGAAGTAATGAATTGTTAAATTTTATTATGTAATTATATTATTTAAATAGATGAGCTGGTTATTGTTGTTAATTTATTCAAAAAAAGGAGGATTATAAGATATAGAGAATGTAATGAATGAATTTTACAGTGACATTCTTTGAGAAATATATTATTTGAGATAAATGTGCAATATGGAAAGGAAATTACTTAATTTTACATAGAAGTAAGTGGAATGTATTTTTGAGTATATGGAAATATTTTTAAGAACATGAATGGTTAATATAAACTACATACATAATCTGTAAAGTAATATTGACCCATTCTTTGATGGGATTAATTCAAGAAACTAATAGGCTCTAGTTTCCAAAAAAAATCATCATCTAATAAAATGGTATCATGTTCCTTCAAGATAGAGAAATAATTATACAATTCATATATTTATAGAGTAAATTAGTAAAATAAGAGGATGGTCGAGAAGAAAGGAGAAAATAAAAATGTCAATTCAGAATAAGGGAATGTATGGAACTTTCAATATGTGATAATTGTGTAAAAACACCCTAGTATTTTATTAAAGGTAATGAGAGTCTTTTAGAAGTATAGATATGTGGGATATCTAGAATATAAATGAATGGGAAGTAAATAATCTACCAATATCAAGCGTTTCAACAATACAGAGATTAGACACTATTCAAACCAATGACCTAATCATTAATCAAAATTACCTCATATGTGGTTGAGAGAGAAGGTCAAAGCTTATATAATTACTACACCTGATGTTAAATCCACATGAATTTTGATAGAAGGTACATTGATCATAAACTCTTTCATTATTTAATTCCAGATATATGAACTCTTATATTTTAGGGGATATCAAATCACCCCTTGATACTTTTGGGAATGATTCATCAATTTTGACACTTAACATAAAGATTTTTATAATTATAAAATATCAAGTGATCTATATTAAAGTGAAAAATTATTCCCTAGATGACAAAATGGTTCTTGTACCAATGATTTACTTTGATGTCATCCTAATTTTTAATGTTTAATTTTTTAGGAATAAAATATTAATAGACAGTGTATAAAATAATTTATATTGAATTATTTTATTATTTTTAATAATTTATTTCAAGGAAATAATTTATTTGAATGTTGTTTTATCCACACTCACAATTTTTTAGTAAGTGGCTAAATAATGGATTAATAAATTATCATTCATTTATGGATCTTTTGAACCATTAAAATCTGATCTTCATGCTTCAAGAAACAAAATATCATTATGGATATTCATTATTTAGAATATGAGATGGAAAAAATATGGAAAAAATATCAAAATATTCTCAAATTATGAAATTCCAAATTTAGAATGGAAATAACTCAAGTATATATATTTTCTAATATTCTATACCTCAATGGTAAAAAAGTTAATCAAACACATGAAAAAGGAAGGTTAATTTACAAAATTATATGTGGGAAATAGCTCTTGTTTATGATGGTATTACCCTAGAAACTGATTCAAACGTATGGGTTTTATAATGGTGCATAAATACTTTTGGAATTATTTACATAAAAAATACTAATATTTTGAGTTGTAACTTATGAATTAATTATCGAGATAAAATCTACATCTGAAACTATATGTTTACTATGACACATATATTATATTAAGAACAAACTAAAATTATGTGGATGAAATTTATTTAAGGTGGAATGTAACACCCTAACATATCAATATATAATTCTACTTTAAATAATATTATCATCAATTTATTATGTTAAAAGAAACACAAAAAATGAATAACTATATATATTTTATTAAAAAACATTATTTATATATAATGTAAAACAACATTAGTAAAATAAAATAATTATATATCCTTAGACTAAAAAAAATATGATAATTAATTAATCCATTAAATATTATTATCTATTTAAGAATTTTAATTATTATAGGATAAACAAATAATGTGCTATGAGATAATTTATTTAATGTTAAAAAGAGATATTTTTCAGATAATTATTATTAAAGAGTTGGGTATGTTATCTTAAAACATTAAATTGATAAATTTTTAGGCTATGATATGTAATATTTCAATGTTTAAAATTATATATTAGTACACAATTAATTAATAATGATATGAAATAATATTAATACCACAAAAAATTTAAAAGAACATTTTTCAATAAAAAGGTTTTTGATATATTTTATTTTAAAATATAACTTTAAATATTTGAAAATTTTAATTTAATGAAATGAACATAATTTTTAAATTTTTTATTTCAAAATTTTCTAAGGGTGATTTTTTTTGGATTTTACTTAAATAGTTGATTTTTTGGTGAATAGTGAAAAATACAATTTTTACAAAATATTGTCACTTTTATGAACTCGTCATGATATAGGAATGATAAAAATGTTTGAAAAGTATTTTTGATAGACAATACATAAATAATAAGTAAAATAAATCATTTAAAAATATTATTTCAAATTTTTAAAACCATGTTTCACATTAGATAATCTAATTAAATTATTACTTTAATAAATTAAAGTTTTTGATCCATTTCTTTAATGATGTAATTATAAGGTTTTAACTGATTTTAGATTAGTTTTCAAATTCATGTAAATATATTTTTTCCATAAATAAAAAATTAAATTTTATGATAATCAATTATATATAACACTTTTCATGAAACAACATATTTAGGTTTATAAATAATTTTTATATATATAATTTTTCATCATTCTGTTATGTATAATTATATTAATATTAATGTTTACCATATATATAATTTTAATATTGAAAATTAGATTCCATATTTTTTATAATAATATTAAAATAAGGTAAGGGTTAGAAGAATTAACAATGGAGTTAAAATGAGAGATAATTATTAAAATATCAGTAAATAATTTATAAATGTAATTTTTTAATTTTTTTTATACTTAAAATTATGATTTATTCAATGAAAATCCATCTGGTTTTACTTTCCCATGAAATTGAGTTTACATTATTTTAATATTAATGGTATTTACAAGTGTGAAATTCACCTCACTTATAAAATGTTGCCTCCTCTTATTACTATTTCGCACACATTAATCACCGTATCTCAACAAATATCTACCTAAATCTATGAATAAATATTAAAAAGTGGTCCTAGAGTTTTCTTTCTCCACATATGTTAAACCTAATAAGGCTTATGGTATTACTCAATGTATAATATCCTAGTAAGAGGTTAATTTATTTACTTGGTTCATTCAAATTTATATATTCTTACACCATCGCATAATCTAAAATATGCATACAAATAGTCATAAACAAGTATCATAAATTTACTTAAAATTTATTATATTAATTGGATAAAAATTATCTTCTATCGATCCGTCTAATTAGAAATGAATGTGTCTCTTGTAAGTACGTACGAACTACCGCCTCCATTGAGTGACACGTTTAATTTTTCAACACCACCTCATATTGATTGATATAATGATTTATTTAATTAATATATAAGATATTTAATATTTAATATTTATTTTGGAGTGAAAATTTACTACTTATATATTTTTCTCTCCATCCATTAAAAACAAAAACTATCACTTGTGTGTTTGGGTGGATTGTCGCCTCCATGTAGTGATATATTCCATTTTTAGTCACATGATTACATCGATGGTTTTAAAAGAGTATATAATTAATAAATATTATATTTATTTCATGATTAATTTTATTTAACCATGACAAAGGTTCAAGGACCATAAACATCGAACACATTCTATGAAAAAGTAATAGTTAACACCCAAATACAAAATATCACAATGAATTATTAGTAAGTAGACAATAAAATATTTTAGTGAATAATATATTGTAATATTGATATATAAATGGTTATAATATGGGTTTATAATAAATTTTAATTCATTATATATGAGTTTCTAATGTGTTCAACTAAGAGGTCGAATGAGTTAAGGGTTTATTGTATGATCAAACGTTTTATTTGGATTATTTATCATTCAATTTACATTTTGGATAATTTTATGTCCACTATCTCATAAAAAAATTATTATTTATCTCATTTGGTTATTTTTGGGTTTTTCAAATATTCTTTTTATTTTCCTCCCTTTAGAACTCAAAAATAAAGAAGTAGTTTTTTAAGAATAATCGACCTTATTTCTCTTTTTTTCTGGGGAATCTTTCTACTTCATATCCATGTTCAGAAAATTGTTTTATGGATGATATTATTTACATTAAATTATGGATAATTTTATTTTATACAAAAACTAAATATATTTATAATTGTTTTAAATGAATCTTCATGTCATTTTTTATACGGGTAATATTTGACTTGTTACAAAAGTTTTAAAAGAATCCTTTTTTAATGTCTACCAGATGAAAATATTTTCACATCATCATGTCGGTTATTTGTTAAAAAAATTAATTATATTTTTCCATGTATTTTTATGGAAAACTTTATTCCTAATATTATTTGAACTATTTCTTTTTTTAAATTTTACTGGTGAAAAATAAAATCCAATTTTGTTTTTTAAAAGAAAAATCTAAATGATTTTAAAAAAGTGTTTTTCAACTATATAAAAATACATTAAGTTATATTATTCTTATATGATTCCATAGAACATATTTCTATAATTTAGTTATTATAATGTTGGTCTATTTGTTGACTGGGGAGAATATTGGAATTTTTATATGCTAGTTTTCTAATACATGTGTTTATATATTACTAATATAGGATGATTAATTATTTAATTGTTATTCATTTTGTTCAAATTATGAATGCATTAGGAAGAGTAATTGAAATGTTGGGAATGATAGTATAGGGCCCCTTGATTAAATCGAATGTTTCATGAGAGAAATAATATTTGGTATTTGGTGTATTTAATACATTTTTATGAATGTTATTTTGACATGTGGTATTTACAATATGACTATGAATTATAGAATTATGAACTCTATTAGTACAAAACCAATTATTTTTATTCATGTGATTAATTATTACTTTCAATTATCCATGGATATATTATCCTCTTATGATATTAATAATATGGAACATTTTATTTTTACTTTTCTATTTTATATTAACCTTCTCTTATTTATTCTATGATATATTCTATTATATGATATCCCTTATTGAGCCTTTTAGCACACACGTTATTTTAATTTTTTTTATCCCCATGGTACCAAGATATGTATTTTAATGATTTTATTTAGAAATCAACAAATTTTTATGATTTTGAAATGTTATATATTAATTTTTTCAATGTAAAATGAAAATGAAGTATGTATCTATTATCCCAGGACTACTAAACTATTCAATGTCATGCGATCTGATCTCTCATATCCTGTAATAATGTAATATAACAAACATAGGCTATGAGATAGTTGAGTTAGAGTTATCACACCTGTAAAATTTGATAAACCCTTAGATGTATGTTTCTCATTTATAATTTGTTTTTTGAGTAAATTTTTTTCCAAAAGTATCATCAATTGGGTTTTATACTTTCGATAACTCCTTTATCAGTAATAGTAAATAATCATATATTACTTCTAGTGAGAGATTATAACAACCACATTATTGGGGTGGGGATTTTTTATGAATCTTCATCGATCAATGTATGACCAACCATGTGGAACATGGACATGGAATTTTATTCATCTTTAAAGGACATACTTTTTTATCTTCACCAGACATGGGTTATTTATATGTGAACAATATCTTGTATACAAATTCAAAGTGTGTGGAATAAATTTTTTATTTCCAATCCCCCCCCCAATTTTGGATTTACCTTTTTGACTATAAATATCCATATAGTTACTTGGTTATTCTCAATTTGATGGTGGGTTTGTCTTCTTTCAAAGGAACCACTACAACCATATAGTTTCCAAATTTTTCCATAATCAGTTCCTCTTAAAATAAGTTCCACCTACATTAAACTACTTATTTAGGAATCTATAATTAATTAAATAAACTATATCCATAAATTTTCCATTATTTAATTGACTTTTTTACATATGTTTGGTGAGAAAAAGGTTATATGTGTCATCTACCTTCACCACTATAGATAGATGTACCATGTTTTACAGTTCATCATTATATACCATAATACACAGTACATAAAACTCAAGTTCTTCCTATCCTTCTTCTGAGTCATACCCCTATTTTTATTAATTCATTCTTACCTTCCAACATGGATATAACAAAATTATATTTTATGATATATTTATATTTAATTAAATTCAATGTTTGTGTTATATTTATTTACACGTAACACTGAGATTAAATGAACATCGATATAATATTGATATTTTGTTATTAGATGTGGCTATTATCACCTTTTAGATGGGTTGTTTGGTATTAATAAGAATAGGAAATTATGAAAAAATATTTTTTACCCATTTATTAATAGAATACATTTGTTTTATATTTTTTAAAATGAAAATAAGATAATTTCAATGTAATAAATTATTTAAAAAACAAGTTTTATGCACGTAATGTGTTTTATGTCTTAATAAATTAAATTAATCACAATTTATGAATGATGTTAATGAAGTTTTTTGAAAATATGTTAAATAAAATATTTTATCACTCATCTAATGGTTTTTAAGTGGAATTTTATAAGAATATCTTCTTTTTTTAAATCATTTTTCTAAAAACACTTATAATTACATATTTTAATTTTCTATTAAAATAAATTTCATTCACATAAAGAAATATAATTTGATAAAATTATTACCATATTTTGAATTATAATGAATAAATTTAGAAATTATTTAAATTTAATTTTTTTTTAATAATAATACTAATGAAAGTAAAAAATTTATTACTACAGTAAATGTTAAATGGGTTAAATGTGGATTAAAATAAAGAGACTTGGGTTAATGTAAACTAAATATTTTTCTAAACACTATTGGTTTAGTATATTTTAACCAAAAAATATCCTTTCATCCAATTCAAAATTCGTTTATTCCACTTTCACTTTAATATAAATTTGTTATATTTTAATGCTTTAATTATTTACAAGAGTTCCACACCGCTCACTTATAAAATAGAACTTGTTATCTTCTATTCTACAAACCAATTGAGCCCTTTACCTCAAATAAAATAAAAAACTCACCCAAAATATTTATCAATTTTTTTGAGGTTTACTCCTTCTCTAAAATCTAAAATAATAAACAAAAAGTGGTTTTCAAAATATGTTACTCTAATAAAAGGTATATATTATTTCTGATATTATTCATTTTTTTCCTCATAAACCTCTGACAAATGTTCTACATCCATATTAATAGTATTAAATAAATTTCATTATTATAATATAATTTTTTTATGTTAATTATATTTTTATATTATATCATCTTCTCATCCTTTTGAAAATAAGAACATCATTTGTGCATACATGTGGATTACCACCTCTACGAAGAGATGTGATTCGTTTTTAATTTTCTCATCACATTAATGGGAATAAGGGTATATTTAATGACAATATATTATATTTATGATTTAGCCACGAATATTTTATGGTGAATTATTATTCACCTTTATTTCATTCCATCTGTCAAAAGATTGTAAGCATCACTCGTGTGTACCTAACGAATATCATCTCCATTAAGTGATGTAAGTCACTTTTCAACAATATTTTATATATATTTTTATTAAAGTGTATATAATTAATTAATAGGATAAATGTGAAATTATTTATTTTTTTAAAATTACTAAACAATTTTCAATGTTAAAGGACTCAAAATGGTGAACAAAAACATTAAAAAATAGATCAGTTTCCATCATAATGTTCATTTTAATAGTGAATTGATAATGAAATGATATTTATAAATTATATAAAAATGATATATAGTAATAGTAACATGGTTATGGTTATAATATAGATGTATAATAAATATTTATATATTATACAAGAGGTTTTAATGTGTATGAAGCAAAAAAACTCCTCTAGTATGGGTTTATATAATAGTCATTATTTTAAGATTATCTATTTGAAATTTCACTTAAGAGAATTTATATAGATATTATACTTTAAATTACATATATTTTTATTAACCTGTATCTATTCCATTAATTTTCATGTAATATTACCATTTTATTTTATTTTTAACTCAAAATCATTTATAAAATGTTTTTAAGGAACAATGACCCTATTTCCTATATGGTGAGTGAACAATTTATTCTTTATGTATGTTCTATAATATGTTTTAAATAATGTTATATTATATGATGAATTTATTATTTATTATCACTTCAACAAAATGTGACTTCATATTCCATCTTTTAAAATGAATCACCTTATTTTTTCAATATAATGTAATTTTTAATTTTTATCAAAACTGTGAAATGAATATTTGTTTTAACATTTACAGATTGAATTTTTTGTCCCATAATCATAACTATTATTTTGTTTTATGATTCTTTCATATGGTTCCACAGTTATTCTCAAGGAAATATTTTTACTCATATTTTTTTAATTTTTAGTATTTTAATGACACAGAAAGAAAATGATATCTTCCCTATTTTTAAAAGAAATGTATAAATTCTATTTTATGTTATTTTTTATCAATATAAACATACTTTAAAGAATATTATAATTACCTAGGGCTATTATCTTATGATACAATTAACTTTATTTCTCTTGATGCGTTATGATTATTGTTATTAGAGTGTTATTATATAAAATCCATTTCTTTTCCATAAGTTAATTATGTTATGATGAAATATTGAAGAAACCCATTATATTTCCATGTGTTATACAATGATTATATGAATACATTTATATGAAAATAATTTAAATTCTATGGGTTATTCTATGATGAAATCATGAAATTTTTATTTATATTCTTGAATTTACACATATAAATTATCATAATGTTATAGGTGTGATTGTAATTATATAACCCGATATTGAATTGGGTAAAGAATGATATATCATGACATAATATAGAATTTAATGGGGAGTGAACCCATTTTAGTAATGAAATATTTCCATTATTATTGTCTTGGGAGTGAACCTTTTCTAAGGAAATTAAGGGATAGAGACTGAACCCAAAATAATATTATAGTATTGGTAGGGTTCCTCAAATAAGGTAAGGTTTTATATTATTATGATTATTCTAGAAACATAAGTATTAAAATAAAAAAATAGTCTTATTTATCATGATTTGTTATAGATGATTCCACGTTATTAGGAATTTTGTATTTTGTTATGAAAATTCCAAATGGAATGACTCACGATTAGTGATATTTGATTGATTGGGTATGACTTTTGTAAGTTAAAATCATGATGTAATACCCTTATTCCCTCTTGTTTTAGGTCAGTGGTTGTTTCCTATGTGGGTATCAGAGAGGTCTCAAGTTTGATTCACACTAAGTACTTACCTGCATTTGAGTGTTTCCTGATTTTCTTTTAATATAGCCTATTCTCCCCAAATTTATGTTTTCATACCCTTTTGATTATCATATTCTCAATTATGATCATTGATTGATATCCCCTATGTTTTCCATTACTGAGCATCTGAGCTAACCCTTTCTTATGTTTTATTTTTCCCTAATTTTTTAAATAGGTTATATTATGGGGATCTCACTGAGGATAAAACTGTAATAGATACCATATGGGAGATGTTATTGATAATTATTGAAATTTTATGTTTACGTATATTGTCTTCAATGACCCAAAACCTATATAGTTATATGGTGTTATTTTTTATGATATATATTGAATGTTTATCTAAAATAATGTAATGTTGATATAAGTAATGATTGGGACACATATAAATGAATAAAATTAAGATTATGTTATGTATGGAGATTAGTATTAGAAAACTATAGTGAATAGCATTGGGATAATTTAAGGTACATGATAACATCCGAAAATTTTGTAAATTAGTGATTTTTTAGTTTACTGGAAATAAAATCCATATCTAGTTACTAGAAAGTGGATGCAGCTAGGGTAGAGATTCACCTAGTATTAAACACTCTATGAAATACTAGTTGAGTGTCAAATTGATCTTCACTCAGTGCATGACGAGCAGGACTTAGAATATACACCTTTCTAGACACTCCTAAGGTATATGATTTGGTTAATTGACATTTGATTTATAAAAATTTAAGATGACTGAGTGGATGGAGACTATGAAAATAAATGATAATCTATAGTGACTAGAGATAAACTAAGATTTACAAGTTTTAAAAAAGTTTTCAAAATTTATGACATCATAATAATGATTCTCACAATCATTTTATTATTTACTCTCATTCTTGATGTTTTATACTCATTGTAAATATTTTATGTCAATGCCTAGAACAACAAGGAATCCTGTGAAAATGAGTGTGATGGCTAATGAAATGATAGTATAAATGAAAAAAATGAAACAGGTGTTGTAATGTGAAGCCTTTTGATTATATGTAATCATATATCATGAATTATGATTAAAAATAAGAACGTAGGGGTACTTTTAAATGCACTAACTAAAAACTTATAATTTAAGAAATGTTTCGGTAATAAAGACCATAATGTTAAGAGGATTCATCTTTATACATATAAATAATTTCATAAGAATAACATGGGTAAATTTATCAATAGAAATGGAATATTTTTTTATATTGGAGAAAAGTTTATAGAAGATCTAATTTCCATGTAAAAAAATAAAAAGTTCAATTGAGGTAAATATATTTCATCCTAAGGAAGAACTAATAGTTCAGTGTATTTTATGTGAGGAACATGGGAATCATCTCCTAGACTAAGTAAAGGTCTATAATTATTAAATTTTTTAAAATGATCATGATAATTATGGAACAATTATCCTCCACTCCAAAGTTGGGGATGTCATGCTAAAGGTTATAATATTTTTCCCTGTAAAAATATTATTATTCTTCATTTAGTATAATTTAATGTGATTTTGAGCTTGGATTAACTCTCTATATAAAATCTATATAAATTTATGAGTATGGGAATTTATATTTGTTCTTCTGAATCAGCATAAAATCAATTTTTTTGTGTGTATGAATACAAATGTCTAATGAAAATTACTTCCATTGTACGTATCTTAATACCAATTCACATGGAATTATTCTCTCAAATAGATGAAGATAAAATAAAAATTGAATACATTATTGTTGTTTTAGAATATTATTTTTTATTTCTTGAAGACTTTTATATAATTCCCCCAAATGGTGAAGTTGAGTTTTCAATATAAATCATACCAGGGGATACATATATTTCAAATATTATTTGTAGAAGGCCCCTACTGAGTTGAATTAATTGAATAAAAAACTCTATGAGAATATTGATAAGGGATTAATATTCCCTTGTGAGTTAATATATTGGGAACCTTTTAATTTTTTTGAGAATAATTATTGGTCAATAATTCCATGAATTAATTATCAAGAACATAAAATGATCACTATTATGAAAAAACTTCATATACCCTATACTAATGATATGTTTGATCAATTATGAGGATCTTAATACTTATCCTCTAATAAATAGTCCCTAATGGCACCCTAGGTTTTGAAAACACATGTGTTATACCCTTCATAGAACACACCCATTTGCCTGAATGGGATATAAAACTAATGGTTATCTCCAAAGGATAAAACATGTTCTTTAAAATGTGGTTTACCTCATATTCACGCACCGAGGGAAACATCCCCTATGTTCACAAATCCTAATCTCAATCTTAACCATGATAGGACCACCACACTTCTAGCTAGGAACATTATAAGATACTAATGTGAAAATTGGGGCGTATGAGAACCCCAATTTCCCTAAAAACATATCATCCACTCTCTAGGGCCCACCCATGTTCCTAGATAGATCATCAGACTAATGAAAGTTCCCATGTGGAAATACATGTTATTTCTACGTTGGTATGTCCTCAATTTCAAACACCTATAGAAACATTCCATGATGTCACCCATCCCGAACCCTACTCCTAAAAAAACCTCATTAATGGTGGTTTTCTTAAATAGGTGTTCTCCAAAACATAATTGTTCATATTATGATCATGGGTATTAAAATTTATCCCTTTTAACCCTTTAGAAACATAGGATGTTACATTTCCATGATTGAACTTCATTCTAGATATCATCAATTGAAGTTAAATAAGGTCGATATACAAATTAAATACATCAGTATAATGTATGGTCATTATGAATTTATAGTTATTTCATTTAGAAATTCTAATTACCCAACTATCTTTATAGATAAAACCAATATATTCTTTATACATTAACATGGGATGTTTGTGTTAGTCTTTATAAATGATATTTATATATATTAAAATAGAAATGAATAGCCAAAAGATCATTTATTATTTGTATTGAAGATCCTGGGGATAGAATATATAATAAAAATTCATAAAGTGTGAATTTTTTAACATAATAAACCATTTTTGGTTCATACAATCATAATAAATGGTATATCACCTGATCTTTCAAAGAAAGAAGTTATTTAGAAATTGCCTAGATCAACAATGATGACCGAGATCCAACATTTTCTTTGGGTGGATGGATACTACTGACTATTTTTGAGAAATTTCACATGGAAATCATATATAATAACCATGTTGAATGAGAAATGATCTAAGCTCCTTTAGATCGATGAATGCAATGAAAATATTAAGAAACTTAATAGAAGGTTGGATAGTGAACTTGATTTCACAATAACCTATGGTTGATAAGGGTTTTTGATCTATAGTGATTCATTAAGAAAGGGACTTGGATTATACCTTAGGAAGAATGATATGGTTATAGCTTATTCCTCCACCATTTGAATATTTATAAATAAAATTACCCATGTAATGATTTGGATTTAGAAGCATTAATTTTTAAATTGAAAATATATAATAATTATCATTATGGTGAAGGGTTTTATATATATACTATTCATAAAATCGTGATGTATATATTCACATAGAATGATTTTAATAGGTTATAAATGAGAGAGTTGGAATTTATTATGTATTATGACTTCTTTTCACATTATTATTGTTGTAAGTAAAACAAGTTCATCAATGATTTCATTCAGAAGGACCATGATGGTTTATTCATGGTGAATATTGAAAGAGATCCAATAGTTTTGAATTTTAATTATATATCTTTTGGAATAATGTGAAACGGGGATAAATAATATCTTTAATATATAATTTTTTAACAATCCATCCATATGAGTATTAAAGAGGTGTATAAGGAAGATGTGGAACTACAGATGAAGTAGAGAATTGTTCTTCAGTTCAATAATGATTGTGTTGGAATGATAAGGTTAACTAACAATGTATTCATACTATTGATACCAAATTTGATGAAAGATTTTTTGGATTAATCTCATTGTTCATAATTCTCTATTAATCATTCAAGTATGAGAACATATAGAGATCTAAAAGTGTATTTATGAAGGGAAAAAATAAAAAATGATATTATGGAGAATATATATAAATACATGGTCGATCATAGAATTAAGGATATGAGAAATAATTATAATGGGTTTTTATGATAATTACACAAACCATAACATAAATGGGAATACATTTCCATTGATTTATTCATCAAAATCCCCAAAATAACTAAAGCCCATATGGTTATTGAAAGAGATATGCCCTAAAGTCATGTTTATATATTTGATATAAATACATATATACCCATATATATATATACAATACATGATAATTATTATTTTCATGCATGTTATATCATTCAATGAAACATAAATGATAAATCTGTAATCATTTATTATTATCCCATATTGGATATCATTTATTATATTATTTCATAAGATGAAATGGATAAGGGATTAAATTATATTATATGTTTATATAAACTAATTAACCAACAATGGAATTTATATATTTATTTTAACCATGATTAAATAAATACAACTCCTAAGAGAATCATCAGGTTTTATATAAACACTACTGCTATATGATGGAAATGTGTCTTGATATTCGACCAGTGACTCCCTTAAACCCATAGTTATCTCCTTCATCATTTGTTAGACATGATATGTTATCACATCCTGAATTTAATAATAAAATCTTACAATCATTTTACTTTTTTTCATAGCCCACATATACACTATAGAGGTGGATACCTTTCCAATCAGTGATTTTTTCAATATATATGATGATCTTGATGATGTTTCAGATGCTCCTCAGTGTAAGGTATTACATTTTTTACATTATTCTTCATTTCAATATTTTTTTTAAAAAAATTATATTATATTTCAAGGATATCTTTTGATATGTGGTTTTAATTCACTTATTCATTATGAAATAATTGTTTTTATACTCTAAAAAATATTTTATTGGTATTATAGGTATCTCATTCATTATATTTATGAAATCAGTCTTGAAATTATGAATAATTGAAAAGAGAAAAATGTTTTGTGTTTTTGGAAATTTGGTTGTCAAAATGGGTACCCCTATGTAGTAGGGTCACATAATGGTAACTGGGATATTATATTTACATAGATGGGTTGTTTAATGGAAACCTAGTCATTTCCCTTTTGAAGAATAATTTCATAAAGATAATAAAGGTGATACTTATATGTGATTGATCACCTAAACGTAACATTTAACCTACCCTTAAGTGTAGGGGTTCACATAAGGGTCAACATGGATTACCATCACATATAAGTTTTTTATGTAATGGTTATCTGGACATACCCTTATCTGGATTTTTATATATAACTGTGATTATATTTCTCATGTAAGGGTAAGATATACGTAAATGTAGATAAAACCTTACCCATATGTGATACCCATACATAGAAGGTCTACATAAGGGTAACCTCTTCTTTTCATTTATGAAAATGGATTTTCTAAAGTTCATTGGCACCTTACCCAAATAAAATTAAGTATTATAGCTACTAAATAAAGGTCATTGATGTTTAAATTTATGTATTGTAAGAAAATTAATGTTAAGGATTATGAAAATGTATTCTATAATGGTATTACCTATACACTAAGAACTATGTAATAGTAATTTTTTCCATACCCAATAATAAAGGTAGAAAGTAGTTACTGTTAAACAGAGTGTCTGTGTAATGGTAAAGGGGTGATACCCTTATGTATGAATGGATTCCAATGTAAGTATAAATAGTAAAGATTTTAAATTGTATTGTTCAATTCTAAAATGGATTTAATGCTTTCTAAAATGTTTACAAATAATTATAAATGGTTTTTTGGAATTATTTAATTGATAAAGGGTTTTTTGATTAATGAATTAATTATAAATTCTTAGTAATTATTTAAAAAAAATTAAGAAACATTTATTTTTTCTAAATTACAAAATTATTATATTTAAAATACCATTTTACAAATTTTATGTCATGAATTTTTTTCTAGAAATAAAATTTTTTATTTGAAAAATTTATTTATAATGAAAAATGGATTATATGTTTTGAAATATGACAAAAATAAAAATGGTTTATATTTAATTGTAAATTTCTCAAAATAAAAGTGGTAATTATTGGGTTATTATATAAGCCATATGAAAAGAAAATTAATGGTTGAACAAAATAATGTTTAAATGATGATTAAATATGTGATATCATATTTTGTAAAATGTTTACATAGTAGAAATTGAATTATAAAATTTTTATTGTTTATATAATAACATATATTTGAAATGTAAATTCCATATAATTAAAAATATGATATAGTTCATATTTGAATGAATAGAAAATTATTTTATTCAAGATTTTGGAATTTCAATAATGTAAAATCTAAAGATTATAAAATAGGTTATAATTTTATTTAATTTAATAATTGTTCGTAAAATAATAATCTAAATTTTAAATATTTAAATTGTCAATTTATTGAAATGTTACTCTCCATTTTATTCATAGTTATAAATTAATTATATTTTGAATGTTTTAATTCCAAAATTTATATGATAATATTATTCTAAGATAGAGACTTTCATTTTCATGCTAAGAATGACTCTACAATGAATTTGGTTTTTCATAGACATTAACTTAGTCCGCAATTGAAGCTTGAATTTAGATTTTTGATAGTGTCTGTATATATTAGGTGTTATAGTCATGATGAATTGAATTCTTACTTGATTAATGTATCATTAATTAGAGGTACTTGGGGTTGTACTACCTACTTACCAAGAGGTTAGGGCCTTGACTGGGAAAGGTAATGGGGATAGATATTTTTTTCTCCAAGATTATCCATAAAGAGATTGTAAATATCATATAATTCTAAACATTTATATGAGGTGATAATGTACATTATCAATCAGATCTCTAACTGAAAATTATATTTTCTAAAAAAACACTTTTTTTGAAAAGTGATACACCTTGCATGTTACATCAATATAAACATCAAACAGATTAAGAGATTACAAAATTAATAAAACAAAACATTTACCTAGTAGAAATAATTTCTATATATAATTTATAGAACAAATCAGTTAACTTTTTATGTCATTCATATTTGATAATTTCTTCAACGTAATAATCCATCATTCAAAAATGTTAGATTAACTCCAACTAAATTATCTATTTTCATTGAATACTCTTGTCAAAATTCGATATTACTTGTTTACAATCACTCTCATCTTTATTTTTCTACTTAAATTTGTATTCCTTCTATCCTATCTACATACTCATCATAATAATTAATAATCAATGCCTACTCCAAAAATTATTCCTCTTAATATAGAATAAGTTCCCAAGAATTTTCCATCGCCTCCTCACCAACACCTCATTGTGATCCACACATAAGCTCTAGAGGTGCATTAACATTTATATCCTCCTTTCCTAGTGTCCCCTGAGTAACCATAGGAACATCCTCAATAATAATAATTCATCTCCAATACTGATCGTACATCATGTATTTTCATATGTATGAATATGCATGACTTGTAATTTTGGGTGAGTAACACAAACATGTGGGTTGTGCAAAAAGTTACAAAAAATATGGTTTAAACATATTGATTCAGTGGAGGGAATAATATTCAAAACTAAATTACAATAAGAACACATAAATAATGCTTTTAAAATGTTATAAGATCATGATATTAAAATCCACATTAAATAATAAGTTTGAGATCCATTCCAAAGTGGCACTTTTTAAGACCTCGATCATCCTATCAGGTAGTTTTACACCAAAGAAGAGTGTTACTAGGTTATCTTGTGTAAGGAATTAAATTAATGAGTGGTCTTGGATTATCCTTTGGTAGTTTTATACCATTCTTGGGTACCCATGTATTTTCCTTAGATTATCTTTTTTATGTTTTCTTTGGGTTTCACTAGCGGGGAAACCCCAATGATTGGTATACCATTGGAATTAACATGGGTTTATCCATATTATAGATTAAACAATGAGTTTTTCATTCAACTATCCAATATTTATATATGATATGTCTAGTATTATTCCATATAACAAACCTTCAAAAGTGAGACTTAAAAATATAAAAGTTACTACCCTTGTCAACAAGGTCCGCCTTTCTTTTTGGGATCCTTACATAATATAACTCAATTAGGTCTTGGTATGTGACCAAGGATTTACCTAAAAAAAGGAAAAGTGAAAGGATAAGTGACCTCTTGGGATGTTTCATAATTTTTGTTTGGGTGTGGAAAAATAAAAATTAATGTGCTTTTTTTGGACTCGGGGGACATACATTATTCTATTAATTGAATTTAGTGGGATATAGTATGTTGTGTTATGGGAAGGAAACCAAGGTATTATAGGTGACCCATGGAGTATATTGAAAAGTTTTATAGGCCAAGTTTGGTTGAGATGTGGAAAATATTATCATAGGAAATAATCATCCAAATGTGTAAAGGGATTGACATGTTTTGTGGTGTGGTTTCCACAACGACGGATCTGTTATTTAAATGGGTAGAGTGTAACACCCATGTTAAAGTGATACTTAAAATGATAAATATTACTAACAATTTCAATAGGGTGTAATTTTCTCTTTATAAGAAGACCTAATTATAAAACAATGATTATGAATTATTATCATAGAGTAGTGTCAAGTTGGGTGGCATCCTATGATGTTTCTCATGGTGTGTGTGAGTGAGGAAAAGGCAGACTAAAAGAACATTTATTGGCCAATGTATGAAATCATTAGTCTGATATGTGACCCTAATGGATAATATCTTTGGGTGTACTAGTATAGAGACCTGTGATTATCATATATATATATATATATATATATTAAATTATTTTTCATGAATATTCAATAGATTACACAAACAGATTCACGATGAATGTAATAATTCAGTGTCTTTGGAAATTTAGAATCATAAAAAACTTTTCCTTAAGTGAGTTACATCATATCTAACTATTTTTTTCATAACTGTAATCCTGAATAGATATACCATAAATAATAGATTTTTTTATATCCTAGGGAAAGTATACATAAGAAATTCTGAGATCAAATTCATAGTTTGGGTAAGCTAGAGAGATAGATAAGCATAACTTGATCTTAAGTGTATGAGAACATGATTATAATATCTGAAAACCATAGACATTATATGAAAGATCATAATATTGAGTCATGGAATAAATATTGGATTTTCATAAGACATAGATCATAAGGAAACCAAATAAAATTATCCATGAGAGCATAAAATTTTAATAAGATGTAAATTTTTGGCATATACATAAGCATATAAAATCATTTTTCAAGGCCTGCCACCAAGATATTCATAACATATTAGGCTTCGTATAACCACCTGTGTACTTTAATCATGCTTGGATAACCTACCTTGTATCTTTTTTTAGGTATGGGATAACCTCCCAGGTACCATTTGAGATCATTTAACATTAATCATTATCTAATTCACAGGAGGGAGATATAGGTACCACACATCACATAATCAAAATCAAACATATGTGTGTCACAAGATCATAAAACATTCAACATATCATAATCCATTATATGTCATGGGTTTCATAAAAAATTCATCATATCATAATCTTTGGAAAAGAGACAGGTTTAATAATCATTTTATCAATTCATCATAGCATAAAATGTGAAAAATAAACAATATTCATAAGAATTTAATCAAGGTATAACCAATGGATAAAAAATGGGTTTTATAAATATCTTGTTATAATAAACCATAAAGAGAAATAATAAGAATTTATCCAAAGGTTATACCCCTAGAAAATCATAGGTGATCAACAAATGTCATATTATATGGAAAATGATTTTGAAAGACGATTTAAAACATTTCCTACGGGAACTACCTTTTCTTTCAAAATATTTTTTTGACATAAATCCTTTTTGGAAATCCATTTCTTTAGAAAAACCCATGAATTATGGTAAAGTAAACTTTAAAATCATTTATTACATTTTTTGAGGAAAATGTTTTTTATGTTTTGAAAAATTTCTTTTTAAAACATAATTTTTTTCAAACTACTTCTATTTTAAAATAACCATGAAAACATATAGAGTATTCTTAAAATAACATAATGGACATAAGTTTTGGAAGTTTTGTTCATTCAATACATGTTAAAACAAATATTCACTTTACATATTCTGTAAAAGACAAATGGAAAATGGTTGGAAAACTACACAAATATTTTATTTTATAAATTTTTGTAAAAAATTAGACATAGGTAAAAAAACATTTAAAAATAAGAGGAAACTAATAAAACATTATTGATTTTTTCTAAATACGGTTTTGGAAGAAAACTGATTTCTGTCTAAAGAGAGAAATAAAGATTGATTTTTAAAAAGATCATTTTTAAGTACCAAAAAGAATAAAAATAGTAATATTATTATCATTAATAACTATATTAGAATTAAATTCATGAGTTTCTTGAAATATATATCATAATATTTTATCATTAGAAAAAAAAAATCTTACCCAACCTTGATAAATAATGAGATTGTAACATAAAATCATTACGACTTTGGTATCATAGAATTGTAAGCCCCATGTTAGAATTAAATTAAATTTAGAATATAATATTATTGGGATAAATAAATTCAGGGTATTAAATTTCAAATGGACCGTATAGACACCTCATAAAAGAGGATTGGTTCTATAATATAACATCTTCCTCGAAGAAGGAAAACTCAGAGAAAAATCTATTACCACATTTGTAATATTTTGAATTATAATCCCCAATAATTAATAACATCAAATAAAATATTAAATATTTTGGATAAAACTTACTCTTGATTTAACATGTTATATGAACATTTTATACCCCAAAAAATAGGTGGGGAATTTTCACATGTCTCCCAAAAAATAGAGAGAGTAAAAATACTTTACTAGAAGACTTGAATTCCTTCTTAAATGTTAAAACATCATGTATATTAAATTTAATTTTTTAAAACGTATATTATAGAACCATACACATATATATCTTAACACACATGATTTACTTATGACCTTTTATTACCCATTTATTAACAATTCCATGTTAAAGTCACATTTCAAGAAATAAAAACTTTTTTTGTAAAAGTGTTGATTTGTAATTTTGGTTCATGTTACTTTGATAATGGTTATATCATATAAAAAATGTTAAACATGATATAAATATTATATAAATTAAATTTAAATGTATTTATAGTAATCCATAAAATTTAGTGATTGAAAATGAAATACATTATTCATGAAGATGGTAGGTCATATGTACGCATCAACTCTATTTCCAATTTCTTAATGAATTGAAATAAATAAAGGTAAATTTTGTATTATAATTACATAATATTTTTAATTTCATTAATATCACATATTTTCATTAAATTCATCCTTATTACCTTTCATGTAAATCGTGAATGAATAACATCGCTTCGTGAGTTGATCGTCCACCATGCACACAAGTGACATTATCGCATTCCCATAAAATAGAGAGTATAAAGGTATGTGTGATATATAAATTCCATAATGATAATAATGTCATAAATATAATATATAAATAATAAATTCATCATTTTTCTATCCTTGATAGGTGGTAATTGAAAAATGAATGATATCGATTCACAAGGCGATAATCCTCCATACACAATGACAATGATTTCATAACCCATTTGAATGAATTTGAAATGTATTGGGTCATTAAATTAACATAAAAACATATTATTATATGTAATATACTATGGTTATTATATCATCATGGTATAATAACAATAGAATGATGTTGACGTAGAAATAAAAAAATACTAGTTGATGAACTTTACTTCTTCTTCGGATATCCTCTTTAGGTTTGTACTAAAATCTAACCTAAAATGGATTTGTGTGAAAAAAAAGTCTTCTAAGATGTATGGAGAGATTTAGAAAAGAAATTTGGTAATTTCATGTCAAAAAAAAGGATTTTATGGTTTGAATAATATAGAAGAGGGGTGGACTTTAATAAGTGAGATGGGTGGAACACATGTAATATAGTGACTCGATCTTAACATACATTGATATTACATAATATCAGAAGAATATTATGAACATTAAAAAGGCTAATTCCCATGAAACATAAGATTTTAGTTTTTTTTCATGGAACACATTATTTAAATTTTGTAAAATATCATCAACATCTCTCAAAAAGATCATCCCCTTTAGTACTCATACTTCAAAACATTCTTCATAACCTCGGAAAAGGAAACACAATAAATCATGTTTCCCATATGCTCAGTAAGCATAGATAATGGGTTATATATGAATAATACTTAAAATTTTGTTATTTTAACATGAGAATAACATTATAAGATCATATCTTGAATATCAAATATCATCAACATGGGTCATGGAATAAAATTTAGAATTTCATAAGGCATGAATCTTGAGTGAATCTAGATCATGATCCATGAAATCATAACATAGGAATAAGGTATAGAATTTTTCTAGACACATTATTATGTAATATCTTTCCCTATAATCATTGGGTCATTTCTAAAACTTATTATGGAACGTTATAGAGACTACACCTACAAGGAAGAATATACCACTATCCTCCATCATAGTCCATTACTAATAGTAGCTCAGGTAACAAATTCTTCCCATATTGGATCATTTTTCATCTTCTTCCCATAATAGATCAGGTTTCATCTTCTTCTAATAGGGTATCAAGAAAATCAATCGGTTTCCCATCATTATCTCATGAGATATACATTATTACCCAATGAATTGGAGGGAGATGTAGGTCTCACCCATCTCATAATGAAATAATACATATTTTTTCCAAAAGTTCATATAAAATTCATCTTACCAAGGCCCATAAATAGATATGGGTTCCCTAAACATCATAACATAACCCATAAATTGAAATGGGTATCGTAAGCATTTCATCATATCATAGCTCATGGAAAATAGACAGGTTTCACAATCATTTAAGAAAATCATAACCCATAAAAAGAAGTAGTTTTCATATTCATTTTATCATCATAAACCCATTGAATTTAAATGGGTGTCATACACATAATTCCATCAAAAAATAAACCATTCGAAGAATGAATTTGAAGGATATTCATGGGGAATATCCCTATTAAGGAATAGAAAACACCAATGGGTGTAATCATAGATAGAAAATAATTTTAAAATATCATTTAAAAAATATATTTAGGAAAAATAAATTTAGATTTTAAAAAAAACTTTTCAAAACATAAAACATTTTGAAAACCATTTTCTTTGAAAATACCATTGAAAATATATAAAGGATAATTTTAAATCATTGAATGTAGTTTTCTTTGAAAACAATTTTAAAACATATAATGATAAAAAGAAAATATTTTGAAAACATTTTTCATTAAAAAGAAATTTAAAACATATGAATAAAGTTATAAAACCTTCTGAAAATATTTTACCTTGAAAACACCTTGATAATTGTAAATAAATCCTAAAAACATTTTAAAAACCTTTTCTTGCAAAATATCTTTCAAATCATATATAGTATGTTTGAAAAAATTCTGAAAATAATTTATTTGAAATTAAATTTAAAACATATATAGGAATCTTGAAAACATTTGTAAAACCTTTTATTTTTAAATAACCATAAAATTTAATTTAAGAACATTTTTTAAATATTTTCAGAAACATGGTTTTGGGAGAAACATTTTTTCGACTGAAGAGATAAATAATGTGGGATTTTATTAAAAACATTATTAATTATATTAAGTATAAAATGGTGAAAATGGAACAATTACATGTTGATATCCTGAATAACTAGAGTATAAGAAACTACATAATATCTCATGAGATATGGACAATAAAATTTCATCAATTGCTGCATAATTGTAAACAATATTGATAATCAATGATATTGTACCAATAAACTCATACCACTTTGGTATATTTGAATCATAATCCCCATGGGATAATAGTATTATATAGAGATTTAAATATCATGAAAATAAGTATCTTCATGATATGACATGAAATATGTTAGTATATACACATTTTAGAATAATATAGTTTCATAACATGGGATGTGCCTCAAAGAAGTAAAATTGAGGCAAAATCACTATAGCGATTTGGTAACTTTTGAATCATATTTCCCATGAAAAATTGATCATAAAATTGAATAAAAACACTATTAAATTTAATAATAATAATAATAATAATATAATACATTAATGGTATTTATATATATAACATTAAAAAAACTAGTGGTGAATATGCATAAGTCTCACATGAATAAATGTTAGGATAGAAATCCACTTACAACTTGAGTAACTATTGAATCATGATCTCGATGAAATAATAACACAAATTTAAAATTTTAATATCATAACATAAATTAAATTGATTATATAATATTTATTAGTGAAGTATACTCAACACACAATAGGGAAAAGTGGGTAACATATCATATATCTCTGATAAATAAATGAACGATGAGAAAACTCTTACAATAAGTCTTGACATTATTCATAAATATTCCAAAATCTTTTATAATAAATATAATTTTAATATAAATCTATCACATATCCTTATTAATTTATATCAAACCATATATTATTTTATTATTGAATTATATTACCCATTTATTAGAAATTTCATGTTAGATTAGCATTTCAAGTAACAATTACTTTGTTTTTTCATATATATTTGTACATTTAATTCTTGATCCATGTACTTATATCATTAATAAATTGACTAAATAATGTAAAAAAATGATATTAATATCATATATATTTTGAATATATGTATTTATAGTAATATATGAAGAATATAAATATGAAACAGAATACATCTCTCATGGAGACAGTAAGTCATCTGTACATATGAACACCTTTTCTATTTTCTTATCATATTGAAAAAAATAAATTACACATATATATATTATTATTTTATTATAATTATTATGCCTTAAATACCATAAGCGTTTAATAAACCCATCCTAATAAATCCCATGTAAATTGTGAACAAATTACATCACTTTAAAGGGGCGGCAATCCACACATCCACAAACGAATTTATTATATTCCGATAAAATGGAAGGAATTAATGTATCCGTAATATATTAATTATATAAATATAAGTAAAAAATAAATATCATAAATATCATATGAAAATATAAATTACATTATTATTTCAACTGTTTAGAGGTGTTAAGGGAAGAGCGAAGGACATCGGTTCACAAAGTAGTAATCCACCATACACACGAACAATGAATGTGTACCCATTTGATGGAAGAATGTGTCAGTGTAGTTACAAACCTTAACATAAAAAATATAATTATACAGATGATACTATGGTTATTATATAATATTTTAATAATACTAATTGATTATGCGGTGAAATAAAAAAAGTTCTTATTGAATGACGTTACTTCTTTTTGGGAAATTCCTTTTTGAATGCACCAAATGATAAATTTGATTTTATTTATGGATCATGTTTGGACATTAGGTTGATATGGAAGAATTTTGGAGAATATTTTGGATTTTTATAGATGATAAAATGGTATTTAGAGTTGTGAATTAGTGAAGGGTGAGTTTCCTTTTACATTGGAGGAGTGACATTCTTGTAAATATGAAAAGGAAATCACTATTGAGAGGTTTCCCTTACATCATGTGCCTCTAATAATATTCCATTTTATTTACAATTTTATGGTATAAATATTTCCAAAAAATTGAATTTGTACATGTTTCTATGGTATTTGGAACCTTATGTCAATGTTTAACCACTAAGTAAACTTGTTTTAATATTAATCATTATAATTAATTTTAATTACTTTCACAAATATTTTTAGTGAAAATACAAGTTCACCGTATTATAAATTAAAAATAATTCATATTCCAAATATTTAATCCATTATTAAAAATTCTAATCACATAAGTGAGGGAACCTAATATAAAAAACATGCAGATGGGATGAAAAAACTTGTTTTTAAACAGAAAATGATTAAAAGTTAGAATTATTTTATATCCAATTTCAATGATAAATTGATTAAAATGAAATATATTATATTAATATATATATATATATATAATTTATATAAAAATATTTTAAAAACAATTTAAAATATTATTTAACTATACAAATAAATTAAATGAAAAATTAGTTTTAAATTAAAATTCAGTGTTATTTTCACTATTCATCAAAAAAATGAAACTTCTGAGAGAAATACAAAAAATTCAGACAACAAAAATTTAGATAAATTGATTTAAATAATAAATTTTATTTTATCAGATAAAAATTATAAAACATTTAAAAAATATTTTCAAAATATTTTCTCCAATAAAAGGTGGTAAAATTACCTTTTAGAAAAATACCTCTTCTTATTCATATAATTAGATTTATTGTTAAATTTTTACTATCAAATATATTCTAAGAGTGTCAAAAATTTAGATTGAATATATAATATATAAATATTACTGGAAAAACTGATCAAAAGGGTTTTTTAATTATTTATATAAAATGGATTTTGTACATAGAGAAATTGTTTTCACAGAAAATAAATTTCTTTACTTGAAAATTGTTCTTACTTTCATTTCAAACTAGTTGATAACTGAAGGAATAATCTTTTTATACATGTTTAAATAATATTCTCAATATTTATTTAATCATATTCTTGACATCCATTCCAATGGATAGGTAGAAATTATAATAATATTTTAAAAATAATATTAATAGAATATTTTAGTTGAGTAAAACTTGTCATTACATGTAATACAGGAAATCGAATGAATTTGACAGTGTGTGTAATTTAATACAAGCATAATGTTTCATGTACTATAAGATAATATAAGTGATTCATGGGTTTCATGATTTACTTGGGGTTATGTGAAATACAATCCAATCTTATTCATACATATAACACAAGCTATATTCAGTCTTGCATTAAATGAAAAATGTTGAAAATATAATAAATTAATTAAAAAATATTTAAAAAACTACCAGGGTGTTGTGTTATACCCCATATGATTAATCTCTCCCTCTAAATTAATCTAGTTTATAAATGGATTGATACTTTATTGATCCATTTATATAAAACCCCATCATAAAACTTAATACTAAACATCATTTGAAAAGGGAAATTTGAAATTATAATGGTTACACAAAGTAACACATAACTAGGCTTCCACATATGAGAACATATTTTTCAAGTGAAAACATTGATATGTAAGAGAAATATAACTATAATGTTCTGATGGATAGTTATGGATAGCTTTTTTAGGATAATTTTAATGTTCACAAATCCCTAAACCAAAGACGCTTGAAAAAGGTATTTAATATCATCAAAAATTATAATAATAGTACACCATTTCATTTCAAGACTATTTTCCTAATGTAGAATAATTCTCATGGGAATATATACATAGCTAATTTCATAAAATTAGCACACTTTTTTGTGTCTGGTCAAATTTTCACATCATCTCTTACCCCAAAAATGAAGGTGAATTTCTTATGCCTAAAGCACTAACAGGTCATAAGATCCATAAGTTTAACGATAAGTTTTTCCTTATATCCTTAGATATCATCATAGAAAAATAGTTACCATATGGAATCCAATATGAAAAAATAATCATATTTCTATATAATACATTAATATCTGAGACCTTATCTGAATTTTAACTTATACTATTCTATAAATGGTTAACCTTTTAAACCTTCCAAAAATGAAAATACAATAATTTAAAAAAGAGGTAACAAAAATTATAAAAATTATATTAATATGGATCCTCCCTATAAAATAAATTATCTCTAATTTATTACATAAAAAACATGTATTCTCTTGAATCATGATAATAACCTTAATTACAATAAATCCTTATAGAAAACATTCAACATTCATTATTCCAATGTTTATTGGATATATTTATTAAATACTACAGTGTTGTAAACATCATAAATCAATTAATAATACACTTTTTCAATAAATTTTTTATCAGTTCCATATTAATCATTACTATCTAATTTAATTAATACATAATCATATCTTTATCCAACCTAAACGCTATTTTCTCATCATCAGGAACACATTAAGGGTTACATTCCCTTAATCAAACTATTATGTTTACAGTAAATAAATTCTCTAGATCATTATAACCATTGAATATATTGGTGAAAATTTTTAATGGAAAATATATAATTCACGATTCATATATCATAATTATTGAATTCCAAAACATATACACTTATATCATTAAACATTATTCTTAAAAAAATTACTGAGGATTCATCATCTTATTCCTTAATACCCCCTTACAAGAATATTAAATATGAATCATGTATTAAGGTTCCTCGACTTCAATTAAATCATTATTATTAATTTTAATGTAAAAATACTATTAGAACATCCCATACAACTCACATGTCATTCACAATCCCTTACTTATAAGTAGTATAACCAACACACATACCACCTTCCTAAATCTCCTCATTGGATTTCCACATATAGAATCAATTTTTTTAATTATATTACATTAAACATGTGAATTATTCAGTGTTAACTCAATTACTTATAGTTCCCCCATTTACTAACATCAGAAAACATAGTGTGAGTAACACATACCGTAATAAAAAAACTCATAATAATGAAAAATCACAAATAGGATGTCTAAATAATGAATCTCACATATTTAATCTATGAAACCTTAAATTAATCATCAGATATTCATAGTCACCTTTTATTTTAATCCTTAATGATGGTTTATAAGGAGTCTGGGAATTACCAAATCATATCCCCCATGAGTTTCAAAATAGGTGTGAAGCCAGGCCCATTATTGTGTACTAGTTTCTGGCTGAGTCTAGATTAATACGGTGTTTATTGGGTTGTTACCCCTATATTCAACTATTCCAGAAAAATATCCACTTGTACTATCTAGAGATGGATTTATTCATTAGAACCAACTCACTCAATCCTTTCACAAAATTCCGATACATTTTCTTAAACATTAATTCATCCTTATACTTATCCTTAGATACATCCATAGACATATCCTTTGAAATATCCCTTGGGACCTTAATAAAGTTTTCTCATCCTTGTTTCCAATGGTTGACTAAATCATTCCATTGATACCAAATCTAAATACTTGGTCTTAACAAACGTGGATATTACATCATTATAGATGAATATTTATAAAAATACAAATATACATGCCTCATTACCATAATTGTTTAGTGATTTTGGAAAAATTAAACACATTATCCTAATTTGGTAAAAGTTATTCAACATCTCACATAATGATATTCCCATTTATTACACCTACATGAAACACTTATTTATTACCTGAGGAAAGGAAACATAAGGAAGGGGTGAGCTCAAATGAACAATAATGCTAGAAGAGAATTTATGTAAGCATAATCATGAATATAAGTGTCTCAGAACATAATTATAACATTATAAAATCATTCCATTCACAAAAAATATCATATACATGAGCCGTGTAATAAATATTGGATGTTTATAATACATGAATAATTAGGGAATCAAGATCATTATCCATGAAATCATAATATAGGAATACAAAAAGTAATATTGGAAGGCATATGAACATTTAATATCATTATTTATATGTAAAGGCATATTTCCAAAACATATTAAGTAAATTCATGGTTACTACACCTATTGGGAGGGAAACACTATAATCCCTAGTCATAGTCTTTTCCATTCAATGGTTCAGGTTACACATTATTCCCATAGTGGATCAGGTTTCCACATTTTCCCATATAGGATCAGGTTTCCCCTTCTTCCCATAGTGGATCAAGCCTATCAACTTGATTCCATTCAATATTTCACAAGATAAAAATATTTACTCGATGCAATGGATGGAGATATATATATCATTTATCTCAAAATGAAATTATTCATACATGTTCCATGACATCATAAAATATTGATCATATTATAGACCATAAAAAGATATGGGTTTCCTGAACATTATAACATAAACCATTAATTGAAATTGATATCATAAACATGTCCTCATATAATATACTGTGGAAAAGAAACTGGTTTCATAATCATTTCATCAATGTAAACCCCATTAAGGGAATCAGGTTTGAAAAGAGTTTTATTAAGGTATAACCATTGAAGGGAAATGTAACACCCCAGGTAAATAAAGAATATGACATTTTCACATTTATCCATATTTGTGAATAAAATATTAATATTACTTTAAAGGGGATTCTATGCTCGATGGCGTACCCAATACGCAACAACGAGTTTCTTGGGAATCTGACGTTGCACTCTAATAATAAAATAATATTATTTTAAATGGTAGTTAACTTCTAGCCGTTGTAATGGTGGGAATGAATAGAACTAACTACAAAATGATTATATATGTTTTTCAAATATTTTTACTCTTTACAATAAATGTTAGAGGATTAAAAATGCGAAAGAATCCAATTTTAAGCGTAAACATTCTAATATTCTTTAAAAGGTTGATTAACCGCCTTTTGATGGCGAACCTCTTTTAAATCCACTATTTGACAATTTTATGTGTTATATTTGACAAAATAAAATTTTTCTTTAGAATCGGGACATCAAAATTTACTTTGTGTAAATTTTTGGTATTTTTCCGATAAAGTTCATTTTTTAATGAATAGTGAAAAATGTTGTATTTTAATTAAAAAACACTTTTTAATATAATTTATTTATATGATTATATTATATTTTTAATTGGTTTTAAAGTTAAATTAGAATATATTTTTACCATTTAATCCAATAGTGGTCATTGGAATTAATTTCACTTTGAAATTAGACTTAAACTAGTGTCAATCTTTTGATATATATTGTTTCATAAAAACGCGCTATTTTACATGAAAGCGGGAATTAATTATTAAATTAATTAATTTAACTTATATTATTTGAATTTTGTAAAATATAAATCATTTTTGAATTCGAAATATAAAAAATAGCTTAGGGTGAAGTTTTGATATTTTTCTGAAAAACTTCAATTTTTTATGAATAGTGAAACCACTAAGTGGTACTTAAAAAACTAATTTTTCATTTAAATGAAACTTTAGCACTTCTATGTTTTGAATTTAAAAAATCTGACATACATGGTTTTCATTAGGAAATAAAATTTGGTTCAATGGGATTAAAATAATTTTTTGGTGAATAGTAACTTTTATGTTTTTAATCGCGATTAGAGGTAATTAATGTAATTTAAGGTAAAAATAATATTTTAATAATATGAAATGAACTTGACACATGTCATACCCTTACTGGATGAGTCATAGCCGACCAAGACAATCCATGGGTCAACTTGGGGACCCCATGGAGCCACTTTGGTTGGAAAATGACATTAATACCTTTTTATTTAAAGTTAAAATTAAAATGTCACAAACATGTGTTGTTTTACTAAAACAATTTTTACATGGGGTTATATAAGTCATATTTTTTACTATAAATATTCATTAGAAAACTAAAAATATTTCCTACATCATGATATTTTTTTATAATTTTTAGACATTAAATAAATATATTTATTTATGACACCGTGATGATGTAGTGATTACCTCATAAATGAACGATTTAAATAAAATGAAAAGATAATGTAAAATCTAAGACCTAAACTTGTCAAAAACCTATTGTATTTTGGATTTAAAACTATTATCACCTTATCCTCTAAATATATAATTTTGGTACCTTTAAAACCCGAAAATCATTTTATAATAAAGTAATATTTTATAACTTTCCAAGAGTGCCCCTCTTCTCCTCTTATAAAAGGCCCCCACCTCTACAACTTTACACACACCTCTCAAGACTTTGGCTCGAACAACCCCTGCCCATTTCATCTCTCCGCATCCTTATCTTCATCATTTCAGCCTCACTTTTGGAATAATCCTTTCCAATGAATCCTTTGAGCTTAAATCAAAGAGAGTTACCCGTTTTAAAGGTAGTGTTTTCTCTTGTGTTCTTATGTTTTATTTTGCTTCTCCAACCCCCTAAACTCTTTTTATTATTTTCTTTTGTAACAACACCAGTATAATAAATATACTAGGATGTTTTTATGTGAAGGATTCGAGCTACACTTACACACACCTTCATCTAATGGTTAAAGAACATTCTGTTTATGTGGTTGGTGATTTTCTGCCTCACGAAACGATGATTGTTCAATATTCTTTTAACACCTTTAAAGGTGGACATTATGATGTAACTGTATTTTATATATGATATATATGTTATTTATTTTTACTATATGCTTCTGTATTTTATATTTAAATCATACCTTTATTCTTTTCATGTTGTGAAAATGCGATAATTTCATATGAGGAAGTGTGGACTACCGCCCCCTCAAGTGATGTGACTCGTTAATGCAATACATGGAATGTATAAAGAATGAAATTAATGAACATATGTGACCTATATAACATATATATTATAATGGAATTATAATATATATATATATATATATATCTAATTTATTTTTAATTCCATTAATATGACAAAAAAATGAAAGTAGCGTTCATGCGTACATACGGCCTACCGTCTCCATGAACGGTGCTTTTCATTTTTTATCTCCAAATGTCATGGAATAGTATAAAATGAATATGTACTGGATATATATGATATTTTAATCATTAATACTATTCTTTAAATGATTTACTTATAACTACATGGGCAATCATTTTCAAACAAGTTCATTTTTTTACTCATGTACCAAACATCGGCAAAAACATCCAATATGAACTAACATTATTAAACAATTAATATAACATTATAATATGTGATATGAACTGAATAATAATATTTAGAGGAGGACCTTAAGCAATTATAAATTGACCAAAGTTTATTATTCAGGAATATAAAGAAACGAACAAGACAAGTCGGACTTGAGGTAAGGGATCCAACCTCTCTCTTTCTTTTTAAGTACTCTCTTTTATGTTATTTTTTTTTAAGATCATATTTCTTATGTTTGGGGATGTTATTTTATATTCCTAATTCTGTAATTTTTATCTTCATATGATGAGAGACCCTATTTTATCTCATAAATCAATTTTTGGAAGTTTTAATTGGTGTCATTAGGCTACCGAGTTTTCGTAAGGGATTTTTCATCTCACTTTTATTCCCATGAGATTTATGCTACATTTGCCACCATTTCCTTTGAGTGGTATATGTACTTCCCATTATTCTACTATTTTTTAAATATACTTTTGTTTATGAGTATTTACATCAATGTTGTATTGTCCTTCTTTCATGGGGTGTATGTTTTGAAAGATACCCAAGTCGGTAAGGGAACCTTTCACCCTCCTCTTTTTAAAAGACTTCTTTTGTTATGTCTTTTAATTCACATACTATTAAGTTGGGATATGTTCTTATATATCCTTATTAATGTAAATTTATGTCCAAGTGATGAGATACCCTTTTTATCTCTCATCAACTCTTTTTCTGAATTTTTAAGTGATGTCGTTAGGCTGTCGAATTTTTGCAAAGGAACTTCTTAACCCAATTTTGATTCTTTGGGATAAACTTGTACTCCTTGAATATGTCATTCTATGAATATGTGTGAATAACCTGTGGTTGTTTTACACTTGATATCCACTTATATTTTGCGTATTCGTTTGTCACACATAATTATGTAATTGATTTATCCTTAATCCAAGGATACCGTCTTTGTAAGGGACTTCATCTCAATCTCCATTCAATGAGGCATATTTTGTTTTATATACAACTTTATTTTATACGGTGTATAAACCCCTTTTACCTTTATGCTTATTCAAAAGGAATATTTTTTTTATATGAAGCGTTTTACTAAACGACAAAAGGAATGTTTCTTTGTCATACGTATGCGGCAACAACGACTTCTCTGTCGCCATGACCATTATTTGAGTTTTAGCTTCCTCTACAAGCCATACCTTTTTTTTAAAATGAAAAATAAATACCATGTTTTACTTTTATTTTATTTTGGTATTAAAAATGGTTTTCATAATGTTTTTATATCAATGGGTTGTATTGATATCTTTTGATTGAAAATTTCAAATGTTATGTTTTCTTTATGCATGCTTTATGTGATACGATTATGTTATGGTTCTTGGGAATTATTATGAAGATGGGTGGTTCTGTGATAAAATAAGGGTGGGTGAGCCCGATATAGATCTCCAATGCATTGGGTAACGCGAAGGAGTTAAACATTAAGGTTTCTCTGAAGAGATTTAGGTAATATACTGTGATGGTTATTCCAAACGTAACCAAGAGGGTTACTCCCTACATAAGAATGTTATGAATGCCTCAAGTTACCTTTATGCCTTATTATTTCTATGATTTATTCATGATTTGATGTGGTATGTTAAAATGCTTATGTTTTATGAGTAAAGTATGATTTCATACATGGACTAATGTTTTCTTTTCGTACTTTTATATCCCTTACTGAGCTTTTTATGCTCATCCCAAGTTTTTGAAATGTTTTTCACAGGTCAAGGGAAAGGTGCATGATATGATGATTGTGTCAAGGATGTGTCAAGAAAGAAACCATGTTTTTATTTTAAATATGTTTCCGTTGATGGGGAAAAACCAATACTATCTTTTATGTAACCACTTTGTTTAAATGTGGAATGTAATTCATGATTTATGATCTAATTATCTAAAACTCTAAACCTGAAAAGATCCTCAATGTGAATTATCCATTTAATTCAACATTATGTAAGGTTTAAGTCCGGGTCCTTATAGTTGGTATAAGAGGTCGGTTTAGACAACTTTAGGGATTGGGAGTTTTTGTTAGACACATGATTAGTCCCTATATCTATTATTTCAGTTAAATCCTTGTTTTATAACTTTTTTTCAGGTCAAGTAATGTCGGTTACGAATGGAAGGAGAAGGATCTCAAACAACATTTCTATCTCTTACTAATGAAATGCTTGCAATAATTATTTCAAAGTCATGTTCGGATGATTGTGAAACATTTTTTAGCATACAACTCACTTGCAAGCAGTTGTTTGAGATATCAAACACCTCCACTATACCTCGTTATCATCGTGGATCATGGGTTGTATTTAGACAAATACTATTTTCACAATATTCTCATATTTTCAAGAAAGATAAATATTATCAAGGTATTTTCAAATATTTTACCTTATCAGAGGAATTTGAAGAAAATTATGATTTTAAAAATGGTGCTGAGGAAGGAGAACCTTGCGCAACCTATTTCTATTTGCTTTTAAAATATAGTATCTCAGAACATACTTATGGTATTTTAAAAGGACCAATAATATAAAGTTTCAACTCAAATTCTATCCAACTATTTTATAGAAATCATGTTTTATCAGATGTTTTGGAATTATATTTCATACATGATTATTTTCCAAAACTGTTTTTCTTTGAACACCCATATGACCCATGTTATACAAGGTGTATTTGGATGGAGGAAGAAAATGATTTTGAAGGATCTCTAAATCATTGTTGTAATGCATGGGACTTCTACCTACGTGAGAAAGATGACTATGAAACCGAGTGGACGCCATGATCAAGGAATGATGTTATTCATTTTGGGAATCGTTTTATTTTATCTTATAGTGGTAAAATAAGACTTCAAGAATCAAGATGTTGAGATCATAACGAATTTGGATGAAAATGATAGGTATAAGGAAAATATTGAGGTTAAAACATGTTAGGGTTATTTTTGGAGTTTTATAAAAAGGACAACACGCAGACCGTGTGACAACCTGTCGCATCAGACAAGCTGTGGGAATCGAACCCACAACCAAAGTGCGACTGGTATTTATCGCCTACCACTAGACTACGAGAAGTCCCTAGTTAGTATAACTTATTCTTTTTAGTTAGATGATTTTATGAATTAAGAGTAAGTTGATTTTGGTTTATCTATGGAAATTATTAACCTATCATGGAGGATATGTGATTAGGTTAATTACTTTTCAATATGAGACTTTAAGAGCAACTGATGTTATTTGGTGATAAGTGTTAATTTGTACCTTGGAAGACTATGTGATTAAATCCTTCAAATATTTTGGTTTCAATCTTAGTTTGGTTTACTTTGAATAATTTTCTGGACAAATTTTTTATTGAATGGTCTTTGTTGAACTTTGGGTATTGTTTGACAAATTTTGGAGATTAAGAATAGATTTTTTATCCTTCTGGGGTATTATCTGATCTCATACTAACCTTTTAGGTTTTAGTTTTGGTTAAGGTCTAAATACATGGGAATTATATAGTTCTCTTTTTTGGATTAGGGGATTATCTAGTAGTTGATTATAGCTCTCTTAATGTAAACAAGTCTTCCTAAATACTCATCATTTGGGGAAAGTACGAGTTTGTGTAATAAATCTAGTAAAAATTTGAAAGCCAACATGACAAGTAAGTATGTTTCCTTAAGATAAAAAATAAATTCCTCAATGAAAAGTAACTTAAAACAATATTGTTGTCTATTAAATTTTCCTACGGGGGAATCGAATACCGTTTAACCCACCCACAAGTATGTGATTTTCTTGTGGTTAACCTTCTCCTAAAGATGTTTTCTATCACTCTCCCTCAGAACATGACCCTTTGTTTTTTCCTCTATATCCATGTTTTCCTACATGGAATCCTAGTATGGGTTAACTCGAGTGACCTTTGTACTTCTCTTTCTTTATTTAAAGTGATTGTTTTACTGACTCTTGTTCCGATGTGGGATTTTCAATGAAGTTTCCAAGCCCAATTTTAAAATTGCGAGGATGCAATTCCTAAAAGGAGGGAAGGATGTAACACCCCAGGTAAATAAAGAATATGATATTTTCACATTTATCCATATTTTTGAATAAAAAATTAATATTACTTTAAAGGGGACACTATGATCGATGGCGTACTCAATACGCAACAACGAGTTTCTTGGGAATCTTATGTTGCACTCTAATAATAAAATAATATTATTTTAAATGGTAGTTAATGACTAGCTGTTGTAATGGAGGGAATGAACAGAACTAACTAAAAAATGATTATGTATGTTTGTCAAATATTTTTACTCTTTACAATAAAAGGTAGAGGATTAAAAATGCGAATGAATACAATTTTAAGCGTAAACATTCTAATATTCTTTAAAAGGTCGATTCACTGCCTTTTGATGGCGAACCTCTTTTAAATCCACTTTTTGACAATTTTATGTGTTATATTTGACAAAATAAAATTCTTCTTTAGAATCGGGACATCAAAATTTACTTTGTGTAAATTTTTGGTATTTTTTCGATAAAGTTCATTTTTTAATGAATAGTGAAAAATGTTGTATTTTAATTAAAAACCACTTTTTAATCTAATTTATTTATATGATTAGATTATCTTTTGTATTGGTTTTAAAGTGAAATTAGAATATATTTTTACCATTTAATCCAATAGTGGTCGTTGAAATTAATTTCACTTTAAAATTGGACTTAAACTAGTGTCAATCTTTTGATATACATTGTTTCATAAAAACACGCTATTTGTCATGACTACGGGAAATAATTATTAAATTAATTAATTTAACTTATATTATTTGAATTTTGTAAAATATATATCATTTTTGAATTCGTAATATCAAATATAGCTTAGGGTGAAGTTTTGGTATTTTTCTGAAAAACTTCAATTTTTGATGAATAGTGAAACCACTAAGTGGTACTTAAAAAACTAATTTTTCATTTAAATGAAACTTTACCACTTTTTTGTTTTGAATTTCAAAAATCCAACATAAATTTTTTTTCATTAGGAAGTAAAATTTGGTTCAATGGGATTAAAATAAATTTTTGGTGAATAGTAACTTTTATGTTTTTAATCGCGATTAGAGGTAATTAGTGTAATTTAAGGTAAAAATAATGTTTTAATAATATGAAATGAACTTTACACATGTACTAACCTTATTGGATGAGTAATGGACGACCAAGACAATCCATGGGTCAACTTGGGGACCCCATGGAGCCACTTTGGTTGGAAAATGACATTAATACCTTTTTATTTAAAGTTAAAATTAAAATGTCACAAACATGTGTTGTTTTACTAAAACAATTTTTACATGGGGTTATATAAGTCATATTTTTTACTATAAATATTCATTAGAAAACTAAAAATATTTCCTACATCATGATATTTTTTTATAATTTTTAGACATTAAATAAATATATTTATTTATGACACCGTGATGATGTAGTGATTACCTCATAAATGAACGATTTAAATAAAATGAAAAGATAATGTAAAATCTAAGACCTAAACTTGTCAAAAACCTATTGTATTTTGGATTTAAAACTATTATCACCTTATCCTCTAAATATATAATTTTGGTACCTTTAAAACCCGAAAATCATTTTATAATAAAGTAATATTTTATAACTTTCCAAGAGTGCCCCTCTTCTCCTCTTATAAAAGGCCCCCACCTCTACCACTTTACACACACCTCTCAAGACTTTGGCTCGAACAACCCCTGCCCATTTCATCTCTCCGCATCCTTATCTTCATCATTTCAGCCTCACTTTTGGAATAATCCTTTCCAATGAATCCTTTGAGCTTAAATCAAAGAGAGTTACCCGTTTTAAAGGTAGTGTTTTCTCTTGTGTTCTTATGTTTTATTTTGCTTCTCCAACCCCCTAAACTCTTTTTATTATTTTCTTTTGTAACAACACCAGTATAATCAATATACTAGGATGTTTTTATGTGAAGGATTCGAGCTACACTTACACACACCTTCGTCTAATGGTTAAAGAACATTCTGTTTATGTGGTTGGTGATTTTCTGCCTCACGAAACGATGATTGTTCAATATTCTTTTAACACCTTTAAAGGTGGACATTATGATGTAACTGTATTTTATATATGATATATATGTTATTTATTTTTACTATATTCTTCTGTATTTTATATTTAAATCATACCTTTATTCTTTTCATGTTGTGCAAATGCGATAATTTCATATGAGGAAGTGTGGACTACCGCCCCCTCAAGTGATGTGACTCGTTAATGCAATACATGGAATGTATAAAGAATGAAATTAATGAACATATGTGACCTATATAACATATATATTATAATGGAATTATAATATATATATATATATATATCTAATTTATTTTTAATTCCATTAATATGACAAAAAAATGAAAGTAGCGTTCATGCGTACATACGGCCTACCGTCTCCATGAACGGTGCTTTTCATTTTTTATCTCCAAATGTCATGGAATAGTATAAAATGAATATGTACTGGATATATATGATATTTTAATCATTAATACTATTCTTTAAATGATTTACTTATAACTACATGGGCAATCATTTTCAAACAAGTTCATTTTTTTACTCATGTACCAAACATCGGCAAAAACATCATATATGAACTAACATTATTAAACAATTAATATAACATTATAATATGTGATATGAACTGAATAATAATATTTAGAGGAGGTCCTTAAGCAATTATAAATTGACCAAAGTTTATTATTCAGGAATATAAAGAAACGAACAAGACAAGTCGGACTTGAGGTAAGGGATCCAACCTCTCTCTTTCTTTTTAAGTACTCTCTTTTATGTTATTTCTTTTAAGATCATATTTATTATGTTTGGGGATGTTATTTTATATTCCTAATTCTGTAATTTTTATCTTCATATGATGAGAGACCCTATTTTATCTCATAAATCAATTTTTGGAAGTTTTAATTGGTGTCATTAGGCTACCGAGTTTTCGTAAGGGATTTTTCATCTCACTTTTATTCCCATGAGATTTATGCTACATTTGCCACCATTTCCTTTGAGTGGTATATGTACTTCCCATTATTCTACTCTTTTTTAAATATACTTTTGTTTATGAGTGTTTACATCAATGTTGTATTGTCCTTCTTTCATGGGGTGTATGTTTTGAAAGATACCCAAGTCGGTAAGGGAACCTTTCACCCTCCTCTTTTTAAAAGACTTCTTTTGTTATGTCTTTTAATTCACATACTATTAAGTTGGGATATGTTCTTATATATCCTTATTAATGTAAATTTATGTCCAAGTGATGAGATACCCTTTTTATCTCTCATCAACTCTTTTTCTGAATTTTTAAGTGATGTCGTTAGGCTGTCGAATTTTTGCAAAGGAACTTCTTAACCCAATTTTGATTCTTTGGGATAAACTTGTACTCCTTGAATATGTCATTCTATGAATATGTGTGAATAACCTGTGGTTGTTTTACACTTTATATCCACTTATATTTTGCGTATTCGTTTGTCACACATAATTATGTAATTGATTTATCCTTAATCCAAGGATACCGTCTTTGTAAGGGACTTCATCTCAATCTCCATTCAATGAGGCATATTTTGTTTTATATACAACTTTCTTTTATACGGTGTATAAACCCCTTTTACTTTTATGCTTATTCAAAAGGAATATTTTTTTTATATGAAGCGTTTTACTAAACGACAAAAGGAATGTTTCTTTGTCATGCGTATGCGGCAACAACGACTTCTCTGTCGCCATGACCATTATTTGAGTTTTAGCTTCCTCTACAAGCCATACCTTTTTTTTTAAATGAAAAATAAATACCATGTTTTACTTTTATTTTATTTTGGTATTAAAAATGGTTTTCATAATGTTTTTATATCAATGGGTTGTATTGATATCTTTTGATTGAAAATTTCAAATGTTATGTTTTCTTTATGCATGCTTTATGTGATACGATTATGTTATGGTTCTTGGGAATTATTATGAAGATGGGTGGTTCTGTGATAAAATAAGGGTGGGTGAGCCCGATATAGATCTCCAATGCATTGGGTAACGCGAAGGAGTTAAACATTAAGGTTTCTCTGAAGAGATTTAGGTAATATACTGTGATGGTTATTCCAAACGTAACCAAGAGGGTTACTCCCTACATAAGAATGTTATGAATGCCTCAAGTTACCTTTATGCCTTATTATTTCTATGATTTATTCATGATTTGATGTGGTATGTTAAAATGCTTATGTTTTATGAGTAAAGTATGATTTCATACATGGACTAATGTTTTCTTTTCGTACTTTTATATCCCTTACTGAGCTTTTTATGCTCATCCCAAGTTTTTGAAATGTTTTTCACAGGTCAAGGGAAAGGTGCATGATATGATGATTGTGTCAAGGATGTGTCAAGAAAGAAACCATGTTTTTATTTTAAATATGTTTCCGTTGATGGGGAAAAACCAATACTATCTTTTATGTAACCACTTTGTTTAAATGTGGAATGTAATTCATGATTTATGATCTAATTCTCTAAAACTCTAAACCTGAAAAGATCCTCAATGTGAATTATCCATTTAATTCAACATTATGTAAGGTTTAAGTCCGGGTCCTTATAGTTGGTATAAGAGGTCGGTTTAGACAACTTTAGGGATTGGGAGTTTTTGTTAGACACATGATTAGTCCCTATATCTATTATTTCAGTTAAATCCTTGTTTTATAACTTTTTTTCAGGTCAAGTAATGTCGGTTACGAATGGAAGGAGAAGGATCTCAAACAACATTTCTATCTCTTACTAATGAAATGCTTGCAATAATTATTTCAAAGTCATGTTCGGATGATTGTGAAACATTTTTTAGCATACAACTCACTTGCAAGCAGTTGTTTGAGATATCAAACACCTCCACTATACCTCGTTATCATCGTGGATCATGGGTTGTATTTAGACAAATACTATTTTCACAATATTCTCATATTTTCAAGAAAGATAAATATTATCAAGGTATTTTCAAATATTTTACCTTATCAGAAGAATTTGAAGCAAATTATGATTTTAAAAATGGTGCTGAGGAAGGAGAACCTTGCGCAACCTATTTCTATTTGCTTTTAAAATATAGTCTCTCAGAACATACTTATGGTATTTTAAAAGGACCAATAATAGAAAGTTTCAACTCAAATTCTATCCAACTATTTTATAGAAATCATGTTTTATCAGATGTTTTGGAATTATATTTCATACATGATTATTTTCCAAAACTGTTTTTCTTTGAACACCCATATGACCCATGTTATACAAGGTGTATTTGGATGGAGGAAGAAAATGATTTTGAAGGATCTCTAAATCATTGTTGTAATGCATGGGACTTCTACCTACGTGATAAAGATGACTATGAAACCGAGTGGACGCCATGATCAAGGAATGATGTTATTCATTTTGGGAATCGTTTTATTTTATCTTATAGTGGTAAAATAAGACTTCAAGAATCAAGATGTTGAGATCGTAACGAATTTGGATGAAAATGATAGGTATAAGGAAAATATTGAGGTTAAAACATGTTAGGGTTATTTTTGGAGTTTTATAAAAAGGACAACACGCAGACCGTGTGACAACCTGTCGCATCAGACAAGCTGTGGGAATCGAACCCACAACCAAAGTGCGACTGGTATTTATCGCCTACCACTAGACTACGAGAAGTCCCTATTTAGTATAACTTATTCTTTTTAGTTAGATGATTTTATGAATTAAGAGTAAGTTGATTTTGGTTTATCTATGGAAATTATTAACCTATCATGGAGGATATGTGATTAGGTTAATTACTTTTCAATATGAGACTTTAAGAGCAACTGATGTTATTTGGTGATAAGTGTTAATTTGTACCTTGGAAGACTATGTGATTAAATCCTTCAAATATTTTGGTTTCAATCTTAGTTTGGTTTACTTTGAATAATTTTCTGGACAAATTTTTTATTGAATGGTCTTTGTTGAACTTTGGGTATTGTTTGACAAATTTTGGAGATTAAGAATAGATTTTTTATCCTTCTGGGTATTATCTGATCTCATACTAACCTTTTAGGTTTTAGTTTTGGTTAAGGTCTAAATACATGGGAATTATATAGTTCTCTTTTTTGGATTAGGGGATTATCTAGTAGTTGATTATAGCTCTCTTAATGTAAACAAGTCTTCCTAAATACTCATCATTTGGGGAAAGTACGAGTTTGTGTAATAAATCTAGTAAAATTTGAAAGCCAACATGACAAGTAAGTATGTTTCCTTAAGATAAAAAATAAATTCCTCAATGAAAAGTAACTTAAAACAAGATTGTTGTCTATTAAATTTTCCTACGGGGGAATCGAATACCGTTTAACCCACCACAAGTATGTGATTTTCTTGTGGTTAACCTTCTCCTAAACATGTTTTCTATCACTCTCCCTCAGAACATGACCATTTGTTTTTTCCTCTATATCCATGTTTTCCTACATGGAATCCTAGTATGGGTTAACTCGAGTGACCTTTGTACTTCTCTTTCTTTATTTAAAGTGATTGTTTTACTGACTCTTGTTCCGATGTGGGATTTTCAATGAAGTTTCCAAGCCCAATTTTAAAATTGCGAGGATGCAATTCCTAAAAGGAGGGAAGGATGTAACACCCCAGGTAAATAAAGAATATGATATTTTCACATTTATCCATATTTTTGAATAAAAAATTAATATTACTTTAAAGGGGACACTATGATCGATGGCGTACTCAATACGCAACAACGAGTTTCTTGGGAATCTTATGTTGCACTCTAATAATAAAATAATATTATTTTAAATGGTAGTTAATGACTAGCTGTTGTAATGGAGGGAATGAACAGAACTAACTAAAAAATGATTATGTATGTTTGTCAAATATTTTTACTCTTTACAATAAAAGGTAGAGGATTAAAAATGCGAATGAATACAATTTTAAGCGTAAACATTCTAATATTCTTTAAAAGGTCGATTCACTGCCTTTTGATGGAGAACCTCTTTTAAATCCACTTTTTGACAATTTTATGTGTTATATTTGACAAAATAAAATTCTTCTTTAGAATCGGGACATCAAAATTTACTTTGTGTAAATTTTTGGTATTTTTTCGATAAAGTTCATTTTTTAATGAATAGTGAAAAATGTTGTATTTTAATTAAAAACCACTTTTTAATCTAATTTATTTATATGATTAGATTATCTTTTGTATTGGTTTTAAAGTGAAATTAGAATATATTTTTACCATTTAATCCAATAGTGGTCGTTGAAATTAATTTCACTTTAAAATTGGACTTAAACTAGTGTCAATCTTTTGATATACATTGTTTCATAAAAACACGCTATTTGTCATGACTACGGGAAATAATTATTAAATTAATTAATTTAACTTATATTATTTGAATTTTGTAAAATATATATCATTTTTGAATTCGTAATATCAAATATAGCTTAGGGTGAAGTTTTGGTATTTTTCTGAAAAACTTCAATTTTTGATGAATAGTGAAACCACTAAGTGGTACTTAAAAAACTAATTTTTCATTTAAATTAAACTTTACCACTTTTTTGTTTTGAATTTCAAAAATCCAACATAAATTTTTTTCATTAGGAAGTAAAATTTGGTTCAATGGGATTAAAATAAATTTTTGGTGAATAGTAACTTTTATGTTTTTAATCGCGATTAGAGGTAATTAGTGTAATTTAAGGTAAAAATAATGTTTTAATAATATGAAATGAACTTTACACATGTACTAACCTTATTGGATGAGTAATGGACGACCAAGACAATCCATGGGTCAACTTGGGGACCCCATGGAGCCACTTTGGTTGGAAAATGACATTAATACCTTTTTATTTAAAGTTAAAATTAAAATGTCACAAACATGTGTTGTTTTACTAAAACAATTTTTACATGGGGTTATATAAGTCATATTTTTTACTATAAATATTCATTAGAAAACTAAAAAGATTTCCTACATCATGATATTTTTTTATAATTTTTAGACATTAAATAAATATATTTATTTATGACACCGTGATGATGTAGTGATTACCTCATAAATGAACGATTTAAATAAAATGAAAAGATAATGTAAAATCTAAGACCTAAACTTGTCAAAAACCTATTGTATTTTGGATTTAAAACTATTATCACCTTATCCTCTAAATATATAATTTTGGTACCTTTAAAACCCGAAAATCATTTTATAATAAAGTAATATTTTATAACTTTCCAAGAGTGCCCCTCTTCTCCTCTTATAAAAGGCCCCCACCTCTACCACTTTACACACACCTCTCAAGACTTTGGCTCGAACAACCCCTGCCCATTTCATCTCTCCGCATCCTTATCTTCATCATTTCAGCCTCACTTTTGGAATAATCCTTTCCAATGAATCCTTTGAGCTTAAATCAAAGAGAGTTACCCGTTTTAAAGGTAGTGTTTTCTCTTGTGTTCTTATGTTTTATTTTGCTTCTCCAACCCCCTAAACTCTTTTTATTATTTTCTTTTGTAACAACACCAGTATAATCAATATACTAGGATGTTTTTATGTGAAGGATTCGAGCTACACTTACACACACCTTCGTCTAATGGTTAAAGAACATTCTGTTTATGTGGTTGGTGATTTTCTGCCTCACGAAACGATGATTGTTCAATATTCTTTTAACACCTTTAAAGGTGGACATTATGATGTAACTGTATTTTATATATGATATATATGTTATTTATTTTTACTATATGCTTCTGTATTTTATATTTAAATCATACCTTTATTCTTTTCATGTTGTGCAAATGCGATAATTTCATATGAGGAAGTGTGGACTACCGCCCCCTCAAGTGATGTGACTCGTTAATGCAATACATGGAATGTATAAAGAATGAAATTAATGAACATATGTGACCTATATAACATATATATTATAATGGAATTATAATATATATATATATATATATCTAATTTATTTTTAATTCCATTAATATGACAAAAAAATGAAAGTAGCGTTCATGCGTACATACGGCCTACCGTCTCCATGAACGGTGCTTTTCATTTTTTATCTCCAAATGTCATGGAATAGTATAAAATGAATATGTACTGGATATATATGATATTTTAATCATTAATACTATTCTTTAAATGATTTACTTATAACTACATGGGAAATCATTTTCAAACAAGTTCATTTTTTTACTCATGTACCAAACATCGGCAAAAACATCCAATATGAACTAACATTATTAAACAATTAATATAACATTATAATATGTGATATGAACTGAATAATAATATTTAGAGGAGGTCCTTAAGCAATTATAAATTGACCAAAGTTTATTATTCAGGAATATAAAGAAACGAACAAGACAAGTCGGACTTGAGGTAAGGGATCCAACCTCTCTCTTTCTTTTTAAGTACTCTCTTTTATGTTATTTCTTTTAAGATCATATTTATTATGTTTGGGGATGTTATTTTATATTCCTAATTCTGTAATTTTTATCTTCATATGATGAGAGACCCTATTTTATCTCATAAATCAATTTTTGGAAGTTTTAATTGGTGTCATTAGGCTACCGAGTTTTCGTAAGGGATTTTTCATCTCACTTTTATTCCCATGAGATTTATGCTACATTTGCCACCATTTCCTTTGAGTGGTATATGTACTTCCCATTATTCTACTCTTTTTTAAATATACTTTTGTTTATGAGTATTTACATCAATGTTGTATTGTCCTTCTTTCATGGGGTGTATGTTTTGAAAGATACCCAAGTCGGTAAGGGAACCTTTCACCCTCCTCTTTTTAAAAGACTTCTTTTGTTATGTCTTTTAATTCACATACTATTAAGTTGGGATATGTTCTTATATATCCTTATAAATGTAAATTTATGTCCAAGTGATGAGATACCCTTTTTATCTCTCATCAACTCTTTTTCTGAATTTTTAAGTGATGTCGTTAGGCTGTCGAATTTTTGCAAAGGAACTTCTTAACCCAATTTTGATTCTTTGGGATAAACTTGTACTCCTTGAATATGTCATTCTATGAATATGTGTGAATAACCTGTGGTTGTTTTACACTTGATATCCACTTATATTTTGCGTATTCGTTTGTCACACATAATTATGTAATTGATTTATCCTTAATCCAAGGATACCGTCTTTGTAAGGGACTTCATCTCAATATCCATTCAATGAGGCATATTTTGTTTTATATACAACTTTCTTTTATACGGTGTATAAACCCCTTTTACTTTTATGCTTATTCAAAAGGAATATTTTTTTTATATGAAGCGTTTTACTAAACGACAAAAGGAATGTTTCTTTGTCATGCGTATGCGGCAACAACGACTTCTCTGTCGCCATGACCATTATTTGAGTTTTAGCTTCCTCTACAAGCCATACCTTTTTTTTAAAATGAAAAATAAATACCATGTTTTACTTTTATTTTATTTTGGTATTAAAAATGGTTTTCATAATGTTTTTATATCAATGGGTTGTATTGATATCTTTTGATTGAAAATTTCAAATGTTATGTTTTCTTTATGCATGCTTTATGTGATACGATTATGTTATGGTTCTTGGGAATTATTATGAAGATGGGTGGTTCTGTGATAAAATAAGGGTGGGTGAGCCCGATATAGATCTCCAATGCATTGGGTAACGCGAAGGAGTTAAACATTAAGGTTTCTCTGAAGAGATTTAGGTAATATACTGTGATGGTTATTCCAAACGTAACCAAGAGGGTTACTCCCTACATAAGAATGTTATGAATGCCTCAAGTTACCTTTATGCCTTATTATTTCTATGATTTATTCATGATTTGATGTGGTATGTTAAAATGCTTATGTTTTATGAGTAAAGTATGATTTCATACATGGACTAATGTTTTATTTTCGTACTTTTATATCCCTTACTGAGCTTTTTATGCTCATCCCAAGTTTTTGAAATGTTTTTCACAGGTCAAGGGAAAGGTGCATGATATGATGATTGTGTCAAGGATGTGTCAAGAAAGAAACCATGTTTTTATTTTAAATATGTTTCCGTTGATGGGGAAAAACCAATACTATCTTTTATGTAACCACTTTGTTTAAATGTGGAATGTAATTCATGATTTATGATCTAATTCTCTAAAACTCTAAACCTGAAAAGATCCTCAATGTGAATTATCCATTTAATTCAACATTATGTAAGGTTTAAGTCCGGGTCCTTATAGTTGGTATAAGAGGTCGGTTTAGACAACTTTAGGGATTGGGAGTTTTTGTTAGACACATGATTAGTCCCTATATCTATTATTTCAGTTAAATCCTTGTTTTATAACTTTTTTTCAGGTCAAGTAATGTCGGTTACGAATGGAAGGAGAAGGATCTCAAACAACATTTCTATCTCTTACTAATTAAATGCTTGCAATAATTATTTCAAAGTCATGTTCGGATGATTGTGAAACATTTTTTAGCATACAACTCACTTGCAAGCAGTTGTTTGAGATATCAAACACCTCCACTATACCTCGTTATCATCGTGGATCATGGGTTGTATTTAGACAAATACTATTTTCACAATATTCTCATATTTTCAAGAAAGATAAATATTATCAAGGTATTTTCAAATATTTTACCTTATCAGAAGAATTTGAAGCAAATTATGATTTTAAAAATGGTGCTGAGGAAGGAGAACCTTGCGCAACCTATTTCTATTTGCTTTTAAAATATAGTCTCTCAGAACATACTTATGGTATTTTAAAAGGACCAATAATAGAAAGTTTCAACTCAAATTCTATCCAACTATTTTATAGAAATCATGTTTTATCAGATGTTTTGGAATTATATTTCATACATGATTATTTTCCAAAACTGTTTTTCTTTGAACACCCATATGACCCATGTTATACAAGGTGTATTTGGATGGAGGAAGAAAATGATTTTGAAGGATCTCTAAATCATTGTTGTAATGCATGGGGCTTCTACCTACGTGAGAAAGATGACTATGAAACCGAGTGGACGCCATGATCAAGGAATGATGTTATTCATTTTGGGAATCGTTTTATTTTATCTTATAGTGGTAAAATAAGACTTCAAGAATCAAGATGTTGAGATCGTAACGAATTTGGATGAAAATGATAGGTATAAGGAAAATATTGAGGTTAAAACATGTTAGGGTTATTTTTGGAGTTTTATAAAAAGGACAACACGCAGACCGTGTGACAACCTGTCGCATCAGACAAGCTGTGGGAATCGAACCCACAACCAAAGTGTGACTGGTATTTATCGCCTACCACTAGACTACGAGAAGTCCCTAGTTAGTATAACTTATTCTTTTTAGTTAGATGATTTTATGAATTAAGAGTAAGTTGATTTTGGTTTATCTATGGAAATTATTAACCTATCATGGAGGATATGTGATTAGGTTAATTACTTTTCAATATGAGACTTTAAGAGCAACTGATGTTATTTGGTGATAAGTGTTAATTTGTACCTTGGAAGACTATGTGATTAAATCCTTCAAATATTTTGGTTTCAATCTTAGTTTGGTTTACTTTGAATAATTTTCTGGACAAATTTTTTATTGAATGGTCTTTGTTGAACTTTGGGTATTGTTTGACAAATTTTGGAGATTAAGAATAGATTTTTTATCCTTCTGGGTATTATCTGATCTCATACTAACCTTTTAGGTTTTAGTTTTGGTTAAGGTCTAAATACATGGGAATTATATAGTTCTCTTTTTTGGATTAGGGGATTATCTAGTAGTTGATTATAGCTCTCTTATTGTAAACAAGTCTTCCTAAATACTCATCATTTGGGGAAAGTACGAGTTTGTGTAATAAATCTAGTAAAATTTGAAAGCCAACATGACAAGTAAGTATGTTTCCTTAAGATAAAAAATAAATTCCTCAATGAAAAGTAACTTAAAACAAAATTGTTGTCTATTAAATTTTCCTACGGGGGAATCGAATACCGTTTAACCCACCACAAGTATGTGATTTTCTTGTGGTTAACCTTCTCCTAAACATGTTTTCTATCACTCTCCCTCAGAACATGACCCTTTGTTTTTTCCTCTATATCCATGTTTTCCTACATGGAATCCTAGTATGGGTTAACTCGAGTGACCTTTGTACTTCTCTTTCTTTATTTAAAGTGATTGTTTTACTGACTCTTGTTCCGATGTGGGATTTTCAATGAAGTTTCCAAGCCCAATTTTAAAATTGCGAGGATGCAATTCCTAAAAGGAGGGAAGGATGTAACACCCCAGGTAAATAAAGAATATGATATTTTCACATTTATCCATATTTTTGAATAAAAAATTAATATTACTTTAAAGGGGACACTATGATCGATGGCGTACTCAATACGCAACAACGAGTTTCTTGGGAATCTTATGTTGCACTCTAATAATAAAATAATATTATTTTAAATGGTAGTTAATGACTAGCTGTTGTAATGGAGGGAATGAACAGAACTAACTAAAAAATGATTATGTATGTTTGTCAAATATTTTTACTCTTTACAATAAAAGGTAGAGGATTAAAAATGCGAATGAATACAATTTTAAGCGTAAACATTCTAATATTCTTTAAAAGGTCGATTCACTGCCTTTTGATGGCGAACCTCTTTTAAATCCACTTTTTGACAATTTTATGTGTTATATTTGACAAAATAAAATTCTTCTTTAGAATCGGGACATCAAAATTTACTTTGTGTAAATTTTTGGTATTTTTTCGATAAAGTTCATTTTTTAATGAATAGTGAAAAATGTTGTATTTTAATTAAAAACCACTTTTTAATCTAATTTATTTATATGATTAGATTATCTTTTGTATTGGTTTTAAAGTGAAATTAGAATATATTTTTACCATTTAATCCAATAGTGGTCGTTGAAATTAATTTCACTTTAAAATTGGACTTAAACTAGTGTCAATCTTTTGATATACATTGTTTCATAAAAACACGCTATTTGTCATGACTACGGGAAATAATTATTAAATTAATTAATTTAACTTATATTATTTGAATTTTGTAAAATATATATCATTTTTGAATTCGTAATATCAAATATAGCTTAGGGTGAAGTTTTGGTATTTTTCTGAAAAACTTCAATTTTTGATGAATAGTGAAACCACTAAGTGGTACTTAAAAAACTAATTTTTCATTTAAATGAAACTTTACCACTTTTTTGTTTTGAATTTCAAAAATCCAACATAAATTTTTTTCATTAGGAAGTAAAATTTGGTTCAATGGGATTAAAATAAATTTTTGGTGAATAGTAACTTTTATGTTTTTAATCGCGATTAGAGGTAATTAGTGTAATTTAAGGTAAAAATAATGTTTTAATAATATGAAATGAACTTTACACATGTACTAACCTTATTGGATGAGTAATGGACGACCAAGACAATCCATGGGTCAACTTGGGGACCCCATGGAGCCACTTTGGTTGGAAAATGACATTAATACCTTTTTATTTAAAGTTAAAATTAAAATGTCACAAACATGTGTTGTTTTACTAAAACAATTTTTACATGGGGTTATATAAGTCATATTTTTTACTATAAATATTCATTATAAATATAAAAATATTTCCTACATCATGATATTTTTCTTATAATTTTTATACATTAAATAAATATATTTATTTATGACACCGTGATGATGCAGTGATTACCTCATAAATGAACGATTTAAATAAAATGAAAAGATAATGTAATATCTAAGACCTACACTTGTCAAAAACCTATTGGATGTGTTTATTTAGAAATATTATCACCTTATCCTCGAAATATATAATTTTGGGACATTTAAAATCCGAAAATCATTTTATAATAAAGTAATATTTTATAACTTTCCAAGAGTGCCCCTCTTCTCCTCTTATAAAAGGCCCCCACCTCTACCACTTTACACACACCTCTAAAGCCTTTGGCTAGGCCAACCCCTGCCCATTTCATCTCTCCACATACCTCTCTTCATAATTTAATCCTCACTTTGGGCAGAATCCTTTCCAAGGAATCCTTTGATCTTAAATCAAAGAGAGTTACCCATTTTAAAGGTAGTGTTTTCACTTGTGTTCTTATGTTTTATTTTGCTTCTCCAACCCCATAAACTCTTTTTATTCTTTTCTTTTGTAAAAACACCAGTATCTTAAATATACTAGGATTTGTTTATGTGAGTTATTCGAGTTACACTTACACACACCTTCGTATAATGGTTAAAAAACATATTGTTTATGTGGTTGGCGATTTTCTGCCTCACGAAACGATGATTGTTCAATATTTGTTTAACTCCTTTAAAGGTGGCCATTATGATGTAACTGTATTTTATATATGATATTTATTGTATTTATGTTTACTATATGCTTCTGTATTTTGTATTTAAAACATACCTTTATTCTTTTCATGTTGTGCAAATGCGATAATTTCATATGAGGAAGTGTGGACTATCACCCCCTCAAGTGATGTGACTCGTTAATGCAATACATGGAATGTATAAAGAATGAAATTAATGAACATATGTGATATATATAACATATATATTATAATGGAATTATAATATATATCTCTCATTTATTTTTAATTCCATTAATATGACAAAAAAATGAAAGTAGCGTTCATGCGTACGTACGGCCTACCGTCTCCATGAACGGTGCTTTTCATTTTTTATCTCCAAATGTTATGGAATATTATAAAATGAATATGTACGGGATATATATGATATTTTAATCATTAATACTATTCTGTAAATGATTTACTTATAACTACATGGGCAATCATTTTCAAACAAGTTCATTTTTTTACTCATGTACCAAACATCAGCAAAAACATATGATATGAACTAACATTATTAAACAACTATTATAACATTATAATATGTGATATTAACTGAATAATAATCTTTAAAGGAGTTCCTTAAGCAATTATAAATTGACCAAAGTTTATTATTTAGGAATATAAATAAATGAACAAGACAATTCGGACTTGAGGTAAGGGATCCAACCTCTCTCTTTCTTTTTAAGTACTCTCTTTTATGTCATTTATTTTAAGCTCATATTTATTATGTTTAGGGATGTTATTTTATATTACTCATTCTGTAATTTTTATGTTCATATTATGTGAGACCCTATTTGATCTCATAAATCCATTTTTGGATGTTTTAATTGGCGTCGTTAGGCTGCCGAGTTTTCATAAGGGATTTTTCATCTCACTTTTATTCCCATGAGATTTATGCTACATTTTCCACCATTTTCTTTGAGTGGTATATGTACTGCCCATTATTCTACTCTTTGTGTAATATACTTTCATTTATGAGTATTTACATCAATGTTGTATTTTCCTTCTTTCATGGGGTGTATGTTTTGAAAGATACCCAAGTCGGTAAGGGAACCTTTCACCCTCCTCTTTTTAAAAGACTTATTTTGTTATGTATTTTAATTCACATAATATTAAGTTGGGATATGTTATTCTATATCCTAATTAATTTAAATTTTATGTCCAAGTGATGAGATACCCTTTTATCTCTCATCAACTCTTTTTTTGAATTTTCAAGTGACGCCGTTAGGCTGTCGAATTTTTGCAAGGGAACTTCTTAACCCAATTTTGATTCTTTGGGATAAAATTGTACTCCTTGAATATGTGATTCTATGAATATGTGTGAATAACCTGTGATTCTTTTACAATTGATATCCACTTATATTTGGTGTATTCATTTGTCACACATAATTATGTAATTGATTTATCCTTAATCCAAGGATACCGTCTTTGTAAGGGACTTCGTCTCAATCTCTATTCATTGAGGAATATTTTGTTTTATACACAACTTTCTTTTATATAGTGTATAAACCCCTTTTACTTTTACGCTTATTCAAAAGGAATCATTTTTATACGAAGCGTTTTACTAAATGACAAAAGGAATGTTTCTTTGTTGTACGTATGCGGCGACAACGACTTCTCCGCCGCCGTGACCATTATTTGAGTTTTGGCTTCCTCTACAAGCCATACCTTCTTTTTAAATGAAAAATAAATAAAAAATTTTACTTTTATTTTATTTTGGTATTAAAAATGGTTTTCATAATGTTTTTATATCAATGGGTTGTATTGATATCTTGTGATTGAAAAGTGGAAATGTTATGTTTCCTTTATGCATGTTTTATGTGATACGATTATGTTATGGTTCATGGGCATTATTATGAAGATGGGTGGTTCCGTGATAAACTGAGGGCGGGTCAGCCCGATATAGCTCTCCAATGTATTTAGTAATGCAAATTAGTTAAACGTTAAGGTTTCTCCAAAGAGATTTAGGGAATATACTGTGATGGGTATTCCAAACGTAACCAGGAGGGTTACTCCCCACGTAATAATGTTTTGAATGCCTCAAGTTACCTTTATGCCTTATGATTTCTATGATTTATTCGTGATTTGATGTGGTATGTTAAAATGCTTATGTTTTATGAGTAAAGTATGATTTCATACATGGACAAATGTTTTCTTTTCATACTTTTATATCCCTTACTGAGCTTTTTTATGCTCATCCCAAGTTTTTGAAATGTTTTTCAAAGGTCAAGGGAAAGGTGCATGATATGGTGATTGTGTCAAGGATGTGTCAAGAAAGAAACCATGTTTTATTTTAAATATGCTTCTGTTGATGGGGAAAACCAATACTATCTTTTATGTAACCAATTTGTTTAAATGTGTAATGTAATTCATGATTTATGATCTAATTCTCTAAAACTCTAAATCTGAAAAGATCATCAATGTGAATTATTCATTTAATTCAACATTAAGTAAGGTTTATGGTCGGGGCCTTATAGGAAATGGGTGTCATAAACATCATACCATTTAGACATAAACCATTCAAAGAAATAATATGAATATTATTCAATTATCATATACCTAGTGAGGAATATGTAACACCATAGTTTTCATCTTAGATGGAAAATAATTTTTGAAGATTCATTAAAAACATTTTCTTGAGGAAAGTTCTCCTTTCTTATTTGAAAAGTGATTTTAAATAATAAGCAATCATGAAAACCTTTTTTTATGAAAATACTTTTTAAAACATATAAATGAATATTTAAAATCATTGAAAACCATTTTCCTTGAAAAAACTTTGAAAAATTATAAATAAATCATGAAAACAATTTGAAAAACATTTTCATTGAAAGAAAATTATAAAATTATAAATAATTTAGGAAAAAAAATTGAAACCGTTTAATTTAAAAAAACATTGACAATTTATAAATAAATATTAAAAAAATTTAAAACCATTCATTCGTAAATAATTTTGAAAACATAAAATGGAATGTTTGAAACATTTTGAAATTATTTTCATTGAAAATAAAACATAAAACGTATAAAAAATACTTAAATACTTTTGCAACCCTTTTATGTGATAATATCCAAAAAATATCATTTAAAACATTTTTAAAACATTTTTAGTTATGTATATAAACCAAAAATTAGGAAGTAGTGATAAATAGAGAATATATCTCAAATAAATAAATGCCAGACAACAAAACCCTTACCTTAAGTCTTGAGTTTCTTTGTATTTGTTAAAACATCATGTATCAAAAATATAATTTTATTATACATTTTCCAAAAGAACATATTCTTATATATCATACAATATATGATTTTATTATAACTTTATATAAGTAGTTAATTAAAAATTTCATGTTAAAGTTATGTTTCGGGTCATAATCACTTTGTTTTTCGTATATGTTTTCACATGTTATTATTGATCTTATTACTTATATCATGATTTAATTATTTTCATAATTTCAATCATGATATAAATTTAAATTATATTCTGTATATAATTGTTTATAATAATATATAAGATATATAAATACGAAATTGAATACATCATTTCTAGAAACGGTATGTCGTACATATGCATGAATGTTGTTCCTATTTTCTTGTCGTATTGAAAGAAAGAAAGTAAATGAAATACGTCTATATATATATTATAATTATAGTCGAATTATTATGTCATTAATATCATATATTTTTCCTAAATTCATAGTTAATTCCATTTAATGTGTGAATGAATCACATCACATTGAGGAGGCGGTAGTCCACAAGTCCACAAACGATGTTATCATATACCCACAAAATGGATAGCATGAATGGACATGTTATATGATAGTTATAGAAATATAAATAAAACAAAGATATCCTATATATAATATAAAAATATAATTTTTATCCTTATTTATATCCTTGATATGTGGTAATAGAATAAAAAACAACATTGATTTGTTAGTCAATAGTCTATCGTACACAGGAATGATGATTTTGTATCCCGTTTGATGGAATTATTTTTGAATGTATATTGAAAAATTAAAATAAATAAATATTAGTATCTTTATGATATTTTGGTTATTAAATAATTAGTTATTAATAAAAATTATGAGGGTGGAGAGGGTAAATAAAAAAGTACTTGTTGAAGGATGATACCTCTTATTTGGGTAATTTCTTTTGGTTTGCCAAAAAGGGATAACTTGGATAGCTTTATGCCAACATTCGTTTTTATAAAATTAGAGTAGGTAATATGGAAGCTTATTTTGGGAGGGTCTGTATGAGAAAAGTGTCTTAATATGTGTGAATAAGTGATGATGGCGCATTCAGTTTTTTAGTGGAGGAGTGGTATTCTTGTAAATATGAAATAGGTAAACACTATTGAGAGGTCTTCCTTACATTATGTGCCTCAAATAATTTTATACATTCAATACAAGTAATTTTATGGTCAAAATATTTCCATAAAATAATTTTTAGAAATTTTTATTGGGTATTTATCCCCTTAGATTAATTTTTAACCACAAAACATGTTTTTACCTTAATCACTTTAAATAATTTTAATTACTGTGACAAATATTTTTAGTCAAAAACATAGTTTCCCTTATTTAACATTATGAATTATTCTGATTCAAAATATGGAATCCATTTTTTAAAATTATAAACATATAAGTGGAAGAAATTAATTTAATAATAATCCAGCGGATTGGACGAAACAATAAGTCTTTAAATTGAAAATGATCAAAATATAGACTTTTTTTATATCCTATTTAAATCTAAAATTGATTCCAATTACCTAAATTGCATTAATAAAAAAATAATGGATATAAATATAATTAAAATATATTTTAAATTTAATATAACTATATAAATAAATAATATTATAATGAAGCTTCCAATTAAAACTATGTTATTTTCACTATTCATCAAAAAATAAATCTTCTTTGAAAAATACCAAAAAAACACCCTATGTAAATTATGATATTCCACTTTCAAAAAATTACTTTTATTTATTCAATAAACAGTATATATGTTTAAAAAATTTATATCTAAAATAGGTTCTCCATTAAAATACTGTAAAATTACCTTTTAGAAATATATCACTTTTTATTCATATAATTTAATTTATTCTTATCTTACTCCTGTAAAATATATTGTATGAGTTTCAAAAAATTTGAATTCATATGTAATATATTAATATTATTAAAATAATCCATTAAAAGTGGTACATTTAATTTATTGAGCTAGAATCTTGTATATACATAGATAAATACATTTATTAAAAAATGAATTTATTTATTTTCAAATAGTTCTTACATACATTTTTAGATAATTGATATCCAATGGTCACATTTTTCATACATGTGTAAATAATATTTTTAACCTTTAATTAATATTATATTTAACTTCTATTCTAATAACTTGGTGGAAAATATAATAATATTTTATTACCATATTAATAGTATATTTATGTTTTGTAAAAAAATACCTTGTCTATTACCCGAGGTATCAAAGGAACATAAAATTGCGTGTAACGCAAGAAAAACAAAGGATTGCATGTACGGTATTCTAATCTAAGGGTTGTGTGTAGTGAAACTTTAATTTTTTTTGACACGAAACACAAGAAAACATAGTTTTTTCATATAAAAAAACTAAACTCAATGTTATGCGAAATGAAAAATGTTAAAAAGATTAAATTATTTCAAAAAATATATTTCACAAAATATTGGGCTGTTATATGTAATTGTTCAAGTGAAAATGGTGTATCCATGCTTTTATCATGAAATAAGAATAAAAAATGATCTATTATCTACACTGTAAGAGTTAAGTTCCAAATATTACCATCTCATGGGTGTCGGAAAAAATATCTTTTTACTTTAACCCTTATCATTATACTTTAACCTGTTGATACACCCATTTTTACCTTAACCATTGTAAATAATTTTTTCTATTTCACTCTTCATATTGGTCAAAAATTATGTTAACATTATTAGATGATATAAATTATTATGGTTTAAAATATTGAATCCATTTCCGAAAATTCAATTAAAATATGAGGAATGTTTTAATTTAAACGTTACCCCATAGACACGATGAGAAATCTTGTTTCCAAAGTGAAAATATTAAAAAGTTTGAAATATTTTTATATACAAATTAAATATAAAATTTATTAAAATTATAAAATTTGGATTAGTAGATATATAATTGAACTAATTTTACATAAAAAAATAAAAAATATAATTTTTCATTATAAATAAGAAAAATGAAAAGGCTGATTACAATTACAATTCAGTATCTTTCACTATTCATAAAAAATGAGACCTTTTGGAAAAATACAAAAAATTAACCAATGTTATTTTGGACCTAATTATTTTAATAATGATTTTTATTTTATCAAAATTATTTTATAAAAGTGTCATAAAATAAGTTTTTATTTTTTTTCCAAATTTCAAAAAACATTTTTTGAAAAAATGGTAGTTTCGAAACATATAAATACATTTCTAAAAATTATTTATTTTATTATCAATATGTTTTCTTTATATAAATACATTATAAATAACATTAATAAGTATTTAATACTATTTATATCACTATTTTCAATGGATAAGTTGTAACATTCATGTTTAAATGACTATATTAACAATATATATTAGTTTTGTTAAGACATAGTGTCATTTGTAATGCAAGATAAACTGGTTTTGTGAATAGAACAAAAATAACTCTGTGTAATGTGTAACGCAAGATATAAGGAAAATATAGTTTATTTGAAATAATAATAATTTATAAAATATCAGAGTGTTGCATTATACCAACCATAAGTATAAATTTCTCCCTCTAAATTCATCAGTCTGATACGAACAAATAAGAATACTTTTGCCTCATCATATCCTCATGTTCTCACATAGAATACTCAAACTGGTGGTTTTGGAAAAAATATCAACCTGGTTGGTGGAATAATTTCATATAACTTTAACAGTATGATCTTGAATCTCTATTGTGTGTTCCTCATAAGAAATATCTTAATCTAGAGGTATGACCTCTTAGTTCAGTACATGTGATTGGTTGGGTATAAATTTCCTCAAGAGAGATACATAGAACCCAACATGGAATTAAGAGAGGTTTGGTTAATGCACCAACCGATATGATTCTATCCCGATGCGGTTAATAATTTCAAAGGGATCAATATAGCTAATGAATAGTTTCCCTTTCTTCGTGAATCTCATAACTTTCTTTTGTGGATAAATTCTTAGAAACACATTTTCCCTAACTTCAAATTCTAGATCATTACAGCGACTATGAACATATATTTTCTTCTAAATGATTTGATGTGTTATTGAAGGGAACTAACCTCATATACCATTTCTTTATCTATCTCAATTATTAATAGATTTATTTCTCTAATTTCATTCCAGCACATTGGAGCTCTACATTTATTTCCATATATAGATTTATAAGGATCTATTTGAATTCAATAGTGGAAGCTATTATTGTAGGAAAACTCCACTAGAAGAAGGTGTTTATACCAATAACCTGTTAAATCTAATAAATAAGAACTAAAAATATCCTATAGGGTTTTAATAGTTCTTTCAAACTGGTCATCTATTTAAGGATGATATGAAGTGCTGACACTCAACCATATGTTAATTGATTTCTGAAGACTTATACATAATATTGAGGAAAACCATAAATCCCAATCAGACACAATGAAATTTTATACTCTATTAAAACTTACCACTTTCTTAATGAATATCACAAAAATATGATTTACATATAATTCTTTTATAATAGTGATGAATTATGATAACTTAGTAAGGGAATAAACTATAACCCATGTTGAATTTTTCCATTTAGATGTTTTGGTGAGTCCAACGACAAAATTTTTTGTGCCACAATGGTATGGATAGTGTATGTAACAAATCCTTATAATTTTATCTCTAATAATGATCTTACATACATAACAATCACTGAGATACAATATTTTTGATATCCCTCTTCGTGAAAACTGACTACATATACTCTTTAAAATCTCTTGGCATCTTCAAACATCCTAGATAAATAGATAATGAAAAACAATGATAATCCTCTAACAATTCCTTTTTTAAGTTTAGTATGGATGGATCATGTACACGATTCATGAACATTATCATTTCATCATGATCATGGTTAAGCTCAGGAAAATTTCAATACTTATTTTTCAGCACTAAATTTTTCTTATGTGACTTTTTAATATTAACATAAATAGATTATTCAATATTCAGGTTAGAAGGATGATATTTCTCCCAATAATTTAGAATTTACAGATCTATCCTTTAATATTCTATAAATATTAGATCATTTTTTATTCTCATTAAGAATATATTAGAATTATCTTTTCAACTCAAATCATTATTCACCTTGTTCTATTTCCCATGGTGGTAATGTATTGAGAAGAAGTGATATTTAATCATTTATAAATGTATTCTTTGGAACATATCCAAATACTTCTGTATTAATATATAATTTAAAATTTGTTGATCGGTATATATATCAAAATTTTCCCTATAAATATAATTCCCCTATATCATTAGTGAAACAATTCCACAGCTAACTCTAAATCCTGAGTTGGGTAATTTTGACCATGAATATTCAATTATCATGAGCCATAATCTATAACCATGTAATTATTAATAACAACTCATATTAATACCATCTTGGATTAATCTTTATAAATTAAAAATTGTTTTATACAATAGGGTAATGCAATAAAATTTGTGATGACCAAACGTCTATTTAGTTATTTAAAATTTTCATCACATTCATCTATCCCTAAGAACATGGATCCCTTCCAAGTTAACATGGTGAGTTGAATAGATAGTACTGAGAAATTATCAACAAAATTTAGAGATAATATCCAACTAAAACAATAAAACTATAGATCTCAGTCAACATGGTTGTTTTGGGTCAACATTCAATAGCCTTCAAATTTGAGCGATCTACCGATATACCCTCTCACGAGTTTATATGACACAAAAATGACACCTTTAACATCCATAATTCACACATTGTAAATATTTCATATATTTTATCCTTTATTGGGATCATCAATACAATTTTCAAGTGATCCTAATGCTCTTCATTTCACTTTAAATATATAACAATATCTTCTATAAAGGCTACCAAAAATTGATCAAGGTAATATATAAAGTCTCTATTCATTAAATCCATGATTACAGTGGAGGAATTGGTAAGAACAAATGGCATAATTATATATTCATAGTGTCCTTAACTATTATGAAATATTTTCTTGGTTATAACTTCCTTCTTGACCCTTAATTAATGACATCCAGAACAATGGTCAATATTGAAAATGTATTGAGCTCAGCTCAATTGATCAAAATAGTCTTCAATTTGTTTAAATAATTCATATTCATTATTGTGATATTTTTAAACTCTAAATAATAAATTTGAAAATACATTAACCATTCATTATTTTTAAAATAAAGCAATAGGTTCTCCCATGGCGACACACGAGGTTAAAGGAATCCCTTGTCATGTTTTTATAGAGTTTCTTTTTCAATTACTTCAACTCAATTAGGTCTATTCTATTGTGATACATTGAAATTTATATAGAACTAGGTATGCATTATATTGATAACTCAACTTCACATTTTGTTGGAATTATAGGAAACCCTTCTCTATAGAAATCAACAAATTCTCATACAATAGTCATATCATTGATGTCATGTTTCTCACCAAATATTTGAGATGAACACCAGTTATGAATGATAATAAACATCCATAAAATATATGTTATATCCATTAGATGTTTTTAATTATCATAAAATTATAATTAAATCATAGGTTAGTTTAGAATATCAAATGTAAAACTCTACCTTTAAAATTTATGTAGTATTTTTATAGAGAAATAATATAAATTAATATGATAAAATAGAATTCATCCTATTGAAGAATTGATAGATTTTTAGGAAGAAAATTCCCATAAAACTAATCTAGACAAGAATAATATATTTGAGATGTGCTCATTATACCATTAAGGGTTTTAAATTATAATTATATAGAAAATTGTTTCAGTGGAATCCTGATACCCTTAACAAATTCTTCCTATACGAAATAATTTATAGATCTAAGGTAAAATGTGACATTAAAAATTATATTGTGGATTGTATATATATCTTTCACCATATCATCATTAGATAACATATTCCCATTACATTGGTATCCATACACTCAATGACCTGTCATCCACATAAAAATATTTTATTAGTCCCCTTAATACAATTTCCCCCATTATTCATTCCACACTAATAGGATAACAGAAATCTCATCAACTACACTCCATGGTTCTTATATTTTTATCAGAATTTTAATTTTATTTTATTATAAAAAACATTATATTAGTATATATCTCTAACCACTATATCCACCTTTATAGAATATTGAAAAAATAATTCATATATAGTGAATTATCTTATGGATAACTCCCTTAGGAGAAAATTATTTAATCCACTAAAGAAATGATCAATATTGCATTCAATTTGGGTGATAATAACATATGTATATATATCAAATGTCTTGTAATGTTTTCATCATATGTAACAATGAATTAATAATCCTTTTTCTTTAACTCATGGAACCCCTTCTCTATATTGATATAGAGAATACAATGAATGAAATTATTAAAAATTATGATCATGAACATATACTAATTCATGAACTCAATTTCATCCCATCCCCTCATATTATTGATAATAATCCATCATTTATCCACATAACCTTCGAATCATTAGATTTATAAAATGAATTTTCCATCTTCTTAACACTGGAAAATGGAAAATATCTTTTTAGTTGGACAAATCCATTTTAAAGAAACTAATGGATCAAAAGACCCACTAAAAGAATGTGGGAGTTTACACAAGAAGGAATCAACAAAATATTGTTCACTCATTTTCTCATTTATATGTTTATAATGATTCATGTGAATAGAAATTTGTGTGAACATAATAATGTGATTTCTCGTTCTACTTTACATAGCACTAGGTTGTTTATGAGGGAAATCATTTAATCTTCCATAACACTCATTAATAACATAGTTCATTCAAGTTAAATCAATTGACTAAAATAGAAAATCATAGTGTAAGATATAATAATCATATTTAGGAACCAAAACATCATGAAAAATCATTTAAATGATGTCTAAATTGTGAAAAAAGCTTCTTAATCTATGAAACCTTAATTTTATCCTAGGTAATTCATAGTAATCGTCTATTTAAATATTTCATGATGGTTCATAAATAGTTTTTGATTTTTTAAAGTATATCCCACAGGAGTGTCATACCAAGTATGCAAAAAAGACCATTGTCACACACTAGGTAAGGATCATGTCTATCTCAATTCCTCCTTTTTAGAGTAATAACCCCAAGGTACCCATATTTCAAATCCACAACAACTTTTAGTATACATATAGGTTATTAATTTCTTGGAAACCACTCACTCTATCCTTTAACAAAATTCAAGGAAATTGTCCTATACATTGGCTAATCCTTAAACTTATCCTTATACATGAGCTTAGATATCTCACTAATGATGCATCATCCATGTTTCTAGAGGTTAAATGAACCTATCTTATGACACTAACTATAAATACCTAGGATTATCATACATAGATGTTAAATAATTTTTTATGAATATTCATTACATTACATAAACACATTCTATATGATCATAATAGTATAGTGTATTTCGAACAAGGAATAATAAACATCTAGTCCATAAGTGAGCTACATCATATCCCACTATGTTCTTCATAACTAGAACCAATTTAATACATATCACACAAAATAATTTTTTTTTAGATCTTGGATGAAGGAAATATAATAAAGGGTGACCTCAAATACTGAGTAAGGGTAAACAAGGGAGATACATAAGAATAACATGAACATATGGGTATGAGAACATTAGAATAACATTTAAAAATCATACCATTCTAATCAAACATTATAATATTGATTCATGGAATAAATATTTTTAGTTTATAAGACATTGATCATAAAAAAAATTAAAGAATATGAGTCAAAGTATCGTAACATTGGAATAAGACATAAATTTGTGGAACACATACAATCAATGAAAATATTTTTTCAAGGATACCCACCAAGACATTCATAACTTATTATGACTGGACTAACCAATTTCATACCAGCTTCAGGATTGGGATGACCTCCCAAATACCCTTATGGGGTAATGGGATAACCTCTTATATACCCTTTAATCGTATATAAAATTAACTATTATCCAATTCATTGGAAGGAGATATAGGTCCCACCTACCACATGATGAAAATCATAGATTTGTGTACCATAAGATCACAAAACATTCACCATTTCATAACTATTGTAATTAATTGTGTTTTATAAACATTTACTTATATGATAGCCTAAGGAAAAGTTATAGTTTTCATAATAATTAAGTCATTTTATCATAGTATAACTATCACACCCAAACACATGAAATAATATTATTTTTTTATTTTATCTGAATTTGAAATATTCTGTCATGGTGTGGTCCGAGCCTGATTGAAATTTTTTCTTTTTTGCTGATAAAGGAATGTTTTGGCCTTAATTGCATCCTGCGAATAAGCAGGGCACAGTTGAAGCCACAAGGCTTTGCCCAGGTCATGGTGTAGTCTACCCAATGTTCAAGAAAAATAAAAAAAATGAAATGAATAAAAAATAAGGATAATGTAAAACAAGAAAAATTAAATTAAGTATAATGAATTTGTTTAATAATTATATAAATGGTACTTATTATTATTGTTTTTGTTTTTGTTGTTTTTTTTGTTAATAATTTAATCTATTATTATTTTTGTTGTTATTTTTTTTGTTATTATATAGATATTATTTTTGTTGACATTGTTATTCAATTATAATTGTTATTATTATAATTATTATTATTATTATTATTATTATTATTACAATTATAATAATTTTTATTTGTATTGATTTATTTTTATCTTTATTAATTGATTTTAATTTTCTTTTAGCATAGGTTTTAGTATTCCCCCCTCACCCAAATCACATCAGAACCCTTCCCCTTACCCCCAAATTCGACCGCATGCCACCTAGTTCGAGCCACCTTGGAATAGCACCAACCTGGCCAGTTCCCTCTTTGGAACCACCACTGGTATGCCTCCTTCTGGCGAACCTCGAAGCACTAACCCCCCCCCCCCCACTCAAAAACCCCTTACACTGCCCTAGATCTCCTCCGACTTCCTGGGATGCCCTCATTCCTCTTGAACTTCCCCAATCTGCCCTCACCTCTTGGCCGACCACCCTTACCAGCAAATCCATCCCCAGCGCACACGCATCCCTCCGATTAAGGTGTTGATTTATGTTTTTGGGAGATATTGGATTTATAGTGGGTATAAGGTTCATGATAGGGTCTTAATCTTGTATTTTTTTTAATATATTTTGGGTTAGGGTTTCTTATTTCCTTTTTATGGTGTGGATGTGGTGAAGATGGGATCTCTCCCCCATTTCCAGAATGTTACTCATGTGAGGTAGGTGGTTCTACTCCATAAAATCACAAAATAAACTTTAATATGATAGTTTATGTTTAAAAATCTGTTCATTGGGTTGTGTATGTGGTGAAAATGGTGTTCTTTAAGTGGTTTATGTGTTTATATGTTGGAAAGGGATTTTTTTAAGGTAATTGAGGTGTTTTTGTGTGTTATTTGGTGTGATGTGTATATATGGATTCCAATGGTTTTTGGTATGTTCGAAATGTGTTTTCAAGGAACTTTAGGTCTTTTTATTTAAATGGGATTTTCACTGGAAAATAGATTCTTTTTAATGTTAGATTATTGGTGAATCTTGTGATTAAATTTTAAAATGTTTGAATGGTGGAAATCTTGTTTTTAAAATATTTTAAAATCGTGAATGATTTTAAGAAGGGGGTTACGCCCATTTTCATGGTTGGTCATTATTGTGGGTGTTTTCTTGAGTTATAAAAACATAATTTTAGATACTATGTAAGTGGTGTAAAATGTATTTTCAAATGGTTTTAGTGTGCGCTTGGGTTCAGATATTTTTTTGGTGTAAATTGTTATGGTGCTAACTTTGATGTGTTTCAAAAATTGTTTTATTGCTTTATTAAATTATATGTGTAGTGTGTGGTCCCTGATTTGTGGTTTCAAGTCACGAAGCCTAAGGTGACTCGCCTGTATATTCCTAGGTATGTATATATATATATATATATATATGGGTTCTATCTTTACATGTATATTCATCCATGGAAGTGAATATACTTGTATTGGTTAGATGTGCCCTTGTGTATATATGAAAATGCATACATAGGTGAGTGGTGACTAGTATATGCATATAAGAATATATGTAAGGATCATGTTTCACATGTTCATGGCCATGAAGGTGTGTGAATAAGGTCTAGGTTCCCTTATATGTATTTTAATGTTCATATGTTTAGTGGGAGAGCATCATATCTTAGTTAGAAAGCGTCAAGGGCCAGATATTTGGTTTGGTTCCACACTAAGGTAGGTCCCCTCTACCTATACCATTAAATTTAATTTCTTAATTTCTCTAGTGTTTTAAAAATTATTTTTTATATAAAATTGTATATTTATTCTATAAAAAGTTTTAGTGATGCTTGATGTTGGTCATTCCTTCATTTTTCAGGTTCACTTTAAGTGTTTATATGTGCATTTTTCCTTAAAATATGATCCCAATATTGTTTTAGTATGCTTAACCATTTCAATGCATAGAAGTAGTTTCAAAAATGTTTTTGGGTGTGTGGAGGGTATTTCTCAAAATTTTAGTGTGTATATTAGTTGTGAAATCTGATTTAGATTGAATACTAATTTCTATGTGATTTTAAAAAGTGTAAAGTCCATGTTTTGGTAAGTTAGGAAATGTTTATGGGATTTTATGTGAATTCAAGGTTAAATAGTTACTTGTATTTATTGACTGGGTTTCTTAGATTTTAGAATGGTTTTATGATATTTTAATATGTGTGAATATTTTTTTGTTATATGGAATTGAAAATTCATTTAGAACTTGAAAGTGCTGGGTGAGAATGTTTTATAAAGTGAAGTTATTCATTGTGAATTAATAAGGCCTATTTGTAACCTTGAAAATGATTTTTAAATTTGAAAAAAACCCCTCTTGAGGCTTGATTCATTGTTTTAGAAGACTAATGTATATTTTTAATTTGATATTTGTGAAATATTCCTAATTAAGAGGCTTGTGTTTTATTATATGGCTTATAAATGGAGATGCGCTCATGGAGGGAGATCAGTGGTGAGTGTTTTTGAGTAAAAAAATGAGAAGTTCATATATTTTTTCTTGATATAAAATCACCACTACTTGAAATGGATCACATGAAAATCCTAGGTATCTAGGTGGGTAGACTACGACTAGAATTCTAGATAATATTAAAGTGGTTTTTCCTAGTTTCATTTAGCAATATTGGCGCTTACAACACTGAATAAACAAAATAATGATTGATTGGAGACCACTAGGTTATCAGTGTGTTCCCTACTAGTGGATTGTGCATGAGGATTTAATTCATTATGGTTATTATACCAAATTTCATTGAGGTAATAAGATCCTAGGTCTCCAAATAACACTATATTATTAGGAATTTTCCATGGTTCTTGTGATATGATTTTCAATTCAGTTGTTTCATGTTTGTTCCCAATTTTTTCAAAACCATATTTTAATCTAAATTGGTCTGCTTTCTTTTTGAAATGTTAATGCATGATCACAACCTATTTTTAAAATGAAGAGGAAGAGAAATTATTTTCTTGAAAATTCATGTTTGATACTTAAATTTGAAAAGAATGAAAAACATTATTTTATTATATCTTATTTTTTAAACTAACATGTTTTAGGTTTCCATTCAAAGGTAAGGGAATACAATGTTGTTTTACTCTGGCATTATTATTCAACATCTCGGTTCCCATGGATACTTTATCTTTTTAGTTTCATGATCCAATTTTGGATTTCTCAAGCAAATAGTGTGGTTTATATTCTACGGTGACCCACGAGATCACTTGAGGTATATCTCGTTACTTAGTTTATCCCTTTTTTCTGCTTCTAGTTTGTTCAGTTCATTATGTTTTATATATCTATTTTTTTAGATTTATGCATATATATATATATGTCTTTTTTATGGGAAAAATCATTCCCAACTGGTTTTTATTGATCCCCGACACTAGTTTCCAGCCCGTGGGGATCGAGAATGCCTTCAGGCCTTGCCATAGTCTAGGATAGGCATTGGGTGAGATTTGGACCTGACTTGGTTCATTAAAAAATGGTATCAAAGGTAATTTTCCTTTTTTGGGTCCTATTTCCAAGGAAAGATTCATGGTAGACTAGAGCTAGAATTTTAATAACGCGATGTACTTGTTAAAAGTAATGTGCCAGGACAACACACCTTGTAGAGGTACATTATTACCAGGGGAAATTAGTTTCAAGTGAGTCTTTTTGTCCTTGTGTTTGTCCATTTATTGGGAAATGAAAAAAGTGTTAGACCATCAGTCTCAGTAGGCTCGCATGGCCTATAAATCCATGTGGATCTAGGTATATTGTCCTATAACACTCTCTATAATGTGTGGGTGATGACATATGTCCACAAACCATATTTCCTAGAATTCTATAGACACTAGTTTTCACTTTAATCATCTTGTGACTTTCTCAGTTTTAAAAATAATTTTTGAAACCCCTTGTTTGAAAATTGTGCGAATTTAAATTTTAAAATAAAAACGGTTTAATAGTGTTCTTGGGTCTCCTCTTTAGCTAGTGTATTCCCCCATAAAGAGTTAGTGCGTAGTTGAAGTGTGGCCACATGTGATTATAAGTGGGAGGATACTCCTATTGATCAATGTAAGAACCTTCTTCTTGATCATCATAATATTAATACATCACTCATTTTGTAGTCTAGTGGATCCTCTCATAGTGGGATAGTGGATGTGAGAGTATTCAGATGATACTTTGGTCGATTGGGTTTCCTAGGTTTTTGTCTATGGAGTTTGGCATCATTAAGTCTATAGTTCCTATCTGGAAGCGGTGAAAGAAATTCCAGTGGGGAAAATGGAAGGAGTTTGGAGTTTTCGGTGTGGGATTTTGTTTTAAAAATGGACTTTGGGGTTTTCAATGGTTTCTTCTAAGTAAGATATTGCATTAAACCGATCATGTGGTGTATTGGTTTATAAGAGGTCATTATGGAAACTTGAAGTAATCTCACATTGTTAGGGACTTAGTTCAAGGTTCCTCTGCTCATAATGTATTTTGCAATTAAAAGGGTCGTCTTTGGTGACACATTGTAGCATGAATGTAAGGGTGAATGGTGGGAACTCTTCCAAGAATCACAATTTTGATATAAGTGTGTTTTTCTTCAGGAAAATTCATAATTTCTATGATTTAGAGGAAGGTGTCTTCCATGTGTTCTTCCTCTAAGAGTACCTTATTCAAAGTAAAGAGGGGTGATGCTAGAGCATCTTCTTAAGCCTCTATTTTTGTGAATTGTTGTATAGAAATAAATGTATTATGAAGCATGCTATGTCTGATAGTGTTATTTACACCGTGTTATAGTTTTTATGGAACTAGAAGAAGAATTTTTTTTATTAGGGGTTTTCAGTTCCTAACTGCGAAGTAAGAGACACTTCAATCACTAGAGCTCAAACCATTGTTATTAGAGTGATGTCAGTGCATAGTCAGGACCCCCGGTGTTGTACGGGACCTTGGTCCAATATCTATCTTCAATTTGGGAAATAAAGATAGTTTAGGTCTTGTATATATTTCTCATTCTGAGCAGCCCAGTTTGGTGGAAAGAGGTGCAGGGTCCTTGCTTCCATGTTGTGACCCATGTAGGTTGAATAATTTCTCCTTGGTGGTAAATATGTGGCCATGTATTTTTATTAGAACTCTAGTAGTTTTGTATCAATAGGTGTGACTCTTTGTTTAGTGGACCTTGTATGGACATCCTGGTTAATTAACCTCAGTTTTTGTCAGGGATCAACTGAGAACAGTAATACCCCTTGGGAATAAAGAACCATTTTATGTGTTTCTTTTAGGCCTAAAGTCTTCTTACGCTAAATCCCTTGTGATAGGGGATCTAGTAGGTGTGGAATGTTTTACAGCTATCCCATTAGGGGTTAATTTCTCTATCATTACCATGTAGTTAATCTATTTAGCCTATATGGTGGGGAGACCCACTGCAGGTCTCACTGAAACTCCTTAGAAATGAATCAATGCTAGCTTTTTCATTATGTTGTGGAGTTTATACAGGCCTCCTTGTTTCATTGATTAGGATTCATTGTTCTCTTCCGGTGGTCTATTTGAGTTTCTTGAGAGTTTTCAAGGAGTTTTTTCTTGGGACAAAAAAAAGTTATATTGAGAAATTTTTTGTCTTTTGACCATTGACTAGAAGTGAATTAACTTTTGGGGGCGGGAGTCACGTGTCGAACATCACTTGGTGGGTGTCATATGGCAGAGATTCTAATTTGGTTCTCTCGAGTTTATTTTTTCAATATTTTCCATTGTTGATAATGTTCTTCCCTTTTCATGTTGGTCATTCATTAAGAATATCCTTGGACTGGGAAGGGGGAATCAACTTCTACGATGGGGTTAGGCCTTGTTGTGTCTTTTAGGGGGGAAGATTTTTTGTGGGGATAATTATCACACCCAGACAATTGAAATGATTTTATTTTATTAATTTACCTGAATTTGAATTATTTGGATGATTTTCGGGCCAAGACCAATTGAAATTTTTTAATTTTTTCTAACAAAGAAGTTTTTTGACCTTAGCAGCATCTAGTTAATAGGAACGGAACGGTAGAAGCCACATCGCTTCACCCGGGTCACCATGCGGCCTACACGATGTTCAAGAAATAAAATAAAATGAAATTAATAATAAAATGGGGATAAATTAAAATAAGAAAAATAAAATGATGTCTAATGAATATTTTTAATAATGATAAAAATGGTAATTTTTATTATTATTATAGTTATTATTATGGTTTTTATTAATGTTTCAATTTAATATTAGAATTATTATTTTTATTACTGCTGTTGTTGTTATATTTATTATTGTTGTTGTAGACATCAGTACTAAATTATTATTGTTATTATTATTTTTATAATTTTAATTATTATTAATTTATATTTATTGTTATTTTTTTAGGGTTTCGTCTCCCCCTATCCTAAATTGTGTCACACCCCTTCCCCTTACCCCCAAATTCGGTGGGCCCCACCTGGTCCAAGGCCCCATTACATAGTACCTCCCGGGCCAGTTCCCTCTCCGGTGCCAGTAATGGCCTACCTCATTCCGGTGAACCTCGACACCCCCCCCCCCCCCGCGTGAACCCCTAGAACCACCCAGGATCCCCTCACACTACCCGGGATTCCCTCCCACTGCTTTTATTTTCTCTCAACACCCTCACCTCTTGGATAACTGCACTGTTGATGAAGACATACAAGAACACGCTCCTCCATCTTGGTAAGGTGTTTTTTTCTCTTGTTTTGAGTTTTTTGTTTTCCAGTGGGTATGGGGTTCATGTTATGATCCTAAAAATGCATATTTATGTTCAATATTTTTTATTATGGTTGTTTCTTGCCTCTTCGTGGTGATTATGTGGTGTGGATGGGATTTCACCCCCTCTTTCCATAATGTTCTTCATCTGATATAGGTGGTTCTATGCCCTAACATCACTAGATGTATTTTAATATGTCATTTTAAGACTATAAATGTGTTCATTGGGTTTTTATGTGGTAATTATTATGTTCAAGAAGTGGAGTGTTTTATTTTTGTTTAAATATGGATTTTTTATAAAGAGAATGTCTTTGTTTTTGTGTGTACTTTGGTTTCATGTTTCTAAATTGGGTTTCAAAAGTTGTTTTGTTGGTGTGAAATGTGTTTTCAGGTAAATTTAGGTGAATGTGTATTTAAATGGTATTTTCATTAGAAAACAGATTGTTTTAGGCATGTTATATTTTTAGTGTATCTTGAGTTTAAATTATAAAATGTCTGATTGGTGGAAATCATGTTTTGAAAATTCTTTAAAATCATGGATGATTTTATGAAGGGGGATAGGCCCATTTTCTTGGTTGGTCTTTATTGTGTGTGTTTTCTTGTGTTATAAGAAGTGAATTTGAGAAAATATTTAAGTGGTGTGAAATGAATTTACAAATGTTTTTTGTGTGAATTTGGGTTTAGAGAGAGTTTTGGTGTAAATTTTAATGGCTCTAACTTTGAAGTGTTTCATGAATTTTTTTTATTGATTTGTTAAATTATTTGTGTAGTGTGTGGTCCCTTCTTTGTGGTTTCGAGTCTCCAACCCTAAGTCTTCTCACCTGTGTGTGAATAGGTATTTATATATATATATATATATATATATATATATATATATCTGTGTCTGTGGGTTCCCCTGTTACATGTATAGTCATCCATGACAGTGAATATACATGTATGGGGCTAGGTGTTCCCATGTTTACATTTGAAAATGCATACACTAGTGAGTGGCGACTAGTATATGCATATAAGAATATATGTAAGGATCCCCTTGGACATGTTCGTGGACATGTGGGTGTGTGAATAGGGTCTTGGGGTACTTATATGTATGTGAAATTAAATATCCTTAGTGGGGTAGTAGAAGCTCTTAGTTAGAATGAACTAAGGGATAGATGTTCGGTTTGGTTCCACCCTGAGTTAGGTCTCCTATTCTTATACCTTTAAATTTAATTCCTTAATTTATCAAGTGTTTTATAAGGTATTTTTATATTAAATTGAATATGTATGCTACGAAAAGTTATATTGATGCTTGAGGTTGGTCTTTCCTTTATTTTTCATGTTCACATTATGTGTTGATATGTGTATTTTTCATTAAAATATGATCCCAAGTTTGTTTTAGAATTTTTAAACTTATATATACTTAAAATAAGTTTCTAAAATGGATTTGGGTGTGTGGAATGTATTTCTCAAAAATTTTCTATGTATATTAGTTGTGAATGTTGATTTAAATGAATATATATTCTTGTGTGATTTTAAAAGGGGGAAATTCCATGATTTGGTATGTAAAGAAAAGTATATAGGATTTGATGTTAATTCAAGGTTAAATTTTTATTTTTCTTACTTAAATGGGTTTCTTGGATTTAAAAATGTTTTCTTGTTGTTTTAAATTTTGTGAATCCTTTGTTGTTAGTTGTAATTTCAAATGGATTTTGAACGTGAAGTTTTGGGTGAGAGTGTTTTTGAAAGAGAAGTTATTCTTTTTGAATCAATGTTGCCAGTTTGGCACCTTTAAAATGATTTGAAAATGTGAAAAAAACCCTCTTGAGTTATGCCCCATTATTTTTGAAACTTTATGAGTATGTTTAGTTTGTGATTTTTGATTTCATCCTAGTGAAAAGTCTTGTAATTTATTTTGTGACTTATATAGGGGGATGCATTCAAGGAGGTAGATTAGTGGTGAGAGGTTGTATGCATTTTTTGGTAATGAAAATGAGAATTTTATATATGTTTTCTTGATAAAAATTCACCACCACTTAAAATGGAGCACATGGGAAACCAAGGTATATAGGTTGCAAACTATGACTAGTATACTAGATGATACATAAGTTTTTCTTCTTATTTACATCTAGCAGGATTAATTCTTACAACACTAACTAATCATAATGATGATTGATTGGAGACCACTAGATTATATGTGTGTTCCCTACTACTGGCTTGTGCATGAGACTGTAGTTCATTGTGATTGATATACCATGTTTCACTAAGGTATGAGGATCCTAGGTCCCCAACTGACACTTGTTTCTTAAGGATTTACCATGGTGGTTATTATAAGATTATCAATTAAATTGTTCCATGTGTATTCCCTATTTTATGAAAATAATGCTTTTAATCTAAATTGGTCTCCTTTAATTTGGAAATTATAATGCACAATCGAAACCTATTTTTTAAAAGATGTGGAAGAGAAATTTTTTTAATTAAAATGTATGTTTGTTACATGAATTTGAAAAGAATGGAAAATATTATTTAATTATGTCTTGTTTTAAAAATAAAATGTTTTGGGATTCTTTTTAAAGGAAAGGGCCTAGGGTGTTGTTGTACTCTCGCATTCCTACTAAGATTATTGGTTCTCACACCTACTTTATCAATTTATTTTCAGGGTCTGGTTTTGGATTTCACATACAGCCAGTGTGGTTTATGTTCCCATGTGACCCATGAGTTCACTTGAGGTTTGTCCCGTTACATAGTTTATTTCATTCTTCTACTACCATTTTGTTCATTTCATCTTCTTTGATTTATCTATTTGGTTTGGTTTATGTTTATTTATCTGTCCTTTTTATAGGCCAAATTATTCCCAGTAGGTTTATATTGATGCCCAAAACTAGTTTCCAGCCCATGGGGATCTAGAACACCCTTTAGGCCTTACCACAGACCGGGTTGGGCACCGATTTAGATGGAAAACCGTCTTGGTTCAGGATAATAACCCATGAAAAATAATAGTGTTTGATAATAACTCAATCATGGTATTACCCATTGAATAGAAAGGGTTTCACTAAAATCTTTTTTATAATAAACATCTATGAGAGAGAATAATAATGGTATCCTTGGTTCATATCCACAGTAATTCCTAGGTAACATCAACAGATGTAATATTAGATAAAAAATATTCTTATAGGTCATTTAAAACATATCTTGAGGAAAATTATATTTCTATGAAAATAATTTTTTATAATAGAAATCAATTTTTGAAAATAAATTCTATTTAAAATACCCTTGAAATCTTATAAACAGTTATTTATAAATCATTTAAAATATTTCTTGAGGAAAATATCATTTCCATATTGAAAAAAAACATTTTTTAAATTGTAAAAAAAATTAATGTCATTTTATTTCAATATAACCTTAAATACATATAAATTAATCATAAATGAAAATAATGGCCATAATGACGGGATGTTTCATTTATGTCGTACATGTTAAAATTGATATTCACTCCACATTTTTGATAAATAAAAACACGTATCATTTAGAGAATGAAATGAATATTTCTAAAAATTAATTTTTTAAAAGGAAAACATCAGTATTAATTAATTATATAAATCATGTGATAATATTAAAAAACTAAATTTTTTTTTGGAAAACTTGGTTTTGGAAGGAAAAAATTCAAACCGACGAAGAAAATAAAGTCATATTTTCATAAATAAATGTTTTGACTATTTTATGTACCAAAAATCGGAAAATGGTACTATTAATATTATTAATAACTAGAGGAGAAAAAAACAATGTGTTCCTTATGAATTTTGTCATAATAATTTATCATCAGAAACAAAATAATAACCAGCCTTAATAAACAATGATATTATAACATAAAATCTTTACCACATGGGTAACATTGAATGATAAACCCCACAGTGGAATAAAAATAATTGAAACTAAAAATATCATGATTATAAATAAATTGATGATATTACATATCAATGATTCTTTATAAACATCATGTAAAATAATATACATGCATAACATAACTAATCTCAATGAAGGAAAATTCAAACAGGAATCCCTTACCGCTTTAGTAATCATTTGAATCATAATCCAGCATAAATCATAAAGTAATTTGAAAAATTAAATATCCTAAAAATAACAATATTCATAATGTAACATGTTAATGTGGTATTATATAAACCCCAAAGTATATATTATGGTGAATTATCATTGGTTACCCAAAATAAAAGAGAGACTAGAAATATCATACATTAAGTTATGACTTCCATCATACACATTCAGACCAATTATATAAAAAATATAAGTCTATTATACATATATTATATAATATGTATATATGTATATGTATATCATATCACATATCATTTACTTTTATCCTTTTATTTTCTATTTATTAACAAATCAATGTTAAGTCATGTTTTGGAAAATAACGGCTTTGATTTTCATGTAAGGTTTTATTTGATGTTTTTGAACCTCTTATATAGATCATGGTTTCATTATTACTAGAATATTAAACTTGATATAGATATAATATATATTTAGTATATATGTATCAAGTGTAATCTTAAATTTTTTTGATAGAAAGTGAAATAAAATATTCCTTGAGATGGTAGGTTATACCTATACAAGAACATTGTTTCAATTTTCTCTTCAGAATGAAATAAATAAAGGTAAATTATATAACATCACTACAGACTCATTTTTTTGTAATATATATCACATATTCTCATTAAACTTATTGTTATTACCTTACCTGTAAAGAATGAACAAATCACATCACATAATGCGGTAGTAATATGTCGTACACATGAGCGGCATTATCATATTCCCAAAAAATGGAGAGTATAACTGAATGTCCAGTATAAAAATTAAAAAGTATAATAATATCATTAATAAAAATATAAATAATAAATCCATAATTTTTCTATATTTGAGTAGAGGTAATGGAAAATACATACATCGGGTTGGGAGGCGGTAGTTCGCCGTACAGATGAAAAATGATTTTGTTAGCAAATTGATCAAAGTGGGAAGGGAGTAGGCTATGAAAGTAATAGAAAAATATCATAGTATATTTAATATACTAATTATTTCATATCATAATGATATAATAATATTTTAATGATATGGAGGAAATAATAAAACCTAAATTATTATTGATGGATGTTACATCTTCATCGGGTATCCTCCTTAGATTTTCACCAGAAAACCATCCAAGATTAAATTTATATCAAAAATGTGGATTTTGGGAAGATAGTATAGATGTTGGGAAGCGATTTTGATATGACATAGATTAACCGAAACGATTTTATGGTGTCTGTGAGAGAGGTGTGGGGTGGCTTTTTTAATAGAGGTGAGTGGCACACATGTAATTCTTTAAAGGAAAAGGTGTACCCACATTTTATCATAAAAGAAGGTTAAAATGGACCATTATTAATACTATAATATATAAGGTCTAAATATTTATATCCAATGGGTTTTGGATAAGATTTGGTTTATATTTAACCCTTATCTTTTTAGTTTAACCCCAAATAGACCATTTTCTACCTTAATCGTGGTAAATAATTTTTATTATTTTCACTATTTAATTTAGTAAAAAATTATGTTACCTTATTAAATATTATAAATTATTCTTATTCTAAATATTTAATCTATTTTTTCAAATTCCATTATGAATATGGATGTTATAAATTTAAAATTAATCTCACAGACTTTGGGGGAAAGGGGGTTGTGCTGGTTTTGAAAAAAAATATGTTCAAATGTTTGAAATGTTATTATATCAAATTTATTAAAATGACCTAATTTCTTTTAATTGATATATAATTTATATAATATTACATTGAATCCATTTGAAAATATAATTTTTAATTTTAAATAATTTAATTAAAAAGGACATCTTCTATTGAAATTCAATATCTTTCATTGTTCATCAAAAAATTAAAATTTTTCTGAAAAATACCAAAAATTAAATGTAAGATAATTTTCAATTTATGAAATCAATAATTATATTTATTTCAAAATATTAAATTTTTTAAAGTGAAAATTATTTTTTTATTGTTCATAAAATGTCATTGTTTTTTGAGAAAATAATATTTTCAAAATATATAAATACAGTACCATAAATTATCTATTTCATTATCAACTAATTTTATTTATATAAAACCCTTACAATTAATTTTTTTCTATTGTTATTAATATTAATATCTCTATGTTTAAATTTTAGGTTATAACAGTCATGTTTAAATTACTATATTAAAAATATATCATTGTTTTACTGAGACTCAATTTTGTGTGTAACACAAGAAAATCTGATATTGCATGTTGAAAGGGATTAATATAGTGTTGGTAGAAATAAGACATATCAATGAAATTTTATTTATTAAAAAAATAATTCATAAAAATTTGGTGAGTTACGTCAAAGAAGGAAACCAAGGTATTAAAGGAAACCAATGGGTCCAGTTGACAAGGTTAATAGATCGAGGTATATCAAGTTGTGACATCCCTTCGTAGATAACTAAGTGGTGAGTTTCATGCCAATGAGGGGTCATTTGCTTAGTAAACACATGGATATTAGACCAGTAATGGATATAATGGATTTTAAAGGTGTCTTTTTTTTTGTGACCTCTTCCTAAAATTACTTATTAAATGGATAATAATACATGGTACTCATATGATAAAAGATTCTCGTTAATATAATAACATAAACATCATCAATATAAGCTTCCAGAATAAATTCTTGATACGGAGTAGCTTAATGTATATTACTCCAAATTCTAGCCACAAAAAAAATTCTTAAACATTATTAGTTATTTAATAAAATTTTCTTAAGGAAAAAAAATGTGTCATAATAATTTCTTCTTAAATAACCAAGGGTTGGAGTTTTTAAATAATTGTATATTGATTATTATGCAAGAATATAGTGATTCATTTAATGTTTAAAAGGTATTTGATAAAAAACGTGTTATTAGGGAATTTATTCTATTTTCATTTATGGAAATGTTATAACAATATAAATGAATTCATGAAAATTTTACCCTTTATTCTCAAAGTATTCAATTGATGAACTTGGCCTATTATATTAGATTCTCATATTATATGTATAGTATAAGTGGGTAAAAGTTAAAACTCAAAGAAAAATAGTTAGTTTAAATTTCAAATATAATTTTTTCAAGAATAAAATTAAGTTCATTGAAATATAGATTTTTTGGGGATAGAAGAGTAATAATTCAATATTATTGGTTTATCCATGATGCAAATGAAAGATAATTTGAATACCAATAGAATTCCCATTTCATGTATGGATGATATAAAAGTTAATTCTTAAATTTTAAAAGTTATATGATACTGGATATATATTTTTCAATTATTTTTAATATACTAGAGTTTCGAATCGAATGAATATTTTATGGAACTTTTAGTTTATATTATTGAGATGAATTAAACAATTATAATGTGGAGGATTTTATCAAGCTCAAATGATTCAATGTAATATATGTGTATCATCACCTAATTTCAATTAAGTGATAATAAAATCTATTCAATTGAAAATGGGTGTTATGAAAAAAAATTAATATGATAATCTACACATAGTTTATGATTAATAAACTTCTATAACATGATCATTGATGAAGATATGTATAAAAGTGTAAATACTGGATAAGAAATTTTACCCCTGTATATTTTAAAATATGTTGTAATGTGTTCCCACCCCACAGCAATTGTATATTTAATATAATTATTCAATATGAAAAATGTTACAAACATATATATTATCATATATTATTTGTAAATAATAATTTATTTGATAAATATTCCAACTAAATTTATGAAATTTTATTTACTAACACGAAAGGGATTGGGTATCTTTGAAAGATATTATTAAAAGAATATATTGTCTAAGAGGCTAGTGGAATTATGTTTAGACATAGAGAAGTTCAAGATTAAATGATAAAGGATAAAACCAATATTAAATTTATGTATTTTCCAGAAAATATAATAAACTTTTTTGGATATATGATGGTAAAGAAAAAGGAAAATAGTATTTTCCTCAAGAAGTATTTTAATTATATTTTAATGAAAACTTTTATCTATGATAACATCCTTTGATGTTGATTATTCTTTATAAGGGTTATGATATATTTACACCATCCTTGTTCTTTCTCCAAATGGAATATAATAATGATGTCAAGATGTTTTTTAAAACAAATTATTTTTCATGGTATTTGTTATGATGAAATAATGCAATGGTTGTGAAACTTGTTTCTTTTCCACATGTTATGATATGATGATATGATGACTGTTTTATGATCTTGGGTACACTTGTGTATAGTTTTATTTATGTGATGGGTGATACAAGAATTATATATCCCTAGATTTCATTGTATAATGATGGATCTCTCATGATATTATAATTACATAAATGGGGGGTGAACCATTTTTGGTAATGGACATTACCAGCTATAATAGTCTTCAGAGTGAACCTTGACTAAGGATATAAGGTAATAAAGAGTAAAACCAATCAACTATGATTGTCTTTGAAGTGATTATTTACTAATAAATGATTTTATATGCTTCTATGTATTCCAAATAATTATTTCATTGCTTATGACATATTCCCATGGCTTAAAATTGATTATTGATGATATCACGCACTTAGGACTTATAAATTTTATAATGAAAAATACTTACTCTATGATTTATATCTAATGATATTTGGGATGATCTTAGTGTTATATGTCTAAGATCATTCACAAAAAAAAGATGATTATATATCTAGTCTACAAATACACTAAACATTAAGGATTATATCATAAATCGTAATGCTATGTAATAGATATTTATCTAACAAGATATAATTTCAATGTATATAAATATTATGTCACCATATATACATATATTGCACTAGATTCAATGTAAAAAACAGTCACTCAATATCCAAATTTGTTGCATCCCTCTTTACAGTTCCTTTCAGAAACCATCTTTATGTAATGCCTGACATATCAAGCTAGAGTAAGTAATGGGTGTGCCTAATCATATAGAATGAGCATCCTTCTGTATAGGTTATCACAACATAAAATTATAACACATCTGAATTTAGTAGTAGGATAAATCACATTCATGTAAGGTGAAATTCAAATAAAAATTCACACTATTATGTTTTCTTAACAAACATAATATATAAATTAAATTGAAATAGTCAAATAATATAAATTATTTAACCCCATATTGAGTATTTCAACCCAAATGAATATTAAAACTGTTAAAGTGTAAAAATAATCCTGAATATAAATTTAATTTCAAAATGAATATAAAATAAAACATGTATATAACATTTCCATTATGAAAAACATACAAATATGAAAACTCATAACATTAAAAAATTAATATTTAGATAAAATATATCATTTATTTGATATTTTAACAACAATATCCAAAAAACGTTATTTTTATCATTTAAATCTACATATTGAGCTCAATTCCTTTAATACACTCTAGATCAACTTAAATTTGAAAAATTGATTAATACCGATATATTGACATGGAAATACATATTTTTAATAGTGAAATTCAAATAAAATATAATAGAAACCCACATTTTATAAAACCATATCATGATATTTGATCGAAGGTCTATATCTACTATTGTTTTCAATACTACCACTAACAAACATCACTAAATATCATTTAGTTTAACACTAGATTCCTGATAGGATAATCGCACATAAAAAATGTAATTGTTCACGTGTCACTCTTATGTTGCCCACTGTAGTGGACTCTACCAAATCTCATTAGAATTTTTGAAATGAAAATTGATGTCCCATATAAAAATGCTCATAGGAACTCTTATAAATCTCCAGAAATCATGTCAGGAGACATAGACCTTCAAAATAACCACATGTTTATCAATATCTCTCCTCATTTTACAATAACATGAATAGAATGAAATATTTTTATCTCAAAATAAACTACCAAAAAAAGTTCACTATTACCCTTATGACCCATTTTTCATAATGAGAAACTATAATTATAATTAAACCACTCACACAGGTAAAAACTCAACTCTGATCTTCCCATGATCCACACATGAATTCCCCTTACATAGCACTAATCAGCTGTGAAACTAAAAAGTTTGGGACTCTATATTGAACCCACTACATCTATTGGGATCTGGAAACACCTTGAGTTATCAAATGACCAACATATATATAGCTCATATCAAATCAACTATAATACTAATGAGACCAATAATGTGATCAACATACACCAACACTCACCATCATGATGTGAACATGAATCTAACATCAATTTTACCTTTCTTGTTTCCTTTATAAGAGATTACCTAGAGAACCACTCTCTTAATGGTTCTATACCATCATCAATCTCTATCAAAAATTATATGATAAGTAACATATTTTTAACTTATATATCCTATCTCAATATCATTTTATCATGAGTTATATCTCATCATTCATAATATTGAACACTTAATTAGATAATATATCATCTTGTTCTTTTTAAACCCAAACCTCAATAAGAACCACCTATGATTTAACTTCCAACATACCTAAAGCTTCACCCATTCCATTACTAATGACCAAATTATATGTTGTTCATGATTCATTCTAATTCTTGAAACATTTACCAATTCTCCGACCATCACAAGTCACATCATCATATATACCTCATCCATTATTCAAAATTTACAAACTTTCCCACTTAGAAAAAGATATTTATCTAACCCAATTATTGAAAAAAAACATATATTTAACCATTCAATTAGAATAAATTTCAACATTACCCTTCTAATAGACCATAAAGCAATTAAGTAGTTTCACCCTTTAAACTCTTAGCTAACATGCATACACAACAAGGATTGATATCTAACATATCATAACTATAAAAAAATCTAAATGGTTACTTGTTTTTCACATTACATGTAATCCCAATGAATTTTATATTCTCATGTTGTACCCTACTAAGGGTGTCCAACTCCCAAATGATTCATGTCCCTATATCTTTTTCTAAATTGTATCCTCAACATACATTGTTGGTACTAATTTGTACCCTTGATATCAATAAAACATTGGCATGTATCCCACACATATAAAGAGTATACCAATCCACACTTAAGTCATCCAATTCCAATACCCGCCTAATGTAGGTTTTTAAAATTGCAATACTTCAATAATTATGATATTATGATATCAATGAAGTACCATATAGAAATCAAATATTATTGGGTCTGGTTAATTAATATGGGTATAATAATTTATTAGAGATGTTATGGAATAAAATATAATTGAATTTTAATTAACTAAAATCTATTTAAAAAAATCCAAAAAAATCGCTATTTTTTAAAACAGTTTTCCAAAATATATTTTCTAAACATTAATACTAATATAAATTCCATGTAATCCTATAAATAAACCCAACATTTTTTAAATTTTTTTTTACAAATAAATATAACTTATTCGATAACTTGTGTTACATGAAACCCCAAGCCTAATAGAACAATGATATATTATTATATTACCATTATAACCTAGTTGTTAAATTAGTGAGTTTGAATATTTTAAAATAATTTATTATATTAACATTTTCTACTAAACATAAATTTATTTATATATACTTAATAATTATTCAAAAAAAATTATTTGTCATTTTTTTCAAAACTGGTTCTGATTTTTTTTCGTGGGAAAATATTATAATTAATTTCTATAAAATTTACATATTTTAATTAATAAAAATGATCAAATTTTTAAAATCATTAGATCAAAATTATCTTATGGTAATTTTTTTATATTTTTTCAAAAAAAATCACTTTTCACTGAATAGTGAAATTTATTTTTTTATTAAAAATATATATATTATTTTAAAGTTTTGTAAAAGTAAAATTACATTTTTGATTAATTTTAAAATTTAATTTTTTAAAATTTTTAATTATAGTTCAATTATATTATTTTTAGTTAAATATATACTTGAGTTTTTTATAAAGTCATTTCAGTATTTAAAAGGGCATTTTTTTTAATAACTCTTTTGATGCCGGAAATGTGATTTTATATTAATAAATCAAATTGATCACTATTATTAAATGATTATACTAAAATTTATATATTATAAATTTAATAAAATATTTAAAATTAACCTAATATTTTTTCCTCTACGTGTGATTAAAATAAATCTTTTTTATGCTTAAAATTGTATTTTTCTATAAAACAATTTTGATTGATTTTGGTGAAATTATTTAATAATTAATTAATTAAACTAATAGATATTAAAATTGATAAAATATATTATATATTTTGAAATATGAAGATTATTTTTTGAAAATTGGTTAGATTTATGTTTAGGCATTATGAATAGTAACCTGGGTAAAATTTATCATCCTTGTAACAGGTAAATTTGTTTAATTAAGGATAAAAATTTGTGAAAGGACAAAACCATTGATCTTATTTCTAATTTTATAATGTTTATTATACCCTTATCACTGTATAATTAAAATTTATTTTTTTTAATGAATACTTTTCCATGAAAATTACCTACATAATATTTAATGCATACGAAAGTTAGATAAAATTACTCTCTTTGTTTTAAATATATATTATATGTCCTAAAAGGTAATAAATAAAGAAATGAATGAATATAAATTCCTATATTGAGATTAATTTTTTTTCATGATATAAATTTTTATCTAATTCATAGATAATATATAATTACAATAATTAGCAAACGCCGACATAGAATTTATTAAATTATTTAAAAACTAAAATAATATATTTTTAAAATATTAAAAGTAATATAATTTGAGTGATTTATATTTTTCCATGAATTATATAAATGTATATCACATATTCCTGTTGTGTGAAGCTATTATATTACAATTAAATATTTATATTTATGTGTTTTAAGTAAAATTAAATGAGTTTTGTCAAAATTGAAAATAATTATACATTATAAATATAAAATTTAATTAAATGATTCAAAAATTACAAAAATATTTAATAAAGACAATTTATATAATATAAGGTCTAAAATGTTATCCCTTGACCATTTATTAACCAATTATCACCTTAAAATAAAATTTATAAGCCCTTAATACTGGAAAATATGCTACCACGATTAAGGAAAAAATTGGTTAACCAAGCGATTAATCAAAAATATAAGTTTAAAATCTCAAGAACTATCCAAATTTTTTTGGTTTATTGGAATAAAACCACAAAAATTATTATATTTGAATATATTTTTAATTAGATGAATTTTTGTTGATAATTTCATTACTATAATTTATATTTTTAAAAATTCCGAAAGTACACCTCACCTAAATTATAAAAGTGCACCCATCATTTCTATTATTTTCACAAATTTTATCCTTATATTTCTATCATAGCCTACTAAAATACCTTCTAAACTTCATTATAAACATTCTATAGGTTTTTTTCTTCCAAAATATAAACTCTATTTTCCTTAATGGGACATCTAGGGGAGTTATTTGAATGTTGTGGCAATCCCCTTAACCGATCACTTCCTTTTTTTTAATTCTTGTTTACCTCATCTAAATATATATTATATATCATAACATAATAAAATATGTAACTTAATGATATTAAATATTATTATTATTGGTAAACCACCATTATACACCCTCTTTCCCATCAAATGTAATGTAAAATTATTGCTTGTGCATATCTACAGCTTACCATCTCCATGTAGAGATTAAATTTATTATCAATTACAGTATTTTATGGATGGGAATTATGTTAGTTTAAATGTTTTTATATTAAATTTATATTATAATTATGAATCATTATTTATAATATTGTATCTACATTCTTAGCTAACAATCCTATAGAAAATTATAACGTCTCTTTTGCGTACATGTGAACTACCACCAGCATGAATAGATGATTTTTGGTTGAATGAGAACTTTACTAGAATTAAAATTCTCCATTATTGAATAGAATCAAGGATTAAAAGTTTTAATTAATATATTTTACAATAATTATTTTTTCAAAAAGAGAAAACCTCATCAGGAATGTTGTTTTATGGTATAAACTTAAGAGCAGAAACCCCTTTAGTAGACATCCTGTCACCCAAATAATTTTCTTTTGTATATATGTATGTGATGATATAATTTATGTATGAGATAACTTCCAAGAATTTACTCCAAGTTTTAGTAAATTTACATGATTGATAAATGATACCATTCCTTATATCCTGAACAATGGTGGTGGAGTCACGCTCAACCCACAAGTTGACGTATCCTCATTGCTTTTCTATCAACACCGCAATGATAATACCAAAAAATTTAGAATCAAGGGAAGTTTTGATACTACCAAGACTATAAAATAATTCCAATGCATCAAAAAATTGGTTTCTAAAAATCTCACCTTAAACAGAAGGATCCATATTTCTTCTTCATGCACCATCCATATTACAATTGATCAATCCTACAAATAGAGTGATCCATATGAATTCTATAGTCCCAAAAGGGGGGGTGATAATTTCATTAAATTCCAAAATGTGTTAGCATAGAAAACTCATGAATTGAGTTATAAAAATAACAATTATGTACCACATTACCATTATTCATAGTAGAGACAATGTGTGGAAAATTCGATTCAACATTTAAAGTAGTTCCCCAATAAATCATTTTGTTAATACTCTTTCATATAGAATGAATCACCCCCAAATAGGAAAAAAGAAATAGGTGTCACATATTCTGTCAAAGAGGTAGAGAATTAAAGGAATCCATATTACCCTAGATTCTAATTTTTTAATGGATAATTATTTTTTACCTTTATTCAATTCCATTCGTCAAAAAATGAAGACAAATTCCATTTGTATGTATGACCAACCATCTCCATGAACACTCTAATTTATTTTTATATTGATAAATATATGGATGACTATAATTAGGTATATAATGAATACATATGATACTAATATAATTATTAACATTCTGAATATTATGGGACACCATGATCCAAGTCCAAGTATATGGACCGAAACTACTGAAGAGAAACATAGATGAAAAATGAAGCTGATATAACTCGTAATAGTTATTTTGATAAAAGAATTTTTATAAATGGGTGATAAAAATTTATAAGTAAAATATATATTGGGTGATATATATTATTATGTTTATTTAATTAATTTATAATAATCCTATATTTATTATATAAGATGTTCTAGAACATATAAAAGATGTGGGACCTATGTTAAGGTATTTTCCTCTCACATTAATTTCTATGAAACACAATCCATATTCACTACTTTTTTATTTTATGTGGTTTATATACTTCCCATGAATGTATTTTATGATTTTTTTTATGAATTTTTCTTCTATGTAAATATCCATATAAGTTTATTTATTTCACGGGGCTTATGATTCTTCTATTTCCACAGAGACGAGGGTTTCATGTCACCATCTCATTGTTTATCAAGATTGTTTATGATTATATTTAAGATGATGAAATAAAATGATATATCTCTTAATAAACTAATTAATTTTATTAAATGTTATTTATTTCCAGAAAATAAATGTATGAATATCATTTTACTCTCTTTATGTACTCAAGAGACTGTAAAATTTGCCTAAGAAAAATAAATTGTGTTTCTCTATTTGGTCAAAAAAGTATTTTTAATCCATATCCACATTATATAAAAAAGGTTTTTAAGAATGTTTCTACTATTCTCCTATATTTTTATAAATAAATTTGTAAAATTATTTTACTTTTTATAATTTTATTTAAAAAGATATTCTTTTAATTTTCTAAATGAGGTGATTTTTCTTAACTTTTTCTTCAAAAATGTGCAAATAATGTTTTCTTTAAACTTATACAACATTACCAAAATTTTCTGATGTCATGACCACTCCTAAATTCAAAGATTCATTTACATGTTTTCAATTTTAGTTTTAAGTAAAATTTTTTCCATAATATTTTATAAATTTTTAAATTAGTGATTCCAAAGAAAAATGGTATTTTCTTCAGAAAATGTATCATGCAATCGTGTAAAGCAATTACAACCCTTATTAAAAATCATTTGATCTTTAATATATTTTATAGGTGATATGATCCAAGGATACCATCCTTATTCTTTATTATTATGGTTTATGTTGGGTCTGGAAAACTCCAAATACTAGAAGAAAATGATTACATCAATTTGGTTAAAGTAAAAAAATTGAATCCAAATAAGAGTTTGAATAAACATTTTATAGGAGGAGAAGACGTGAAGTAAGGATATATCCTATGAAGTAAATAATTCTACCTAGAGTACTGCTTCAAATGGAATTATTCAAATTAAGTCATTTGTAGGACAAGATAATACCATTAGTTCCCAAAATAGAAACAAAATAATATCCATGTTTTTATAGTGATTTACACCCCCACGAATAACTTTTCCCTGAGAGAGAAGTTGCCCGCAAGATGAAACAGTACCATTAGCACCCACAAATGAAAAAATCACTTCAGGGGACAGAAAATTATTTATTCCCCCACAAACAACCATCCCCCATGAACAAAATCATTCATGGTGAGGGGATTCCTTCATGGGAAACCTAAAACAAATCCCCACGGAACAATGTGGATGACCAGCCATCCTGGTATCAGGTTTTTCCATTATTTTATAAATAACCCCTAAGTGGAACTGAAAAACTGAAAGGGAGGATGAAACATGAAAGAGTCAAGACATGAAATATAATTGGGATAGAGTCATTGATTCCAAATAAGTAAACTTCCCAAATAGAATTAAGTAATAAATAAATCCGTCTGGTTATCCATAAACTTAAAACACCTCTATTGAAACTATTCCATGAGGAATAAGCAGATTGACCATTTTTGTTCATGCACATTTTATACAAAAATGATATATAGGTGGAACCCTACCCTATGTAACAACATTCTACGTAAGATTAATTGTACCCGATGTTGAAAAAAATAAGTTGGTGGAACTTATCCACACATAGTGAAATGAAATGCAGTCAACACCCAAGTCTCCATAGCACAAGGCTCTAAATACAGTACGCTCGCATAACTAGAAACATTATACACATAGGGAATTCTATCCCACAAAATAAAATGTTACAATTAATGGGGAATCCTAGGTAATTATTCTCCCTAGATCCCATCACTTCCTTATGTCATACCATAGGGTCCAAATATTCCCATCTACAAAACATTATATTGGCATCAGGGGAAGGCCTCTTCTAAAGCCACCTGATATGTATGATCAGACAATTGGAAACATTATTTTGTCCTCTCGATTCTACATACCCATGGTTTGTGTAGTCTTTTCTGTAACCTCCATTACAAGGATTTCCCTTGGAATATTCTCAAGTCTAATTTATCATGGTAATGGAGGCACCGACCTTGGAGGTGCTCACAACCTTAGAGGTGCTCATGTGAACCTCCATATTTTAGGGATTGAGGGTAACCCATGTCCTTTCCCGTCGGTGAGGTCTGGTGATGGACACACATCTATTCCCTAGGAACCAGAAGGTCCTTCCTCTTAGATTAAGCCCTTTGTATTTCTTGTGAGAGGCAACACTCTTTATCCTCTTCTATTCCCCATAATATCAAAACAAGAGAGGAGATGGGAACCTTATTTCTTATTATGTATCCCTTTATACCCATACCTTATACACCATCTAAAAAATAGGATCATTTTATATTTAAATATAATTTTTCCTCTTGTTTCTCACATTGAACATGACTTTTGTGGGATTTTAGGTTAGCAGAGATCAAGACATCTACATGATCTAAAACCTCAAATGGTCATCCCCCTCAGTGTATTTCCCAACCATATCCAATCTATTGCGCCTCTTATACGAATGCATTCCTAAGACATAGATGGTCCATATTCATAATGAAGAATCACCATATAGGCCTTTTATTTAGTATAATCTCAAACCATACAAAAATAGAAATCCTTCTAAGTGTATGTCCCATTAACATATTCCTTTTGGGATTCCAATTATGTGTAATCCCCAATAAACATACAGTGGGCCTCTTCCATAAGTTTATGCTGCAACAAATTTTGAACTATGTGGGATTTTAATCTCATATAACTGGGATACGTAGGAAGCCCCACCTGAGGTAAAAAACAGACACCCAAATTTACCCAAATGTTCTTCAAGCCACATTCCCTATAGGGCCATATCCAACCCAGATGCCCATTTTATATTCTTGTACATTTCATCATCATCCTTTTTGTGTCACATTGCAGGTAAAATCATACCCCAACTATGAGAAAAAGTCTCTTTTGGTTCCCTTAGGATGTATCAATGCAAGTCCCACACCATAATTGACTAGGAACTGTTCACCTAGATGTCCATTCTTTATGACATTAAACAACATGGTTCGGTCTTCATCACATGACCTTAAAAGGGTATTTTTACAATTATGTGGAAATAAAATATGTGTGTTTTGATTCATTTCATGAGGAAATGTAGGTGGCCCATTTTATGGGTTTGATCTCAATATGAAAAAAACTTTCATCCCCCCTGGATGATTATAAACTCCAATGTGACTCACTGTATGGATTAAAACCAATATATTCCTAATTAATAATTAAAGAATCTATAATTCATACAAATAAGCATACATTTTTTTGAGCTCTTATGATACATATAGATAACACCATCAATGGAGAACCCTGGATACATACTAATGATTTTGAGCCCATTCTTTTTCATAATTGATCATTAATTTTGGGTGATCCACATCATGCTTGGGAATGAACGAAGGATTCACAAACATATCTTAAATATATAAGAGAGCCCTAGAATAATAAATATCCCACACAGATGCGTGTGATGATCTCGACATCCCATCCTCTCAACCAATGTGAGCTCTTATGTATTTTTTCCATGTTCCCCAATGAGAGCCAACCTTTGGATTGGTTGTCCATGAGTTATCATTGATATGAGAGACATTGGGTTTTTTCCGCTCCAAAAACCAAACCTATTGGAGACCATTCATAAATGGTGAACCCAACAAAGGATGATTATATTAAATTCCCCCATATAATCAATAATTGAGAACATGATTTTCTTTGGAAACAGAAATGGTGAACCCAGTGTGAATCCATAACCAAGGTTGCAGTGTTACCTCAAGAAAGGCCCCTTCACATCAAAAATGGAGGATGGGAAAAACAATACATTCAATTATGTATTTTGTCATCATATTCATATTTAATGAGTTTTTTTTGTGTCTATAACATATATTGTAATCACTTTTCACCAGAAAACTCTCAAATCCAATAGTATCTCACTAGTTCTCAAGAACAGATGCATTTTCCACATCACAGGTCAGGTCCTCAACCAAATAAAGTATTCCATCACCCACCCAGCATCTTAAAAATTATGATTCAAATATATTGGTCTAGGAGTGCCACTATAATGGTACTCTACCATACCTAAAGGTATCATAGAAATCATTCCATCATATGAACCCCCTCCATCCATCCACCCAGTGAAGGTCAGCGCTCCAAAACTATACAACACTAATATTCAACTTAAACTTTTTTGGGAGTCTGTCCCCCAAACATGATAATGATTTCCACCCATAAAAGAGGGGGGCTGATAATGTGGTCACTAGAATATAATCCCAACAACACATGGTTCCCACCCAAGGACTCATTCCAGTAATAATATTATTTAACATTATGTATCCTGTCATCCTCGTAATGAAGATGATACCACCCATTGGGCTCCATCCGAACCCATACAGGCCTAATTCCCCAGGGAATCCCAAAATGGGAGATGATCAGAAAATAAAAAACATGTAATTGTACTTGTTCTTATTGAATAATATCACCAATCATATGTAATGGGAAACTATATACAGATTCTCATCCCCACAAATTCACATCATGAACGCTAAAAAAATATAGTGGCAATCAAGAAGTGGACACAAATTCCAGCAAATGCATTTGAATCCTGACAATACTATATATTGTAAAACTAAAATAATATGAAAATTTATGAGGATTCATATCAATCCCATCAATCAAATACAGTATAAAACTATGAGGATATGCATATCACTTCTAATTCCCATCAATCCTGCTATATAATTTTAGAATAAATCAATTAGAAGACACAAATTCATGCACATTCATATGAATCTTGATAGTTAAATAATATGGAAAAAACATCCAAATTAAAATTTATATGGATTTATATCAATCCCATAAATCAAATTTTACATAATAAGTAACACCCCAAGATTTCATGGTACGTTATTTCTTCAATGTAATTCTATAACTTACACTACACACAACATTGAGTTCAAGAGCACCATGACTTACCAAACTAGCCATTCAAAAGCGGTTATGAATAGTATTAAATGAATTTTGAATTTTATATAATATTTATAATTTTATAATCCATATTATGAGTTTCCTAGACATAATATAAGAACAAATTCATTTTTTCAGATAAAAGAAGTATTTTTTTTAAAATGCAATTTTACCGCCTTTTAATCACAAACCCTTTTATAAGTCCAATATTTGAAACTTTTATACATTAAATTTGACAAAATAAACTTCTTATTTAGAATTTGGACATAAAAATTTAGTATTGATAATTTTTTGGTGTTTTTTTATAACATTCATATTTGGGAGAATAGTGAAAAATACTAAATTTTAACTGAAAACAACTTTTTTAATCAAAATAATTTATAGTTTTCAACTATAAATATAAATGGTTTCGAAGTATAATTAGATTATATCTATACCATTTAATCCAATTTTGGTCATTGGATGTAATTTTACTTTGAAATTGCACATAAACATGTGTCAATCTTTTGGTAGTTATTATTTCTTAAAAATACGATTTTTTGTTTTGACAATGGGAATAAATTCTAAATTAATAAATGAAATTTATATGTTTTGAATTTGGTAAAATAGACTTCATTTATAAATTTTTAATATAAAAAATAGATTAGGGTGAATTTTTGGTATGTTTCTAAAAACATTCAATTTTTGATGAATAGTGAAAAACACTACGTTATTGGTTAAAACTGACTTTTGATTTGAATAATTATTTATTTTATTTAAAATAATTTTAGATAAAAATACATGCATAATACTTATATGTGTTCAATGTAATTCATTGGAGTCATTTTTTAATAATATTAGATATATAAAATTTTATTGAACTTTTCACCGTCTTTTACCCATCTCCTAGGAAAATTTGCTAATTTGCATAAAACATAAATTTACCATTTCTATGAGTGGAATTTCAAAAATCTGAGAGACACAGTTCATATGAGTAAGAAAAATTTGGTTCAATATGATTAAAATAATTTTTGGTGAATAGTAACTTTTTACTTTTATTTACCACGGTTAAAAGTAAATAGGGAAATTAAGGGTAAAAATGATATTATTCATACCCTAACACATGTACTAATTCTATTGTATAAGTTTAATTAAAAAAAACAACCTTATAAATAAAATATGATCCATTAGGTCCACTTGGATAAGATTAGTACATTTATTATCATTTTATTTAAAGAAGAGTTAAAAGAGCTAAAATTAAAGTTTAATAACTAAACCATTTTTAATATAGGGTTACACACAATATAAATTCAACTATAAAAATTAATTAGAAAGATAATAGTATTTCATACATCATGTTATTTTATTTATAATTTTTAGACATTAAATAATTAAATTTATTTATGATACAATGATGATTCATTAATTACCTTACTAATGAAAGAATCAAATAAATTGTATTATAAATTTTAAAATAAATATAATTTCCATGTTTTTATGAAATCCACGAATTTTATAGGTTACTATGACATGTTATAGTTTATTAAATGTATCTTGATCGAAGAAATCAAGATGTTATAACTTTCACAAAAAGCAAATACCAAATAGTGTCAAAATTGACATAAATTAATTTTTAAAACAAATACTATATTATTGGTTGATATAATATTCTTAAAATTATAAGGTTCAGACAAAGGGATTAAATAATATTATATATTTCATTAATGAACCACTTGATGTTCTCTTGGAAATTTATATTATGTTTATTAACCATATAGTGTAAGAATACAAGAAGACACGGTAAAAGTTAAACTATTTAACTAAGAGTTAAATCTAAAATATAAGGTTAAAATGGTAACATAAACATGTCTATAAAATATTGGTTGAGTTTATTTAGACCCATAACCACCTTATCCTCAAATTAAATCATTTTTAAGCCATTAGAAACAGAAAATGTTTTTATTATAACATAATATTTCAATCTTTTCCTAAAGTGACCCGCACCTCTCTTATAAAAGGGCACTTCACCTTCTTTGAAATTTACACCTCCAAAGCCATTTGGATCATCCAAACCCTACCCAAATATCCTCCCAACTATCCTATTTTTATCCAAGAGGCATTAATTTTGTCAGAAATCCAGCTTAAGGAGCCCTTTGGATCAAATCAAAATGAAGAACCTCAAGAAGAGGTAATGATTTCACCACCCTCTTTCATGTTATTTTCTTCATCCACTTACTATTTCTTTGTTATTACCATAAAAAAATAATAAATTCAGTACATTATATATATTGTGATGTCATTATAAATATGTAACAACCATATTAATTATTCTATCCATCCTATGAATGATAATGTCACCATGCGTACGTACGTACAGCTTACCGTCTCCACACCGTGGTGTAATTTGTTATTCCACACTATGTGATTTGGATGGATATAATGATGATTAATATGTATATAAATAATAAAAATAACATGATAATATCTCTTTAAAATTAATATACCATCCCATTTCACACCTTTAAAGAAATCATATTGCCGCTCATGCGTACATACAGATTACCGTCTCCACGATGCGATGAGATTCATTTCCACGTTCACCATTCATCGATGATTATAAATATATATATTGATAATAAGTATTTAATATATGACATAATAATTCTAATGGAGATATATATATTTATATATATTTGTATTTATGTACTTACATATATCTTATTCACTTACTTCCGTTCAATACAATATGAAAACAGAAACAGCGTTTATGCATACGTATGGCCTACCGTCTCCATAAATGGTGTTTTCCATTTCATATATCTATCAAATATAAATATTTATATTTTATATATGTATGATATATAAATCAAGTTTTATATTCTTTATGTATTTAAATCATGATCTAAATGATACGATCAAGAATGAAAAGTTTAAATATGTATGATAAAGGAAGAAATTATTACACGAAAAGTTAATTTATCATGAAAATTATTATTAAATGGGTAGTATAATGTCATAAATGAATCATGTATGATATAATAAATTTTAATATGGTTATTTTATAATCTAATAACATACAATGGTCATTATACAGGAGGTTAAACGTACCTGCGGCCAAAGGAAAGTGAAAGTTAAGGGTTAATTCATCAATCTCATTATTATTCGAGATTATTTATGTGTAAGTTTTTATAGGGAAATATTAATTATCCATGTACATGTTTTATAAAATAATTTTCAATGGAATTATTTTTAAGGGACTCTTTTACTAAAACATCATTTTAAATGTTTTAAATATTTATTCTTCTAAACCTTTCCCAATAAGGTCAGTGTTTTTAAAATGGTTTAAGGATTTATTTCTATGGACATGAATATTTTAAAATGTTAATTACTTTCAAAAGATTAAAATTGGTATGGGACACTTTGATTCAAAACTACCTTTTAACTGACTTCATTTATAAATTATGTGACTTTTAAATGATTTTATGAAAAAGAGATATTTCTCTCAAAGATTTTTACTGATCGTTTTCAAATATTTCAACATCCTTTACGGGATATTATTCTTGATCGAGGTTGATTTATTATGATACAAATCTTATATATTGTATTTAAGGTTTTTTGATATTTTTTATTGTAGATGAGTTATTTTTAATCCATTCATGGTTAATGGTTAAAGTATTGACATTTTGTACACTAGTTTTAATACGAATGTTTATGTTATATTTCAACCTTTTCTTAATATGAATGTATTGGACTAGTATGTTTGGGTTGGGGACTGATAAAAGTGTGCCATCCGGGTTGGGGTCTGGTTATAGTAGACCCTTCGGATTGGAGTCCGGTTATAGAGGCTCTACGAGTTGGAGTCTGGTTAAATAGGCTCTTCGGTTTGGAGTCCGGTTACAGAGGCTATCCGGGTTGGAGTTCGGTTATAGTGGCTCTCTAGGTTGGGGTCTGGTTACAGTTACCCCCTAGGTCCTGGAATGAGGGCTTGACACAGAAATTAATGTTCTCTATTATACATTCACTCGTTATGAAATTAGTTATTACATGTCATTATTAAACTAGTAGAATATCCATGTGAATGTTTATATTGTAATGTTTGTTTTATTTTTTCCATATTATGTTCAAGATTATGTTGAAAAGGCTATTGTTTTTATTACACATATTGCCTTAAAAGTTTGTAGCTTCCACTAAATTATTTACCCTTACTAAGCGTCTGATATCACCCCTTTCTTATGTTTTATTTTCCCAGGATCCCATGAATTGTTTTATGTTTGAGATGTAGGGTTAAGCTATGGGAACAATGGAATTCCCAAAAGATTAATTTTTTTGTGTTGTATGTTAGAAAGCATGATGAAACGTTCATGTATGTAATATATTTTCCAAGAATACTAAATTGATTGGTCATTCAGGAAATGATTCCTTATAATCATGCCAATGTATTAAAATAGTGTATCGACTCTGGGAATCTAGGTTTAGGGAATTGCAGTTGGTATCAGAGGAAGTTTACCAATAACCTTGGAGACTAGATTTAGATAAAATCTTATTAGAGATCATTATCCTAAGATAGACTATGAGGATTAGTATAGAAGAACTTTCTAGTATTTTGGTAATGTAGAGATTTTGTGAGTTTTCCAAACAATACATCCCTATCTGGATATGAGCAGGTAGAGTCGGCTCTGGCACAGATGTACGTAGGGGTAAAACCTGAAATCTCTGATTGGAGATATACTCGAACGAGAACTGGTGCTCAAAAATGGGCCTTGCTACACTCTTGGTTACGACACTCCCGGAGGATATGCTTAAGATAATTCTCGTTTTCCTTACAAACCACTATGAAGGGTTTATGGGTATATACTTCTTCAAAGAAAACATTTTTTTTATTATGGATTATATCCAAGAATTCTTCAATTTATGTTAGTTATTTTACATGTTTGGAATTATGCATTGTGATTCATAAACTAACCAAGTGTATGTCATTGTTTATAAATGGTGCTCAGTAGATGGAATGAGAGATCCCGCAATACGCATGATCCAAAGAGTAAGAAGGATAATATATTTCATGGTATTAAGCAAACATTTAGAAAAAAAATAGTCTCCCACATATTATCATCATATGAAGAAATAGTATCATGTGTTAATAAGATAAGTAAATAATTTTATGAGTCCTATGGATTTGAAGGGAAGCTAGAGAAGAAAAATATTGTAGAGAGAAAGATCGATAAAGGGAATAAGGGAATGAAATATTTTCCCATATGTGATAACTATAGAAATAATCACCTTGGTAAATTCTTGAAGGGAATGATAGTTGTTATCAGTGTGGAGAAAAATGACACCAAGTATGTGATTGCAAGGGTGAGAAAAAGGTTTCAAATGTACAATGCTTCATCTTCAAGGAGTTGGGACACTACGCAAATCAATTTCCAAATCATCAAAGTATACCACAAATTCTAATATTATATAATAATCAAGTTATGATACTACCTAAGATGAAGAGGAATGATTAAGAGTTCTTAGGTTGTTATAAAAGTATTGTTTCATTTTAGTATTGTATTAATGATGTACATGTTATAATAATTATAGAGTATATAAGGAGTGTACTGCAATACTATTTCATTAAAGACTTGAGATTGTGTGGAACCAAGAAAAGTGACTCAATGGAAATTTAAACTTTTTGGAAAATACATGGTTAAAGGAAAGAAAAACTTTAATATGGTCCTGATACCGAGGAATTGATTTTAGAATAAGAGATGGTTGATTTGGATAAATTATATTGGATATTCTTGACTATCTTGGAACTGATTAATGGTTTGTTTATTTCATCATTATTGGAGTATTCATAATTTTTGGCTATAAGGAATAAATCTAGTATTATATAAGGAATAAGGGAGCATGAATATAATAAATAAGGTTTTATAGTAATTCATGGTGTTACCATCTTTTAAAATAATACATGATGATGGTATTCACATGTTATTATATGGAAAAAAGGATCTTCTTTGTGTTTTACATCTTTATAAATTTTGTACTATGAGTTTGAAAAGAAGTATTTTGGACAATTCTAAAGGTTGGAATAGATTAAGTTTGACATTGGATTCTATTGTTAATTTAAAATCATTTCTTATGATTTTTTTTTATGATTTTTATAAAAGTACAACCCGGAGGTCAGGAGACAACCATTCGCGTCCAGTAAGGCCACAAGAATTGAACCCACAACCGAAGGGTGACAAGGGTGCATCGCCTACCACTGGCCTATGTGATTTCATGGATTTTATAATGTAGTTTTTTTAAAGGTTTCATTGATGAATTATAAATTCATTTTTTTGGAACCATATATGATTAGGATAAATAGACGATTTTTATTATCTTTTATAGTGAAAGTTGAGTTTGCGGTAGAAATTAGTTAAAGATGGAACTCTACTTTTCAAGTATATTTTTTTCTATTATTATATGAAGAAATTAATTCTTAAACTTTAGTTAAGGGATCTTAAAACCAAAAATTTGTTATCCTAATAACTTATGTGTTGTTGAACCGATGATATTTTAAATCATCATAGATTAATGGCTTTGAGGCCCTCAATTTTACACTTTTTTGTGATTGATGACCTCAATCACTCCCAATTAATATTTACATTTTCCCTCCAATTATGTGTCTCTAATTTCCACCCATTTTCTCTTAATCGAGATCATAATTTTGTTGTGTATTTTTTATTTCCTTTTCCCTCTTATTAAGACTAAATTTTATTTACCCAATTTCTGATGTGGGTTTTCCACAAAGGTATTTTTTTTATTTTTAACCTTTTATTTTCTAACAATTTAAAATTTCAAGGATGTAATTTATTGAAGTATGGGAGAATTTAACACTCCAAGATTTCATATTATGTTATTTCTTCAATGTAATTCATTAACTTTCACTACACACAACACTATGTTCAAGCACTCCACGACTTACGAAACTAACCGTTCAAAAGCGGTTATGAATAGTATTAACTAGATTTTGAATTTTATATAATCCTTATAATTTTAGAATCCATATTATGAGTTTCTTAGACATAATATAAGAATAAATTAATTTTTAAGATAAAAGAAGTAATTTTTTTAAATGCAATTTTACCGCCTTTTAATGGCGAACCCTTTTTTAAATCCAATATTTGAATTTTTTATATATTAAATTTGACCAAATAAACTTCTTATTTATAATCAGGACATAAAAAATTTAGTTTTTATAAATTTTTTGTGTTTTTCTGATAACATCCATATTTGGGCGAATAGTGAAAAATACTAAATTTTAACTGAAAACATCTTTTTTAATAAAAATAATTTATAGTGTTAAAATATACATATGAATGGTTTGGAAGTATAATTAGATTGTATTTTTACCATTTAATCCAATTTTGGTAATTGGAAGTAATTTAATTTTGAAATTAGACATAAATAAGTGTCAATCTTTTGGTAGTTATTATTTCTTAAAAATACGTTTTTTGGTTTTGACAACAGGAATTAATTTTAAATTAATAAATTAAATTTATATTATTTTAATTTGGTAAAATATAATTCATTTCTGAATTCATAATATCAAAATTATCTTAGGGTGAATATTGGGTATGTTTCTAAAAACAGTCAATTTTTTATGAATAGTGAAAACACTTCGTTATTGGTTAAAACCGAATTTTCATTTAAAAAATTATTTATTTTATTTAAATTTATTTTAGGTATAAATAGATATATAATACCTATATATGTTCAACGTAATTCATTGGAGTCATTTTGTAAAAATATTAGATATTTAAAAAAAATTGAACTTTTCACCATCTTTTACCCACCTCCTAAGAGAATTTTCTAATTCACATAAAACATAATTTTACCACTTATGTGAGTGGAATTTAGATAACTCAAGAGGAATGGTTTATATGAGTATGAAAAATTTAGTTCAATAAGATGAAAATAATTTTTGGTGAATAGTAACTTTTTACTTTTATTTACCACAGTTAAAAGTAAATAGGGTAATTAAGGGTAAAAATGATATTATTCTTACCCTAACACATGTCCTAATTCTATTTGATAAGTTTAATTGAACCAAAAACAACCATAGGAATAAAATATGTTCCGTTAGATCCACTTGGATTAGATTTGGACATTTATTATTATTTTATTTAAAGAAGAGTTAAAAGAGTTAAAATAAAATATTTATAACTAAACCATTTTTAATATAGGGTTACACAAAATAAAAATTCAACTATAAATATTCATTAAAAATATAAAAATATTTCCTACATCATGGTATTTTATTTATAATTTTTAGATATTAAACTATTAAATTTATTTATGACACAATGATGATTCAGTAATTACCTTATTAATGAAATAATCAAATAAATGGTATTATGAATATTAAAATAAATATAATTTCAATGTATTTATGACATAAACGAATTTTATAGGTTAATATGACATTTTTGGGTTGATTAAATGTATTTTTTTTTTGAAGAAATCATGTTTTGATGACTTTCACAAAAATAAAATACCAAATTGTGTCAAAATTGACATAAATTAATTCTTAAAACAAATACTATATTATTTGTTGATATAATATTCCAAAAAATCAATGGTTCTGAAAAATGTCTTAAATTATATTATATATGTCATTAATGAACCAATTAAGTTTCTCTTGTAAGTTTAGAGTATGTTTATTAACCTCAAAGTGTAAGAATACAAGATGAAACGATAAAAGTTAAACTATTTAACTAAGAGTTAAATCTAAAAGATAAAGTTAAAATGGTAACCTAAACTTGTCTAAAACCTATTTTCTGAGATTATTACGACCCATAACCACCATATCCTCGACCTAAATCATTTTGGTTCCATTAGAAACCGAAAACGACTTTATTAAAAAATAATATTTCAAGCTTTTCCTAAAGCGACCCACATCTCTCTTATAAAAGGGCACTTCCCCTTCTCTAAAATTCACACCCTCAAAGCCATTTGGATCGGCCAACTTCTGAAATATTATCCTAAAAACTATCCTACCTTCATACTATAGGCCATAATTGGATCAGAAAAACAACCTATGGAGCCCTTTTGATCAAATCAAAAAGAAGAACCTAAAGAAGAGTTAATGATTTCACCACACTCTTTCAAGTTCTTTTCTTCTTCCACTTACTCTTTCTTTGTTATTACCATACCAAAATAATAAATCCAGTATCTTATATATACTTTGATTTTATTATAAATATGGAAAAACCATATTCATTATTCTATCCATCCTATGAATGATAATGTCACCATGTGTGTGTACGTACGGTTTACTGCCTCCACGACGTGGTGTAATTTGTTATTCAACACTATGTTATTTGGATGAATATAATGATGATTAATATGTATATAAATAATTAAAATTACATGATAATGTCTTTATAAAATTAATATAAGATCCAATTCCACACCTTTAAGGAAATCATATTGTCACTCGTGCATACGTACGGATTACCGTCTCCACAACGGGATGAGAATCATTTCCACATTCATCATTCATCGATGATTATAAATATATATATTAATAATAAGTATTTAATATATGACATAATAATTCTAATTGATATATATATATATATATATATATGTATTTATGTACTTACATATATATTATTCACTTACTTCTGTTCAATACGATATGAAAACAGAAACAGCGTTTATGCGTACGTACGGCATACCATCTCCATAAACTGTGTTTTCCATTTCATATATCTATTTATTATAAATATTTATGATATATAAATCAAGTTTTATATTCTAGAGGTATTTAAATCATTATCTAAATAATACGATCAAGAATAACAAGTTAAAATACGTACGATAAAGAAAGCAATTATTACCCGAAATGTTAATTTAACATGAAAATAATTATTAAATGGGTAGTATAAAGTCATAAATGAATCATATATGATATAATAAATATGAATATGGTTTTTTTATAATCTAATAACATACAATAGTCATTATAAAGAGGTTAAACGTACCCTCGGCCAAAGGAAAGTGCAAGTTAAGGGTAAATTCCTCAATCTCATTATTATTTGAGATTGTTTATGTGTAAGTTTTTACTGGGACATATTTTTTATCGATGTCCATGTTTACTAAATTAAATTTCAATGGAATTATTTTTAAGGGACTCTTTTACTAAAATTTCATTTTAAATGTTTTAAAGATCTATTCTTCTAAACCTTTCTCGTTAATGTCCATGTTTTTAAAATGGTTTTAATGATTTATTTATATGGACATGAATGCTTTAAAATATTAATTCCTTTGAAAAGTTTGAAAATGGTATGGGTCACTTTTATTAAAATCTACCTTTTAAATTACTTCCTTTATAAATTATGTGACTTTTAAATGATTTCATGAAAAAGGGATATTTCTCTCAAATATTTTTACTAATCATTTTCAACTATGTCAATATACTTTACGGGATATTATTCTTGATTGAGGTTGATTTATTATGATACAAATATTCTATATTGTATTTAAGGTTTTGTGATATTATTGAATTTGGATGAGTTATTTTTATGCCATTCATGGTTTATGGTTAAATTATTGACATTTCTTATGATTGTTTTAATATGAATGTTTATGTTATATTACATCCTTTTCTTAATATGAACATATTAGACTAGTATGTTCCATCTTGGGGACCAGTAAAAGTATGCCCTTCGGGTTAGGGTCCGGTTATAGTAGAACCTCTAGATTGGAGTCCAGTTATAGAGGCTCTCTGGGTTGAAGTTCGGTTATAGAGGCTCTCCGTGTTGGAGTCCGGTTACAGAGGCTCTCCGGGTTGGAGTCTCGTTACAGAGGCTCTCCATGTTGGAGTCCGGTTACATAGGCTCTCCGAGTTGGGGTCCGGTTACAGTAATTCCCTAGGTCATGGCACGAGGCCTTGACATAGATATTAATGTTTTATATTATACATTCAGTCATTATGAAATTAGTTATTACATTTGATTATTAGACTAGTAGAACATCCATGTGCATTCTTATATGGTAATTTTTTATTTATTTTTGCAATATTATGTTCAAGATTATGTTTAAAAGGATATTGTTTTTATTACACATCTTTACTTAAGAGATTATAGCTTTCGCTAAATTATTTACCCTTACTGAGCATTTGAGATCACCCATTTCTTTTGTTTTATTTTAGCAGTATCCCAAGAAGTTTTTTATGTTTGAGATGCAGGGTTAATCTAAGGGAACAATGTCATTATCAAAGGATTTCTATTTTTGTGTTGTATGTTAGAAAGTGTATTGTAGCGTTCATGCATGTAAACTATTTTCCAAGACTACTGAAAAGATCGGTCTTTCGGGACTTGATTTCTTGTAATCATGCCAATGTATTAAAATAATGAACCAACTCTAGTAATCTAGGGTCGGGGAATTACAGAAGACTACAAAAATATGAAAATTCATGATCATCTATATAAATCCCTCAAAAAATGGAAATAATTAGATAAATCCATTGGGGTAGCCTAGGTCTAAATTAGGGGAATATATTTATCTCTTCTTTTTAATAGGATGACTATAAATATTTATTATTATGAAATGGATGACTAGAGTAGGAACATATTCATACACTGAAACTAAAATGGGTGTATATTCTCATTCCCACTAAGAAAAAAACTCATCATGTATTTATAATGATGCGGGGTTAAACATCAATCTCTAGCAATATCCTATAGACTTTCCATGATGTGATAACATCAGTTGAAATAGAAAAGTGTTGGAACCACAACCCCAACTCTTCAAGTGGGTTGACTCACATTTACAACTGGATGGTCACCCAAGAGAAGATATGAAACCCTACTCCCATTCAAGGGTGTCAACGAAAATATTCTCCAATAAATGGAAAAAATAATTACAGGAACAATCTTGTTCTAATTATGGAACATAGATGTAACGACCCAAAGTTTCATTAATGGAAAATCCCTCTTGATCCAGTTAAATGTCTCTTTATAAAAAATGTTATTATAAGATGTCAACTTCTTTGGTTTTATGATAAGAGTTGTGACCTTTACTTTTATAGTCGTTGAACAGTGATCACATGATTAGTATAAATATAAGGCTTTAACGAACCCAATTTTACTCAGACAAAAGAAGTGATGGCCTCATCCAGTCGAATTGCCCCATACGAAGCTCATTTATCGGAGCTCAGAAAAGATGTGGCATCCTTGGGCTTCTCCCTTGAAAAAGCCCAAGCTGAGCTTCATTATATCAAGCTCGAACGTGACCGTCTATAGGAAAATTGGAAGTTAATAGAGATTACCACTCGAGCGATGTTATCCGGGCCACCCCAAGAGTCTGTCACCATCGCACACCTTACCCTTAGGTCTTATGTGGCTGTTTTAAGGGGTTATGTAACAAATAAGTAGTATTATGTTCATGTACATTATTTTTTTTTATATAATAATGAATATAATTTCTATTCATTTTTTGATACATTGAAAATAGTTTTTAAAGTACAAATGGTGTTTTTTAGTTATTATTTAATTAAGAATTCAATTTTATTAAATTAAGGGATTTTTGAATTAAATAATATTTTAATAAAATATTATTATTAATATTAAATTATTTTTTATTAAATATAAATGATCTTATAATTTTATGAATGCAATTAAAATTTTTATTAAGGTTTGAAAGTCATTTCTGTCAAAACCCGTGATTTTTTTATAAATATTGGTTTTTATTTTAAAAGTAAAAATTAACATATTTAGAAAAAAAATTAGATAAAATAAATGTCATTTCTGGAATCATGACGTTGAAATTATCCAATGGTGAATTTTTCATAATTTTCTTAGACAGTCAAATTTTTTGGTAAAAATTAAATACCGTTTAAATATATAATCTGTTTTATGACATCATAATGACCCAATGGTGATGTAATAAAAAACCATAAACCTTATGTTCAGCCAATATATGTTTTATCATTAAAATAATGTAATTTTGGTTTTGGTTGACTTACTTTTCAAAGCATTAATGGACCCCTCAAGACATATTCAACACTTTGCCTTTTTAAATTAATTTCCATGGGAGTGTGACTCACCTCCACATAAGAAACCTTATTATTTTAAGAAGCTCGGACTTGGGCCTCATAAAATATTTTTTTCCTCTTCCCTTTTCCAAAAACCATGGGAAAAACCATTGGTTGGTTTGTGGTTTGGATTAATTTAATGTAAGGGGACCCAAACCTAAATAATAAAGAATTCCCTCACCTTTCCTATATAAACCCACCCAAGCTCCCACTTACTCCTAACTAAAATCCCATGGAGTTCGTCCAACCTCTGTCTTACTCTCTCTATAATCCTCCCAAGGTGCCCCAAGCTCCCAAGAATCCTCTCACAAGCCTCTCTCTAGCCTTTTGAAGTACACTTCCAAGTAAGGGTTTTTTCTTCCTTTCTCATTTTTGTCAATTTTCTTTAAGTTGTATTTCCCTTTTAATTTCAATTATTAATGTTGGGGTATGTTTTCACACATCCCCCATAATTCCCTATTATTGTTTGAATGATGGGATACCCCTTTCTCTCTCATTAAATGCCTCCCATGTACACCTGTTACTATGTCGAAATTCCGAAAGGAACTTCTCTCTCTTCTTTTACATTCAAGAAATACTCTTGTATCATGAACCTAAATTCCATTACAATTGATAGGAAATGTATCTATATGACCTCCTTACTTTCCATTACATGTAAATATGATGAGGAACCCCTTTCTCTCTCATAAACCTTTTTTTTAATTCTTACGTCACGCCGTTACGCTGCCGAAATCGCACCAATTTTCTAAGCCAATGTCATTGTGTAGTGAATACCATGCCCATTTCTCCATCTAGGGTATTCACCATTATGCACATTTACTTATTGATTTTAAAGTTTCATGTATGAATTCCATATTCCTTTATCATGTAATAAATGATTATGTTTTATGAATCCATGTTTTATGATCCATGTGTCACACTTATGCATGAAATGAAATGTTTAAGAAGGGTGTGCCCTTATAGCGCTCCAATGAATTGAGTAAAGTATAGTATCATGATACATCATGTGCAATGAGTTCTGAATCATGCTAATTCAAGTGCAATGATGGTTTACTCGTGCTTCATTTGCAATGAGGTTTTACTCATGCTCCATGTGCAATGAGCCTTGGCTCATGCTAATTCAATGTTAAGTGTTGTTGCCACATTTCCATGTTATGATTATCATGCTTTATCATGCCTTTATGTTCATTTTTATATTATGCTCTATTGACATGCCTATTGCCTAACATGTATTGTACTCCTCAAGTTATTCCATGTGTACTACCTTACTGGGCTTTATAGCTCACCCTTTTCTTATGCATGTCCTCAGGTTATCTCATGCAATGCTAAGTACGAGGGAATTTAGTGGTCATGTAAAGGAAGTTTTCAATAAAGATGTTGTATTTCATGTTTTATGTTTTTATGTAATGATCTTAATCCCCAAAGACACTAAACCTCTCGATCTTCTTTGTTGTATCAAGTGAAGTTTTATGTAATAAAGCATGTTTAAGTTGTAATAAAAAGCAGGGTTATCATAGTTGGTATCAGAGGATAGGTTTAGTTATTTTTGGGATTAGGAAACCCTATTAAAGCCTTAGATACAAGACTAAGTATAATAAAAACATCCATAAGTTTTGGTAAGTGCTGAGTAAGTGGTTTATCAAACAAATACATACCTGTCTGGATACGAGCAGGTAGAGGCAGCTCTGGCACAGATGTATCATGGGGGTAAAACCCGAAAACACTGATTTGAGCTAGACTCGAACGGGAACTGGTGCACGACAACGGGTCTTGCTGCACTCTTGGTTACGACACTCCTGGGGGATATGTTTTGATAAATTCACAAGCTTAGTATGAACCCTTATTAAGGGAATTAAAATAATTCCCCTAAGAATATATGTTAGAAAGTAGATCATGAAAAGCCTAGATTGAAGCCTATAGACTCATGAGTTAAGGAAATGAAAGTTTATTTATAAGTCATCAAATTTTGTCTTTGGATTACCCTTTATGTGTTACCCCTAACTTTCCTTTTATTCCAGCCAATGGCTGGTAATAAGAGGACTCGGGCTAACAACCGTTGTGAAGATCAGTGTGATGACTGTACTAATGAGATGCCAAATCCAATGGGAGCGGGAATCGTGAACTTTGTCACGCTTCTCTCTCATCTAACTCAAGTTTTGAATAGAAACATGGGTCAAGAGGAACGGTCAACCCCCCCTAAGAAAGAACAAGTCGCTATCGATAGCTTCATGAGACAAAGGCCTCCTAATTTTAGTGGATCATCTGATCCCACGATCGCTGAACAATGGATCAACTCCATTGAAAAGATCTTCTCCATCCTCCAATGTTCTGAACAAGAGAAGTTTCTCCTGGCTGCTTATCGTATAGAGGGTGAATCTGATCAATGGTGGACGTTAATCAAAAATACGAAGCCTGAGGAGGAGATAGAGGCTTTCGAATGGAAGGAGTTCTGGAAGACGTTTTTTGATAAATATTTTCCGCGCACCCTCCAGCTTAAGATGGAAAGGGACTTCCTTTCCATCAAGAAAAAAGATGAGGAATCTGTTGGAGCGTACGAGGCAAACTTCACAAGGCTTGCACGATACACTTATGGATTTTTCGTTACCCCCGAATTCAAGGTTCACTGCTTCTTTGGTGGGATGAAGCCTAGCTTGCGGAAATCATTAGCGATCCTTGACTTCGATAGCTATGAGGAAATTGTCTGATGTGCCCTCAAGGTCGAAATGGAGATCGGAGAATCACAGGGGTATCATGGGGATAAGAAGCGTAAGGTGGACTTCAATTGTAACATCCCAAGTAAGTAATGAGTAATAGATATTTTTATCTATGTCTATTAATGAATTAGATAGTGTTTTATAGGCTTAAAATGAAAATAAATCCAATCTTAAGCATGGAATACACTAATATTTTTAAAAGATTGTTTTACTGCCTTTTGATGGAAAACCTTTTTTAAATCTATATTTTGACAATTTTATAAGCTATGTATGTCAAAATAAACTTATTCTTTATGATTGGGATATCAAAATTTACTTTGTGTGAATTTTTGGTATTTTTCAGACAATGTTCATTTTTTTAATGAATAGTGAAAAATACTGCATTTTACATCAAAACTGCTTTTTAATCTCATTTATTTATATGATTAGATTATCTTTTGAATTGGTTTTGAAGTGAAATTAGAATATATTTTTACCATTTAATCCAATGGTGGTCATTGGAATCAATTTCACTTTGAAATTGGACTTAAACTGGTGTCAATCTTTTGATACTTATTGTTTCATAAAAACACGCTATTTGCTCTGACAGCGGGAATTAATTATTAAATTAATTAATGTGACTTATATGTTTTGAATTTTGTAAAATATACTTCATTTTTGAATTTGGAATATCAAATATATCTTAGGGTGAATTTTTGGTATTTTTCTGAAAAACTTCAATTTTTGATGAATAGTGAAACCACTAAGTGGTACTTATAAAAACTGATTTTTCGTTTAAATGAAATTTTACCACTTCTGTGTTTTGAATTTCAAATATCCGACATACATGGTTGTTATTAAGAAGTAAAATGTGGTTCAATGAGATTAAAATAATTTTTTTGGTGAATAGTGACTTTTAAGTTCTTAATCGCGATTAGAGGTAATTAGTGTAGTTTAAGGTAAAAATAATGCTTTAATAAAATGAGACGAGCTTGACACATGTCCTACCCTCATTTGATGTGTCATGGACGACCAAGAAAATCCATGGGTCAACTTGGGGACCCCATGGAGCCACTTTGGTTGGGAAATGACATAAATAACTTTTTATTTAATGTAAAAGTAAAAATGACACAAACATGAGATGTTTTACTAAAACAATTTTTACATGGGGTTATAAAGATCATATTTTTGATTATAAATAGTCATTGGAAAGCTAAAATTATTTCCTACATCATAGTATTTTTTTTATAATTTTTATACTTTAAATAAATTAAATTATTGATGACATCATGATGATGTAGCGTTGACCTCATTATTTAACGATTTAAATAAAATAGAAAGATAATGTAAAATCTAAGACCTACACATGGAAAAAACCTATTGTATGGGTGTATTTATAACCCTTATCACCTTATCCTCGAAACAAATCAATGTGGGACCTCTTAAATCTGAATACCATTTTAAAATAAAGTGACTTTTCTTTACCTTCCAAGAGTGCCCCTCCTCTCCTCTTATAAAAGGCCCCCACCTCTACCTCCTTACCCACACTCCCAAAGCCTTTGGATCGACTAACCCCTGACCATTTTGGCTCTCCACATACCTCTTTTACTCCTTGAAGCCTCACTTTGGGCATAAGTCTTCCCAAGGAAGCCTTTGAGCTCAAATCTAAGACAGTTACCCGATTTTAAGGTAATGTCTTCTTTTGAGTCCTTTTGTTTGATTTTGCTTCTCCAACCCCCTAAACTCTTTTTATTATTTTATTTTGTAACAAATACAGTATCCTCAAATATAATAGGATTTTTTTATAAGAAGTATTTGAGCTACACTTACACACACCTACATCTAATGGTAAAAGGACATACTGTTTCCGTGGATGGTGAATTTATGCCTCCCGAAATGATGATTGTTCAACATTCTTTTAACACCTTAAAAGGTGGCCATTAAGATGTCACTATATTTATATATGATATATAATATGTTTATGTTTTACTTAAGCTTCTGTATTTTTCATTTTGGGCATACCTTTATGGTTTCCATTATGGGTAAACGCGATATCTACATTTAAGGAAGTGCGGACTACCGCCCCCTCAAAGTGATTTGATTCCTTAAATACCATATGTGGGATGTATAAAGGATGGAACTATGATATTATATATGATATTATACTGGAATTGTAATATACCTTTATATAATTATGATTCCATTCTATAAAATATGAAATAGAAATGAAAGTAGCATTCATGCGTACGTACGGCTTACCGTCTCCATGAACGGTGCATTTCATTTCTTACCACTAAATGATTTTTTAATATTATAAATGCATGTATATACTGGATATATATGATATATACATCATGATTATAATTCTGGATATAATGGATACATGAACAACTTGTAATTATAAAGGGTTTATTTTTGACTCAAGTACCAATGATCGTTAAAACGACCGTTATTAACTTAAATAATTACATAGTGTTCATGACATGGAAATAAGTGATATAAAAGGAATAATGAACTTGAAAAAGGTTCTTAAGCAAGTAGAAATTAACTCAATTTTATTATTCAGGACATTAAAGAACGATCGAGTCAAGTCGGACCTGAGGTATGGGACTTCGTCTCAATCTCCTTTCATTGAGGCATATTTTGTTTTATACACAACCTTATTTTATATGGTGTAGAAACCCCTTTGACTTTTATGTTTATTCAAAAGGAATCTTTTTTATACAAATCATTTAATAAACGACAAAAGGGAATGTTTTTGTCGTACGTATGCGGCGACAATGACTTCTCCGCCGCCGTGACCATTATTTGAGTTTCGGCTTCCTCTACAAGCCATACCTTTTTTTAAAAGAAAAATAAATACCATGTTTTAATTTTATTTTATTTTGGTATTGAAAATGGTTTTCATAATATTTTTATATCAATGTGTTGTATTGATATATTGTGATTGAAAGGTGGAAATGTTATGTTTCCTTTATGCATGTTTTATGTGATATGATTATGTTGAGGTTCTTGGGCATTATTATGAAGACGGGTGGTTCCGTAATAAACTAAGGGAGGTTGAGCCCGATATAGATCTCCAATGCATTGGGTAACATGAAGGAGTGTAACGTTAAGTTTTCTCCAAACATATTTAGGGAATATACTGTGATGGGTATTCCAAACGTAACCAAGAGGGTTACTCCCTACTTAAGAATGTTATGAATGCCTCAAGTTACCTTTATGTATTATGATTTCTATGATTTATTCATGATTTGATGAGGTGTGTTAAAGTGCTTATGTTTTATGGGTAAAGTATGATTTCATTCTTATGTATATATGTACCCATGTTTCCTTTCCATATTTTTATATCCCTTACTGAGCTTTTTATGCTCATCCCAAGTTTTTTTTGAAATGTTTTTCACAGGTCAAGGGAAAGGTACATGATATGATGATAGTGTTAAGGAAGTGTCAAGAAAGAATCCATGTTTTATTTTAAATATGTTTCCATTGATGGGAAAAATGAATACTATCTTTTATGTAACCACTTTGTTTAAATGTGGAATGTAATGCAAGTTTTATGTTATAATTCTCTAAAACTCTAAACCTGAAAAGATCCTCAATGTGTAATCTTGTAATAACTCAAGATTAAGTAAGGTTTAAGGTTGGGGCCTTATAGTTGGTATCAGAGGTCGGTTTAGATAACTTTAGGAGTTAGAATTCTATTAAATGATTATCCAAAAATATTTTTTTTATTTTCAAATCGAAGTGATATAGTATTTGAAGATTACCATGTTGCTTCATCTAAGACATGTTTGTTCAGAATGGTTTTCCACAGAGGAAATAGGGAAGCAGTGCTAGGAAGGCATGAAGAAGGAAATAACCTTCCGAATCAGCATCCTGAGATGGTCGAAATTGGAACTGAACAGTTTGTCGTAGTAATGGCGCAGTTGAATCAAGCGATAAATGGCAGTGGTATCCATACACGAGATCAGCCAGATCAACCACAGAGGAACATGTAAGTGGTGGAACATTTCATGAGGCAACATCCCCCATCATTCATAGGATCATCTAACCCTGTGTTAGCTGAAGGGTGGATTAAAGCACTGGAGAAGATTTTCGATGTCATGGGGTGTTCATACAATCAAAAGGTTAGTCTTTCTATTTACCGTTTGGAGGGTGAAGCAGATCAGTGGTGGTCAATGGTTAAAAATATCAGGGACGCTGATGAGATTGATGCCCTCGACTGGGATGAATTAAAAGGTATGTTTCTTGAAAATTATTTTCCTAAGGATGTTAGACTTAGGATGGAAAATCAATTCTTGGAATTGAGGCAAGAGGAAGACTCAGTGGCTGCCTATGAAGAAAGGTTCACTCGATTGGAAAGGTATGCTCCAAATTTTATCCGAGACCTTGATAGTAAAATCAATCGTTTTTACTCAGGATTAAAGCCAAAATATCGAAGGGCATTAGCTTCTAGTGAGTTTAAAAGTTATGAAAAGCTTGTTCTATGTGCTGAGAATGTGGAAATGGAGTTTTCTGATGATCAAGTGTTCTATAACAACCAACAAAAGAAGAGACTGAGGTGGCAGGATAAAGGTAATAATTCTTCAAAAAAGTCTGATGGTAAGAAATCTAAGTTTCCATTTTGTGATAAATGTTTCAAAAGACATGCTGGGGAATGTCTTCTGAATTCTGGAAAGTGCTACCGATGTGGTAAGATGGGACATAAGGCTCGTGATTGTATTGAAAAAGATCAAGGTGAAGGTAAGACCAAATTTGATTTACAGTTAGTGAAATGTTATAAGTGCAATGAGTTGGGTCACTATGAAAACAAGTGTCCGAAAAAGAGCTTGGGTGATGGGAAGCAGTTAAACTACAAGCAGAAAGGGGTGGTGAAATCCTTTGCAACTACTTCAGCAGATGTCGGGCCATCAAATGAAGTTGTATCAGGTACTTTGTTTGTTTTTTCAGATTATGCTAGTGTGTTGTTTGATTCAGGGTCTACACATTCTTTCATCTCTGAAACCTTTTCTAGTAAAATGGGAATACCATCTCAAGAAATGACTCATGAACTTTTGGTAAAAACACCTGGGGGAAATGTTGAGGCAAAAAGAATTTATAATAATCTTCCTATCCTTATATGTGGAAAGAACCTACTTGCAAACCTTATTATTCTACCTCTAGTAGAGTTTGATGTTATCCTGGGTATGGATTGGCTCTCTATTTACCATGCTAAGATTGACTGTAGAGCTAAAGAAGTTTCTTTTCAGAATGACTTTCAGTTTGTGTACAAGAATGAACCCTTACTGTTGATAAATTATCAAGAGGCCAAGAAACTTGTAAAATATGGAAATGAATGTTACCTTGCACACATCATTGAAAATAAAGGAATTGTTCAGATTAATGATGTGCCAGTGGTAAATGAGTATCCTGATGTTTTTCCTGATGAGTTGCCTGGAATAATACCAGATCGGGAAGTTGAGTTTACTGTTGACTTAGTTCCTGATGCTAAGCCAATTTCAAAACCCCCTTATCGAATGGCTCAAATTGAACTTTTAGAGTTGAAGGAGCAATTGCAAGATTTATTAGAGAAATGTTTCATTCGACCTAGCACATCACCATGGGGTGCTCCTGTTTTATTTGTTAAAATAAAAGATGGTTCAATGAGACTTTGCATTGATTATAGAGCCTTGAATAACATCACTGTTAAGAAGAAATATCCTTTGCCTCATATCGATGATTTGTTTGATCATCTCCAAGGAGCTCAGTATTTTTCAAAGATTGAATTGAGATTGGGGTACCATCAGCTGAAGGTAAAGGAAGAAGATGTTCCAAAGACTGCGTTCCGTACAAGATATGGCCATTATGAATTTGTAGTAATGACTTTTGGGCTAACCAATGCACCTGTTGTATTCATGGACTTAATGAATAGAATTTTCTATGAGTTCTTGGATAAGTGTGTGGTGGTTTTCATTGATGATATTTTGGTGTTTTCTAAAAGTAAAGAGGATCATGAAAGACATTTAAGGTTTATCTTTCAAACCTTAAAAGAAAAGAAACTGTATGGAAAATTCAGCAAGTGTGAGTTTTGGTTGCAAAAAATTTCTTTCCTTGGTCATATTGTTTCTAAAGATGGGATAACTATTGATCCTGCAAAAACAAAGGTTGTTGAAGAATGGCCAAGACCCCCAAATGTAACTGAGATTCATAGCTTCCTTGGTTTGGCAGGCTATTACCGAAGGTTTGTTAGAAATTTTTCACGGTTATCTAGTCCAATGACTAAGCTAACTCGGAAGTGTGTTAAGTTTATATGGATAAAAGAATGTGATGATTTTTTTCAGGAATTGAAAAGAAGATTGGTGAATGCTTCAGTTTTGGAACTACCTTCCAGGAATGGTGAGTTTGTTATATACATTGATGCTTCATTGAAAGGACTTGGTTGTGTCCTAATGCAGAATGATCAGGTAATTGCTTATGCTTCACAACAGTTGAAAACTCATGAGGTAAATTACCCTACACATGATTTGGAATTAGCTGCTGTTGTTTTCACTTTAAAAATTTGGAGGCATCATTTGTATGGAGTAAAGTGTGAAATATATACTGATCACAAAAGTTTAAAGTATATATTCACTCCGAAAGAGTTAAACATGAGACAGAGGAGATGGCTGGAATTAATCAAGGATTATGATTGTACAATTCATTACCATCTGGGAAAAGCAAATAAAGTGGCTGATGCTTTGAGTCGAAAAAGTAATGCTTCATTAGCAATGTTTTGTTTGGAACGTGATCCTTTGGTTAAGGATTTGATGAACTTTGGCATAGAAGTTGTTGGTGTAGGAAGTTCTTCTGTTTTGTTTCAGGTATCAGTGAGATCATCTCTATCAGATAGAATCAAGAAAGCACAGAAGCAAGACAGTGAGTTGCAGAAAAAGGTAGAGCTGGTTCAGAAAGGTAAGTTTCATGAATTCAACATTGATAATGATTGTGTTTTGCGATTTGGGAAGAGATTTTGTGTACCTTTTGATTCACAGTTGAAGAGAGAGTTGTTATGTGAAGCTCATAGTTCTCTGTTTTCAGTTCATCCTGGCAGTACTGAGATGTACAGAGATCTGCGGGAGTATTACTGGTGGGATGGAATGAAAAGATATATTGCTAATTTTACTGTGAAGTGTTTGACATGTCAACAGGTTAAAGCAGAGTGGTAGTTACCGAATGGGATGCTTCATCCTTTACCAGTGCCAGAGTGGAAATGGGATAATATATCCATGGAATTTGTTGTGGTATTACCGAAGACATCTTGAGTTAATAATGCAATCTGGGTTATTGTTGATCGCTTGACTAAATCTGCTCATTTCCTTGCTATATGAGATACTTTTTCCCTAGATCAAATTTCCCGTTTGTATCTTAAAGAGATAGTCAGGTTACATGGAGTTCCCCTCTCCATTGTATCTGATCGTGATCCCAGGTTCACTTCTAACTTTTGGAAAGGCCTTCAGAAGTCGTTGGGTACTGAATTAAATTTTAGTACAGCTTTTCATCCTCAATCAGATGGGCAGTCAGAACGAACAATTCAGACATTGGAGGATATGCTACGTTCTTTCTCTATGGATTATCAGGGAAGTTGGGACCAACATATTTCTTTGGTTGAATTTTCATATAATAACAGTTTTCATTCCAGTATACAGATGGCACCATTTCAGGCATTATATGGGAAGTGATGTCGAACTCCAGCTTTCCGAGATGGAGTGGGTGAAAGGAAGTTGATGGGACCAGAATTGGTAGAAGAGATGGGAGAAAAAGTTCAGATGATTCAGAATCACATGAGAACAGCTCAGAGCAGGCAGAAGAGTTATGTGGATAACCGGAGGAAGGATCTATCTTTCGAGGTAGGTGATCATGTTTTTCTCAAGGTTTCTCCTTGGAAAAGTGTGATGAGATTTTTGTAAGAAAGGAAAGTTGAGTCCAAGGTTTATTGGACTATATGAAATTCTGGAGAAAGTTGGATCAGTTTCTTACCGAGTGGCTTTACCTCCGAGTTTATCTCAGGTACACAATGTTTTTTATGTTTCGATGTTGAGAAAGTATATGCCAGATCCATCTCATGTTTTGAGTCCAGAGGTAGTTCAGCTGGAAGAGAACCTATCTTATGAGGAACAACCGGTCCAGATTCTTGACCACAGGTAGAAAGTGTTACGGAATAAGGTGATTAATCAGGTAAAGGTTTTGTGGAAAAACCACATGATGGAAGAGGCAACATGGGAATCTGAAAATGCAACGAGGGATAAGTACCCCCATTTATTCGATAAGTAAATAAATTGCGGGGATGCAATTTTCTAAAGGGGGGAAGGATGTAACATCCCAAGTAAGTAATGAGTAATAGATATTTTTATCTATGTCTATTAATGAATTAGATAGTGTTTTAGAGGCTTAAAATGAAAATAAATCCAATCTTAAGCATGGAATACACTAATATTTTTAAAAGATTGTTTTACTGCCTTTTGATGGAAAACCATTTTTAAATCTATCTTTTGACAATTTTATAAGCTATTTTTGTCAAAATAAACTTATTCTTTATGATTGGGACATCAAAATTTACTTTGTGTGAATTTTTGGTATTTTTCAGACAATGTTCATTTTTTAATGAATAGTGAAAAATACTGCATTTTACATCAAAACTGCTTTTTCATCTAATTTATTTATATGATTATATTATCTTTTGAATTGGTTTTGAAGTGAAATTAGAATATATTTTTACCATTTAATCCAATGGTGGTAATTGGAATAAATTTCACTTTGAAATTAGACTTAAACTGGTGTCAATCTTTTGATACTTATTGTTTCATAAAAACACGCTATTTGCTCTAACAGCGGGAATTAATTATTAAATTAATTAATGTGACTTATATGTTTTGAATTTTTTAAAATAGAATTCATTTTTGAATTCAGAATATTAAATATATCTTAGGGTGAATTTTTGGTATTTTTCTGAAAAACTTCAATTTTTGATGAATAGTGAAACCACTAAGTGGTACTTATAAAAACTGATTTTTCGTTTAAATGAAATTTTACCACTTCTGTGTTTTGAATTTCAAATATCCAACATACATGGTTTTTATTAAGAAGTAAAATGCGGTTTAATGAGATTAAAATAATTTTTTGGTGAATAGTAACTTTTAAGTTCTTAATCGCAATTAGAGGTAATTAGTGTAGTTTAAGGTAAAAATAATGCTTTAATAAAATGAGATGAGCTTGACACATGTCCTACCCTCATTGGATGTGTCATTTCCGACCAAGAAAATCCATGGGTCAACTTGGGGACCCCATGGAGCCACTTTGGTTGGGAAATGACATAAATAACTTTTTATTTAATGTAAAAGTAAAAATGACACAAACATGAGATGTTTTACTAAAACAATTTTTACATGGGGTTATAAAGATAATATTTTTTATTATAAATATTCATTGTAAAGATAAAACTATTTCCTACATCATAGTATTTTTTTTATAATTTTTAGACTTTAAATATATTAAATTATTTATGACATCATGATGATGCAGGTATGACCTCATTATTTAACGATTTAAATAAAATGGAAGGATAATGTAAAATCTAAGACCTACACATGTCCAAAACCTATTGGATGGGTGGATTTAGAACCATTATCACCTTATCCTTGAAACACATCAATTTGGGACCTCTTAAATCTGAATACCATTTTAAAATAAAGTGACTTTTCTTTACCTTCCAAGAGTGCCCCTCCTCTCCTCTTATAAAAGGCCCCCACCTCTACCTCCTTACCCACACTCCCAAAGCCTTTGGCTCAGACAACCCATATCCATTTTGTCTCTAAACATCCCTCTATTACTCCTTGAAGCCTCACTTTGGGCAGAAGTCTTCCCAAGGAAGCCTTTGAGCTCAAATCTAAGAGAGTTACCCGATTTTAAGGTAATGTCTTCTTTTGAGTCCTTTTGTTTGATTTTTCTTCTCCAACCCCCTAAACTCTTTTTATTCTTTTCTTTTGTAACAACTCCAGTATCCTCAAATATACTAGGATGTTTTTATAAGAAGGATTCGATCTACACTTACACACACCTATATCTAATGGTTAAAGGACATACTGTTTCCGTGGATGGTGAATTTATGCCTCCCGAAATGATGATTGTTCAACATTATTTTAACACCTTCAAAGGTGGCCATTAAGATGTAACTATATTTATATATGATATATAATATTTTTATTTTTTCCTTAAGCTTCTGTATTTTTCATTTTGGGCATACCTTTATGGTTTCCATTATGGGTAAACGCGATATCTTCATTTAAGGAAGTGCGGACTACCGCCCCCTCAAAGTGATTTGATTCGTTAAATACCATATGTGGGATGTATAAAGGATGTAAATATGATATTATATATGATATTATACTGTAATTATAATATACCTTTATATCATTATGATTCCATTCTATAAAATACGAAATAGAAATGAAAGTAGCGTTCATGCGTACGTACGGCTTACCGTCTCCATGAACGGTGCATTTCATTTCTTACCTCTAAATGATTATGTAATATTATAAATGCATGTATATACTGGATATATATGATATATACATCATGATTATAATTATGGATATAATGGATACATTAACAACTTGTAATTATAAAGGGTTTATTTTTTACTCAAGTACCAATGATCGTTAAAACGACCGGTATTAACTTAAATAATTACATAGTGTTCATGACATGGAAATAAGTGATATAAAAGGAATAATGAACTTGAAAAAGGTTCTTATGCAAGTAGAAATTAACTCAATTTTATTATTTAGGATATTAAAGAACGATCGAGTCAAGTCGGACCCGAGGTATGGGACTTCATCTCAATCTCCTTTCATTGAGGCATATTTTGTTTTATACACAACCTTCTTTTATATGGTGTATAAACCCCTTTGACTATTACGTTTATTCAAAAGGAATATTTTTTATACAAATCATTTACTAAATGACAAAAGGGAATGTTTTTGTCGTACGTATGCGGCGACAACGACTTCTCCGCCGCCGTGACCATTATTTGAGTTTCGGCTTCCTCTACAAGCCATACCTTTTTTTAAAAGAAAAATAAATATCATGTTTTACTTTTCTTTTATTTTGGTATTGAAAATGGTTTTCATAATGTTTTTATATCAATGTGTTGTATTGATATCTTGTGATTGAAAGGTGGAAATGTTATGTTTCCTTTATGCATGTTTTATGTGATACGATTATGTTGAGGTTCTTGGGCATTATTATGAAGACGGGTGGTTCCGTGATAACCTAAGGGTGGGTGAGCCCGATATAGCTCTCCAATACATTGGGTAACGCGAAGGAGTGTAACGTTAAGGTTTCTCTGAAGAGATTTAGGGAATTTATTGTGATGGGTATTCCAAACGTAACCAAGAGGGTTACTCCCTGCGTAAGAATGTTATGAATGCCTCAAGTTACCTTTATGTCTTATGATTTCTATGATTTATTCATGATTTGATGAGGTCTGTTAAAGTGCTTATGTTTTATGGGTAAAGTATGATTTCATTATTATGTATATATGTACCCATGTTTCCTTTCCATATTTTTATATCCCTTACTGAGCTTTTTATACTCAACCCAAGTTTTTTTTGAAATGTTTTTCACAGGTCAAGGGAAAGGTACATGATATGATGATAGTGTCAAGAAAGAATCCATGTTTTATTTTAAATATGTTTCCATTGATGGGAAAAATTAATACTATATTTTATGTAACCACTTTGTTTAAATGTGGAATGTAATGCAAGTTTTAGGTTCTAATTCTCTAAAACTCTAAACCTGAAAAGATCCTCAATGTGTAATCTTGTAATAACTCAAGATTAAGTAAGGTTTAAGGTTGGGGCCTTATATCAATGATGGTGGGCCAATCGATAAATCCAATGGCGCTAAGAAGTTCCAGCACCCCACTTGCCAAAAGTGCAGAAAGAAGCACCCTAGAAATTGCCTTAAGGGGACAAGAAAATGCTTTAGGTGTGGAAGAGAAGGGCAGCTAGCTATTAACTGTCGGCAAGAAGGACCCGCGGATGTGACAGAGGAGAGGAACACTCCGTTCAAACCTCAACACATTGTTCAATGATATAAATGAAAAGAACCGGGTCATTTTGCAAATCAGTGCCCTAATCCAAGGGTTATTGGAGGCAACCAATAACCTCCAAGACAGCAAGGAAGAGATTTTTCCATCACTTCTGCCGAAGTGAACCCCGAAAACGAAGTGGTGACAAGTACGCTAGTTATTCATTCAAGAATAGCGAATGTACTTTTTGAGTCAGGTTCTACGCATTCTTTTATATCTCCAAAGTTTAGTAGAACAATCCCAGCACCACCAAAAATCATGTAAGTAAAGATGTCGGTGAGTACGTAAAATGGGTCAATCATTGCATCCCATGAATATAAGTCCTCACCTGTTATAATCTGTGGATTGAATTTCTCGGTGAACCTCGTCATACTCCCTCTGGTGGAATTTGATGCAATTCTTGGCATGAATTGGCTTTCCTTATATAGAGCCAATATAAATTGTCGGGAGAGGGAAATCACACTCCATATGGAGAATAGACCCTCGATTATTTACAAGTGTCAGGAGGAAGATGAATCTCTTTTAGCTCCATTATCTCAAGAATGGATATTACTACCTTATGAGCGCGCGTATCTGGCTCAGATGATTGAGTCCAAGGAAGAAACCATCCTTGAATAAATGCCTATTGTGAGGGAATTTGCTGAAGTGTTTCTCGAGGAACTGCATGGCCTTCCTCCTATAAGAGATGTTGAGTTCTCAATTAAACTTATACCTGGGGAAATACCAATTTCCAAGACTCTACATAGAATGGTTGTTATTGAGCTTGAAGAGATGAAGAAACAACTACAGGAGAATCTAGATAAAGGGTTTATACACCCAAGTGCTTCACCATGGGGTGCACCAGTCCTCTTCGTCAAGAAGAAGGATGGGTCAATGCGGCTCTGAATTGATTATCGTGAACTTAACAAAATCACGATAAAGAACAAGTATCCTCTCCCAAGAATCTATGACTTGTTTGATCAGCTGCATGGAGCACAATACATCTCCAAGGTGGACTTTTGGTCGGGATATTATCAAGTAAGGGTGAAGAAGTAAGATGTCCCCAAGGCTGCTTTTCGTACAAGGTACGGGCACTATGAATTCATATTAATGCCTTTCGGAATCACCAATGCTCCAAAAATATTCATGGACTTGATGAATATAGTCTTTAGAGATTACCTTGACAAATTTGTAGTAGTCTTTATAGATGATATTCTAATATACTCCAAAACCAAGGAGGATCATGAGGAGCATTTAAGAACTGTACTGGAGACTTTTCACAAGGAGAATCTCTATGCAAAGTACAACAAGTGTGAGTTCTGGTTGAAGGAGATCTCATTCTTGGGCCATATCATCACAAGCAATGGGATATCTGTGGATCCCTCCAAAACAGATGCAATTGAGGGATGGCCGAGACCAACATCAGTAACCGATATCCGTAGCTTCTTGGGGTTAGCTGGATATTATCGACGATTTGTGAGAAATTTCTCATTATTTTCCAACCCTCTTACCAAGCTAACTCGAAAGGGAGTAAAGTTTTCTTGGAGTGATGAATGCGAAGAAAGCTTCAAGGAGTTGAAAAGGAGGCTTATCACTGCACTCGTGCTCACTTTACCCACAAGTGGGGAGATTTTTGTGGTATTCAGTGATGCTTCGAAGAAGGTATTAGGATGTGTGCTGATGTAGAATGATAAAGTGATATCATATGCCTCAAGGCAGTTGAAAATCCATGAGAGAAACTATCCAACACATGATCTGGAGTTGGCGGCGATGATCTTTGCCTTGAAAATCTGGCGGCATTATCTCTATGGAGAGAAATGTGAGATATATACTAACCACAAGATTCTTAAATATATATTCACACAGAAAGATCTTAATATGAGCCATAGAAGATGAATAGAGCTCATCAAGGATTATGACTGTTCAATACATTACCACCCTGGGAAATCGAACAAGGTGGCGGATGCCCTAAGTAGAAAGGATCCAACAATTCTATCAATGATGAGAATTGAGAAGGATCCAATCTTCTTAGACTTGATGAAGATGGATGTGGGAATCATAAATAAGGGAACATCATCAATCCTTTCACAAATGATTGCTCAACCATCTCTTTTGAAAAGGTTAAAGGATGCTCAAAAGGATGATGTGGGAATTCAAGAAAAAGTGGAAGCTATCAAAAAGGGAAAATCCTCAGAGTTTAATGTTAATGAAGAAGGAACTGTGCGGTTTGGGAAATGACTATGTGTTCCATCAAGTCTGGAGTAGAATAAGGAACTCTTAAATGATGCACATAGTTCAAATTTCTCTATTCACCCAGGGAGCACAAAGATGTATTGAGATCTCCGAGAAAACTTTTGGTGGGATAATATAAAGAAGGAGATCGCCGAATATACATCAAAGTGCCTGGTGTGTCAGCAAGTGAAGGAAGAGAGGCAGAAGTCTAAGGGGATGATGCAGCCATTGCCCATACCAGAATGGAAATGGGAAAACATTTCCATGGACTTTGTCACCGGACTTCCAAGGACATCCAAAGGCAACAATGCAATCTGGGTTGTTGTGGATCGTCTTACAAAGACTGCACACTTCATTTATATTTGGGAGTATTTCTCATTGGATCAACTGGAACAGATATATATCAGGGAAGTGGTAAGGTTGCATGGAGTACCACTATCTATTGTGTCTGACCGAGATCCAAGATTCACCTCTAAGTTTTGGAAGAGTCTTCAACATGCTCTGAATACTGAATTGAACTTTAGTACGGCCTATCATCCTCAAACTGATGGCCAATCCGAGAAGACTATCCAAACACTTGAGGATATGTTGAGAGCGTGCTCAATAGACTTTAAAGGAGGATGGGATCAACATATTCCTCTTGTTGAGTTCTCTTATAATAACAGTTTCCACTCGAGCATCCAAATGGCACCATATGAATCCCTTTATGGGAAAAGGTGCAGAACACCGGCATGTTGGGATGAGGTCGATGAATGTAAGCTTCTTGGACCAAAAATGGTCGAGGAAATGGTGGAGAAGTTGAAAACCATTCAGCAGCATATCAAGGTATCCCAGAGTCGACAGAAGAGTTATGCACATAATCGTCGACGAGACCTTGAGTTTAAAGTTGGAGACACGGTGTTCTTACGCATATCTCCATGGAAGAAGGTCATGAGGTTTGTAAAGAAAGGGAAGTTAAGTCCAAGGTACATCATCCCCTTCGAGATTCCTGATCATGTTGGGGCAGTGGCCTATCGACTAGAACTTCCACCTACTATGGCCAAGGTGCATGATGTCTTTCATGTATCCCTCTAAAGGAATTACATACCGGACCCTTCACATGTACTCTCTTCCAAGGTGGTACAATTGGAATATGATCTTTCTTATGAGGAGCAACCAGTGAAGATCTTAGATCGTAGAGAAAAATTTCTATGAAATAAGACAATGCCCCTCATCAAGGTGTTGTGGAGAAACCACAAGTTTGAAGAAGAAACTTGGGAGTCGGAGGATATGATGAAGCTAAGTTACCCACATTTGTTTTAGTGTGGGAAAAGGAAAATTTTGAGGATGAAATTTCTTAAGGGGGGAATATTGTAATGAACCAAAGTTTCATTAGTGGAAAATCCCTCTTGATCCAGTTAAATGTCTCTTTATAAAAAATGTTTTTATAAGATGTCAACTTCTTTGGTTTTATGATAAGAGTTGTGACCCTTACTTTTATAGACGTTGAACAGTGATCACATGATTAGTATAAATATAAGGTTTTAACGAACCCAATTTTACTCAGACAAAGGAAGCGATGGCCTCATCCAGTAGAATTGCCCCATAAAAAGCCCATTTGTCGGAGCTCGTAAAAGAGGTGGCATCCTTGGGATTAGCCCTTGACCAATCCCAAGTTGAGCTTCATTATGTCAAGCTCGAACGTGACCGTCCACGGGAAAAGTGGAAGTTTATCGAGATTACCACTCGAGCGATGTTATCCGAGCCACCCCAAGAGTTTGTCACCATCGCACACCTTACCCTTAGGTCTTATGCGGATATTTTAAGGGGTTATGTAACAAATAAGTAGCACTATGTTCATGTACATTATTTTTTTGTATATAATAATGAATATAATTTCTAGTCATTTTTGATACATTGTAAATAGTTTTTAAAGTACAAATGGTGTTTTTTAGTTATTATTTAATTAAGAATTCAATTTTAATAAATTAAGGGATTTTTGAATTAAATAATATTTTAATAAAATATTATTATTAATATTAAATTAATTTTTATTAAATATAAATGATCTTATAATTTTATGGATGAAATTAAAATTTTTATTAAGGTTTGAAATCCATTTCTGTCAAAACCCGTGAATTTTTGATAAATATTGGTTTTTATTTTAAAAGTGAAAATTAACATATTTAGAAATTTTTTTAGATAAAATAATTTTTATTTCTGGAATAAGGACGTCGAAATTATCCAACGGTGAATTTTTCATAATTTTCTGAGATAGTCAAATTTTTGGGTAAAAATTAAATACCGTTTAAATATATAATGTGTTTTATGACATCATAATGACCCAATGGTGATGTAATAAAATACCATAAACCTTATGTTCGGCCAATATATGTTTTATCATTAAAATAATGTGATTTTGGGTTTGTTTTACTTACTTTTCAAAGCATTAATGGACCCCTCAAGACATATTCAACGCTTTGCCTTTTTAAATTAATTTCCAAGGGAGTGTGACTCACCTCCACATAAGCAACATTATTATTTTAAGAAGTTCGGACTTGGGCATTATAAAATATTTTTTTCCTCTTCCCTTTTCCAAAAACCATGGGCAAAAACCATGGGATGGATTGTGTTTTGGATTAATTTAATGTAAGGGGACCCAAACCTAAATAATAAAGAATTCCCTCACCTTTCCTATATAAACCCACCCAAGCTCCCACTTCCTCCTCACTAAAATCCCTTGGAGTTCGTCCAACCTCTGCCCTACTCTCTCTAGAATCCTCCCAAGGTGCCCCAAGCTCCCAAGAATCCTCTCACAAGCCTCTCTCTAGCCTTTAGAAGCACACTTCCAAGTAAGGGTTTTTTCTTCCTTTCTCATTTTTGTCAATTTTCTTTAAGTTGTATTTCCCTTTTAATTTCAATTATAAATGTTGGGGTATGGTTTCTCACCTCCCCAATACTGACCTATTATTTTTTTAATTATGGGAGACCCCTTTCTCTCTCATTAAATTTCTCCCATGTACACCCGTTACTATGCCGAAATTCCGAAAGGAACTTCTCTCTCTTCTTTTACATTCAAGCAATACTCTTGTATCATAAACCTAAATTCCATTAAAATTGATGGTACATGTATCTATATGACCTCCTTACTGTCCATTACATGTAAATATTATGAGTAACCTTTTTCTCTCTCATCAACCTTTTTTTTTAATTCTTATGTCACGTCGTTACACTGCCGAAATCGCACCGATTTTCTAAGCCAATGTCATTGTGTAGTGAATACCATGCCCATTTCTCCATCGAGGGTATTCACCTTTATGCACATTTACTTATTGATTTTAAAGTTTCATGTATGAATTCCACATTACTTTATCTTGGAATAAATGATTATTTTTTATGAATCCATGTTTTATGATCCATGTGGCACACTTATGCATGAAATGAAATGTTTAAGAAGGGTGTGCCCTCATAGCGTTCCAATGAATTGGGTAAAGTATAGTATCATGATACATCATGTGCAATGAGTGTTGACTCATTCTAATTCAAGTGAAACAAGGGTTTACTCGTGCTTCATGTGCAATGAGAGTTTACTCATGCTCCATGTGCAATGAGCCTTGGCTCATGCTAATTCAATGTTAAGTGTTGTTGCCACATTTCCATGTTATGATTATCATGATTTATCATGCCTTTATGTTCATGTTTATCTTATGCTCTATTTACATGCCTATTGCCTAACATGTATTGTACTCCTCAGGTTATTCCATGTGTACTCCCTTACTGGGCTTTATAGCTCACCCTTTTCTTATGCATGTCCTCAGGTTATCCCATGCAATGCTAAGTACGAGGGAATATAGTGGTCATGTAAAGGAAGTTTTTAATAAAGATGTTGTATTTCATGTTTTAAGTTTTTATGTAATGATCCTAAGCCCCAAATACACTAAACCTCTTGATCGTCTTTGTTGTATGAAGTGAAGTTTTATGTAATAAAGCATGTTTAAGTTGTAATAAAAAGCAGGGTTGTCATAATAGATCCACATTGTAGGCCACTCTATGGCTAACATATATCCCTTATAGAATTCAAGAAGCTTACTAGCATATCTCAATAGCACCATGAATGTCATCTAAACAGTCACCCATATATTTAAGTCTTCATCTATAGTAAGAGGCCCTAGTAACCTACATGAAAATTCATAAAAATTAATTTTGTCAAAGGGAAATCGAAAATTAAGAGAGGAATCATAACCCTGCTATGATGTAAGATTGACTTCTTGAGGCCATCTAATAAATATTAGTGGTGGTACAAGATATTTGTGATCTATTACCAAATCATTGAAGTGGTAGTATATGTTTTTAAAGTCCTCCCTAAAAAATCATTGCAAGTATCTCTAGATATCCAACCAAGTGTATTTACTAACAAGGATTCCTTTGTGGGAATAAGTCAACTAATAATGAGAGCTTATCTCATCATGAGTGTCATGGTATCCCTCCTTATGTCCAGAAGATCAAATGTCTAGAAGGTCCTCGTTATGTTTTCATCTTCCCTAAAGTCCCTCTCTATGGTATACACTATATAAATTCACACTATAGTCGAACATATAACTATGGTTGTAGTCTTATCCATGACGGTATTAACTGTGAAGGACCTCCCTAAAGTGACAGTTCATTATAGCAAGAAGGTCTTCATCTTGATGTAATCTTCCCTGAGGGTCCTCTATATGGTATACATAGTATAAATTCTCCCTATAGTCATACATATACCTATGATGGTATTCTTTTCAATGATGGAATCCACTTCAAATGTACTTCTGATAGTGAAATTTTATGTTGACAAGAAGGTACTCCTCTTGTTGTGTCAAATATGAAAAATCCCTCATATTCTATGTCACTATGAAATATGGGGCCATATATTGTAGACACCCTATCAATGACAAGGGATGTTCTTTTTGAGCCAAAAAATGACACCGATCAGTGGTTGTCCTCCGTAGCACCTTCAGACAATCTTTATGACAACGAGACCCGCACTATCCCGACTGCTTGAGAAAAAAAATCAAGGAGTGATCATGTTCAGATGATCAAGTAGATTAGTATATGGATTGTTAATAAAAAAAATTTTATCATGTGAATAAAATTTTCCATGTATGATATACGTATTATGTTTTTTCCTTTCCACTTCTCAGTTAAAAATTCCTGAGGCATTTTCAAAATAATCAATACATGACATCCTATTGAATATATGGAGAACTATCCTCCAAATTAAAGAAATGTCCATGCCTTACAATGGGTATGCATTCCAGGTCAAAATATTGGTATACCTTCATTTTCATGTTTACTTGGAAGACCTCTTATCTACATGATGAAAATGATTAGATAATAGGTGTAAATATATATAATTTTTCATGCCTCAATCCATTGCAAGAGTTGTTTCATCTAATTATCAATTCCCTACCTGATGTTCATATCCATGGATGGGGGACATAGAGATTTTCATTTCACCTCATTCCATGTCCAATAAAGACCCCTAGAAATGAAATCCTATAGTGTAATTACCCATAGAGAAATAAAGATGTTTCCCTACACATGAAGGATCATACAGTCAATAATAACCAGCCTTGAATAAGTCTTGAAATCGTTAGTCCTGAATAGAGAAAGACATAAAAAAAACTCCTGAACCAGAAAACTGAGAACATTAAGTAGGCTTATTACTTAATGGAGGAAAATCATTAATAAATGGTAATTTCCTTAGAAGAAAAAAAGACCACATGTAGACTCAGCATTTTATCCAGTTCATGCTCAAATAAGGATGCATGAACTAAATATAGTAGTGGAAGTAACAATAGCTAACACAAAATGGAATCATCCCAACCTATTTTTCTATGGGAATTTTAATCAACCCCCCCCCCCCAAGCTGATAGAATCGGATAGAGGAACAATAAAAAAAATAATGGAGGAAACCCTGGCCCACAGAACTAGGGTCATTTTTACCTCAATCACCCCTTCAATGGGAATCAATATTTTCTCATTTTGGAAGGAAAATAAAAATAATGGTCTTCACAATCTTCATGTCTTGGGAACCATTTTCTCCAAAAAATGGAATCATATGACTAGGTTGTATAAATTCACCCTCTATGTCACTCATTGATAAGAATTTAAAAGAGGATCATGAAAATGAAGGGATAAATCATGTAAGGTGTGAAAACCACCCTTCCATCAATCGATAGACAATATAATACCCATGATGCCTTATACATCGGTAAACATCATGGACATCAATATAATAGACCACAATGAAAATAATTTACACATAAAGTTCTAGGGAAATGATGGTTCCATCTAGGACACAATTCACACTCATATAAATGAAGGAGGTCTCCATACCAAAAACAATAGAATTTCCTTGAATTTGGGTGATCCCTCACGTATTGACATACTGCCTCCTTAGGATATCATTAAAAAGGGTAATGTAAATGCTGCATACAGCTCACCTCTTCCTCTCGAGAAGGTGGATATGTGCATGCTTGATGATTTATTACCTCTGTAGTTTGAGAAATGAATGTCTTTAGAAAACATAAAGCTAAATTTATTTGAGGTTTCATTCCTACCAAACATGTGTCGCATGAAGTGGCTCAATGTACACTTCCAACAAGTATAACCCAACAAAAAGGGTTCACCTCAGTGGATAAAGTTGTACCAGAACATACTCCAAATGTGATAACTAAACCATTGGTCTACCTTGACCCGATTATGGATAGATATCAAAATTTCTCTCCATTAAGGAGACAATCCAAATTGGCTTGGGTGTACCATCAAAAGAGGTCCCTAGTTTGATATCATCCTCTAATAATGGAAGAACCAGAAAACTAGATCCTACCCATTACTGCATGTGTCCATGATCTGACTCATATGAGCATTCATAAATGGATTATTTACACCATCTAGTCATTGTCTACTCGATTTGAGGTCATGGAGGAATTGTGTGCACCATTATAGCTATCATAGAATACTTAACCTGAGTGGGTGAGAGACACCTTTCATCCACAAAATTTTTGGAGCCCAATGTTTTTTATATCCAGTTGTTTAGGACACCCATGGAAACAACATATACATTTTTTATCTCATTATGATCCCTTGATATATACTTGTATTCAACAAGAATTAGTGAAAATTATATTCTTCATTCAAACCTTACTATGGTCATCCTTTATATGGTACAAAAGATTTCTAACTTGGTAAATGATGGGATGGGAAGACCTCTGTTTGTTGGTCCTATTTCAGAACATCATAATGATAAAAAAGAAAAAATTCATTACCTCTATAATTGAAAAAATAGTAACGATGGGAGAGTCTCATATTTTTTTTCATGTGGAAAGGGGTGACTTACTCTCTGAACCTTCCAATTCCCCTAATAAGATATTATATCTCATTTCATAGAGAACCTTTACAATTTTTTTATCACCACTCATCATGGTGATGTATACATGTTAGATTTGAGATTTCTCTAAAATTTCCCAAATAATAGATGAGTCTATACAACATACTAAGCTCAAGTATTGAATGATTCTGCCAGTCGATGGGAAAAGAGTGGGAAAGAAGGAGGCAACATTTGTGACTCTTAATCCAGCCATTGCACTGAATAAAACTCCATAACCCACACTATATCATATTTCACCCCTATATGCCAACACGAACCTCCACCTCACCATGATGAGTAGAGGGGACCAAAAATAAATCAATTTTTGGTGAAAAGGAAAAATTATTACTCATCCCGAGATGACCAAGTGTATGGATATTTTATTTCTGGTAAGTATAATGATTTACTAAAACTTCCATATCCTAAAAGGATCATCCAGATAGGCCTCGATTAATATCTAGATTATTTACCCTTCAACATAATGATGGGTAATTTCATTTAGGGATGATTATTCCTCAAAGGTTACCTACAAAAAACAGATGACATAAGGAGAGTAATGTTGGGAAATCCACCATCACAAGTGTTTTATTTCTCTTCCACTACCCCTGAGGTAGAAGGTGAGTGGAATGAAGTTATTATAAGATGAGAATATAATTTTTATGTTTAGATTAATTGAATGAAAATCAAATAAACTCATGGTATTATATTATCCTAGTTTAAACAACCAAATATTCCCCCAGCCACTTCTACTGCAATACAACAAAATTAGTGGGCCCACAAACCATCAAATTCTAGTCATTAAAAAAAATCCAATCAGAATGTTTGGGGATTAATGGGGGATGATGAAACTATATCAATGAAATTTGTTTATTCAACTCTTTGGATTTATTCCTACATATCCAAAACAATTTGTAATGCCCCTCCAAATTGATCTATTAAAAACGGTCATCCAGATAAAACCTTAATCAGATGAGAAGTTGATCATAGGTTCAATTAATTTCATTAACATAATGGATCCCTTTTTGGTATATTGGTATGACTATAAACCCTAGTTCCCCACTCCTAATAGGTTAATCCGATGAAGTGGTTGTATGAGTTGAGGATACCGGAGAATAAACAGTCATAGTAGGAACTATAATTCTAGCCACATCTTGACCTGAGCTATCAATGTTGTAGAAACTCTTTAAAGATCCCTTCAGTGAGTTCAACAGGTTTAGTGAAATACCCCTAAATCAGCCAAAATCCACCCTGGCCCTATATCCCAAGAATATAAATTGGAGGAGGTACATGTGTCAAGTCACCCTCGATGAGAAAGAAGACCAACCCAGGCTAACCCACCAAGGACATGATCACCTTAAACTACTACTTCTAGGGTTGATCCATCTACATCAGGTACACAATACCCTAGAAAGAATTTGAAAGATAATTCCAACCATGGGATGTACAGTCCTTTAGAACAAAATAATTACATCCTAAAATATTTATCCTTGGTATCGACCTGGCTGTTAATCATGGATTCCTTGAGACTATCAAAATACCTTATGGAATTACTCATAGAGGCTTTGTTGATCCCTTAAGAGTTTTAATCTATGGTTTTCACTGAATATGTATATTCGACAATTCCAATCCTCTATAATTTCATTAGGTTATCTCCATCACTTATCAAGATGATGATGTCATTATACAGGGACACATCAAACCCTTTTATATGTCTGAAATGATAAATGATGTTGACATATTAAAATATTTCATTTAAAAGTGGATCTAGAGTTAATCTCATTCTAGTGTGAAAAACTTGTTCTTTAGGCTACAATGAGGATAACCTAGTGCATTCCACTATATCACTATAAGGCTATGAAAAAATAAGAAAAATAAACTAGGAAAAATTAGGCTCAAGGATCAATTTGGAGATATCATAGCCAACATATAATTTCAAGTTGTTTGGTAGAATAAGGCCTTAAATATATTTCTAGAAACACCCTTATCTCATCAACACATGGAAATACTCTCATCGTACAATAAATTCATAAAATATAGTATTAATGGAAAAATTAGGGTGTTGAATTCCAATGAGGACCTATTAAAATCCTATGAGTTGTATTGTATTGATGTAGGATTAAATTAGAGGGATGGGAACCAACCCATGGTTTATGGTGATTATTTGGTCACCACCTAAAATGGTTTGGAAGTAATACAATACAAACCCTAAAAATAGATCTGTGAAGTGTATGTATCTTCCATCAATCCATTATAGTTTATAAATTCAATCCCATACTCATATTTATCCATCCTCATTATTCTATTCAAGACCACTGAGTCTAAAAATGAAGAGAAGTTTGCAGGCTACCTGGGTGTTGGAGAATGTTTGGATAAAAATGACTTCATTCCATCCCCAAATCTCCAGGAAATACCTAACTCACCAACTAAGACAAAATATGTTCTCACTCCACCAAAATATTATTATTAAACTCCTTATCAGTCTCTCACTGCACTACTACAATAGTTTCATGAAAACCTTACACTACTAGTTAGGTCAGATTAAGTTCCTTTATAATCAAAATTCCATGATATTGGATCCCATACCAATTCTAGAGGGATTACCCCACTACTTGTTCCACCTTTTTAATAAGATGAATAAGATCAATAGGATGAATTATAAGAGTATTATGACCATAGGGATGCCCCTCAATCATTTTAAGATGGTGTCTCTACCACCATTGATGAACTCGTTCAAATAAATCTGTGTATAAAAGAAGACACATTACCCACTTTCATCAGTGTGGACACATCTTATGAAGAACCAGAGTTATATACCTCTTTATAGAAAATATATCCATATGTTTTCAACTATAAAAACATAGAAATTTCATACCTTGACCTCGATGTTTCCACTCAGCACATTGGATTACTAGAGGAGCACAGGGGCTAAAAATAAGATGCCTGAAGGATGCACCCGACACATGATGCCAAAAATGAGGCTGAGGATGAAAAGATAATCAAATAAAAATTAATTAAAGATGTATAATATCTATAATCAGTATCAATTAGTTTCCATATCAAGAAGAAGAATAGATAAATTAACATCTTCATTGATTTTAGATATCTCAACCGAAACTACCCAATATATGGTTTTCCAGCTTCGATCCAATAATGGTTGGTTGAAGTGATAGTCAGATATCAGGCCCTATACACTATTAATTTCTATTGGGGATACAATAATATATGAATGTATTAAGAATATAAATATTACACTTCATTCTGGACCCCCCAAGAATATTGTTTTCTATCTGGTAATACCCATTGTCTTAAAGAATGATAGTGATATGTACCAACATGTCATGAATTTCATCTTCAAACCCTTAAAAAGAATGTTTTTTAGATGTTATGTTGAAGAAAAAATGGATAAATATTTACATAATTTGTGTAACCTAGAGGATTTTGAAATAGTAATTGACAAACTATGGCAAAAAAACTGAAAATGAACCCCTTAAAATGTGTTTTTGGTGTTGCCTCTATGAAATTTATTTGCTTCTTCATATGTAATCATGGTATCAATGTTGACCCAGAGAAGAAACAATCCATCCTTATCATGTCACATCTTAGAAACCTCAATGAGTATAGTTTAATTTAAGGAAACAAATCTTATTTCTAGAAATTTATATACAAACTTGTAGGAAAGTTCCAACCCTTCACCAGATTTTTGAAAAAGGGGTCACATATTCATGCATTGATAATTTTTACGAATTAAAAAAATTTCTCATGAAATATTCTTTGAGACTTTCAGTGCTAGTTCTACTTGTTGGAGTAATCCTACTTATTTAATATGTGACATCCTTTGAGTTTTCATTGCATGCCTTCCTCACATAAGAGAATGATGATGAAAGAAAAATCCCATTATTATCTTAGTCGATCCATGATCCATATTGAGACTCAATATTCAGATATCAATTAGAATTTATCACTACTAATCGGTGTAGTAAAAAAAAGGCACTACTACTAGTATCATGAGTTCTATATGGGAACTCATAGAAGCTTGCTCAAATATTTTCTAAGTCGTATGATTTTGAATAGGCGTCTGTCACAATGGGAATTCATCCTACATCAATTTTTCATTTATATAATGCCTCAAAAAGTAATTAAATTATAGGAATTAGTATATTTCCTAATATATCACCTCTTGGAAGAAATGAAATCATTGGAAACTAAATTACCCATTTAATAGGTTTTATCTATTCAAGAGGGAACCCAGATATGGGGATGTATTTTTATGGTGTATCCAGAAGCCTGATCTGGAATAGGATCAAAGACCCTGAGCTCAAAAAAATGGGGTTGGGAGTCTTGATCATATCCCAAGTAAAGTCATCACTAACTTACTCATTCCTAATATCGAAAGGATGAATGAACAATGAAGAAAAATATCAGTCCCTCCATATAGTGCCACAGTTGGCACTTCATGTAATATCCATTCACATGAAGATACAAAATTATTCAGAACTGGTAATTAAGTAGGTCAAAGGATACTAAAATATAAAAAAGGAAGAGATAATCCCCCAAAAAATCATTTCTAGTGACTAATGGATGAATTACCTATGGAACCAACACTGGATCTTATCCCATGGTCACATTATACCCAAGATCATGCATTGGAGAATGCATCCATGAATCTAGCATATCCAGACTATGATGAAATAGTCATCAATATTGTGCATCCATGGAAGGTTTCACTATTCATTCGAGTCAACATGGATGGAATTGATGAGATCATTCCCATCTATGAACTATACAGTCCTACCACCGGTTGTATGACACCCATTGTTGACTACCATTAAAATAGACAACTCCAATTGGACAGATTTGGGAAGGAGAAAATCATAATTTGAGCAATTAATTTTGTGTACATAATGGCTTGAATCATAAATGGTTCCTCAATAAGAGGATCCTTGATAGGGTCATTCTCAAGTGCATTGATAGAGGATGGAAAAATGTTGTTATAGAGGAAGTGAAAACAAGTGTGTGTAATTCCCAATAGACAAGATTCAATAATTCCCATTATATTTTAAGGCTTATGTAATACTATCCCAATATAACTCCAGAAAACAATAAATTTTTCAAAATGTGACATTCCTTATCAGGTTTATAACAAGTTTATTCATTCGCCCCAATAGTTTCTACACACAGACAAATTCTCCTAGAAAAATTCTATATGGGTAATGAAAATAATTGTACAATATCATCCTGCTAAAACCAAGAAGATTATGTGAATTTTCCCCAAAACAAAATTCTTTTCCTTGTGGGATGAAGTTATAACCCTCAAAGAGGTCAAATAAACCAGCATTGTCAACTTCATGAAATATGAAATTATCACTGTATTTTGTTTCCCTCATAAAATAATCCCAAATAATGACATTAATTTCTATTATTCTGAATTGGAGAAGTTTTATCTAGAGTATAACTTCAAGTCCAACCATTCATCCTACTACCACACATCTACTGACATATATATAGAGTCCATCAACATGACCTCATTGAATAAACTATATCATATGGATCATAATGATAAAAAATTATTTTATGGAGAATTTAATACATTCCTTGTAGTATTACTAAATCATGACCCACACTGCCACAAAAATGACCTCATACTCGTTATTATATGAGAGAGGGTTGGTCCTTCCCATCGAAGTTCAATTTCCCTCACTCTGTGTTTCCATCTATGCTCATCTATCAATAGAAGAGATTTCCTATAAATGGATAGATGAATTGTAGTGACTGAGTGAGAGTATTGTCATACCTCGAATCATTTGGATGTCTACAAAAACCATTTTTCATTATCCTTCTACAAAATGGTCACCATTGGACATTCTAAGAGGGAGATATAGTGTTCATCCTGAGGACTCCAAAGATATCTAGAATGAAAATTCCAATTTTTGATCCATAGTGGGAGGGACCTTATGTCATACACAAAGTCTACTCCAACATAGCCTATTATTTGATCTTGATGGATAGGTATCTTACCACAACCCCCATAAATTTTATAAATATCAATTCCTTCCATGCATTATCTTTTCATAAATATTATGGAACACTTATTTCATTAAAAAATAGATTCCCAAATATCATATTAGTTTTGTTCCTTTGGAAATGTGTAATAAAAATATTATAACTGAGTGAAATATATTAAACATTTCCAACAATGATATCCCCCTTAATAATATTTTTAAAAAACATTTTTTATAACCTAGGGAAAGAAAACATAAGAAACCAGTGATCTCGAATACTCATTAAGGGTAAATAAAAGAAACTCATAAGAATAATATTAATATAAATGTACGAGAACATGATGGTATTGTTAGAAGATAATAACCTTCATATCAATGATTGTAAACATGAATCGTGGCATAAATATTACCATTTCATCATATATGAATCATATGATAATCAGGAACATATGCCAATAAAGCATACCATATTAATAAGACATGTAATTGTGGAATTCAAATCAATGTATAACATCATAAACACATATAAGTATAAAAAATTTCACACATTACATTAACGACATAAAATAATTTCCTCACATAGATTTACATACAAGAATCTAGGTCCATGAATAATGTTATGAACATGAAATAAGATTCATGAATAACAATGTGAACATGTAATCAAGTTCACACATAATATTTTGAACATGAAACTATGTCTATTTATAACATTTTAAACATGTAATCATTTTCATATATCTTATATTGAACACATAATAATGTTTACTCATAAAATTGTGAACATGTAATCATGTTCACATATAAACATATGGAAATACAACCAGGTCCATGTATCACATTATGAACATGTAATCAGGTTCACACATAAAATTTATACTCATGATTCATCCATCATTACCCAATGAATTGGAAGGAGATATAGGTCCCACCTATCACATAATTAAACTCACAATTACATGTTCCACAAGATAATAAAAATTTAATAATATCATGACCCATTCAAAGAAATAATATCATAAAATATATAAAATATATAGGTTTCATATTTATTTAATCCTAGAATATCCCATTAAATGAAGTGGGTTTTATAAACATTTATCATGGTATAAATTTTTAAAGATAAATAGTTTTCATAATCATATAACCTGTGAAAGAGGAATAGGTTTCATAAACATATAACCTATCGAAGAGGAATTGGTTTCATTGAAATTTAACTTGTGAAAGAAATAGGTCTTCAAAACATTCATTATATTAGAACCTAAACCATTATGAGAAAAAATATTAATGGATCTTGTGGATAATTTTCCTATAATCATGAGTAACATCAATGTATATTGTCTTAGATAGAAAATAATTTTGAAAATAATTTTAAAAAAAATTCAGAAAATTATAATTTGTTCTTTTAAAATTTATCTTTATAACCTAAAAATATTTTGAAAATGATTTTCTTGAATATAAACTTTAAATATTATAATTAAATCTTTGAATACCTATTTGAATCAATTTCTTTGAAAACATATAAATAGATCTTGAAAAGGTTCTTTAAACCATTTTCCTTGAAGAATTATAAAAGGATATTGAGAATGTTTGGAAAATCATTTTGTTGAAAATTTATTTTCAAAACATTTTCATAAAAACTAACCTTTTTAAAACCAAAATAAATATTTAATGAATTTATGGTGGCTGAATCCGTACAAGTCATATGAGGAAAAAAGAATATTCCTTTTTAATGGTAAAATGGTTAGAAAAAATTATCATTTAGAAAGGTATAAGAATATTTATTTGAAAACATAGGTAAAAGAAAAAAATGGTTCAAACCTATATTTTTATGATTATAAGATATTAGTATAGTATTATTGGAATCCATTTTTTTAAAACATGGTTTTAATGGAACATAGATTTCTAACCGAAGAGAGTGAAAGGTTGGGCATTCTTAAAACCCTTTTATAACTTTATTATGTACCAAAGAGTGGAAGAATGGTACTAATACACAAATATATCAATAATAACCATAATATAATAAATTACATGATATTTTTGAATATATGGATCATAATATTTCTTTAAGGTAAGAATAAACATAAACAATCATGAGATGAGATGAGATTATTTCAATAAACTCTTACCACTTGGTATATTTGAACCATAATACCCAAGTAATAAAATAGAATTAAATTAAGATTAAAATATCATTAAAATTAGTTTATTAATGATATAACATTTTAAATTTATTATATACACTATATGAAAAAATATTGATGTATAACATGGCATGTATCTCGAAGAAGGAAAATTCAGACAAAATTACTTTATTGATTTGTTAACATTTGAACCATAATCCCCATGAAATAAAATCCATAAAATGGATATGTAAATAAAACTAAATTTCATAATAATAATAATATAATGTATCAATGATATGTGTAAACCCCACAGAAAAGGAACGGGTGGTGAGTAAATCTTGTATCTCATGAAAATAAAAAGTGAGTTGAAGTTCCCTTTGCATGTGTATTGACTTTCTTCGTACTTATATGTTTTTATTATTACTTTATATTTTCCGCTTGTTAACAATTCTATGTAAAGGTTACGCTTCAGGTAATATTCTCTTAGTTTTTTCCATGTGTCTTAATTTTTTATATATTTTGTCCATATAATTATACCATGATTTATAGAATATAAACCATGATATAAATATAATGTATATAAATTTTATTTTTATTATAAAAATGTATATAATTTATAAGTAGGAAATAGAATTCACTGTTCATATAGATGGTAAGTTGTATGTACGAATGAAAGAATATTTCCATTCTTATTCTCATACTAAATGAAAGAAAGAAGATGATAAATATATATTAATTATATTATATTTAATTTTTCTTATATATCATATAATTACACTAAAATCATCTTTAATGAATTCTATGTAGTTTTTGAATGATTCTCATCGCTTTATGTGGGCGGTAGTCCACACTTCCTCAAATGAAATTATCATTTTTACCCCAAGAGGAAAGTATAAATATATTTGTTTTTAAAAGATTAAAAAAGATTAAATATTTGATAAATATAATATATATAATATATAAACATATTCTCTATCATAATATGCACTATGATAGGTGGTAAATGAAAAATGAACAATCATCATTTCGTGAGGTAGTTTTTCATCGTACATGTAAATAGTATGTTCGTATCCCATTAGATGGAGGTGTGTGTATGTTTTAGTAGAACCATTAGCATTATAAAAAAATTATATTTAGGATAATGTTTTTTATAAAATAATAGAATAAATATATGGATTTGTGGAGAAACAAAATAAAAGAAAGTAGCATGAGAGAATATGTTACCTCTTAATCGGGTACCTCTTTTTAGTTTCTGCCAAAAGCCTTCCATGGGTTTATTTTTAACTAATGTAAGTCTTAAAGGAAAAACATAGGGATTTTAGAATTGGATTTCAGAGATATTGTCTGAACAAAATTGGTTTGAGAGGTGTGAATATGATGGGGAGGTGGTGTCTTTTTATAGGGAAGGGAAAGGAATCACTTGGAATTTTCTAAAAAATGTTATGTGTACCCAAATTTTTACATAACAAATCATATAACACCAAAACAACTCAATAAATTAATGTTTATTGATGAATATTATGTTGGAATCATGGTCTTTCTTTGCATGAATTAGAGTATGGTTTGTGTTTGTTGTCAATCCTTAGTGTAAGTTCAGAATGTGTGCCAGTAAAGTGATTATACAGTTCAAGCAGACAACAGTATTGAAGAAGACACCATTTCCCAATGTTTACCAAATTTTTGGGCATGAAAATTGGAAAATGAATACATTGATTTTTGGTAAAAGGAGGTGTGCACAAAGATGAAGTGGTGCGTGAAAAATGTTGGTGTGCAAAAAAAAATCGAGTTGTGCGTGAAAAACAGCGTGGTGCGTGAAATAGTGGAGCGAGGTTTTTCTCCAAAGTAGTGTTTCAGAATCAGAACATCGGAAAATGGAAAATCCATGGGAAGCATGAAAAACCTGGAGATGTGCACGAAAAATGGTACATGCGTGAAGTATTACGCGCTGAATGAGAGGTTTTACACGCCATAGGGGGTTTTGTGCGTGGGGGTCAGCGGTGCCTATAAATAAGTGGTGACCCCCTCATTCCGTATGGTTGAAGACATAGAGAAGATCTGAGTTCTGATGCATGTAAAAGGTTCGTGTAAAGGTATTTCTGTGAAAAAGTCCGAGTTGCGTGAAAACGTTCAAGTTGCGCAAAATAGGTTAAGCTGTGCAAAAACGCAGTAATTGTGCAAAAAAATTGAGGTTGCGTGAAAAACACCGAGCAGCGCGAAAAAGGCCAAGCTACATAGAAAAGGTGTTCACATAAATCTATGCGTAAAGGAGGTTTTTGCATGAAATATTTTCCATGTGAAAATCAAGTATTTCGTTTAAAAGTGAGATATTTCGCGCAAAGGGTAGGAGTTTCACGAAATCTTCAGCATAACCTGTTTGTGTGATTCTGATTATATGGTTCAGTGGTTTACGGCTTTCAAGTGCATCATTTCCAGACTTCTATGCAAGAAGAGTCTCATGTTAAGCAGAGGTAAAGACTTCAATGCAAATCTATTTAAGATACCTTAACATCTATAAATTGACTGGGACTTCACCAAAAGCAGTGACCTAGGGTAAGTCAATGGGAGTGACCTGAGGGATGCAGTGGGCTATCCCTAAATAGTTGTAAAGGTAGGGAGCCTGGGAAAGAGTGACTGTTCTCAAACCTTTGTAATCCACAACTTGTGAAGAATGGTGGAATTTGGTATGACCGACAATCTATCAGTGTACGCTCCTTTAATGTATCACTTAGTGGTGAACCAAGTAAAAAATGTTGTGTCATATCTATGCATGTGAATGTTTGATTGATTCTCATAATCATCATACCTGTTAAACTAGTTCCTACAAATGTGGGAACAAGATCCATCAGTTTAAGAGAAAAAGTTGACACCCTAATTCACCCCTCCTCTCTCAGGTTGTCTCGGGGTTCTACAAGTGGTACCAAAGGAAGGTTACTGGTGTTTGATCTGTACTTTTTCATCATGGAGAATGCTGTCAATGATAGGGGAATCCCTCTCTTTGATGGAAGTAATTTTTAGATTTGTAAGAACAGAATGAGATCTCATTTAAGATCTCTAAGAATGGAGGTCCTCTTTGCTACTATTCAAGGAATACATGTTACTAATCCAACAGGTCTTGTTATGACTGATACAGACAGAAAAGTTCTTGATGCAGATGCTAAATCTCAGAATGATATCATTGCGGCTCTTTCAGATCAGATCTATCTAAAGGTGATGAGTTGCACCTCAGAAAAGTCTATGTGGGATAAACTTGAAAATATATATGAAGGAGATAATAAAGTGAAGGAGGAAAAAAATCAATTCATGCACAACAGGTTTGGCGATCTAAAGATGCATCCAGATGAGAATATAGATTCATTTTTCAATCGAATCACTGAAGTAGTGGGAGAAATTTGAGGGCCTAGATAGGAAATAAAAGACATTGATATCGTAAAGAAAATATTGTGAAGACTTCCTCCTATTTACAATGAAAAGGTGTCAGTCCTTGAAGAAATATATCTATATAAACTATCTTTGGATGATCTTCTAAGTAGTCTAGTGGCATATGAGATGAGATTCAAACTCAAAGAAGCAACGACTCATGTAAGAAAGGAAATGTAATTCAAAGCCATGGACAAACTGAAAATTTTAGAAGATAGTGGTGGTGAAGATGATGAGGAAAAAGAAAATATTTCTCTCATAGATAAAAATCTAAAGAAGGGAAAATGTAAATTTAAAGTTAAGCTACCTCTATCATGTTTTCGTTGTGGAAGAGTTGGTCACATTGCCTCTCAGTGCCAAAGAAATCTTGATCAGGATGAGAGCGAAGAAGAAGACATCAAGAAGCCTCGGAATTTTTTTTCAAAATGGGAGACTTCAAATATAGACAGAAAATACATAAGAAGAGTTTTTTATGTGAATAGGATGATAATAATATTGATTTTTTTGGAGAAGAAAAACTAGAATTTAAAACAGAAAAACCATGCTTCCATGATGGCTACCATTGAAAAGTCAGAACCATCGATCAATAAAGGCAGAGATAATCAGATTACTCATAATGGTGATCCAAATATTCAAATTAAGGATGAGTTTTCCAAGCTTGAGAATAAATGTAAGAAATCCAATAAGTTTAAGTAAATGGTGGAAGAATTACTAGAATATGTTGATGAGCTTGAAGCAGAAATTGAATGACTAGAAGAACTAGTGAGAGTTTAGTCTTAAATCCTTGAAAGAACCGATGACGTTGTGGAACTAAAGATTAGAATTAATGAACAAGAAAAGGTCATAAATGACCTTTCATCCAGTCTAGAAGAAAAGTACAATACTGCTGAGGGTCTTGAGGAAGAATTTGTTACTCTTAGGAGTAAATTTGAATGTCAATCTTCCACAAATGAGGGTAAGAAGAAAATTCATTTTGGAAGATTCTTAGATGCAGAATTACTGGCAAGATCCAAGTGAGGTTCTGATGGGGTTAGAAAAATCTTGAGTGATCAAAGACCTACTTGCATGGGAAAGAGTGGAATTAGCTATGAAGCTGAGACATCAACTGATGGAAGTGAAGAGAGCCAAAATAAAGACAAGATGAAAGTTGGACATGTTGAAACGTTGCCTGAAGTGCTGAAAAACAAAACCTAGATCCAAAATAAAAGAAAAATTTAAAATTATCCTCAAACTTTCAGAAATGACAGGCAGTACAAATATTCTCCCAAGGAAGAAGGCATGAGGAGAAATTCATGTGATAATACATTTCCTCTCATGTAGTGTCAGTTCTGTGTCTATTTGGGCCATACCATGTCATATTGTGAAGAGGAAAGGAGCTACTTGAATAGGGAAGATCTGGGACGTCCACAAAAGAGACTGACTTCATATCCTCCATCTTATAGAAGAAATAGTTTCTATGGATACTTTTTTTATTGTTCTAACTTTGTCCTTAATGCTATGTTTTGCAGACAGGGATTCGATAGGATATATTCATACAACTCTTAGAGACGGGTCAATATTCACCCTCCTGATGGTTTTGATCTCACAAAAAGGTTTTCTCTTCTATAAGAAGATTATGGGTTTGAATAATATGATTATGTGGAAGAAATAATTAGAAGGTCGTCAATATTTTATACTCAATCCAATATATCTTGGAAAGAAAAGAAGAAGATTGAGAAATCCAATCTTGCAGAAGTAGCCTTCAAAGCTACAAAGAGCAGCAGCACCTAGATTCTTGATAGTGGATGCTCTTTACATATGATAGGAAATTATGACCTTTTGAAGAATATTAAAAAGAAATTTGATGGAATAGTGAGGTTTGGAAATGATGGTGCTTTGAAGATTAAAGGTAGTGGGAATACTACTCTCACCAATGGAGAGTTGAAGAATACTGAAGTTCTTTATTTGGACAGCCTATGCCACAATATCCTTAGTGTGAGTCAACTCTATGACTCAGGGCTTAGAGTAACTTTCAATCAAAAAGGATGAACTATAAAGGAGAAAATAGGGAATTCTCTTATGAAAGGCTGTAGAACAGATGGAAAATTATATCCAGTTGACAGAAAAGTAAACTCTTTCTATTTATCTATTGAAGAAGAAAAAAACCTCTCACATCGAATACTGGGTCACATTAACCAACAATACATGGAAAAGATATCTAAGTTGAAGATTGTCATGGATATCCCCATTCTGAAATGTGAACGGGAAAATACTTGCGATGCTTTCATACGGGGGAAGCTAGTTTGTAATTCATATCAACCAAAGAATAAAAGGGCATCACACTTTCTTGATCTCATCCATACAAACGTATTTGGCCCGATAAATATTGCTAGACTCATGGAGAGAGGTACTTTTTCCTTTTCATTGATGATTATAGTATAATGTCTTGTTAATGGTTATTCACAAGAAGCAACAAGTACTTAATTGCATGAAAACTTATCATCGGATTGCTGAGAATGATACTGGAAGGACAATACACTACTGGAAATTGGATCTTTCCCAATGCTTCTATACCAACGGTTTGAAAAAACCATTGGGAAAGGCCCCCAAATTGGCCACTTTTCCCAACGGTTTAGCCAAACCATTGGGAAAGGTCCCCCAAATTGGCCACTTTTCCCAACGGTTTGGCCAAACCGTTGGGAAAATTCCCTAAATATGCCACTTTTCCCAACGGTTTGGTCCCTAAATATGCCACTTCTCCCAATGGTTTGGCCAAACCATTGGGAAAGGTAGACCTATCCCAACGGTTTAATGAAAATCACAACCTAATACCTATACCAACAGTTGTTAAAACCGTTGGTATAGGTACTTCCATTTTTTATCAGACCTTCGTACCGAGAACATTATATAAATCAAAATTTAAAATATTTATGAGAATACATATATATATATTTATGTAATTATGATCACAAAAGTCATGTTAGGTTAGTGGTTGAGTCGTTCAATGATAAACGAGGGGTCCTGGGATCAAATCCCATCGGATGTTTTATTTTTGGAATTTATATACCAACGGTTCCATTACCGTTGGTATAGATTTCATATTACCTATACCAACGGTTTCCAAAACCGTTGGTATAGGCCTATCCCAACGGCTTACTTGCCTACGGTTCTCCAAACCGTTGGTATAGGCTATACCAACGGTTTGGAGGCCTATACCAACGGTTCCAAACCGTTGGTAAAGGTTAGTTTTCCAGTAGTGATAAAATTCCATCAATCTGATAATAAAGGGGAATACATATCCATTGAGTTTGAGAATTACCAAGAAAAACATAGAATACAACATGTCATAGCTGTTGTGAGAACTCCACAAAAAAATGTAGTTGTTGAGTGTCGGAATCGACTGGTCAACAATATGGTCAGGACTATGCTGATTTAGATTTATATCTCTTTTCATTACTGGAAAGAAGTTGTTGAAGCTATAGTTCACATTTAGAATCAAATGGGGCTTTATACAGGAGAAACGAAGACACCATATGAACTGTGGCATGGAAGGAAGACTTTGTTGAAATACTTTCTTGTTTTTGGAAGCAAATGTTTCATCCAAAATAAAGTAGTAAATCAAGGGAAGTTTGGTGACAATGCCAATGAAGTAATTTTTCTTGGGTATCCAATGAACAGCAAGGCATACAAGTGTTTCAATAAACACTTAGGAAGGATTGTGGAGAGGAGTGATGTCAAGATCATTGAAGAGAAAACCACAAATGCTTAAAGGATTTCATATACTGATGTGATAGAAAGTGAGGAAGAAAGTGAACATGGAGAAAATACATATACAGAAGTAGAGGAAGGTGTACAAAACACTTAGTAGTCACATAATGATGTTAACTCAAAAGAAGAATCTGAAGAAGACACCTTAGCTGGAGAGAATAAAACTGAACCATACAGAAGAAATCTAAGAGTTGAGATTGATCCATCTAACAAAATTGGGTACAGGAGTGCACCCACACAAACAAAGATGATGAGGAATAACACACAATCTGCATTTCTTTCAGTTGTGGAGCCATCCTCATTTGAAGAAGCATCAAAGGATGAATATTGGGTGAAATCCATAAATGAAGAGATAGATCAGATTGATAAGAACCAGACATGGGATGTTTTCCAGAGACCTGAAGGTCACAGTGTGATTGTTAAAAAATGGATCTTCAAGAACAAGTTTGATGATAATGGAAGTGTTATCAGAAACAAGGCACGACTGGTATGTAAATGATACTCCCAAATTTAAGGTGTAGATGTTGAAGAAACCTTTTCTTTAGTGGCTAGATTGGAGTCAATCAGGCTTTTACATGCCATGGAACTCCAAAGAGGATATAAATTATATCAAATGGATGTCATGACAACATTCTTGAATGGTGTGATCAAATAAGAAGTCTACATTGATCAACCAGTGGGTTTTCTTCTTGGTACTAATGAAGCAAAGGTTTGAAAACTAAAGAAGGATCTATATGGTTTGAAGCAGGCTCCACGAGCATGGTATTACTGAATAGACTCTTATCTCAAGAAGATATAATTCAAAAGGGGGGGAGTAGATCACAATCTATATGTGAAGAATTCTCCAAAAGATCAGTTCATGGTTCTATTCTACATTGATGACATTATTTTTTTTGGTAGCAGACAGAAATCAGTGTATGAATTTTCAAATCACATGAAATTAGAATTTGAAATGTCTATTATTGGGGAGATCACATATTTCTTGGGGCTACAGGTGATTTAAAATAAGGATTACACTTTCATTTATAAGGAAAGTATGTAAGAGAGCTGCTGTTTATGTTTAATATGCATGACTCAAAACCAATGTCAACTCCGATTGTGGTTGGAACCAAACTTGGAAAGCATAAGGATGGGACCTCTGTAGATCCCACCATGTACAAGAGGATAATTAGGAGCCTACTGTACCTGACAACGACACAGCCAGATATTGTCTTTGCGACATGTCTAGCGGACCGATTTCAGAGTAATCCAAAGGAGGAACATATGACAGCTGTAAAAAAATCATGAGGTATATTCAAGTTACTCGCAATTGTGGCTTATACATTATTGCAGGAAGGAATAGTGAATTATAAGAATTTTCTAATGCTGAATGGGCTGGAGATGTAGTGGACAGAAATTCTACCAGTGGTGGAGTATTCTATATTGGGAATAAATGTGTTGGCTGGTTGAGCAAGAAAAAAGAAAGTACTTCTCTTAGAATAGCTGAAGCTGAGTATATCTCTGCCAAAAAGGCATGCACTCAACTGCTATGTATTAAGGAACAACTTACAGGTATTGGTGATGAGGTGAAGCAACCAATGGTGATTTACTGTGATAACAATAGCGCAGTTGATCTTACGAAGAATATGGTTCAGCATTCTTGTTCAAAACATATTGAAATCAAGTATCACTTTACCAAATAGAAAGTTGAGAAAGGCGTGATTAGAATGGATCATGTGGAAACTGATGAGAAATTGGATGATATCCTGACCAAGACACTATCAGCGGCTGTGTTTGAGAGGAATCAGTTGAACCTCGGTGTTCAGCCACCTCCCAGTGCATAAGGAGGTTACAAAATACCCCTCTCCCAAGTTATGATAAATTTTTTTAATATTTTTCTAGATATGTTGTAGGTTTATGGATGAGATACTATCTAGGGGGTGTATTGAGATGTTCAATGAGAAAATACCAATATTTGGGTTTATTTCTAATGGGAAAGAAGGAATAAGTTTAGGACATGTTTGGTATCACGATGAGATTTTGGTGATATGATAAGAAGGAATACATTGGACATGTAATGATTCTGGGAAAATTTAAGGGAATTTCTTGGGCGTTATTGAGATTTCCAAAACACGGGATCCCAATTCACACTTCCCCTCTTGTTTTCTACACCCAACATTGCTCACGTAGACTTAGAGTATTAGATGAGTTGATTCTTGCATTTTTGGTTTGCATGTGGTTGGGGATCTATTGAATTTATTTACTAATTTCCAACAAACCCAAAGGTGGAGATTGTTGGAAACATGGTCTTTCTTTGCATGAATTAGAGTGTGTTTTGTGTTTTTTGTCGATCCTTAGTGGAAGTTCAGAATGTGTGCCAGTAAATTGATCATATAGTTCAAGCAAACACTAGTATTGAAGGAGACACTGTTTCCCAGTGTTTGCCAAATTTTTGGTCCAGAAAATCGGAAAATGAAGACATGGATTGTTGGTAAAAGGAGGTGTGCACAAAGAGGAATTGGTGCACGAAAAATGTGGGTTGTGTGTGAAAAATTCGAGTTGTGCGTGAAAAACAGCGTGGTGCACGAAATAGTGGAGCGAGTTTTTTCACGCAAGTAGTGTTTTGGAATCAGAACGTCAGAAAATGGAAAAGGCATGGGCTGTGAGAAAAACCTGGAGATGTGTGCAAAAAACAGTACCTACGCGAAATATTTCATGCCGAATGAGACGTTTCTCACACCATAGGGGGTTTTGCGTGTGGGGGTCAGAGACACCTATAAATAAGAGGTGACCCCTCATTCCGTACGGTTGAAGACTTAGAGAAGATCCAAGGTCTGATACACGTAAAAGGTTTGTGTAAAGGGAGTTGCGTGAAAAATTCCGAGTTGTGAGAAAAAGTTCGAGTTTTGTGAAAAAGGTTAAGCTGCTCGAAAATGCAAACATTGCGTGAAAAATTTGAGGTTGTGCAAAAAATACCGAGCAGCGCGAAAAAGGACAAGCTACGCGAAAAAGGTGTTGCGCGTAAAGCTATGCGTAAAGGAGGTTGTTGCACGAAATATTTTCCCTGAGAAAATCAAGTATTTAGCGCAAAAGTGAGATATTTCATGAAAAGGGTAGGAGTTGAGAAAAATATTCAATATAACCTGTTTGTATGATTCTGGTTATCTGGTTCAGTGGATTAGGGCTTTCAAGTGCATCATTTCTAGACTTCGATGCTAGCAGAGTCTCATGCTAAGCAGAGGCAAAGACATCAATGCAAATCTATTGAAGAGACCTTCACATCTATAAAGTGACCAGGACTTCCTCAAAGGCAGTGATCCAAGGGGAGTCAATGGTAGTGACCCGAGGGACGTAGTGAGATATCCCTAAACAGTTATAAAGGTAGTGAGTCTGGGACATAGTGATTGTTCCCAAACCTTTGTAATCCACAACTACTGAAGAATAGTGGAATTTAGTATGACTAAAAACCTATCAGCATACGCTCCTTGGACGTAGCCCTTGGGGGTGAACCATGTAAAAAGTGATGTTTCATCTCTTTGTATGTGAATGTATTATTGCTTCTCATATCAGTAATATAGGTTAAACTAGTTCCTACCAACGTGGGAATAAGATACATCAGTTTAAAAGAAAAAGTTGACACCTTGATTCACCCCTCCCCTCTCAGGGTGTCTCGGGGTCCTACATATTATCCATCCAATGGGTGATTTACATGTTTATAGGTCATTTTGGGTCTTAAATATAGGGTTTAGTACTTTACTAAACAAATTTTTCTCTTAACCGTATTAATTAATTTTAATCAATATCACCAATATGTTTAGTCAAAAACTAATTTAACCTTATTATATGTTATAAATTATTATTATTCCAAATATTTAATACATTTTACAAATTATTTTCATATAAGTGGCACAAATTAATTTCAAATTAATCTCACTGAGGGGACGACACTTTGGGTTTTTATAGTAAAAACATACAAAATTTGCTAAGTTTTTATTACCAATTTAAAAGAAAATTGATTCCAATAACCTACATTGGATTAATTGATAACAATATTATCTATGTAAAATTTGAAACTAAATTAAAATATAATTTATCTTTATAAATAAATTATACAAAAAGGAAGTTTTGAATTAAAATTCTATATTTTTCACTATTCATACAAAAATTATGTTTCTGTAACAAAATACCAAAAAATAGTGTTGTGTGTAACACACACCAATTTGGTGTTGTGAGTAGTGCAAGACAAGTCAATTTCATTTGAATGTAATGTTTGATTTATTGATTTAATATATATATATATAACTATTTTTAGTGTTATGTGAAATGAAAATTATCACAAGATTAAATCAATTTGAAATAAAATATTTCACAAAATCTTGAGGTGTTACTATCTACCCCTCTTAAAATGAATTTCTCCCTTGAAATTCATCTCGGTTATGAAAGGTTTAATACTTGAAAATTCATTTCATAGAAACCCACATTGTAAAATTTAATTGTAAAAATTCCATTAAAATGGAAAGTTGGAACCATAACGGTAACCCAAAGTAACATATAACTTTGTTTCCTCATAGGAGATCATTTGTTGGTACTGATGATTGTAAATAGAGAAAAAACATTAATATTTATATATATTGAATGATTTCATCAATCAAAAACAATTTATTAATAAAATAAAAGTTGAGGGCCTTAATTTCCTAAGTCTATAATGATTTATAAGGCCATTGGTTCAACAAAAATGAATCTATTATGACAAAAATTATCATTATCCTATATTTCATTGATTCTTTTATTGACGAAAAATATAAGGAAATATAATTACATCATATCTTTCTATAAACAAAATTACATTCTCTGGTAGTGATTTTAACTATTTATAAATCATCTATTGCTTCATAAAATGATTCCATTAAATTAAAATTGATTCCAGAAGTACTAAAATACACTTTTATCACATATTAAGGCCTAGAAAAGAATGAAAAGTGTAACTATTTATCTACAACTATTCATAAAAATAAATATGGTTAATACATTAATCTCTAAACATAAAAAGTAACACTAATATCTTATAATAACTAAGTTTTCATCATAAATAATTATGCATTAACCTGAACATTGTGTAGGCCAGTGGTAGGAATTAAACCCATATTGTTATTCGGTCATGGGTTCAAGACCCATGGCCTTACCGTACATGATTTTTTGTCACCTGAAATACATGATGACATTTTCTAAAACCACAGAAATATGATTTCCAAGATATTATGGGCATCCTTGAAAAAAGGTTAATCACTAAATAGACTTTTAACCAAGGTTTTCAATACACACTCAATACAAAAAATACTTCCTACAATGTTTAACTTAAACTTTTCTTGAATGTAAAACATTATAACCCCTCTGAAAGATGAAAATACAAAACATTAGAAATAAAGTCCCAAAATAGGATTAACATTGATCCCTATTTTATCACAAAGTATCTCTTGGTTTTCATATTTCAAACATGTTAATAACCTCATGGTACATTCTATTGGAACATGGAAGAAACCTGAATTACCATAAATCCTTTTTAGAAAACATGAATGGTTCCTTATTCATTATTTTATTTTATATATTACATAACTCTATGAGTTTTCTAACCTCATTCAAGATAACATTAACAACTTGTCATCAAGTCCTTAATTAGTTCCAAGGTAATCAGTACTGTCCAATTTACTTATTCATATCCCACGTATCATTATCCAAACAAAAATATCTTAACATAAGTAATACATTATGGTTTATCTTGAGATATTCAAAATATCACCATGAAATGAAATACTTTTTCCATGTATTCATCACCATCCAACATGTCCTTTCAATCCATAATGAAAAATTATACTTCAAATACATAAATATTTCATGATTCATACAACATAATCTCAAAATTCTAAAACATACATACTTCATTCATCCAACATTATTCTGAAACAGTTACTTAGGATTAATCAACTTATTACTTATTACATATTTCTTAGAATATGTAATATGAATAATTTATTAAGGTTCCTCAACCTCAATCTAATCGGGCTTGTCATTTTTTATGTAAACAATACTGGCAGACCATCACATACCCTTCACATGTTGTTTGTAGTCAATTTATATTATGATGTAAAACCAATACTCATACCACATTCTATATAATATTTATGATATTTAAACTTGGGAAATAAATTCGCATAATACCAATACTTTCCATATCTAAAACATTAGATGTTTGCCATGTTTTTTCTAGTTCTCTACATTGACTAAAATCAAAATGCACAATGCGAGAATCATTTATCATATTGGGATACCATGTAATCATGAATAATTACTTATAAGGTGCCTAAACCATAGATCCTAATTATTAAATCTACGATAAATTATGTTTATACTAACATATTTATAGTCATACTCTATTTAAGTCCTTCCTGATGGTCCATAATGAGTTTGTGAATTCCCAAAGCATAACCCCTAGGAGTGTCAAACGAGGTGAGAAGGATGGCTCGTGGTCGTGTACCAGAATATGTTTAGTTAGACCTAAGATATCTTGTTGATTTTTTTACCCCTAGATACATTTTTGTTAGAACTGTATCCACTTGTAGTATCCATATAGGGATGTATTTCTAGGAAACCACTAACTCTATCCCTTACCAAAATTCTATGAAATTTTCCTATAATTTTCCTTATCCTTAGACTTATCCTTAAACATTTCCTTTGTGTTATCACTATGGTTTTCTTATCCTGTCATCCAAATGTTAGATAACCCTTTTCTCTGATAGTTACTACAACAACACTCTATTTTCATACATTAACAATACAAAACTTTTGTGGAATACTTAATACATTACAAAATATAGATGTTGAAAGCCTGTACTAGTTTAGTGTATTTGGAAATGAGGAACAAAAATCTATTAAATAAGTGAAATATTTTCAATTATTCTCAAAAATAAATCCCTCTTTATTAATTTTATTTAAAAACCTTTATTCATAACCTAGGGAAAGAAAACATTAGAAAGTGGTGAGCTCAAATTCTCAGCAAGGGTGCATAAAAGGAACTCATAATCATAACATGAACATAAGGGTACAATAACCTGATTGTATCATTAGAAGATAATAACCATCATATCAAATATCATAAACATGAATCATGAAAAAAAAATTGTTAATAAGATATGAACCATGTGATAATTGGGAACCTAATCCATTAAATCATAACATATGATTAATACATTGAATTGTGGCACACACATCAACATATAACATATTGAACAAGTATAAGTTTAAATAGGTTAACACGTTGTGTTAAGGACATGAAATCAGACCCTTGATTAGAATTATAGACATGAAACCTAGTCTCTGCATAATGTTGTGGACATGAAATCGGGATTAAAAATAACATTGTGAAAATGTAATCAGGTTCATGCATAAACTTATGGACATGAAACCAAGATCATGTATAAAATTTTGAAAATGTAAACAGGTTCATGAATAACATTATGAACACATAATAAGGTTCAATCATAACATTGTGAAATTATAATCATCTTTACACATAAAATTATAGACAATAAACTAGATCCATGCATAACATTGTGAACTTGTAATCAGGTTTATGCATAAAATTTATACTCATGAGTCACCCATCATTACCCAATGATTTGGGGAGAGATATAGCTCCCACCCATCTAGTAATTAAACTCACACTTACATATCACACAAGATAATAAAACTTTCATAATATCATAATCCATAAAAAGAGATCATATCATAAACTATGGAAAATATATATTTTATATTCATTTCATAACAGAATATCCACTGAAAGAAAGTGAGTTTTCTAAGAAATTGTCATGGTATAACTCATTGAAGATAAATGAGTTTTATAATCATATAAACTATGAATTTTTAAAAGGTTTCATTAACATTTAACCCATGGAAGAGGAACGAGTGTCATAAACATATGACCCATGAAAGAGAAATAGTTTTTTATAAACATCATGTCATAAAAAATATAAATATTAATAAAAATAATATGAATTTAACCTTTGGATAAATTTTTTAAAAACACCTAAGAAACATAAAAAGATATTGTATTATATGGAATATAATTTTCAAATTCCTTTTAAAACATTTTTGTTGTAAAATATTCTTTCTTCATTAAAAAAGGTTATTTAAAACCTAAAAACAATATGAAAATCATTTTCATTAAAATAAACATGAAATATTATAAATAATTACTTTAAAAAATTAGAATACATTTATTTAAAAATATATTTAGAATACATTTTCTTAAAAAATAACCTTTTATACTTGAAAATAAAACATCAATTAATCAACATCGGGTCTATCTATACATGATATATGTGGTAAAAATATCATTCTTTTTTCATGGTAAAACGTTTAGGAAAATTCCTCATTTGGAAAGAGACAAGAAGATTCCTTTGAAAAAATTGGTAAAACCAAAAAGGGTAAAAAATTTATTTTACTGATCCTTGGATACAAGTGTAATATTTCTCAAAACCCTTTTTAGAAAACATTTCTTTGAAGGAACAAAGATTTTCGGTCGAAGATAGGGTAATGTCAGGATTTTATAAAATACTTTCTTAATTATATTATGCACCAAAGAGTGGTAAAATGGAACCAGTGCAAGAATATATTCTAAATAACCATATGATAATAAAATACATTAGTGTTCTTAAGATATGTATCATAATATTTCATCAATGGAAGCATAAACATAAACAGTCTCAAGTAGTGATGAGATTGTCTCAATAAACTCTTACCACTTGGTAAATTTGAAACATATTACCCATGTAATAAAATATAATTAAATGAAACTTTAAATGTTCTGAAAATAATTAGATTCTTGATATATCATTTTAAATTTATTTTTTACACCTTAGGGAAAAATATAGGTGCATGACATGGTATGTGTCTCAATGAATGAAAATTGAGACAAAATTACTTTACTCATGTGATAAATTTTGAAACATTAATATAATGAAATAAATATCATAAAATGGATATGTAAATACCCATAATTATATGTATAAGAATAATATTATAAATCCATATTCAGTATAGACACCATATAAAAGGATTGTGTTGTGAATAAAGTATGTATCTCCGTGTAATAAAAAAGTGAGATGAAGTTCCCTTACCTTCTGTCTTGGTTTTTTTATAATCACAAGAAACTATTTATAATAAATATAAATTTAATATAAAATTTTACATAACTATATTCTTATATATATTTCCATATATTTTTTGATTATGACGTTATATTATCTTCTTGTTTAGAATTCTATGTTAAGGTTACTCTTCGGGTAATATTATTTTTGTTTTTCACATTTGACTTAATTTTTTTCCTCTTCGGTCAATATACATTTATAATGATTTTGAAAATTTAAACCATGATATAAATTAAATTTATATAAATTAAATTTGTATTATTATAATCTATATAATTTATATTTATGAAATGGAATACACGGTTCATGTAGACGGTAAGTTGTACGTACACATGAATGATGTTTCTATTTTTATTATCATATTAAAAGATAGAAAAATGATGAATATATATACTATAATTACAGTAGAATTATTATTTCATATATATAATATACATTAAATAAATATATCTTTAATCCATTCCATGTAGTGTATGAATTATTCACATCACTTTTTCGGGGTGGTAGTCCATACTTCCTCAAATGATATTATCATATTTACACCAAGTGCAAAGTATAAATATGATTTTTGTAAAAGGATTAAATAAGAATAATGATATAATATATATAAAATATAACATACATAAATAGATTTTGCATCATAATTTCCACCATGAAAGGTGGTAATTGGAAAAATGAACAATCATTGGTTTGTGTGGTAACAGTTCACTGTATATGTAAAAAGTATGTTCATTACCAATTAGATGGAGGTGTGTGTAACTGTAGTTTAAAAAATTAGAATAAAACATAGTATAATATTAATTAAACTTTATTTATACAATCATAGAATAAAAAACAATGGATTTTGAGAGAAATAAAAAAACAATGGAGATTGAGAGAAGACGTTACCTCTTAATCGGGTAACTCCTTTTGGTTTGTGCCAAAATGCTTCCTCGGATTACATTTTTTCAAAAGAAAGGATTAAAATAGTATGGTAGGGATATTGGGAAGTTTATTGGGTAGTTCATGGATTAACTTATGTGGTTTTATAGGTGTGAAGAAGTGGGATTGGTGGTGGTCTTATATAGTTAATGGAGAGGACACACTAGGCATTTTTGAAAGTAGGTTAAGTGTACCGCTGTTTATACCTAAAAAAGACATAATGAACCATAAAAACGAAAAAATAGATGATTAATTAAAAACTAAGGTACATATAATGGGTTTTGGACATTTTTCTAGGTCTTTTGTGTCTCAAATTAAGGGTCTTTATTTTATTAACCTGATTTTTCTCTTAATTGATGTAATTAATTTTATTCACGTTGTCTTATTTTTTAGCTAAAAAACTACGTTAACATATTTAGACATTATAAATTATTTTGAATCCAAATATTGAAACCATGTTACCAAATTCTAATAACATGAGTGGTGTAAATTAATTTAAAATTAATCCCATTGATGGGATGACACTATGGGGTTTTTCAGTAAAAATGTTTAACAAATTGCTATGTTTTTATACCCCCTGAATGGCCCAAAGGCCTTCTTTTTTATTTTATTATAGATAATACCCCTTTTAAGGGTTGAAGGGGAACCCGTACATGACCCGTAGGCCCAAGGAACAAGGCCCGACAAGACCTGCAATGCATAACCTGAAGGCCCAGAGGCATACCATGCCCATTACATGACCCGTAGGCCCATACAACTAGAACTACCCCTCCCCAGAATCTTGAATCATTGATCTCCTTAACTCCCCACCTTTCATTGTTGATCGGCTAGCATTGCCCCGTACAAAGTTGCATGGTGCCTAGTCCCGATGGCGGCTGCCATACCCTCTCATTCTTCCAATCCGGTTAGCTCTGCATCTGGTGACTGCTACTCCTGTTGCTCTGATCCTCTTATGGGGCATGTTCTCTATGAACTGGGCTACTCCATGGTCTACATGACCTGAAGGCCCTGTGGCCCAAAGACCTTTGATGACCTGAAGGCCCTGGAGACCTGTAGGCCCAAACCGGTGGCCCGAAGACCCAAATCGGGTGAATAGTTCCGGCTGCTACAGTACCGAACAGTGCTGCTACAGTAACCCGGAAATTCTCCTCCACCCGGTTTTGATCCCAGGTCTCTTGGATGCCAAGCAGGAGCCCTTACCACTTGGGTATGGGCTCGTTGGCTGCTATGTTTTTATACCCAATTTCAAAGAGAAATTGATTCAAATGACCTAAATTGGATTAATTGAAAAAATTATTATATAATAAATATTTTAATCCAAATTAAATTATAATTCAACTATATAAATAAATTAGATGAAAATACAGATTGGATTTAAATTCTAAAATTTTATACTATTTATCCAAAAATGATGTTACTCTGAAAAATCTCCAAAATTTACTATAAGATAACTTAAAAATTATAAATTCAAAAATTATGTTTATCTTATCAAAATAATTTTCTAAAATTTTTGAAATTAATATTATTATTTTTCATAGAATGAAATTAAATTAAATTCATTTTAGATAATATTATTTTTAAACATATAATAAAATTACCAAGAAAATTATATCTTTCCTTATCAATGTGATTTATTTATATAAAAAACTATAAAAAATATATGAAAACTATTTATTACTGTCCATATAACTATGTTTAATGGATATGTAATAATTATATCATTTAAATAATTAAATTATTAAATTATTTTTTGTGGAAACATTAGATTTCCGTGTGACGCATGCCAAGTAGGTGTTGCGTATAGCACAAGACAAGCTGGTTATATGTGAATAGAATTCTTTAAAAAGTGATTTATTATATAAATATAAATATTTTTAGTATTATTTGAAATGAAAAATATAAAAATATTAAATTAATTTGGAAAAAAATTCAAAAAATCTTGGGGTGTTACAAATGTAATGGTTGTGAAAATTTATTTCATGTAATCGCACGGATATCATCCTAAACGTGTTATGCAAAACTACATGGTAGATCATCTTAATCACATGATGTTAAAATACATGGTAGATATTCCTGATAGCATGATGTTAAACTATATGGTAGATCATCCTGATCACATGACACTAAACATTATGGTAGATCATCTTGATCACATGACGTTAAACTTTATGGTAGATCATCCTTATCGCATGATGTTAAAATCCATGGTAGATTACTCTAATTTAATGATGTTAAACTGATGGTTACATCATCTCCATTTTAGGAAAATAAACTAATTGGTTGTTCTTCATGACTTTACCATAAAATAATGTGCAACATCATCAATATTGAAAGACAACAAACTACGTGACACCAATGTCCTCAATGTATGATGATAAATTGCACATCACCATAATTATCTCATCAAATTGTAAATCTCCAATGAAATTTGAAATTTACCATTCCATATTCAAGAAATACATATTTCTTGATTATTGGTCACATAGGATACATAGTGACCCATAGACATCTTGCATTAGGACATGCCCCAAATTTCCCACAAGCTTATAAGATGATTTTAACCAACCTTTTTTCATAAGGACTCTTTTCATATAGGGATTTTATTTTTTATTGAAAAAAAATCATTATTCCCATAACTAAAATACATCATCATACTAGTCGTATGACAATAAACTATGTGGTCTAACTTTTATGTCACTAGATGGTAAATAGTATAACACAAATGTCCTTACTGCCGGACATTAAAATACATGGGAATCATCATCACGATGGTGATTCTCCATGCATGAGATATATGTGTGAAAAATAAAGGTGAAATGCATTCCTAGTGTATGGGTCAGACCTTCATAGGGAACTATTCCAAGAACTATGTTCAACTTGGTTCATGTTATAACATGTCATGTAACAATGCCCATGCTATTTTTTCTGGGTCTATCTCCCTAACCAACTTGAGGTAAATTATTCTCCCATTGACATAATGATTGTGTCCTATGTATAATATGTCTTGATATTTTTTTTAAAAAAAGGGTCACATGGGTATTTCTTTAACATTGGTTCTTCTATTATTAACCATGCAATCCCCTTTAAGGCTTTTACAACTCATCATGATCAATGGTGTGTAGTGATAAACTGCAGAATTACACTGGGATGTCTAGGATGCCTCATATGGCTAGGTATGAGATAAATAAATGATTAACCTCATCATCACATGGTGATAAACTGTTACCCTCCCCTATTTCATAAATATGGGATGCCCCACAACAGCCATGGGATTCCTCATATAATAAAAACAATACCTTCAATTCCTCACTAGAAATAAAAGGGCCTCCAAAAATGGTATCCTACCATGTCATGCTTGAAAAATATATTTGAATTGATTCTCATTTTATTGAGATATTTAGTGACACCCAGATCTTATATCCTAGTCCACCTATGCCAAAAGTAAAAAAAATACCCTCTATGTTTACGCGTCAGACTAACTCAGAGAGATTTTGTTCATGAAATACGTGTGGCTTGATTCATTCTCTCATAGGATATGTAGTGAAACCCATATCACTGTTCATGGTCCCAACCATGATGATTGTTATTTCACATATAGTGACCCTCATTCTTACCACAAAACATTATACTCTAGGGATATAATCTTTTCCTTAAGACTTTAAACATCATGGTTCCTCAAGAACTATGTGTTGCCTGATTCTCAATCTAATGGGATATTTAGTGATGCCTAGACCTCATGACATGGGGACAACTATGAAATAATGAAAATGCCCCCACCAATGCATACAAATAAAATTTATATAGGGGACTCGAAAGTGATTCCTTCAATTTACAGGTCTATTTCATGTAAAGGGCCCTCTCTATACCCATGAGTCAGATCTGTGAAGGGAGGAATGTTCAAACTACATGTGGATTTTTTTTGTTCCATTTTAGGATATATTATGATACAGATATATCTAATCAAGGGTCTAGCAACAGTAATCAATAATTATTGGGAAAAAATCAGCCCTCTAAATATGAATCAGACCTGTATAGGGAGTTCCTATTTATAAATACAGATGTCTTGATTCATGTCTATAAAGTATATGTAGTGAAGACCAGATCTCCAATCTTGGAACCAGATACAACCAATCAAAATTCCCTACCCCCATGTGTACGCATGCACATAGAACATGTTCTAGAACTATGAATGAATTGATTCTCATTTTGATGAGATATGTTGTGATACCCAGGTCCCCAATCTAAGTCCAGGCACCACAAATTCAAAATTACCCTATATTTTGTTTTATCATGTCTATGTAGTTTAATAAACCATTTACACCCCATGTTTCTCACACTGAGCATAGATTAGATGGGTTTAAGAGTTTCATTAAGGGATTACCCACATGACCATAGAGTATTTATTCACATCGAGGTTAATATTTTCTTGTTAGTAAAAACTTAAAAGGAAAAATACATGTCTTCATCGCATGAGGATAAACTACATGGTACCTCAAGAACAATGTGTTTCTTGATTATCATTCCAACAAGCTACATAGAGATGCTTAAACCTCATGTATCAGTCCCAGTCATAGGGTAAACAAAGAAATGTGCCCCCATATCTGGTATGAAACTATAGTTATTGTATGATAATCATATTTGGGTTTCATTTTTAAGAATCCATCAAGGAAATAGAAATATCCACCCTACACATGATTCATAACTATTTAGGGAATTTCAAAATCCATGTTCAATCAGAGTATGGATATTTATTATATACCTATATAAATTCCTTTTATTCATCATACTATATGCCCTGATAAATTTTAGACCTCCACAATCATTCTTTGGTCATTAGAGAGGGTTTTAGTATCCGAAGGACACATTTTCATGGTTATCCATAATATGCCCCAATTGGATCTGCATAATATTCCCACACAAAAGTCCCTTCAATGAAAGGTAATTTCATCTATAAGATAGGTACCTTCTATCCTTATAAGCCCCAAGGTAATTTATGCCTCATCTCATTTCTCCTAATCTAAAAAACCAAAGAATCATGGTTTACAAATTCTTTCCCCCCCGCCATGTCTAAGGCATGTCGAAACACCCTAGAGAAATGATACTTATACTACTCATCATTTTTGTGACACATGGTCCTATCCATATGACCTAAAACCACAATACCATATACCATCCTCATCGCATGACATTAAAGAGCATGGTTGATCTCCCATTAGCATGACACTAAACTGTGAGATGTCTAAATAATTATGTCTCTTGTTCATTCCATCATAGGATACATATCAATGCCCAAATCTCAAATCATTGTTTCATTCACCACAAAATTAAAAAAATTCCATTCCATATGAATAGGTCTATCCTACATGATAAATCTATCTAGAAGTATATATGGTTTGATTCTCATTTTGGAGAGATACATAGTGATTCCCATACCTAATATCATTGGCCTAGTCATAATGGAAAAAAATCCTTCTAATGTATGGGTTAGACCCATGTAATGGATATGTTTCTACCCTTTACTATGAAATTTCAACATTAAATGATCATTTAATATTCAAAATCATTCATTTCATGAACCAAACATTGTATCCATGGGAATCCCGGATCTCTTCAAACCACCATGAACAACAGAAATAGATGTCAATGTCTTGAGAAGACCTTTTTTGAGTATTATAAATATTCCATAGTTGGCTCAACATAGGTCTTTCAAATAAAAGGCATATCAACAAAAGGAAAATTCATCCCCAAGAGAGGCATATTCTATATATGTATATGTGGCACCACCGATTTCATGTATGTAACTCTTATTTTATTATTTTTCATTATGTTATGTATGTGGGTGAAGTTTTGGAGAGTTTGGGGAACTTTTATAATGTTTTTGGTTAATTTATAAAGGTTCATGATTGGTTCACGGTTAGTAGAAGTTGTGAAACACCTACATGAAACTCTGTACAATACGACTAGGGCTAAGAGGTAAGGTGCATGGGCATGCAAGTGGTTTTTCCAAAATGTATGTTTGCCTAGTAGAAACTATGAAAATTTCTAGAATGGTATTTTTAATGGTTTTCACATGATTTATCTAACCATGTGATCCAAACATGAAAGGTCCTCCTTGAGGTAGAAATTGGTGCATGTTTATTGTACGTTTTTTCTATCAGTGCGACTAACCATGCACTATTTTAAAAAAAATATCCTTAAATTATGGATCTAGGTTGGGATAAAAATCAACTCCTCGTTGTTTCCACAAAACAGCCCTAAATCAATTTTTTTGCCTCCCAATGTTAGTATATTCTTCTCTCGTTGATCCATAGGCACTCCAAAGGATTCTCTTGGTGTGGTCAAGCTAGGATTATTATGGTATTTCTATATTTTTGGAATTTTTTCTTGTTATTCTTTAGATATACTTCTACCTCTCTCATTTTCAAGATATACATTCATTGTTGATATATATAAAGTATTTTATGCCTAAAATTATAAGTTTCTACTTTTCAATTTTAGGGTAAGATATATAAGGTGGGTTTTTGGATATTTGACCTGGTTTTGTTGGGGTTTTCTAGCAATTTTTCGTTTCATCATAAATTCTAGAGGTAGGTGCCTTCACTATCAAATAATATATTTAAGAAATGATTGTTTGATTTGTAATTGATTTTTTCAATTGAAATTGGTTTTATAATTGTTGTTAATTTCTTATTGGAAACTCTATTTTGTGATGGTTTATAGAATTTTGGAAATTGGTCATTTTGTGTAACGTCATATTTGTAAATTGATTTTAAAATGAATATTTTAAAATTATTGTCTGTTTTTGTTACTAGGAAAAGTGTTTTTAAAAAAAATATGGTTTTATTGAAATGTTTTGTTTGAATGGTTTCCAATAAATGTATGATTTTATTGAAATGGATGAAATTGGTTTTTTGGAATTTTTTTCATAATGGTTGTTTGTGTTAATGTGCATTTGTGAAGGAAAAAAGATAATAAGTCTCCCCCATCATTAGTGGGATGGAAAATGGTAAGGGATTTACATCATAAAATGGTTCATTTATTGATGGATTATTGAATGGAAGACTCATCCCTCATGAATATAGGGATTTGTATGTTTCATGCATGGTTGGATGTGTTGATATGTGGAATGGAACAGATTATGAAAAAATAGAACTTGTGAAATGGGTTTTAAGTATTTTTTGGTATCTTTCCATTGAAAAATCACCTTTATTGGGAAACTATTTGATATGGAAATTGTTTTTTAATATGTTATAAACTATTGTAAAGTGTTTTATACAGTTTGTTTTATCAAAATATGACTACATGTTTTATATTAGAGGAATGAGTAGGTATGTAATTTAGAGAAAATATACTGAGTTATATTACTCACAACTACATTGGAAATTTTGTGCTTTTTTTATATTTGTTATTGAGACATTGTAAAAAGTAATGTATAAAACTTCTCCTATGGTGCATAGTGATACTTGATCTATTTTGTGGAGTTGTAGCATGGATCATGTTGGGATCTTTGGAGTATTTTCGTTATAGTATTTGGGTTTTATTGGTTTATTCTAATGTTTTATACATTGATTTCTGTGGTCTTCCACTATTTTACTTTGTTATATATTGGTTTTGATATTAATGGTATTTCATTGATTTTCCTTAAATATTTATCATGCATCACTTAGTTGTTATTTTTTTAAGTTGTGTTTGGTTGGGTTGTTTTGTTTTCAAAGGAAAAATTGTTCCCCACTTGTACTGAATCCCGTGGAATTTATTTCCACCCTTTGGTGCCTTAGGTATTTCACTTATGGAAAAGTAGAAATTTTTCCTTGACTCAAGCCAATGTGGATGGTTGGGATATTACAATAAGTATTATCTAGATTGGTCTTTGAAAAAAAGTGTGCATCAGTTCTTTCAAACTTAGAGATGACATTTATTCTGCTCTATTATATAGTTTGGGATGGTAGAAATGATTAGGATTTTAGGGACATCAAATGTTTAGCATAAAAAGACATAGCTAGACTATTTATGTAGAATTTAATGTTACCAAGGAGTTGGGTATATACGTGTTTGGAGTAACTTACAGTATTTTTAATCTCATTGTCATGTGTTTAGAAAATGAGATGAGCATGACATGCATTATAGAAATGACTTCCCACTAACACGTAATATATCATTTTGAGTAATGATATGTGATTTGATACAATAGAGTTGATTTTTAAAATTGTTAAAGTTGTTTTCAAATGGGAGATTCTGAAAAGGCATGAAATGGTTATTTTTAAATATGGTATGATTTTCAAAAGCATGGTGAATTTTTTCAAAATTATTTTAATGTAGAAAATTATTGAATTTTGGAAAGACTTATTGTGAAAAATGATGTGGTATAATTTGAAATTGTAAGACATCAGTTTCTAGAGAGTAAGACTTATGATGTTTTTTATTTTTATAGAAAATATAACCAAATAGGAATTGTAGAAACAAACTAAATGAAGATACTAAAAATGTCATTGCACCTGAACCACAGGAGAACCAATAGCTAGTTTAGAGTATTGTCCAATCCTTTCAGACTGTGTGTAAAGGGAACTAATTGAATGAACCATGGAAATTGGATTCTTTGGTTTAGTTCCAAAAGTATAATCCATCTATCTTTAGAGGTGATTTGGGACTAGAGAATGAATAGGTGTGGATGGATAGGATGAGTTCAATCTCTAATTTTCTTGGCACACCAAGAGATCTTAAAGTAAAGCTGTCGACATATATACTCAAAGATATTGCACTCCAATGATAGGATTTAGCTGTTCAATCTAGATTAGATGAAATAATTAAAAGGAATGGTTTTGAAAAAAATTAACGAACAATTTTATCCTCATATGTTCATAATTTTAATAATAAATGACTTCTTCACTATGAATAAGAATATCCTCACAGTGATAGATAATGTGGATAAATTCATGAATTCATTCCATTTTTCACCAGAAGATGCAACTTGTGCAACCTTGAAGGCACCCATCTTTGAATCGGGGATGAGGTAAGATATTCTCTAGAATAATATCATGATCTATATAATGGAATATAAATATATGGTCAATAGAGAGACGGAGGATGAAAGGGGCATCTCATGAGATATGGTGGGAAAGAGTATGTTGATACCTACAGAAAATTATGGTAACTCTTATGTTGGGTGATAGTGGAATGGGGACACATATTTACAAGGTTAGAATATGAATCAGAACCAGACGACTAGATCAGTGAGTCTTACTCAAATACCCAATATAATGGCTAGATATTCCCAATGCGGTTTGTTTGACCACATGAAGTGAGAATGTATGGTACCGCTAAGATCATGCCACAATTGAAATTAGATGGGAAATCTTTAGTTCTACTGTTGTAGTGCTCTGAGTCTGGGTGTTCTAGAATCTTATTAGGTAACATAGGTGTCATTTTCGTTTACGAGCCAATGGTAATAGAATTAATTTCATCAGTATAACATATCTATCCATTTTTTTTAACAATACCTTGAATCTTCATCAACAGACATCTCACTAGGGAAACAAAGAACAAAGTGTGGTGAGAAATAAATTATATATAGTTAGGAAAGTTATTGTAGATGATCAGTCTGGATTATAAATAGTGCATGGTTCGATTCATTTGAATTATACCCTTATGAAAGAATTATTTAAAATGGGTGCAACCCATTCTTTTATTCATCATCATTCTATTTATATGATGGGATTCAAAGTTGAGATGATTTCTTGTGTGTTAAAAAATTCAAACTCATCTTGGTAAAATATAATGTTGAGCCTTTAAGTGTATAAGTTGTTTTATATCTATTTATGGAGACAAGTTGATATGGAATTTCTCTATTCAAAAAATAGATTATTATGAAATAATACCTGGGATAGATTAGTTGATAATGTTAAATGATCACATAGATTGTTATACATAGAGATTCAGTTTTATGAGTAAGGATGTCGTCGAGCATCTCTTTATATTAGATAGGAATGTAAAGGAAGGTGCAACATGATTTTTGGAATGAGTAGTTGGAAGGATCATGAATCAGTTAGGAGTGTTAACTTTGGAATCAATGGAAGATATTGATAATGGAAGTTGTCTATAAATCTCCGATCAATTTACTGATATTTTTACTAGAAATTTCTCAAGTTTTACACCCACAAGAGAAATGGAGTTTATTATTGATCTCCTCTTGAAGACCCAGCCTATTTCCCTTCCAAAATATTGGCTTGACCAACATAATTAGGGGATTTTAATGAGTATTTGGAATAACTGGAAATAAAAGGTTCCATTTGGCCTATCATGTTTATGTGGGAATCACCGATATTGTTTTTGAAAAATATGGATGGAACTCTAAGGCTATTCATGGATTATCATATGATAAATCATGTTATGACAAAGAATCGGTATCCTCTTCCATAAATTTATGAACAGTTCGATCAATTGAGGAGAGCTCAGTTGTTCTCTATGATATAATTGTGATTAAGATATCAGCTTTTGTAAGTTTGGAAGGAGAATATTCTAAACATAGCTTTTAGAAGAAGATATAACCATTATACATACACATTAATGCCTTTCTTACAAATGAACCATATGTATTTATGTAATTGATTAGTTAGACATTTCAGTGATATCTAGATTCTTTTATAGTGTTATGTTTGGATGACATATTGGTGTATTGAAGGGAAAGTGCTGAGAATGAGAAACACTTGGAGATAGTGTTTTGAATCTTGAGATATAATTGTTTCTATGTAAAATTATCAATGTTTGGATTTTTGGATAAAAGAGTTATGTTTCCTTGTTCATGTAATCTCTAAAAGTGGTGTTTCAGTGGACCCAAAAAAGATAGAGGCTGTTATCTCTTGGAAATTGCCAAATAATGTCTTCAAGATATACAGCTTCCTTGGTCTAGCTAGTTATTAATTATGAATTTGTCATGATTTTTCATGACTAGCTTCACCTATGAAAACATTGACAAAGAACAGTGTTCCATTCTAATAGAATAGTGAATTTCAGAATTCTTTTCAAGAGTTAGTGTTTTCTTTACATCATCACCTATCTTTATATTACTAGAATTGGGACAAGGGTTTGGGTTATATTGTAATTATTCGATATCAGGGGTGGTTTGTGTTATCATTAAAGGATACAATATTATTTCTTATATGTAATTATTATTATAGTTTCATGAGAATAACTACCCAACACATGATTTGGAGTCAGATTCTATATTCCATGCATTGAATACATAGCGTCATTATCTCTTTAATGAGAAATTTACCAAGTTTATGGATCACAAGGGCATAAAGCATATTTTATCACAATGATATTTCAACCTAAGACAAAAAATATGAATAGAGTATCCCCAAATGTTTTAATTTAAAAAGTTGTAAACATCAGGTAAAAGAAATAAGGTGGGAGATGCATTAAGAATAAATCCTATGCTCAGTTGGAAAAAAAAATCAGATTAGTGGCAGATGATGTTAGTGATAGCAGACATGAACATGTAATGTGAATACAGACGTGAAATTATGGTTTTATTTCCATTTTATATGGTTATTTATCTAGTGAAGATGGTTAATGAGGAACAAACGTCTAACTCAGAATGTGTGGAAATGAGGTCAATACAAAATGGTGGGGAGACCATTATGTGATGTAGACTGTATGGGAGTTCACTATTATGGTTTAGAAATATGATGGTCATTAATATGGATTGTTTGGAAAAAATTCTTCATTCCATCACCATTGAAGATATTTTTTGCATCCTGTTATTCAAAATATGTATAAGGCATTGAAAGAACAATTTTGGTGGATTGGTGTGAAAAGGAGGGTGGTTGAGTTTGTTTCAAGATTCTTAACCTGTAAGAAAGTTATGGTAGAACATAATTGTCCAAAAGGTATGTTTTAGAAATTATCTAACCTTTTATGGAAATATGAGTAGATAGATATATTTTTTTTAACATTTCTTCCAATAACGGTTTGGAAACATGAATCCATAGTGGGATAGCTCACAAAGTCATCTCATTTCATTCCAATTTTTTAATCTCATACTGTGGAGGACTTGTCAAAAATATATATATGATATCTGGTAAAGAGTCATGGTATTTCAGTTTTGATAGTGTCAGACAGAGATATGAGGTTTAAATCTCATTTCTGGAAATCCTTATAGGAACACCTTGGGACTCAGTTGACCAATAACATGATGTATCATCCTCAGATGGATAAAAAATCTGAAATAACGTTAAAAACATTAGAAGACATGTTTTGGGCTTGTGTAATGTATTTTTGTGGCTCATAGGAAGACCAACTTCCATTGGTGGAGTTATTATATAACAAAAGATATCAGGCCTTGATGAAATGGATCATTTTTAAGCATTGTATGGGATTCCTTGTTGTTATCCACTTTGTTGGGTGAAAACAAGTGAGAAAACACTAGTTGGGAGAATCCTTGTATGAGAAACAATGGAGAAGATTAAGTTGATCAGGAAACAGATGGTGAAAACTCATAGGCATCATAGATAATATGTAGATAACCATCTTGGGTTGTTTTCATTCGAGGTGAGTGATTATGTATTTCTGTAGATCTCTCCAAGGCTTGGAAATCACATTTTTGGGAAGAAAGGCAATTTATCTCCTTAATAGAAATTCCCTTTTGAGATACTTAAATGGGATGGTGAGTTGAAATATCTATTGTCATTGAAAACATGGTACAATACTATGCATAATTTTTTCATGTGTCATAGTTGAAAACGGTATCATCCAGATCCTGACCATGTTATTTGATGGGATCATGTTGACCTAGATCCAAATGCTTCATTGGATCACTTTTCAGTGCCGATTATGGATAGTCAAGAGAAACCATTTCATGTAAAAAGTAGTAGTATAGTGTGGGTTTTGTGTCAACATGGACAAATTCAGGAAGACACTTTGGAATGGGAGGATCAAATTAAAGATAAATGGCCATAAATCTCTCAAAGAAGAGTTTTATTTCTATATTGTGAGGATGGAAAGGCTAAATGTGGGGAGAATTTAACGCCACTAGTTTCAAGTGAGTAACCATTATTTAATGTTTTTTATTTTTTTAATGTATATGGGTGAAGTTTGGGAGAGTTTATATGACTTTTATAATGTTTTTGAGACATTTATAATGGTTCACATTTGGATTATGGTTAGTATAAACCATGAAACACATATGTGAAACTATACACAATAATATAAGGGCTAAGAAGAAAGGCGCACGGGTAGGTGCATGGTCTATCAAAAACAAGAGGCCACCTAGGAGAAACCACAAAATGTGGTATAATTGTCCTTTTCATGGTTTTTTATCGGTTTTTAAAACCATGTGAAGCAATTGTGTGATGTCCACCTTGAAGTAGAAGTTGACACATGGTTAGTGCATAGTTTTCTTAACCATGCAACTAACTATGCACGGTTTAAAACCAAAATCCATAAATTTTGGATCATGTATTGAATTAATAATTAAACACTTTTTCTCCAAAATGGCCCAAAAATGAGTTTTTCATCTCCCAAGGGTAGTAGAGGCTTCTCCCATCAATCTAGAGGTGATTTTAAGGCTTCTATTATTATGTTTAAGATAGATTCTTACATTTTTTTTCTTCATTATTAGTAGTCTTCTTAGTATTCATTAGATCAACTTATCCTTCCCTCTTAGTTTATTAGATCTACATCCAATGTGGAATGATCTAAGGTAGGATATTCCATATAAGATTATTTTTTGCTTTGTTAATGTCAAGGGAAGAGGTATAAGGTGGTATTTTGTTAGGGATGTGACCCATTTTTATTGGAATTTTCATGATGTTTTTCATTTCATCATAAATTCCCATGGTATGTGGATTAACTACCAACTACTCTAATAAGAACTTTAATTATTTATTTCAAAACTATTTTTTTTATTTATATTGTTTTTTTAATTGTGTTGAACTTCTGTTTCTAAAAACTATTCAGAAAAAAATTATAGAATTTTTAAAATTGGGATTTTCTGTGGAAAGTGAAATTTGTAACATGATTTGAAAATATAAATTTTAAAATGATTGGTTATTTTTTTCAAGCCAAACTTTTCTAATAAAATTTTGTTTTTATTGAAATTTTTTGTTTTAAATGTTTTGAATAGAGGTATGGTTTTACTAAAATGGTTTAAATGGTTGTTTTGGCATTGGTTTTTCGCATAATGTTTGTGTGTGTTCATGTGCATTTGGGATGGTTAAAGGCTAAGAAGTCTCCCTCATAATTATTGGGATGGATAAGTTTCAGGACATTACCCCATAAAATGGTTCATTGAGTGATATATTTGTAAATTTAAGACTCACCACTCATAATTATTTGAAGGGATAGGTTGCATGCATGGTTGTATATATGGATATGTGTAATGGAATGGAGTATGAAAAAATGGAACTTGTGAAATGGTTTTAATGTATTTTTTTCTTGATTTTCTTGGAAAATAGATTTTATTGGATATTTTTTGATATGGAAATTTTTTAATATTATATTATTAATTGTTTTAATGTTTTTAATATAATATCTTTTATATTGATGAGCTATCATGTTTTATCCTAGTGGTATGATTAGGAAAGTAATTTGGGAAGAATATAATATGTTTCATTACTCACCTTTTCTTTTTCACTTTTGTGATTTTGAAAACATCATTTATCAAGACATGAGAAAAGTTAAATTATCACACTTTTCTAGTAATGCATAGTGATACATGAGCTATTTTGTGGAGTGGGATCACGAAGCATGTTATGATATTTGGAGTTTTATATTTGGGGTCTTTGGGTTGTATTGGATTTTTATTCTATTGTATACTTTGATATTTGTTGTCTTCTATATTGGTACTTTGTTAAATTTTGTTTTTGACATCAATGGTATTTACTTTTGTTGTCTTGTATTGTTATAATTCATTTTTTTGTAGTTATTTTTAAGGTATTTTTGGTTGGGTTGTTTTATTTTCCAAGGGAAAATCATGCCCCACTTTTATTGAAACCCATGGAATTTATTTCAAGCATTGGGAACCTTGGGGATGCCACTTAGGGTGAAGTATCAATTCCGCCTTAACTCAATCCAATGAATATGGGTTGGATTTTAAAGTATTCCCCAAAAACAATTCAACCAACCTCAGTCCTCATGTTAGGGAACCCCCAGATTATAGCTTACAAACATTCATATACATGACTGAAGATTGTGGAATTTTATTCTAAAAATTACTATAAAAAGGTAAAAAAAATTCCTCATCCAAATATAAGTGACCTTAAACTATAACCCTCAAATTTCCTTGTTGTAAGACACTAAACTACATGGACCATTTTCGAACCACATGACATTAAACTTCACCACGATTTACACTCCTTTACAGAAGGAAAATTCATGTAGGATTAGTTTCTTATTCATGAAAAGTTCTGATACAAATTATCTTGTCATATTTTTATATCATTACCTTGAAAATGAAACATTCAAAGTAATAAGAAATACAAATTTTCACAAATTAACTAGACATAAGAAGTGGTGGTTCAGTTTCCTAGGGACACTGTTATTTTATAATGCATAATATTCCCTAGTTGGCTCTGTATAAGATTCCAACAAAAAAGGCATGTCAACCAAAGGAGAGTTCATCTCCATGAGAGGACTCTTCTGTATACATATTCCCCAACAACACCGTGAGGTAATATTTTGTTATAGTTGATCCTCATGAAATTAACTCATATCATGTATCGGATTTATAAATCACAAAATCAATGTCTAAAAATACATAATTCATATTTCAGAAAAATATTGGAACACTCCCAACTAGTAATCCTTATTGGTTTCATGACTCCTTGATTATCGTTCAAAATTATTCAACCTATAATTGCATCACATTATCCTAGACTACAAGACTCTAAAATTCCAACAAAAGGAGTTTCAAAACTCATCAGGATGAAGTCCCCCATTGGGAACCCTGGGTAAAAGTCGAGTCCTGGATCTTTGAACCTATTCATTTCATGGGTTAGGAAAAAATGAGAAATCAAAAGAAAATAAAAAGGAACAAAACATTTTTGTTCAATAATAGGTAAATGAATTCCAAAAAAAAACTAAATATTTTTCCATTAATCTCACACCATAGTGGACATTGAAAAATTTTTTTGTGGAAATAGAAATGGAAAAAAGTTTTTAGAGTTTTCCATACTTCCCTAAAAATAGTTTACACTATGCTCGTTGAGTCTCTTAGATCATAAAAAAAATTAGAAAATTACATAATATCTCACCTGAGTGAGATGACATCAGTATCGTATTTATGATCAAGATTATTATCTCGTAATAATACCATTAATGTCTTCTGAGATATTATCATTCAAAAAACACTGAATATTATGATTTTTTGGAATTAGAGAATATAGAAAATAATTTTAACTAAAGAGGGAATGAGAATTCATTTAAGGTGAGACAATGGAGGAACATCTACATATTGTACTTCCTCTATGTGAGAAGGAAAAAATAGTCACAAAGGCCTCTCAATGGATTCAAAAATTTAAATGATTGCCTAATTTGAGTCCTCTATAGAGATGGGAAGTTTAGACAAAGATATAGGTTTAGCATTATATCCATCCTGCATCACCTCTACCCTCCCAGTGGAATCTAAAACTACTTTCTCAACCTCCTCCACTAATCGATAGCTTCCTCGGTGTGTGCCATTTTTTATTGTTATGGTCTAATGGGTGAATAATCCACTCCACCTCTAAGAAAATATGATTCAACAATGTAATAATCACTATAAATTCACCTAGCCACCTTGTGCCCTTCCCAACATGTTGTGCAGCCTCATTTATAAGGATATTTCTGGTTGTGGAAAGCTAGACTATGGACTTTGTGGTTGAAATGTGAGAATGAATCATGATCGCTGCCACCTGAGAAAAGATAAAATACTTTTCTAATTTGTGTATATAATAATAATAACACGCCATACCTAAGAAATGAAAACATTTTACATAATATGGGGAATTTATTCAGCATCTTTGTTAGGGGATCTATGAAATCAGATTTCAGATGTCTTTCTATACTTTTTAATGAGAAACATGAATGTCATTTAAAGCCTCTTGTTCCTCCTCATAGTTAGTCCTATATGAAGGAATGTATTTAGGAATTATTTCCACAAATGAGGGTATCAAAACATTTATTTTGTCCTAGAATTATTTTGGCAGTACATGGATCATTTGTAGTGTCAACATGATGAGATGTTAAAAAATGGATTTCATCCCAGGAAGCCTGTGGATGTAATCCTAAATTTGGATGTTTTAAAACATTAATTCCAATACGTTTAAAGTTAATAATGGAATGGATGTATAGGTGTATAACTCACCTTCACTTTATAAAACATTGGAATCCCTAACCACCATTATTTTCTCACCTGAAAATATGGATGTTATATCCTACACCTACAGTTTTACATTAGGTTCATCTAGAGACACCCATGGTGAGGCTCATGCATGGACATGTTAGTGATATCTAGAATATATCTCACCTATGCTGATATCATGGATATAATAATCATTGAATGAGAAGAAATAGTTAGGTCTAACTCCCCTTAAATCTGAGATGCTACCTCTTCCATAATGGTGCTCTCCATGTGAATAGGTTCAATATGATCAGCTGAAGCATCGACCTCGGAAGGATCTCCCAGTGCTAACATATAGGTTGTTTGATCATGAATACATTTTCACATGGGAGTTATGATCCCTCTAATTTCCTTAGTTTACTGGGTTACCTATCTAGATTAGGAACAACCACTGGCAGTATCGCATTCATCTCTGAAGAAAAATGGGATAAGTGTCCATAGATGGTTTTTTCTACTAAATCACAGAATCTTTTCCAATTCATTTTTCAGGTAATTAGTTAGTACAAGTAAGATCATGGAAATCCACTTAATTAAATAGATATATTACTCACCATTTATCCTCGACTGTAGATGTATCATCCATTTTTGTTCTCGGAGACACATTGTGGTGTTCCAAGAATATGATCCCCTAGATAGAAAAGTGGTTGTGGTATAGGGTGTTAATTATTCTATGGTATCTGAAATAAATGTCTCTATATTTTTTACAAAGCTAGGAGAGCCCTATCTAGAAACACATACATCTGAAGGGATTTTCTCTCCAGTAGTGGTGCCCCTTGGGTTGTAATCTAGGAAATAAAAAGGTTTCTAAATCTCTCTAGGATTCTACATGTATCTGGAGTATGGATTCAAGGATATGAAAATAATAATAAGTTTAGTTGCAAAAATAAAACACATTAGATTCATGTCAATGTATTCTCATCCCATTATGATTATAACCATCTTATCTACTCAATCAAACTAAAAAAATACTATCCTTGTATGAGTAATGTAAAGTGTCGATCTCTTCTAGATATGTGTCTTCTTCATAAGGATCTTCCTGATAAGATATTCACATTGGAGTGGTAATAATTCCAATGTCCTCAAGATCATGTTTCTCTACCTGAATTATATCACAGATGTCTTTGACATATGTTCTTGTTCGCAAGGTATCCCATGTTCTCCAAGACATTGGAAAGGATGAATTGATAGTAATGGATAAGTCTTGGAGAACCTCTATGGGAAGTGGGGTAGGTTCCAGCCACTGCACTTTGTTTCTCAGTGCCTCATCTAACCTGAAACCCTCTATGTCTAGGAACAAATGAGGCCCTATATGGTAATGAGGAATTTTCTGAACCCCAGTTGTGGTAGTGGTTTCAGAATCATCGGTTCCCCAAAGTCATGACTATCATCCTCTTCATCCTCATTGAGCTCATAACTCACCACTGCAAACACTCCCTTGGAATATCTAGGTTAATTATATAGGAAATTACCTAAGGGATTAAGATCTTAAATAAATGTTTCCACCTTCTTAGGGTCATCAGTGTAAGATATAGTGGTGGTTTCCGACACATATCCATATTTGGTTAATGCAACCCCCTTTTAAAAAAATCACCACATAGTGTGAGTAGAATGGGAACACCACAATGAATCCCATTGTCTCTAAGCTAAATGGAAAGATTCATCGATAGGTATTGATACTTCACCCTGATAGGAAGCATCAATATCTTGAGAATTTTAACCCCATTCATTTAACATATTTCTTAGGTGATCATAAACTATGGATTTTTCTATCTTCTTCTCTGCCCTATAATAATCGACTATTTTTATGTGATTCCCTCAGGCCTCAGACGCATTTTGTCTTTAGGTAAATGGATCATTATTTAAACTTCTCATCGGGGTTTGATATGTTATATGGATTGTAATGGGATTATGTAACTACAATATTAAATCCCATATAATGAAGAATCCAAATCTAACATCATGTGTCCTCCTGAGTGAACATCAGTCAAAGCTTCCGACCTACAATGAAGTGTTTCACTTGGCATGTACTATTTATATTTAGAGAAAAAATCATCTAAACACATATAAATTGATGTGAAATTCTACAAGGTGCATACCCCACACATATAATCTCCCTATCAATCCTGGTGAATATGATGACTTCTCTCAAATAAATATGATATCCTCACCTAGTATGTCCCCCATATCCATCATTTAAAAAACTAAAAATGGGAGTTAAGAGAATAGATAAAAAGATCGTGATGCATGAGATGATACATCATTTCTAACTCTCCCTGGTCTAATGGGATTATCTCACTTATTCATTGAAGATGTGGTTGGAAGATAAATTTTGGGATATTTTGACAATGAATAAATATGCATCCTCCCATTTGGGATGCTTCCCAAAACCAGATATCTTGGAAGTGTCCCACTAGACATTATAGTGACCTCCCCTCACCGATATATACCAAAAAGTGACATATATTCACCAATACAACAAAAGAAAAGTTAATACACCTATCGATGTCAAAATGATCCACTATTAAGAATGTGGTGACTATGACCCTACTACTGGAAACATTCACCTAGAGTGGCTACCCACTCAGACACATTAAAATAAATTCTTCCAGTCAGAATATCCAGTCGACATTGGATATGATCTTTCATCCCCACTCGTTAAGATAACCCTCCTCAAACATGGGTCAACATGCACTAATATTTCTTTGATTTTAAACAATTGGTGAGATCCTTGACCTCCTTGCATAAGGCTCTAGGAAACATAGTGTCGATAAGGACTTAATTCAATAAGAAAATTGGATTTCCTTCGGTCGAGGGTCACCCTTGAGTAGAACCTTCTACTTGTCAATAACTTTCTTAATAAGAGGGGGTCCTTTATTCATCATAAAAAGATGAAGGTAATGGAAAAAACTCATCATACATGACACCCATAATGGGAACCCCAAAAATCAACTATACATCCCAAAAACTAATTCCAACCTCCCCATGAACCTAGTGGAAGGAATTGGTGATTGGGATCCATATGCTATATAAGTGTGAGACAACCATTCAATTTCTGTGAGATTATTTCTATGATACCCATACTTCCTCGTACATACCCACATTCATCAACTAAGTCTTAAACTTATAACGAGTCTAGTAGATCTAAAAGGCCACCCCCAGTCCAATCTGAATGATCCCCTAAGTTGAAGGTCCCATTTTGATGACTACCCTAGCTATTATCATGTCTTGTTATTTTTATAAATGTTGTGATAGTAGTGGATGTCTACATTTGGTTCCATCATATCACTTCTAGGGATTGAGGAGTATAATTCAAAATAAATTTGGTAGTGTAAGCTTCCCAGATAAATGACCCCATAGATAAAATGTTTCCATGGGGAATAATGTAATTCTTGATTATATAGGCTATATGTTGGTTTACTATGTGTGATTTTAGGATTTAATAATATGATGGCAGCCCATAACAATATAGAGGAATCTTTTATAAGATCAAAATCTCCCTATAACCTACAAATTGGATAACCATCAAGGATTGATGGAGTGGTTAGATGGTGATTTTGGAATTGTTGTCGACATAATAAACCATGGATTTCCTCTTATCATCACTAATAGAAAGAAAACTATCATTAGAAAAAATATCATATGAAGGGTCCATCTTTTTTTGTAGAAAATATAAGAAATAAATGTTCTTAGTCTTTATAAAATTGGAAAATTATACTACAGCATAAAACATTAGTTTTTAAAGCATTATCCTACAATACATCAGTCATGGTGGGTTGGCCCGCATAGAGTTGGCCCATGGAACATCTTCCCAAGAAAAATTTCATCCACATTGAAATTGATTTTTAATGTATCTATATTTTATGTGGGAGATATAAAGAATAGTTCACGAGATACCACCTTCAATTGTGCATGTAATTAGTTACAAAATTGGAAATACTACGTAGGGGAAGCTGGAAATGGAGATTCCATGGAATACTAGTTCACAGAGAAGAATCAGTAAAAGAAATATAAACCAAACCCCCTATTTATATGTGTCATACCATATTACATGGAAAAATTTGTTACACAAACCAGAACAAAATTAGACCATTTTATTCATTGGAACTACCTTCCATTCATCCTGATCAGACTCCATTCTAATGGTGAATTTTTTGGGTCTTAAAAACACTACTTAGAGGAAGGAAATGATTCAATAAAATTGGTTAAGGGGAAAATGAATCAAAAGAAGAGTTTGAAGAAAATTTTCAAATGAGGTGAAGATGTGAAGGTATAATTTTACCCAAAATGTAATAAATTCTTTGTGGACCACCACTCTACATGTAATTCAACTAGGAAATGTGTTCGTGTGATGAGACGGTAGTTCCAATGCCCACCAATAAAACAAAAATCATTTATGGGGTTAGACGATGATTTCCAACCTTACAAATGGTTATACCCCTTGAAAAAAAAAGTCATTCACAAGATGAGATGGTGCCACCGACACCTATAAATGAAAACCGAATCATTTTTGGGGCTGAATGTTTATTTCCACCATCGCGAACGAATATCCCCAATGAATGAAGTCTTCCACGGTGATGGGAATCCTTATTAGGATCCCGAATAGAATTCTCACAACACACCATAGTTGACCACCCATCCCAACATATAGATACTACATTATTCTAAAAAAACCCCAGGGGGGACTAAAAAATGAAAGAAGACACACATAAGGGATGAGACATGAAACAGAATTGGGAGAGTGTCATAAATTCTGAGAAGGTAAACCAACCACATGGAATTAAGGAAGGAATGAATTCATCCATTAATCTAAAAACCAAAAACCACTTTTAAGACACCATTTCGGGAGTCATAAGAGTATTAACCCTTTTCATTCTATCACCCCACATAGAAAAATACTATGAGCGAAAAACCTTACCCCGTGTTGGAAAATACTCCACAAGAAGAACATGACCCCATGAATAAAAACACTTTGTTGGACGAACCTAGATCTACATAATAAAACACTATTCAAGACAAACCTTTTTTGATATAACAATTATCTGTACATGGAACCCTCTCCTATATATAAACATGATATACGATGTAATCCCCATCCTTCATAAAAAAATAGTCTGAGGAATAGTTTATCCTTAGGAGTTCATTTCTCTATCTCCCATTACATCCCTCTGTAATACCAGAAAGATTCACTTTGGCCCTTCCATAATCCATTCTAAAAACATTAGGACAAATGATCTTCAAATTAACTTGGTATGTATGATTTTATCATCAGACAAACTAGTGTTTCCTATCAGTCTACATACCCATGTTCATTAGAGTCTTCCTGGTAAACTTGTTAACAAAAAAGACCCTCAGAATGATTTCATGTCTAAATTATCACTATATAATGGGTTATGACCTTATAGGTTCTTATGTGATCCTCCCCATTCTTGGTATTTAGGGGAACCACCAACTATTCTATTTGATGAGGATATATGTTGAACACTCCTATATTCTCAAAGAACTAGAATTGAATCCCTCCTATAGCAAGACCTTATTAATTCTTATGAGAGGTGGAACTCATTGTCCACTTCACCTTACCAAGATACCTAAATAAGAGAGGATATGGGATCCTCAATGCGCGTTCTCTGTCCCTTTGGGCCTAGACCACATCCACTAGTAGAAATAGTGGATCATGTGATCTTTAGATCTACTATTTCCTCTTGATTCCCATAGTGAGCACGAATCACATGGGCATAGTGTTTAGAGGTGATCATGATATCCACATGATCCCAAAAATCAAATTGGAATCCCTTGTGTCTAATCCCTAACCATATATTCTCAATGTGGCCTTCTATACAATATAATACCTAAGCCTTCCTGTCAACCAACAAAGGGACATATTCCTAGTGAAGTATAACCTTATGAGCCGATTATTCATTAAACCCAAAACTATACTCAAATAGTTATACTTGTGAGTGTAATACCCTATGACATAGTCCTTCCAGGCCTCCTATTAGGTGGAATCCCCATTCAAATTTCAGAGAACCTCCTCCATATGTGTAAGACCCAATCTATTACATACTACATGGAATTTGATTCCCAAATTACTGGGATACATAAGAATCTTCCCAATGGTCCAAATACAACACCTGAATATACCCTAATATTCTCTGGACCACATTCCTAGTAGGTCCATATATTACATGCATTACCATTTTCCTTTCAGGTCCCTTTCATCATCATCCTTATTGGGACACATTCTTTGTGAGATCATAACCCACCTTGGAGACCACATCTTTTTTGGGTCCCTCAGGCCTCCTTGGTCTAATTCCCTCTTCATCCATGATAAAGAACCTTTAAACAATACAAACTTACCAAATGATGTTAAACTACATTGTTTGGACCTTATCACATGAACATAAAAGGTGACGTGTCTGGTAAGTGGCACTGATTTGCATGGGATCTAATTCCTCTCATGAGGATAAGTAGGAAGACCATTTTATTTTTTTGATAAAAACATCAATATAACATATTTCCCACTAGATGATAGTAAACTCTAGATCCCCTCATTGGGTTGGTTAAAACCAACATAGTCTTGATGAACAATTATGTAATCTCTAATACATTTATAAAAGGGAACCATTGACGGAGAACATAAGATATATAAAAATATCCCCATTAATATATAACCCATGATACATACCGATGATTCTAATGCATGTTCATAACTCATCGTTAATTTCAGGTGATCCATATTAAACATATGATTGAACAAAGGATTCAATAGTTCTCCCCAGAAGGTTTTGATGATCATGAATTCCAATATTTCATCCAATTTGATTTCTTATGTATTGTAGGAAACTTTTTCCAATGATATAATTCCTTTATAATTTAGGTCTATGAGTTATCAAGTATATGAGATTCTTTTGGTGTTTCTAGGTCCATGAAAAAAACTAGTTGCAGACCATTTGGAAATGGTGAACCCGATGTAGGATGATTGTAAAAAACCGAACCACCTACAATAAATTTTCGAGCGAATTATATTCATCATAAATAGTTAATGATTATGATGAAAAAAAATTCATGAAACTTTTTTCTTTTCCATGGAATAAACTATGATGAAATAATGGAATTCTTATGAAACCCGTTTCTTTTCCATAGATTATGCTACGGTGAAATGTTTATGAATCCCATTCATATTTATGGGTTCTAATAAGGGTAATTTTTTATGATATTGTTTTAAATATATGTATGATTTTTATTACTTTATGGGTGTTCCTGGAATTATATATCCCTCCATTACAACGCATAAGGATTGATATCTCATGAGATAAATAGAACATAAATGGGAATAAAACTACATCATTTAGGGACTCTGTCTCCAATTATAGTTTTGGTTATGAACCTTGACTATTATAATGGTTTTGGTAGTGAACCCAATACACTATGATAGACATAGGAGTAATCCTTGAATACTATGATGTTTTTTCTAGTGTACCCAATCCACTATGATTGTCTTAGAAATAATCCCTAACTACTAAGGAAATAGTCTTATATTCGTTTGTGTATTCCACAAACTAATGTCTAATGAATTTTTTTCTCTTATGGATTATGATATTTGATCCCAATATGATTCATATATTATGAAATTACAAGATTTATTACATAAAATAATGTTATAATCTATAATATTTAGGGTGTGATTATGAAATTTTATGCTCATGTTCCTATCCACTTATTCTTATGTTATTCTCAAGTGATAATTGATATCTCCCATTTTCACCCTTTCTACGAATATAATCTCCTCATTTATTATGGGTTCTTTTCTCTAGGTTATGATGATAATTTTTAAGTATGATGTTTCAAAGAAGGGTTCTATTTAAAAATAACTAAGTGGGACATGATGTACATCTTTTATGTACTAGTTGATCGTTAATCCAAGTTTACAAAGACACTAAACATTTATAGTCCTCATGTGAGTATGTATGAACTATTTTGAATATTCATCTAACAAGATGTAATATTTATGTAAGAAAATATGGTTCTCTATAGTTGGTATCATAGGATACGATTATTTATCCTTTGGAATATGCGATAATAAAACTTTAGTTAGAAGACTTAGGATAATAATAAGTACTATAAAACAACATAATTTATGAAAAATAATGAGGTGTGGTGTTCCAAGAAAAACATCCACATCTATATATTAATAGTAGATGTGGTTTTGTAACTAATGCATCTTGGGGAAATAACCTAAAAAATGGTATGTTGGTATAGTTCGGTTATCATTTTATTGCATGGTGATTCTTCTCTTACTGCACAACTAGTTTCACACTTTCTAGTTATATGATTGGGTAAATTCTAATTTTATTTCTAAACCACCATGTAATATTTTAATAAATAATGATCATGAATGGACTAAGTAAAACCTAAGGTTTCATAGACTGAAAAGGAGTCTTGATTTATCCAAACAATAATCAGTTATCTTGATTATATGGTTTTCCACTATGATAATGGTTACTCACACAATGATTTGTAGATTTAGTAAATGTATGGAACCTGAAATAATCATGTTAATATTGAATGTGATGATCTATGGAATGTGAAACCTTATGATTATTCATAATTATCTATCTCAGTATATGATTAAAAATATCAACATTGGTGAGTTTCCTGAAATTACTAATAAGAGAAATATGGATTTTTATGAAGACCATAGAGGAAAGAAGATTCAACGTCCAACATGTGAAGAATTTCTGAAGAAACATTCCAGTGAAGGTCTATGAGGAACTAGAATATGTTTTGTAAGTGTAAAATAATAACATGAAATAGGTAATTACTAATGAAAAATGACATGTTCAGTTAATGAAATGGATGAGAATAATGGTCTCGCTAAGGTATCAATGGTAGTTATATTTTTTAAATGTTGGACATATGGGCATCATGAAAATAGATGTCATAGGGGAAATCTAGAGAAGAGAATTAGAAAGGTTGTATGAGTAATGGTTTTACCAATGATATTGAAGAGACTAAAAATGACATATGAATGGTTTATGCTATTTTACCTTTATTTATTATGTTAAAATTAAGAATCGGAATTTTGTTGAGGTTGATCAATCTTAAGACTTGGTTGATGTTTTATATTTTGGGAAATAAGTATTAAAGAATAATATGGTGAATCCTTGTTAATGGTTTAACAAGGATGTGGAATGATTGAAGTGTTTATGTGTTTGGATTAAATAATTTTGTATATAAGTTTTATACAATTAAAATTCATGTAATAAAAGTCAAGAAACATATAAGGATTTTTATATAGTGTTTTTTATTTGGGGATTTGAAAACATATTTTGAATGGTACTAACAACCAAGAAAAGTGATTTAGTGGTAAGTTGATATATTTAATGAACACATTATTAAAGGGAAACAAAACTTAATATGTCTTTTATGTTTAGTAAATAATTTTTAGTTGTGATAAAGAGATGGTTGAAACTTATTATGTAAATGTGACAGTATCAATAACCATAAATTGGTTATTGGTTTGATGAAAAATGATTTATTCCATATTTGATGATTCTTACTGCATATTTATATTTATATAGTATATTAAATAGTTTATTATTTTCTATGAGTAATAATGAATATATTATGTTTTGGGTCATATATGTTTTCATTAAGGTTTTGTGGTGATTAATGTTATTAGTATGTTATAATAGAATATATGATCAATTTAATCTCATGATTGTTATGTGATAGTATGATCCAATTTATGATATCTTTAGATAAATTTTTTTATCAAATCATTTAAATTTTCAGGTTTTGAATTTTTTTATACCTATTTTAGAGGAGTCGTAAGGTAGACTATATATAGAATATATAATTTTGAACCATCTGGGTTCTTATTGTGTCTTTAGAAATTAATTTATTACATTAGATAACTTGTGCTAATATTTTTTCATTTCATAAATATTTTGAGACAACATTTTTGGATTTTTATTATTTTTGGTATCTTATTATCCATTAATAGATAATTTTAGTGTTTAAAGCATAAAAATAATCTTGGATATTTATTAGTTGGAGTAAGAGCTGAAGTGAAAATTGATCGTAGCATAATTAAAGGTTGAAATTGTGCATATGATGTTGAAAGAAAAAATGTATGTATATTTTATAGTGATATTTTAATAATCCATCGTCATTAGAAAAAGGATCATAAAATTAAATTTCAATATTTTATCTTAATTTATAATTAATTTATGGTCTCTTCACCAAAGACAGATTTATGGTTTTGTGGTTGTTAAAAATCTATGGACCATGGTATTTATCACTCTCTATCAATCCTAAGGAATTATTTTTCTCTTCCATGTTATTATTTTTACTCTAAACTATTTTTTTAATATTTGTAAAAATATTTATAACTTATTATAGACTACCTTAATATTTTATGGTCACTATTATCAAGAATATGTATTAATAACCTTTATTACGATGTTGGATTTCCAAAAAAAATCAAATATCAAACCCTTGATTTTCAAGAATGAGTATAAATTATAAGGGTGAGATTTATTAAAGGGGTATAATGTAAAACCCATATATTTTAAGGAAAATTTATTCAAATAAACTTTAATAACTTTTAAAACTTGTGTTAAATGAAACTTTATGCCCAAACAAACCAGGAAATATTATTATATGACCATTATAACATAGCCGTAAAATTGTAAGGTGTGAATAATATTAAATATTTCATGATATATATATAAATAACCTACTCAATATAAACTAAGTGTTAAATTCTTCGTAATTAATTACTCAATTTTCAGAATAGTAATTTTATTTATTGAAAATAATATTTCATCAAAAATTATTTTCATTGATTTTTTTGAGAAACTATTATAATTAATATCTAGAATTTTTATAAATTTTATTTTATAAAAATTATATAAATTTTTAAATAATAAAATCAAATTTAGATTATTGTGAAATTTTTATATTTTTCTTAAAAGTTTTATTTTTCACCAAATAGTGAAAAATATTGATTTTTATTGAAACCTACATTTTCTATTAATTTATTCAAAAAGTAATATTATATATTGGATTTTTTTTAAAATTTGATTACATAATTTTTCCCAGAAAAAAATATATTTGTATTATTTGAATTTAAATTTATACTTGAATTTGGTGTACAAACATTTTTATACATAAAAATGATTTTATATGAAAAAACTATTTTAATGCGAGAAATGTGATTTTATATTAAAAAATAAATTTATCAATATTTATGAATAAATACAATTAAATATATATATATATATATATATTATATATTTAACAAAATGTCTTCAAATTCCTTAAATATATTTTTTCCTATGAATGGGACAAGAATAAATCTAGTTTTATGATTAAAAGTGTATTGTTATAAAAAAAATCATCGCATTATGTGCACATATTTTAAAATTAAATTCTTACACTTAATAGAAATGAATTTGATAAAATCTATTATACATTTTGAATCAAGAGGATCATTTTTTTAAATAATTTACCTTTTATTTTTAGGAATTATGAGTCATAACTACTATAAAATTCACAATCTCAGTTAAGGGTAAATTGGGATAATATTGGTTAAAATTAATTGACAAAGTAATAATATATCATCAAAATTATTATTGGATGAATATAAATTGACACTATAACCTTATTCTCAATATATATCTTTTAATTGACCCATGTCCATGAAAATAACTTATATAATATTTAAAGAAAAGAGAGCTACAAAATGAAACTCTTGGTTTTAAAAACCTCTTATATCTCCACACAGTGAAAACCCGTAGTTATGAATTAATATAAATTTATTTATTAAGATAAATTAAATTATTTTCATGATTCTTATTTATTTCTAATTATTAGATAATATATAATCAACTTAAATATTTAGGGAATTCCACCAAAATATTTATCAAATTATTATAAAATTAAAATAAAAGATATTAGAAATATTAAAAGTAATATAATATTAGTTAGTTATAGTGCTTAAATAATTTTATAAACTAATATAGAATATATTTTATTTTTAAAGTATTATATTCAGGTTCTATCTTTTTTATGCATATTATGTCAAATTAATTGTATATTGTCCAAATTTTCATTATTTATATATTATCAAATAATATTTTATTAAATTATTTAAAAACGTAAATATTTAAAAATTATAATTTGGATAATATATAGTCTAAAATGACATATATTGTCCGTTTATGAACAAATTTCCATCTTATATGAAAATTTATGACCCCTTAAGAGTGAAAAAATCTGTTATGGATATTAAGGTTGAAATTAGTTAATCATGAGGTTAACTAAAAAGATAAGATAAAAAATAAAACTAAAAATTGTCAAAATTTTATTAGATGATGGTATTACAACCAAATTATATCATTTCTTTTAATATATTCCAATTTTGAATTATTTTTCTTTATAATGACATTATTATAATTTAATCATTTAAGAAATTACAAAAGTTCACATCACCTGAATTATAATATGGAACCAATCCTTTCTCCTCTTGTCACAGATTTAATCCTTCATTCATGAACATCCACTAAAACAATCCATTATAAAACTCCTTAAAAAAATTATATAGGATTTTTTATTTTAAAAATATGAATCCTAGGTTAATTAAGAGGATATATGAAGGAATTATTTCAAAGATGAGGTAATCAACTTAACTAATCACTTTCATTTTTACTTCTCATTTACCTCTTATAAACTTATAGTATAAATCATAAAATAATAACTACATTATTCTAAAATTAAATAAATTTTATTGTGAATATTAAACCAAAATTATACACCTTCTTTCCTATCAAATCAAAAGTAAATCCATCACTCATGCGAAAGTACGACATACCGTCCCCACATAGTAATAAAATTCATTTTTCATCAATATATTTTATGGATTGGTTTAATATTTATATATGATATTTATAACATATTTTTTATATTTAATAATAATACCATATCTACCTATTTACTCAAAATATTTTAGAAAATAATAATGTCGATCATTCGTATGTGTGGACAGCCACACTTAGGAAGCGATTTAATTTTTTTCATTTCTGTTTTAAATGGATGGTAATAAGCATATATTTAAAGAATATATATAATTTATATTTCGTAAAATGTTATTCTAGAAATTTATATTATTATTTAACTTTATTTTTATATTATGTTGAAAATTGAAGACTGTGTTCATGGATACATATGGTCAACCACCTCCATCAATGATGTAATTAATTTTTCTATCTATGCATTTATGGAGGACTATAAATATTTATATAATAAATATATATGATATTAATATCATTATTAACATTATTTAGATTATTAAAACACGATAAAACTTATGGATTAAAACTACTGAACTCAAAAATACAATAAAAATAGTGCAGATATCACACAAAATAGTGATTTTAATATAGCATAATTTTTAAAAAAGTGATAAAAAGTTGTAATTAAATCATATATGTTATCAAATATATGAATATGATTATATAATTTATTTATAATAAAAAAATATTTATTATATAGTATAATATAAGATGAAAAAAGTATTTTGGATCTGATGTAAGGGATTTTCATTTGAATTTTATTTATGTGAGACACATGTCATATTCACTAGTTATTTATTTTATGTTTTGTATATACTAGCCATGAATTTATTTGAAGATTATTATTATTAATTTTAAAGAATATTCACATATATATCCATGTTTTTTATTTCATTGGTATTAGGATAAATAGTTTTCTAAAGAGGTAAGTGTTTTAAGTCACAATCTCATTATTTATTGGGAATGTTTATTTTCAAAGGAGGGAGTGGAATAAGAAAATGTATAGGTGAATGATATAATCAAGTATTCCAAGTATGGTGATAGACCAATTAATACTGATGTTGATAATGTTAAAAAACAATTATATTGAAATTACAATGAGGTCTTTGAATCTTTCATGAAGGGGAAATATTTAATATTAAGGGACCACTTCAATACCACTATAACTATATATATAAGCTCAACTAAAATTATAAAGCCTTGGAGGTGAAAATACATAAAAATAAACTGAATTATAACCACATTGTTTCATTCTATGGTTATTATCATACTATGACATCTTATAGAGAATCGTTCTAAATTCTAAATGAAAGTATTTAGGAACGAACTAAATAGTAAAGCCCCATGGGAAGAGGCGAGATGATTTAAGAAGATCCTAAGTGTACTAAATTCATTTTGAATGAATAACTAATTGATAATATTTCTAATGGGACTTCCATCCAGCAATAATTATCAATTTAATTTCTCTCCTCATCTCTTTAAATTAGAATTACTGTGCGGCTACCAATTAAACATATAAAAGTGAGTTATCTTCGAAATAAAAATACTAACATGTAGTATTATTGGGAATGTTTATGATTAAGTTTATGAAAATGAAATATTATAATGAAACTCTAAATAATCTCATCAATTTTATTCTTATCTTGTTATTTCTTGAAAAGAAAATTTTTCATTTCATTTTTCTCACTTTAATTACTCAAGATACAGACAGAATGTTTTTATGGAAAATAAACTTCATTTCCCTCTTTCATCAAAAACATTTTTTCCTATATTCCTGTTTTCTAAAAAAAATAAAAAATATTTTACTAATCTTATAGTATTTTTTAATGTCATTTTACCAATTTTATTTAATTTACTAAATGGATTAAAACTATTCTTCTTCTTTTCTAAATGAGGTAATTTTTGAATTTTTCTACAAATATGTGTAAGGGGTATTTTCGTTAAACATAAACAACATGAATATATTTTCCCACCATCATGAAAAATCATGGTTTTTTATATTACACTACAAATTTTAATGGTTATTTTCATTTTATATGATTGCCCTTTTGTTTGAGAAATTTTTAAATTTGTGATTTCGAAGAAAAAAGCTTATTTTCCTCAGAAAATGTTCCAAGTAATATATTAATCAAAAATTTCACTTTATTATAACATCATATAATGTTACATATGTTTTTCTAGGGATATTATCCAATGACACCATCCTTATTATTTCTATGAATGGTTTATGATTATTATGAAAAATATTTATTGAACATGTTCTTTCTATACAAATTATTCGATGATAAAATGATGAAATTTTAATGAAACTCATTTCTTTTACATGGGTCATTCTATGATGAAATGTTTATGAATTCAATTTATTTTCATGGTTTTCAATAATAGGAATGTTCTATTATCATTATTCATGCATATTTATGATTTTTATTATGTGAAGGGTGGGCCCAAAATTATATATCACATCAATGAATTGGTAAATATCCTTATATCATGAGAAAAATAGGACTGGAATGGGGAGTGAACCTAGTTCTATAATTGACTCTATCCACTATGATAGTCTTGTGAGGGAACCATGAATATTATAATGGTTGGGGGAGTCAACTCAATCCACTTTTATAGTCTTAGTACTGATCCTTGACTACTATTACTCTTTTGGGAGTGAACCCAGTCCACTATGATAGTATTGTAAATGATCCATTGATACTAGGAAAATAATATCCTATACTTATGTGTATTCCAAGAATAAATGTATTAGGTTAATGTTAGGCTCTTATATCTTATTTTCATTGATTATAATAGGGTTCAAGTCTTATGAAAATCTTTTATTTATGACATGACTCAAGGTTATGATCTATGATATATAGGGTATTATTTTAAATGTTACTCTCATGTTATCATACCCTTATGATCATGTTAAGCTCAAGTAAAAATTTATGTATTCCTTGTCTAATCATACTTAGCATTGAATATTAACCTTTCATGTGTTTTATTTTCCCCAGGTTATTCAGAAATGTTTTATATATGATCTGTCTTAAAAGGGTTTATTTATAAATAATTAAGTTGGAGACAATTTGAATATTTTTTGAAAAACATTTTTATGAATCCAAGCTCCCAAATACACTAAAACATTATTTTAAAATGGTGTATATTTTTAAAATGGATTGAATATTTGTTTAAAAATATGTAATATTTATGTAGTTAATGTTGGGCCACAATAGTCAGAATCAGATGAATGGTTTAGTTAACCTATAGATTTAGGATGAGAAAATATTATTAAGAACACATAAAATAATCTTATGTATAAGATAATATCCTATTTTATGGAAGATAAATAACTATGATTTTCCTAGAAAAAACATTCCTATATAGATAATAAAAATGGATATGGTTTTGGAATATATGTATCTGGGGGTTATAGAAAAAAAATAGTTTTTCGAGTATATATTATCCATTAAAGTAGTGCATGGTGACTGTTCCCTTACTACACATCTGGTTTGACACTCCCAAGGGATATTATTTGGTTAATTTACATATTATTTATGAACCATAATGAATAGTTTTAATAGATAATGAACATCAATGACCTAGATAAAACATATGGTTTAATACATTTAATATAAGTAGTCTTGTTTAGACATCCAATATATGAGTTTTTATGATTATGTGGTTTTCCACTATGATTATTATTACTCAAACCATGATTTTTGGATTCAGTCAATGGTTTTTACCCAAATTAATCATGTGAATGTTGAATGTAAGTAAACATTTAATGATTATCCTCATGAGTAATTAAGTGAAATGATATATGGAATGTGAATAATTTTTTATTATTTCTAATAAGAAATCATGTTATATGATTAACAATCTTAAATTTGGAGACTTTCCTAACACACCAAATAAGATAATGAAGGAGTTTAATGACGATCAAGGAGGATATAATATTTAGTTTCCCACATGTTTAGAATGTGGGAAGAATATCTCAAGTGAATTTCTCATAAGAATGGGAGTATATTTTGAGTGTGTAAAAAATGAAAATAAAGCATGTAATTACTCTAGAATAATGAAAAGATTCTTTAACACAATGTTTGATAATAATGGTCTCCCTAAGGTATCATTAATGGTTGAATGATTTAAATATACAAAATATGGGTGTCATGAAAATAAATATCCTATGTTGAATGCTTGAGAAGATAGTAAATAATGTTATAAAAGTAATGGTTTTACCAATGTTGATGAAGAGAATACAAATAAAATATGAATAGTATGGGCTATTTTAAAATTATTTCATATATTAAAAGTAAGAATAATTATTAAATTAAGGTAGATGAATATGAATACATTATTCATATTTATTATTATAGGAAATACATGTTAGGTAATACGATGATGAATACCGGCTAATGATTTAAGAATGAGCTATAATGATGGATGTTTTTATGTTTGTGGATTTAATAATTGTGTTTTATAAGTGTTATACTAATGATATTTTGGTTATAAAAAATAATGAAACATATAATGATTTTTCTTCATTATTTTTTCACTAATAATTTAAATACATATTTTTATTGGTACTAATAACCACAAAAAAAAGATTTAGTGGTAATGTGATGTTTTTTAGAGAACACATTATTATAGGAAAGATAAACCCAAATTTGTGTTTGATATTGAGTTAATAATGTTTATTTGGGATAAAGAGATGATTGATGTTGATGAAGTAAATGCGATAGTGTTAGTAACTGTGAAATTGGTTTGTGATTTGATGAAAAATTGATTTATGTCATCTATGATAATTCTTATTACATTTTTTTTATTTTTGGAGTATATTCAATAGTATATTATTTTCCAGGAAAAATAAGGATTATGTTAATTTTTAGAGAATATTTTTTTAATTAAGGTTTTATGGTTATTCATACTATTAGCATGTTTTTAGAGAATATATGATCAAGGTATTCACATGTTTGATTAGTGAAATTATGATCCACTTTTTGTTATCTAGGTATATATTTCTTATCAAATAATTTTAATTTTTGGTTTTGAATTTGGTATGATGTATTTTGGAAGATTTATATGGATAATTATTTTTTTACATGGATTAAATTGATCCGTGGGGTATATTGTTACAGTTTTAGAAATTAATGCATTAGATTATATACAAAGTGTTAATATTTTTAGATTGGATAAATATTTTGAGACAAGGCTTATGAATTTTCATTCATTTATAGATATTACTCTCCTCTAAAAGTTAATTTTACAAATTCATGCATTAAAATTTTATCTTGTATATTTATTTATTAGAGTATGAGATAAATTAAAAATCAATAAATGCACTATAAAAGGATGAAAATAGTATTATGATGTTGAAATAAATCATGAATAAATAATTTCTCATGATAGAAAAGAAAACCAAAAACATTTGGACAAGGATCTTGATATAAAATTTTATTGTTTTACCTTTATTTCAATTGAATTGATAGTTTCTTTACTCATTGAAGATTTAGGTTTTTTGATCATTAATGTTATATTTTCCATGATCTATATCACTTAATATTAGTCCTTTAGCATAATATTTCTCTTGGATGTATATATTTTCACTTCCCAGTAGCTTTTTCCTATTTGAAACCCAATTATGTATTATTCATAGTGAATTTCATATTATCCTTCCCCTTTATTAAAGAGGATGTTTCATAAACCCTTTTAATGATGTGATATTTTTATAAAGGACTTTCCAAATGTCAATCCATTGATTTTTAAGAATAAGTTAAAATTATGAGGATGAAATTGACTATAGGGGAGAAAAATTTACACCCTAATATTTTATGACATAATTTTTTTCAATTAAATTTAATTTTTTCAATAGGCTTGGTTACACGCAAAACCAATCCTAAGAAAACAATTATATATTATTATATGACCATAATAACATAGCCATTAAATTACTGGGTACAAATATGATTAAATAATTTGTAAACTATATAAAAAAGTTTCAAACTCAATATAAATGTATATATAAATTCTTATATATTAATCGCTCAATTTTTGGAAAAGTCATTTAATTGTTCAAAAATATGTTTTCCTCAAAAATTGGGTTTTCTCTTATTCTAAAATATATATTAAAATTAATTTGTAGAAATTTTGTATCTTTAATTTTATAAAAATTATATCATTCATGAAACCATCATATCAAAATTATATTTTATTAAACAAATTATATTTCTATGACGTTGTTGATTTTTCACCAAACAGTTAAAATGGTTATTTTAAATGAAAATTTTATTTTATTTTAATTTATTATTAAAGTAAAATTCCATTTTATATTACTTATAAAATTTAATTAGCTTATTTTTATTAAAAATTATTTAATTATAATTATTTCAATGAAATTTATGCACGAATTTGGTATAGAAATATTTTTATATATAAAAGGTCACCTTTTAAAAAAAAGTTCTTTTATGGTATATGTGATTTTATCTTAATGAATTATATTGTTCACCATTTAAAATTTATTTAATGAAATTTATAGATTATATATTAAGTAAAAATGTTTTAATACACATCTAATTTATATTTTATCTCTACATGGGTTAATAATAAATCATGATTTATGCTTAAATGTGTATTTTTCAAAAAAATCTATTTTTATCGTGTTTTGTGCAGTTATTTTAAATTAATTTAATCCACTTATAGGTATTGAATTTGAAAATTTTGATTAATTATTTATGATTATAAGTTTTTTTATTTTGAAAATAGGTTCCATTTAGTTTTTTCCAATTTGAATAGTAACTGTGGAAAGATGTATCACGTCGGTATAGTGTAAATCGGGTTCATCATGATTAAATCTTAGTGATTAGGACATTATTTTTTATCTAAAGTATTATTAAAAAAAAGTAATTATAACCTTATAACCTTTGTCTTACAATTTTATTATTTAATGAACATTTTTTATGGAAATGATAAATATAATATTTAATGAAGAGAATTTTACTAAATGTAACCCTCTTATAAAAAATATATCTTATAGGAACACACATACATGAAATCAAGTTATGAATTTATATAAAAGTATATTTTGATATTAATAAGATTATTTTCATGTTATGAATTTATTTATCCTTATATAGTTAGTATATATAATTAAATTAAGTTCATATGCGACTCCAATTCGGTATTTATTCAATTATTATAAAAACAAAATAAATTATTTGAAAAATATTAAAAGTAATATAATTTTAGTTATTTATAGTGTTACATTAATTTTATTGATTATTATGAGTTATTGATGTTGTTTTTGTATATTATATTATAATTCCATCTTTTTATATGTCTTTTAAATTAAATAAATGAAATGTGTCAAAATTTACATTATTGATATTTTATTCAAATAATACATTATTAAATTTTTTAAAAAATATAAAAAATTTAAAGTACTTAATTTGGATAATTAATGGTTTAAAATTTCATACCATGCCAAATTATGAACCATTTTTCACCATATAAGTAAATTTATATCCCCTTAAGAGTTAAAAAGACGTTTCTGTGATTGTGGTTAAAATTAGTTATCCATGTGGTTAATAAAAAGATATATTTTAAATGACAAAAAAAAACATGTCATAACTTTATTATATGATATTATTACGACCACACCATATAATATATTATAATATATGGATATTTGGAATAATTTTTATCTATATTTAATTTATTATAATTTAAACTTATAAGAAATTATAAAATTTCCCTAACCTCTATTATAAAAGCATACTCCTCCTTTAACTCATTCACAAAAAAAAATTGATCATTATGGTTTGAAAACCCCTAGAAAAAATACCTTCTCAACTTCTTGATTCACATTCTATATGATCTTCTATTTCCAATAGACCATCCCTATGATCATTAAGGATATATCTAAAGGAGTTCTTTCAAAGATGTGGTAATCTCATTAACCAATCGATTTATTTTTTTACATATTTTTTACTATATATAAATATATCGTATATATATTAAAATAATAAATTAAATATCCTAAATATAATGAAATTTTATTTTTATTATTAAAAAACCATTATACTCCATTTTTCCATCAAATGGGAAGTTAATGTATCGCTCATGCGTACGTATGGCATACCATCTTCATGTAGCGATACAATTTGTTTTCTTCCCAATATTTAATGGATGGGTATTATGATGGTTTTAATATTTCTATAAGATATTTATAACATAACTTTGATTCTTTAATGATAATATTATACATAACTTCTTACCTTCAAATCCATTAGAAAATGATAATGTCACTCTTATGTGCGTGTAGGATACCACCTTTACAAAGCAATCTGATTTGTTTTTCATTTCTATTTTACATGGATGGTAATAAGAATATATTTATTGAATATATATAAGATATATATGATATAATAATTATTATAGTAAGATTAACTATTATTTTCCATTCTTCCATTCCATCCATCAAAAATTGAAGATAACGTTCATTCGTTTGTAAGGCCTACCATATCCAAGGATGATGTAATTAAATTTTCTATATCTAACTTTATGGATGACTAGAATTATATAAAATGAATATATAAGATATTAAAATAATTATTAAGATTATATATATTACTTTACCATGGAAAATGTATATTTACTAAAACCATCGAACCAAAAACTATATGAAAAATGAAGGAGATATCATCTCAAACAATGATTTTTACAAACAACTATTGATAAATGGGTGATAAAAAGTTATAAGTAAATAATATATATGATTATATATATGATTATAATTCTATAAAATATTTATAATTAACTAATATGTATTATATAATATTATTGAAAATTTATGAAGGATTTCATACCTTAGGTAATGGATTTTCTTGTCACGTTAATTTTAGTGAGACACATGTCGTATTAACCACTTTTTTATTTATGTGGTGCATGTAATTCCCATGAATTTATTTTATGATTATTAATATGAAATTTATTTGTATTTTAATATAAATATAAGGTTCTTTATTTCATGGGGATAACAATTCAATAATTACCATAGTAGTAAGGGGTTTACGTCACAATATCATTGTTTATCAAGATTATTAATAATGGAGTTTCTGATGATGAAATCATATGATTTTTATCTCAAAAAAATGAATAAATTTATTATCCTATGGTTATTTCCTGAATATAATATTTTTACATTCATTTTTATTCTCTTTATATACTCAATAGGCAGAAATAATTTTTTAGGTAAAATCAACTTTATTTCTCTATTTTTTCTAATTTATTTTTCCAATATCAATGTTTTTTAATAAAAGTTTTAATAAAAGTTTTTACTATTATAAGATTATTTTAAAATTTATTTTTACCCAAGTCTTACTTTTAATAAAAGGTTTAAAAATAATTTTACTTTTATTTTTGAAATGATGTATGTTTTTACTTTTTCTATAAAAATGTGAAATTAATTTTTTCTTTTAACTTATACGTCATGAAAAGAATTTCACATCATCATAACCACTCAAGGTTTTGTAACATCATTTACTTGCTTTCAAGGTAATATTTAATGGAAAATTTTCCTTAATATTTGGTAAATTTTTAAATAATTGATTTCAAATAAAATAATTGTATTTTCCTCAAATAAAATGTTCCATGTATTATTATTAGGAAAATTATCCCATTCTGATAACATCATTTACTATAGAATAAGTTTTACTATGGATATGATCAAATGATAACATTATTATTATTTTTGTTGATGTATTATTATTATTATGACTAAATATTTTTTAAACTCATTCCTTTTCCACAGGTTATCCTATGATAAAATGATGCAATTTTTATGAAACTCATTTATTTTTCATGTGCTATAATATGAAGAAATTATTATGAACCTTCTTCATTTCATGGGTTCTAATATGAGGAATTTCTTATAATATCGTGGCACCCATATATATTATCTATTTTATGTGATGGTTGGTCTAAAATTATATATCCCTCCAATGCATTTTCTAAAGCTTAATATCTCATGAGATAAACACTACTGGAAATGGGGTCTATCCCCACGCACCTATTCCCACGGTTCTTTAAACCGTGGGGATAGTATGTTTTTTTGATGTTTATACCCACGGTTTTATTAAAACCGTGGGTATTAATTTTTTTTTCGAGCCCTTCTATCGGGCTCCTCCTCATTCTCTCCTCAAATCCGCGACGCCGCTCCCCGACCACTGACTCCCGACCCTCCCCTCTCCTCTCCGACTCCCCTCCCCGGCCTCCGACTCCCCTCCCCGGCCTCCAACCCCGGGCTCCGACTCCCGGCTCCGCCTCCCGGCTCCCGACTCGCGGCTCCCGACTCGCGGCTCCCGACTCGCGGCTCCCGACTCGCGGCTCCCGACTCGCGGCTCCCGCCTCGCGGCTCCCGGCTCCCGACTCCCGGCTCCCGACTCCCGGCTCGGCCTCCCTGCTCACGACCTGGACCTCCCGGCCTTCTCAGTAGTGATTTTTTTTATGCTGGAGTCCCAGATTTCCTGGTAATTTCTTAGTCTTGGCTGATTTCCCATAATTTCATCATATTACCTCTTGATAATCAATTAGTGTTGTAGTCAAAGGTAGCAGTTGATGCATTCATAGGTTAATGGAGTGGTTTGATTCTAAATTTTTTTAAGCAATTTCATTTTTTTATGATGAAATACTAAAAGATGAATGATATAAATATCCTGATTATCAAACCCAGTGAGAATATTTCCCCAAATTAATTTAGCATTGATAATCCTAAGATGCACTATTTTGGCCTTAAAATAGTATATATGAAGGTATGTACATACACATGTTGAGCAGTTCCGGGTGGTTGTTTATAAATCTATCAAGTTTCAGGTGTTGGCTTGGTTCCTCTTTGAGGAAGGGTACCCTTCCAATTCCTCAAATTTATTAATGCATTAATTAGTTTCTTACTACACGTTTTCTTTGTTTTTAGTTAATGCAGTGAATACATTAGATTAAATTCCTCTTAATCTTGAATTTAGTATGTTTCATGATTTAAGAGTTAAAGGTAATAAATGATTGTTTCATAAGAAATATCATGTTTATATATTAAAACCCCTCCAACGGAGGTGCGCTGTCTTCAAGTTAAAAAACAATTATTAGACTTTTAGGATTTATTGTCTTGTTGTACTGATATTTCTTTATGAATTGATGTTATGTTTGAATTATGTCATATATGACCCCTAATGGAATTAAAAAAACTAAGTTTTCCTTTTTAAATGATTAAATAACCAAGGAACCGTTTAAGTTCTTTGACCGGTTTTTATATTGGAATTACCCATGTAGAATTGTTTCCCATAATTTTCATTTTAGTATGTTGACATGTTTGAGCCACCATTCGGTGAGCCTTAGATTTAAATTTCTAAGGGTATGATTTTCTATATTAAATGGCTTGAATTATCTTTTGAATTTCAGAATGGAAATTACCCTGTATGCACAACATTTAACCCGCCTAATGTAAGTGCTTCAATGTAATAATAAACTGTGAAATAGAAATTGTAAAGTATACTAAGTACATGAATTAGCCGTATTAGATGTAATTGAAAAATATGTTGCGTATTCATAGAACCCCTTACCATGTTAATAGAAGGTACCAGAGTGAACCTTGATTATTGAAAATGCCTTAAATGGATTAAATGAGTGGTTTCAAGCTACATGGCCTTGTCACACTAATGAAAGGCTAGGGTTGAACAAAATTGACTTATTGATTAATTATTACTTGATTAAAGGGTTTCATGCTACTTGGCCTTGTCACACTAATCAAAGGAAAGGCTTGAACCAAATGGAATATTATATGAATTCAATATCAAAGTAGGTGTGGCCTGACTCAAGCTCACCTTGGATACTTGAGAGAAAGCCTTGAGCACTCAAGGACCCTATTCCGAATTCAAGGATACAACTTTCTTAGGTTGAGACCTACATAGAACCTGATCCTTGTCTAACTTTAGATGCCTGGTATGACACCATATAATCCCTCATGTATTACAACAAGATTCCTTAGATACACTCCTTGGTTCCAGAATTGACAAGTAGGTGCCATGGTTAAATCCTAGCCCAATCTTTTCTTAGACCCATTTTACCTTGGATGAACTTCTTAGACTAGATAGTCCTCTTATTGTGGAATTAGTTGGACGGTTATCCTTGGATTACACTCTTACCCCATGTGAGGCTATAGTTATTACTAAGTTGTTGACACTTGAGGTCTATGTTTCCTTGGTTATAACCTTGGAACTTCATTATTAAATATCATTACATGTTTTTTTCTCACATCTTAGAACCTCAATATCTTTCTCATATAAATTATATTTAAACTGGATAAAATTGATTAATGAAATGGTTACACATTCTGACACCAGTCAAAGGCTAAAGAAGGTATAACTGCTATGTGTCCCATAGGAACCTGTACGGGTGATGTTTATTTATCTCTCTATTATTATTCTATATACCAGTGAACTATATATTTTATACTGCACTATCTAGATTGGGCTGGACATCAGTGGTTCCATCCTATTATTATTTATATCTCACACCCTACTCAGGCCGCTATTACATTGGGATACTCGAGTATACTTTCATTTTCTCAGGACCTTGGACCTTGCTTTTCAATGTATGCTTGTAACTAGAGTTAGGAGAAAAGGACTGAGTTGGATCTCGGGATGCTCAAGGAGATCGCCCATGGGGTTTTGATGTGACTTTATTATTTTTTTATTTTATTGAAAATAATGATGTAATGTTTACTACTTTTAGATATGTATCATTACCATGTCATGCATTCATCTGTTGTTTAAACTACCATTGACCACTTTAATTCAGTTATAATAATATTTATCTTATGCTGCTTTGTCATTTATTTACTACCTCTTTCATTGTTGATTGTTATTTATTCAATTTTACCACTGTGTATATGTGATAAGAGGGTATAGTCCCCACTATCACCTCTCGAGACCCTCACTACAAGTCAAAAACCTCTAACGTATGGGGAGACTCACCAGCCCCCCTGCCCTACACAACCTCTCCCCCTCCCTCTACTGCACCAGTCCCTCCCCCTCCCCCTTCCCTTGCACCAGCCCCTCCCTTAACCCCCTGCTGCAACATCCCCTCCCCCTGCACCAGCCCCTCCCCCTCCCCCCTCTTGCACCAGCCCCTCCCCCTACCATGCACCAGCCCATCCCCCCCACCAGCCCCTACCCCCCCCCCCCCCCACTACACCAGCCAGCCCCTCCCCCTCCCCCCTTCCCTTACATCAGCCCCTCCCCCCCCCACACTGCACCCCCACCAGCCCCTTACCCCATGCTTCCCCAGCCCCACCACCAGCCCCTCCCCCTCCCACTTTCCCTGCTGCACTGGCCCCTCCCCCTTTCCCTGCTGCACCAACCAACCCTCTCCCTCCCCCCTGCACTACTTTCCATGTGGAGTGTCTTTTTTAACTTTTTTCTTTAGTTTACATCTCAAGGAAGACCTTTTTCTCTTTTTCCCTACTTATTCAATCATGAACTCTTGTCATTAAATACTTGTCATTAAATATGTTTTGCTAGCTACTAATATGCTTTGATTGAATTAATAATAAAATTGATTGTAATGATTTTTTTAAATATGATTTACATTGTTGATTGAATGATAATTTTTTTTCTTGTTATAGAATGGATAGAAGCTGGATGTATCGTACCGATCGGATTTCAACCGAGTTTCAAAATAATTTGGAGAATTTTTTAGATTTTGCATTTAGCAATGCGTCAGATGGAGGTTGTATACAGTGTCCCTGCTATAATTGTGTTGGAAGACCATGGTTAAGACGAGAAGAAGTTAGTTACCATTTAACGAAATTTGGATTTCAAGCAAACTATAATGTTTGGTTTCACCATGGAGAGACGAGTCAATCTTCGACTGTTCATAAACGAAATGAACGAAGTGACATGGAGAATTTGATATTTGATCGGTTTCCATATGTGCATCATTCCGAGAGAGATAGCATGCCGGTGCAAGAAGACAATGATATCAGTACACATGAGGAAAATGCTGAAAATGATGATGTTGACATAGTGAAAAATTTATTGGATGATGCCAGAACTCCAGTATATCAAGAATGTACTAGAATGACCAAGTTGGAATTTTTAATGCGGTTATATCATGGGAAAACTATGTATGGGATTTCTAATACTTCCATTGATTATATTCTTACATTTTTGAAGGACTTGCTTCCTGATGGTGCAGATATTCCCTCAAATCATTACATGGCATGGAAGTTAATTAAGCAGCTTGGATTTGCTACTAATAAAGTCCATGCTTGTCCAAAAGATTGCAGTTTATTTTTGGAGGAAACAGCTGACCGTAATAACTGTAAAGACTGTGGTACATCTCGATGGAAGACAAATGCAGATGGAACACCGTCTCGTGTGCCACAGAAAGTCATGTGGCACTTTCCATTGATTCCCAGACTTCAAAATCTATTCATGTCTCCAGAAATCTCAGCCAATATGTGATGGCACGATGTTGAGAGAATTAAAGGAAATGATGAGCTGGTCCATCCAGCAGATGGATTAGCATGGCGGACATTTGACGCACAACATCCTGATTTTGCAGCTGAGGTGCGTAATGTCAGATTGGGCCTATCATGTGATGGTTTTAATCCGTTTGGTCAGATGCTTACTGCTCATAGCACGTGGCCGGTTTTTATTCATGTTTATAATCTTCCTCCGTGGATGTGTATGAAAAAACCTTTCACTTTCTTGAGTATACTGATATCTGGACCTTCGGATCCTGGTAATGACATAGATGTATACTTGCAGCCTTTAATAAAAGAGTTGAAACAACTTTGGGATTTAGGTGTGCAGACATTTGATGCTTCTTCAAAGAATACGTTTCAGATGCGTGCTGCCCTTCTATGGACCATAAATGATTTCCCTGCCTATGCAATGATGTCTGGGTGGAGCACAAAGGGAAAACTTTCATGTCCCGTTTGTATGAAGAATACACGATCGAGAAGGCTTAAATATCGTCGTAGTTTCAGTTTCATGGGGCATCGCCGATTCTTGCCAATGGATCATCAATACAGGAAGAATCGTCGGAGGTTTGATAATAATGTTGACACTGAAGAACCACCTCAACGTATGTCAGGAAGTGATGTGCTTGATGAATTGAAAGATTTCAGCTTTTCATTAGGAAAACGTCATTTGACATCTCGAAAGAGGAAGAATGCTGATACTGAAGTCATTTACAATTGGAAAAAGAGAAGTATTTTTTTTGTGTTGCCATATTGGTCTACTAATTTGTTACGTCATTGTTTAGACGTAATGCATATTGAGAAAAATATATGTGAAATGTTGCTTGCAATTCTTTTGAATATTAAGGGGAAGACCAAAGACGACTTCCGATCTCGTCGGGATTTATTGGATTGGGGTATTCGACCAGAACTACATCCTGTTTGTATCGGTGAAAACAAATGGAAAGTTCCCTGTGCTTCTTATGTGATGACACAGGCAGAGAAAGATCAATTTCTGGAAGTATTGGAGAATATTAAGGTTCCAGACGGCTATTCCAGCAACATATCTAAACGAGTCAACAGAAGACATTTGAAATTGAAATCCCTAAAAACTCATGATTACCACATCCTTCTTCATGAATTGATTCCAATAGCAATTCGACATTTGCTATCCAATAATGTAAGGGTGGCAGTGATTCGGTTGTGTCATTTTTTTAGAGACCTTTGTGCTAAAAGGTTATCCAAATCATTGTTGATAAAAATGCAGCAAGAGGCACCATTAATTCTGTGTGAGTTGGAAAAAAATTTTCCTCCATCCTTTTTCACTTGCATGCTGCATTTAACAGTTCATCTTCCAACTGAGACACTTCTTGGGGGACCAGTTGCTTTTCGGTGGATGTATCCCACTGAAAGAAATATGTGCACAATGAAATCATATGTCCGAAATAAAAATTATCCTGAAGGTTCCATTGTGAGGAGTTATCTGGCCCAAGAATGTATGGATTTTTGTTCAATGTATTTGTCTGATGTGAGCACAAGACATAATCGACCAATGAGAAATGAAGATGAGCAGTATGAGGAAATTCAACCCTCGTTTCCATCTCTTCCCCAAACAGGTGGAATTGTCGGGTCATATACATTGGTTACATTGAGCTCTGAAGAGCGGAATATGGCACATCGTACAGTCTTGTTTAATTGTGGTTTGTTCGATGCCTATATCAAGTAAGTAATTTGAATATATATATGTTATCTCATATGATATCATATCACATATACCTTATACTTTTATTGTCATTTTCTGTAGAGAACATAAACAAATTATAAGTAGAGTTCATCGGTCTTTGCCGTTGAGAAGGAGAGAGGCTATGCATAGCCAAGAGTTCCCAGCTTGGTTGAAATCTAAGGTATGACCATTACATTAAATACCTTAAAATATAGATATATATTTAATTATATTACTCATGTATTCCGGGTATTGAGTTTACCTGCTGACTTCATTTCTCAAGAATTAAGAGCGTTGGCTTTTGGTCCCAATTCTTTGGTTCGTGACTGCAAATCTTTAATAATCAATGGATACAAATTTGTTACAACTGATAAAGCGGTGAAAATGAGAACACAGCATGATGGCGTTATGTTAATTGCTAGAACGGATTGTTATGCCAGTGCATCTGATAGTCGACCTCGATATGAAGATGTGTATTATTATGGACTGGTTGAGAAAATATTGTTATTGGATTACTACTCTCGAGGTCGAGTCACTATGATGCAATGTAAATGGTTTGATTCAATGACGCGCCATGGTACATTTATTGATGATTGCGGATTTAGAGTTATTGACATGAGTCGATTCCTGCATACCGATGAACCATACATTTTGGCATCAATGGCAAAACAAGTGTTTTATGTGAAAGATCATCTGAACCCTGATTACGGTGTCATTAATGAAGTAATCCCAAGACATATTTTTCATGATGCTGGGGATGAAATTGTCACCATTGACGCCCCCATCGGTGATAGCCAAAATATTGCATTTGATGACACAAATTGTCCCATTGTGAGGGATGATGTTGAACCTGAGGTAGTGGAGGGTAATATATAAAAGCAACCATATATATTCAGAGTTCATTCAGTTTACCTTGACGTGAGTTTCTCAGGTTGGTACTAATTTAATTACTTTAATTTACTTTTAGTTTGAAATGATATGTCTGTTTTAGTAATGTTTGGTTTCGTTTCATTTAATTCTATTTCTTTCAATTCAGAAAAGTGGTTTTAAAATGTGGTTTTAAAAATTGTATAACTTGGTTGTAAATTATCATTACTGAAAGATGTTATGACATTTTTTAAGTAGTATCTATGATTTGTAAAAATTGTTGCTAAAAAATATTTATTTCATTCTTATGCAGATTATGAAGAAAACTACAGAAGCTCGCAGGAAGAGATTATTTGATGCTGATCCTGTTAGACGTGAGCGCGAGTTGTCTTCAGTGAGTATATTAATTTAAATATTTATCTTCTGCATTACAAATAATATGAAGTTCATATTTTTGATCCAATTATTTAGGGACATGTAACTCCAGAGAATCCTCTTCCCAGTATGGGACCGAGTAGGGATCCTCCTAGACCTAGGCGGAGCTCCCGTCTTACCACTCCCCACACTGACCCATTAGTGGACATCCCATCTACCACACATGTCCGCCCTCCGCTTGAGACCCCTGGGATGTTCCCATACATGCCGCCATCATCATCCCGTTTACCCTATTTTTCCCATTCCATGTCCACGCTGACTCGACCGATGTTCTCACCTGCACAGTTTTCATATCCATTCATGTATCCCCAGACCTACTATGCATATTCTGACATGTCTACGCCACATCCTTTTCCTACCATCCATCCTACACATATTGAGTCTGTTCCTTCAGTTTCCACTCCTGTTCATGAAGATCAGCCGGAGCATGCTGTGGAACAGATACTTCCTTCGGAGGATGCTGATCCAGCACAGTCTACGGATGCCTCACAGCCTATTCAGGAGCCTGCATCAGGTTTTTTTATTATAAATGTTTCAAATTATAGCATTTCACTTTTTTTCTATTGTATTGTCACCTAACTCTTCTCTTGTCACCTCTTATCTTATTTAGTGGGATCTTCTAGTAGGCGACGTGGGCGCACTCGAATGAGGGATGCTTGGAATCGTGAAACTCAGATTATGGTGGATTACAATTCTCAAAATCAAATGGTAGGTAAAAATGCTAAGGAGTGTAGAAGTTTCATGGCTACTTTAGCCAAATATCATGATATCGTTCCGGTGGAACCGGTCTCATGGAGACATATCAGTGCCGACATCAAGGATAGGGCATGGGCGCAGATATGGGTACGAAAATTTTATAAATTTATATTGATATTAGTAATGTATTTATATGACTTAACATGTTTGTTGCAGAGTCGATTTAACTTTCCTAACGGTGAAGCTGCCAAAGCTGCTAGGTTGAGTGATCTTGGAGAGTATTGGCGGTCATACAAGTATGAGTTACATATTGGTTGGAGGAGCAGAGTGGGTACTGAGTTAGAGGGTGTACCCACAAACCCTGACTGTCCAAAAAGTCAATATCAAAAAATGACCGCACATTGGAATACTGAACAGTATAAGGTACTACCCATCTTTACTGTTTTTTATATAAAATTTAATTTTTATTACTTGTATTGTTTTTTTGTTTCTTAGGAAGTGTCAGCGAAAAACAAAAAAAACAAAGATGAAATGACATATCTACACATATTGGGGCGCACTACAATGCCCGATAAAGAGAAGCGGCTGGTACGTTCATCTGAATTAAAATAATGTCCTTATTTATAACATGTCATCATAACTTATTCATGCTTTCCCTTGGTTAGTCCATGTCTTTACCTCAATGTTTGTGGGTCTTTGTTGCAACTCACTTCAATCCAATATTTTGCATTTATCATATATGGTTGTAATTCAAATTTGTGCACTTCTTATATGCAGCAAGCTGATTTGGGCATTGAAGGTCCTGTACCTCGTGCCAAATTATTCTGCTTCAGTAGGAAAAAAAAAGATGGAACTGCAGTTAATTCACAAACACAAGATAAAATTGTAAGTTTGTTTATTTATATTTCAAACATTTATACGAAATTCATAATTTAATATGTTTATAATTTCAACAGTCTGCCTTGGAGGCCATGGATGAGAAGGAAGCTGACAACTTAGGGCCAAAATGATCATTTCAGTCAGGTGTTAGGTGTGGAGCATCCAGGAAGAGTCCGTTGTAGACCAGGCAAAAACATTGTCCCCTCTAGGTATTGGTTATCATCAGACTCCTCTAAGGCCTCTGAGTTGGAAAGTGCGCGTGCTGAATTAGCTGCGACAAAGAAAATAGTATTAGAGGAGCGTGAAAAAAGTAAGCTGATGAATGAACATTTCATGAAAGCTCTGTCAGTTTTGAGTCAGTCACTACCATCAGAGGTTGCTGCCACTTTTCATTCATGTATGACATCAATGCGCTCTTTAAATAATGCCTCGGGTGATTCCCATGAGGGTCCTAGTGGCGATAACGGTGGTGGCGATAGAGCTGACGAGGATGTTGCTGATGATGTTGTTGGTGATGAGATTGCTGATGATGATGCTGACGGTGCGGTTGGTGATGATGTTGCTGTCGATGTTGCTGCTGATGATGATGATGCTGGACATGAGGATGACAGTGATGGCGATGGGGGGGATATTAATCCCCTCCATTTTTGACTTAGCAGAGAGACGTGTGTTGGAGTTTAATGTTTTTTTTTGTATTGGTGGACTGCTTGTATGTGAATTTCTTTATGCAATGAAATGCATTTTGGATTAAGTTTTCATCAGGGGTGTTATTTGTCAGTTATTTAGGTAATTTTCACATGCCATTCTGTTTACTCCTTGTTTTTTCATGAACTTTCTGCAGGGGGAGGTGGGGGGGGGGTGGGCAGGGGGGGAGGGGGAGGGGGGCTGGGCAGTGGGAGGGCTGGGCAGGGGGGGAGGGGAGGGGGAGGGGGAGGGGGGAGGGGCAGTGGGGGGCTGGGCAGTGGGGGGCTGGGCAGTGGGGGGGGAGGGCTGGGCAGGAGGGGGAGGGGGAGGGGGAGGGGGGAGGGGGTGGCTGGGCAGGGTGGGGGAGGGGGGGGGTGCTGGGCAGTGGGGAGGGGAGGGGGGTGGCTGGGCAAGGGGGGAGGGGGGGGGGGCTGGGCAGGGGGGGAGGGGGTGGCTGGGCAGTGGGGGGGGGGTGGCTGGGCAGTGGGGGGGGCTGGGCAGTGGGGGGGGGGGGGGGGCTGGGCAGTGGGGGGGGGGGGGGGGCTGGGCAGTGGGGGGGGGGGCTGGGCAGTGGGGAGGGCAGTATGGAGGGGGGGGGAGGGGCTGGGCTGTGGGAATCCTGCACTAATAAGTGCGAGATCTCTACAACAGGTATGTTTTCCTAAAATTGTGGAATAAACCTCCCTACCATGCATCATTTTTCATTTGCATTTACACACTATATGAATGCAGGTTATTGGTCGTAAAATCATGGAGTTGACCCCCTTTTCATCCAACATATGAATGCAGGTGATATGTTTTAACTATTGACTCCACTGTATATTGATTTTTGTGGGTCATGTCTAAGAGTTGCTAGACATACTTTGATTGTTCTCATCCCAGCATAGCGATGAACCAAAATATTGGTGAATGTGCATGGGCTGATGGAATGAATGCCTTCAATTTACAAGCATGGAGAAGAAACTGACTGGTATTTCTTATCATCATATTCGGGCTTTTTATTCTGCATTTTAATCTGCACTTTAGTATTTTATTGTCATGTAGTAATAACAAAATTTCTATATGACATTTCATTGCTTATGAGTCTTATATATTCATTAATAATAATTCATGGTTTTATTTGTTGCATGTACAGACTGTAGCAAATTAAAGTATGATTACCAATCAGTGGTTTGCCATTCGATCTTTATCAAGGTGAGCTGACAAATCTATGTGCCAATCTAACACATCATTTGAGCTTATTCATGCATGACTCATCTATGTGAATTCTTCTTTGAGTTAAGAGTCTAGCTGAAACACACTTTAGATATTGGAATCATTGAACACACATGCACTCTGAAATTGGGCAGTGGGGGGGGGGGGCTGGGCAGTGGGGGGGGTGGGCAGTGGGGGGGGCTGGGCAGTGGGGGGGGCTGGGCAGTGGGGGGGGGGGGGCTGGGTAGTGGGGGGGGGGGGCTGGGCAGTTGGGCAGTGGGGGGGGGGGCTGGGCAGTGGGGGGGGCTGGGCAGTGGGGGGGGGGGGCTGGGCAGTGGGGGGGGGGCTGGGCAGTGGGGAGGGCAGTATGGAGGGGGGGGGGAGGGGCTGGGCAGTTGGGCAGTGGGGGGGGGGCTGGGCAGTGGGGGGGGCTGGGCAGTGGGGGGGGCTGGGCAGTGGGGGGGGGGCTGGGCAGTGGGGGGGGGGGGGGGGGGCTGGGCAGTTGGGCAGTGGGGGGGGGGCTGGGCAGTGGGGGGGGGGGGCTGGGCAGTGGGGGGGGGGCTGGGCAGTGGGGGGGGGTTGGGCAGTGGGGAGGGCAGTATGGAGGGGGGGGGGAGGGGCTGGGCTGTGGGAATCCTGCACTAATAAGTGCGAGATCTCTACAACAGGTATGTTTTCCTAAAATTGTGGAATAAACCTCCCTACCATGCATCATTTTTCATTTGCATTTACACACTATATGAATGCAGGTTATTGGTCGTAAAATCATGGAGTTGACCCCCTTTTCATCCAACATATGAATGCAGGTGATATGTTTTAACTATTGACTCCACTGTATATTGATTTTTGTGGGTCATGTCTAAGAGTTGCTAGACATACTTTGATTGTTCTCATCCCAGCATAGCGATGAACCAAAATATTGGTGAATGTGCATGGGCTGATGGAATGAATGCCTTCAATTTACAAGCATGGAGAAGAAACTGACTGGTATTTCTTATCATCATATTCAGGCTTTTTATTCTGCATTTTAATCTGCACTTTAGTATTTTATTGTCATGTAGTAATAACAAAATTTCTATATGACATTTCATTGCTTATGAGTCTTATATATTCATTAATAATAATTCATGGTTTTATTTGTTGCATGTACAGACTGTAGCAAATTAAAGTATGATTACCAATCAGTGGTTTGCCATTCGATCTTTATCAAGGTGAGCTGACAAATCTATGTGCCAATCTAACACGTCATTTGAGCTTATTCATGCATGACTCATCTATGTGAATTCTTCTTTGAGTTAAGAGTCTAGCTGAAACACACTTTAGATATTGGAATCATTGAACACACATGCATTCTGAATGTCCAATTTTTTTTTCCTGCTCGTTGGTTATTGGTTTTAATCTAGCTTCTTTCATTTGGTTGGCATTTCCGATCACTTTTGTGCTGAATATGTTTTCCATCTGTTGCTGGCAGGGGGACAAGCAGGACGACACCCTGCGGCGGTTACTCCTCCTTAGAGAAACATTGAATGGTTAGCTCTATAATTTTTCGTATTTCCTCATTCCTAAAATATATCTCCTCTCAGCGCTGCCTCTCATCCATCTTTCCACAAAACGTGCATAGCAGGTGGTACAAAAGCTCAATTCAACTGAAAACATTGGTTTGGAATTGTATGGCATATTTTATTCCTCTAGGTATTCCTACACATTTCTAGATCTCCAAACCTCACCGAATTAGGTATATCAGGGGTCATCCAATCCTCTATTCATCACAGATTACCATTCATTTCTTTAAATCTTCTGAGAAAACATCCTCTCATGTTGTCCATATCATCCTATTTGAAACTAAGTGGAAGATGTTGCCCCGCGAATGTCGCTGGACCGGGCCAACACGCTGCGGTCACACTGCGGTCACGCCGCGGTCACGCCGCGATTTGGCCCTGCTCCAGGATGACACCCTGCGGCGGTTACTCCTCCTTAGAGAAACATTGAATGGTTAGCAGGGGGAAGGGGGGGGGCTGGGCAGTGGGAAGGGGGGGGCTGGCAGGGGGAAGGGGGGGGGGCTGGGCAGGGGGGAGGGGGGGGGGGGGCTGGCAGGGGGAAGGGGGGGGCTGGGCAGTGGGGAGGGGGGGGGGGGGGGGCTGGGCAGTGGGGAGGGGGGGGGTGCTGGGGAGGGGGGGGTGCTGGGCAGTGGGGAGGGGTGCTGGGCAGTGGGGAGGGGGGGTGCTGGCAGGGGGACAAGCAGGACGACACCTTGCGGCGGTCACGCCGCGGTCACGCCGCGGTCACGCCGCGGTCACGCCGCGGTCACGCCGCGGTCACGCCGCGATTTGGCCCTGCTCCAGGACGACACCCTGCGGCGGTTACTCCTCCTTAGAGAAACATTGAATGGTTAGCTCTATAATTTTTCGTATTTCCTCATTCCTAAAATATATCTCCTCTCAGCGCTGCCTCTCATCCATCTTTCCACAAAACGTGCATAGCAGGTGGTACAAAAGCTCAATTCAACTGAAAACATTGGTTTGGAATTGTCTGGCATATTTTATTCCTCTAGGTATTCCTACACATTTCTAGATCTCCAAACCTCACCGAATTAGGTATATCAGGGGTCATCCAATCCTCTATTCATCACAGATTACCATTCATTTCTTTAAATCTTCTGAGAAAACATCCTTTCATGTTGTCCGAACCAGATCATCCTCATCCTCTGCACATGTCCTCTGAACCGGATCAGCCTGTTGTGATAGAAATTCAATGTCTGCTTTTGACTGAATTTCACACCAAACCAAGAGATAATAAATGAGTCAAACAATCAGACAAATGGTTTAGGTTCTTTTTCCTCTGCTCACTACACCTATGACTCTAAAACTCTGGATGCCACTGGCACTGCTATAAAAACCAGAAAACTCTCCACTAATCTAAACGTCATTCATACCACTGGTTGTCCTATAAAAAATAGGAATCCTCATATTAGTCTAAAGTCTCTTTAGGCTAAGGCACAAACAAAACACACTAACATGGATAAACAAGGTACCTTGACACTGGAACCTATAAAACATACAAAAGGAAGCAGGGGGAAGGGGGGGGCTGGCAGGGGCAGGGGCAGGGGGGGCTGGTAGGGGGCTGGCAGGGGGACAAGTAGGGGGAAGGGGGGGGGGGCTGGCAGGGGCAGGGGCAGGGGGGGGGGGGCTGGGAGGGGGACAAGCAGGGGGAAGGGGGGGGGCTGGCAGGGGGACAAGCAGGGGGAAGGGGGGGGGGCTGGCAGGGGCAGGGGGGGCTGGTAGGGGGACAAGCAGGGGGAAGGGGGGGGGGGCTGGCAGGGGGACAAGCAGGGGGGAGTGGGGGGGCTGGCAGGGGGACAAGCAGGGGGAAGGGGGGGGGGGCTGGCAGGGGCAGGGGGGGGGGGCTGGTAGGGGGACAAGCAGGGGGAAGGGGGGGGGCTGGCAGGGGGACAAGCAGGGGGGAGTGGGGGGGCTGGCAGGGGGACAAGCAGGGGGGAGGGGGGGGCTGGCAGGGGGAAGGGGGGGGGGGGGGGGGGCTGGGCAGTGGGGAGGGGGGGGGGGGCTGGGCAGTGGGGAGGGGGGGGGGCTGGGCAGTGGGGAGGGGGGGGTGCTGGGGAGGGGGGGGTGCTGGGCAGTGGGGAGGGGTGCTGGGGAGGGGGGGGGTGCTGGGCAGTGGGGAGGGGTGCTGGGCAGTGGGGAGGGGGGGTGCTGGCAGGGGGACAAGCAGGACGACACCTTGCGGCGGTCACGCCGCGGTCACGCCGCGGTCACGCCGCGATCACGCCGCGGTCACGCCGCGGTCACGCCGCGGTCACGCCGCGGTCACGCCGCGGTCACGCCGCGGTCACGCCGCGGTCACGCCGCGGTCACGCCGCGGTCACGCCGCGGTCACGCCGCGGTCACGCCGCGGTCACGCCGCGATTTGGCCCTGCTCCAGGACGACACCCTGCGGCGGTTACTCCTCCTTAGAGAAACATTGAATGGTTAGCAGGGGGAAGGGGGGGGGCTGGGCAGTGGGAAGGGGGGGGGGCTGGCAGGGGGAAGGGGGGGGGCTGGGCAGGGGGGAGGGGGGGCTGGCAGGGGGAAGGGGGGGGGGGGGGTTGGGCAGTGGGGAGGGGGGGGGCCTGGGCAGTGGGGAGGGGGGGGTGCTGGGGAGGGGGGGGTGCTGGGCAGTGGGGAGGGGTGCTGGGCAGTGGGGAGGGGGGGTGCTGGCAGGGGGACAAGCAGGACGACACCTTGCGGCGGTCACGCCGCGGTCACGCCGCGGTCACGCCGCGGTCACGCCGCGGTCACGCCGCGGTCACGCCGCGGTCACGCCGCGATTTGGCCCTGCTCCAGGACGACACCCTGCGGCGGTTACTCCTCCTTAGAGAAACATTGAATGGTTAGCTCTATAATTTTTCGTATTTCCTCATTCCTAAAATATATCTCCTCTCAGCGCTGCCTCTCATCCATCTTTCCACAAAATGTGCATAGCAGGTGGTACAAAAGCTCAATTCAACTGAAAACATTGGTTTGGAATTGTCTGGCATATTTTATTCCTCTAGGTATTCCTACACATTTCTAGATCTCCAAACCTCACCGAATTAGGTATATCAGGGGTCATCCAATCCTCTATTCATCACAGATTACCATTCATTTCTTTAAATCTTCTGAGAAAACATCCTTTCATGTTGTCCGAACCAGATCATCCTCATCCTCTGCACATGTCGTCTGAACCGGATCAGCCTGTTGTGATAGAAATTCAATGTCTGCTTTTGACTGAATTTCACACCAAACCAAGAGATAATAAATGAGTCAAACAATCAGACAAATGGTTTAGGTTCTTTTTCCTCTGCTCACTACACCTATGACTCTAAAACTCTGGATGCCACTGGCACTGCTATAAAAACCAGAAAACTCTCCACTAATCTAAACGTCATTCATACCACTGGTTGTCCTATAAAAAATAGGAATCCTCATATTAGTCTAAAGTCTCTTTAGGCTAAGGCACAAACAAAACACACTAACATGGATAAACAAGGTACCTTGACACTGGAACCTATAAAACATACAAAAGGAAGCAGGGGGAAGGGGGGGGGGCTGGCAGGGGCAGGGGCAGGGGGGGCTGGTAGGGGGCTGGCAGGGGGACAAGCAGGGGGAAGGGGGGGGGGGGGGCTGGCAGGGGCAGGGGGGGCTGGTAGGGGGACAAGCAGGGGGAAGGGGGGGGGCTGGCAGGGGGACAAGCAGGGGGAGGGGGGGGGGCTGGCAGGGGCAGGGGGGGGCTGGTAGGGGGACAAGCAGGGGGAAGGGGGGGGGGGGGCTGGCAGGGGGACAAGCAGGGGGGAGTGGGGGGGCTGGCAGGGGGACAAGCAGGGGGGAGGGGGGGGCTGGCAGGGGGAAGGGGGGGGCTGGCAGGGGGGCAGGGGGGGCTGGCAGGGGCAGGGGGGGGCTGGCAGGGGGAAGGGGGGGGGGGCTGGCAGGGGGGCAGGGGGGGGCTGGCAGGGGCAGGGGGGGCTGGCAGGGGCAGGGGGGGCTGGCAGGGGGAAGGGGGGGGGGGCTGGCAGGGGGAAGGGGGGGGGCTGGCAGGGGGGGCTGGCAGGGGCAGGGGGGGGCTGGCAGGGGCAGGGGGACAAGCAGGGGGGGTGGCAGGGGGACAAGTGGGGGGGGGGGGGGCTGGCAGGGGGACAAGCAAGGGGCAGGGGGGGGGGGCTGGTAGGGGGACAAGCAAGGGGCAGGGGGGGATGGCAGGGGGACAAGCAGGTGGCAGGGGGGGGGCTGGCAGGGGGACAAGCAGGGGGGGCTGGCAGGGGGGGGGGGCTGGCACAAATTTTTGCTAGATGTTTTTATTTCCATGGCTTTTATTGATGTTTTAATGCATTTTAATTTATGTTGTGCAGCTTGAAAGTTTCTTTTATTATTAAATTCCTGTCTCCAAATCACTATTCTTGTTGAACATCTTTAATGCAATATCCATTATTCCCATTGTGCTGGTAGTATCTGTATTGCTTCATTTTTTCCCTGCGGTTTCAAGCTATAGCCATGTAATGTTTTCAATGCCTATAATTAGACTTATTTTTAACTTGCACATTGTTCCATGTAGGATGATCAGAAATTTGTTAAGCGGAAAACAGAACTTGGCGGAACTTTCTCAATTGCAAGCTGCATACTTTTTGTTCTTATATTTTGTCTTCAGGTAGAATTGTAGAGCCTGCTGCCAGGCCTGTGTTGATGCAGGGGACATTGCAAATACCCACGGTTCATTTGAACCGTGGAAATATCCTGGCGCTGGAAACATCTGTACCCACGGTTCACTTGAACCGTGGGTATATTCTGCAGCTGCAAAAAAGTATACCCACGGTTATAAAACCGTGGGAATACATATATACCCACGGTTCAAGTAAACCGTGGGTATATTCTGGAGCTGCAAAAAACTATACCCACGGTTTTATAACCGTGGGTATACATATATACCGGAGCTGCAAACTATACCCACGGTTTAATGAACCGTAGGTAATATAAAAATTTCTGGGTCTATACCCACGGTTTTTTAAAAACCGTGGGTATAGGGCTATTGCGACGGCATTCCAGCCCGCGGTTGGCGAAACCGTGGGTATACCCTATACCCACGGTTTCAAGGGCTATACCCACGGTTTCAAACCGTGGGTATAGGTGCAATTTCCAGTAGTGAAATATGACTATACTTTGGAGTGAACCTAGTCCAGAAAGAGTCTCTATCCACTGTGATAATATTTTGAGTAATTGTTGACTACTATGATGGTTTGTTTATTGAACCGAATCCACTATGATAGTCTAGGGAGTAAACCATGAATAGTATGATGGTATGAGGATTGACACAAATCCACTATTATAGTCTTGGAAATGTTCCTTCACTACTAAAAAAATGATATTTTTTTTATTATGTGTATTCTAAATTCTTATAAATTATGCTACTATTATGATCATATGTATTGTGTTCAATTATTTTTATATGATCCATGTCAACAAAACTCTCAATATTTATTCCATGACTTAGTTTTATGATCTATGGTATATAGGGTATTATTTTAAATGGTTATTCTCATGTTATTCTACAACGATCATTGATATAACCCTTGTTTACCCTTACTGAGAATATGAGCTCACACGTTCTTATATTCCCATTTTCCTAGGTTATAAAGATGTTTTTATGTATGATGTGTCTAAGAAGGTATATATTTATGATAAACTAAGAGGGATATGATGTAGATCTTTTATGATCATGATTTTTAGGTATCCACATTTTCAAATAGACATAACGTTTATAGTCCTTATGCATGTATTTTTGAAATGTAATGAATATTCATATAAAAATATGTAATATTTATGTTTGAAAAGTTTTGTCACTATAACCAATGAAAAAAACATATTACATGTATGTTTGGTTCATTCATATCTGATCTATGAATAAAACACTAAATAAATAGCCACAACATATCTCGTTAATGATCACTCTACCATAAAATAAAAATAAAATAACCACAATCCCATGACCTTGGTAAATTGGAATTTTACTAGGAAATGTGTTTGTGAAAAACAATCCTATTGTATGTTCCACGTTTGGATTAGAACTATCATCATCAACCATAACAGAGATCACATGATAAAAGAAAAATAATCTGATACAATTTAGAACACCCAAACACTTGATTTTTGGCCTAATATGAAACAACATTAACCTCAAGAATTTATTGATATGCACAAAATCTTATCAACCAAGTATGATTTTTTTTACCAATGTTTGTGTAGATAAAACTATATATATTATACTAATTAATAATACATAAATAACAAAACAATATTCATCAATAAATTAAATAATAATACATATATTTAATGAATGTAATAAAATAAACCAAACAAATAGGATCAACTAGAATTCTATAAAAAATTGAGCCCATAAAGGTTATATATATACATTATAATAGATTTAATAATTGTATAATAATTAATATAATACAAAAAAACCAAAACAATATATAAAGATATGCTACTAAAAACTCATCATCCTCTCATTATTCACATATTCATCCCCCTTAAGTTGTTTCAACTTGATTACCTATATAACCTATGTCATGATATGCTTGTCAAACGTTAGTTATGTATGCCTAATAAGGTACACATGAAGGGTGTGAGTATAAATTTACTCCCATGAACTAGTTAATCATATAATTACCTGATTTCTAAGAAATATTTTATTAATTACATACCCAATACCTTTTCTTTTTAGAGTTTCTGATAATTAGTAAAAGCTATTACATATCAAAACCAATTATTTTCCTTATAAATAGTAAGTGTTTCACTAATACAAACTCAATAAATTATACACTTTCTTTTTTATTAGAAAAAATATTATACTTGGAGCTAGAATTCATAATCATCCATACTCATCCCTAAGCTGATTGAAATTTATTTGAAAATGTGGGATGGGAATAAAACATATTTAGGGGTATAAAAGAAATGAAAACCCTCATTAGGCACTTTATATATAGGAAAATACTTGAAAGTTACTTCTTCTAAATAGAAGACTTTGAGATAAAAAAATATAAAATAACATTTAAACATGAAATCAAGTAATTTTATAAAAAAATATCCTTAAAAAATCTCATAATAAATAATAAATGAAATAAATCAATCAAGAAGGTTTTGGGAACATTATATTTATATCACCTATAATCAATCATAATAGAATAACTTGACCAGTTAAATTATAATAAGCCCATAATAGAATATCTTAAATTGTGAATTATAACACCATAAATTCATAATATAATAACTTGACCATTTTACTCGAACAATATAAAACCTTAATGGAATTAAGTAACCAATTAATTACAAAATCTTATATTAAAATAATGAATCAATACCCAGTGAAATAGAGGGATATATCAAAACCAAATGATAATATATATAATTTCTCGGAACTGTTTATGTTCCCTTTAAATTGTTCTATAAAAAATTATTTTGAACCATTAGTGATTAGTCTTTTGAAATGTTTGGTTATTTTTAGTGAGGGTTTTTAATAATCTCTTTGAGTATTTAAAGAAATCAAGAATTATAAAATTAATGTAATTGTTTTTGGGAATGTCCAAGTACTTTTAAGATAAGGCCACCATTAGTGAAAGGTATAGAAAAGGTGTCATGGTTTTATGACAACCATTGATGTAATGTTGATAAAAGTGTCTAGTGACCTATTATTGTGGATACATTGGTCTATTACGGCTGGGACACATGAATGTAAGGTTCATAAATGACATCATAATGTTGATAAACATGTGTGTATATTTTGTAATGGAATTATTATGGATTGGAAACATTTTAAAAGGCTCCATGGAGACCTTTTTATGGTTCATGACATTGTGAAGGAAGAAAGAGAATATACATTATTAAATTATTTTTTATTAAATCTAAAAAATATAATTGTCTCGATAAAAAACCATGAATAAAGTAATAATTTAAGGTTCATAGAGATTTTAACTTAAAATGTTTTAAATTATTTTTCTTGATAGGTTATTATTTTTCAGAAATTATTTTAACATGATAATTATAATAACCCAAGATTGAGGTGAGTTTCCATTAACTGTTATGCGAATAATACACACACAAAATGTGGGAATATAAATGAAGTAAACAATGAATAGAAATTAAGTTGATAATTGTGAGATATGACCTTATAATATAATGTATCAATGAGAGAGGTAAGAAATAAAGAACATGATTTGTACTCTCTACCTCTATATTTTTAAGAGATAGAAGAAAGATGATTTCTATTATATTGATCTAGAAACGTTCTACAGAGGAGCAATGAGATCATTTTTGGGAATCTATTCTCTAATTCATGAAAAATGACCATAAAGAACATTTGAATAGAACAATGTGGAAATTAGGATATTGACTTTTTTTATTAATTTGAGAGTCATTTAGGTACATATATTATATTTTATTCTAATTATTTTTTATTCACTCTAATGATCCAACACCGTAATAATAGAGGATGGAACATTAGAAGACTTTTTGTAATATTGTAAACAATTTCATTAAAAATATTGTTTTATTTAATGTTCAAGGATATTAGTTTCCAATGCTTTGTACTATCCCTTAAATAGCTTAACAATAGTCAATAATTTATGTTTTTGATCTCTTTTAATCTCTAAAATATTAGTTATAATCCATGTCTTTGAAAACAAACCAAACATGGTGTTGATTAGGCTCTCACATTGGGGAAAACCGTTGTAAAAACTATCATATTGATTCTATTTTCTTTATATTTTTACATATAGTATATGATGTTCTATGAATAGTGGATTAAGACTATAACGGTTCATTAGGGTTTAGTTCTTAAAAATAATGAATTTATAAAAACATTTTCTATTGATTTACCTCCTATTGGAAGACTAATTTATAAAGATACTTCATGTGGTAATAGATCCATATTCCCCCTTAAGATCCCACTCAAACAAAATTATATGATGGAAGGTCAAAGTTCTATGAATATTAGATTCATTCCATTTTTTATGGGAAATGTTTTCATTTATGAAATAATCAAATTCTACCTTATATGTTGTCGCATGTTTTGAGACATATTGATACTATTACTACAGGATATCCACTGATTATCATAGGTGGAGATTTGAAATTTACTGAGAAGATTAACCATGATATCAATGGGAAGTAAGGGAATGCTATATTATCATCTATTTTATATTGTGTTCAAACCAATGTAATGGGTTTGTAGATACCCAGAAATTTTGATAAAAAAAAAAACAGGAATGAAGTGAACATCAATTCCAGAGAAGAAAATTATAGATGTGTTGGTCCATATTTGAAGATATCAGAATGGATAAGTATTAAACTAATGATAGTTATTTCACCAAGTTAAATGAAATAGTTTTTCTTATCAATGGATTTGGGGAGAATTCTAAATACTATAATTTTTTTTAAAAATTAATGTGGAAATTTCTAGATATATTTGACCCAAATGTTTCATCTAATGAATTCATTTATAATATCCCCCTTTATGAGATTCATAATACTCTTCCTAATCATGAAATAATAAAAAAAGTAATTTTCAAGAATAAATCTAAAGTGGATATGGAATTTAAGTCCATTAAAAAATTTAAGATAAATTAATAGGTAGTGGTGTATTATAGTGTAAAATAGGATGATAATGAATTTTATGAATAATGAAGGAAATTTATGGATTTTATATCAAAAAATAGGAAAATGTAATGGAAAGTATAAAGGGAAACTCCCACTAAAAATATTTAATAGTGGAATTATAAGATATATTTTTTAGATGGTCTAGTATGAAATAATATTGTAGAGTCTTTCAAGAAATAGGATAAATATGATCCTAATATAAATTTAAAAATAATACAATTCAAATAATATAAGAAGTTGGATGATTTCCTAAAGAGAATATAGAGAAGAAGGAAATAGAGTATGTTGAGTAAGGAGGAAGATTCTAGTGTTATCTATAGTAATGATTATAAATATAACTATAAAATAGTGTATTAAAACATCATGGAACATGTTAAGAAAACGTAATATGGCTTAAGCAGTGAAAGAGAATAAAAAGGATATATAACTTATATGGTGCACATGTTGACAACTGAACTCAAATTTTTTCTTGATAGAAATATTAAACTGAAGAAAAAATACAATTATCTTAAATGGGATTTGTGAAAGATAAATAAAGGTTAATATGATATTTTTATTATATAAAATGATCTCATTGAGGATATCAAGATTTATAAATGGGAAGTGGATGAGAAGGACAGAATCATCAATAAATTATAGAAGATGATGGTAAAATAAGAAGAAATTATTAAAAAATTAAATAAAAGTTTATTAAGGATGAGAAGAACCATATAAATATGAATAATGTATTTGATGGAGCTATTAAAGTGAAACATGAGTAATCATAGGGTGTTCAGACATCTTATGCATCAATTCAAGTAAAATCTAAACCTATTGTATAAAAAATTTTAAATATACTTTTGCTAACCCTAAAAGTTATATATCCACATATGAAAAAACATGGGTTGTGAAAAACACTCAAGAGATGAATATTTTAGATTAGGTTATATAGAATACTCAAAATAAGAAAGGTTTTTATAGACCTATTAGAAAAGGCTAATATCGTGCTAAGAAAACAAAACAAATATTTAAACATAAAGGCAATAGATTTAAATAAAAATGGGTTCAAGGACTGTTGTTGGTGAAGTGGTTCCAATGGTAATAAAGATGATGTTATCTCATATAGTGTCTATGTCCCCTGTAATCATAGAGGTACATAATATATTGAGATATACTCAGATAATATATGAAATATATTTATGAGGATACATATAGTAATACCTGTCAAACATAGGCAAAAAAGGCATGAGGAGATCTACAAAAGATGTGAATAATAATGATAACATATATAAGAATGTAATAATATGATTCCCAGTTAATAAAAATTCATTACTATGGAAAATAAGATGAAATAGAAAACCAATGATAATAATATACTCATTGTTGAAGTGTCTCATATAGTATTTAAGGGAAGGATGTAGTTGATCCTTGATAATAGACGCTAATTAAAAATGGAAAGAGATACAAGGATTCTAAAAAATATTGAAGAAAATTATGGTGGCATAGCAATTTTTTGTTGTGAAATATCTTGAATGATAAAAGGTAGTGGAACAACTAAAACTGTGGACTTAAAACTGCAATAAAATGATGGATTATTTGTATATAGGATCAAATATAATCTGTGGAGTGTGATGAAGTTGTATGACGATGATAATGAGTTATTTGTTAGTAGAAAAACTTATTTAAAAATTGGAATCATATATGGTAAGATTATAACTTTGCTTTAGAGGAATGGTGATAATATCATTGGGTTAGAGATTCAAGAAATGCTTGATACTTGAGTACAATAAATAAAAACTGTGGAATAGAAGATTGAGTTATTTTTTTAGATAAATTTCATTAGTATTTCGATGTAAAATATATTATTGTATTTTCCAAACTTAAAAAGAGAAAGGGAAGATGTTTTTTGACATCATACAAAGAAAATATTACTCATGGAAGTCATAAAAGAGTGGAAATTCATTACATAAAAAATATTTAGTTGATAAGATCAGTTTTTTTTTGGACCCATGAGACACAAATAAACTCAAGGTCGTCGTTATTTCATTATATTTGATTATTATTATTTCAAAATTAAAATTGTGATATTGGAAAAAAATATTAGTGTATGTATTCCAAAAATTTAGAATAATAATTTATAAATAGTTATATATGTGTGTTAAAAAGTCATATTTGATAATGAGAAATAGTTTAGAAGTATACAATTTGAAACCTGAGAAGAAAACCTAGTGAAAATAATCATTAAAACACTCAATATAAACCCCAATAAAGTGGAGTTTCTGATAGAATATATAAGATCTTAGTAGATATGTGAATAAAAGTGTTTTTATAATATGGTTTCAAAAAAATTTACATGAGTGAATCTATTTGAATAATTTTTCATATTTAGAATAGATTTTTACAAAAAGTATATTCCTAAATCAATTCCAATTTAATTAGGTCTAAAATAAATCAATTTTTTTTAGAAATTTATAATGTTTTAGAGTAACTTCGATGTTAAAATTAAAATATATATATTGGGAAAATTGGACGAAAATGATATGAAGATGATCTTTTTGGGATATCTACCAAATAAAAAAGGATTTTTTGTAAGAACAAAAGGATTCGTGAAGTTATTAAATTTTTTGATGTGAAAATTATTAAAAATATACCTTTATATAATGCTCTAGTTGAATAATTTTTAATGATTAAAATGAAATTAGTCTGATAAATTATGAAAAGTGAAGTACTTTAAAAGTAGAATATGAATTGTAGTTTGATGAGTTGAACAAAATTAGACTGTTTATGAGGATGAGGCTATAGATATTGAAAAAATATTGTAAAAAAGGATAAAGAATCATATTTATCTATAGAATATTATTCCCAATTAGTCAGAACAAGTGAAGACTAGATGAATGCAATAGTGTGAAATCTAAACAAGATTAATCTCTCAAGTAGATCCACATTCAGTAGCTGGATAATTGTACTATTGATAATGGATTGAGGATATGGATAATTATTTGCATCCAATCAACCCTAATTCTACATGGTACCTTGTTCCAAGATCCAATAACAATAACTTCATTGGAATAAAATTGACATTTTGGAACAAGCTAAATGATCAAGGAAGGGTTTTTAGGGATAATTCAATATTGGCATAAAAAGTGTACTCTCAAGTATATGGGTTATATTTTAAATATATTTTTATCGAAATGTATGGGTATAGGATATTTTTTAATAGTATATCACAAAGACAGTGAAAAATATTTAATTATTAAATTCAAATCTTCCATCTTGAATATAGAGTATCAAGAGGAGGTGTATATAGGGAAAAATGTAGTTTTGGTTCATGATAATGATGAATCAACGGTTAGTAAACTAAATATGCACTTATATTTAGTAAATAAGACACCAAGGGTTCTATATTCAAGTCCTGGTATAGACTCACTGAGGAAAATGTTTAAAGAAACATATACATCACATAGATGGAATCATAAGATCTTTTAATTTACAGATATGTTGATGAAATCAACATTTCAAGTTACTAAGAAATAACATTCAGATAATCTTACAAAACAACAAAGCAACATTTTGAGATTCCCATTCTTGGAGATCTAGGATTCTTTGTGGTGTTATAATTATTTCAAGGAGAGAATTTTATTTTATTATCCTAATAGAAGTAATATGGTGTACTATAAATGAATTTCATTATTAAGGATTAAAATCCATTGTATACACCCACTAAATTATGAATGATGTCATTAATGATACAAAAGGTGAGAGTGAAAATTAGAGATAGTTCATAGAATTAATTGGAAGCATCGTTTTTCTAACAACATATAGACCATACATTGTTTGTGTTATGATTCATTATGCTAGATATGAAAGTGATCCAAAATAGACACATACCATTTCAACTAAAATACCTCTCTGATATATCAAAGTAACTATGATTTAGGGAATATTATACAATATATTAAGTAATGTGATTATATTTACGTTTATAGATATAGAGTGGGTAGGTGATTGTGATGATATATGGTCCAATTTAGGTGGAATATTTCTAATAGAAGATATTTGTGTGATTTAGAACTACAAACTCATAAATTAGGGACATTAAGTACCATAATGGCTATATATATGGCCGTAAAAAGTGATTCAATTAAATGTTTTGGTCAGTGTATTGGATTATTTAAATGTAAAAGTTGGTGGAACACTCAAAACTCATTATGATAATAAAATTGTTAATGAAAATTCAAAAATAATAATAATAAATTATGGGCTAAAAATATTAATATAAAATTTTATTTCATTAAAGAGAGGGTGTAAATGCTGAAAAAATAATAGAATTTTTTTACTTAATATTGATTTTTTAATATTTTCACTATGTTTTTTCCTTAGGGAATATTTAAGACTTTGTGGATAAATAGGAATGTCCATCCCCTACCATGACATTAAGAATCATTTTGAGGGCCCTAAATAATTCATGGAATTCGTTATCAAAGGGGAGGAATGAAGGGAACAAATATTTTTTTTGGAATTATCTATCAATTTGAGAGTGGTACATTTTATATCCTTGGTGTGGTCTATGATTGATATGGATATCATATTAATACTTATCCAATATGATTCTTGACACCAAGACATGGATTTATCTCAGAAAAACCTCTTTAACATATGGTGTGAAGTGATGTTCATTATCACCAGAAAAAAGGATATGACTTTTTTCACATGGATGAAAAGTTAGGTTTAAAGGGGAAATTTGAAATAATTGATCAAGGTTTAAAACAAATCCATAGAGGATACTGATGTTCCCTTTGAACTATTAGAGAAGTTTTCTTTCTTATAAACCATTATTGAGTGGTTTTGTAAAATTTTTAAATGTGTCTAGGAATATCTTTCTAGAATATATATGTGTATTCAATGTAATATGTAATTATAAAATTATGGTGATGAAATATGGCTATGTCATAGATTCTATAAATTTTATCCAATGAATAATGTATTATACAAAAAAGATTTTGTATTGTTAATACAAAAATCATGTTAATAATGATACAACAATAATTGTAATGTTGATACAACCATAGCCATAAGGTTGATAAATGTTTCTAATAACCTTGTATGGTTGATACATCAGTCTCATATGTTTAAGGTTCATAAAGGGATTTGTAAGGTTGATAAGCATGTGAATATAGTTAATATAAGACTTTTTAAGGTTGGGGAAACCTTCATTAGTTTATACAAAGAAAATAATAGGGTTCATGACATTGTAAAATTTTGAGAAATTTATGAATATACATCATATGGTTATTTACTACACAGAAACTATGAAATATCATTGGCTTGGTCAACAACCTTGCTTCAATAAAAAATATAAGAGATATTGATTCATATTTTAATGTAGTTTAAATATGGAAGGATCATGGGAGACTTTCATGGAGATTTAAAAATCAAGTCTTTAAAATTATTATTTTTTATCAATCTGTTTAAGTCTTGTATCTATAGAATTGTAATAAATTGATACAAAGGAGAGTTTTCATTTACTTTTATGGTAATAATATTCATATGAACTGTCAGAGTTAAAAAAGAATGTAAATGAGTTTTAGAATTGAGAGATCTTCCTAGATACTCTATTGTATCAAAGACAGAGTGATAGAACAACTTAAAATCAAATATTGGACTCCATCTATGTATTATGGAGAGGTTGAGGCAATATGATTCTACTACCATAAATCTAGGAATGGATTAGTTATGAGGATAGATGTATTTTTTTTTTTTGCATGAATGGTCTCATTCATGAATAAAACATCCTCAATAATATGAGAAAATAATCATACTCATATTTTAATTTCTTGTCCTTCAGGCAGTAAAAAATCATTTTAAATAAAATATTTCTTTTGATGTAAAATAATATTGAAGTAATCTAATGATCTAATTCATTAAATATTAAGGATGAAATATTTTAATGTTGAAGGTATAAGGGTAAAAGTTTCCACTCGTTTTTTCTATTCAAATTAAGGGGTTCCACATACCCTTTATTTTTACTTTTGCTTTGATAACTTACTAGGATTCATGGAGTACACATACCCTCTCTTGTAATGACTATTTTATTAATGATTATTCAGGTTTTAGAACATGACCAGCACCTAGAAAGGATTCATCTGAAAAATTGTGGCAATATATTTTTAAATTTCTTATAAGATATTCATTTTTGTCTCATTTTTATATATGGGTGAGGAAATTCTATAAAGATTGGATTGCAACTCTAATAATTTATGAGGTTAAAATAATGAAAATGAATGAATTTTTAAAATCATGTAGTACTAATTCAACCCACCAGTAGTATACTATTTAATATGTATAATTCAACCATAAATTGAATAAAACACATAGGATATTATATTTCACTATTAAACCCATAAAATGTTATATTTGAACTCAACAACATAATTTTTTTTTGAATTAAGACTTATGGATAAGAAATATCATTTTTTTATTTTAAAAATATTTATTTTAATGTAAATATATCATAAAGAAATGTTAATTAAAATTACTTTGTAAAAGAATGAAATAATAAATATGAAACTTAAAGAAGAATATTGCTGAATATTCTGGTAAATGTTTATCATGTAAACAGAATTTAAAATAAAAAAAATTTCATGCATTTTAGAATAATAGAATATGCCTCATGTAGAAAACATGAAAATAAATAAATTTAATTTAATTAAAATATAGTCATGGTTAATATAAAATGACATTAAATAATCATATAAGCATAAATCAGTTCATTTTCAGTTGAAAAAAGTTAATATGAACATGGAGTAGAAAGACGTGAGAAAAAGACTTCAAAATTTTTAAAGTAACAGTTTAAAGAGAAAACCACTTTCCCTATGACCCAACATGCTTTTTATATCCTCTTAACCCTTCAATAATAAAAATAAATTTATTAATACTTGATTAATAACCCTTATTATTATTATTCCTCTTTGTTCATTCATTACCATGTTACACTCCATTACTAAATTATTGTTGTTCACGTCAATCTTTTTGAGGTCGATTAGTTCATAATCTATAAAATTTAAATAATATAATTGAAATGGTTAAAAATCTTTGTATACTGATTATATAATCTCCAAAAATGTATCTTTATTTTGTATATATCATTTTATAATCAATATTTTTAATATATCATAAAATAGTTAGAATTGAAACAAGCTTCCTCGATAGAAATATTTTTGATGGTTTAAAATGACTATGGTTGTTTACAATTAATTTCTTTATTATGATGGTTATTTTTTAATTAAATAAAATAATATTTAAATATATTTATTATTAATTTTATATTCTATTATGAAATAACTTTTTATGAATATAAATAGAGGTACTATGTTTATGAATAAGTCGTCATTTACTTCGGTAGTGTAAAACCATTATGCTGAACAATTTTTTTTAATGAGTTTAAAAGTAGAGATTCCCCAATGAATATTTTGTTTTTATAAATAAATATTAAAATTAATAAAAATTATATAATTAAATTTAATGTTAAATAATTTCATTAAAAAGAGTAATAGGAAAATTATAATGAAAAAAAATCATTTTTTGGAAACCCTTATTTTGACATATTAATGACTAATAAAAGGAGTTATATGAGAGGTAATAAATGATATATAATTATTTTTTGATAAAAATAATCATATTACACGGTAATAAAATCATTTCTTTAAAAAACTAATGTTTAAAAAAAATACACAAATAATCTTAAATCAGAAATGAGAAAGTGTCCTGGAAACTCTTACCTTGCTCATTTAATCACCACCTTTGTGATGAGCTTAAAGACTTCAAGGAATAAGATTTTTGAAATAAGAAAGACTTATAAAAATAGAAAGGTATGTTTTACAGTGATTAAAATTCAATGACTTCTTCAAATGTACTCAGTCTTTAAGGGATTGTAATGTAATTTTAAAATATCAAGTGACTCATTAATGGAAAATATATTATACGATAAATAATTAAACATATCAACATGACTCATGGAATGATTTTATGGATTTTAATTAATTTATAAATAATTTTTAACAATAAATACCAATTAATGTCATTTTATGGGTTATTTCATAATTTTACTTTAAAAATATACACATATCTATGAAATTAAAATTAAAATATTTAAATAATTTTTTTCTTATAATGTTTATCTCTAAAAAATTAAACCAAATAATTAATCCCAAAATTGTCATTTTTAATAATATTTACATTGAATTTTCTTCGGCTTCCACAAGTGTTGCATCAGCACTACGTAATCATTTTGGATAATTTTCCACTAATTTAATATTTTAAATAAACTAAAATATTAATTATATTTTATTATTTATCAATTAAATCACTTAAATTCATTTTAGTGTTTTCCCATTCTTATCATTACCATAAAAACAAATTTAATTTATTATTTTGGATTTTCTTACCGTACAAAATCACTAGGTAAAAAGTTTAATATTTATCTTGTTATATAATTCTAAATTAATATATATAATTTAAAATAATTTATCAATAATTATTTTTAACTCTTATAATTTTTGAAATACTTATACCTTCCTTTATACTATCTTAAAAGCACTGAATATGACTTTTCCAATGTCATGCAGGCACTACGTTAGTCCCAATAAATGTTTTCATATTTATCATGAAATAAACATTTTTTTAAAGGCAATGCTTCTTTTATTAAAAGCAAGAGAAGAAGAAAACAAAGAAAGAGTCCAGAAAAGAAATAGGGAAACCCCGATACAAGAAAGACTATTTTCTAACCTTTTTCAGCAGACGCTCGGTTAGCTTTCGTTCTTCTTCTCTAAAAGCATCAAGCTCCACTCTTCCACATCCTCCTCCCCGACCTTTCGATCTCCCTCTGCAAGCACTTGCCCTGCTCGCAAGTTCTTGAAGCCTTTTATGCAGTGTATCCGCATCAGTACTATCAGAACCTGTGTTATCCCCTGTTTCTTCCTCATCAGAAGGAGCATTTTTGGTCACCGGTGTCTTCATTTCTTCTGCAGTAGTCCTCTCAACTACCATTGCGGAAGCACACGGAGGCGATGTCTTCTTGTAGGGAACAAGTTGAAATCCTTCAGGATCAACAATTGGCTTTGCAGAAGAGTGACAAGCCTTAGAGATGACTGGAGAGTCATACTCTAAGGTTTGTTTACCTTTGCGATTCACAGAGGGAACCAATTTTTCTTGAATAAGTTGTTGATCAACCGCAATCTGTGCTTCTTCTTCTCTTGATTGTTCTTTTCCTTCGCTTGGAGTATCAACATGATGGACATTTTCATCATTCGTACAAATCTCAACCCAGGACTTCTTTAGCACATACCTTGGGTGAGCCTGGGCGATCGCCCATTTCATCAACCTTAGATGCCTCTTCATGAATGGCGCCTTGCTCCTCTTTCTCAGTAGGAATAGCAACCGTTCCCAGATCATCCATATTTTTACCCAGTTCTTTGTCATCCTCATGCAACAATTGTGGTTCAGCTTTCTGCGCAGAGGTAGTCTTGTTTTTCTTGAGACAATTATTGACATTGTGACCACACAAATCACAAAAGCTGGAAACTAAAGAACGTCGACAAGAAGCTGAGTCATGACCAATAATATTGCAGTCCTTATAGAATTTAGGCATTTTCTCATAAACGATCTTCAGCTCAATAATATCATCCTCAGTTGCTAGCATCACCTTATCAACAAGAGTCAAACCCAACTCAATCTCAACCATAAACCGAGCAAAGTGGCCAAAACGGGCAGCTTCTGTTTCCTTATCAATTTTTATTGGAATACCAATAGATAAGGCAATATCATACAATATTTTGGGGTGCCAGAGTATATAGTTTAAACCATAAACTCTAACCCAACAATGAGAAGTAGTGTTACCAACCTCCAAGGGATTGAACTTTTTGTCCCATTCACGCAGATGAACAATTTCAGGTTTGAGGGCAATGGATCCAAAGCTCCATGCTCGAACTTTTAGTTCATTCGTAGGGAAAAGCATATGAAAATATCCTCGACCAAGCCAGACACACTTCCATGATGAGAAACCTCAAATCGATGAAATACGTTCCTTGAGATCCTCAATTTTCAAGGGTAGTGAACCTTTTGGAAGAAACAGGCGAGCAATAATAGAGAACTCATCCATTTTAAGCCGCTCAGAGACCGCAATGGGATCCGCTTTGATATGCGCAATATTCCCTTTTCTTCGAATTGAGGAATCAAACCCGCCTTTGAGATTAGCAAAGGAACGAGCGCCACTGCTTTTTGGATGGATTGTCGCAGAAAAATCAGGAGCTGCTTACAGGGTTAGCTGCTCCATCAGAAACAGATCCATGCAGTGCTATGGAAATAGGCAAATCCGTCATGGAATCCTTGACAGCAGCCACAAAGGTGGCCTCGCGTTTGAGACCGCCCACTTCATTCACTTCTATCAGGGCAAAGCTCCCACCGCCAATTGCAACCGCAGAATCACCATTGTGACCAACCGGAGACAATCACGCGTCACAAGTCGCAACCGCAGCAGGTCCCAAAAACGCAGGAGATAAGCTTGCTCCACCAGACACGACCGCAGAACGACCTAACGGACCCTCCGGAGATGAGCTCGCCCTGCCATTCGCAACCTCAACAGGTCCAACCTTCGCCAGAGATGATCTCGCGCCTCCAACCGGAGAAAAGCTCGCGCCTTCAGTCGCAGCCGCAGCAGATCCCACCTCCGCCAGAGACGAGCTCGCTCCGCCAGACAAATGCGCGCAACCCGTGCTGCCTGTTCTTCGGCCTCCAACAAGATCGGGATTCACCTTCCCTGTACACAGATCACCGCACACTCCACTCGCCGGAGTATCTCTGTAACAATCGAACCTACCATGAGGGAGTAGATCCGCAACTGAAGCCATCCTCACCAAAACCCTAATCGCCGAATTGTAGAGAGAGAGAGAGTCGTCTCTCTCATCCCGCCTCCTCTCATGAAATAAACATTAATTTATGTTAATTAAATAATATTTTTTTTAAATTATAATGAAACATATGTTCCCAATGTTTCATAAATTATAATGTCATGTTTATATCATGTTTATGTTTTAAATGAAATGGTATTTGTAAAAAAATTTTTTTTTAACTATTCAACATGATTCAACTTGCTCTGAAAAATAAAACATATTCACCTTAGGATAATTTTAACAAGTTGATACCAAAGAAAAATTACATTTCCTTTTATTAAAATTTTAAAATTTCTAAATTTAACTTTTATGTAAAACCATATAGTATATAAAAATGCAATTTATTTGTAAAAAAACTATTCTTTTATCAAATGAAAACCCATATTCTTCTCTCATTCCATAATTAAATAATATAAAATATTAAATACAAATATAAATACATAAGTTTAACATAAATATATATTTATAATATATATATAAATTTTATAATTTTTTAGGTTGATAAAAATAAAAATCTAGTTAATGAAATATATTTAATCATTAAATAGAACATACTTTTTTTCGTTTAATGATAACTTCAATAAACAAATCCTACTTGAAAAACTAGACGTCGCGGGGTTTTTTTTTCGTTTAATGATAACTTCAATAAACAAATCCTGCTTGAAAAACTAGACGTCGTTAAATAGAACATACTTTATTTCATGTAATCATAATAATTTTCAATATATAATATATATCTAATTGAATATAAAACATATTTTGAAACGCACTCTTGCCCGATGCTTCGGTGGTGCCAGGTTCTCTGACGATTGGTGGTGGATCGGTTCGTCTCCCTCAACCCTTCTTCAAGGAGGCTCTTCTGCGTTCTCCCTCGGCTTGTGAGAGGGTCCAGGAAACTTCGTCGGTTGGTCCAGCGGCTTTTCCTTACTTCTCAAAGAACGGCGCTACCGTGCTTGAGGTGTCGGCGGCGTCCTTCGCAGCGGCGTCTTTGGATATCTAGTGGACATTGGTAGCGCGCTTCGGTGCTGATAAGCCTCCTCTTGGGGTTTTTCAGGCTTGCCTCAGGCGCTGGGGTTTGGATCTACCGGTGGTAGTGTCTATTTTTGATCGTAAGGCATTCTGCATCGTTCTGGCTTCTAGGGCGGATTTCATTAAGGCTTGGTGTAGGAGTGTGCGATCCGTGGGGCGCTGGAGGTTCTCCCTCTCCCGTTGGTCGATGGACGTCCATTAAGACGTGACTGTTCCAAGGCAGCCATATGGGTCTCGCTTCCAGGGTTGCCTTTTCCCCTAATGAACGGTTCTTTCCTTAAAGCAATCGGGGATTCGCTGGGAAATTTCCTGTGTGCTGATGATCGGACTTCTCGCTTGGCGGAGGCTTCCGTTTCTAGAATTTGTGTTGAGTTGGTTATTTATCGGCCTCTCCAGGATCATCTCGTGAGCAGGATTGATGGAATGCAGGATCGTCATCAGCATCTGTTCTATCCAGTTTTCCCAGGTTTTTTTCTCTTTGCCATATATCTGGTCATACCTTATACGTTTTTCGAAAAGATCAGGGGGGGGGGGTTCCGAGGTCCATTCCTCATCATTCTCGCACAGGGGTCCCTTCTGGGACAGAGGGCCATGATCGGGGAAAAGGAATTGCTTCGATTCCATCTGTTCAGAGGTCGGAGGCTTCCTCTTCTAGGCCTATTGTCTTCGGTGACGGGCGGGCCCCCCTTCTCGCGATCTGATTCCCGTCTACGGGGGAAGGGGCGATGCCTCCTGGGTTCAGGTTCCAGAGAATGACCTCTATCCTTTTGGGTTGAATCTCAGCAATTCAGTTTGTCTACGATCTCTGTCTTTGGGGGATTGGGTTCTGTCTCATAGTTTTATATCCGAGGTCACCAGGGTGGAAGCCTTGAGCGACCTTGAAGACTCCTCGCTCTCCTTACATAGGAAGCTTCCTCTTTTGGCCTAGAGCCCTCCTCTAGTGGTGTCCTCTCCTCCGTCTTCCCTAGAATTGATTTCACCTCCTTCCCCTCCTCGCTCTCCTTCATCGCCTCCGATGTTGGGTGACATTTAGCTGGAAGGGCAGGCCTTTATTTCTCTAAAAATTACTAGCAAGGTGTCTTCTAGAGGAATGGTCTCTTCGGTGGAAATTTCATCACAGGTGCATGTTGGTGTTCGAATAAGATCTAAATCAAAAGTCAGTGCGATGGTATGTGATTTCTCGCTTCATTCTGTAGGGGAACGGGAGTCTGGGGCCAAAGCCAAACATGCCCGACCCAATTTCAAATGTTTTAATTTGGAATGCGTGTGGTCTCGGGGCCAGGGTGAAGTCTGATTTCATCTTCAACAAGCTTAGAAACAATCAGGTTTCTATGGTCGATATCCTGGAACCAAAACATGTTTCTAGCAAGATAAATGAGTATGCGTATAGGCTTATGGTTCGAGGCTCTTTGCACGAGGATCCTCCAAACTCCCATATTTGGCTGTTTTGGAAGGATCAGGTTAGTGTCGATATGTTGAGTGCGTCAGATCAGTCTTTGACCACCAGGATCACATTTGGGAATCGGGTGATTATTTTCTCCTTCATCTATACCAAGTGCGACACTCAGGCCAGGGAATCCTTATAGCGTGAGTTGGATGTCGTTAACCTAGATGATGTTCACTGGCTTGTCAGGGGAGATTTCAATATTATCGCTAGTCCAGAAAAGAAGAAAGGGGGAGGTGATTTTCCCAGGAATTCCAGTCATGCATTCGTTTCCTTCATGGCTAGGAACAACCTTATGGATACTGTATTTGAGGGAAGTAGATATATGTGGTGTAATAACCGCATTGGAGGGAGACGTACCTATTTTCATCTTGATCGATTCCTGGTGAACGAGGCTGCTGTTTCAACATTTTAGGATTTCAGAGTTGTTCATCTGGTTCGATGTTTATCTGATCACACTCCGCTTCATGTTTCTTTGGGTGTAGGGCCGAGTAGCGAAGGTTGTGTTGTTTTTTCCAGAATGTGGATGGAAGAACCGGATTCCTCAGATGTGCTCAGCGAAGCTTGGGACTTTCATCCTGGGGGAACCCATGTATCACTCTTCATAACAAGTTGATACAGCTCAAAAATCTTCTCTGCTCCTGCACAAAGAAGATACCAGTTCGTGATCACGATTTGGTCGAGATTAGTAAAGAGGTGGAACATTTGGAGAATCGCCTGGAACATGCCTGAAATGAGTCTCTCTTTATCAAACTGGGAATCAAAAATGATCTTCTTACTGATAGTCTTCTGAGACAGGAGCGGCTGACCAAAGAGCATGCCAAATTCAAATGGCTTCGAGAGGGAGATAGGAACTATAGCTATTTTCACGCCTGCATAAGAGAACACCGCCGTGTTTAGCGGCCCAACATTTGTAGAGAAGAGGGTTCCTTCACCAGTGATTGTGATGAGGTAGGGGCCACGTTTAACAGGTGCCTCAAATCTCTTTTGACTGCACCCAATACAAATATGGCAGGGGGATATCTGAGTGCGGGTGCTAGAATATTTGAGGGAATTCCAAGATGTGTTTCAGAGGTCATTGATGAGGGCTTGAGGAGGACTCTAGATGAGGCCGAAGTTCGTGAGGCGATTTGGTCTTTGATCCTGGATAGTGCACCGAGGCCTAATGGCTTCCCTGGATCTTTTTATAGGGAGATGTTGGACCTTGTTCAAAGGGGACCTGGTGAGAGCTGTCTAGGATTTCTTCCATGGGGGACTTTCCATGTATTGCTTGTGAAACCAAGATGGTTCTTATTCATAAGGTGGCTAATCCTCAGTCTATTGATCAGTATCGGCCCATTAGTATGTGCAATATACCATACAATACCTTGTCCAATATACAGAATAGAAGACTGGCTATTCACCTAGATTCTTGGATGGCCTCGGAACATCATGGGTTCATTAAAGGGAGGTCTAATCAGGGATCAATAGGCGTGGCTTAGGAAATGGTTAGTGGCATCAACAATAGTTCCTTTGGGGGTAATTTTGTGGTGAATCTAGATATGAGCAAGACATATGATAGGATGGAATGTGGTTTTGTTCTTAGAGTCTTGACAAGCATGGGTTTCTCTATTTGGACTAGTGACCTGCTTTTTCGTTGTTTCAGCTCGACGTGGATCGCAACCTCCTTTATAGGAAAACAATTTGGTTTTTTTCAAGACATTTTGTGGTCTCCAGCAATGGGATCCTCTGTCCCCCACTCTTTTCATTCTCTCTCAAAAAGCTTTTAGCTGCTTTATTAATCAAGGCCTGAATATGGGTAAAATCCTCCCCTATCATAATAGGAATGCTACAAGGGGTATCTCACACTTGATGTTTGTAGATGACACAATTGTCTTTATCAATGGCAGTAGATGTTTTGTGCAGGGGTTGAATGGTCTTCTAGGGGAATATTGCAAGTGGAGTGGGCAGGTGGTGAACAAAGAGAAAAGTGCCTTTTATATAACCAGGGATTGCTCTAATAAGTGGGTGAGGGATGTGGAGATAAGTTTGAATATGGAGAGAGGCTCCTTTCCCATGGAGTATCTGGGGACTCTGGTTAGTCCATCCTCTCTTAGGGTCCTTCATTTTGATAAACTTATCAGCAAAATCTCCGGACGGATTTATAATTGGAAAAATAGATTTCTTTCCTTTGGAGGTCGTATAACATTAGTGAATAGTGTCTTGGTCTCCATTATCATGCATATTCTATTTATCTTGAAGGTTCCCAAAAGTGTAATTTCAAAAATAGATAAGTGTATGGTGTCCTTTATATGGGATGAGCAGATGGAGGGCATACATCACTGAGCTTCGGGGAAACATCTTGCAAGGCCTCTCTCCGAAGGTGGGATAAATCTGAGGAGTGTCTCCTCATCCATGGAGGGGCTTCTTGCAAAGCTTTCTTGGGAAGCACTGGAAGGTCAGTCCCTTTGGGCTAGGACTATTCAAGACATATACAGTCAAAATATGTGGGAGCAGAGATCCAATTCTTCTCGGATATAGAATATGGTTCATCCTTTCATGGAGGTTTTACATCATCACTCTCAGTGGTTTGTGGGAACAGGGAACATCAACTTCTGGAAGCATGATTGGGGGCGGGCGGGATATATTTCTCAGGTTACGCCATCCCAGACATATATTTTAGTGAGATCTGTGGGTATCCTCAATTTCTTCAGGCCATCCTTGATGAGAATAAACTCGCCGTTTTTAACATAATTGTTTTCTGTGATGATCCTGATAAACTTATTTTCATAGTTTCGACGTTAGGTATTTTTTCTATTAAGGATTACATTCATGTGGCAAGGGACATGTCAAATGGAGACCTATGGGGAGTGAATCTGGGGTGAAAGGATATTCCATCCAAATTTAATTTTATGGTGTGGCGTGTGAGGAACATAACATTGCTTACTGATGAAAACCTACAGTGTATGGGTGTGAATATAGCCTCTAAGTGGTGGTGTTACAGGTCTTCAAATCATGAAATAGTGGGTGTCTTTTTTTATGATAGTGAATAAGATAAGGGTATTTGGGAGACCTTTGGGGTTTTTTTTTTGTTGAGAGGCATCAGGAGGGGTGCAGGAGAATTATCTAAGTTCATGGTTCAGAGGTACATATTCTTATGCTGCTGAGAGGAAGGCAAGGCCCATCATCCTTGTTGCTGGTTGTTGGATTATGTGGCAGGTCCGAAACGCAGTTCGTCATGATCATGTCTTGAGGTCTCACGTTAGTGTTATTTTCTGGATGAAAAAAATTCTGTTGGATTTGTTTCAACTATGCCCAGATTTCCATTCAGCGCCCTCGGTGAAGTAAACATTCCCGAATCTCTCAAATGTCAACACGGTGGATCTTTCTGGGTGAGGTAGGTGGGTTCGACGACATCTGCCAGGTCAGGGATTTAAGATCAACACAAATGGGTTGCTGGTCATTGTGGTGATGCGAGGGGGTGGTGTCATGAGAGACCAGAGGGGTTCAGTCATTGTAGCGTTCACTGCTACTTATGGAAGAGGTGACGTCCTATAGGTGGAGGCAATGGCCTTGGAGACCGGGCTGGGGGTATGTAAGCAAAGGCAGATCAGTCTTACAATGGCGGAGACATACTCCATGTTTTTGTATAATTCTTTGATGGGTAAGGGTAGTATCCCTTAGAACGTCGCATATACTATAAGAAAGTGAAAATTTATCATGGGTAACCACATGGAGGTCTCTCATACATTGCGAGAGGGGAACATGGTAGCAGAATTCTTGGCATCTATGGCATCATCAAATCAAAGTATGCTTTCTTTCCTTTTCTTGGGTTCTTTTCCAAAGGAGGGGATCAGTTTGGTTGTCAATGATGCATTGGGTTTACATTACTTTAGACCACCATGAGGTTTATCCTTTTGGGTTTTTCTGTATGATGATCTTCTCAAAATGAATAAAAATGTTAATTGCCAACAATACACTATTAAGTGGTCTATTATAAAAAATATATGGGTAAAATAATAACACTCAGCAAGGAACCCCTAACAGGGCCCTAAATATATTCCCAATATACATATGAGTGAATTTATAGGAAAATAAACCAAACTGTACCCCTCAATATGAAATTATTCATGATGATATATAATTTTATTACTAAGACACCAATATTATCATTTTTTTGGAATGTACTAGAGGAATTATTTGGTATTAATATAATGTGGAGGACCCACCTATCTATCTTCACCCTTAGAAAATATACCTCTACTTGAGGACCCAAATCATTTCCATCCTCTGTGAAGAACATGAATTTGAAAAATTATGTTATCATAGTCGTCCCATATAGTGAACACGCATCTTATATAGAACCCAACCCATATATGTCCCCTATAAAAAATAAACATATGCTAAAGGACTTAATTCACAGTAATCTCCTAAAGATAAAAACATATCTGGTGAAGGAATCATCTCATATCTCTCCCACAACAATATATCATATATTGAAAGAGAATTTTCACCTCATAATCATGTTATAACACCACAAATATTGGATTAAAGAACTTCCAAATGGAAAACATAGCCCAAATTATTTCCCTTGTATAGTAGTCATCCCCTTCCTAGTTCACCGCTATTGATCAATCCTTCCAAGATCTCAGCTAGTAACACACAAAATAATTAGATGGAATTACTCATGCATTCTGGTGAAGAAATGAAGGAGGCATTTCTGGTGATCAATGATACGAGGGAAGATATTTATCAGATGATGGGAAGATTAATCCAAGTGGAAATTACCAGAGAGCGAGCCGATTGGATTTATAAGAAATACCGCATATTGTTTAGATTATTTAATGCGAAGAATATTACAAAATATGAGTATATGAAAGCTTGGTATTATCTAGCACGACATTATGAAAAAATGCTTGAGGTCGATCCAGAATGCCAGGTTAGTTCCTTTCCTTGGAATCTTTTTAGGGTATGAGATTCCACTCGCCTTAGACTTGTGTTTAATAAGTAAGTTGTATCATTTAATGCTTGATCTTCTTTATCTATGAGGGTTCTCACTAGCCCCTTAAAAGTTTTTGAAAATAAAAATGTTAATTTGGAGGAGGAGGAGTCTTAGGAGGATGAAAAGATCAAAAACCACTTTCCATAGAGCTAAATCTATAGAACAACTTAGGAAATGTTGATAGGTGTCTTCCTTATGTTTTTTATAGAGTGAGAATATTGAGCACAATGAGATACCACAAAGCTATAATGAATTATCCATAGGCAGTCAGTTATGAGAAATCCTTTAGATTAATGTCAAACAAGAGGGATTAATTTATGCTTTATTAAATTAATTTACCCATAAAATTCTAAATTCTAGCTTATAACACCATGATAATAGACAATCATACTATTAATAATTCCTATCTTTATCGGTTCCTAGATAATAATATGTGATCCTAAATAAAAACTATAGCCTATGACAGAATTTTTTACCTACTCCTACAAAGTGAGGCTAAGAATCAAAATAATCATTTATATTGTAACATAATCATTGGGAGGATTGTCGTGGATTAGCTTTCAGCCAAATAATGGTGCCTAGGTATGATGTTTTACCCTACCATAGCCTATATAGAAGTCAATCTATATGAAAGACAAGGGAATCAAAATTATTGTTAATGAGTTTCCAGGTGAACCGTACATGAATTCCTTAAACATTTTTTTTGATTTTGAGGCCACAATTAGTAATCAAATAACAACATTTCTCTAAGGGGATCGACATTAACTTTTGTTCAATAATATTACTAATCCATAGACATATTGTAATTCAATCATTGATATTTCTTATCATCCCACTATTCAATTTATAATTCACAAATGATTAAACAATTTTATCAATAATTATAAACTTGACAAGACACACTCTTTCATCCAACGAGAGATCCTCCCATTTCATGGAAGAGAGTCAAATTTTAATTTTATCATCAATACCATTGAAATAATGATGTTTTGGTCTTTCCTAAAATAAAAGGACTTTAAGATAATTGATTAGAAAAGTACAAAATTTGATCTCCAAGTATTCCAAAACATTTTATTTTCTGGATAGAGAATATAACATCCCAATGTAGAAAAATGAATTCTCCCAACTGATATATTTTCCTAAAAATATCTCGTAATTATTGGGAAACTATCTAATAACTAGGATGTTTCTCGTACTACTTTAAAAAATGAATTACATTGTCATTATTTAACATATGTGATGGATCAGTGAGAGACTTAGAGGCTTGTATGGGCTTATGTTTTGTTTGATCAACCAAATGAGTGATAATCGTAATAAGGTCGTCTTGAACAATAGATAAAATAATAGACGAAAGAGGATCCCCTTGTCTTTCCTCTATGGAGAAATTTAAATAACCATTCAAGGAGCCATTAATCATAACCTAAATATGAGAATATCCAAATACACATTTCACATATCTAATGAAGGTGTAGTTGAACCCAACTATTGCTAACACTTTAAAAATGAAATTCGAATTCATGGATACAAAATCATTCTATACATTATTATTAAGGGTATGGTTTCCACATATGGTTGTCTTTATGAGAATATTAACACACTTTGAAGTAGTGGGAATGCACTATTGAATACATCTACCTTTGAAAAAACCATATTTATTATAGGAGATTATTTTATTAGTAATGGAATCTAACATATTATAATGAATCATACTAATGATATTATAGATATAGTTAGCAAGATAAACTGTGATTAAAAGTTGAATCTGACCAGAATTTTCAACCATAGGGATCAGAAAGTGAAATTGTGCATTGATCCCCTATGGAATGCTTCCTATTATAAAGATGGAGTACACCATCCTGCAAACTTCCACATTTATGTTATCCTAATACTTATGGATGAAAAAATTATCGAATTCATCTAGGAAGGATAACTAATAGATATGAGACTAAAAACATTATCTCTGATATGCAATTCAAGATATACACTAATAAGCATGGTGTTTCCTTAAATCCTCACAAGGCTGGGAGTTATACCCTCCTTCATCTACCCCATTATTATTGATCCATTGAAGAGTCTTATGTAATATGTAACAATATAATCTGATAGCACTTACATATCATAAATAATTTGATACCACTATATCAATAAGTCATGTGTTTTATAATCTTTACTTACCCCTTGTAAAGAGATCAACAATTTGAGTTTCCACCACCCTCTTTAAGCGATCATACCTTAATTGTTGTTTTAATATTCTATTCATCGAGAGATGAAAATTCATCCTATATAAAATTTAAACCACATGAGATAAGTCAAAAATGCATTATTTATTGGTGGATTCCAACTATAATAGCTAAAGGGAAATCCCAAGTGTTAAAATTTACTTATCCATATTTTTGAAAGTTTCTATAATCCAGTAGTTTAATTCTCACTTCAGAAAATTTATTTTTAAAACAAAAAGAGTAGAATCCTCACCATAATTCATTGTGGTCAAAAAAACCTATTATTCTATCAAATTAAACACGGGAGTCCCAATCACTATGAAATTTAAAGTGAATAGGAATTATCTGATCCTTTTCTATAAAATAAGAAATTATATGATGATGGTAATAGTTGAATTTTTAAGGGAAATGTTGGATACTAAATCCAACTTATCAAGATAATTGTAATTGGTAATGTCCCACTTGAGATTACATGAAACCATAATAATAAGATTCCTTATGTACCAAGTATATTTAACACCCACCTAATTAGTTTCAACCTACTTATTCTACACTATAGTGGCCCTAAATTCATTGTGGTAAAGGGGAGATTTAATTACAACAAAATTTTCACAAGGATAAATAATTTTATTAAATTCACCAATAAGTAGCCAATAACCCCTTATACAATCCTCAAGTCTTTTAATTTTCTTCTGTAAGATTATTCGATCTTGATACCAATTTATTTCATAAATTATTTAATAAAAAATATTCCCATAATGTAGTTGTACCTCACATTTTATAATTTTCTATTAAGTGATGAATATATGAACCATTCCAATTGAATAGTGAGAAAACATCCACATTGAATCCAGAGAGGAAATAACATAATGGTGCCAACAAGTTGGTAACTGTTTTTATTCAAAACATCATAGCCTAGATTGTAAAAGGATTTTGTTTTAGAAATACCTAATTTTCATAAACCAAATTTGGTTTTGGAGACCTTTAATTTTCATAACAATTCATTTCTTCTTTCTTTTGGGCCTTTTTGAACCAAAAACCATCATTGTAATGCTCTTTGTTTGAATCTATCTTTCATTAATAGCTTCAATCCTGTCAAAATATTCCAGCAGAGTTGTTAGACTGCGTGTAGAGTCAATATAGTTATGTCCCATAGGAGTGGTAACATCCCTTGTATAATCCTTCTGATTAGGTTAAGAATCCACCAAGGCCTCCTCACCCTGTTCTTCTTCATCCACTGTAGTCTTGATATTTTTTGGATTTGTTTTGGAGTCATTACTGGGGGACTTTGTTTAACAGTTTTCCCAAAATCATAAATTTTTAGTGAATTAGACACCTTGTTAGACTCAACTGGGTTGGAATCATTGTGATCTAAAATGTAGTTCTGGTTAATATAACACGTTTTCCCTCTTCAACCTAAACTATTATAGTTCTTAGGAGAACATGTGAGTGTTGAATGTCTGTTACTTTTCCTGCCTCATCGACTACCTTCTCAGATTCCACATTAGAATTTTCACATGAAATGTTATCATTCCAAAAAATAATATAAACTATTGACTCTTCTTTAGAGCTGTATTCATATGATTTTGTATTATCTATAACTAGGTGACTAGCCTTATCTTTATAAGTCATCTAATTTTTATCAACATCTTCACCTGAGTGTTTCCCCTTCTAAAAATTAACAGTTTTTTCCTTCTTGGATCATCCTAATTCTTTCTAGACCTTAGAGTTGCCACAATGGAACTCTTAAACTATTTTTTTATGATCCTACAATTGGATATATAATTACCCACCATTTTATATACCTCAAAAAATGGTGGATGAAATTCATATTCAACTCTAATATCAAAATTTTTATCATTCACCACCAAATTTTGGACATTTGATAATTTATCCTCCATGTTAACATCAACCAAAATATGTGAAAAGAAACGAAGTTCACCATACATAGTGTTTTTATCCATCATTAGTGGTGTACCTAGACTTTCAACAATATAATTAGGAATCATTGGATTTGAGAAGACCGAATTCATTCCATGGAATCTCTCCCAAATTCAAGACAAATTTTGTCTTTGTGTGGAAGGATTAAAGTTAAGACTCCACTTTGAGATCCTGAGGACCCTTGGTTTTCTCAGAACATTCCCTAACATCTAGTCATTACATAGTTTATCCCTATTACTGAATTTTTTTTGGGAATATCCTCTTCTAATTGGGATGATTCTTCAACTGGTTAAGCACCAAAATTGGAAAATATTATCCTTCATATCAATCTATATCCATATTTTTTCTCCCCTAACATATAATATACAAAAAAAGAGTTGAAAATGTACATAAATACAATCATTTTTTTAGATTATATGGATCTTTCACCACTATTAAAATTTAATCTTTTTATTTGATATGAGAAGCTGGAAGTGAAAAGTTCAACTTTTTAGATTTAGAGGAGCTGCTTAATGCATCTACGAATGAAACCCCTTTTTCACTTGGATCATGAACAAGAACCAAGTCAAGAGAAGGTTTGTTGTTCAAAACCATTCCTTTTATATATGGAAACTCCCATTTTATATCAAAACAATCCATTAAACCAAGAAGAGAAAATGAATATTCAGGATCTATGGTTCTGATGATTTTCCATGTTCAAAGTGCTTTCTCCTGCTCATCCCACATCCCCTCATGTATCATTCCATTACATTAATCCATATAAGACCTTTGAATCCAACAATTTTATAATAGGTTTAATACACATTAAAACCAATTTATCCTTATCTACCTTCACTCTTAATATTTTTTCATTAGTATTTAATGATTGAGTATCGGGGAAGGGCCTTTTAAGTGTGTTCATTAGGAACAAGCTCATGGTTTAATGTGTGAGTTCTGTGCTAATATTTTTGGAATTTAGGAGTGGAATATGAATAAGGCTACTTTATAATTATAATACATTTTTTCTCATCATTTTTTTAGGATAAAATAATAATAAAATAAATAAGAATAAAATTTATAAAAATGGAGATGAGATTAAATTATTCATTGTTTATTTCATTCATGGCTTGTGTCCCTCTCAATAATCAAGGGTATCATCAGTCATTCCACCACCACATTCATGGTCATATTATCTCTAATTAAAAAAAAGAAAATAAATTGGATGAAATCATTCATTGCATTTATTTCTTGAATCATGTCACAAGACAACAAAAAATGGGTGTTCTGTTTTACATGTGTTAACAAAATTGAGGGAATTCCATATCCTATGTTTTCAAATTAATATTCATTCATTTACACTTATGAGTTTTAACATTGTCTTTTTAGCCGTATATTTTTAAATAATTTCACCAAAAAACCCTAATCAACCCAAAAATAACATTGATAATGATCTCATGATTAAAAAAATGTTTATTGGAATAGGGGCTTGATAGTTTTCACAAGCCTATGGTGATACATGAAATTCCAAAGTAAGATCCAAAATAAAAATTAAATTTCTATTGAGTCAAGAGTTACATGAATTTAAAAGTGAGTTATTTTTTGACTGGGTCATGGTTGGGTTTTTTATGTTGAAAAAAGAAAAATGTATAAGAATAAAATAAAATGTAATTTTATTTCATAGATGAACCATAAAGAATTATATTTTAAAAAATATATACGAATTTCTCTCATGATTGATTTTTCTATGGAGTTGATATTAATAGTAGATTATTTCCCATGTGTGAAATGTTTAAATGTGGGGGAATTCAAAGATATTATAAGTTCAAAATTTTCAATTTGTATTTTATTGATTTAATGGTCCCACAATGAGTTTTAAGTGATGATTTAATTATAATTTCTAGTTAATGCATGAATTTAAAAATTCCATGGAAATTACCATTTTTACTTTTCAATTTCTCTCAAATATTTGTATATTAAAATTTTCTATGTATATAATTTTTATTTTTATTTTTTTATAGAATATCATAAAATTTAGAATATATTGTTTGTTTTAAACCATGAGTTGGGAAAAGATTTTCCATTGAGATAATGGGCCTTGAATTCAATGTAGGACTAGATTCATCAAATTTTATATCACTTTATTGTTTAAGATATAAAATTCTTCTTCATGATCTGATTAGGATGAAATTTTACAAACAGTAGAAGATAAAAACCCAAATATTTCATTTATGGTAATCCATATCTAGTTTAGTGGTTTTTAGAGTCTGTGATGCTTCCGAAAAAGGTATTTATTTTTAATGGATTTTCAACATTACATTTTAAACTTTTTAAATCCTAAACTCACTCATGATCTACAAATGTGTATTTTTCATATTTTTAGGGGAAGGTTAAAATCATAAGGAGTTATTTTCCAATATGGGATTAGACTTTTCTATGTATATTCTATCATTTATCTCTCACTATAATTCTCTCACTACGTACTTCAATAAAAAAAATTTATGTTATCTCTCATTTTCCTAGGGTTTCTCTCTCTATCTCTCTTTTTTCTCCTCAACCCACTTTCTTCTCCATGGTCTCTCACACTCATAATTGTGAGTGACCATCTTAGGGCCAGGTCTTCAGAGAGGTTTTCTTAGTATTACTGAATCCCTCAATTTAAATTATCTATGTCTTCTTCAGTTTATGGTGAGGGAAATTGGAGTGTTAAGGTGTGGTGAAATGATTATACACCAATCCATATCATTGATCATTAAATCAATATATTACCTACTAAATATCCACTACCTCAAAACTCTCATGAATTATCTTCATAAAATGGATTTCAGTGTGTGGAAGATATTAAATGAAATACGCTAGAGTTACGACTTGTAATGTGTCACACTCTCTGATGAGTTGTGCTCATCATTCTTAAATAATGGAGGAGGTGAGGATTTTTGTGATGATAGGAGATTCAATTCATGATAATATTTAAAATAAATTTAATGGATATTAGTTCAGGTATGATGTTAAATAATATAATGTATAATTTTGAAAATACTAACAAATAATAAAAAACCCTGGGTAGATAACCCTGTGACAATGTTTTTTCTTACTGACCTCATTTATTATGTCTACATTTTTTATAAAATTTTTTATTTTAAAATTTTCATTCTATATAAATATCCGTATTTCATTTTTTAGTTTTCATAAATATGAAAAAAAACAAAATATTGAATTTTTTATTAGTATTAGGTGTTTTATAGAAAAATATCCTTCAGAGAAATTACCCTAGCCAACTACTATACTACACTATGAAAAATAAAAATAATATTTCATCCCAACCCATGATAGTTATCCGATAATATATGGGAAATTTTTCTTCCAATTCAATTACAACCTTTTGAAAAAATTTCTTACCAACTATTCTAGCTTTTTTTAACAGTATTACTATATTAATTCATTTTATTCTATAAAATAGAATTAGTTCATAAGAACTTATTATTTTTTAAGTGTTTAAATAATAATAATAATTACTATTTAAGAAAAATATATTAATTTTATATTACATATAACTAATCCATTTAGTATCATTTAATGATTCATCAATAATATTAGGAACAAATTTAGAAAATAACTTAATTACACTAGAAAAATCAAATCAAAATTATTTATTTATACCTCCACATTCAAAATTTTCATTTATATTTTTAAAAATAATAATTATTTTTTAGCCATCTAAATAATATGATATGATTACAAAGTAGTATCCTACCCCTCAAAAGATACAACATTATTTTGTAATTAATTTTCACCAATATCAAAATAACTAAATATTTCTTAAATTTTATCTCAATTAGAAATTTTAGATCTAAAATGAGATTCATCAAATTTTACATTCATAGATTCTGACTACATCATTTTTCTCTTATTATTCACTCTATATGGTTTACTATTATTAGAGTATCATATAAAAATTCCTTTATCTCTTTTAGCATAAAATTTATCTAAATTATCATTAGTATTTAAAATCAAAACATTACACCCCGAGGTTTTAAAAAATACAACTTTAGGTTTCTTTACAATAAATAGTTCATAATAAATTTTATTTAATAAATGTATAATAAAAAAATATTTAGAATATAGGTTTTTTATCAACCAATTCTACCCAAAATTATTTGGGTAATTTATTTTCATTACACGTTTTTTCAGTAATTTAAAAAATTACACTATATTTCCATTCTACAACATGGTTTTAGTGAGTTTTTATAGAGGAAAACAACATTTTAAATACCCACTATATTCAAAAAAACTTATCAAATTATAAATTATCAAATTCTACACCTCAATAAATTCCAAGAGAGATAATTACATAACACTTTTTTTTTAATTAATTTATGAAGAATAAAAAATTTAGGCAATGTTTCACATTTATGAGACATAATATAAGTCCATGTAAACCTTAAAAAATCATGAAATATTAAAAATTTATGCATCCTACTTTCTAAGATAGAATTTTTTATTATAAAAAAATCAATATGAAAAATTTGAAGAGTTTTTAATGTTTTGACTTCATTTATGGTTCTGAAAATTTATTTATATTATTTTAATTATAAAAAGTAATCACAATAAATATTTACTTTTTCTATGATTAGGAAGCTACAAATCCTACCCATGATTCGAAAATTTAGTTAGTAGCTAAATGATTTCATTCCAAACCATCTTATTCTATAATAGGGTATCTGTTTCAATATCATTAAGAAAAATAACGTTCTCATTATTAAGTTCATTCAAATTAATATAATAAATATTATATTTTTGGTTTACGTAATACAAAAAATATTAATTATTGTAAACTAAAAATTGATTGTCTTCAAACCTAAAATTAATTTCATCATCAAAAGACTACTAAATACTTATAAATTTATGTTTTATGACATCAGCACATAGTAATTTTAAAATTAAAATAGTATTAAAAATATTAACTTCACTAAATAATTTATTCATGCCTTTTGAGTTATATCTGATTGACATAGGGAAATTATCATATTGATAATAATTGTTTCCGATGCTTTCGTCAGGGTGTGCATCCATCGTTGGAGGGCACGCTGATTGATGCCCTGCTTTCCTGCTTTCCAAAGGTGGTGGCATCTGTCACTTATTCAGGGATCTTTTCTCCTTGATCGAAACGGGATGATGGGATGTCATATCCTCCTTCCTTGGATTCCTTCTCAGAACTCATTTCCTAGTCTGGGTCTCCCTTAAAGATTAAGACGTTGTTCGTGAAACTCTTCCTAGTTCTATATTCTCATGGACACCAGTTAATTATGTAGCTTCTGTCTAGACATTCCAAGGGGTCGTGTCAGGACAGAAACAATAAATTGGGGGATTAGTCACATTGGACATCACTGGTGTGTCTGGACGCTGGAAGATTGGTGCGTCTGGGTTTCTTCCCATTATGACAGTGATTCTCGATGGTGTGGAAGCCCGTGGCATCCCACATCGAGTGTGGGGAATTATATTCCATATCTATGTCTCTGTGGTTTTACCTAGATTCCCATGTTTAGAACATGGTATGTCATGAGTTTAACATCTACCGAAGAGAGATTAGAATGATCCGAACACTGATGGGAGTAGATCAGATCAACGGAGCCCTAGGATTGAGCACCTGAGAGTCATACTAGATGTGAAGATCAAAACATCCAATGAAGATAGTTCTAAGGATGCTTGGTTCCCTAAAAAGGGGACACCAGGATCTTCCATTGGCTAGGATTGATCCTTAGGGAGGTTTTTTACATTCACTGTGTATACGAAAGGGATCAAAACCCATGCAGTTCGAAGGGGCGATGAATTAGGATGAACACAAAAGAAAATAACCTATAGACATGTTGGGGTTTATGCATGGATAGTGGCCCATTGAAAGAGGTACAATCTTGGTTGAATGATTATGGATTTTGTGGGGGTTATGCATGGTTAGATCCTCAAGAGAATGGTGTGGTCCCACTAGGATGTGGCGACCCGGATAAGAATTAGGATTAATGATTCAGTGTTGATTGAAGTGGAAGGGGAATGAGATAGAACAATAGTAAAGGCGATGATAGTGTTGGGCTTGAATCTTAGGGGACTTCTTATATATCCTCATGGAAGTGAATCAATATCCACGAAGTTTGGTGGTGTGATGGGATGCCTGAGAATGTGGCCCATGAGAATGCATGCTTGGACGAGACCCAGAGGAAGTGGAACCTTCAGGTTGGGGCATGAACTCCTCAAAACACAAAGGCTCAAAGGAGAGACAATGATAGGACATGAGTGATGGTCTTGAAACTTAGGGAGGATTCCTATATATCCCCGTGGTAGGGAATCAACATCCACATAGTTCAAGATGGGGCATGAAATCGGGGTGTGCACAGAAGATAGTGACCAGACAACATGCTGGTTCTTAGGCATGGTAAGCCGCCCAAGGGTTGGTCTGACTTCCCAGGGGAAGGCCAGAGATGTTGGTCCCAACAAAGGTGACTATAATGGATTACCACAGGTTGGGGACTACAACTGCTTACCTTTGGTTGGGTACTACAATGTATTACCCCTAGTTCAGGACTACAATGGCTTGATTTTGGTTGGGGACTACAATGACTTACTGGTGGTTGGGGTTGAACCTCAGGGATGCTTCCTATTTATCTTATCTAGGAAATAGGGATCAAAACCCTAATATTTTGAAAGTATACAGTTTATCATCATGCTAGACAAAAATGGGCGTATCGTTTAACATTGTGCAGGATGGGGGTGAACTAACGTGAAGTTGTTGGGACCGATGGGTGATGGGATTCAACCTTAGGGAGGATTCCTACATATATTGTCTAAAAAAGGGAAAATATTAAAAATCATGTAGTTCAGAAGGCACACTTGGGTCTTACACTCTAAGGTAGCCCAGGGAGGATGTCATGGTCAATGCATACTCTAATCTCACATGAGTCACACTCAGTGTGAGAAACAAGAGGCAACAAAGACCTGACAATCACGTTGCGAAAGGCATGTTCATGAAGAATGGAGTTTGGATTATGCGTGGTTAGTGTCCCAAAGGGGAAACAAGGGATTATTCTTGGTTAGTGGCCCAAAGAAATGGAGATTGGAAAATACTCCAGGATAGAGGCCCGATTAGGACAAATCCCATAGGGAGAGGGATGGGGTAAAAGGGTCCTGATGCCCATATCTCCTCTAGTCTTTCAGCACCGAAGAAGAGAGGAGGAGTAGGTATGCTACTTTCTGCAATAAAGGATAGATGCTTACAACCTAAGGGTTTCCCTTCTCCACCGACATACACCAATCCAGTAAAGAGAATATCATTCTATGTGAGGAAGATCTCACTCCAATGGAGATCAGTGGGCATGGATAATGTTTGAGGGTGGGTACCCTCCATGAATTTCATGGGTAGAGGCCATAGTTTAACGTCATGTGCTAAGGCTGATAGTGCTTCTTATTTTAATGTCTATTTTCTCGGAAAATGCGGGTCCATTCCTCACCCCTAAGAATTTCATAACTGATACCCACCCAACCATAAGGAAGGGAAGGCATCATCAATGTCGTTGTGGGGAAGTGTTATGGAGTGATCCATTGAGGGGACCACGTTAGCATGGAAATGTGAAGAAGCAGTAACCATTATCATGCCTATGCGAAGAAGCATGAGGATAAACAATGAAATATGAAGCACCGAAAAAGGGACCTTGAAATCACTTCATACAAACTTGAAGTGTCATATGGGAAAATATATGTGAATTAGAAGGGTTCATAAGAAGGGACATTACGACGCTTTGGTGCTCTACAGAGTGGAAAGACTCTGCGAAGGGGTATGGTTTGCAATGTGTAGTTTCCTACCCTAGGCATGGAGTATAGATTCCTATGAAGGGTGCTTCATGAAGTATAAATGCTTTTATGGAGTGGGACTTCACATAGCATGGGTGCTTTTAAAATCATTACACTGCGGATCAATGTACTTCATGAAGCACAGTGGCCCTGCCTTAGCATGTGGTTCACATGTGCATGGAAGGTACTTTGCAAATCCTGGGTGCTTTGCAAAGACCCGAGTCCCCTTGGGGATCTCCTTCCTTTGCGATGTACCACGAGCTCCATGAAAGAAAATCCTTCTTTAACAAGGGTCATATTTGAGTTAAGGGAATGGAATATCGCAATACTCAAGTACCTTGAATGGATCATTTTTCTCAATAACTCACATAACATATGTTGCTTAGCAATTTGAGAGCTAAGAAGGCAAAAGGTGGAGGTATCCTTTATTTGGGGTCCGATGGAAGCCTTGTATTTATAGGAAAGAGGCGGCACAAACTGAGACAAATCTTTGTGATTCCATGTGGTGCTCTATGATCGGTAGCGGATTTATTCAAGTTTTTTATAACCATGAAGTCGACCGTCATCCCCTCCTCAGTGCAGAGACCTTCTTAATTTCCTATAGGGCACTCACAGAGGCTTCAATAAAGTTCCAGGGGATCAAAGAGGCGAGTCAGTTCCCTTCATGGAGAATATCTCCTGATCATTTGCATCATAAACATAGATCCTCCTGCCTTTTTTACACTACGGTGACCGTATAGGGTGATTCAGATTCGCGTCAGCTATGGTGTTTGGGGGGGTGGGTCCATGGAGGATGTAGTGATAAAGGGATCTAGGATTGGGATTTGCGAGGAAACCCCTTTAGCACGGGTTTCCTCTTTGCACCCTTTTCTTCTACACCTATTTTTGCACCAAAATCCCCCCCCCCCCTAAACTTGGAGTTTAGGAAAAAAGGGGGTCCAAGTCTGACGGTAAATGGCCAAAATTTTTGGGCTAATCCCAATGCAATATCATGAAGAAGGGATGTGATGCAGAGAGGTGACACACAGGTTGAGAACGCCACAATTCTTTTCATAGTAAGGAGTTACACGAAGCTCAGAGGTCATCCCTTATACATATGGTAGGCCGAACCCTGTTTTTTCCTTACTCTACTCTATTTTTTTGGAAATTGTTCCCTCGATTATCAAAGATCAGTACCCTGTATGACCATTCCTTTTAAATCAAGTCTTTTCTACTCTGCGGCGCATAGAGAGTCTTTTGACTCTGTGAGTGAGCACTATGTAGAATGTTCCTATGAGGTGTGGTAGGGCTTTGAGACCTCCCATTTTGATCGAGATCTGTGAACAAGAACTGTAGATGAGATCTGGAATGAGATATGCGTTCTAGAACAAAAATTCAAAATTTTTGACGACTGAATGGATCATCAAGAAGCTTCCAGGGTGGTTCCTTGAGGATGCTACCTGGAGGGTAGATATGGATGATAACCTGGGCTTTGGAGAGTATGTACAGAGTAATTCATGCCATGAGTCCCTAATGGAGCTGCAATCGGAGAGTCAGAAGAACTACCCCATCAGCAAAAGGTTTCCTCTATTTGGCTTTGGTCTGCAGGATGATGCTTTCATTCCTTAAGTGAGAATGGACGATCGAGACTACTGGTTTAGGAGTACGCCGTGTCAGCGCCATTGGTCCAGGGTGACTGATGGCCATACTTGGGAGGATTATACACCCATCAATGACGACTTCTTAAATAACCATGTTAAAAATGACAATGGGAAGGCCTTGAAACCAGATATATCTCCCCCACAGTACCCCACTATTTTGAAGGTGGAATTGGGGAACATGGAGAAGGGGTGGCCCATTGACCATGTCTGAAACACAAGACCTATCATGAGATGTTGTCTGAGGTGTTCTTGGGTGTTGGCTCAAGATGGTAGGAGAGCCAATGTGTCATGAGAGCAGGCTGTAGAGAGGGTCCCATCAGACATGTAAGGGTATGGAGATCCAAATTAAGGGATCATGAAGCATGGACATGAAATGATGGAATGTCCATGTGAAAATTCCATACTCTGGGATCTTTGACATGGTGGATTTTAGTATGCCAATATGAACTGTAATATAGAGGGGGTTGAATCCGTTTCCAAGGATAGGGGTCCTCGGGTCGCATGATCCTAGCTTAAGGTCATAGAGTGCAACATTTAGAAGGGGCTTGGTTTAATGGAATGTGCATAGGGTTAAGAAGTAGCCAAACCTAATGTGTTTTTTTATAGGGAGGTCTTAGTTTAGGGTTGTAGAACACAGACTTCTTTTCGAAGAGACAAGGGAGACACATGGTGAAGTTTTTTACAAAACCTAATGTGAATAAGAACATAAGAGGTACTCACCACACCACATTCTCCAAAAAGAGTTCGGGTTAAGGGGCTGCTAGAAAAAAATATGGTAGGATTTAAGATTCCTGGGGCTGGACACACAGACAGAATGTCTTGGCGTTCCTATATATCCCACAAATATGGGAATCAAGCCACCTGTAGGTTCTAGAAAATGTCATGTAGTTTAGTGTCCTATGACAAGGATTGTCAGATCTTAGTTTTAAGGTCTTAGATATCATACCATAGATTGAAAGGATGGAGGGAGACACATGGTGCATTAATTATAAAACCTAATGTGAACGAGGATAGTAGGAGTCCATATAACACCATGTGCTCCCTGGAGAGGTTTTATATCGAGGGACTGAAAATGAAAGTTGGGCTTGTCCTGAGGCAATGTGTGTGGGCATTAATACGTACCCCTTTAGGATGTGATCAAGCCATACATAGTTATAAAAGTGGAATTTGTAGGGTACAAATGCCAGGGACAATACTATCATGCAGGTCTGGTCCATGCATAAAAATAATGGGGATTTTATAGGTCTTGTTTATTATATAGGATGGATGTGTTTTTTTGAAGAAAAAAAACCTATGATTGGGAATCTAGACACCTATATAATAATCAAGAAACATTTACACCTTATTAAATGTCATAGCAGTGAACTAATAACAAAAATGATGTCCCCTTGAGTAAGAATACCACAATGAAGTGTCGTTTTTCATCGTGCAACTAGAATGATAATGTCACAATTTATGGTTTATGATAGGACCAACCAACGTATGTTTTAATCATGTAGTAAAGACTCAACGATTTAATTTCATGACATGATAAAGCATACCCGACATGAATGAGGATGTGGTCCACACCAAACCACGCACAATCACATGTAAGAAACCTTGGGCTAATGGGATAGAAAATTTCCAAGGATATGGGTCTAGATATGAAGATAAAACATATGAGTGTTCCTATAAATCCAATAAGGATGGTAATCAAGGCATATGTAGTTTTGAGTGTTCGGTTTAACATCATGACAAACAAGAGGTAGGAGAGAATGTCTCATTGAAGGGGAGTACAAGGGGAAAATATTGAAAACCCGACATTAATAATGACATAATCCCTCATTCACCGTACCACAAAATCCTATAAAATACAGATCCAAAAGGCTGAATATAAGAGATATTTACTGGATCCTAAGCTTGACCTAAAGTCAAAATTCTTAGGAGTTCTTACGTATCCCATAAGGATGGGAATAAATCCATACACAGTTCTTGAAGATTTCGCACAATTTAACATCATGCGGAAAGGACATAGAGAGATATCAATTTAAGGTCTTAGGGCTTCGACAATGAGAAGTGAGACTCTTCTAAATGGGAATAAACATTGAAAAAATCCTTTATCCCACGTGGGTTGTGCTTGATGTGGGAGACAAGGGTGGAGATGGTCTTTGCAACACATGGAATACGAGAAAAGGGGAAAATGATGTGGGGCTTCGAATGACACCTCACAATGGTCGTGTCCTCTTAACATGCAAACACGCTCTGAGAAATAGAACCAAGAGTTCCAAAACATCACTTGGACATGATGTAGTAGAAAATGATGTGAGTCATGAAACCCATATTTAGGGCATAATGGTGGTTGCACAAAAATGGAGGATATCTGTTGATCGTGTTCGAAACACAACATCCATATCGTGTGACCTAAAATGGGAACAACAAATGAGCGTTGACCGCTGACTATATTCTCAAAGAGGGACTTGTATCAATTTTTTATTTGAAATTATTAGGGATGTTGTCCTAAGGCGGTAGGAGAGCATTGGGTCCTAGCATGGATTCCATTCAGGGGATCCTTTCGAATATGAAAGATAATGAAATCCCAAATTATGTGGAACATGAAAAATAAAAATGGGCAATGACATGTCTACGTAGTATCCAACACTCTAGGTCCTAAACTAGAGTGCTCATGGGAAAACTGGTGAACTACCAATGAGGGTCTAGGGGAATAATTCAAGTGCAACCGACTAAAAAAGATGAGTATAGAATAATGGAAGGGAAATCTCTCAAGAGGGATAGGTATGTGGCGTGGGTGTTACGAACTAGATGTGAATGAGAACATTGGAGAATACCACATCACATACCCTGATCATAGAGAACTTATGCCATGGGGCCAGAGAGATGAAGAGGTTTTCATGAAATAGGGCTTGACCCAATGAAAAAACGTTCAGGTGTTCCTACATATCCCATGAGGTTGGAAATCAAGCCACATGTAGTCCTAAACATGGCATGAAATTTAATTCCATACAGTAAGGACACATATAAGAGTTTTGTATCACGGGGATGTATGCGGCGTGACCAAAATTGCTCAATGTGAAAGAGGAAATAGAGTCCACACCACACCACACAATCCCATGTGAGGGCCAGGGGGCAAAAATGTCGATGGACCTATGGCTGGTCGACAGATGGAATGTCCCATCCAGCTTGAAATTTATCATCATGTGAGACGAGTGCTGAGTGGTCTTTCATCCCTCAGTGATGGGTGGATTAATTAGTTCAACGTCATGTGATGAGGAATGTAGCGATATTAGATTAAGGTCATAAATCTTGGACCATTGGCCGTGTGACCCTTTATGTATGTATAGCCTAACCAAATATCCTAAGCCCACATCAATAATGATCGGTGTGGGAAATAAGGAATGGAATTAGGTTCTCCATAGCATATAAGGGTACGATTATAAAGGAACGATATTGGGTGGGGTCAATCCCACCCAGACCAACATCCATGCATGAGGGACACAAACGTTCAAATTTATAGTAGGACAAAATGTATCATTTCACCAAATATTTGGGACATATAGGGGTGACAATAACAATGGAGGATGGTTGTTGACCATATTCGAAACACATCATCCATATCATGTGACCTAAAATGGGAACAACCAATGATCATCGATCCCTGACCCTATTCACAATGTGGGACTTGTATCAATTTGTCGTTTGAAATTATCAGTGACATTGGCCCAAGATGTTAGGAGGGCATTGGGGCCTAGAATCTATGTCGTTTGGGGGTCCTTTAAAATGTGAAAGATGATTAGGACACCAATAGAGGGGATGTGTGAAGCGTGAACATGCAAGTGTTATAGTGTCATGGTAGTAAGGGAAAAAGAGGTAGAGATCTCCAAGGAGAGGGATACATAGTGCAGTCATGATAAACCTAACGTGAATGAAATAAAACATAGCCTACACCACACCATGTGTTTTGAGAATCATTTAGGACAAGGGGCAGGACCCAAGGGGATATCTTGTAGTTCAGTGTGAAGCCAATGGACGAAATGTTCGGGCGTTCCAACATATCCCATGAGAATGGGAATCATGCCACACATAGTTATGAAGGGTCCATGAAGTTTAACATCGTGTGGTGAGTATGTGGGAGAATAGTAGAATGGGAAGTGTAATGCTGTGATCATCATAAACCTGATATAAATAGGGGCCAAAAAAGACTAGATGATACCATTTGCAATCCTATAAGATAACTATACCTAGGGGAAAGTCATGGGGGGATAATTTGGGGGCTATACACTTAAACAAAGCATCTGAGCATTTCTACGTATCCCATGAGGATGGGAATCAAGACATACATTTTTCTTGAGGTTCCATACAATTTAACATCATGTGAAAATGACATGGTAGATCTTATTTTATGGTTATAGAGCTCAGAAAATAACGGTACATCTACCACTCATAGTTTAACATCATGCAAGACGAGTGAAGAGTGGTTTTATAACCTCCATCTTGGATGGATCACATAGTTTAACATAGTGCGGTAAAGATGAAATAGTTTAAGGTCATGTATAACCCGATACGATTTAACATTATGCGGGATGACATATAGTTTAATGTCATGTGTGACATTCTTACTTAGGCAAAGTTCTTCATGAGGAATTTAGCATTGGTAGGAGGAGTTATATGCTCACCAACCATGGTAACCAGGGAGTACGCACATTTAAGGAAAACCTTGTGAAATTTGTAAGTTTCTTACTATTTGGGCTCCAATTTGGGTGGTTTACTACCAGGTATCATTGGAGTTCTCAAGGACAACACCATGTCACATTGTAAGAATGAATGGAGGAGAAGATGTATAATAATATTTAAAAATGATTAAAAATAAAACGTCACATGAAATCAAACAAAATCATAACAGATTATTGATATTGAAAGAAAATGTATAATCATATTTAATAAAAAAATAAAACATGCCAAATCACAAAAAAATATTCATTTGAATGTTTATAGGGATATTTTTTAAGAATTTTTTTCTTAATATTCTTTCAATTCATTGTTTTTTTCAAATTGATTTTCAAATAAATGGATTTTCAAAAAAAATTAGTTTTTAAAAAGATTATTTTCAAAATAAAAAAGATAATTTCCTCAATAATTTTATAAATATATTTCTCATCAAGGAAAAAATCACTTATTATTACTCTAATGGGTATACATGGCATTGATACCATCCTTATTTTTCCTCTTGGTGGCTTAGGATTATTTTGACCAAGGATAGTATTGACATTCCCTTCTATGAATCATTTTCATAGTCATTAACTTCCCCTTGAGTTATTCACATTCCTTTGATCATTAAACATTAAATTTAATCTAAATTTAGCTATAATTTATCATAGATATGATTATATTCTAAACTGTATACCATTTTTACATATTTCATTTACATTGTTTATTATTTAATTAACTGGAAAATTATTGATAAATTTATAGCCTTTACTCAATACAGATTTTTGATATGGCAGATTTTTTTTGAATTTAATCGATTATTTTATATATGAAGAATATTTGGATATGAAATACATAGATTAAGGAACGATTAATATAAACCCATCGATGCATTGGTGGTCACATGGGAAAAAGATGTTGGTAAGAATCAAATAAATTGGATTTCACCCAGAATGTTTTAAATTATCTTCATGATATATCGTGAAGATAAAGGTATCAGGTGTCTTAGAAACATAAATCCAAATAATATAGCATTGAATTAATTTCAGTTATTATTATTATCCAAGATATTTTCTCTATGATATTATCTCTAGATGCATTTCATTATCAGTTATTGATTAAATGGAATGGTTTTTAGTTCATTACGTTTCTACATTTATTATGCCTTATCTATTCTCCAGTTAATTTATTTTAATGGAATGTGTGTTCAGTTATTTACCTTCCCATATTTATTATTATTTGGGGGATTTTCACATTGATTTTATCTCTAGATTTACTTCCTTATTAGTTTATTTATTTTATAGAATGTGTTTTTAGTTATTACTTTTTCATATTGATTATGCTTGTTGATTCATGATTTCATATACATTAATTTGTCCTTACTTGTAATTTGATTTCACAATTATTTTTCCTCTTCCCTAGGATTCCATGATGTTTACTATGATAGATATTCATGGGTATTTTAGATGGAATAAATTTATTTTCAAAAAATTATGTTGTAATTTGTGTGTTCCAATGTAAGGAAATACTCGGGTATGTAACTAGTTTACTAATAAACTATTAGGTCCATCGGGATGTGATTTCATATATCTTAAGCCCATAAAATGGTAGCTATAACCAAAACCAGAATTTTTTGGTCATGGTTTCTAAATATAATCATTCATAACCACATTTATGTTTATATCCATCTAGACAAAGTTAACTACTTCACATTCATTTCTAGTATCAAAACTCAAATTTAACTGTTTATATAAATTCATCAAAATATCATTTTTTCCTTTTATTTCTTCATATACTTCATTTTTCCTCAGATGATTTATTAGTAGGTAGTCTTACTTAATGTATCTCTTATATCCATACCCATAACATGTTTGCTCTCAAAAATTAGTATATACACTAACATTAATATTCTTCTTTTGATTATCCTTTTGATTAACATTTATCAATCACTTCATAAATAATTTATTTATTTTCATCATTTTATAAACTATTCTAGTGAATATATATATTTCATATTTCCAACTATCTTATAGAACATAGTCATAAGAGTCAGTAGATACACTTAAATTTGATTCAAATTCAATACATTTATTCTTTGAAACCTCATCATCTATAACATTAATTAAGTTGATTACATATTCTAGAAGAGAACCAATGAGTAAATCAAAATTATATTCCATAATATTCACACTATAATTGATTCCAACCTTATTTTCATGGAACCATTTAGGTATATACTAAAACAACCTTTCAATTAACATTGTATTATATAGTGCTTGTCTATGTGCACTCATACATTTTATGATGCTCAAAAATTTGTGAAACACCTAGTTAATGTATATATCATCACCCATAATAATGTCTTGGTATTATGTACATAGTATCCCAATTTTATTTATTTTACCATATTCATTATGTAGTTTCTAACTTGTAATATTCTCTAAATTTCTATATATTTAATACAAATTTAGACATAACTAAAGACATTGTGACTAATATCATAATTTAATATGCCCATAACCTTATGAATCAAAGTGTACATTACCACATCATAAACCATAATAGTATCTGGATCATAATCATACAATTTTTATGGTTTTACCTTTATCATCAATGATCTATGATCATTTGTTTATACTATACTTTAATCATTTCCTTCTAGTATTGATCATCCTTCCAATCAAAATATGGCGATTTTGAAGGATCATTCTGTCATTGGAATTAATTCCTGACATCTCACAAAAATATATTCCTTGTATAATTAGTTCTAGAATAAGGTTATCATAATAGAAATATATAAATAGATCCAAAATCCAAATGGAATAAGATCTGATACCAATATATGGCCTAGTGGAAAATTTTCATAGGGTGTAGAATAGGTTTAATAGACGTACTTAAAAATTAAAAAAAACTAATATGATAGTTATTAATATCATAATTGATTACAAACATGAAACTTAAATAGATAATGTATTCATAGTGAACGTGTCAAGTTCAAGTGAATAAAATAGTGGAAATAAAATAAATGTTTTGTTGGAATGGTTAAGGTATGAAGGTATATAAGGGGTGAATAGACCTTTCGTAAAATTATCAAAGATATTAAAATTTAATGCTCAATTTGGATGTTTAAAAATATTAATAAATTCTTTATTAAAATATTTAGAATAATGGATGTGTAAAGAGTTTTGTATAAAATTATAGAGATAAACCCAAGGATTTTTTAGTTGTTCAGTCTAATTTTCATCGTCCACTCTTAAAACCCCAACCAATAGATTATAAAACCTACTAATATATGACAGTTACATTTTTATGAGAGAAATATAATCCCAAAATTTTAAATTAGGATGAATCCCAAACAAGGAAATTTGTGTGGGAGCATCCACAAACCTAACTTGATTTATGTGGATTAGAAAAACCTAGGGTTTTATATAAGGAGTGTCATGGACAGAAGTGTACCATTTTTCTAATAATCATAACCATAAGAAAGTATTTTAGAGGTAGTATAACCTATTTTGTGAAAATATATAAGTATAGAATTCTACCCAAACATAAAATATAGAAATAAACATATATAAAATGATTGAAGTAGAATGAATGTTATAGGTGAAACACTTGTTTCAATCCCTTTGAAATGATCCAATAGTGTAAATCATGCATTCCACCAATGCTACCATTCTTCTATTCAAGGATAATAGTTACAAATATGATTTATCCCACCTTGAGAGTACTTAAACAAATGAAACAATTCATGCACTGGACCACTTTCTCTACCATATGCATCCACAATATCACCCTCCCATTATCTTCTCGTCCATGCCTCAAGCCCTTTAAATAGTAAAACTCAACATTACCAAGTGACTCATTTTCCAATTCAAAATAACATACCAAAATTAATGAGGATAGAGAGAGAGATTATTGTTTAAAAATTAAAACACATTTGAACAATTAAATCTCTTTTGAAATCCATAATTAAATACTTAAAAAATACCAGAAGAATAAGTCAATGATTACTAAAAAAATCTTATATATTTTCATATTATAAATATTTGAAATTGAATTAGAATAATATTTACATATCTTAATTTTGATATTATCAATGTTTAATGATATTTTAAAAAAAGATATAAAAGATATTTGAATAAATTTGTTTGAATGAAAGAATAATTAAAAAAAAATAAAATCCAATAAATAAACTCATAACAATAAAATAAAAATATTTGATATCCATACTGTCAATTTATGAGTGAATAAAAAATAGATTTGACCTTCATGAAAATTTGTTAAACACAGTGTAGTAACTCTTCTCGTGTGTTTTATAAAATTAATAGTATTTGATAAATTAATTAAAATAATTAAAAAAATTGAATAAAAAATTAATAAAATTAAAATATCAAGAAAATACTGAAACACATCACAAATAGAAATTCCATATGTTTATATCTATGTAAGTGTACTTATATATGAATGTGTAAGTGTAAATCATATATTTTACACGTGTAAAGGTATCCTAAGTTCCCATCTTTGGTGTAATGGTAAAATTCAATATAAAAAATCCTTAAAAGGGTAATTTGTTACTATTTAAAGGTATTCATGAAATGAATACACTGTGTACGGTTAAAATGCACACCTATGTAAGTGTATATGGGGGATTCATGACTTGAATAAAGGTAAGGCATATTTAACATAGTAGTTTAAAGTTAGAAACAATTAATCATAATGGTAAAAATAAATTTAAAATCTATGTATAAAGGTAAGACCACCCACGCAAAAGGGTAAGGTAGAAAAAATGAATATATGAGGTAAAATTAAAACTACTTACTTAAGGGTACATGAAATGTTTCATAAGGTTAAAAATAACCTTTAAATTCTCACATAAATTTAATGAATAATTAACACAACATTCCTACGTGTAAAAAATAAACATAAAAAACCAATTTTAAAAATGTTTTAACTAAACATAAAAATAAATAATTATATGAATAATTTTCATAAATATTAATTTTTTTAATAAGAAATTAAATTTAGTTGAATTCAAAAAACTTGTTAGAATAAAAGTATATTTAAAATTATCCAAAATAAGAAATTATTAGAAAATTTAATTATCATAACATAAAATAATTAAAATAAATATACCCCACTCCAACAAACTTCACCTTTTTGATAATTATAAAAAAAATCAATTTCAATATTTTTCCATTTATTGAATTGATAAAAAATATTAAATAATTTGAAAATATCATCCCCCCTTTGAAACAAATAATGAAAAATTATCAAATACATTTTATATCCAAAATAAAACATTTGAATTACAAAAATAAACTCCCCATAAATTAACGTTGCTAAAAAAAATTCTAAAATGAAACATGAAAACCAAAAATATGATATTATGGAATTTTAAAGGATAAGAAAATAATTTAAATATTAATTAGAACATGCTAGTAAACCAAAATATTAAACATTGAATATATGGTCACTAGGAAAAACAAAATAAATTTTAAAGTGAATAACAATATTCCATATGATGAAACAATATGAATATATATGATTCGTATGAATTAATAAAAACATACTTGGGTATCTAGACTAATTTTGGTATATTATGGTTTAAAATATAACTTTAACCACCTAAATATTGTGAATTCTTAGAATATTGGAACTCATAGAAGATGAATCAAAATGTACATTTGTGTTCTAAAATGGAATTCTAAGGCATTCACTAAAATTATTAGAATAATTTTAATGAAAATCACATTTATAGGAAAGAAATTAAGAATAACAAATATTTCTTTTCATATCACACTTTTTAAAATGACCCGGATGATCATGATTTTCTTTTGAGACTATTTTAAAAGGCATATGGTTTCTCAATCTAAATAATCTATTCATAACATTATCCAAGTCATATTTCAACTCAATATTATCAAAAAAAATTTTATAATTACTACAAGAAATAGAAATTATCAAATTCTAATTGTTATCTTTAGATACCTATAAATTTTACCAACATGAGCCAAGTCATATAACAAGAAATTTTATTTCATATATTCCTCAAAATATTGTTTAAATAATATCCTCAAAGATATTATTATAATTTTAATGATATAATATTTGAAGATCATAAATTCATAACGTTTTAACATTAAGAGATATCATTTAATTTTCATCAACAATGTAACATATAATATGACTCAAGAAATAAATTTAAATATAGAATTTTTCATATTTTTTATTTATACTTTCCATGAGTACCATCTAATATTATATTACCAAAAATATAAGATTCAGAACCAGTAACCTTGTTTCATTAAACCATATTACATACATTACTAGAATAAACTTTTACTTTAGAATATTTTGGATCACACAACCCATGTAATTTCTTCATTATTTATTTTTTCTTTCTATATCCAACCATAAATGAAATAAATATTTCATTAGTCTTGTTAGGTACTATGGTTCATGTTAGCTAACAAATAAATAATCATTTAAATTCTGAAAAATTATAAAATATCCTTTTATGGTAAACCCTCAAATATCAATTTTTGGTATAAATAAATAGATAATAGAGCTAAACTAAAAATTCATAAAATTTCCACCATATGATTACAAAAAGTAGTATTGGAAGAAATAATAACAAATATTGGAAGTCCTTATAAGTATTTTACTCTCATACAATTAGTTAGGTATGGATGAATTATGGTATAAAGACTAGATGGGGTGAATATACCATTATTAAAATTATCAAATTTACTAAAATTAAATGTGGAATTCAGTGGTTTGAAAGGAATAAACAAATCTTTCTTAATGATTAAGAATAGTGGATGTTTGAAGAGTGTATACTAAAAAATTTAAGAGATGAATGTAAGTAATTAGGTTATGGGTCTAGTTAAATTAGTCATCTCTCTACACCCCCAAACAATGGAGTATAGAACCAAATATTATAGGAGAGAAATTATTACATGGAACCAATATAAAACCAAACATTTATAATGACATGAATACTAACCTAGGACATTTTTACTATAGCTTCCCCAAACCCAATGATCCTTTTTTGGGATAGAATACAAAACCCATGATTTCCTACTAGGACTATCCATAACCAAAGTGTAAGGGTTTTTTAGGTAAGAATAACTATAGGAATATCTACTATAGGTAGTATAAAATGTTGTCTAAAAAGATAAAATTGAAAACCAATTCATAGAATTAGAAATATAAAAAGAATTAGACAGAGATTGATGAATGAAAAAAATAACTTTAAAGATTAAATATTTATTGAAGGGCCTTTTAAATGATCTAGGGATGTACATGGAGCATTCCAAAAATGTTACAATTCTTCTCCTCAAGGTGAATGAAGGAAAATATTAGTTTCCCCACCTTGAAATTTCTTCAATAGATGAAACAATTCTTGTACATAATCAATTTCATAATATTATATGCCTACACCATCACCCTTATATAATATTTTTTCTATTTCTTTGATCCCTCTAAATATAAAAACTCCACATAAAGAAGTGAATAATTAGTCAATTCAAAATAATAATACAGATATATGGTTGGGAGAGAGAGTTATATATATATATTATAATTCAAAATTTAAAACATTTGTACAACTAAAACTCATGAAATATCTTATTATATATTTCCAAAAAATACCATATGAATAGGTATAATATAACTCAACAAATCTCACACAATTTTAAAATATAAATTTTCAAACTATGATTTTCAATAAACCATTCATATTTAACATGTAATAATATCAATCATAAATGATATATCATTAACAAATAGAAAATATATTTCAATAACATCATTATAATAAAATAATTATTTAGAAATAATAAAATACAATAAATCAACCCATAAAAATAAAATTAAATTATTTGAGTTTCAGAGGGTAAATATATGCATGAATGATAATTTTTTTTGGTATTCATGTAAATGCGCTAAAAAATATTGAAACGCATTAAAATAGTTTTATAATAATATAAATAAAAATTTATAGACTAATTAAAATAATTAAAACACTTGAAATAAACATGGAATAAAAGGAAATACAAAGAAAACTGTTAAACATTGAATAACTAGAAATACCATATGATTGTCTATATGTAAGGGTAATTCATGATGCATATCTAAGGGAATTACGTAAATTGTGGGACCTATGTAATGTTAACATAATATTTTCATACACAACATAATATTAAAAGGTAAAATACAACAACCTTTTAAGGGTATGTTCTATAGTTGTGTATATGTAAACATGAAATTCATGTGTTATGTAAGAGTCAAATATATACCTTCATAAGGGTAGTCATGAGAGTTTGAAACATGTGTATTGGTAATAAAAATTTTACATAGCTATATAATGGTAGAAACAATGTTATGTAAATGTATATATAACATTAAAATACATATATAAAGGTAAGACCAATCACACAATAGGTTAAGCTAGAACTTGAGTAAAGCTAAATAAAAAATAAATCAACTTATGTAAGGGTACAAGTAAAGTTTTGTAATTGTGAAAACATACTTTTAATTATTATATAAATGTAAATAATAATTAAAAAGAACTTGCGTATTGTCAAAAAATAAACATAGAAAATTAATTTATCATAAATATAAATAAAAAATAAAGATAAATAATAATATGAAAATTAAAAATAAATGATGAAATAATTAATAAATAATTAAATTCAATTAAATTCAACAAAATTATTAAAATAAGTAAAAAATATATTCTTAATAATCTAGAAAATGAAATTCTCAGATATTTTAATTATCAAAAGATAAAATAATTAATGTGGCAAAGAGACTCTCCAATAATAAAGTGAATGACTGCCGGAATTTTGTAATAGTTCACATCAATGTGATATTACATCAACACTTAGCACCTCATTTCTCCTCGATTAAAATTTAACCCACTGAAACAAACACCAATTTTAAAATGAATTCATTACCTTTTATAAAACCATCTATATTCACACTAGGAATCATAAACCAAATAAAATATTGTCTTTATACCGACTGAGGAAATAATAAGAACACAACCTATCTTTTTATGAGATTCAAAATATGAAAGATTTTCCTTTTATGGTAGAGGTATTACTATCAACATACATTCTTTTGGAATGGAAAATTATAAATTTATCCTCCACTTACATCTTTACAAAAGAGTTTCCAAATATCATTACATTATTATATGGAAAAAACTAAAACAAAAATGATGGAAATAAAATATATTTAAAATAAATTCAATATTTTAATAATAATGAAATAAAATAATTTTAATATTGAGTTTTATGTAGGTAGGATATATATATATATAGGAATTAATTGAGTTTTTTAAAAATGGTTTTTTTCATAAGCATTATTTTACAGTGAATATGAGTCATTTTACAGAATGTGTGTGGGTAATTTTTCATATTGTGTCTGATTCATTTTATATATTATTTATATGTATTAGAAAAATAATTTCATAATAATTTCAAAATATCATTTCATATTACATTAAATACTCATTTCATAAGACTTTTTATAATCATTTGATAAGATGCTAATAAATAATTTTTCTAAGACTATAAAAGTATTTGGTAAGAATTTATTACTCATTTAAGTCTTTTAAAATTTTAAAACTATGAAAATAATCATAATTTATATACATATGGTTATAATGTTAAATATTTCCCTTATAAGTTTCAGAAAAAACCTTCATATGGTTCATACATAACTTCATAAGGTTAATACAAAACCATCGTAAGATTGATAAAAACCCATTATAAGGTTCATATAGGAATACATAAGGTTTATTTATGTCATTATAAGTTCAATAAAATATATAAATAATGTTACTATAGAATCCATTATAAAACAATAAAAAAAGAAATTAACTTTAGAAATGATTATTTAATCAACAAGTAACTAATCCCATGAGAAATTATAATTATCATATATTACATTTATTTAATTTATTAAATTGTGATTTAGAATAAGAATGAAAGGTATTATAATATTCAAAAAAACTAAAATAAACACCAATACTATCAATCCCCATATAAATGAAACTTTTCACCAACAGTCATATTATGCATCTTAAACCCATGGTATACAATAACGTCATATTATTTTATGAGCATTCATATAATTCAATAGTGTTTCTCATTACTGATTTTTTTAAATTTAATTGAGTGAATTTTTTTAATCTTACAGTAATTGAGATTATTATAACATAAATATTTAAGTATATAATATATATTTTGTTTTGTTTTTCACAATATGTTATGTTTTCATATATAAAAATTTGAAGGGGTTAATTTATTTTTTATGCCATCGAGTAGTTTTAAATTTTTTTTAGAGATCATAGTGATTTTGGATTAACTTTTTAAATTAAATTCATCTTTTTTAATAAAAAATGTAATGAAAAAATTATTTTTGACTATTATTATAATTTTAGAAATTATTATTGTCTTATACATTTTGACTATTTTTTTTCAAACATATTTTTATATGAAATTATTTTTTTATATTAAAATTTAATCAATTAGTCATGTATGGATAAATGTTGGATTACATTCCCTAAAAAAACATCTCAATATATTAAGGGTTTGGATATGATTTTTATTGTGAAACTGAAGTCAATTTGTCATTAGAAGATTAAAATTTCCATGTCCAAAATTAAATTTTATATGATGGATGAAGAGACATTAAGTATTTTGAAACTTGATATTATAATAATTTCATACTGAATTCATGTGATAGATTTTATATGGGAAATATAATGTTAAAAAATTTAGATTTTCTATATCCATCATCAAAATAAAAAAGACACTTTCCCAATAATAAAAAAATGTATTTTTTAATTTAATAAATGTTGGTTTTTAAATTACAGGGAAGCATTATGAACATTATATCACATCAATATATTCTCTTATCAATATTACAGATATTAACATGGTAAATGTTGTGTTCATAACTATGAGTTATCATGATAGTGATGGTGACACTTTAGACGAGCATTTTTTGGATTCAAATATGAGGGAATAATAATTTGAATAAACAAATAAATTTTCTAATTTATTTGAAAAATGAAATAAAAAATTTAATACAAGATGAAATGGTTATTCAATGGATACTTTTCTGCTAAATTTTAAATGCCTATGTGGGATTACATATAATGAAATTTTGATGATATTATAATTGTTACATGGTTCTTTTTCTGGATATAAGATCCTTGAATCATTTGATGAGATGAATAAAGTTATTAACATGCTTAGACATAGTAATATTAAAATAAGTAAATGTCACAATTATTATGTTCTATATTGTGGAAAATATTCAAATAGAGTAAATTGAAAAATATGTTATTATTCTAAATGTATGTAAATATAAAATGATTGAATTTTTAAAAAATATACTATAATAAAGAGGAAAAAATAATAGTGTTACTTTACATTAATATTATTTTCTCAATGATTATTTGTGTCATTTAAAATTGTTGAGAATATGGCCTGGACTCCCATCGATAATATCAATTATCATTTTATGTGGCATCTAAGTGATTTGAAATCATGGAATACTTGTGATTTAATATATGGAAATTTTTATCCTCATTCTAGAAGTGTACACTTAGTATTGGAAACAAATCGGTTCAATAATTTGCTGTCCTTAAGTATCAATTATATCATATATATAGTATTTTTATTTTTTATAACATAGATCAGTTGATGTTCATGCAATAAACATCATTCATCATATCATTGATCATTCTTATAAAATAATTCATGTAAATGAAATCCATCTATACCTTCTTCCTCTAATCCTTTTTTGTTAAGATGTATGAATGATTTTGTAGAAATGTATGACTATTATACAATGAAAATGTTCTATATTAATGTTACCTTAATGTGGATGATTATTGACTACCCCTGAATTTGAAAATTTTCTAATTGGAATACTCAAAATGGTTTTACTTGTCCAATTTTTAATTTTTATATTGACTCTCATCTCCTACCATATAAATGGAAATGTGCTTTATTTGTCATCACAATTTTTGTATCCTTACTCATAAATATTTGATGGGTCCTAATTTAATGAGAAATTTGATTTGAGTTTTCAACTAAAATTATTATCTTGAACAGAAATGTTAACCCAATTATCTAATTATGATATAAAAATTAAAAAAAACTAGTTTAATATTGGTGTGAAAATATTTTTACCCCATAATATTTAATTGCATGAAAATAATTGAAGAACAAAAGGTTATTTTTAGAATTCCATGTCAGGAAATTATATTTTTCAGGTCATCATATTTATTCCTTACACATTGATAATAATGTGTATGACAATGTTCTTTTTTCATTTCATAATGAGAAAATAATGTAAGAAAATCTTATACACTCTTATAATGACAAAGAAGAAATGAATGTTTATTTAAATCGATAATTAAATGGTATGAAGAGTATCTTGAAATAATTTATTCATTGATAAATCAAGAAAAAATGTGTTTTCCTTAAAAAATTGATAATATAGAGGTAGATAATGGATATTCTTTTAATATATACATATTTGTTAGCTTAAAATTCATAAGATATATAATATAAAAATTCATGACTCACATTTATTATTATAGTAGATTATTGATTTTTCAATTCAAAACCTAATACCTGAAAATATAACTATACTTATAATTGAATCATACATATTATTAAGAAGAATTTTTAACAAAACCATAAAACTGATTTTAAGAACATTGTGAAATTATTTATGGGACAATTTATCATTTTGATATGATCTTTCCTATGATAATTTTACTATGATGGTTTACTAGAAAATTTATTTTGTGGGGTAATGTAAATTTTGAGGATGTGTACATTATCGATTGATGTATCCAATATAAGGGTTTTTTGGTTTTTCTATATTTCATAATTAATAATTTTCTTATAAATAATTAAATGGGATATCATGTTAATATATTACATTATTCAATAGGTACCTTTATCTTTTAATGTCTTGTGTAAAATATAATTCTCCGAAAAAATGGTTCATTTCTATTCATTACCTTTTTAAGAGAATCTAACATTTTATTTGATGTATATATAATTAATAGAGACTTGATTCAATTGAGTTAAATGTGTTGATGGAAATACAATTCATTATTTATCAATAGTAAAAATGTCAATTTTTTCAAATATAAGTCATGGATTTAGAAAGGTCTCTTTACATTCATTGAAACATTTGTATTTCAAGAAAGTAAAAAGATTAATTTTATTCAATTACGATAATTTTTATCCATATATTAGAGAATAATGGATATAAATATATAAATTTCTTATAATTTAATCTTGAAATGAGACAGTAATAAAAAAAATTTACAAAAAAATTGTCAAATGGCTCACATGTTTTTTAAGTTCATAATCAAATAAAAAATAATAATATGTTGATAAATACCATATTCAATTAATTATATTATATATATATTTTTATAAATAAAGACTATAGATAATTAATCTAAATTATCATAATATTTTTATTTATTTGGCTAATGGTCTTCTGAATCATACTAAGGGATTGAATTGTAACAATGCCAATGGATTCAAGATTCATATAATCCACCACAAAGTAGGTATAAAAACAAAAAACAAATATATATTTATAATTATATAGAAGTTACACTATGTAATTTTTTTCAATCTATTGAGTTAAATTATTAATGGAAATTCTTAGTTAGGTTATTCAAATAAAATTGGATCCATATTTACTAGGGTTTAAAGATATAGTCATTATAAATTACCTCTATAAACATCGAACCATTTTTTGTTACTGGTAAGAGTGAAGAACATGATATATTTGTCTATATCATGAGGATGATATATTAGATGAATGATTGTATGTTTATTTCCAAAAAATTGACATTATTTTTTGATATCACTGATCATACTATAGTATTTTATAATGAATATCCCCATAAAAACACTTAATTTCTTACCGTTATTAATATTGAATCATTAAATATTGAAATGGTATATGGAGAAGAAGATGATTAAGTAATTTTATTGATGTTTGTTGATAACAATATGGTAGATCAAGAGGAATTATACTTTTATAGATATTTTTTTCATCATTATTTATAATTTAGCTAAATAAATTTGAATTTGAACATGTTAGATACAACATGCAGAGATTTTCCATAAACATTAGGTACATAATGTTGTTATAGATTTTTAAAATTGTCTTTGACAAAAAAAAATTATAGAAAATAATATTTAACGAAAAGATAGTCTTCAACTATTGTAGACTTCCATCATGTTTCTATTAATCTTATTACCCTACTTCTTCCTCTTCCTCATAAAATCTTATCATTTATATGTTTTTATTTCTGTGTAACCTCTATACACTTTCTCATATCCTTTTTATTGTAATCTGAATTCTTCATTCAATTGAAATAATAATTTCAAATTTTAATTCAAAGGAATAACATCCAATTCATATCTTAGGAAATTAATTTTTTTCTTCTTTAACCATTAAACATATCTATGAATTTATATCACCTTTAAATATGATTTGGGAACATTTAAATCGATTAGTTTTAATCACCTATGAAACCATACTATAAATATAACTAATTACAATCAAATTATTGAAACCGCTAGGAACTACAACATATTGGGCATCACTACATCTTGTAAAAAATAATTTTAGTTCAACCAAATTAAAATACTATGAAATTTTTATCAATGATCCAACATGAATTGCACCATTACATAATGTATTCTATTTCATTTCAATATTAAGAGAGCCATATGATTTTTATGACATATACTTCCTTATTTTGTTTTTTTTGAAAAAAAATCCCTTTTATCAAGTCATTTCACTCATCTAGGACAAGATGATTCAATAATTAGGTAAAATCCACCAAATGTTTGTGAATATTCAATAGAGAGAATCATTCTTTTTCCATGTCATAGTTTAGTTCGTTTTGATTCCCAAAAATAATAATAAAAATCCTCCATATTTCCACTAATTATTTAGACCAGCCATGTCATTTCCAATTTGTGTTTCAAACCCAACATGAATTTTTCACCTTATAACGTGGAAACATCAATGATATAAATCAATTCCCTAATTAATAATTCAAATTTTGTAAGTGGAAACACATTCCAAACTACTTTTTCCTGGCTTTCATTTACATTTTTCTCTGTGACATGCACTATGGTATGTTCAAAAATAATACTACATCATATTTAGGTATCAAATAGTATATAATACATTGTATTTCACTAATAATACCTATTATTATCTCTATTTCAAAATCCATGATCATTTTGAGTCCTTTTAATCTCATACAGATCTTGGCTACACTTCAATCAGCTTAAAAAATCATCAAAACATTTTCTAATTACTTCTACTCATTACCAAACTTGTGATTGAGCATATATTCCATTGAAAAAATATAAATCAAAAGAGATTAAATATTATTCAGATAATTCTAATGGAAATTATAAAAATCCAACACCAAATAGATAAACAATATCAAATTCAACTACAAATCACTTTAATAAACACTCTATTTTATAACAATATTTTCTTGAGTTAAAATTTTTCATCACACTTACTTATAGACTAAATAATATCCTCTAACTTCTTGCTATTAATAATATCCCTCTTTTTATTTTTATGTTGACCATACCATTGATAAATCACTCTTTCAATTTATAAATGAATTATAATTCAATCATTTTAAGCCTCTGTAAGAACAATAGATTATTAACAAATAAATATGAATAATAATACAAATTTTTCCCATTAACATATCCCACATTCACATAAAATAACTTCACCCACATCTTCCAATTTTAATTTTTTTTAGAAATCATCAAAACTATTATAGCATTTTCTAATGAAATACTTCCAACATGCATGCACAAAAAAACATTAAAACATTTGACATACTTTAAATACACATGATTCAACAACACACATAAGAAACTAAAATATTATCCCTTTTAAAAACCCAACACAAATATATGATCACAATAAATAAGAGATATCATCCCCATCATGTTCAATAAAAATCTTTGTATTCTCCCCCAATTATTTTCCACCCATTTGAAATTATCCCCACAAAAATTATGGAAATTCATTAAGAAGTGTAAAATAAATGGATGAGTATGATATTTAACTCCATGTAATTTATATTTTCATTCTCCCCTTGACATTACATATCCAATGAATATATGATAGGCTGAAAAACATAATAACTTTTAATTTAGTATATTATGGCTGAACACCTATCGTCAAACTCATTTTGTTTAATGAATCATATGTCAAAAACTTACTAAACACATCCACTATTTGATATAAATATTATTTTATTAAATATTATAAATAATATTTCATAATTGATTGATTGAAATTATATTATCAGATCACATGACTAGGGACTAAATCACATCCAACTTAATATCTTTTAATTGATATTTAATACACATCAATTGGCTTTTCACTTGAGTTGCAACTACAAAATTTACCTTTGTGGTTATCAAGGACACAAAACATGGTTTATTTATGTATTGTGTCACACGAATTTATCGATGAAATGAAACACTATTAAATGTTGATATTCTATCATAAATAATTCAAGTTCAATCTGTATCAACATATCTAATGATATTAAGCCATTATTTTCTTTTATATTTCAATATGGAGTCAACTATGTCTTTTATGTACAAAAGAATCCTCTTTTTTGAAAGAAGGAAAGATTTATTTATTCTAAATTGGAATTTGAAACAAAATATATTGGATAAAAAATAATTATTGTAAGAAAATAAAGTAGAGTAAAGCTGAAAATAAATTTTTTAACACCCTTGAGTCAAATTATTTTCCATATTAATCCTTTGATATATTTTTCCCTGTAAAATTGGGGTAGAAAAGTACTTGAATATTTTACTCCAAACATATTCGAAATTTCTCATGCATAATTTTCTGAGAAAGTAGAATATGATTCTTATATTTAGAAACCATAATAACCAATAAATACTTCATATCCCAAGAACCATTATCTCTAATATATTGTCTATTTCCAACTGAATCTCTTTGAAAGCCCTATGTTTTTTTCTAGGAAATATAATATCCTCAACATTGATCATAAAAATTAGAGATACCTCATTATCTTTTATGATGTGGAGTTTTTGTTCACTCTTTAATTCTGGAATTTTAAAATATTAATGAAATTGTATAACTAGGAATGTTATTTTCTTAGGGATTTTTAACCCATATAGAGTTTTCTTTAACCTGAAAATATATCCTTCATCTTCTCCAAGAAATAAAACACTATATTTCTTAATATACTATTCCAATTTCAATTCTATGTTGAGTAAGTATATCTTAAAATCCAATAGGAATATCCAAACATATTATTGTGAAATGATAGTAAGAAAATTTACATTGACTTCAATATTAGAAATTGGTGTAACAGTCTCATTGAAATCAATTCATTACACTTGTGAATATCATGTATACTGTTTCCTTATTTCTCATCACATATCTTTTTTCATTTAACATAATACACAATACCCTCTTTTTCCATGTAAATTATTGTTAGTTGGTTTGGAAACAAACTCTGAATTATCTTTTGTCTCAATTTGATCCAAATACTCATTTATATAACCAATCCACTTTTGATGCTAGAAATATTATTTTATATCTCTTAACTCATCTCTAGAAAATAATTATGTATGTTTTGTTTTCCTTATCCTATTAAAAAATGTTTTCTTTGATATAAAAGGATATTATAGACCTCCATAGTATTTCTCATCCTTGTATGATTTTAATAATATTATTATTTATCACTGGTCTTGAAAAAACAATTATCTTTAACTTACACTTCATATGAATTTCAATTATTTTCAAAAACAACATCCCACTTATCAATGATTTATAATTCATATTAGTTACTTATAGAAAATTCATGTTGATGTGTAAATTCATAATTAATTTTTTTATACTTTAACATTAGTACAATCTACAATAATCTAAGTTTATTTTTTATCAAAATAACATCATCTTGAATTTATAGTATGACCAAGGAAGACCACTCCAACACCTATCTGCTCAAAACTACCCAAATTTTCATCATTAACCTTGATAATACAAGTTTTTCCAAATACCCTTATGTATTTAAATCTTTGGTTATTCTTGTAATTCATATTATATAGTGTCATGTTTTAATTAGGTTGATATAAAAAATTATTTTGAAACCATACAAATGTACCAATAGCTTTCTCTTAAAAATCATGATGTATTGAGCTACAAAATATGGTGTGACCTATTTACACTAAATTCCCATTATATTATTAATATAAAAAAGTTTTGGGTAATATAATTCATTTAATTTTTAAAAAATATTTTGATTTTTAGTGTATGAATTAAATTATACCCTTGTGTTTTCAACACAGTTGTTTATTCTTAGTTTCATTATTGGTAAACCACACACCTTTTTAATTTATTTTAAAGATTGTAACATTATTAAAGACTTCCAAAATATGGTTCATGAAAATATATCATTATACATGAGTGAATTATGTAGTAAATGAAATAAAATAATTATATACATCTGTTAATTTCTTCTTAATGGGGCCAAAAAAATTCATATGAATGAGCTTCAATGGGTGAGATTTTTAAATATCCACTTTCTTATATAGTGAGTCAAAAATATGAACCTATTTAAATTTATAGACTATCCATTTTATTTCCTTATTCAATATAATATCATCTATAAAATTCCTTCCCTGAGTAATGTTACACATATTATTTTGGAAAAGTTAACCAAGTCTTAAATTCCATAATTGATTTTCCTCTTTCAAGATCAGGGTGCATAAATTATCAACATCACTGGCTAGAAATAAGCTCCCATTAGTTCTTTATCTTATTTTCAATACAAATATATATTTCAAACTCTTCACAAAACACTAATCCTTTCAAAAAACTAGTTTATAAAATTCATCAAAAATTTAATATGTACAGAGTATATTACGATTCAACAGATCTATAAATAAGGGTTTCATCAAATTATGCATTGCATATCCAATTATTACAAAAAAATATTATATTTTCTATGCAAAACATCATTTCCAAAGTTGACTGATCCTTCCTTTCACTTATCATCTTCATTCAAGATCATTATATCTTCTTTTATTTTTCAATACCCCCCACTATCCAAAATCTATAGATGTTTCCTTTAAGAAGTTATGAGTTCCAGTTTAGTAATAATTTCTTTCTATATACAATTATATGTATTATTATTTGTTATTTTAATATTTAATGTAATACTAAATTAGAGGGGGAAATAGAGAGACAACCTTTATTAATGTTATTTTATTTTCCACACCATTCAGAAATATACTACAGTGATTAAAACCTATTTTAAACCATACTTTCAGTGATTTTATATTTCTTCTAAACATTAATTATTTGAGTGGATTGAGTCCTCCTCAAACATTTACATAGATATCTTTTAGGTTCATAGTGATATCACTAATTGAACCAACATAACATTTCTATATTACCAAATCATCTAAATTACCATCGTTGTCCATAAATGAATGTTTAATTATATAAACAACATGATTTTAAACCTATATCACCATATCTTATCTTATCTATTATTATTTATTGTTAGATCAAATTGTTAAACCAAAAATATATTAAACTAACAACACATTATTCTTTATTAAAACTTATTTCTTTACTTTTTTGAATAACCATTTTTAGTAGCATTCTATTTCAAAATTTAACTCTTAGAATTTTTAGCTTATTCATAATTGTCATTATTTTCCATAGAGATAATTTTATTCACTTAATCATCATTATTCAATGATACAAAAAACTTTTCAACAATTATCTTATTCGATATTTCTATAAATCCATGAATATAATTCTAAAAATAGAATTTAAAATATTTCAATTACTTATTTTCTTTCATTAATTTTTGATGGACAACATAAATCACCTTCTATTTTACTTTTGAACTTTATTACATGTAAAAATTCAACTTACTCCACTCAGTGAGTAACTTCTTCAATATATAAATCATTTATTAAATTTGAATTATTCTTAGAATATAATGTGCCAAGGATTCCGGATGACTGAAAGTATTTCATTATATTTTTGTTCACCTTTTAAATTTTTTGAATATTTGAAATACATTAATTAAGATATATATTATTAATAAAATCCAATTTTTAATATTACTTTCATCCATTATTAAATAGATAATCACTAGTGTACTCTTCTTCATTCACATTAGAAATCACAATATTTTCATCAGCCTCATTGGAAGTCTATTCTTTCTTTTCACCCTCAGTACATTCATTATCGTCCTAATTTGATAAAAAATTATTCTTCACGGGTTTACAAATATTAGAACCTTTACCTTTTCATGGAAACATATACTTTTCAAATTATTATACTTTATTCATTTGAAAATTTTAATTAAAATGTCTAATAAATCTATACTTCCATCACTTGAAAAGAATCTATTGAAACTAATTTTTATTTTATTCATGTTTATTGTTAATTAGGATCAAAGTAAATAAAGAGAGTTACATTATATCATTATATGGATAAAGTTTTTCTTAGAAGTTTTTAGATGTTCCGAAGCTCGGTGGTATGAATCACAGATATCCCAACAATGGTATATTAATATGTAATTAATTGTGAATGTTACTTGATAATTGATTATTTTCCATGAAACATGGACGCTATGTAATCTTGAATGTTTTTAAATTAAATTTAAAGAGGTTTAGTAACATTATGGAAAATATGTTTACTAATAAGGTTCTTTACGATTATTCATATGGAAAGGAATTAGAATGTTACAATGACGTAATGTGAATAATTTGATGGTTATATTTGATACGTTCATGTATGTCCTATACTTTTCCATATTAAAAGATACATTCCCTAGGAAATGATAATTTAAAGATATTTTTACTTGATATTCTACATATATATTTATTTCAATAATATTTAAGGAGATATAATCTTGAATAGACCACAATAACAACATTATATTGAAATATACACATATGAAGTTATCCTTGGATGTGTTGATTGATAATGATGTGATTAAAGATGGTGAAAATATACATCCATTGAAGAAGAACCCTATAAATGATTTTTGAAATTTATTTTAGTTATTATAGTTATCTTGGAAATGCATTAAATGATATCATTGTTGATTTGTGATAAATATATAATTGTTTTAATAAAGAAAAAATTAAAAATGTAAAAAAAAATTATAATTCATTTCAATATAGGATATACTTAGTTTTCTTGGAAAAAATTAGTAAATATGAATTTCATTTTAGGATCTTTGTATGAGTGATTACACATATGTATGATCCATTATAGAGTGGTACCGAGTCATTTTAATAACTTTGCATAAGTCAATTTTATGAAAGGCATGGACATATTATTAGTATTTTAAAATTTTTTATGGGTTATCATGAGATGTGTAAGAGTCATATAAATCCACCTCATATTCTACTATACATGTGTATAACTCATTAAATTATATGTATTAGTAATTAAAAAATTTCCTTTGAGTAATTACAGTAGCAGGATTCGTATGATCCTTGTATATAATAAATTTATATAAATTATAAGCCATGAATATTATAAGACATATCATAATGATTATTCTAATAAATAGTGAATAAATCAGATGATTTTTGATAATATCATTAAATATTAATATATAATTATCAATCATAGTGGATCATGATTCAATAATATAATAAATGATAATTCATCCATGGATGAAGATGATATAGATATGAGCTTAACAATGCAACAACTGCTAAATCATAGTGCATGAGTTCAATCACATGCAAACAAGAAATTAAAAAAAAGTTAAATTTAAGGTTTTGTGGAGAATTTAAATGCATAACAATATCCTGGTATTTTAAAATATACAAAATAATTAAGATAGGATATGTCTTGAGTAATAAATAAGAAAAAAGAGAATCTAAATGAAAAGGAAGACTTAAAATTTTATGTTTTATAAATATTGAGTATTATGTGAGTTCTGAATGAAATATAATATAGAAAATAAAATATCCATATTTGAGAGGTGAGAAAAATATAAAAATATCAGTGGAAGGAGAAAGAAGGATGATATTCTCAAATATATGTGTACTTCAAAAATTATTCAACTTGGAAGAAGAATAAAATTTGAAAGTATTATTATTGGAAAGTGTTGTATATTATTCATAATGAAGAATGCGATATAATTCCAATATTATAGTAAAAATACTTTGTGTACTAACAAGAATGATATAATAGTTATTATCCAATAGTACTACTAATTCTATTTTTACAAAAATATAGGAGATTTAGTCTAAAACCAATATCTATTGTAGCAATTTTACAAAGACTGAGTTCAGTTGTACTACTAGAGATCATATTCCAAACTGATAAGGTAATTTATCTAACCTATAATCATTTATTATATATGTATCAGGGAGATTATGGTAGATAACTTGATTATTTTAGGTATCAAATAATATCAACCCATACAATTCAGGAGGTACTCGAGTTAATACTTGTGATCTTACTTCAAGTAAGGGAAAGTATATAACAATTAACATTATTTTTATGATAATAATAATGAATATATTTGTATATAATAACAACCATGTATCACTAGGAAATAAGTCATCAATCTTGGAGGTATACCCCATTAACAAATCTGGTCTCTTATTGTATGATTTCCACCCTTACATAAATGCATACCAACTAAATTTGAGAAATCATGATTTACATAATGATATAAATTCATTAAAGAAAGTGGGATTTTAAAAGGGATAATGTTATCAAATTAAATAAAAAATACCATCACACTGATTCACCTCCCCCCTTATGTTTTGAAAATATCCCAATGTGATCTTAAAAATTGATATCGAAGAAAGGCCACACCTCTCATAGATTAACAAATTTGAATTTTTTCTTAAATAATTTAGTTTATATTTTCAATTTATATATGAATTGTATATTTTTATAATCTGTTTAATTCCTTTTCAAAGAAACCATCGAAGATAGGACTTCTAAATAAAAATGGATTAATGAGAAAAAATGAAAAATAATTGAGAAATGATTTATCAATGAAAGGGGACAATACACTATTGGATGGTAATAACTATGGTATTATATCTTTGACATATATTTATGAAATTCCTTCAAGTTTATAAAAAAATCATGTGAAAATTGGAAGAAAATAGTGTTTCTCCATGATTTAATTCTAAAGAAGATAATTCTGGCATAAAAGGTGATGATTTTTCGGCTAGTATCATTTATAACAAAAGATAAAAAAGCTCTACCATATATAGTTTACCATCACTACATGAAAATAAGTTCATAAAAATTTCTTTTCAAAACATTCCTATAAAATAGCTACGTATAAGTGGGTAAACTCACTAATTCCATGAATTAAAAAAGTAATTCAATTGATGTTTTGAATGAAATACTAAAAAACATCCAAAATGATGTAACCAAATTTATATGTAAAACCGTAGTAACATGCAGTATTTGATCAAATATCTTGATGATGAAAGTGAAAGAATAAATAATATCATGCAATAAAGATTGAAAATATATGTGAATATCTACAATGAAATATGATCCATAAATATAATAAACCTAGACCATGAGAAGAAGTTCTACATATTTTATAATTAATAGATCACTACAATCCATGAAATATAATAATCCAAGAGAAGGTTTGAAGAAAAAATACATGCACTGAAGGAAATAATAGTTATCAAGGATGCTCAATTGATTATGAAAGTAGATATGATAAAAGAGACTAATTATCTACTACAAATATGAATCTAAATGAATAATGATCATGTCAAATAAATGATAATTATTTTTGAAACAAAACTATGTTGGATCAATAGTGAGAAAAACATCCTTGTTATAAAATTCCAGGGGTTTGAGATCAAGCTTCCAAATAGGGAAACATTTTAGGTTGGGTCCTCACAATAGAAATTATAGAATATTTCATTCACAAACAATACCAATGAGGGTTTTCATACTAAGATTACTATATATGGTTGCCATAATATTCATATATAATTTTAAGATCAATATTATATAAATATAAAGATAAAGTTAATATCTATATCAAAATCCAAGGTTTATAACAAATATATTTTCATAAATTATACATTTTTTAATACAAAATATATACAAAAAAGAATGAATAAAAATCATGAAAATACCACCACAACATCAAAGATGTTAAGAAGAATAAATTTAATTTGTTATCCCCACAAAATAATCTCAACTAGTTGATCAAAATAGTAATAAATAATGACCTTAATATTCAACAAATTCTTAAAAATAGTCATTCTAAATAAGAAAATGATTGTTTTTTGGGTGTTATTATTGCATCATATTTATACATAAAACAATTTTTTTTGTATTTTTTTTACATTAAAAAAAATCTTAGAGTAATGGGGAGAAAACTAGAGATTCATCAATATTGTAGATTAATAGGATAATTCTTTCTTTCTTAAATACATTTGAAATAAATGAATATATCTATGGTAGTTGTAGTAATGGTGGTCATAGGGTTTATAAATGATTGATTTATTTATCAAATAATATGTCAAAAACATTATGAAAGTATACCATGTCAGTTGTTGAAGGTAGTACAAACATGCGTATGAAAGAATCCAAATAAGGTACTAAACCATAATAATGTCAATAATCTTCAAAATAAGAGGGAATCATATTTTGATATAATTTATAAGGTTAGTGAATATCATTTAAAACCTATGAATATTAATAAGGGAATCATAGAAAATAGGAAGAGCTTCTAATTTTGTGATAAATAATGATACATTATGCATCATTGTGAACATGCTATAGAAATTAAAGCAGATATATTAAATATAAAGAAACTAAATAGGTAAAAAGTGAAACATAAATTTAAAATAAATTAATTACTGAAATTCTCTCCAGATAATCCATGTGATAGAGCTAATATGTTTGAGAATACAATGATGGAATTTTTTATAATTTTTCTTTTTGATCTGGGGAAAGAAAGAGGACTCTAAAAAACATGTGAAAGAAAATGATAAAAATGGTAATAAATTATTTTATATGAAGAATCATAATTTCAGGACCAGTTCACAATTAATAGTTTTAAAAAGAATTTTTATGTGTTATTTTGGATGTTCGGGGATGTTCGAAACAACTCAAATTATTTTGTAAGAATTACACTAGCCCCCGAATAAATCTAGAAGAACAAGAAAGACTAACCTGGTCATACAAGTTCCATAATAGATCCGGCTAAAAAAAATATCCCACACAAGGAGATAATAAAATAAACCATACATTCTAAATATATTTTGATAAAAAATAAAAAAAGAGAAAACATTCATAATACTTGTAATATAATGACTCCTAACATTTACATCCCATAAATATGAGTTAAATTGAGAGGATTTGACATTTTTTCATTCACATGATATTTTATGTTTAGAGTTTTAGTGAATTTGGGAAAAAAATTTCAAATATTGGACAGTTCCACATAGTGTATATTTTTTCCCTAAAAACAAGGCAATATGTTTTCACCCCTGTTTCATTTAAGACACATTAACTTTTTATAAGATGAGTCACTATAGAAAAAATATTTCCCTTTATAAAATTTCTCCTCATCCTAAGATCCTATGAAAAAATTATAAAATATGGGATTAGAAAAATAAATCTTAGTGAGTAATATAAAAATAGATGAATCTATTTTTATAAGAAATAACATGAAAATCTATGAGGATTCATAATTTTTTTACAATAAAACTTTTAACACATAAATAAAACATTTTGATAAGTCTAAATCACTATTTTATAAATTAAAAACTTTTAAACCCATTATCAGACATAAGAGAAACCATAAATTAATCCTCAGGCATGTGGTAATTCATGAAAGAATTCTATTAAAAAAAACCTTCACTTTTATACTCTCCTCACCTCATGAAATTGAAATATTTCCATAAAACTCCTTTATTCAAATATAATATAGGTGAATTAGAACATCATATTTATAACACATTTTCAATTTTTTTCAAACCCTATAAAAATAACCAAATACCAATTAATTCCAAAGGTGTAACCTTCTAAGTTATCCCCCTCTTTTATCAAATTCAAAGACTATTCATTACCTAATTCATTGGAGATCTATATTGGGCTCGCATGTAATCATGAGAAATATCAAGATAAAAAATAATCATATATAATGATAAAGTAACATATATTGAACAAATAATAATTATTCTTTCACTTTTTAATCATAAAACCCATGAAGATTTAAAATTTTCCCATACGTAAAATACTTACCAATTTTGCATAAACATAATGAGAAATATACTTTTTCATTAAAAACTCATATAATTTAATAATTCTCAAAAACATTGTAATAGTATTTACTTTGGAATACCATATTAATTTATAGAGGAATCTTGATAATGAATAATTTCTATAATGGAATGAAAACTCTTTCAATTCATATACAATATAAAAACATTCTTTTTCACTTTTATAACAAAGAAAAATTAACCGATATGAATAAAATTAAAACAATTTTTTATATACCATTTTAAAGAAAGTAAGATATTTTAAAAAATGACCATTAAAAATTATTGAAAAAAATATGAATAATGTTGATAGATTTAAAATAACATGGATATGGAAAACAAGAGTTTAAAACTTTTTATAGAATGTTTTAAAGGAAAATCATTTACCTTATATATTTTCTAGCTTTATACACTCTCTGACACCTAAATAAATTTTTTTTAGTTTTATATGTGATTAGTAAAACATTTCATGTTAATTTAAATATTATTATCCCTTTTATTTCATTTATTACCATGTTTTATCTTGTTTCTGAAATAGTTATGTTCATGTTGGACTTTTTTAGGGCATTTTATAACCAAAAAATAACATCAGTGTTTTGACATTATTCAATGGGGTTATAGTTTAAAAAATATGGAAAATAAAAATTTTATAGTTATCATGAATATAAATTAGACACCCTTTTAAAATCAACCATATTAATAAGTCATGGAAAATGAACAATGTTGTTTCATGGAGATGTTAGTTCTTACGTACACATGAACTATGTTTTCATTTTTATAAATGATGGAAAAGGAATATTGTAGCTAATGTTTTATTTTTCTCTAATCATAAATATGTTATAATATTAATATTTATTTATTATTTCCATCCTTTAAAACAACCATGTGATGCAGTGATGAGAAATTAATCAAATTGCTTTGTAGGGGTGATATTTGACAGGTACGCACGAGTGATGTTATCCATTTCCAATGGAAGAAAATTATAAGACAGTACGTGATATATTTTATTAGAGGGATAATAATTATTTCATACATATCATATATATTTATTTTATACATAATTTTAACCATCCATATAATATTGTAAAGAAAATAAAAACTCATCACTTCAAGGAGGTAGTGGTCCAAAAGTATTCATCAGTGATGTTTCCATTTCCCATTTGGTAGAAATAGAGATCAAAATTGGTTGTACAATAAATATAATAAAATTTATTTATATTTTAAACAAATATTTTGTTATTTAATCTGGTTTAAGTTATATTTGAAAGAGGTAGAATAAGAAATAAACATAACATAGTTGGTTAATAATTATACATTATATTTGGAAAACCCCATTGGCATACAAATTAATCCTTCTATGTTTGGTATTATGGTGATGGAAATATCTCTAGAAAACATGTAATGATTTTATAGACATATTTATTTCGTTATTTACTAATATACTATGATGAAAATGTTTTAGGAAGATAAGAGGGGAGGTTCCCTTTTATAGTTGAGGGATTGAGAATAGTTGTTATTTTTTAAAACTTTTAAATAATATAAATGTATAATTCATGGTCATGTGCTTCAAAATTTATAAAATTTATACTATCAGGTTATAACGGTAAAAATAAAATCATCTTATAATATTTAAAAATAAATTTTGTGACATCATCACATTGTATTTATCTTAACTGGATTAATATACCCTTTACAATGGTGAAATTGTTTCCATGATTTCTTTTCATAATGACCAAAAAATTGAAATCAATAGAAAATTTTAAAAAAATTATAAATATAGAATCAATTTTTTATAATTAAAATTATATAATTTTAAAGAATTATTAATAATTTAGGTGTTAAAAAATGAATATTTTTTAGAAAATTGTGTTTCTAAGCATAAAAATAAACTTATACCAAAATAATATATAATTATTATTCAAATGAAATTATTTAGAATAAATTCAATAAAATGTAACATATTTTACTTTACAAAAATACATAATATAATTGGGATATAAAATTATTTTCTTTCAAATTAATTTAATTTTTTCCGAAAATAACATTTTTCACTATTCACTCAAAATTTAATTTTTTATAAAAAATAAAAAAAATAACTTTAAGAATAAATGATATAATTATATAAAAAATTAATTTAACTTTATCAAATTATGTTTCTAAAATTTATAAATTTATTTTTTAAATAAAAACTTGTGGTTTATAGAAAGACAATTTAGATAAATAAAACTATTCATTTTTGTTGAAAATGTTTTTAAACTTATATATAAAAATATAATGATTATGAATCCATAAAATGAATGTTTAGAAATTATATTATTGATTTATTGAAAAAACTTCATATTTTGGAACATCCCTCTTCTCCAAAGAAATTGTATCCATGAATATTTATTCATTACATAAATAATTGACAGTATTATCCCTTCATAGAATTTTCAGATTCTCATGTTTCTTCCCCAATTATGTGATTATTTCATAAAACATTTATAATTTGAATCATTTTATTTTTATATGCATCATCTATATGATCCAAATATATGAACCCCATTTTTTTCATTGAAAATACTCTTTTCCAATAATACTACCTCAGAGATCAAAACATGATATGCTTCCAGTGTGTACTTCCTTAACAGAGAGTCTTGAAACACATAATATACCTGAGATAAACATGGGTGTAAGGAAACCCCATAATTAAATGACCGCAAATTCTCTAGAATATTATAGGTTTCAATGATATATTAACTTAAATATCCCTTTCTACCAAAATTCATAGCACTTTTCTAAGAAGATACTTTAAAAAACATGATATCCTACCTTAAATGAATGGTTTTTCATCCTATTCCCAATAAATATCATATATCTTCACTAATCTACCCCTGTATGATGTTGAGAAAATATTTACCTACTTACACTTATCGTCTACCAATTATAGACCTTAAAACTTCCTTTCAATTACAGCATCCCATGATGATGAATTTCTACACCAATTTTCATATACTACCACAAAAATTATCATCTATATAAGGGAGTGAAACCTTTTATTGTATGAAAATTTATCCAAATAAATATGTTGATTCCAATATTATAAGAACCCCTGCTTAAACAATACATATTCTAGTGATTTTAAACCATAATTCAGATTTTTATATTCCAAATTATATTTTTTGTTAAGATTTTTAGAAAATTATGACAAAATAATTCACAGTATACACATAAATTACATGTGGACACTTCTAAACATTTTATGCATTTCCAATTTAACCAAATTATTTAAAGTAAAATGTAATTTAATTTCATGATAAATATTAACAATCTTTATATTGACATCAGCATTAACCCTACTCTCCCTTAAACCATGTGATTTTTTTTAAAACGTGGTATGAGCCCCAAAATCTCAGTAAGATACATAAAAATAAAGAAATCATCAGTCTGTAATTACTTATAAAAATTTTCCATACTCAAAGTAAACATTGGTTTCAAAATAAATATATTTAAACCCGATAAATCACTTTTTTCTGCCCATATCCTTCCATAAAACCATTCATAAGAAATTTTAAATGAAACATAAAATCTAAATAGTTTTTCTTAAAAACATGATAAACTAATGAAAACCTTTTCAATAATTAGTAACAATTACTTGCCTTTGAACATGAAATAAATAACTTACCCTTTGAAAACATGATATTCATGTAAAAATATATAAAATATATATAAATTATATAGAAAACTTGGAGAATCAATTTATTATCATACTTAAATAATATGTAACCCTAGTTAATATCTTGAAATAACAATAATATTTATACTTCACATAACCCTCGTAGTTATACTTTAATATAGCCGTCATATTTACACTTGAAATAACCGTCATGTTAAACTTAGAAAATGCCCATTTCATTGGAGGTCTATCACGAACCCACCTATATTTGGTTTATAATGGAACTTCCTATCATAATAAAAATTTCCACTAACCATTAAATAGTCATAAAACATGAATTCTCACGTCATAAAAACATTCATTGAGGAAAATCATTTATTTTAAAGGAATATTTCACTCATACCAAGGAATACAATTTATTTTAAAATAATAATGTAATATTTTAATGTAAGATTCAGAAAATTGAGGCATCATGAAGGGAATAACATCTACACATTCTGTATATTCTAAAACATTCAATTTTACATTTTCAAAAAGAATCATTGAAAGAAGATTTTTAAAGTAAATTCCCATGCATAAAACCTTAAAAAAATTCACGTTTAAAAAAAAAAGAGTGATATTAAGAAATTAAATTATAAAAATGATAATTTATATATAAATAAATTCATAAATATCATTAAAAACATGGACATGAAAGATTAATATTTGTTAAATAAATCATTAAAACATTTAAAATGAGGATTTTTAGTAAAATTGTCCCCAACCTTGAGTCTGACTCATCATTCATGATCTTTATCTTCCATAATAATAAAAATAGTTTAATTAATTTATTTTTTATAGATATTTATAAAATATATTATACCTTTAATTTCACTTATTACTATGTTAGAAAAATTAATTAACTAATTATTCTCATGTTGGACCTTTTGGTGATATTGAGTTTTGAAGTCCCAAATGACATAGGTATATGGACTATCGTCAAAGAGGGAATTATTATTCCATCACAAAAATAATATTCCTGAAAAAATTATAATTTTTATTAATAAATTATAATTTTAAATCCCTACATTAAATATATTTTTTAAAAAATGTACTAAATTACAATCACGAAGACGGTAGGTCATACTTACGCATTAGTTACATTACTATTTTTCAATGGTCATTACGGAAAGATTGTATATATTATTATATCATTAAATAAATATAATAATATAATAAATAAAATATTAATTATTTTAATTTACTTATATATCATTCATTTGATATGGTGATGAAAAAAATACAACACTTCATGGAGGTGGTAGTCCACACATACACATGAATGACGTTAATATTTTTTTCATGGTAAGGTAAGTATTTTAGTGATATGTTATCTATAAATAATGATAAATATGTCATTAATTTCAGATATAAACATTAATTATTTAATTATAATCATTCTTGATAGAGAGTGATGAAAATATAATTACATCAGTTCATGAGGCGGTAGTCCTCCAAACGCATGAATGATGAATTCTTTTCCCATTTGATGGAAGTGGATATCGATATAAGTCACTCCACTGACATAATAACATATAAATATATTAATAATACTATATTTATTTTTTTATCATGGATGAAGTAGGTTTTATGGATTTGGAATAATAACCGAGCAATTCCAGCTAGAAGCAAAGATTCTGACCATTTATTAAGAAGAATGAAAAAAGTACAACAGAGAATCAAACAGGGAAAAACAACAAAAAAACCCTCAACCATCAAGAACAGGTCTAGAAATCATAATAAGACATATCATTTCCATAATCAGAGTCACTAGCAATCTCCCACTCAGATTGGGACTTCTACCGATTAAAGATTTTTCAGATATCTGTATCCACTTTCCTTGACACCTTAGACGACGATCTGGTAGACACATTTCTAGGAACATTAGAGTAATATTTATGCAGTCTCCTCCTAGAGAGGAGACCCTCACTATTAGGAACCTTTGGCTGGCCACTTAAGATGGCATCCTTATAAGAGGCATGAACACCACTGCCTGAGGTCCTAATCGGGGTACGGACATTCTCCCGTTCGTCCGTAGAAACGTTTCCCCATTTCGCAGGTAATTTAGAGACCTAAAAAAGCATATGGATTTCTTGTTGACAATCCAAATTTTGTTTCACATCAATCTGATTGGAGACATTGACCTGAGAAATATCAGGGGTCACTAATTTTGGGGTCCGTATATGGGTGACCTCTTTAACTAAATCAGACCGAGTTTTAGAGGGGCCACTCTAAGAATTCTTTGAAGATACATCAATAAGAAACCCTTTCCCAGTATTAGGAACTAGATCATTACATGAATCAAAATCATGAGCAGTAGGCTTTGGCAATGTCGAGTCATTCACCTTGGACTTCCTACGACAGGTGGTACCTAATTGACCTTTCACCCCACATTCCTCATAAGAAACATTCCTCTAACATATCTCAAAAGAGTGACCAACAACTATACATACATTGCATAAAAAATGATTTTTTTCATTCTCGACATCAATTTGAATTTTATTATAAGGGGTGTAAAGGGTTACCTTGTCAATCAATGTGAAGCTAAGATCAACCTCCCCTAACATCATAGAAAGGTGACCAAATCAAAAATCTTCAGTCTCTTTGTCAAGCCGAATCAGAGTTCCAATTTCCATGCCAATATCATGAAAAATTTTAGGATGCCAGAAGACCCAATTGAGTCCATGAAGATGAATTCAGAGTTAAGAAAATGAATTTCTTTCACACGAGACATTAAAATATATAGACCATTCATGAAAATTAATCCAACCAGTTTTTAGAAATAGGGTTCCAATTCTCCATGAACGAAGCTTCAAGTCATCAGAAGGAAAAAGGAAATTAAAAAGTCTAATTGAACTTCTCTCCGCAAGCGTTGTGGGGTTGGATTCAACATGAGCCAATGAACCCATACGAATAATTCTACTAATAAACGAGTCCTTGAAAAGTTCCAATGAACCAGATCCATCCTACTTCAACCCTAAGCTTGATTTCCTCACAATATCAGAGTAAGATCGAGATCCTGAGATATCATCACTGCATGGAGGAATAAAATCCTGCATCAATGCATTAACACAAGACATATCCACAACAACATCAAATGGAGCAGTTGAATTCTGCGAATCAACACTCCCCGTGTTAGTTTTCAAACCTGCAGAAGATCGGTGCGACGCCTTCGCAGATCCAGCACAATGATCCGAAGTCAATTGAAGACCGACCGAGAAGGTCGGCATAACCGTAACTGAAGGGTTAAAAATAGCTCCAGAACTCTGAGGTTCGTGAGAAGTTGACTTCACCGCAACATTAGGGTTGCAAATATCGCCAGAAATCCAAGGGTCATGAGCATACATCGAGGAGGGAATCGCTGACACCACGCCACCAGGAGAAGAGAGACGATCGAATCCAAGGATGAACAGAAGCGCCATGGCCAAGCGAAACCCTAAAATCCATCGTCACGAAGAGGAGCTCCTGCAACCCGTAGCTCCATCTAAGAAATAAGATAATATCAAACGTGTTTTTGGGTAATGAGGTATTGGGCTGGCCTTCCCACCTACACACCGCACGTCCCAAGTGAGGCCCAAGGTGGCCAACCCTTGGGCTAAGGAGAGTTCCCAATGGGGTAAAGGGGCACACGAGTAGTTTGTTAGCTTATAGTGCATGTTTCCTTGAGAGGACTCGAACCTGGAACCTTGGGGTTAGGACTCCACTTCCTTTAAACAACTCACCCATGCCCTACGAGAAAACGTGTTATTGGGTAACGAGGTATTGGGCTGGCCTGCCCACCTGTGCGCCGCATGTCCCCAGCAAGGCCCAAGGTGGCCAACCCTTGGGCTTAAGCCAGTTCCCAAAAACAATACCTCATGAAATTGTTTAGAGATTCGAGGAATTTATTTTGGTAGGGAATCTCTCAAAAAATATTTTTTGTGTGTGATGATAATAGAAAAATATGTGTCTATTTATAAGTGAGGGGTGCAACACTCTTGGAACTTCTCAAAATAAAAATGTATGATAAGAAAATTCTAAATCCTATAAATTTAAAAGGGGATATAAATTCATAGTATATGAAATTTTAGACCATTTAATTTCCCATTTTTACTTATATAAATTTTTTGTGATTTTTACATAATTTAATAAAATAATAATTCCATAAAATAACATTATTGTCATGTCTGATACTTTTCATTACTTTGACTTTTGGAACCCCCAAAAAAAGTAAAAATTTTGAACCAAACATTTTATTATATCTTATACATGTCATGATATTATTTAAAATTATTGTATCAAATTAATTTTATACAATTATATTTATTTTAATATTTTTAATATCATTTATTTTACTTTTCCATTATTAAAGATATTACTAGACCATCATCATGTAAAAATTTAATGTAATTAATTGAACCCTAAAAATTAAAACTAGATCACCACGATTAATAAAAATATTTTATATTTAAATATATTATTTATTATTGAACATATCATCCCAATAACAACATATTAAAAATTTTATACTTATTAAAAACAATAGTGAGACATCTTTGAATTTAAATTATATAAAATAATTTAATACTCAATGTCCATAAAGTGGCTCCAAAAGATCATAAATTCAACCAATATAATATTAAGGTCAAAATATACTCAAAAAATGTAATTTTGGAAGTGTTAGGATAATTTTTTAATCCTTAACATATTATTTTTAACAATATTTACTTGATTTACCCATAAATGTGGTATCAAAATCTATTAAGGTTACTATTAATATTGAAAAAAATAATAAGGGTATTATTTAGTTACATTGAACGTAATTATTCCAAATATGGCATATCTTTTTCAAAATTAAAATCAAATATGTTTCTGAATTTAAATTAAATCAGAAAAACGCAATGAAAAACATTTTTTCTGAAAATTCCTTTTTAAAATATAAAATGTTTTTTAATAAATGTAATTATAAAATAAATTTAAAAAATTAATAATAATAATATTTTAGATCAAATTTAAAAATTTAAAATTTAAAATTAATCCAAAAAATATTTTGAAAATTTTAAATCAATAAAAATAATATACTGTATGACACAAAAATCAATAATTTTTTTATTCCTTGAAAAATAAATATTTTCAAAACATTCTCAAGAAATCATCCTAATATAATTGTGAAATACTAAAACCAAAAATAAATTTAATTTTTTCAAATAATATTTCTAAAAATTCTAGAAATTAATTATCATATTCATTCATCAATAATAATAAAAATCATTTTTGATGAAAAAGCATTTTTTGAAGATTAAAATGTCTTTACTAAAAATTGTGTTATTATTTTTAAAAAATTTAACATAAAATCTATAATTATTAGGATTGATATTTTTTCTATAATTAAATTATTCTTATTCATACCCACCAATTTAATGACTTGATTATAATGGTTACATTTAAATAATAATAATTAGTTGTTAGTTTAAGATTGATGTGACATATCTTCTAGGCTATCAAACATAGTGTTCCATTTTAAAATCATCAGATGTTACAGTTTCCCACTCATACCCATTTTTTAATTTCTTCCTTGCAATTTTGAACATAGGTTCACTAATTATGGTTTTCCTATCAAAAATAAATTTTTTGAAAGATGACATCGTAAAAAGGATTATTAAAACATCCACATGAAAAGAGATAAAAAAAGTATGAATATTATCTAAGGTAACACATAATATGATTCTATCTATGAAAATATTGATATGGATAAGAAAACTAACTCTCAAGGAAAAATAGATACTAAGTGATAACATATTAATAATAAAATCAATGACAAAAAATTGTAAATCTTTGATAGGTTATGGGGATATGGATTTCTCGGTATGAAAATTAAATAGATACAACTTTTATTTAAATATAATATTCCTAAATTTGAGGAATTATTTTAATTTCTATATAAAATTAATATAGAAATGTCATTTCTTGAAAATTATAGTTTCTCCCCTTAGTTAATTTCCACACCAAACTCAAATTTATCTCCAAATGATGAGTATGAAATTTTTTTATGCCAGATGCAATTGAATAAAATTTTATAGATCAAGAGAACCACAAAAGTATAACTATATATTCCTTCTATCAATAATCATTAACCAAAACCACAATTGTTAGTAAAGAAGAAGATAATTATCCAAAAATAATAAAACTTTATATCATGAAACACTACATTAACATCCAAAATTCAATAGTGATACCAAGTGCTCAACATAGATCATTCCACAAATAAATATACTTAAAATGCCTCATAAAATATTCTATACTATGATTTAAACCAAAAAAATTATAGGATTTGATCAAATAGACATCCAATATTAATTATAAAATTTATCTCCAAATCACATTAGTGACTCTTAAATTATCATAGCATAATGTATATTCCCAAATCATTTAATATATATGATATACTAACCATTTCCATAAATAACCCCAATCACTATAAATTCTTAATAAAATCATATATTCTTCAAAAATATTATTTATTCTTTAGTACTTAAATAAAATACTACAATATTCTTTTTACTATAGTCATATTGGGTTCCCAAAATAATGTACATCTTTAGAAATAACATTAATCACTTTACATCGATTCATTTTCCATCCCCATGGTTATCTATTTGATAAAACATACATTACAAAAATGAATATAACCCTTATCTATTACATAGTTTATATAATGATATACAATTTCATAATAACCTTGACATCATTTAGGCTAGTGGTTGGAATTACACCCTTTTTGGGATCCAAAACAATTTAATCGTTTGTAGATGAAGAAAAGAAAGAAAAAAAAGAAAGATAATATGATTACACGACTCAGTGATTTACATGGGTCAGGAAATGGTACCTATATCCATGAAAAAGTATAAGTTTCACTATATCCAAGATTATAATTACAAAATATTTCTATAGTTTCAGACATATAGAAACCCAAGCTTAAATGATCTCAAAAAAGAAGATGGTGCTGCTTTTCCAACAACTACACAATAAATTCATTGTACTAAAGTAAAGATTGGTTGGAAGTTCGAAGAACTACAATAATGTTGTATCCAAATTCTAAGATATTGAAAAAATCATATCAAATTCTATACTACTACAATTACCTATCAATGTCACTTGATTATCTTTTCCACAGTGCCATCCTGGTTATGGTTTTATGTGTATTCTAGGACACTATAATTATTCCCAACATTATACAAAAAAAGATCAGGCTACACCATTATAATAATATCCCACTTAGATTTGATCTTCTATATTGACTTAATTCAATGATACTAACTTGTATATCATAATTTATTTTAGATTTATCAATTCTTCACTCACTTTTGTGTGATTGCATTCAATGATTTAATTTCAAAAGGATGATTTATGAAATTCATGTTTTTTCCCTTCTATGCTCTCATACATTTCTCTAATATTTTTCCGCTAATCCTCTAATAATTAGTGGAGACTAACCGAGGTATAAAATTTTCTTAAGTTCTCTATAAACATCTTCTTTTTTAACATTTCTACATGATTTTTTATTCAATGATTTTTATATAATTCAAGTTAACTATCCTGTATCAATCCTATGATAAAATGGTACCTCAAATAGATATTCCTCAACTGGGATTGAAATATTTGGTTCTTAGAAAGATGTATGGAACTCAAACTGGAACAATTTTATTTATTTTCATAATAATTTATACCAAACTCTTCAAAAACTATCTTCATCTAAACCATCTCCTTACTAGAATTTGTTGCATTAATATATTCTTCATTTATGGTGGATAAATCCACTACCTTCTTTTAGTGTGAAATATACCTTATTGAAGTTCCTACATAGGTAAATGGAGAACAAGTGTTACTCCTACTATGGTCAACATAACATCCAAGGGAATCATATATATACCCCTAAAATGAAAATCCTTTTCCAAATCATAGATAAACTTCCTTAATTCTATCAGGTATCTTGGTACCCACTTCATATCTCTCAATGATTCATTCTAGGATTAGACATGTGTGAGATCACAACTCCCACCGCATGAGAAATATAAGGTTGGGGATAGACTATAGAATACATAAATCTATTAATAGATTATGTGTATGGAACCTTTTTTATATACTTAGCCTCTTATATTTTCCTTGGTGTTATAGTTTAATATAGATTTATATTATAATAAAAACCATTTTTCTACAGTATAATAAATATTTTCAAAACCCCTCTTATGTAGTCATCTTGTTATATCTTCATTCTTACTTTCATGAGATATCTCTTAATTTCCATCTTTAAAATTTTCAATCTTCTCTAATATATTTCACCACAAACTTATCATCTAGATTATTTTTCTTCTTGTCAATACTCTGCATATATGATCTTGTAATGATAATTTCATCTATATATAAATAAATATATTTTATTCTTTAATAAATAACCTAAAATTTTAGCATTTATCCATCCCATTCTGTTACCATAATTTTTTTTATAAATTCATTAATATTATTGTTACACTACTTGGGTGCCTCCTTTAACCCATATAAGATCATGTAGAGTTGTCACACCAGGTCCTCCTTCAATGACTCAACATATCCTACGTGATATTGTATACTAAAATACTCCTCTAGATCTCCATGAAGGAAAATGTTCTTGACATGAAGCAACTCAAGGTGTAAGTCTTATTATTAAATAATACTAAGAACCACTCAGATGGTTTTAATATTCACCACAGTTGAGAAAATTAAAGTGAAACCCACATCTACCATTAAATAAAATCCTTTCATATCAATCCTTTCCTTGTATCTACTCTTACCATCATGGTATTCCTTAGCATTGTACACCCATTTATTTCAATTATTTCATTCCATGAGTAAATGATTTAAAATCCAAAGTATTTGTGTCATGTAGTAAAAAAATATCTACCTTTATATCTAAATATCACTTTCTCAACTCCATCAACTGCATTTCCACTTCAAATAAGTATATTTCTACATTATTATTCAATAAAAAATAGTATAAACGTTAGCTTTAGTAACACATACTCGGGTATACCAAAAGGATCCACTTTCTCAAGGAACTTTAATTGTATATTACCACTATAAACATTATCTTCATGTTTGTCATTTTATGCAACACATTCATAAAATATCACATTCAGTCCTCTAATGATCATATTTTTCTTATCTTATAAATTAAATAACTAAAATTCTCATCCCATATCCTATAAAGAAACTTTATTTGGACTTATCATCAAGCTTTTTATTTGGAATAGGATTTGTATGCACATATTAAAAATAGCCAAAGACACATAAATGATATATTCTTTCCTCATTTACAAAATAGATATCCTCAGGTAGACATTCTCCCATTAGTATAGATAGACCTGTATTGATGATATATGACACCATTTTTACTCTCATTATAATGAAAATCTTGGTTAACAATGAGTACATCCTGATTCTCTTAGCTCATTCATTCATAGTCATGTTCGTTCTTTCATCTACACTATTATAGTATGGTTTACCTAGATGAGTCTTCTCACACTTAATTATATTATTAGAATATATTTTCTAAACTCATAATTTTCATACTCCCCACTTTTTTCTGACCGCAAGAATTTAAACATTGATCATAACTCATTCACCACTATAGTCCTCCACATATGAAACACCTTAAATACATCACATTTTATTTTTAGAAATTAAACCCATACTTTCCTAGTTGATTCATTGATAAATGTTACATAATATAGTGACCATATAAAGGATTGTTCTGGTACTGGCTCCCATACATAAATTTGAACTAGGTCCTCCTTCTCTTCTTATATTTTTATACATAATTTTATAAAGGATACCTTTTATGTTTTCTAAAGATAAAATATTCCAATAATATAACTTCTAAAGACTTTAGGTTTTGTAACATGACAATTATTAAAATAACATTTATCCCCTTATCACTTATGTTTCCTAGAATGTAGTTCCATTGTTGTGAATCTACAATATAATTTATTAATGAAATCATTTATATGAAAGTATCTTCCATACTATGTTGGGTATCATTAAATACTTCATGAGCTATGTCCATAACTCCCTTAGTAATCATCTATGTACCAAAAATGAATGTGGTACTAAATCCTCATTCATCAATCCATATGATATAAATAATATTTATTAATAGTATAGGGATATGAATTTCACATGAACCAAAATACTCCCACTATTTCTTTTAATGTGTATATCTCCCTTCCACACAATTTGGAAGGGTTCATCATGATCAAGATATAACATTCCAAAATTTCTAGAAAAAATATTTGTTTATGAAATCCTTCTTCAATGTGGAATGGAAATATTACCTTATGTCAAAAATCTAAAATTCTATATGGATATCCATATTAAATAACAATAAATAATGGGTTCCTTTAGTTTCCATGTTTTTTGTGTTGGCTTTAGGCACCTTTTATTTTCATCTACACCGGTTGAAATTCCCTTTATTTCTGAAAATCTAGCATGTAAGACCTTCCCCCTATTCCTTTTTTTTCACTGATTCATATTGAATATGATCACCCTATATGATTATCTTTCTCCACATAACTTCATATTCCTTCCACATTCATAGAAGAATTATAGAATCTTCCCAATTCTCTTCTTCAAATATTCCCACTATGGATATGGTCTCACACATAGCTTAGAAAAAAATTGTATTCTATAAAGAGATACACAATAATGATACCGTCACATCCAAACTATCATGTAATGAAGATAATAAATCACTGTTTATATGCCAAATAATAAAGAATAATTTAAACCAATTTAAATTTACTTGGGATGGTGTTGAATTTATGGATGTTCTCGGTAAAAATATTCATTTCAGTCATTTTTAGATTGAATAATCATCATATCATATAGGTGTTGTTTAGAACATAAGGCATCTCATACATATTCAAAAGATAATTCATTATCCCAACCATATCCTTCTCCAATATAATATAGAATGCCACATTTTTTGCCAGCATATGTTGAAAAAACCTAGATTTAATTGAACCAGTGGAACCAAATATGTTTATCATTATCCAATGTTTTTACAACCAGAATTGTTAGGTGGGTATTTTTTTAATAATGATTATCCTCAATTTTCATCATTTAGTAACTGAAGTCAGTTTTTTCAAGGGGATCAATTTAAACCATTCCTTCTACTATGACCAATTATTAAGTCAAGAAAACCAAAAATCAGTCTTTCAAACTCAACCATGGATACCATTTGGTGATAAAATTTTGAGACCCATAAGGGTAGAATTATTTATAGATGAATAAAAGGAATGAAAAATTAATGAGAAGAATATCACATGACACAATAATTTACATGGTTTTTTAAATGATATTTATATCCTTGGAAGTGTAGAAATTTCATTATGATCAGGAAAATAATTACAAGGATACTTCTTATATCTCAAATACATTGAAGCCTTACCTAAAATTATCTCATAATTTAAGATGATGGGGATGTTCCACCAACTGCATAATAATTAAATTTTTTATAGTTATCGGTTTATTAATGTACATGGAGTTATAGTACTGCTATATCTAATGATTGAGATTATACTATAACGATATCAATTTATGCACTATTATAGTGCCCTATCGGCATCAAATTTTCAACTCTGTTATAGTTCCATGTCAGTTGTTGTATGGAATACTTTCTAGGCCACCAGTATTAAGACCCAATTCATCGAAAATGGGTCAATAAACACCAATTAAGTAGTAACTATCTTTGAACATGCATTAGTGTAATGAACCAAATCATTGAACTAAAACATCTCACTACTGGTTGACTATTTGTTTTCCCAATAGTGGTCAAATCAGAACTCTTTTTCTTACAGTAACGATATAAATTACTGATCTTACCACATCAATAACAAAAAAATTATCCTACCAAACATTCTTCAAAATTTATATTCCCACATTCAAAACATCTAGTGGAATTACATCCTAATTTTTTTTAACTTCTTCCTCACTACTTTAGACCATGACATGTTCTTACTCTTATTGTCAAAAAGTACATAAGTGTCAGAAAACACCATCCTAATATTATGAACTTAAAAAAACTATTTCAAAACATTAATGATTATAAGAGTCCAAAACTCTTCATAAATATGGTTTTAGAACAATTTAAAGTCTATCAATTTTATAGTAATAGTCAAAAATGAAATTTGGATCATACATGGATAGTATTGTAAAATATTCTTTATAAGCATCCAAAGATTCCATTTACTTTTATGTTAACTTCAGAAATTTACTTTCTATTCTATGCTAAAAAACATTACCAAAATAAATCTCAAGAAAAATATGTTTAATGTCAATCCACTCCATTAGATCTATCTCTTCTTTTTTACATATTATTTTTATTAGATACCACAAAAAAATAATATTCACCTTCAAAATGATAAATATAAAACATTATATACTGACGTTTCATACATCCAAAAACATCAAATATCTTCTATAATACCTAAAATTTAGGATCCAATCAATCCCTACCCTCAAATATATTAATTAAAATTAAATAAACAACGTCAGGTATTATAAAGAGAATTACATAACCTAGAGTGAATTACACCACTTATATTCATATAAACAAATGATGTACAAAAATCAAGGGTATTATAAGACTATATCATAATAATATACATTATTTTCCTCTTTGAAAATGCATCCTAAACTTGGTTACCTTCTCTGTATACATAGAATATGATCGAATTAATATTCTTTACATAATCAGAACATTAAATATAATAAGGATTAATTATCTAAGGATCATTCTCAGACCACTCATTAAAATATTTAAAAGAAATTTCTAAATCATCTTAAACCCATAAATGTCTTTAATTATGATAAATATCATCTTTAATTATATGAATTATCATTCATAATTCATCCAGATAGGCCACACACATGCCAATATAATATTTAAAACAACCTTAAACAAAACATCGATTGGTGCAAAAAAACACATGTACAAACAGGTGGACCTAGAATACCTGTAGCTACACCATAAATATTAACTTTAATCCATGATGAAAATGGAGGAATCCAATGTACTTACTTCATCACCATATGTTTCATGGGACTTCCCTACACACCCAACATTATAACAATATAGAGATCATTGAAATTATTGAAAATTTCATCAAACTATACAACAACTACCATGTAAGACTCCCTATGCCTTGTGGTGATCCCATAATGAATGTTGGGAGGAATATTATATGAAATATAGGTATTCTGTGTAGTCCACGGGCAGAAAAAATCTATTTCAGCTGCATTAAGAAGCAGATTAAATACTTTTCACTCAAACCAATCTTATTTATACCCTCCTTAAGAGCCTATTAATTAATTTTTGTACATATAATATTTTTGAATAGTATTTCAACTTATTTCCATATCCTCTAAACAAAAATACATTCCATAAAAAGATGTTGTATATTCTCTTCAGTCTTAAATAAAAAGTAGAATGATGATGCAAACTGTTTTCCGAACCACTTCAACATGTCAAGGGTTAAAAACTTATTTTTTAAAAGTTTCCACAAAATAAAAAATATTAAATTATAAATAAAAGGTACCTTAAATTTTATCATCCAGGATAGTGGAGTGATTTATCATGTTCAATGCATCCTTTTGTATTATTTTTCACTCAATAGACCCATTCTGTTATGCTTCTATATAAGTGCATCTGAGTCATGTAAAACATAACTTATTATTTCTATAGCTACCTAAATATGTATCAGATCATCAATAAAATTATTAGGTGCCAAAAAAAATCAAGAATGGTCATATAGATCCTATCATATGAAGCATCCATAGTTAGATGGAGTGGCCAGTCATACCATTTTGTTTTCAAACAATTGAGTTTGGATTGTTGACACACCATATACTTTGAATTGTGCTTGAAATCATTATAATATTACTTCATTAAAGTACAAATACGGGATTGCAGATAATGATTATACTCATAAATTAGTATAATTTTAAACCAGTTTGATAATAGATCAATAGAATGATCATTATATGTAAAGATATTCCATGTAAATTTCTTAAGGATGACATCATTAATGATTATGAGATCATTGATACCAATGAGTATCATCTCAATTGGATTAACATAGTCTTTCCAATCAATAAAAAAGAAAATATTTTCATGAACATAGCCAGTCCATAAAAAATTTCTAATCATCAACTGAAGTTAATTTATGTCTCATCTCATCAATATATATATAGATAACATGTGTACAAATGTTGAGGTAATCACATAGTTGAAAAGGAACTACCTCCCAGCTTCTGACATGGTATTTATTTTCCATATAGACATATCATTAATGATTCCTTAGTATATACCCTTCTATTGTTGTCTTCTCACCTTTCCAAAAAATTAGGGAACCCCAAGATAATAAAAATAATGTTTTCCCCATTCTTTCCAAAAGATCTATAATCATGTTTTGTTTTCCACAAGATATTCTATCCATCATATTTTACAATGTTAAAATATCCACTAAAACTTGGAGGTGTTATTTAGTGAATTCTCAACTAAAAAAATTTCTCTACATGAATAGTCTTTTTACTCTCTTTTAGGGGTTTCACCATTAATATCTTGTGTTAGTAGAGTTAAAACTACTATAAAATTCTCTATTTAGACCATTCAATATTGTAGATTAGAATGTTTATTATCCCCTTGTTTCATTTAAACATTAGCTATAATGTTTTATATCTGGAAAAAATTCTTATTAGCCACAAATTAGATAAAAAAACATGGAAATAATTAAAATATATCTCATAAAAATATAACCATAATTATAGTCTCTTTGAAGTGTCTTTCAATATTCTCTAAACCTATAATGGTAATAGAATCATGATTAGATACTGAATCTAATGACATATGATAGTAACAACCCACAAATATGAGTATAATAGAATGGTTTTCAAATTTTTTATTTTCATGATCATTTAGGTTGAGAGTTTTAGAGAATTAGAAAAAACAGTAAATAAAAAATTAGAAAAAATGTAAATACTCTATTTTTCCACCAAAAAATTGGAGTTATGTTTACACTATAGTTTCATACAATATAATTTATATGAATTTAATATAATTAACCACATTGGAGAAACTTCCCTTGATAAATTTTATAATCATCCTTAGATTATGTGAAAAATATTAAAATGTGGGATGAGAAAAAAGTATCATAGAAAGTGATATAAATAATAAAGGAATCCCATTAGTCTGATGAAAAACATGAAAACCCTTAATGATATTTATGTTTTCCATAATAAAAATTTGAGTAAAAAAATGTTTCCATATGCATAAATCGATATTTTCTTAAATAAATCCATTAAACTCGAATAGAAATCATATTAGAAAGCATTAAACATACTTATCCATATGGTAATCTATGAAATCATTACATGGAAAAATAAAGCTTTACCTTTAAACATTTTATATGTCATGAATTGAGAATATATCTATAAAAAGAATATTTTACAACAAAAATATAAGTGACTTGGATCAACATCTTCATAACCCATTTTCACTTGTGTTTAACTCATGTCAAAATAACTGAATCCTAATTAATTCCATACAAGTAACCTACCCTATTATCTTTATCATTTCTTACCTTTGAAAACTATTCATCATATTATGAAATATATATTTTTTCAAGGCATATTAAACCTCATGAGAAATATAAAACTCATGCATCATCATCTAAAATGATCAATGTTGGTATCTTGAACAAAAAAAATTAATATTTCATTTTTTATCATAAAAATAATAAAAATACCATTTTAATCCAAAGTAAAAAAATCTATTTCCCATAATTATATGGATAAATATACTTTTTATTTTAAAACAATTAAAAATAAATAATTATCATAATATTTGGAAAAAGATATATTTTTAAATATGATTTTAAATTTTATAGGATTCATGATAATGAACAATAACTATAATTTTGTATATGATAAAAACATTCATTTTCACCATTTCAAAAATAATTGAAATTAACCCATATGGAAAACATCAAAAATATAACTTTTTATACTTTAGTAAATAAAATTATAATTTTCAAACACTAAAATTTAGAAACCATTTATATATAAATAATTATACTGATTAAACATTTAATAGAACATGGATATTAAAGATAAATAATTTAAAACATTTAAAATAAGATTTCGAGGGGAAATACCTTACCTTAAGTCCTTTTAAGATTCATACTCTTGACTAATAAAATTATATTATTTTTAAACAATATTAATAAACTATTTAATATTAATTTTACAATATTAATTAATGTTATTTTATATATTATAAGTTTATATTTAGTTAATAAAATGGTTGACTTCATGTTGGATGTTTTAAGGACATTTGGTATATAACAACAAAATTACAATGGAGTATTAACCATGGTAAAAATACTTATGGTTATTTTAACTCAAAAATCATAAATATTTTTTAAATATAATATTCATATATTATATACACTTTTAGAACCAACAATTTAAAACGATTATGAAAAATTAACTATGAAATTTCATGGAGATGATAGTTTATATGTACGCATGAATGAAATTTTCATTTTTCTAAATGATGGAAAGAAAATAATTTTTATTCTATTTTATTTATACAAAAAATTATATATGTTATAAAATTAATATTTATTCATAAGTTTAATCATATGAAAAACCATGTGGGGATTTAATGAAACATGAATCATATGGCCTCATGGAGGTGGTATTTCACATGTAGACACAAGTAACATTGTAAATTTATAAATGATGTAAATTGAATGAAGGTCAATAATATATTATAATTATATTATAATAATTATTTCATAAATATCACATATATTTATTTTATAAATAATATTAAAAATTCATATAATCAAATTTTTAAAAACAAAACACATCACTTCTTGGAGGTGGTAGTCTAATCGTATACATGAGCGATGTGTTTATTTCATATAATATTGGAACTAAAATAAAAAAATTCATTTCCATAATCAAAATAAAATTAATGTTTATTTAATTTAATAATATTATTAGTTAATCTTGAATTAATAATATTTTAATTATTTATAAAAGAAAATAAACACGAAGCATCAATTTAATTATTAAATAACTTCTTTGGAAAACCTCCTTTGAATTACACCTTATTACTTATATATTTGGTCATTTATTGAGACTATGGACTCTAATATGTCATGAGGTTTTTGGGGATATATTTAGGTATGTATATCTGGAGATAGATTGCTCAATATGTTTGAGGAAGAGAGGAGAGGTTGTGACCTTTTATATGTGATGTGAGTGGCATACTAATAATTTTTCAACACCTTAAAATATTATAAATATATAATCATAGTCAAGTTGATAAAAAAACTATTAAATTTATAAGATATGTTTATAAGGTTGGAAAAAAATACCATTCAATAATATTTAACATTAAAATAAAGTATTTACCTTCAATAACCAGATTCACTATTTAACTTGGTGACACATTTTTATCATGGTTTCTATTCATGATGACCAAAAATTAATTTAAAATGATTAATAAATTTATAATTAATTATTAAATATATATAATCCATTCTTCATGATTAACTTTCTTCAAGTGGATGAAATTAATTTTAATATTAGTGCTGAAAAGAAAAGAAAATTAGTGTTTTACAAAATTCTGTTTTTTGCATAAAAATAAGTATCTACCAAAAAAATATAGTGTTGAATAATATGAAAATTTTCAGATTATATTTAATAAAATTAGTTTTTTATACTTTAAAACTAAATCAAAATCATATTTGGATTTTAAATTACCATGTTTAAAGAAAAAATGACAGTTTTGAGAAAAATATGTATTTTCACTATTTAATCAAAAATCAAACTTGTTAGAAAAACAAAAAAAATTAAACTTATGAATAAATGTATATAATGATATAATTTTTTAAAAAAATAACTTTTTAGAATTTTTAAATTATTATGTAAAATAAAACCATGTAGTTTATGGAAAATAAATTTAGTTAAATAAAATTATTCCTTTTTCGAGTGAAAATATTTATTAAAATATTTATAAAACAATGATGATTATGAATCCATAAAATTAATACTTATAAATCATAAGATTTATGTATTTATATAATTACCTAGGATTTCACATTCATCATAACATCATAAAAGGAAAGAGTATCATGGTTAAGCAAATAGTCTCATCATTGTTTCTTACTTTAAAAGGAAAAAGGAATTCCACTTTATTCCCAAAATATATTTTTTATTTTTATTCCTTATATAAAGGAAATTTATATTTAATTTGTCACTAAATTTGAGAACCATTGAAAAAATGTAATCTTCAAAAAGTAGACATTAAATTAAAAAAGGATAACTAAGGAAGGGGAGTATGTTGGAATATCTATTCTATATCTGAATAAGTCCCCACATTGCTATAAATTATCAAATAGTATTATAAAAAACATATAATTAATTATGTTCCTTTATTATGTAGAGATATAGATCATCCGTTGAAGGGTATTATACCTTGAGAATCATCCAGACATATTAATTCCATGAAAATATAAAATATCAAGAAAGTACTTGAAAATTTCATTGATGAGGTATGTATTCATGTTCTATCATACCTTTTATGAAAGAACAATGTTTGAAATTGAGGGGGATAATTTTTTTAATTAATAGAGTGAAAATAATTAAATTTAAGTAGATATCAATGAGGTGGCCTCTTCATTACATATATAAATATTACAATATTTTAGATAAATATTCAATACATCTCCAAAATATACACACCCCAAAATCGTAAAGGTTTGGTGTCATTAAAGACTATATATATAATCAAAAAAATTCATGAATTATCATAAACATTTGAAAAATTTTTATTCATGATACCCACTCCTCTTACAATCATTATTAAAACCATTCATCATAACCAAGGAAAATGGAAATATAAGAAAGGGTGATCTCAAATGCACAGTAAGTGTAAAAAAATATATCACTAAAATATCATAAGGGGCAACAAGATTATGATAATGCTATGACAATACCATAAAGTTATGAATTGAAGATAGCTCAACACTTAAGGTTCATAGAATAGAATTCTTTATAACATAAAGAATGGGTATCAAAATAAAACCATTATCTTTAAGGATAAAAAACATAACATTACCATATTGAATAATATAATAATGTGGCATTAAAAAAATGTAAGAAGTCATAAAATTGTGGAAAAATAATAAATACCATAATCCCATTACATAAGGGACTAAGAATCATCACCAGTTTTCCATATCACAAGACATTGGGAATCATCACTAAAATCCCATAGTATATTGGACCAGGCATTATTACTACCATCACTTTGTGTATTGGGTCATGTTTTATTACCATCATCCCTTATTATATTAGATACAGAATTATTAACAGTATCCCTCAGTAATATCATAATATATAACACATTCAACCAATGAATTTTAGAATTATAATAGACACACCTATCACATCATGATAAAGAATATATATATATATATGCTCCATAAAAACATAAAATTCATAATTCCATTATTACTTTGATAACTCATGTGACGAAATGGGTTTAATGATAACCCTTATAATAAATAATCATAATAAATACATATAAAGAATATTAAGAATATCATTATAATATATATCCATTAAATTATATAAATCCTTAATGTATTTTGACATTTGATAAAAAATAATTTTATAAAGTCATTTGAAAAATGACTTGAAAAAGATGGAAAAATAACATATTCTTTTAGTAAAATTGGAAAAATAAAAATTAACAAATAAATGGGAATCATATTTTATTATAAAAAATATGAAGACATTTAAATAAGGGTTCAGGGTTAATATAATGTATGAAACTGATAAAATATATTAATTTAATATAGTTTAAAAAAATCATATTACACTTTTATAAATAGCTAAAATTTATTTGTACATAATGAATATGAAAAAACTAGTTTTAGTCATTTATAAATAATTTAAAAATTAGTATAAAAGAAGATTAATAAATATTTTACTGAATATAATAAATTATATAAATTAATTTTTAAGAACATGGATATAGAGTAAAAATATTATCAACATTGGAGAGGAGATATGATATGCTTTTCTTAACAAAATTTGGGTTTTTAAGTACCAAAGAGATGTAAGATACTTCTAAAACTTTAGATACCAATAAATAAAAATAGGTTAAGAAAAAATTAATGTTTAATAGAAAAATGGACACACAATTTCCTCTAATTTAAATTGAAGTACAAACATTCCAAATAAAAAATGAGAATGTAACATAAACTTATCTTAATTCATGACCAGCTTATTGTATGAACTAACCTCATACATAATAAATTTGTATCTATTATATATATTTTTAAGAAAAATATTCACACTTATATTACTATATATTGTTCCGTGATTGTTCCCAAACACCCAGTTATTAATGATTCTTTACTAAAATAAATATTTTGGGTATTAACTGGATTATATTTCATATATGTTTTATTTGGGTGATTTAATTCCTTGAAACATGGACATGTTTTAATAATCTCAACAAAAATGATAATTTCACATATATTATATTTATTATTTATTTATGCTTCTATAAAAATACATGTAAGGTTGTGATGAAAACAAAATTATATCGATTTGTGGATATGATGGTCCACAGGTGTTCACGGATGATGTTTCCATTTTTTGAGTGGATGGAAATAAAGGAAGTTAAATAATAAGTTATATTTATAGAATCATAATTATATAAAAAATATTATATATATATCTCCCTTAAATCGATCAACATAACCAATCATGTGAGGTGTTGATACATAATGAAACATGTCTCTTCATGAAGATGGTAGTCTGAACATATGCATTCATTTCCAATTGGGTGTAAAGATTATATAAAATTGATTTAAAAATAAAATAAAAAACAATTAAATATAGTAAATATAATGAATTTTATATATTATTATTATTATATAATATTTTTAATAATTGTAAGGAATATAGAACTTGAAAAAGATCAGAAAAGACAATTACCAATCATTTTATTATCTTTCTTGTTCTTACACCTTAATCATTATTTGAACGATATTTTGTTAGGAGTAGGACCTATAGAATGTTATTAATGAATATTTTAGGAAATTTTAAGGGTTAGTTTTTGATCTAGAGTGCCCAAAATTTTTAAAGTTATTTATATAGGATGTTCCCTTTTATAAGCGAGGGGAGTGGAAACCACATAAATATTCAATGTTTTAAAATAATATAAAGTCATTATATTGTAAAAGTGGCACAAAATACTCACTATTTTGAATATTATATAGTTTAAGCTATATATTAACTCAAAACATAATATTTATAAAATAATTAGGGATAATTATAACATTATCACTTGGTTTAACCCTCTTATTAACCCTTTTAACACTTACAGTGGTGACACAATTTTTACCCGGGCGACTACACATTATGGGTTGAAATTAATTTCAAATTATAAACTAGTATTTATTATGATGATTAAAAATATTGAATAATTTTTTAAAGATTAAATTATAAGGGGTTTCAGAATTTTATTCTAATATCAACATAGAAAATATGTAAAAACATTTTTAGGAAGAGAAAATAGTATTTTTTAGCATAAAAAATGATTTTATTCCCATTACCTGAGAAATAAAAACCATTAAAATAATGTTAATTTATTATATATATATTTAATTACAATAAATATTTAATATTTATTAATTTAATTTATTAATATATTAACACATTATGATCCAAAAAATAGTTTTCTTAAAAAAACACTTTTAATCGACAAATGAGTTTATCTTTACTTGTAACCATTTGGTAATCAATGTATAAATGATCACACTTTTTTATATGTGTTAAAAATTAATTATATATAACATTATCAATATAAATAAATGAAATTAACATTCAATATATATATATATATAAATATAATAAAACAATTTTAAATAAAATTTTCTTTTTAGCCAAGAGTTACTAGAATAACATTATTTATCATTTCTCATATATTTCATGAATAACATTACATGATTATATTACTTAAAATTTATAAATTTTATTTAAATATATATCAAATTATTTCATTTTATATTTTATTTAAGGCATTATTCACCTATGTTCGGTGTTTAATACATCAAAAATTATCAAATATGTCAAATTTATGGAATATAAATATATTCTAAAATCTCATGGTGTTATCTTTTAACCCCTTATAATAGTTTCACCATTTAAATTCCATTACTCTAAAGAAGAAAAAATATGGATAAATTTTCCTCATTACCTCATTTGGATCCCATTTACTTTCCTAAAATTTATGATTACACCAGAGAAATATAACCATGTTAGTGGTTTGGTTCTGTAGCACATTATATCGAAGATCTAATATTTCAACAGGTTGTTCTTCATAAGAAAGTAAATGCTTCAGTCGTAAAACCTATTATTTCATTACATGTGAAGTATTAAGCAAGTAATTACTCAAAAAATATATATTGAACATATTATAAATATAAAGTAGTTTTAGTGGAAGCACCAATGGATAAGTTATCATCCTTATTTAATTAATAATCTCTAAGGGACCGATGTATCTCGAGCACAACTTCCACTTCCTTCCAAATATCATGAACTTATTAAAAGCATATATCTATAAGAATACATTCTCTATAAATTCAAAATAATGATATCATCAATGGTTATCAACATAACTTTTCTTTCAACTTTGAGTTACTCACAAATTATATTAAATGGATCTAGATTTTTTATTATTTCCTCAACTATATCAGGAAAAAAATTGATTTTATTATCCTAATTCATCCTAGCATATTGTAATTCTAAACCTCTTTCCATATAAGGATTCATAATTATCCACATAAAATACTTGAGTGAAAAATGTTTTAGAATGAAAATTCATGTAGATGAAGACGTTGATCCCAAACACCCATTTAATCCAAAACTCAAGCTCTAAACATATATTTTTTGGTTTAGATAGTTCTCCCAAACTGACCATATATCTGATGATGGTATGTGTTTCTAAATATAATATCCATATTCAATGAATATTAAATACTTATCCAAAACATTTAGGTAAGCCTTTGGTCTTTATTAGATATGATTAAGAGCGTTACTCTATGAAACATTTCCAATTTTATAATGTATATATAGGAATTTTGGTCAAGTAAAAAATATTCTCTGGTAGAAATGAAATGTGATGACTTGATAATGTGCTTGATTATAACTTAAATAATATTATAGCCTTTATATGTATTGGGGAGTCCAATGACTAAATCTATATTGATGTTTTCCTATTTATATATAGGTATAGATAATATTACAATCATCCCCTTAGATATCTAAAATTAATCCTTTAATTATTGATATATCACGCATTAAGAAACATACTTTGCATTACCCTACATTATATTATCCCACAAAAAAATTATTTGAAATATATATACATCTTGTTAATCCAATTATGAATAGATAATTATGAGTGATTTTTTTCATCCAACATCTCTATTTTCAATAATGGTATTAATGGGACACATACTCTGTTAATGATCCTATTCAATCCATTACTATCAAAGTTAAATTCATGAAAATTCATTACCATATTTTGAAACTCGGAGTCCTCATTTTGACCTCTTTAATATTTATATAAATCAACACTTGAACATTTTTCTGAGAAAGATAGGATTTATCCACTCCCATCTTAATTTCAAGATCCATCTTCTATAAATCTAATGATAATCAATCTCTTTACATCCTCAACATAGATAAGATATCATTGTCTTTCTTACTCAAATAAGAAACACTACGACATATTGTGGAATATAAATAGGTGCCTTTTATCTTCACTAGAAAAAGACACTAAAAATGGGGTACTTTTAACAGTATTAGAATTGAATCACTAATAAAAAGTACTTTTATGTGCACTAAAAAACATTTATAAAAGATCCCCATTATCAGTGATTTTTTATGGCATAAATAAAAGTAACCTTTGTTTATTATTTTTTATACTACTGGTAAAGGTGGCATTTAAGAGTACTAATGTAGCACTGATAAATGGTACTTTTATCATTTCTTGAAAAAAACACTAATATAGTTTCTATTTTACCAGTGCTTAAAAATGATGATAGGGGGTACTTTTATTAGTGATTTTATTTTATCACTGAAAAAATGAATAATTTATTTGTTTTTTTGAAGTACTGGAAAAGTTTATATTACATTAAAAATTATATATAATTAAAAGTCATATATAATATAAAAATATATTTATATTGATATAAAAATAATATATTTTTGTAAATGTAATTTATAGAAAATTAAACATGAATTTACATTTAATATATAAATTATTTTCTGAGGAATGGATTATAAAATTAATAAAAATAATTTTAATTTACAATTTTCTAATTATTATAGAGTAATAGTCATTTAGTAACAATTAGATGACATAAAAATTAAATAAATTAATGGACGATCTAAGAAAAGTTTAAAGCATGACTTGAACATCAAATGACTATAAATTTTTATCCGAGCATCCATTTGGGCTATAAAACATATCAAATCAAATTTTGTAAAGAGATATAAATTGTGTTGTCCTAGGAAGACCCAATTCACTATTTTTCCAGGTCCCAAAAGCCATTAAGAGCCACTAAAACTGAGTGTTTAGTTTGGATGCCCTATTTTTAATATTCTATGGAATTTTAACTTCATTTAAGAGGTTATTATTATATTTTTAACTGGATACCAAATTTATTCCCAAGTCTTACATTTATATTGATATTAAGGTTTTGAAATTTTATTGCTTTTCATATTGTGGTTTAATTACGAATTACATATATATGATTTTATTTACATATAATCAATCAATCTTACCAATAAATATTTAAGAACATTTACAAAATAATATGTTTTTAATATATAAATCGTATGGAAATAAATATTTATTATTGATTTTATTTAAAAGAAAAAATTATCCAATTATTTACCTTATAAAACGCATTAATATATTTATATACCTATACAATTATTGTTTATATATAAATATGCGTTTGTTATTAAATATATATATATATATATATGTTTATATTCTAATATATGTATATATATATATATATATGAAAATATTTATGTGTATATGTGTAAAATATAAATTTATGTGTCTATAAATATGTGTTTGTGTGTGTGTTTCAATATTATGTGAATAAATTATATATAAATGTATGTTTATAAATATATCAAAATCGTCAAATCTGGAATATATCCATATTTACAATTAATATTTAAAAATACATTAAAAAAATTTATAACTAAATAAAAATTTATATGTAAACATGTATAAGTATTTATATATATGTATGTAGACATACAAATATATATGTAATATATAATATTTATATCTAAATATTAAAAATATATACATAATTTAAAAATCTATTTTAAAATAATTATATGAATCATTTGGAAATAATTATTTTCTATCTTATTTAAAACAATATCTAACAATTTTTTACATTATAAAAATACATGATTATATATATACTTATAAAAATCCATTTATAACATTTATATATACATATGTGTGTATTACTTAATAGATATATATTCATATTTATACTCTAGTATATATAAATGAATGTTAATATATAATATATTTAAATAGATATATTTGTATATATATGATAGACACAAATAAAAAACATTTTATAAAGGTATTTGAAACTAATTATACGAATATATTTAATTATATAAATAAAAAATATGTTTTTAAATATATATAAATTAATCGAAATATTGTAAAATATTAATGAAAATCATCTTGCGGTAGTTCTAAAGGTTTTTAAAACACACAAGGGAGGTCACAAGATCGTTTCCAGGCGCACATGCACAAGTGAACATGTAGTTGGTTGGTGGGAAAGTGCTGATAAATGATTATTTTGATCACTCCCAGGGGGGGTTAAAGTAGGTTCAAGAGGGGTGGGGGAAAGTGATCCAAAAAATGATAATAAATTTTTGGACTTTATCAACTATAAAAAAATACATGATAAAAGTGAATTTTATTAGAACTATTTTTATCCATAATAAAAGTTCCTTTTAGAAGTACTTTTTTATAGCACTAATAATGGGGCCTTAATCTTCACTTTTTTAGAATTGAAAAATCTATACATTATCAGTGAAAAAACTTTGATAAATGGTACCTTTATCCATGATAAATAAAAATTTATGAAAAATCCTCCATTTATTAGTGATTTTTATTATATTTGATAAAGGCTATTTATTTCAGTGGGGTTAATCATAAAAATTCTTTTTATCACTTATAAATCCCATTTCTAGTGCTTTTAAATGACCGATATTTTATAGTTTAACCACCTTGTTCTCCTTCCCATAGCAATAATGTATTGATAATTCATAATATTTAGTCAACTTTAACCATATCCATTGGAATATATTTGGAAACCTTTGTGAATATACACTATAATCTTTTATTCTCATTATATACATCACACTTTTCCCCATAAATATAATTTATCCTTACATTTAATTATAAAAATACTACATCTAGGTCTAAATAATTTTTTGGGAAATTTAACTCATGAACTGTCTATCACAATGACACATATGATACCAAAATTTAATTATTCATAAGAGCACATACTGGTGCTTTATTTGACGCATCACTATAGATCACATACACTTCTCTACTTTAGGGTAGTGTGAGCATATGTGCACTAATTAAGAATCTCTTCAGTTCCTTGAAATTATATTCATATTAATTAGTAAAAATTAAATTGTATACCTTCTATGTCACCAAGGATAATGGATTTGATAGTTATGAAATTATCACGAAGCATCGATATTATCCAACCACTTAAATAAAAATATAGGCCTCATTTATCATGGTTTGTCTATGTATAATTTAAATTACTTTTATATTTGGAGGATCATTTGATACACCCTCACATGTAAATACATGACCGAATAATGATACATTGTATAGCCAAAATTCACACTTTCTAAATTTGACAAAAAACTACTCATTCCTCAAGGTCTATGGAATAATCCTAAAATTATATTCATTCCCTTTCTTGAGCATTTAATATACAATAATATCATCTATGAAGACAAGAAAAGTGATCAACATATTCTCTAAAATATTTATCCATTAAATGCATGATGATAATAGGGGAATTAGTATGTCAAACCAACATCACAATAAATTCATAATATACATTCCTCATATATAAGGTTGTCTTGGATATGCCCTATATTTTCCCCCTTAATTAATGATATCCAAATAGAAGTTAATCTTTGAAAAGTATTTATCTCCTCATATTTAGTCAAAAAATAATCAATGCATGGGAAAATATACATATTCTTGATCATGACCTTATTGAGATCATGATAATCAATATAAAGATACATTGAACTATCTTTATTGTTAACAAAAAATAGGTTCACCCCATGGAGAAGCACTTGGCCGAATGATTCCTTTATCCAAATTCTCCTAGAGTATCTTCTTCATTTCTTTCAAATCAATCGGGTCTAACCTATATGATGTATTTAAAACCTGCATAGGACTAGGAATTAGTTATATTCTAATCACAACATTACAATTTGTGTCGAATATATTGAATTTTTTTATGAAATATATCATCATATTCCAAAACAATATTCATATCTTCAATGTTGAGATTCCCTAAATCCATTTGAGATAATTATTCCTTATATATATGTTGTAAACCCACAAAAGGATGAAATTTAAATTGGAAGTTAATATTCATCCTCAAAATGATAATTGATTATAGGATGATTCATAAGAACAAAAATGAACCCCCTTTCCTCAGTAATATATATGGACTCTATGTATAATTAGGCACCCCAGGCCCACACTCCCATGGATGGGGATAAAAACTCATACATTACACATATTATTTGATACCAAATTATATGATTATATCTAAAATAAAATTATTTTATATCATTCAAATAATTTATACATTATATCTAACAGTAATCAAATGATCCCAGGAATGGACGGTTTAGTGTCTTTTAGAATGATCTCCAATGTTTTTTTCATAAAAAAAGCGCACATTTTCCCACTATTATAGTGTTTAATTTTTATGTATTCAACACATAACATTAAAAATAAACACATAAAACATTTTTTTAAATATATTCATGTATAAAATTTCTTGTGGAAAATAAAACAAAATAAAGGGGTGATCTCAGACCCTCTATAAGGAAAAACTCATCAATGTGTCATTAAAGCATTAGATAATAATCATATGGGAAAACAATGAGTATTTGGGAAATATAATATTAAAAATTACATGGGACAAAAATATTTATCCATAATTATAGATTTAAGTAAATGTAATATCAAATTAACAAACATACACTATGAAAAAATAGTGAAAAATCAAGATATAGTAAACATAAACCAAAGAGAAAAATAATAAGAATATGGCTTGTAAATGTAACATGAAATTGATACATATAATAAGAAAAAAACATTATCATAAACATTATTAGAAGGTATCATATCCTTAAAAAGTCATAACTCACATGCATGCCTTCATGAGTAATTACTTGCACTAATTTTTGGTGGGAAATTTAAATTTTAACCACATATACTTGTCTCACAAGATATAAACATCAAACCAATGCGTTTTTGGGTTATATATGACCCCATCCATCATTAGTAATATATATTTCCTCCACTTAAAATCAATAATTCATTATATCAAGAAGAAATTATAGAATTATAATGTGTTTCCTATCATTTCCAAGTGTTATTGCATAAAATAACTTTTGGTATTAGATATATTGATTCTAAAATTGAATCACACAAGAGGAGTATTTCATAGAGTAATTTATAGGTTGATTCATAAAATACAACTCTATGAAATTTAGATCTTTTAAAACATAAAATGTGAGAAAAACAGTGAAAATGATCCTATATAAAACATATCGTTTCATTTTTGTAAGTAAATGAAATTATAAATCAATTTCAAAAATAATTTTCAAAAATATAATATTAATTTTTTTTTTCTAAAAACCAATTTAAAAGAAATATGAAAAATATATACATAAAATTGATATAATGGACTCAAAAATTGTGAAGTGAACTTTTTTTGAAATCTTTTACTTTTAAAAATAATACTCAATAATCAAGGCTTAAAAAATACATATAGGATTAACAAATGTGAGGTTGAAATTTATTGGAAAATATTACATTGGAATAGAATATTCAATAATGGATCCCTGAAAATTAAATAAATTTTATCTTGAGGAAATGTGGAATGGAAGGATGATATATAAACACGAAATAAAAATCCTTTTAATATTGTGAAAATATATTTATTGAAAACTAACATCATAAAAATACTAAAAATATTTTATTTCTAAATAGGTAAAGATAAATTTTAATATTACCCTAGATAAGATATATTTTCATTTAAATATAATAAATGAAAACATTAGCGGGATGATTGAATATCGATATGGAAGAGAAATAACTTATTTTGAAAAGAATGAGAATTTTTCTTAACATCATAAAATATAATAATTAAATGAAAAAATCAAATTAACTCTAAAAATAAGTTGTGTTAAAATAATTATAATATCATAATAGATTGGAATAAAATAGTTTTTAAAAACATAGTCAAATTGGAATTAATATGACTCATGAAAAAAAGTTGATTCATTAAAAAATCCATCGAACTTAATGAACATTTTAATAGAATCCTCATGAAATAGAGGGATTGAAATTAATAATTAAATAAAATGAATAATAGATAATTAGTTATATTATGTATCCAATTATAATTATGCACTCCATTAAAAATAAATTTGGTGTATAAAAAAAGTTGTCTCAATGAATGAAAATTGAGATGAAACACCTTTACCTTTTATTCCTTCTTTGTTGAATTTTATTTGACCTCATATATATAATAATACTATATTTTTAATATATATAATAAATTTATTCATACCTATAAACTTTTATAAACATATTTATAATTATTTATATTTTATTTTCATCATCAGATGTTTCTATATTATTTTTTTAATTAGTTCTTGTTTTATAATGCAGGTGTTATTTTTTGTTTATAAATTTAAATAAAATTATAGGTAATGAAATAATTATTTTATAATTCTTTATAATGTTATAATTGAAATTGTATATCTTTTTTTATGATCCATGATGATGAAGTCGGTGATGATCTTGTTTGATTTTTTTTAATGAACAAAATAGTGGTCTTGTAGTAATAAGTTATGTATTAATATAAAATTTAAAGAACCATAAAAATCCTTATTTGATAATTAATTTATAAAAACCCATTATTAAATTTTCTATATTCATCCATTATATAAATTTATGTAATTTTCCATATAATTGGTTAAACTAACCCAAATAAGAACTAGTTATAATCAATGGGTCACAATGGTTTAAAAAGTAATTATTTAGGAATAATATCAATATTAAGAAATAATATTGATAATATTTTTATGATTTTAAGTTGGTGAATAATATTTTAAGATATTTTTATAAATAATAAAATACTAGATGAAAATAAATATGTATCAACTTCATCAAGGTTCTAGTATGCACATATACATTGGTGACACATTCATTCACATAAAATGGGAATAAATATTGGAAAGATTTATAATTTCATAATCCTAATATTGTTATGAATATCATATTATCCCATTAAAAAAACACATCCATCCGTTTAAAAATTCTTATAAGTTAGTTATTAAAAATATATCAAGTCACTAATGGAGGTGGTGGTTTACACATAACACAAGTGATATTATCATTTTTCAGATGGTTAGGAGTGTAGAAAATGGTTATTTTATAAAAATAATAAAATTTTATATATGTATGATATTAATATAAATATGTAAACATGGGTACAATATATTTATAATATGTAGAAGAATAATTAAAGGAAAATGAATAAAAAAAATCAATAATAATTTTATATTACTCCTTTGAAGAGATCCAATGTAATTTGTATTAAGGTTTTTAATGGTGTCATTTTGAGAATACAAAATCATTTTTTAGAAGTATATAGTTTTTGGTATTTATTTAGGAAAAAATTGGTAAAATCTAATAGTATATGGCTGTGAAGATAAGTGGGGTGGCAATGTCTTCTTTTATAAGAGATATAAGTGATATTTTTGTCATTATAATAGTTAAAGTCACAATTCAAAGGTCAAGTTGATCCAATAATGGAAAATAATATAGCGGGGTGTATGTAAGGTCGATTAAGAATCAAAAATAAATTTATACACGTATTTTAACTCATTTAATCTTATATTTTTGCAGTTTTATCTTTTTTGTTATTTTAGTACGAAAATTAATATTTCCCTAAATGGTTTAAAAAGATCACTAAAACAACAAAAGACTAATTTATTAATTTTGAAATATTTATTCTATATATTCAACCAATTTTATCAAATAAAATTTCAATCTTTATGAAAAATTAAATTTAACATTAGCTCATTTAATGCATAAACCATGCTTTTAGAAAAATATTATTTTTATGAATAAAAAAAATATTGAGACAAAATTATAAATTTTATTCCATGATTTTAATTGGTTTATTATGACACAAATATTATTTATTTTTCTTTAAAATTATTCCATAATAGACATGTGCCTTATGAAAACATAATTAAAATAAATAGCTAAAAACAATACTTCTGTTTGAATAAAAAATTACTTATGTTTCAAAATGTTAAGCATTGTTATTCTAAATTCAACATAATATTTTAAATTAAAAACGATTAACCCTTAAAATAATTGTTAATGAAAAAAGTTTATGAATGTTTTAATTCATTCTGTGATCATTATTATTTAAAAAATGCTATGATACTGATAAAAACTATATTTTTCACAATTTGTCAAAAATATACTTTCATAAAAGCCCCAACATTTATCATAATATAATATTTTTATGATGAATCCGAAAAAGAAGTTTTCTATATAAAAAATTTATAAATTTATCTTTTATTTTCAAATTCAAATCAAAATTAAGACAAATCACTATAAAAAATAAATATTTAAACTTCAATTTTTTAAATCTTATTTAATATTAATTTCTTACTAAAGTTGAGATAATATATTTTTTCATGTAAAATGGAATTTTAAAATTATCAAATTTATTTATTGGGATAAAATTTAGAAAATTTAAAATAATTATTTCAGAAAGAAAAATCCCATTTATTTTTAAATAGTTTTAATTATTTATCCTCTGAATAAAAGTAATGTTAGTTGAGTAATATATGTTTATTTACTAAATGTTTTATTATACATATGTTTTTAATAATCGCAATATTATATCATATCAATTTATTTTTGTGTTCCATGTGGTGAAATATATCAAACACGATACTAATTTAGATAAAAATAAATTCAAAATTTTTATGATGTTACATAGAGAGAGCCAATCAATGCCAAAAATCACATTAAATTTGACTATAATGACAGTAAAAATAATTGTACAAATCACATTCCAAAAAACTTATATCAGAGGTGATATATATACTTAATATTATATTAACATACATTTAAATGTCTTCACTAATAAATAAATAATTAACCATTAAGGTGATGATGTAATCCCATTAAAAAATTATCCAGATATAATGGAGTCGGTGGAATTCCAATCAAATAAGTCATTTTTAATTTTACAGCACAAGATATGTAAACCTTTCACCTTGTAATTATCATAATCAACTTCTACATATATTATTTCATATGATATCCTATTGTACTTTAGATTAAAAGGTTTTTGAGGCTTATTATTCTCATTATCCCTCAGATTAGGGCATAGAATTAAATAATTCTCAAACTCCATACTTCTAGAAAATTAATTTTCATTAGTTTAAACCAATTTATACTATATTTTTTTTTGTAATTTTTAAATTAAATTAGTAATAAAATTCTCAATAGTTATCTCTCTCACATTTAAATCATCATCTTTCCCCTTTGAGACATTTCCCAATGTAATTTTTTTTACTTTTGGTGTGTAGGTAATTAAATTTTCTTTCATTCATGTGACCCATTTTTTGAGTTCCCTTGAAACTCTATCATCATTTTATTGTCACCAAATGTTGGATAATATTGAGATTTTTTTACAACCATTTCCACCTTTAGATCAAATAAAATTATTTTTTTTATAAAATAAAGTCTCTAATGGTAAAACCATTAGGTGGCTTGGTTTTTAGCCACTAAATAACGAACAATTTTTTTATTTAGGTTTGATAATAAAATTAGAAGCCTGACTTGAAAGTCATATTATGTTTTCTTTATATGTACCAATAGATTCATCATAATTTTTCTTCAACTATAGAAATTTCAACTCTATTTTTGTATGAATAGATCATGAAAAATACATAATTATTAATTTTCTATTAAACTCATCACATTCCATAGAGTTTATATTTTACTCTTTCCTCATGTTTTTAATGAGAGTACACCATTGATCATCTTCACATTCTAATCAATATATGGATAAAACAAACTTCTCATTTTCCATGAAGTAGGGGGTGAAAAATATATTTTCTATTTCATTAATCCATTTTTCCATAATAAGTGGATTTATGTATAGTGACCCTGCTTTTCATATATTACTTATACATCATTTTAAAGATAAAAAACATAAAATTATTACAAAATTATAATCCGAAGGTATAGTGTCTTTGGGAAACTAGGAACATACATAAAATTTACAACATAAAACATCAACATTTATTTAATTTCTTCTTCTATAACTTCTTATTTTCCCATGTGTACTCCTCAGTAAATGTAGTCACCTAAAGAAATACATCAAAAATGGGCGAGCTAAATTGGATTAAGATTGTTTATAATAACATTAAATAGTATAAAATGGGGTGATCATATTCATAACATCATCATCATAATCATGAGAGTGATCATTAGATAATATCACATAATGTGGCAATGCATAAAAATTAAAACTTACGTCTTAGTAGTTAACTACCACACATAGTTGTGAAAAGATCTAGAATAATGTTCATAAATATTTTACTTTACTGGTGAGTTTCTTCACACTACCCAATGAATTGGAGTGCAATATAATTTCAGGCACACCCATCACATCATTACATTTACATTGCACTATATAATTTTGGTTGCACACATCGCATCATAAAATTTATATTATCAAGCAAGATAGATAGAACATATATCAATAATAAAAATAATTAAATTCTGTAAATTAAGTGTTTTCATCTCATAATCATATAATCATTAACATTAGGTTCCCAAATAAAATGGGGAATATCACACTTTATGTAAGAATCATCAACCTTGAGTTATAAGTAAAAGGTGTGTTTTGAATGAAGAGTTATTTTAGATAAAATTATGATTATCATAACATATTTTAAAAAAATTTATATTCTATAAAATATAAGATAATTATGAATAAATTAATTTTATGGAATAACCATAATGAAAATGGGGTGAAAGGGGGAAACCCCAAGGAAAGAGAGTTGGGTTTGAGAAATCCCCTTACCTTGTATCCAAACACTTTCATCACTTTAGTGTACTATATAATGAAATTAGATTCTCTAATTTACAAATAAAGAGCCTTTTATACGTTAATATGTTTCATTATGGTTTAATTGAGTTATTTTATGTGTCTTTTGATGAGTCATAGAGTATAAAATCATTGTTTGGGAGTGTTATTTTTCTTTGTTTGCAAGAACGGTTCACTTGTACACATTAATAGAAGTTCATATGGAGCATGGATGGACATACATAATTTCAATTAAATGTTATTAATGATCTTCTTGGAGTTTAAATGATCTTATAATGACTTTTGTTAAATACCATGATTATGAGTCATTAGTTAAAATTTAATGATGATCGTTTAAGGTTAATTTTGTAGATTTTTTTGGATCACAACAAACTTGTTATGTTTTATCATTTAGTATTATGTATAAGGGTTATTCCAGAACATAGGAGGGGTTAATAAACACATATTACAATCATATTTCAAACAATTAGTTTTTTTATTTACATACCTGAAGGTGTTGAAGTAGAAATGGAACTGCATCGCCCATGATGTAGGTAAATTAACACATCACGAGCGATGATTTAATTTTTATAAAATTAGAGAGAGTGGAAAGTGTATTATGAATATTATTCCATTAACATGATAGAATAAAATTATACCAATAATATGGTAGTTATTATGACATTTTTATAAGATAATATGAGTATAAGATAAGAAATGAAATGAAATTTGAAATGAAATGGAAAGAAAAGAGAGGGAGAAATTGCCTCTTGAATATATCTTCCTTGAGAGCCTCTATAGGGGTAATTTTTTTTATGAGACCAAGGGATAATGGAAGCGGGGGAGGAGCTTGGGAAGGGATTTTAGTAGAATTTGGTGTAGGAAAAAGTTTGGATAGGTGTGAGGACATGAGGTTTTGAGGGGTTCTATTTATAGTGTTGGGGAGAGGGGTTTTCTCAATATTATATTCATTAATTTATTATTTTTACACAAGACAAGAAGTAGTGATTATTACATGACTAAATATAGTAACATGATCATGTGATTTCAAGCTAATGGTGCATACATAATCATAACATCATCCACGAATCTATAATTCATGTATTTAACATTTATTGTAAATTATTTTATTTTAGTAATCCCTACATACCCAAGTATTTTATAAAAATACAAAAAATTCACCCTAAACACTTTTTTATATATAGAATCAAAAAATGAACTCCATTTTATGAAAATAATTTTATAAATTAGATTAATTTTATTTTTAATTAAAATCATAATTTAATTGAAAAATACAAATTTTAAAATTAAAACTGCTTTTCTAACACTTTGAAAAAATAATTAAGGTCTCATAAAATTATCATATAATTATAAGAAATCTAAATACAATTTTATGAATACATTTTATGAAAATAAATTTTCTTATAAATTATTAAATTAATCATTAAATATTCATAACTTACAAAAAAACCAACACTATAATATAATTATATCATATTGTCAGTTATGAGTTGGATAAATTTCATTTATACTATCATTGGTAAGGTTACTATTCACTTGGATGATTTAATATTTATAAGGGTTGTATTACTATTCATATGTGTAAAATTACTCTTCATAATATTATGTTACTATACAAAAAAAATAATTTTTTTCCTAATGGACTCCAAAAATCTTACTGATCGCAATTGTGTATGTAATATTTTCAAAATTCAAATCAAAGAAGTCGAAAATTTATATTTAAGGGTCACATTGAATTTAGTAGTTCATTTAAGAATGATGTAGAATTGTGCTTCCTAATGTGATTTTATAAGAAGGGCATTTCTTTGATAAAACTATGGGTCATTACATTCTTCTCCCCTTTTTAAATTTCACCCTTGAAATTTCATTTTACATAAATTGGTGAGGGTACTTATCCTTTATCGCCTCCTCTGATTCCCATGTTTCTTCTTCATACTTATGGTTCTTCCACAACTCTTTTACAAGGTGGCTTGTCTTGTTGCATACAACATTATATCTCTAGTCTAGAATCTTTAATAGTTTATCCTCATAAGAGAGATCATCTTCTAGCTGTACCACCTCTGAGTTTAGCATATATGAGGGATCTGTTATGTACTTCTTGAAGAGTAATATGTGAAACACATCTTCAATGTGATCCATATTTAGTGGAAGTGCAAGATGATAAGACATAGATCTTATGTGGTCAAGGATCATAAAAGGGACAATGTACCTTGATATTAGCTTCCCTTTAATTCCAAATTTCACGACTCACTTCCATGGTCATATTCGAATGAATACTTTATCTCCAATGTCAAACTCCAAGTCCCGTCGATGGTTGTCAGTATAACTCTTTTTCTGACTCTAAAAAGATTTAATATGTTGTTGGATATCTTTAACATTATTGGTCATCTCTTATACAATATCATGTCCATGTATCTTTATTTCTCTAGCATCATTCAAAAAGGTTGGAGTTCTACATCTCTTTCCATACTATGCTTCATATAGAGCCACCTGAATACTCGAACAGAAGCTATTGTTATGTGAGAACTCAACCAATGGGAGATGTTGATCTCATACACTGTTGAATTATATAGATAAAGATCATTATATGCCATCAAGATTCTAAATAGTCCTTTCATATTGGCCATTAATTTAGGGGTGATAGGTCTTGCATAAATTCAATTCAGTACTAAAAGTATATTGAAGACTCACCCAAAATTAATATATGAACTTGGGATCACTATTAGAGGCAATCGAATGTGGAATCCCATGGGGTCCCACCAAATACTTCACATACATCAGTTCATGTAGTCAAGTGAGTGGTCTTCCCGAATAGTAATAAATTGGGCAGTCTTGGTGAGTCAGTCCACCACAACCCATATCGCATTATTTCCTTGGATGTCTTCAAGAGACCCATGATGAATTCTATAGTGACATTCTCCCATTTCTACATGGGTGTAAGAAATTGTGGAATCATCACATTGGACATCAGTCAATTTACATTAACTTGCTGAAATATCAAGAACATTAAGATATACTCATCAATATCCTTCTTCACGTTATCCCACCACAAGTGTTCTCGGAGTTCACATTACATCTTGGTGCTACCTCGATTGATTGAGAAAGTTAAGATATGTGAATTTTCCAATAACTCATTCTTTATCCTGGGTAATGATGGCACACTCAGCCTTATTGTTAACAGAATTATACCACCATCATTGGTATGAAACTCTTGCGCCTTCCCTACCTTTACTGCATTAAACCACTTTTTCTACTCTAGATCATACCTTTGGCCCTCCTTAATCTTATCTTGGATATATGGTTGCTCAATAATTTGGGAAATATAAGATTTATTCTTTTCCCATAAGATTTAAAAATTCATTATTTATATATCCATGAAGATAGGTTCTTTCTCAATCCATAACATGGATATATTAGTAGGTTCTTTTCTACTAAGAGCAACATCTACCTTATTCACCTTGATAGGATGACACTGAATAGAGAAATTGTTGTGTTTAATTAACTCTAACCATATCATTTGACATATGTAAATATCATTTTGTGTGAATATTTAATTTAGGGTCTTTTGATAGTTATATATTCCACACTTTTCACTACAGAGGTAGTGCCACCATATTTTCACGGAAGAAATCATAGCTGCTAGCTCTAGATCATAAGTCTCATAGTTTTTCTCATGGATATTCAACTGCTGAGAGGTGTAGGAAATCACATTATAATTTTTCATTACTACACAACCCAATACATTATTTGAATCATCAATTTATATCAGAAACCTTCCCTAGTTTTGTTAATGTGAGTACAACTACACTGACCATCCATATCTTTATCTCCATAAATCATTCCTCATATTATTTTATCCAGACATACTTCAGCCCTTTCCCTGTTAACACAGTTAGAGGTATTGATAATCATGTAATTTGTTTCACAAAATGTTAGTAATACCCATCTTATACAAGAAAAATATGCATTTATATAACACTAAATGGTCTAGTATATTACTCAATAGTCTTTTATATGTGTCCATATAAATCCCCTCACTTGTGATCACATGTCCCAAGAATGTGACTTGTTTCATAAAGAATTAACACTTTATGGACTTGGCGTACAAATTCTCCTTACTTAATTTCACCAACACAAGTCATAAATATTATTAATATTCCTAATTTATCTTAGAGTAGTTGATAATGTTAGAATTAATCACTACAAATAATTATTGAGGTAATTTCTAAATACATTATTCATTAAATCCATGAATATTGTAGGTGAATTAGTTAGTACAAAGGGAATCTCCTAAAAACCATAGTGTTCATACCTTGTACAGAAGGTATTATTCTAAATATATTCCTTCTTAACCTTAATTTGATGATATATAGAATGAATATCCACCTTTGAAAAGTATTTATCTCCTCATAACTAGTCTAACAAGTAATCAATCCTTGGAATAGGATACTTTTTCTTTATGGTGATACTGTTGAGTTCTTGATAATCGAATAACATCCACATTGATCCATCCTTGTTCTTCACAATGAGCACTGGTACACCCCAAGGTGATGCTTTTGGGTATTTGAATACTTTATCTATATGGTCATTCAGCTGCGTCTTTAACTCCTCCATTTCTATAGGATCCATATTATAGTGACACTTTGAAATTGGAGTAGCTCCCGTTATCAATTCAATTGAGAACTATACCTCACGATATATTAGAAGTCTTGGTAACTCCTTGGGAAATATATTTGTACATTTACTCACAATGGAAATTTTCCATAGGTTGATCACTTCCTTTGACATAACCATTTGAGTGAGGTTTTCTTCTTTATAGGGAATCAACACCCACACCATAGAAGGATTTTTCAAATGAGATTCATGGAATTACTTAAATTTGTAAAGGAGCATGGGATGGTTAAAAATATGAAAATATATTACCATTTATAAACTATTGATGTGATATCTATATAACGTCCACTAATCCATATCAATTATAGCATTTAATTCCACCAAGGTATGTATTATGAGATTTTATGGAATAATATTCCCACATATGAAAACATGAGAAGATTCCAACACATGGGTTGCAATGATTTCATCACTAGGTGTTTTTCTAAATATTTGTACATCAAGGTTTTTGGGAATCAATTCAATAGTTCTAGAAAACTTATGGGATATAATGTAATGAATATAAATATAATCAAATAATACCATTTCCATTAACTAGTAAATAGAAAGTTTACAGTGTGCGACTTCATTTTTATGATCCACTTCCACAGTAGTGATGGAACAAGTCTTCCCTTGTTCCTTCGGATTTGGTGGCTAAAAATACTAATTACCCATTAGGAATCTAGGTTTTAGTGCACTAGCTTTCATAATTCCCTTTCCCCCAACAGTTGTAGCATTGGACAATGGGTGGTGCTCTCTTTCCTCAACCACATTCTCCAACCAACTCATTTCTTTACGACATTCATGATCCTGATGGACTTCTTTCCCACACTTAAAGAATTTACATATCCCTTAGAGGAAATTACTATGATTCTTATTCCATCATTTTTGACATGTGGTTGGTTGATTTTTCTTTCCACATTTCTCATTACATCCTCTGGCATGAAACTTCATCTTTAATTTCTTACCACCAAAGCCATGGGACTAGTATATAAACTCCATTTCCACATTAATATCACATTGAAAAAATTATTCGTAAATCCCAGAGTATCTAATTTAAATAGCCTTTAGATGGTATGGTTTTGATTAACTAAAGAATCTATCAATTTTTCTATCATTATTGACAACAAAACCCAAATAATAACTTGAAATCCTAGTGAAATTTTCTTCATAGGTGGTGGCAAATTATCCTTCCTTTTTATTTTTCTATATGAATTCCCTCCCCATATTCATAAGAACATTTCATCAGAAATACTTGTTAGTAAAAATTATCTTAAAGACTTCCCACTCCATATCTACAATTTTATCCCTGATCTTGGTGTTCTTAATCAAAACCCACCATTGTTCAACCCTTCCATTTATAAGATAAAATAGTTCTTTGATTTACTTTAATAATAAAAGAGACTTCAGCCCCAACATTTTAAAAAATAAAATCATTACACATAGAGGTTCCAAATTTTTAGTTTCTTGGTCAAACATGGACCATACATAAAATTTACAACATAAAGCATAAACATTTATATAATTCCTTATTCTCTAGTTTCTTATTGACCATTGTGTACTTTTTACTACATTTAGCCACCTGAGGATATACATACAAAAATCAGTGAGCTAAAATCCTAGTAAAACATGAAATAATATAACATAGTGTGAGAATAGTCATATCATCACCATCATAATCATGAGAGGAAGCATTAGATAATATCAAGGAATGTGGAAATGAATAAAAATGAAACCTTATGTCTTAGTGGTTAACTACCACACATAGTTTTGAACAGATCTAGCATCATGTTCATGAGTATTCCACTTTACTCATTAGTTTATTCACATTACCATATTCATTTGAGTGTTATATAATTATGGTTGAACCCGTCACATTATAACATTTACATTCCGCTATATAATTCCGGAAGCACCTGCCACCTCTTAATATTTACATTATAATGTAATCCACATAGAACATATATCAATAATGGATATACATAACAAATTTCAAGGAATGTGTTTTATCTCATAATCATAAATTCATAAATGTTTGGTTCCTAAATGAGAGGGGGAATAACATACTTGATTTAAGAATCATGAACCTTGATTTTTATGTAAAAGGTGTGTTTTTGAAGAAGAGTTATTTTAGAAAACATTTTATTTTTTATAAACTATAGTAGAAAACATTTATATCCCAAAAAGATAATATAATCAGGAATAAATTATTTTTAAGGAATAAATATATTGAAAATGGGGGGAAAGAGTGAAAACCCAAGGAATGAGAGTTGTGTTTGGGAAATCCCATTATCTCGTATCCAAATGTTTTATTCATTTTAATTTCATGTATAATAACATTATATTCATTATATAATAATTAAAAAACCTTTTATACATGAATATGGTTCATTATGGTTTAATTATGTTCTTTTATGGTTCTTTGGAATTGTTATTGAGGTTAAATTCATTGTTCAAGAGTGTTCTTTTTCTTAGTTTTCAAGAATGGATCCCTTGTACTCATGAATGGAAGTTCGTATAGAACATTGATAAACATCATGAATTTATATTTCATGTTATTAATGATCTTACAGGAGTTTAAATTATCTTAATATGATTTCATTTATATACCAAGAGGTTGAATCATTAGTTAAAATTTATTGATGGTCGTTTTAGGTTAATTTGGGAGGTTTTTGGATCACAATGAACATGTTTTGTTTTATCATATTGTATATTGTATAAATGTTTTTTATAGAACATAAAAGGGGTTAATACATACATATGAAAATATTTATTCATCAATTTAATAGGTTTATTGACATCCTATAAGGATTTTAAGGAAAATGGAATTGCATCGCCCACAATTTAGGTAAATTAACCCATCACGGGCGATGGTTTCATTTTTTTAAATAAAGAGAGAGAGTTAGGATTATAAGAAATATTATTTCACTAATAAGATAAAATAACACTATATTAATAATAATGGAGTTATCAGGACATTAGGATAAGATAATATAAGGATAAGAGAATAAATGAAATGAAAGTTGGAAGGAAATTGAAAGAAAAGAGAGCTAGAAATTACTTATTGAATATATCTTCCTTGAGAGCCTCTTTAGGGGAGAGGTTTTGCTCATATTATGAGACCAAGGTATAATAGAAGTGGGGGTGGAGGTTGGGAAGAGATTTCAGTAGAATTGTGGAGTAGGTATAAGGCTTCATAGGTGTGAGTAAATGATGTTGTGAGAGGTTGTATTTATAGTGGAGGGGAGAGGGGTTTTCTCAATATTATATTCATTAATTTATTATTTCTTCATAAGACATGAAATATTTATTATTCCATGAATAATAGTAGTAACATTAGCATGTGAGTTCGAACCAATATTTTTTAAATAATTAGAACATCATCTATGCCTCTACAATTCATGTATTTAGCATTTATCAAGAATTATCATATTTTACTATTCGTCAAAATTTTAAATATTTCGTAAAAATACCAAAAACCCACTTTATCCATTTTTTGAAATGTAAAATCTAAAAATGAACTATATTTTATAAAAATTATATTCTACATATTAGTAATTTAATTTTTAATTTAAATCATAATTTACTTGAAAAATAAAAATTTTAAAATTAAATTTTCTTTTCGATCCTTTTTAAAAATTATTCAAGGTCTCATAAAATTAACATATAATCCTAATAAATCTAAAGAAAAGTTTATGAATGCATTTTTTGAAAATGAATTTTTATTTAAATTATTAAATTAATCATTAAATATTCATGACATACAAAAATTCCAACACTATAATATAATTATGTTATATGGTAACTTATAGGATGGATAATTTTTATTTATAGTATCATCATTAAGGTTCATATTCACTTGGAAGATTTACTATTCATAAGATTCAGATTACAATTCATAAGTTTAACACTACTATTCATAAGGGTATGTTACTATTCACCAAAAATTTATATTGTCTTATTGGACTACAAACATCTTACTAATTGCAACCGTGTATGTCATATATTTAAAATTAAAATCCCAAAAGCAGAAAAATTATGTTTAATGGTAATATAGAATAAATTAGTTCATTTATGTTGGATTTGGCATTCTGTTTCCTAATGTGATTTCATAAGAAGGTAATTCCATTGATCAAACTTTGGGTCATTATAGTGGGGAGACACAAAAATAATGTGGGCATTTCCATATAAAATAGTTGATGGAATGTTACTCCTTTCTTGGTAAATTCATAAGCTCAACATGGTACATATCAGTGTGTATTACTTAAGATAGTTTGGAAATTTTTTCCATATATTTTTTCAAAATATCTCTCCTTAAATTTTTTTTCTCATGAGGGAAATCATTAAATTTACTTTCACCTTAATTAATTATATGATTCCTCCTAATTCCAAACATTAAATAAAACCAAAATGGTTAATATAACTACATGAGAAATAATAACTAGTGTTATCATTCATATAATAAGAAAATCAACAATGATATGTCTTAAATTATTACACCTCCACTTCAACCTATGAAACTATAGGTTCATCCGATATCACATATGGTTCAACATAGGCTGTTTAGGTTATATCCTCATATTGTTGATAACCTAATATCTAAAAATTACTAAACCCTACAATGATACCAACTATGGTGAAATAATCATTAAAGAAAAAAATATCATATCATTTATGATAAATATTCAATACATATCACACATATAAATGACCTGGAGCCATAAAGGTTTAGTGTATTCAGAGACTAGACATATAATCAAACAATTTCATTAATTATTTTAAGATATCAGACATATCTATTCTCAAAAAACCATTATTTGACCTCTCCTACCTAAATTAATTCTTTATAACCAAGGGAAATGGAAACATAAGAAAGGGTGATATCATCTTCTTAGTAAGAGTAAAAAAGGGAATATATCACATAAATATCATAAGTGGGAATAAAATGAGCATAAGGTTATGAAAATATAATAAAGTTCATAAAATTATATAATCATACCCATGTGGACATAGATCATAACATAATGGTAATTGAATAAGGATTACTATAACATAAATCATGGGTAGAGAAATAAAACCATTATCATGATCCATGAAAAACATAACATTACCATGTTGTGTAATATAATAAAGTGGTATAAACATAAGAATAAGAAGTCAAAACATTATAGGTTGGCCATCACTACTCTAATTCAAAGACGTAATAAATTATAAATCATCATCGATATCCCATATAATAATGGATCAGATAGCATATCCAAAATCCCATGGTATAATGGATCAGGATTATTTCCAACATCCCTAAGTATATTAGATCATTAATTATTACCATAAACCATTATTATATTACATAAGAAATTATTACCACCATCCCATATCAATATCATATGATATAACACTTTTACCTAGTGAAATGGGAGGATATAATAGAACCACCCATAAAAAAATTGATAAAATAAACATATATATTCCAGAAGAGAAAAACAAAAAAGATTCCATTATAAATTAATTAACTCATTAAATAAAATGTTTTTAATGATAACTTTCATAATACATCATCACAATCCATCCAGAGACAAAAATTGTATGGTATCACTATATTATGTCCCTAGTGAAGCATAATAATCTTCAAAGGATGTTACCATATATGAAAAGTAATTTTATAAGTGAATCTAAAAAATGTATTGAAATAAATGTGAAATATTCTTTTCTTTTGGTAAAATATTAAAACTAAAAATACCATAAAAATTGTAATTGTATTTTCATTTAAAATCTAAGGAAAATTCTATGTAATATTCATCATGAAAAAAAAAATGATGATGGGGAAATCCATTAATTCCGAATATATTAGAACACATTTTTACTATTTTATAAAAAATTAGTAGTGTGTTATAGATTTTTTTTAAAATATTCCTTTTAATAATTTTTATAGAAATTTAATTCTATTATAAAATACCCCTAACAAAACTTTTTTTGAATATATAAACTTACACAAATAGTTTTCAAGAATACTATCGAGGAGGAAAAACATTCCTAACCTTATAGAAGATATAAGGTCATATTTTATTTTTAAAACCCCAAAAATAAAAATAATATAAGAAAATATATAATTTTTAATTTATAAGTAAATTATAATTTCATATAATGTAAATTGAAACAAAAACAGTCATGATAAAAATGATATGGTAATATAAACCCAGACTATAAGTCCTGAATTACTTCATACACAATTGTCCTCTTGTATAATATATATATATATATATATATATATATATATATATATATTTTCATAAATAAATATAATAACCATATTCAAACATATATTAGTAGTTATTATTCATTCATAATTTATAATCACCTCTTTAATTGTAATTCTCTACTAAAATAAATATTCGGGGTGTTAATTATCTCATTTTTAGGCATGTTTTAGTTTAGAGACTCTATTCCATGAACCTTGGTCATGGTTTCATAATATAAATAATATAAATAATTCCATAAATTTCTTATTAATTATTTATATTCAATTTTATAAAAATCAATGTAATTTATTGATGAAAAATGAATTATATCACTTCGTCGAAACATAAGTTTGTACGTATGCACGAGCGATGGTTTAATTGTTCAATGGATTGAATAAAATAAAGGTAAATAATAATATATCTTAATAAAATAATAATTATATAATAAATATCATATATATTTATTATATATATCCACATAACTATCCATATGATTCAGTAATGAAAAATGATATACATTACTTCATGAGGAGGGTAGTCCATACATACATAAGAGTAATGATTTCATTTTACATTGGATAAAATAGAGAAGGTAAATTGTTTTTTAATTAATTGAATAAAGTTTAAATATTTTAAATATAATTATTTAATTATATTAATATGTTTATATATTATTTGTAGGAGGTTTAAGGAAGAAATTAGCTTGAAATAAATCAATAAAGACTATAACATCTCCTTTGACTATATTCATTTGACTAACAACTTAAACATTATTAGGATGGTATTTTTGTGATAAAAATTATTATAAGACCTTGAGATAAAATATGGTAAGATATTTTGTTAGGTATTTTTTGAGATGGATTTTTAAAAGTGTTTGAATAAGTGAGGACATATGGTTCCCTTTTATAAGCTAGTGGAGTACCCCCCTTGAAAATATCCACAGTTTTATAATAATATAAAGTCATTATCTTGGGAAAGTTTTACCAAATAGAAAGAGACTAAAATATAGGATACTCGATATTCTAAATCAACTCATACAATTATTATTAGATGTGTTCTGTTGATAATGTAATCCTTGTCACTTAGTTTAACCCCCTTGATTACCCTTTTATCCCATACCATACAGACTAGATTTTTACCATGGTAAAAATAAATTATTGTTAGAAATTAATTTCAATGTAATAATATTTATTATTCAAATTAAAAATATGGAAAAAGTCAAAATTTAATTTATATAAATAGAAGAAATTAATTCCAATATCCATGCACAAAATGGTTAAAAATTATTTTTTAAAAAAAATGTATTTTTAGTTATAAAAATGATTTTGTTATTATTCCTTGAATTTTAAAAACTATTATATGAATATTAATTTATACAATACAAATTTCATAAAATAATTCATAAATAGGAATTAATTTAAATTATAAACATAAAAACACATTGTGTTCATAAAAATGGTTTTAGGAAAAAATATATTTTTTACCTTCAATTGATTTTTTATTTATTTATAAAAATTTGGTCAAAAATGTATGAATAATCACTAATTTTTTCTATAAATGTAAAATATAGTATTTTATTTTAATAATCAAAATAAAAGAAATTACCTATTAAATGAATTATATATAATTAAATCATTGTTTATAAAAAAACATTTCTCTTTAATAAATATTTACTAGACTAATATTTTTATCATTTATTAAATATTTTATTAATTCAATTAATTGAATTTATTTTTAGATTTTATAAATTTCAATATATCAATTATCTCATTTTATATTTTTAATAAGTCATTATTTACATATGTTCGTGTTTCATACTTCCCATGCTTTGGAACACAACAAATTTATTAAAGATAAATATACCCTAAAATCATTAGGTGTTACACTCTTGGTTTATTTATACCATGATATATGTACTTGACTATTTTTTCATGTGTATTGATAAGATTTTAGGATCTAAGGTTATAATAAAAAAATTAATGATGATAAAATTTTAATAACATAGTTTCAACTTGATAATATCTTAACAACCCCAAAATGAGTCATGTTGATGATTTATATGAGTTAGTATCATATTTTATTGGTCAATGCATAGCTTTATTGTATAAATAATATCATCATGTTTTCTACACCCATCATTTTTCACATAGACTTTGAGTGGAATAATTAATGGCACATTTCATAAGAATGAAGTGATTTATCCTATTCCATTAATATTTTATTTAATATCTATAAGGTGGAGATATAAAAAGGGAATTAGATATTGGAAAAAATGGGGAGAATAAGTGTTGATTTAAATAATGTAATTGATATATAATTTTCAATACGGTATTGAAAAAAATACAAAGAGTGGGATTTGTTAATCCACATTGTGATTGTTTTGTATATGTTTTCAATGAAGATCAAAGTAATTAAGGGAGGTTGAATGATGTAAATATTTGTATAATGTGTCTCTTGGAATTTTTTTTGTGGTTCATATTTTTTTTGGAAAGAACCAAGGAGTTAATAATAAATATATTTTTTTGTGTAATGAATTATGAAGATTTCTTAAGGACTGGTGATTTACCTTGAAGCTTGTATGTGGTGTAATCCTAGAAGTGATACCATTATATTCACTGTAATTCAATCCGATTATGGAAATGATGTTTAGTTGTTTTTATTTTCTATAATTATTTATATGTTAATAATAAATGAACTTATATGATTTAATGTACATATTCAGGTGGAGAATACTTGATAGGCTGAAGTGAGGCCACTGAACATGTTTGAATATAAATTCACATAGTAATGATATTATTATGATTATAGTACTCTTTATTCCATATATATATATTTGTTTGAAGTATATTTGAGAAGATACATCCCTATTCCCATCATAAGTATAATATTATATGAAAATATTCATGTTAAAGTTGGAATTTGATTCCAAACATGATTCAGAAACTATAAAAAAAATTTATAGTATCTACCATTGAATAAAGGGTATTTTTATGGGATATAAAGTTTATGTGATTTTTTAGTTGTCTTGAAGATGGATTAAAGGATAAATGGTTTAATTTTTAAGAAATATGGAATTATTATGCTATAGAATAAAATTGAAAATATACAAAACTCTATATATGATTCATTTTTGTTTAAGGGATACTATGTTTTTTTAAAACATAAATAAACATATAAATCATTTTATTATCTGATTATGAGTGATTTCACCAACATATGAGTCTTTTTTATGAGCGTACAATTCAATTAGTAAATTCTATATAATTCATTTCTATGAAAAGGAAAGACTTTATATAATAATTTTAAGACTATGTATTAGTCATTAGGAGATGTGTAAGTGTAATCTGGAGATTCATTAGAGTCCAAATGCTCCTAAATATGATTAAATTTATGCTGTGCATGAGTCATTTTAAATTAGTGTATCATTCATTATAGTATTTGTCTCTCTATGAGTGGTGTATTTATAAAATTTATGCGGTTGCTGAGAAATTAATATATTGGTAACTATTAGAATAAATATTATGATGAATTATGTATAAATTAGAAGATGATTTTTATAATTTCAAGGATTTAAACAACATGATCAATCCTAGTGGACCATTATTCAAGAATATAATTAAGGAATATAATGTTGAATAATAAGTTGTTGTTGAGATGAGTTTTACACCACAAAAAGTTCCCCATCATAGTTCATGGGTCCATGGATAAGTGGATTAGAAAATAAAAATACTTTAAAGTTTGAATTTTTAATTTTGTGGAAAATTTGAATTAATAAGAATATTATAGAATTTATAAATATCATAATAAATTAATATAGTTTGAGTCTTCAGGAATATCAAAGAAAATGTAAAATCAAAATTTAAAGAAATACCCAAAATTCTGAATTTTTGGAAGGCCAATGCTTTTGGGATTTTTGAATGCTATGGAATATGTAAATACAAATGGAAATATTCATGAGATGAGGTGAATATAAAAATATTACAAGAAATAGAAAGAATTTTAATATTACTAACTATGTGGGTGCTATAAATGTTATGAATTTGGAAAGAAAAAGAAAAGTGGGAACACTATTAGAGGAATATATTATGGATTGTTTGTATTGAAGATGGTGCGAGAATTATGATGTTGTAGAAAAAATGAAACTGTGAAATAAATATGAAGAAGTGAAGAGTTTCAACGAGCCTATACCCAAGTGCTATAGGCTCCGGCTTTGAATCCAAAATTCCCTAGATTGAATATGTGAAAGAACAAATTTTTAGTACTGTAGAATCACTATAGAATGGTACTCTATTAGTGGTGGACTATAACAATGATGTCACTATAGCGGTAGAAGTACTATAGCAGGAACTGTAGTGGCAGTGGAACTATAGTGGTAGTAGAATTGTAGAAGTTAATGTTCACCAAAGGGCCCTTTGGGCCAAAAAATGAGTTTTGGGCCTTGTTTTCAGACCACATGGTCTTGGTCCTTTCATCTATGTAATGTGTCTCCCTCTACATACTTTGAATGTGGTATTTGATTTAAATAATTAATTAGGTAGTATCCCCAACCTTTAAAAAAATGAAGGGGGATGATTTTTCAAACTATACTATTCTTGATTCTACCTGGGACATGAAGATAAGAGATTCATCCAACAACCAACATCTTCCACATAAGTTTGAAGAAGATTTATTTCTGTTGGGAATTGACATATTATATTATAATCCAAGAAGGAGAGTGATCAAAACTATATTCATTTTATATATAAGACTTAAGTATCTTAATTTTTCCCACTTTACTTCTAAAAGTGATAAATACGATCAATTTATACACCCCAAGAGGGAATTGAGACATCATTGGTGATCTTACATCAATGTAGTGTAATGTCATTCTCTGGTAAAAATGTATAGAATGTTAGTTAATTATTTGTATTATTTTTGAGTATGAAAAATGGGTCTATGTGTATACCCCTTAACATGGTTCTTTATATAATATGAAGGATGTTTTTTTTGTGAGATAATATCCACATATCATCAAAGATGTAGTAATCCATCATGGAGGTAAACATTGTAAGAAAATTATGGTTTCTTGTTTGGTACATTCGTTTTTTTCTTATATATATTCCAAATAATGATGATGCATTATAAGATAGAGAATGATATCTATTCATCTAACATGTTAATATGTGAAAGGGAATAATGGTTTAAAATTGGAGAAAATTTACTATCACTTATTCACCCTCTCCCTTATTAGTGTCGGATATGTCCCTATATGATCTTAATATATTCATTTTATAATATGTTCCTTTTTATTTTCTCACACTTCATGATATTAAGGAAATAGTTATGTTAAAATATATTTCAACTTCTTATTTATCCTAATATTATTCTTCCATAATAACGTATTTCCTACTCTTCTTTTAGTTCAATGCTTTAAAGGACCATGACTTATCATCTTTACTCTTCAATTTAAAAACAATTCCTTCACTCATTTTACAAAATAATAATAATATATTGTGAATATTTTAATGTAAGGGTTTCATGATTAGTAACTTTAATAAATTGGATCTTTCTATAAAAATTTTCAAACATGATATGTAGTAACTTTTTTATAACTATGTAATTATTCACTTCTCATTAGAATAACTATCAGTGCACTTCATTTCATTTACTCTAGTAAGGAAAAATCCACTATTTCATCACTATTCATCTTAATATCATCATATTTTAATGTAAAAACATATATATTTTATTTATTATATTTTAAATTACCTTTATATATATATTCCATGTTATCCAACATTCATTATGTTGTTGTAATCCATTTTTCATATATAAATTCAATATCTAAAAGAAAAAAGTCTTTAGAAGTCTAAGCATGAACATTATTTTACATGTTCCTTTAATGGATAGTAATCATAGAATACCCTTTATAATCAGGTTTATTGGAATCAGTAGTAAGTTCTAATATACTAGGACTAATTAATAATAAATATAGTAGTATCTAATTTTTTTTATATAATTATTTTTCTCATCGAAAGTGGTAATCTCCTTGTTGTTCACTAAATTAATGTAATTCATATTCAATATAGACATTCAAAATGTAACATTTTTACTATTGAGAAAAATCTTTCCAAAAAAACTCCAAACATAAAATAAATATTTGATGGGAGTCTGGAAAACTTTGATATGACCTAAAAGAGACAAGCAAGATCAGTGAGATTTCACTATAGTTGATTCCATGAATTCAATTCCTTTTATGTATTTCCTTTATAAAAACTTAAAAACCTATGAAAGTGAGTGATAAGGTTATTTTTCATGATACACTACAACACCAATACACTAACACGTTATGAATATTGAATTTTTGTAATGTTAACCACTAAAAATGAATGGAAACATCCTTGGTATGATCTGATAAAATATGTGATCACATAATCCACTAATATCAGCATGTTTGATATAATGAGTATGGTATATCCTTGAAATCATGATACGTAAAATTTCTATCAATTTGGTAACATAGAACTTTTGAAATATGGATAAAAAACTAAATGAATTTATAAGAGATTCATTAATAAGAGTAGATTTCAAAAGATTTACTATTGTGCTAATTCCTATTCTTCCTCCACTTCCCCTTACACTATTCTTCCATCACTATTTATCTCTATGGATAACCTATATAAATAGTCTCTAATCCTTTCTTAAATATTGTAATAATTCATAATTAAATGTTACTTTTTATTTCATATTAAAATTACAATTAATAACATCCACTTCAACTCCCATCAGATTCTTTCACTTATTTTTGAGCCATTACATGACTGCAACCCTTCATATCACCTTTTGATGTGATTTCAGGACAAATAATTGATTAACAATATTATTATATAGAACCAATAAATACATTTCACGAATTCCACATTAATTTTTGAAACCACTAGGAATCATGACATATTGGGTATCACTACATTATATAAAAAGCAATTTTAGTTTAACCACTTTGAACCTCTCTGAAACCATTCTCAAAATTACCAAATGAATTTTACCAAGGCATAATTGATGTTATTTTTGTTCAATATTCCTATAAACATGAATTTTTCATGCCATAATATTTACTATTTTTTTAGGAAAACTAAATTATAATCAAGCCATTTATACTCCTCCATGTCAATCTGTTTCAATCACATTATAAAATCCTCTATATATTGTTTACTATTGTCAAAATTTCTTCATATGTTCAACTAAAACATAGTTAATGTTGTTTTGATTCCCAAAAGCACCCTGAGAAACTCATTTTTTATACTCACCCTTGGGACCATGCAATACATTTCTACTTATTGTATCAAATACCTTAGGCACTTTACCCCTCAAACCACTATAACACTCAATGAAATAAAACACTTCCATTTTTCATAAAGGGGATTTTAAATAGAAATTACATTAGTAATGATTTTTTCTAAGGTGATCATCTTGTTTTTATTTATAACATTCACTACAACATGTAAAAAACTAAACCACAGTATAGTAAAATCTCACACAGTATATCCAAACGGCCTATTTCACTACTCAATTTCTATTTTTTTTCTATTTTGCACACCATGATTGTTTTGAGGTCCTTTTATGACGTAATGGGCCTAGATTCAAATTAATCAGCTCTAAAACACCTCCAAACGTCATTCAATAAATTTCAGTAACTTTCAATCACTCCCATATATTATAATATACTTCAAAACAACTAAAAAAATAAATTATTTAATATTATATTTGATTCTTATAATGATGAAGGCATTAAATAAAAAACAATAAAAACATAAACTATATCCAATTAAAATTTAAATAAATAAACATGAACAACCTCCCCCATTTATAAATTTTTTTCTTGAGTTAATCTTCATTATCTGACTAATGTATAGTCTTAAAATATATTCTAAATTCATGGTGTCAGGAACATTAGAATTGTTTTATTATAAATAGTTTATTTATGATATATCATATTTGATATTATTTTATTTTATTTTAAATATGAAAAAACTAATACGTTTATATATTATAGTATTTTTGAATCATATAGTACACTAAAAACATCATAGGGAACATGAGTGATAGAATATAGTACACCAACATCTTTAAAGAGTACATTGATACCATCGTTGAGTACATCGACAACATCACTTAGTATACATGTGGTACATCACAAAATTTGGACCCCTAAGGAATCTGGTAGGATAAAATTTCTTCTCCCATTCTCTTTTTATGTTATTATAACTAGTTTTAGTATGATCTATCAATCCTTATGTATTTTTCATGTTAATATCCTTCAACATAATTAATACCAGTTATGGTTCCTTCCTCTAATGATGAGAGAATAACTATACCAACACAAGTAAATTGGTGTTCCATAATTACTGGTATGTATTTCATTTTGAAAGTATCAATTACCAAAATATATAAAAAATTACATAATTAATTTTTTAGATATAAAAAATAATCTAAGATAAAAAATCAACACTCATTATATTTTTATTTTTAATGACATAAAGTTAGTTTTACCATTTCATTCGTTTTTGGTACCCCCCAAATATATTATTCAACATTATGGGGTGATGTTAAGGAACCTAGATTATGAGGTGATATCCATCCCCATAAATTATTCATTTTAGAGACATATTCCCTAATCATGGAATAATGAATTGTATGATAACAAAATAATGGTACTATACTGATTAAGTATTAAATTTTGACAAAATTTAATACAATTTTATATATTGAAATTATAATGAATTTAATATCTAGTTTTAAATGTTATTCCATTTTGACATGATTGATAAAATTGCATGGACAAGGAAATTAAATAACATAGTGAGTAAATGGAAAGATATAAAGTGTCCATTATTGAAGGAATTTAATAAAACTTATTTAAAAATGACATAGATGTATGTGAAGGGAATTAAAGGCATCTTAAGGGTCCGGTCGAAGATATTGGTTAACCATTATAACAATGAATTCCATAATTTATTTTATTAAATTCTATCTGATTAATATTTTCACCATAATATCATTTTTTGTTCTAGTGATATATATATATATATATATAATTTATTTTTAAGGTCCTTTGAAAAATACTAAAAACCGAGTGAAGAAACAAATTCCACACACATTGTTCTCTAGGAAAATATTTTTCATGATATAATTTCATTAATTTTTTTTAATTTATAGTACTTGGATGAATATAGTTTCTATAAATACCATACAAATACTTTTTCAATATATAAATTTGAGGTAAGAAAGGATTTTATATGGATACAAATGTTCTTTGATGTCTAAAAAAATACCAACTATACGAATGTGCCTAATAATGACATGGGGTAAAAGATTATAAGTTCACCTTTTTTTCTTTAATTAAATTTTAATTTGAAAAATTAATTTTTTTCCTAAAAATAATAAAAAAAGGATTCCATTGAATTGTACTCAAAATAACCATCTGAGGGGGATGTTATTTCCCAAGTCTTAGAAAAAGAGAATTTAGGTTATGTAGGGAGAATAGTTTTACAATATTCCTATCAAGGGTCTTTGGTAGGTCATAAAAGTAATTATCATCATCATTAGTTACACTAGGGAGTACTTAAAATGGTGATACTAAATCATAAATAGAAATTCAAATTTGGTAAAATATGGTTCAAGATCAACAATCACCTATTAAAACACAAAATGATCAAGTATTAACTTTAGAGAGGGAAAAAGCATCATCGTATCAAAGGATAATAGGAAGTACCACTAAATAAATTAAATATGTGATAAAATATTCTAAATCATAAAGTTTAATTAGTTTTTATATAAGTTTTTAAAACTGCATATTTACATGAATTCTCATTTTTTAAATAAAAACATTTAATTTTTAGTGTAATTAATAAATAGTTTGATGAATAGAAATTATCTAAAAATGGGGGAATTTAATCAGACATTATTTTTAATATTTTAACTATTATTTAATATTATTTATTGATATTTTCATGTTTAAATAAGATATTTATTTCTTAATTCACGAGTTTAGTATTTATTGTATCAAAATATAATTTTCATTACAAAAATTATTTAAACATGAATTTTCTATTATTTAATTAAAAAATATTATGAGGTTTTAATATTTGAGTATTATTATAATAAGTATTAGTTTATTTTTAATTTAAAATACTAAATTAACTATTAAGAAAAATATTATATAACATATGTATAAATATTAAATGGTATATATGATTGAAATTCGAATTATTATATGACTTAAAAAAAGATTATTTAATAAAATTTTATATTATTTTAGATTTTTATTATATTAATTATCATTTTAGTGAAATATCACTTAATATTTTGATACTATTTAATTGGATATATTTTTTCTCAGAATATATTTTGAATTTAAATATCATTTAATATTTAAATTCAACTAAAAATTATTTTTTTTGTTAGTGATTTGTGTACTTTACTCATCATCTGATATATATATAAATATTTGGAACACGCGTATAATATACTAGTATTCAGAAGGGAAGTGAAGACTACCACAAACATAGGGTAGTAAAGGTGATATTGATTAATTAAGATATTGATAGGTGATCTTGGTTTTTGTTTTTCTCATTATATTTGGAAATAAATTTGTTATGATGATTAAAACAAGATTTTTTGTAATATTATACTATAATAATTATTTATCTGTGTGTGTTCACACACATGTTGTTTTATATATTTAGGAAAGAAATTGGCTTGGATTAAATTTTTTTTATTTTTTTCTAGCTATTTTCAATTTATATATAATTTTTATGTTTCTGGTGTACATTTTCCAAATGGAATATATTCTATAACTATTATGTTTTTGAGCAAACAAGTAGTGGTGATTTTAAACACCACTATTTTTGAAATTAACTAAATTATCATTGGTTTAAACTACTACTAAATATGCGAGTTTTTAATTTTTGGTCCTTTTAACATCCACTTAGAAAACCATTTCATGGAAAAGTAAAATTGTCAATAATAGTATGAAAATCAACACAAATTTAAAAATTTATGGAAATTATATGGGGCCTTCTATAAATATATATATTTTTTGTTTTTATCACAAACATAGATATATAAAATAATTTTTAATACTATTTTCATTCAAAAATAAGTGGTTTAAACTACCTCATATTAAAAAAAACTATCCTTACAGGTTATAAATTCTATATTGAAATACACCCTCCACTCACCCACATTATAAATTTAAAATTCTCACAAGCTTCAATCCCATTTGAGTCTATGCTAATTCCTAATTCCTATAACATATAATTGATCATGTTCATATAAATTACCCATTATATGCATTCTCGTCCATTAGAAAAATCCTTGAATATCTCCCACCATATAATCCATAAACTAAAACTAATACTCTCCATCCCTCTAAATTACTATCTGGATACATTGATGTTATCCATGAAAAAAATCCATGAAACTACCCTTCCATTAAAAACATATTCATTGATCTATAATATCACGACCCGTCCCCCGGGGCTCGTGTTGTAACTACCCCAAGCCCTCCTTCCATAGGCCAGGGGATAGCGACTATCACCAAATGTGTAAATACCTAAAACTAGGAAGGCATTGCCTTTATAACAGAAAACAAACACAAACAGAGTACAAGAAGAAGAAAACACTAAGAAAAAATTGTATACAGAAGAAGTGATGGAAATTATAAAGGTATAGAAATACAATCCCAATAGGAAAGTATAACTAAAAAGCAAGTACAACTAAAAAGGTACAAATAGCTGAAAGGTAGAACCATCTCCAGGATCATCGTCCGGGGTTCTTACTAGAAGGGTAGGTATAAATGTCATCCTATTACCTCCACATATATCCATCTGCTCTGTGTACTGTCACACCATGTTGTCCACCCTCGGGTACCATCTAGTCCTGGATCACTCTCGGCCTCCGTCAGCGTTGTCCATCGTCTGTATCCAACATAAAGAGGTGCAGGCATAGCCCGTGCGGGGGTGAGTATAACGATACTCAGTAGGGACCCCAAGACCCTCATGGTCTAACAAAATCCAAAAAGGATAAACCACAAAGTATGATTTCAACAAATAACCATTACTTAGTTATATGCCCATATATATATCTAAGTTATCAAGTATCCCATCTCAATCATTATGAAAACACAAATTTCATTGAATCAGCTCAAACTAGGATTTTCATTAATGAAACCACGACTACTGGAGAACTCCTCCTCTGTCGAGTACAGTGACCCAGTCGCGATTCTGAGGTGCTACTCACTAACCTTGGACTGCTGAGGTACTCCTCCTATCTAGTACTACGGGTCTTTTTCCAAACCGGGAAGTGCGTGGGGGCACCGGGCAGCGACGCGGGCCATCGGAGAGAGGCGCGGGGCGCCGAGCAGTGGCACGAGGTGCTAGGAAACGGTACGGGGGAACGGGGCAGTGGGCGGGGGCACCGAGCAGCGGCGTGGGGTCGCCGGGCAGCGCTCCGGGGCTCCGGGCATGGCGGTGCACGGAGGCCACTGGGCGCAGAGGTGCATGGAGGCCGCAGGGTACGACGTGGCGTGGAGGCCGTGGGTAGCCCGACCTTTGATCGTCGTCTTCATCGTCATCGCTGCGGGTACTGCCTCCGTCGTCATCAATCAAAAACAAGAAAAGGGGAGAGGGTTGGGCCGTGTTCGTGGTGCCCGAGCCCTCCTCGTTAAGACAATAGAATTTGGAAACGATGTAGTCAAAAAATGACAGGGAACAAAGGTTTAAACTCATATATAAATTAACTCAAAATTCCCCCTACCTCGCTTGTTGTTTGTTGTTGACGAAGTCGCAGAAATAGGGCGTCCTTTTGTTGGCGTCGGAAAAGAAGAAGCTGAGGATGACATTGGCGTTCTTCGTGGATGACACTTCTCTTTCCTTGTTCCGGTTGAAGAAGGAAGAAGATTACGTTCTTCGTTCTTCATTCTTTATGGGCGACGTTTCTTCATTGGAGGAATAATTCTCCAAGGGTTGTGCGTTGCGTCTCTTTGCCAGCATTTCGCCACTTGAAGAAGATGTCCCAAAATTTTTCCCCAAAATTTCTTTATATATGAGAGGGGGAGTGGTAAGTAACCATCATTGAATTTATGACGCTTCATTTATTAGGAACCACACATACATGGTGGTTAGAATAAAATGAAGTGTTTCTACTCTTTAATTTTTTTTAAAGCCAAAAACTAACTTTTAAGCTCGATAGAATGCAACTGCAGTGAAGGTCTCACTAAAAAACTACCAACATTTAGAGTTCAATGGTGCCCTTGGATTTCCATTCTGAGCACTGCTTCAAAAGTTATAAAAACCCGCTCGTACGTTTACTGAACATACCTGAACAAAACTTCATAAATTGATTATGGACACACCGGGCCTCGGAATCAAGCACCGTCAGAAACTACGGACTCGTAAAATACCAATGTATTTTAAAAAACAATTCACGGAAATTCCGAGTCCTTAAATTCTCCCAACCTCAGGTCATTACGTCACCGTAACCTACAACTCGAACTAAGGGAACAAAATGGGGTACTGAGCACGCATATGAGCCTCTTGCTCCCAGGTGCTCTCTTAGAGGTTCCTATGCTTCCAGAAAACACAAACCAGAGGTATCGGCCGTCCACATAGGACCCGCTCATGTCGATCCTCAATCTCCACTAGATCCTCTATGAAATTCTCCCTGTCATCGATGTCCAACTCTTCGTGGTCGATGATGTGGGATGGGTCGTGCACGTATCTCCTCAGTTGGGATATGTGGAAGATGTCGTGCTCCCGGTGCAACTTTGGTGGGAGAGCTAAGTGGTAAGCCACCTTTCCTACTCTGATGAGGACCTGGAAAGGTCCGATGAATCTCGGAGATAGCTTTCCACCTCGGCCAAATCTCCATAGAACTCATCGAGGTGAGACTCGTAAAAAGACGTGGTTTCCATCCTAGAACTACAGAGGTCTCAGTCTCCTGTCATCATATGACTTCTGCCTGCTCTGTGTAGTCTTCATCCTCTCCTAGATGATCTGTACCTTCTTCATGGTAGCCCATACTATCTCTGGTCCTACTAGTGCTGACTCCCCTGGGTCTGTCCAGCATAGTGGAGATCTATAAGGTTGTACGTACAATGCCTCAAAAGGTGTCATCCATATGGTGGAGTGAAAGCTGTTGTTGTAGGAAAACTCCACCAAAGGCAAGTGATACTCCCAAATACGACCGAAGTCTAGGAAACATTCACAGAGCATGTCCTCGAGGGCCTAGATGGTCCTCTCAATCTGACCATCTGTTTGAGGATGGAAGGCGGTGCATAAGCAAAGCTATGTCCCGAAAGCCCCCTGCAACCCCTTCCATAGCCGAGAAGTGAATCGTGCGTCACTGTCAGAGACTATAGAAGTAGGTACTCTATGAAAATGTACAATCTCCTACACATAGAGGCATCCCTACCTCTATACTGAGCCCTTCTCTCGGATCAGTAAGAAGTTGGCCGATTTGGTGAGTCGGTCGACGATCACCCAAATAGAGTCATGACCCCAGGATGTACGTGGAAGACCAGTCAGGAAGTCCATGGATATGCCATACCACTTCCACTCTGGGACCTCTAAGGGCTGAACCAAGCCCGTTGGTACCTGGTGCTCTGTCTTCACTTGCTGAAAAGTAAGGCACTGTGAGACAAACTCTGCTACTGCCTTCTTTATACCTAGCCACCAGTGCTGTCGTCGAAGGACCTGGTACATCTTCGCCACCCCTGGATCTGCCGCTAGAGGTGAAGTGTGGAACTCCCTCAACACTTCCTCTTGAAGTGCAACTGGTACCATGGTACGTCCTATGAAGAGGATGACCTACTCCCCACCATCATAAAATCCATCAGGTACATGCCACGTGGATATCTGAGCACGTCACGTCTCGCAGTCAGTGTCCCCATGCTGCGTCTCCCTGACTCACCGAAGAAGTGGAGGAGTGACTGTAAGAGACTGTAGATAGGATGAACCATCTCTATCCACAGAAAATATATGTAAGGCAGCCAGCTGCTCTATCACCTCTCCTAGTAGCTGAATACCAGTCCTCCTGCTGAGTGCATCTGCAACAACATTCCCCTTCATAGGAGTATTGACTATCTTGAAGTCATAGTCCTGGAGGAACTCAATCTATCTCCGCTATCTCATGTACATGTCCTTATGAGAGAGGAAACACATGAGAATATTGATATTAGAGTAAACCGTAAACCATTCAGTCAACAAAATATGTGTGAGACTAGCCAATTGTAAGAACTCAACATCACCCTTCTTCACCTACATTCTACAAGAGCTGCTAAGATTTCTCCTTTACCAAAAAGAGAAATCTGGTCTCATCCCCTAGATGAACCACATCCTTTGTCTAATACAGTCAATCCTGACATGAACGGTACTAATTCATTCCATGGATGACATCTTAAGACCTCGACACTACTACCAAGAGATCCAACTGTTACTCTCGCTTCCAAGGGTTGAGTAACACTGTCAGCATAGTGTGTGGTCACTGGGTCTCCTCCAGTAGGAATCTCAAATGTGAGGGTTAATTCAATGGTTTTAACCAGAACCACATAGTATTAACCACACAAAATGAAGGAAAGAAAATGTCACAAGGACAAGTGTCTTTTATTACTATAGATCAAAGTACAAAGACATAATACAACCACAAAAAACGACATCAACGAAGCTAGAAGCATCATGAATAAAGGCCTATATTCCTGGAACTAGTCCTGCTTCTATCCACCTAATACTGGAGCTCTATGGTCTTATTCTTTAGCTTCCTGAAGCAGGGATCTCCCCTGTGCACATGTTCCCTGCTATCGGGTTGGACCTCCAGGTGGTGGTGGTTGAAACACCTCGAAGCATCGTCCCCCACCAGCTGTATGACCAGATTCTCTTCCATGCTCACCTATACCTAGTGGACCACCTCAATAGATCCTCTGCCCCTGCCTGGGAGGCCCCTCAACTGTCAACTGATCATCTGTATGGCAGGTTGGACAGTCACGTGCCATGTGACCAAGCCCTCCGCAGAAGTAACAATGTATTATCCTGGTATGATTGGCTCTGTTTCCACCCTGGGTGCCCCACACAACCGATCTTGAATCGTGTAGTCAAACACTTGTGGGTTTGGTCCTCTTGTACCTCTGCGTTATCTGTCTACTGCTAGCTACAGAATACTCCACTACAAGTCGACTAGTGGTGGGTCTCACTGCTAGAGACTGCTTAGCAAGAAAAATATCCACTATGAGGGCTAGCTCCAACACCCCCATCTGCGCCGGGATGCTGTGGGAGATAAATGAAGCTCTGATCTCTCACTTGAGTCCTTTCTCAATGGTATGTTCCCTAAAGAACCGGTATCGTACCATATCAATGGAGTAGCACGAGAGGTCAGTGAACCTCTCTGAGTACTGAGCTACACTCATGCTGCCCTACTGCAGATGAAGTAGCTCCTGTATCTACACCGCTTGAAGGGTGGCTGGTACAAAATACACCTGGAACATTCTCTCGAAATCTTGCCATAGAAGTGTCACCTCGTCGTGCATCTGAAGCATCAGGCTCTACCATCTGCCTACTTCTACCTAAAGGAGGCTGGCAGCAAGGATTGCCATGAAGTCTAATGGTGTCCCTACCAGTCTGAAGACTCTCACCACAGCCTCCATCCAATACTCAGCCGCATGTGGGTCCATCTCTCCCCTAAACCTGGGTGTCCTCTAGCGTTGGAACTCATGAAACACTCTTAAGCGGCATGCATCGCTTGCTACTGGGGCTGGTGGCATCGGTGGCCCAATGCAGAGTAGTACTGTTGGTCCCTCTACTGGTTCCTTAACTGGAAGAGGGCCCTATACTAAGGCCTCGTCACTCAGCAGGCTGTCAGTACGTATGTCTGTTGGGGCTCTAACTAGTAATCCGTGAGGTGGAATCTTAAAAGAAACAGATGCGACATGGTCAAAATACGATACCTGTTGAGATGACCTGGTTTGAGATGCCTTAAAGAAAACATTTGAAAACACACACGCAATTAGTGTTTTCATGCACTGAGTTGGAAATCAGTAGTCTGTGTCCTAGTGTATTAATATGTCGGCCGTCAGCACGAACACTGGACTCCCTGAACTGAAAACCACACTTAGTACCCTTAACACTACTGCTTCACAAAAATAAATATCAGAGTCCTAAGTTCTGTAGTATAACCGACGTCCTTTGATACTAATTTGTCACGATTTGTCCCCCGGGGCTCGTTTCATAACTACCCCAAGCCCGCCTTCCATAGGTCAGGGGCTGACAACTAGAACTAAAGGCATAAATCCCTAAAACTGGGAAGGCATTGCCTTTATGATAGAAAACAAACAAAAATAGAGTTCAAGAGGAACCAAACACTAAGTAAAAACTGTATATAGAAGAAGTGATGGAAAGTACCAGGGGATAGAAATATAGGCCAATTAGGAAAGTACAACTGAAAAGCAAGTACAACTAAAAAGGGACAAACAACTGAAAGGTAAAAGCAGCTCTAGGATCGTCGTCCGGGGTTCCTACCTGAAGGGTAGGTACATATGTCCTCCTCTGCACTCCACGTCTATCGGTCCACTCGGTGTACCTTCATGCCGTGCGATCCACCCCCGGGTACCGTCCAATCCTGGCTTGCTCTTGGCTTCTGTCAGCGGTGTCTGTCATCTGAATCCAACACAACGAGGTGCGGGCATAGCCCGTGTAGGGGTGAGTATAAAGATACTCATTATGGACCCTGAGACCCTCAAGGTCTCACAAAATCCAACAAGGAGAAACCAAAAAGTATGATTTCAATGGATAACAATTACTTAGGTATATGGCCATACATATACCTAAGTTATCAAGTAGCCTATCTCAATCATGAGGAAAACAAAAAGGTCATTGAATCAGCTCAAACCAAGATTTTCATTAACGAAACCACGACTACTGGAGAACTCTTCCTCTGTTGAGTACAGTGGCCCTATCGTGATTCTAAGGCTCTACTCACTAACCTTGGACTGATGAGGTACTCCTCCTGTCGAGTACCACAGGTCTACTACCAAACCGGGAACTCTGTCCGCTGTGGGTGTGCCGCCAAACCAGGTGCTACCCCCAATAGCCTACAAGGGTACTCCTCCTGTCTAGTACCGCGTGTCTACTGCCAACTACCAGGCACTCCGTCCGACATGGGTCTGCCGCCAAACCGGGTGCTCTATCCACTGGGCTAGTTGAATCACTCCGAGTCTAATCGGTCAAGCAGTCATCAGGTCTACAACTACTAGGTCTCCGCACTCCGTCTGCTCGTCTCTGGGAGGTTCCGCTCCACGAGCTACTAGTCGATACTCCAAGTGTCACGAGGTCTCATGTGGATGAATCTCAAAGGACCGACACGTCATAGGGGTATCAACACTATAGACGGCATGTCAATCGGACGCTCGGTCTATGAGTTATTAACATTTTAGTTTCGGGGGCCCGATTGGATTTGTGTATGAACCAACCTAACTGTGAATCAACTATACCTTGAAATCCAGTGGGGTATACTCAAAGGGAAGATTATGTTCCAATAATACCAGTTCCATAGACGGTTCGTCAGATGGACGTCCGGTGCCAAAGATATGGCCCAAGAAGGTAATGGGTTAGTATTGGGCCTGGTCTGGTCCGACCTGGTCTAGGTGGACCCTGTTAGACTCACTGGGTCTGACTCAGCCCATTGGGTGGGTTAGCCCGATATGTTTTGACCTGGTCTAGCCCAAAGGTCCGCGAGGGAGGTTCGACTCGATAATCGCCACATAGGCGGCTCGGTAACTCAGCCCGGGTGATCGGGCCGGTTCGGCCAGTGACATTGCGGTGGACGCCACGAGTCGGCTCGGAAGGCCAATGGCCGGGAGGTCAGCAGGTAGGCCGCGCGGGGCACGGGTAGCCCGACTGGTCACCGACAGGCCGCGGGTGCACCGAGAAAGGCGCCGGTGCACCGGGCAGGGCACGTGGGTGCCGGGCAGGGTGCTGGGACACCTCGCATGGCGCCGACGTGCCGAGCTAGCCATGACAGGGGTGCCGGGCAGCTGCGTGGGGTGCCGGGCAGCAGCTCGGGGGAAACGAGCAATGACACGGGGGCACCGGGTAGTGCACCAGGGTGTCGGGCAGAAGCGTGGTACTTCTGGGCAGTGGTGCGGGGGAACCGGGTAGCGCACCGGGTCACCAGGCAGCGGCGCGGGGGTGCCGGGCAGCGGCGCGGGGGCGCCGGGCAACAGCATGGGGCACAACGGTGCATAGAGCCTGCGGGGCGCGGTGGTGCATGGAGGCCACGGGTAGCGCGTCCTTTGATTGCCTTCTTCGCCGCTGTCACCGTATGGACCACCTCCTTCGTCATCAATCAAGAACAAGCAAAGGGGAGAGGGTCGGGCTATGTTCGTTCGGCCTGAGCCCTCCTCGTTACGATGATAGAATTTGGCAATGAAGTGCTCAACTAACGACAAGGAACAAAGGTTTAAACGCATACATAAATTAACTAAAAAATCTCCCTATCTCACTTGTCATTCGTCGTTGATGATGTCGCGGAAAGCGGGCATCGTTCCATTGATGTTGAAAAAGAAGAAGCCGAAGATGACTTTGGTGTTCTTTGTGGATGACGCTTCCCTTTCCTTGTTCTGGTTGAAGAAGGATGAAGATGGTGTTCTTCGTTCTTCGTTCTTCACGGGCGATGGTTCTTCATTGGAGGAATCATTCTCCAAGTGTTGGGCATCACGTCTCTTTGCTAGCGTTTCTTCGCTTGAAGAAGTCATCCCAAAACATTTCCCCAAGATTCATTTATATAGGAGAGGGGGAGAGGTATGTAACCATCATGGAATTTATGACGATTCATTTATTAGGAACCTTTTTAATTTCCAATGATGTAGTTACATAATTTAAAAAGGGAGAACAAATTAATTGGCTCTACTAAAGGAATTGCACGAGAGGTGGAACACTTAATTTGGAGGATGTTAAGAGGCTCCCTATAATTAATTTACGCACATTGGAGAAATTAATTGGCAAGCATGTTTTCTCAATTAATTGGCACGTGCATTGGCACAATTAATTGGCACGTGCGTTGGCACATTTAATTGCATAGAAGAGGTCAAGAGGTCCTCCCTCATTAATGAGGGGTTATGCGTCTCGGGTGGTCCCCACGTCGTAACCCCTTACGGGAGGTTATGATCGGGTGGACCCCACCACCATAACCTCTCATGGGAGGTTAGGGTGTGGCGTTCCTACCCCCAACTCCCAGGGGGAGGTTCCAACTAACTGCACACACATGGTGGCTGGAATAAAATAAAGTGTGTCTACACTTTATTTTTTTATTATTTTTTTTAAAATCCAAATACTAACTTTTTAAAATCAACAGAATGCAACTGCGGTGAAGGTCTCACTAAGAAATTATCGACGCTGTGAGTTCAATGGTTCCCTTATATTTCCATTCCGAGCCCCAGTTCAGATTTTATAAAAACCTGCTCATACGTTTACTAAATGTACCCAAACAAAACTTCATAAATTGATTCCGGACACACCGGGCCTCGGAATCAAGTGCCTTCTATAACAATAGACTCATAAAATTCCCATGCATTTAAAATAAATCACGGGAATTCCGGGTCATTACATATAAATATAACCTTTATCTTCTAAAATGATGTATTCAATACTAATTACACTTAACCATAGTCAAATATGTGTGAAAAATATGAATCAATTCTTACCATCTTGGGTTCCTTAGAATTATCTGGGTCTATATCACCTTTATTCTAGTTTAATCATCTGGATAACTATCTATTAATTTTAGAGACATCAGATAAAAACTTGAGCATCTATCCATAACCCAAACATGGATTAGAAATAAATACACTAAATAGATATCCATTTTAGTAAGACTGTAATTGAAATATTTTATCATGTACTTACATTATCCCAAAAAAACAATCATTCTCATACAATTCATTGAATTCTACTATGTGTTAGTTACCAGAGGAACTGAATCATCCTGAATATCGTAGATGAATCCACATATCTGATGTTCATTAGTGACCAAATATGAATCATCCATACTCTATATCTATACTAGTAAGGAAACATAAATCGCCAACTAATTTGATTTATTACAGACATTAAACAAGACATTTCCCTAACCAATTCCTAACACAAATGTTGTAATCTAGTCTCTAAAATGCACACAAATATTTTTACTCATGAGAGTAATGATTCCTAAAATATTTCCCCCACAATCCCTATTATAACATCTAAAAACATCATTAATTTTCTATCTAACCATTAACCACTATTCTGAAACCCAATATCATCCTTAATAGAAAACTGAACCTGTTCCTAATCTCCCAAAATTCTAGTAATTCGGATATTGAAATTTCCAATTACTAAAAAAGATTAAAATCGTATTCCAAAACATATATCTAGTCATCTAATAAACATACAAAATAGACATGACTTACATTACCTCACCCATGTGGTTAAAGAAAACATGAACCAACAATTGTATATATTTTCTCAACATTACATTCTATAAATTCACTAGATTTATCCAAAAAATATATTTACATCCTACAATCATTATCGTAATCCTCATCAAAGTTTTTTCATCACTATTACTCCTTTAGAAAAAACATTCATATATTGAATAATTACAAGTGTTTTAATTGTAACACCCCATGGATTTATGAGATTGTTTTTTAAATAATATTATTTAATTGATTCCTTATGTTACACGCAACACCGGTTTAGCTTTTGTAACATGCTACACTGATATTTTGTTAAACATCATTTTATTATTGTAATTATTTAAAAAATACAATTATAACCTAGCCATTAAAATGGAGAGTATAAAGAGGATTAAATGAATTAAGAAAATACAGTTTATTCAGGTATTTATAATTAATTATTTTGTAACCAATTAATTAAAAATAAAAATAAAATCCTTTCATAAAAGAAAAGAAATTGTTTTTCCAAAAATCTATTTAAATGCGCACAATAGTGTTTTATACTAATAAAATAATAAAATCAATCAGGTTGGATTATATTAATTATTTTTATATATATTTTTATATTATTCAATATAGCTCATTAATATTCATCTTATGTATTCTTTGGATATGAAATGAAAATAAATCCATTTTTACACAAAAATGATGTATCTAAAAAGATAGTTTGTCCACCTTTGGATGGTGTAATTGTTTTAAATCTAGTTTTTCAAAATTTTATAAATTGTTTTTGACAAAATACAATTCCTCATTAAAAAATGGGTAAAAAAATTTACTTTGGTTGATTTTCACTATTTCTGGTATGTTTAATGATTTGATGAATAGTACAAAATACTGAATTTTAAAGGAAAACAACTTTTTTATATAAAAAATGTATAGTGTTACATATTATTTTATATTTTTTGATAGTATAATTGGATCAATTTTAAATAATTTAATCCATTTTATGTCATTTAAATAAATTTCACATTTAATTTGGATGTAAAAACATTCCAATCTTTTGAACGTTTTCACTTTAAAAACTATTTTTCACACCCTATCAACATGATTCATTTTAAATTTATTTTTTTAATTTATATTATTTTAATTTCTAAAATTGGAGTATATATTTTATTAAGATGGTCTAACTATAGTAAATATTTCTTTTTTATTTTTTGGTAAATATTAATATTAACTTTTGTAATTTTTTACCATTGTTATGGTTTAAAAGGGTAACTAGGAGTAACAATATTATTATAAATATTAGGAAATTATCCAAATAATTTCCCAAATATCATTAGATGAATTTAATTAGATCATACTAAATAATTATCAAATTTAGTAATTTAATGGACACTTTAACATGAAAATGACTTGGAAATTATTAAAATAAAAGAGAGTGAAAAAATGTCGAACTCATACTTTTATTATGTATAATATTTATAATATGGAGTTAAATAGAATATATTCTCAACTATTTATATTATTCCAAAATATAAATGTTTTCTATATATAATGGAATTTTATTTTTTATTTTTTAACATAAAAATTATTATAATAAATAATTATATAACGATGATGTCAAAATTATTAAATTATAGAATCAATCAATTAAATTATATTATAAATATTAAAATAAATATAATTTGACTTAATTAAGTTTATAATATAATTTTAAAGGTAAATATGACATATTAGGAGTGCATTAAAGGAATTGTTTCTAAGATATCTTTCTATTTTAGTTTCTTAAATTCAATTTAATGAATAGTGTCAAAATTGACACTATTAATATTTTATGAAGATAATATTTTATTTAATTTAAAAAATAAAAATAAAAATATTAAATAATGACATATGAGATAAATTTATGTTGATAATTTCATAAATAGACCATTTATGGTTCATTTTACACCAAATAAGTAAAACAACTAACCTATTAATATTGAATTATTTTCCATAGTTAAATTAAAATTGGTTAACCAAGGGATAATCAAAATGGTAAGGTTTAAAATTAAAACAAAACATGTCAAAAATATATTTCATTATTTTAAGAGAACCCTGTCTCAAATTATATTCTAATTCCTTTCCATTTTAAGGTATTTTTATTGAGATTTAATATATTATAAATTAATATTTTGAGAAATTACAAAAGTTCCCTTCACCTTCATTATAAATAGACACCTCCTCTCTCATATAATTTCACAACCTATAAACATATAGATATACAATACTATAATAAATTACCTTCTATATTTCCTAAGTCAAATTCTATTGGTTATATTTTCCCCAAAGTGCCAACTCTAGTGCTATTTAGAGGAGATCTAAAGGCACTGTTTCGAATAAGAAGTAATCACTATAACTGATCACTCTCTACTTATACACTTCTTTACATACTCTAAACCTAAAATTTATATCATTAAAGAATAACATAATAATTGTAAATGTGTTAAAATTTTATTATGATTATGAACATACCATTATACAACCCCTTTCCCATTCAACAAGAATTTAAAGTATCACTAATGTGTATGTACGGTTGTCATCTTCACATGCCGATACGATTCATTTTCCATAAACATATTTAATTTATGGAAATTATGATGGGTTTATTGTTTATATATGTTATCTATTATATAATTATTATATTGTAATTATAATATAATTTCTACCTTTTTACCATGTATTCTTCTGGAAAATCATAAGGTCACTCAAATGTATGTTGGCTTGTCATCTCCATGAGGTGATGTGATCTGTTCTTCATCTACCACTACTACAAAAATGGGAAAGGGAAGTGCTATCCCTTTATCAGCATCTTTTCATATCGGTGATAAATTTTATGTTTAAAAAAATCATGAAAAATAAATTATTGTTATATAAGTATATTTATATTTATATAAATATAATATATATCTTCTAGATATGTTTTAGATACGTATAAATAGACTATTAAATTTTATATATAAGAAATTTAATGAAAATGGCTTTATAATATTTTAAAAAATATTATTAATTAATAATTTGATAAATATTATCAATTAAAAATCATTTAATAACAATTTGGAGACACAAAAAATCAAAACAATTAATAAAAGATCTAAAATATGTTGAAAATGAAACTCAAACTTCATATGATGATAACATTTGATCCGAGTGTCCGTTTGAGCTCTACAACATATCAAATCGAAGCCTGCGACGAGCTCTACCCGATATTGATCGAGGTAAAGCTTCTGTCACATTATTTGATTCCAAAAAAGTCCTAGAAGGCCTCTAAAACTGTTTTTTTAGTCAGGGTACCCCGATTTGTTAACATTCAAACAAGTATAACTTCTCATCCGGATGTCTGTCTTCCCTGTACCACATATCATATTGAATCTTGTTTCAGTTTCTTCGATTTGACTGGTTGTGGAGTTGAAATGGGCTTCTATATTATAAGTTATGATCGTTTTAACATTCTATGGCTTTTAAAATACACACATATATACATTTATTCGTAAATATATATGTTTCTGTGTGTTTATGTGTTGTATATAGGTATGTATGTATTCATTTATTTAATTATAAACACACATAAAAAACATATTTCATAAATTTATTTAAAACTATTATTATAAGTATATATTAATTTACAAATAAATATACGAATAAAAAATTATAACTATAAATATATATATAAATAAATAAATAAATATAAATAAATATTAATATTCGAATGAATATATATATACTAATATATGAATAAATATATTTATATTAATATGAATCTATATCAATATACGAATAAATATAACTATATATATATATATATCATTTAATAGAGAAAAAAAGAAATAGCTTAGTGGTAAAGGTGAAGCCGTGAAAGGGGAAGGTTGCGGGTTCGAGTTCAGGTGGAAGCACAAAGGGGTGTGCGTGTGTGAGGATGCGTGGGAAGGGTAGCACATGGGAGACCTCTTAGAACTGATAAAGGGGGTGGGGGTCAAGCTCTGTTAAAATCTCTCCCTGTATTATTTAATTATTTTTTTTGTTTTAATTTTTTTTCACTTTTATCAGCACTTTTTTTAGCGCAGATAAAAGGGCCCTTAGTCAGCGATTTTTGGAGCACTAATAAAAAGGACCCCCTATATTAGCACTGAGATTTACAGTACTTTTTTCTCACTGTTAAAGCCTATTTGGAGCGCTGATATAGGACGTTTTTGTATTATTGTATATTTCACATGGATGGAAATGATGATGAATATTCTAAATATATATGATATACATAACATATATTTTATTCTTTAATAATAATATATCTAATAGGTTTCTTTATTTCAATATGACAAGAAAATAAAAGCAGCGTTCATGTGTATGTACGACTCACCATCTCCTTGAATGGTGTATTTTATTTTATACCTCTAAATTTTATGAATCACTATGAATGTATATATATATATATATGGTATAATGGTTATCATTATTTATATGATTATACCATAATATATGTAATAGGACCAATAATTATAATTCATAATATGTATAAAAAATGTTATTTTAACATATATTTAATAATAAAATAATAATATAATGTCATAATTAAATCATATATGATATTATATATATATATCAATATTCTTTTATGGTAGATTTATAATAAACATATAATTATTATAATAGGTTTTTTACATATATTATGGATGTTGAGACTTAAGGTAGGGGATTCTTGTCAGACTTTTATTCATGTGGGATACATGCCTTATACAATACTTACTTCTTTTGTGTGGTTTGTAAACTGCCCATGAATGTATTTTCTGAGTATTATTCTAATGATAATGGTATTTTTCATAAAAATATAATTTTAATTCTTTCATGGTTTGAACACTTCAAACCTAGTATCCAAAAGCGAATACCTTACTTTATTACATTGGTAGAGATATAAGAATCAAATCTCAAAGGACCGATGAGTTTAACAGTGTTTGAAACCGTATTACATACTTGAAATGTGCATGACAACTGGAACTGTAAAATAAAACATATTAAATCCTTTGATAGAAAAAAATATTATCCTATCTTATCCTAGAATAACAATCACTATATAAAACTTGGAATATTGGGAAAACAAAACTTAATAAATGGGTGATCTCAGATTCTCAGTAAGGTTAAACTTATAGTAGAAGGTATTATGATTAAATAATCATAAACCTTATGGTGAGGTGTACAACTAAAAAACAATCCATTTAGACATAATATTTTTTATAATATGGAATGAATAAATTAAAATAAAATAACTCCATATAAATAATCACATGGATATTCTACTAATCGAATAATCAATGGAATATCAATACCTAATATCATAACATGGGAACTCAGAATACCAAAAATAATAATCATGTCTTCAAGGCTTCATCTAAGGCCTAATCAAATTCCCAAACTAGTTCCTCTCATTATAACTACTAATTCATCAAGGGGATATAGTGGACCCCACCTATAACTTAAAAATTCCAATGAATTCCTCATATCAAAATGGTGAAATATAAATAGCAGAAACATTTCCATTGAAAATTCACCATAGGAAATTGGAATACATTAACCATAAATGATGAATGGAATCAAAATAGCACATATATAGTCAAACTAATCATAAAACATTCAATAAAATATGGTAGTTGTTACAAAAAGAGCTCATCCTCAATTAAACATAATATCAAATAAAGGATGTTGACATACATGAAAATAGTCAAATAAAACCATTAATACTTTCTTTAGAGAAATACCCATTTTTATATTGAAATCATTTATTTAAATGACATATAGTTATGGAAGGAAAAATTTTAATTGAAAATACTGTTTTTAAATTTTAAATTAAGGTTCAAAATATTAAGGTTTCATGACAATAGAAATATTCACTCATGATGTATAAGTTCAAAAGAAATTCCTTTCTTATTTTTGTCAAAAAAGTCATATTGTACCTCATTTGGAAAATGACAAAAATACTCCTTTCTAACCATTTTATAAAATTATAACATGGGTAAAAATAATGTAAATATTTTTAGGATAATAGTAAAAATATTTCTGAAAAACATTTTTAGAATTCATATGGATGAAAATATGACCCAATTAGACTTAAACATAAACAATCCTGAATAATAATGTGATTTTGAAATAACCCTTACCTTGCACTTTCCTTTAGTTGAAAGTTATCTAGAATCAATTATAATAGTTTCAATAGTATTATTAATTTGTTCTATAACCATATCCATCGTTATTATATTATATTTGATCCTCTTATATCATATTATTAAAAATATTTCGTAATTACCCTTGTTTTGGGTGTTAACTACTTCATTTTACTATGCATGTTTTGTTGTGTATGTCCTTTTTAAAATTAATAGGATATAACTATTTCACCTCCAAAATTATTATATGTTCATATATATCATTTTTATTCATTATATACATTTTTAAATCATTCTTGAATGGTTAACATGGAAAATGAATCAGATCACATCATAGAGATGGTATGCCATACATACGCCCGAGTGACGATATCATTCCCTTTATGATGAAAGGGTATGAATGTTTATTGTATATTAATAATAAAAAATAAATATCATATCATAATTACTATATATATAAATCATTTCCATAATTTTTCCCATATAAGTAAAGTGGTGATGTAAAACAAATTAAACCACAATGTGGAGACGGTATGACGTACGTATGCACACAGGGAGAATTCATTTTTAATAGGATGGATAAATAATAGAATATAGTTTCCCATAATCATATTAAAATATAACAACAAAAATTATAATATATTTATTACTTTATCTGTAAAGACCCAGAAATTTCAAGGAAATTTTTTCCTAATTTTATTTGGAATTTTACAAGAACGCAGTTTCTGACGGCACCTGATTCCGAGGTCCAGTGTGCCCAGAATCAATTTCCGAAGTTTAGCTCAGGTACGTTCAGTGAACGAATGAGTGAATTTTTCTATCTTTTGAACCGGTGCTCGGAATCGTATTCCGAGGGCACTGATAAAACCGCAACGCCGATAATTTCTTAAGAAGACCCCTTCTGGAGTTGCGTTTTCTCGTAAGGAGTTGTTTAAAAAAAAGTAAGGGATAAAAATATAATTGTTTACAATTATATTTTCTTTTCTTGTTGAGTGGATCAAGTGTTGTGTCACAACACATTATCCCTCTCTTAAGTGGTTATAACCTAAGTAAGGGGGTTAGGGGTGGAACCCATTGGTTACTAACTAACCTTGAGAGGATAAAGGTGAGGTGGGGCCCACACGAGCCCCACCCCTTCACATTCCTTAAACCCACACTAAATCCCCCTTTAATTTTCCATTATTTTATTAAGATGACACCTTTTTGACTTGTGTAACTCTCCTCCATTAAATATAGCCAACTCACATAATTAATGAGTTGATTCTTGGTTTAATTTGAAAAGGGTGGCTTGTCTTTAAATGGGAGAAGGCTAATGCAATATTTTTTTTGGCAAATAATGTGGTGGGGGAACCTCTGAAGAAATAAGAGAAGCTTCGTTCTCCAACCCTCCGACGAAGAATGAGAACGCGTCATCTATACTTCTCTTCATGATAAGAGGGGAACGTCACCTCTTCGGGAACACTCTGGCGACGATGGGGCTTCCATGACCTTCGATGAATAACGCTCCCTGGATCTCCATCAAGGGAGGAGACACTGCCGTGGGGAACTCGCAAACGATGACATCACCTTCCGACGTCAATGAAAACATCTCGAGGTAGGGGGTTTGATTTTGGTTCATGAATCTTTCATGACCGTCCAAAAACAATATTTTCTTAAGCCGCTTGATATCAGATTAACGGGAGGAGGTCGGACCGCACGAACACGGACGACCCTCTTCCCCCTTCGTTAATGTGTTTGTCGCGGCTCAGTCAAGGGTGGCGCTGTGAAATGGCACCACGCGGAAACAAGGAGGATCATCAGCGAAGAAGTGCGGCGCCGTTACACCGCGCCGTGGAGGCCGAACGAAGCCGCGACACCGTCGCGCCGCGCCGAAAAACCACGAAGAGACGCGGTTTGTTTATTTGGCGTGCGGATCGACGGTCCATGGAAGAATGGGCCGCAGGGGCGATTTGAAGGCTTTGCAGTGAAGGTCAGGTCCCGGGAGGACTGCAGGAGAAGGCGAAATTGAAAATGGACCACTGGAGCAACTCTGGTGGTCCGTGGAAGGGCCTGCCGGCGCGCCACGCCGGAAGGGCGGCGCCGGCGGTGCCCGGTGCACCGCCGGGAAGGGCCTACACGGATGAAGTCGCGGAAGCATGTGGCTGGTCCCGCGGCTGCGCGGGACCGAGTGAGACCGGGGTCGTAACCCCCGGCGGTCAAGGGAGCGGCCCCCACGTGGAGGGGGGTCGCGACTTCAATCAAGGGGGGAAACCGCCCCCCCTTTTTCCGCAACAGCACGGCCAGCAGGCCATGTGGGTGTGCTAATGCTGGGCCAACCGGCCGCCCAAGCCGGGACGGGCCCGGGGGGGGGGGGGGGGGTTGGGCCGGTCCGGGCCCAGACCCCCCATTTTCAGACCACTTCCGGTCTTTTGCCCATAACTTGGGCTAAAGACCCTAGATCGATGCACCGTCAGTTGCGTAGTGATCCTTGGATCGAGACGATCGTTTCAGTATATTAAACTAAATGTTTTGGAGAAATTAGGGTTCGGACGGGTTGGTTCGTACACGAAACCAACCGAGCCCTCGAAGCAGAAACACTTATATCTTGAGCTCCGGACGTCTGATTGAAGTGCCATCAACTTTGTTGGATTCCTTTTGGATAGACAGAAATTTTGGAATACTCTGACTAAGATTTTGATTCAGTTGGAGTAAGGCCGGGTTGGATTGTACCCGAAATCCAACCGGGCCCCTGGAACAGAAAAGCTGATATCTTTCAGACCGGACGTCCGTTTGACGAACCGTCAGCGGCATTGCTGATCACGTTGAGAAATGGTCCCTATGAGTATACCCTATGAGAGTTCGGGGTACAGTTGAGTTACAGCCGGGTTGGTTCTCACACGAAACCACCGGGCCCCTAGGATGAAAAGGCTAATAACTCACAGACTGGGCGTCTGATTGATGTGCCGTCTGTTGCGTTGAGACCCCTATGACGATGCGGTACTTTGAGGTACTTCTTCATGGGACTTTGAGATACTTGGAGTATCGACCTGTAGCTCGTGGAGCGGACCCTCCTGGAGACGAGCGTACGGAGTACGGAGACCGTGTAGCCGGCTGAGACCTGACGACTGCTCGACCGACTCGACTTGGAGTGAGTCAACTAGCCCAGTGGACAGAGCACTACATTGTTTGGGTGTAGACCCATGGCGGATGGAGCACTACTATGTGACAGTGCAGACCCACGGTACTCGTCCGGAGAGTACCTTTGCAGGCTATTAGGGGGTGTGCACTACTGTGTTTGGGTGGCATACCCCGGCGGGAAGCACTACTGTGTTTGGGTGGATGACCCTCAGTACTCGACAGGAGGAGTACCTCAGTAGTCTTAGGTTAGAGAGCAGTACCTCGGAGTCGTGACAGGACCACTGTACACTCTAGAGACGGGGCTCTTCAGTAGTTACGGTTTCGATAATGAAAATCCTGGTTTGAGCTGAGTCTATAACCTTTGTGTTTTCCTCATGATTGAGATGGGTCACTTGATAACTCAGGAATATGTATGGGAATATACCTGGGTAGTGGTTATCCGTTGATTTCATGACCTTTGTGTTTGCCTCATGATTGAGATGGGTTACTTGATAACTTAGGTATAAGTATGGGATTATACCTAAGAAGGGTTATCTGTTGTGATTATGCTTTGTGGTTAACCTTGTTGTATTTAGAGATACCTTGAGGGTATCGGGGTCCCTACTGAGTATCGTTATACTCACCCCTGCACGGGCTATGCCCGCACCTCGTTGTGTTGGTTGCAGACAACGGGCATCGCTGACAGAGGCCGAGTGTTTGAGGATTGGACGGTACCCGGAGGTGTATCTCATGACGAGTCAGTATCCGGAGGTGGACTTCATGAAGTGATGATACTCGGAGGAGGTTGAAGGGAGAGAGCGTTGTGGAGGCTATCTGTACCTACCCTTCAGGTAGGATCCGTGGTGGACGATCCAGGAGCTGCGCTATCTGTACCTACCCTTCAGGTAGGATCCGTGGTGGACGATCTAGGAGCTGCGCTATATGTACCAACCCTTCAGGTAGGATACTTGGTGGACGATCCAGGAGCTTCTTGTCACCTTCCGGCTGTTTTATCGTTTTCCTTGTACTTTACAGTTGGGCTTTTATTTCTACCCACTTTACTTTCAGCACAGCTTGTTTCAGTTTTACTTAGTATTTTACTTCTGCTTGTACTCTGTGGTGTTTTTTTACTTTTATAAAGGCAATGCCTTCCCAGTTTTTGGGATTTACGCCTTTGGTGCTAGTCTCTAGCCCCTGGCCTATGGAAGGCGGTCTTGGGGTAGTCACAGCACGGGCCCCGAGGACAGGTCATGACAAATTGGTATCAGAGGGGTCAGTTCTACCACAGAACTTATAACTCTGATATTCCCTTTCTGTGAAGCAATAGTGTTAAGGGTATTGAGTGTGGTCTTCAGTTTGGGGAGTCCAGTGTTGGTGCGACGACCGACGTATCCATACACCAGGACCCTGACTACTGATTTCCAACATTGTGAACGAAAAACACTGATTGCGTGTGTGTTTCCAAAAGTTTTAAAGTCAAATAAAACTAGGTCAGCTCACCAGGTATAAATTGTTGACCGTGTCTCATCTGTTCAGGATGTCTCCACCAGACAGTCAGTTGGAGTTTCTGAGAGAGTACTCGATGACGGCCCACCGAGCGGCGAGGCTCTAGTGCGGGGCCCTTTTTACTATGTTGGCACCCTCGGGTGGTGTACCAACAGCACCACCAACTGTTGGGCAGAAGATTCCACCAGCCTTATTAGAGAACTGTGCACGCTGGCAGAGCGCGTTGCACGAGTTCCAGCAGCAGCGACCTCCGAGGTTACGAGGCGATTCCCAGACAGTAGAGGACTGGCTGGAGGCGATTGCTAGAGTTTTCCACCTAGGTGAGACATAGTTAGAGTGGATTATGGACTTGGATTTTAGTGTTTTCAAGTGAGTGACCATGAGGATGGTCCGCATAGTGATGAGGCTTCGGTACGTGGACCGATGCCTGAGGTAGTGCATTCGGGTAGTGTGTCAGCTATATATCACTACCTGTTGGTCTGCAGTTACAACCGGCGGTACCGGTAGGTGACACATGTAGGCTTACTTCCTTACACGTGTTCTAACATCAGATACCCTCAAGTTCTGAGGCGAGCCCGACTCACAGGCAGCTGAGAACTGGCTTTAGGAGGTGGCTGAGAGTTTTCTAGAGCTTATATAGCTTCAACAGGATGATGTTTCAGTAGATGAGTATTCAACGAGGCGTACCGATCGTTCTTGTTACTTGATGACTATGATATGATCAGTTCTTTAGAGCTCGGACCTCAGAGCGTGGTGTGTTTAAAGGATATCCGAGTAATCACTCTTTTCTCTGTGCATTCCTACTTATGTTAGGGTGCTAGGAAGAACCTTTGTGGTTGAATGTTCTCTGGTTGATCAGTTTTAGACAGCGAATGTTAATAGTGGGAAGATGCGAACTGGCGTCAGTCTCAGAGACTTGGACGTGTAAAATGTTTCAAGAAGAGGAAGTGTCAAGGAAAGATGAATCTGCAGAGCAGAGGACGTGGAAGTAGAGCTAGGAGAGCAGCATGTGGTGGTGTACATTTCAACATGTTACAACCACCCGCCTTTGTTGTCCCCTCCAGGCTCAGGGAGCTAGATGGAAGGGGAAGATAATAGCTACATGCGGTCAAGGAGAGTGACCCAATGGCTCTAAGAATGATTCAGGGGTAGTATGTGTCCACTACTAGCTTCCGTAGTAACAGACGTTGATACGAATCATTCCTTCGTTCCACGAATCTTGTCCCAGACCTAGAGTTTCTGGAAAGCCATAGAATTGACCCTCACATCTGGAGATACCTTGGGAGGAGACTCGATAATCACACTTATGCCGACAGTGTGATCTGAACCATGAGGCGAGAGTTTCAGTTAGAATCTCTTGGTGGCAGCATCGAGGCCTTACGACGTTGGTCTCGGTATGGATTGGATTCACAGTTCATGCTCGGATTGACGGTATTAGGCAAACGTTGGGATGGGTTTTCCTTGGTCGGCGAAAAGTAAACCCCAGGAAACACAGGATTAACTCTTGCATAGGAAGGTGTAGCCGATCACTCTTTAATTGGACAACTTCACCCACGTGGTAGTAGGAGTTTTGAGTTTCAGTTCTAATCAGGAGCGGACTAGTTCCAGGCATAGAGGCCTTTGAACTTTGTGCTACTAGCTTCCTTGTTGTTGATGTTGTTGTTGTTGTTGTTTTTTGTTGTTGTGTGTCTTGTACTAAGAGCTTCAGTAATAAAATATACTTATCTTTGTGACATTTACTTACCTACCCTTTTTGGTTTTTTTGATACTAAGAGGTTTTTATTAAAAAAAAACTGTTGACTTGACCCTCACTTTTAAGATTCTTACTGGAGGAGACCCAGTGACCACACACTGATGCCGACAGTGTGACTCAACCCTTTGAGGTGAGAGTAACAGTTGGATCTCTTGGTAGAAGCGTCGAGGCCTTACGATGTCACCCATGGCATGGATTAGTGCCATTCATGACAAGATTGACTGTTTTAGGAAAAGAACATGGTTCATCCAGGGGATAAGACCAGATTTCTCTTATCGGCAAAGAAGAAATCTTAGCAACTCTTGTGGGACTAGAGATGGTCCAGGCTACGACAGAGAAGGTCTAGGACATCCAGGAGCGGATGAGGAAATCTCTGAGCTGACAGAAGTTTTATGTGTATAGGAGACAGAACCACTGGAATTTTAGGATGGTGACCACATTTTCTTACAGGTCTCACCTTGACGAGGTATATAGAGATGTGGCCGAGGCGACAAGTAATCTCCGAGGTTCAACGGTCTTTTTCAGGTCCTCAGCAGGGTAAGGCAAGGTGGTTTACCGCTTGACCCATCCACCTCAGTTTCACCAGGTGCATGACTACTTCCACGTATCTGAACTGAGGAGATACATGTTTGACCCAACGCATATCATCAACCATGGGGAGCTGGAATTTGGCGATGTGGTGACTTTTGCGGGCTATCAGTAGAGGTTGAGGATCGATAGGAGTAGTCCTACGAGGACAATCGATTCCTCTTGTGCACTTTCATTGACAGTACGGGAACCTCCAGATGAGCACATGGGAGCGGAAGGCTTAGATGCATGCTCAGTACCGCTTTTGTATCCCTAGTTTGTGTTAAAGCTTTACAGGGACGTAAAGCCCTGAGGTGGGAGTAATGTAAATACCAGGAAATTTCAAGGAAATTTTTTTCTTAATTTTATTTGGAATTTTACAAGAATGCAGTTTCTGACGGCACCTGATTCCGAGGTCCGGTGTGCCCGGAATCAATTTCCGAAGTTTAGCTCGGGTACGTTCAGTGAACGAACGAGCGGGTTTTTCTATCTTTTGATCCGGTGCTCGAAATTGAAATCTGAGGGCACTGATAAAACTGCAGCGCCGATAATTTCTTAAGAAGACCCTTTCTGGAGTAGCATTTTCTCGTGAGGAGTTGTTTAAAAAAAATTAAGGGATAAAAATATAATTGTTTACAATTATATTTTCTTTTCTTGTTGAGTGGATTAAGTGTTGTGTCACAACACTTTATCCCTCTCTTAAGTGGTTATAAACTAAGTAAGGGGGTTAGGGGTGGAACCCATTGGTTACTAACTAACCTTGAGAGGATAAAGGTGATGTGGGGCCCACATGAGCCCCACCCCTTCACATTCCTTAAACCCCCTCTAACCCCCCTTTAATCTCCCATTATTTTATTAAGATAACTCCTTTTTGACTTGTGTAACTCTCCTCCATTAAATCTAGCCAACTCACATAATTAATGAGTTGATTCTTGGTTTAATTTGAAAAGGGTGGCTTGACTTTAAATGGGATAAGGATAATGCAATATTTTTTTTGGAAAATAATATGGTGGGGGAACCTCTGAAGAAATAAGAGAAGCTTCGTTCTCCAACCCTCCGATGAATAACGAGAACACGTCATCTATACTTCTCTTCATGATAAGAGGGGAATGTCACCTCTTCGGGTACACTCCGACGATGATGGGGCTTCCATGACCTTCGATGAATAACGCTCCCTGGATCTCCATCAAGGGAGGAGACACCGCCGTGGGGAATTCGCAAACGACGACGTCACCTTCTGACGTCAATGAACACGTCTCGAGGTAGGGGGTTTGATTTTGGTTCATGAATCTTTCATGACCATCCAAAAACAATCTTTTCTTAAGCCGCTTGATATTGGATTAACGGGAGGAGGTCGGACTGCACGAACATGTCCGACCCTCTTCTCCCTTCGTTAATGTGTTTGTCATAGCTCGATCAAGGGTGGCGCGGTGTAAAGGTACCGCGCGTAAACAAGGAGGATCATTGGCGAAGAAGCGCGACGCTGTTGTGCGACACCGTGGAGGCCGAACGAAGCCGCGACACCGTCATGCCGCGCCAGAAAACCACGAAGAGACGTGGTTTGTTTATTTGGTGTGCGGATCGACGGGCCATGGAAGAACGGGCCACAAGGGCGATTTTAAGGCTTTGCAGCAAAGGGCAGGTCCCGGGAGGACTGCAGGCGAAGGAGAAATTTAAAATGGACCACCGGAGCAACTCCGGTGGTTTGCAGAAGGGCTGTCGTGGCTGAAGCCACGGCGGCAGGTGGCTTGTCCCACGGCCGCGCGGGACCGAGTGAGACTGGGGGTCGTAACCCCCGGCGGTCAAGGGAGCGGCCCCCACATGGAGGGGGGCCGCGACTTCAATCAAGGGGGAAACTGCCCCCCCTTTTTTCCACAACGGCACGACCAGCAGGCCGTGTGGGTGTGCTCATGCTGGGCCGCGCAGGCCAGGCCGGGCCGGGCCCAGACCCCCCATTTTCAGACCACTTTCGGTCTTTTGCCCACAACTTGGGCTACAGACCCCTGATCGATGCACCGTCAGTTGTGTAGTGATCCTTGGATTGAGACGGTCGTTTCAGTATATTGCACTTAAGGTTTCGTAGAACTCTGGGTTCGGCCGGGTTGGTTCGTACACGAAAGCAACCGGGCCCTCGGAGGGGAAACACTTATATCTTGAGCTCCGGACGTCCGATTGACGTGCCATTGACTTTTTTGGATTCCTTTTGATGAGAAGAAACTTTTGGAATACTTCACATGAGATTTGGACGTATTTAGAGTAAGGTCGGGTTGGATTGTACCCGAAATCCAACCGGGCCCCAGGAACAGAAAAGCTGATATCTTTCATGACCGGACGTCCGTTTGACGAACCGTCAGCGGCGTTGGTGATCACGTTGAGAAATGGTCCCTATTAGTATTCCCTATGAATTTCGGGGTACAGTTGAGTTACATCCGGGTTGGTTCGTATACGAAACCAACCGGGCCCCTTGGACGAAAAGGCTAATAACTCACATACCGAACGTCCGATTGATGCGCCATCTGTTACGTTGAGGCCCCTATGACGAGGCGGTCCTTTGAGATACTTATTTGTGGGACTTTGAGATACTTGGAGTATCAACCTGTATCTCGTGGAGAAGAACCTCCCAGAGACGAGCATACGGAGTATGAAGACCGTGTAGCCTGCTGAGACCTGACGACTGCTTGACCGACTCGACTTGGAGTGAGTCGACTAGACCAGTGGATGGAGCACTACATTGTTTGGGTGTAGACCCATGGCGGACAAAGCACTACTGTGTGACAGTGCAGACCCGTGGTACTCGTCCGGAGAGTACCTCTACAAGCTATTAGGGGGTGTGCACTACTGTGTTTGGGTGGCATACCCCAGCAGGAAGCACTACTGTGTTTGGGTGGCTGACCTGCGGTACTCGACAGGAGGAGTACCTCAGTAGTATTAGGTTAGAGAGAAGTATCTCAGAGTCGTGACTGGACCCCTGTACACTCCAGAGACGGGGCTCTTCAGCAGTTACGGTTTCGATAATAAAAATCCTGGTTTTAGCTGAGTCTATGACCTTTGTGTTTACCTCATGATAGAGATGGGTCACTTGATAACTCAGGTATATGAATGGGCATATACCTGGGTAGTGGTTATCCGTTGATTTCATGACCTTTGTGTTTACCTCATGATTGAGATGAGTTACTTGATAACTTAGATATAAGTATGGGCTTATACCTAATAAGGGTTATTTTTTGTGATTCCTCTTTGTGGTTAACCTTGTTGGATTTAGAGAGACCTTGAGGGTCTCAGGATCCCTACTGAGTATCGTTATCCTCACCCATGCACGGGCTATGCCCGCACCTCGTTGTGTCGGTTGTAGACGACTGTCATCGCTGACAGAGGCCGAGTGTTTGAGGATTGGACGGTACTCGGAGGTGGATCTCACGATGAGTCAGTATCCGGAGGTGGAATTCACGAAGTGATGATACTCGGAGGGGGTTGACGGGAGAGAGCATTGTGGAGGCTATCTGTACCTACCCTTCAGGTAGGATCCGTGGTGGACGATCCAGGAGCTGCACTATCTGTACCTACCCTTCAGGTAGGATCCGTGGTGGACGATCCAGGAGCTGCACTATATGTACCTACCCTTCAGGTAGGATCCTTGGTGGACGATCCAGGAGCTGCTTGTCACCTTCCGGCTGTTTTATCTTTTTTCCTTGTACTTTACAGTTAGGCTTGTATTTCCGGACCCTTTAATTTCAGCACAACTTGTTTAAGTTTTACTTAGTATTTTACATCTTCTTGTACTCTGTAGTGTTTTGTTTACTTTTATAAAGGCAATGCCTTCCCAGTTTTTGGGATTTACGCCTTTGGTGCTAGTCGCCAGCCCCTGGCCTATGGAAGGCGGGCTTGGGGTAGTCACGACATGGGCCCCAAGGACGGGTCGTGACATTATCAAGGAAAAAAACTTATGAATGGGATGTAAAATAATAAATTATGTTGGATGAGTTGGTAAAAATGATTACATATTTATTAGTGTACTCCCTTTAGATATCTCCCTAAGGAATACATTTTTGGTCTTTTTGGAAGACCAATAACGTTATAAAATTTATAAGGATTTTGTGTGGATAAATTGACATTGTTTTTTTAGCTAGAAGGTTCAATGTGGTGATAATAAGTGATTGAGAATATTCCCTTTAATATTTGAGGTGAGGGGCACTTTTGGAAAATCCCAAAATATTAAATTAATAAATAATATTTTTCAGTTTCAAATGTATCCAATTTAAGTTATTTGTAATATAAGATAAGGATAGACTGATATATGCTAAACCAATAATTTTTTCTCATTTTTAGTCTCTTTTGTAACCTTATCTTTTGGTTATATACCTTATTTAAACTGTTTAACTATTACCGTGACAACATGTATTATTACTTTTTAAAGGTTAATATAGTTGCTATAAAATCACAAAATAACCTTAAATGATTAATTAATGTAATTTTAAATTTTATCCTATTTATTTATATTAGTTTTATATTTTTATAAATTATATACTCTTTAATAAAATATTATTTATTTTAATATATCATTAATGACAATTTTGTTACTATCAATTACATAGACTTTTAAAAACCTAAATAAAAAGTATCTTAAACCCAATTATTATAATATAGCACTAACAAGTCATAATAATCTATAAAATTCTTGTATGACATTAATTATGTAAAATAATATTTATTTTAGTATTTTTATAATAATTTATTTGATATTTTATTTAGTTAGATAATTACTACAACATTATTATGTAAGACTTTAAAATAAATATGTATTTCATAAATATTTAATATAAATTAAAATGATTAATATAAAAATATTATATTTAAAATTACTATCTATAGTTAAATATATCTTCTAAATAAACCAATATTCAAAATTTTAAAGTTATTAAAAATATGAGTATGTTAATTTTTGACTTTTCTTTAACTAAAATATAATAAATTTCATACTCTCATCCAACTGAAATTCAAAGGATATAATCTATTAAAAAATATGATTTTTTTAGAAACCCACACATACAATGAAATTTGGACAAGGTTTAGGGAATGTTTCTACTCTTTATAATATTATATTTACCCTTAATTACTCGATTATCCATTAACCACGTTAATAAAAAATTAATAAATTTACTATTTATAATTACCAAAAAAAAAGAAAACTATTTAAATAATTTCTTTCCAATAATTCCAAATTTTTAATAATTGAAAACACCTAATTTTCAGTACTACATTTAAAATTTATCTCATTGAGAATGTTAGAAAATAGGTTTTTAAAGTGAAAATGTAAAAATGATTCGAATGATTTTATATCCAAATTAAAATTAGAATTTATTCAAATAAATTATATTAAATAGTTCTAATTAATATTTAAAAAATCAAAAATATAATTTTATCCTTAAAATTTTTTTAGTTGATTTTTTTTTTCAATTAAAATCCAATATTTTACAGTATTCATCAAAACATGATACATCTTAGAAAAATACCAAAAACTCAACCGAAGAAATTTTTTATATTATTATTAAAAATATGCATTTTAGTTTTTAAAATATAATTTATATTACTTTAAAAACAAGATTTAAAATAAGTGTTCCATCGAAAGGTGAAAAACTACCTTTAGAAGAATATAACCTTTTATTCTTACAATTGGATTCATTATTATCTCAAACCTATAAAAAATATTAGACGAATTAAAAAGAATGAAAACATAACATATATATTTCATTAATACGTTTCAGTAATAGTTATTAATTTGATTTATTTGGATAAAATGGTAATGTGGGCATAAATATTATTTTTTAATAAAAACTCATCATCTATATTCAATTTTTTTTCATTGAAAATTATTTAAGATTATAAAAATTTGTAAAATTTATTTTATTAATTTATTTAATTATATTCCCAACATCCAACTTAATGGCTAGTGTTAATATAATAATATTTAATTTTATATCATGGTTTGTATAAGATCAGTTTTCAGTTCAATGCATACTATCAAAGAATTTGAAAATACATTATGAAAGACATATCAAAAAATATTTGGGTGTTACATTATCCTCTCCTTCAATAAATTGTGTTCTCACAATTTAAAATTTCACTTTGAAAAGAAATTTCTTGTACTTGAAAATTCATTTATGGGAAACTCATATTGGAAATAGGGTTAATAAAACATCCCCATAAGAAGAGGGGAATGGAAATGAAAAGGATACAAAATAATTAGGATATATAATAGGAATAAATTAGTTGGAAGTGAAAAGATAGACATAGAAGATAAATGTAACTATCATGTTCTGATGGAGGGTGATAGAAAACATGGTCATTGTAAAATTAACCATCACAAAATCATAAATCTATGATGTGTTAAAAATTCAATGGATATATCAGTAAGAAAAAAAAAAAAATTTCATTTCAAAATACTTTTTTATATAGTTTAGTAATCATTTTACGTTCATAAGTAAATATAATTACATTATAGGAAGAGTTTTATCCTCTAAAAATTTTCCACCACAAACTGATCTTTATTTAAAAAATATAATATAAATAAAAAATAATATATTAATCTTAATTATATTGTTTTCAGGAATTGAAATTATTCTTCATGTGTCATAATTTTAAATAGATAAAACGATGTTTTAATAACTAGGACATCATGTAGACCAATGGTAGGTGATGCACCCTTTTTTCCCTTCTGTTGCGGGATCAAGTCTAGCACCCTTTCTGGATGCGTCATGTTATTGCCCAACCATCCAGTTGTCCTTTTTCTAAAACTATATTATTATAATCCTAAAAAAATAGAAATAACCATTATATATTAAATATGAAATAAATTATTTAACCTAAAAGGTTATCTCATACATTTCATTTTTCATCCTCATGATCCATCATTCTTTCTTTGAGTCTTTTGTAAATTAGTGACAACGTACATAGAATTCTCATCCCTTTCTTCTAAGAAATTAATATAAAAAATAACTTTATTTTACGACAAGAACACCAAAATTCACTTATAATTCATAAATAATGGAAAATTATTCCTTCTATATCAACTATGTTCCAAAAACCAATAAGTTTCGCACAAGTTATCCAATATGCATAACCAAGTTTATATTTAAACTACTTATAAAGATAAAATTAAAAAATTTCATAAATGGTTTCCCTTATGAACCTTACAAAATATCAAGATGAAAAACATTAAAAGAAGGTTACAAAATTTCTGAAATTAAACTTCATCATAGTGTCCCCAAAGAACATAATGTTTCACTTCTTATCACATACAAAATATGTTATGATCTAAAAAATCATAATGAAAAATTTCAGGCTTCTAAATTATTATAGTATAACTACTCTAGTAAAATCCTTATTTATTAAATAATTCTTATACACAAAAAAGCATTGCTAAAATACTCAAATAAAATAGTTATTTATTTCAAACAAAATTACACAATTCATAATTATTCATTCTTGGTGACATCATAAGCTTTACCATGATCCATTAGCTTCACTTAAGGCATATTATTTTGATTCTTGGGGAATTCTCTTATGTAGTTCTGCATATCCATACAGTCAAATCATTGAACATTGGAAAATTATTTCCTTCCCTTGAAATCATTGGCATAGTGGAATTTTCTTGCACACTTGAATCAAAATAATTTTCCACTTTTGGACATACCATTTTCTTTCCTTCCACAATTATCACATGCGGGAAAATACTTCTTTCCCTTATTATATTTACCTATATTTTCTCTATATTCATATTAATATTGTTTTTCCCCCCACATTCATAATACATAGTAATTATTTCTCAATATTTTTGTAATTTGATATTATTTCCTCGTATGATGAGAATGCTTGGGAGTCTAGTTTACATCAAAATATCATCTTAATCTCAGAAAAGATATTATCAATATTATTCTTAAAATCATGATTATTTGTGAGGTTAACATTCTTTCTTCTATGCACCGTTCATAAATGATGACATAAACTAGATTAGATCATATCATAATGTTTAATTACAAATAATTAGAAAGTTATTATATACTTATCCGCATTGTATATCATTTATGTTCCCTTATATATATTTTCCAAAATATAGTTCCAAAGGTTTCAACTAAACTTTCTCTGATACCAACTATAATGAACATGATCCCAATAGCCCGGATTTGGTTCCATACTTTATGAAATTAGTATAGATACAAGCCTTAAATACCAAAGCACCTATCAGTTTAGTAGTTTTGGAAACAATATTACATACTTGAAACATACATTATAATTGAAACTATAAAGTAAAACATATTTAATCCTTTTATAGAACCAATATTCTACTATATTAACCCTCCATATGAATCGAAATATAAATCATGGAATATTTTGAAAATAAAACATAATAAAGGGTTGAGTTATGATTCTAGTTAAGGGTAAATGAACAACATAAGATGTTGTGAATAAATAAGCATAAAGTGTTTGGAAAGGTGAATAACTAAAACATGATCCATTTAATCCTAATCCTAAGCATAATATGGAAATAATAAATGAAATTAAAATAATTACATATATATAATCACACAAATATTATAATAATCAACTAAACACATGGAATATTAATAACTAGTATCATAATAAGTGAATGCATAATGTAGGACATCATAAACATATCATCAAGGCATCAGCCAAGACACCATATATAAACTGGTAAAACCACATCCAATACCAAAAATAGTTTATTTCATGAGAAATAACAATTCATCGAGGCACTATAAAAGGCCATTCCTATAAATTACAATTCCAAATGCATTAATAATATGAAAAGGGTGAAGCATAACCATCATAAACATTCATATTGAAAAAATAAAATATGAAACTGTAATACATTAACCATAGACCATAATTGGTATTAGAATAGAACATCCATTGTCAAACTGATCAAACTCCCATTCAATATAATATGGTATATGGTAACATAATAATCAACCTCAATTAAGCATAAAATACATCACTGGATGATGACATACATGAAAATAGTATAATTTAACAATTAAAAATTCCATTAGAGATATAACAATTTTTACGTTGAAATCATTTATTTAAAAATCCGCAAAATTATGAAAAATATATATTATAGAAAAAATAAACTTTTCAAATTTAAATTTATTTTTTAATTAAATAATTTGTAATTCCTAGGGATAAAATATTCTAAAGTCTTATAAGTTATAAAACTTTCCTTCCGTATTTTGGCAATAAATTCAAAAAGTGCATCATTTTGAAAATGATTGAAAGATCCATTTCAACCCATTTTATAAATATAAAAATTGGTTAAAATAATATAAAAATTATTAGTAAAAAATATAAAATTTTATTGAAGACATCATTTGAATACATGGATATGGAATAAAATATTCCTTCATTGAGATTTAGACATAAACAAAATTGAATAATAATGAGATTGTGAAATAACTCTTATATTAAACATTCCATTAGTTGAACATGATTTAACCTCTTATATAGTGGTTTAAACACTGTTATTAATTTATTCTAGAACCATATCTATATTTATGGTATCATATATGATTCTCTTATATCATTTTTAATATTATTTCATTATTACCGTTGTTATAAGTGTAAACTGCTTCATTTTCCTATGCATTATTTTTCACGCATGTCCTATTTATTATAAAAATGATATATTTAATTCATCAAATAAAATTATATAAATTTAATAGATATCATATTTATTCATTATATACTTTTTAAATCTTTCTTTAATGGTTAAAATAGAAAATAAATCACATCGCATCGTGGAGATGCTAGGTCATACGTACACACGAGCGACAGTTTCATTCCCTAAATACTGAATGGTTAAAGTATATTATATTATATTAATTGTAAAGAATCAATATCATATCATAATTAATATATATCTCCATTATTTAAATAATTAAACCCATTCAATTAAATTGATGATAAAGAACAAATGTCACCATAATGTGGAGATAATATGTTGTACGTACGCACGCGCAGTGCTTTCATTTTACAAAGGATGGATAAAAATGGAATATGGTTGTACAATATGAAAAATAAAATATCAAAAAATAGATGATACTTTATTTATTACATTATCATGTAAAAAACTCATGAATATGAATTATAAGAATAAATGGACTTGGATGATTTGGTAAAAACGATTACCTCTTCTTCAACAATCTCCACTTATATCTCTTCTTAAAAGATCCAGTATTCATATTTTTGGAAGAACATGAACCACAAAACATGGATAAGTTTGTTGGGGGTAATTTTTATGGGTTGGTAAATCTATAAGATTCAATGTGGTGATAATAAGTTAGGGAGGAGGATCCCTTTTAAAATTGAGGTGATGTGAATTTTTGAAGACTCTGAAAATATTAAAGTAATATAAATTAATTTTTAATTAAAATTGCTCCAAATTGAGTTATTTAGAATATAAGATTATGATATCTCAAAATAATCTCATCCAAAATTTTTTGTGCAATTTGAGGTCCCATTATTACCCATATCTTTTCATTTTAACCCTTATTTATATTTTTTAACTCTTACCATGACAACATGCATTTTTACTATTTAAAGGCCGATGTATTTACTATAAAAGGACCAAATAACCTTAAATGAGTCATGGATGGTATTTTTAACTATATACAAATCATTTTCTAAATTTTACAATTTTTATTAATTTAATATCGTTTAATAAAATATTATTTATTTTAATATAACATTAATGGCCATTTAGATATTATTATTTACTTTGAATTTTACAATAAATATATAAATAATGATATATTCCAAAAACATATAATATATCACTAACATATCATATTTTTATATAAAATTCATGGATGACATTAATTATGTAAAATTATATTAACAATAATATTATTATAATGATTTATTTGATGTTTCCATTAACTAAATAATAAATGCATCAATATTGTGAAATCCATTAAGGTAATTTTTAATATATGAAAAATTAAAAATAAATTATCATGATAAATAAAAAATTTATATCTTTAAAATTACTATTTCTAGTGGAATATATCATCTAAATAACCATAAATTATAAATTTTATAGTTATTAAAAATATAAGTATGACATCATTGAATTTTCTTTAAATAATGATTAATAATTTTCATACTCTGATAAATATGTCTGAAAAATAGTTATAATTCCATCCCATTTATTTTTTTTGTCAAAACCCACACTTATAATGAAATTTGGACATTTATTATTTTAATTTTATAATATTGGAAATATTATATTTACACTTAATTACTCGATTTACCTTTAATTGTGTTAATACAAAATAATTAAAATAATATTGATAATTCAAAAAAAATAAAAGAAACTTAGTGAAATAATTTTTTCCCACAAATTTCAAAATACTTAATCCCTTTATAAAAATTAAAAACACATAGCAGGTATTAATTAATTTTAAATTAATCCTATTGAAGGAATGAGTAAATGGGTTTTCAAAGTGAAAACGTTCAAAAGATTGAAATGTTTTTATAACCAAATTCAATGTGGAATTGATTCAAATTAATTAAATTAGATGAAATTATATAATATTTTTCTGATTATAATTTAAAAATATTAACATATAATTTTAGCAATACATGTTATTCAGAGGAAAACTTTGATTTCAATTAAAATGTTTGTTTTCACTATTTATCAAAACATGAAACATATCATAAAAATTCGAAAATTTTTAAAAAAGTAAATTTATATATTACACTTTGAAAGAATATGTTTTTTTATAAAATATAATTTATATGAATTTTAGAAACTAGATTTAAAATAAGTCTACCATCAAAAGACCACAAAATAGTATTTAGAAAAATAAAACCAATTATGCTTAAAATTGGTTTCATTCTTATCTGAAACCTGTAAAACCTATTAGATGAATTTAAAAAATAATTTTTTTAATATATGGAATAAATATTTCATTAATATATTTCACTAATATTTATTAATTTAAATTGTTATGATATAATGACATTGTGGGAATCAAAATAGTTTTTTTAATAAAAACACATCCTTTATATTAAATTGTTTTTTATTTTCTTTTACAATGACATCATTTTATAAAAATGTGTAAATTATTTTCCTTATTTTTTTATCCAATTTAAAACCTCCAACTTAATAGAAATTTTTTTTAAAAACTATTTAAGAGTATATCACGGATCATTTATGTTTGGTGTTGTGTGGAACATATAAAATCAATGAAATTGAATTTATTTAAGAAGATACATATCGTAAAATCATATGGTGTTACACAGGGGTCATAAAATTCTCATGATTATAATGTAATAATTTTTTATTTAAGTATCTCATCAATATTTAGGATTGTTTCTTTTTAACACTTCTTTCAAGAGTATTTCTACTCCATGTTTATGTTTTCAATAAATATTTAAAAAAGGTTTCTAATATTCCCCTATGGATGTTTAAATATACTTTTTAACCATTTTTTACTTTTTACTAATTTTTTTTAAATTGAGCCTTTTTTTCATTTTCCAAATGATGTACTTTTTGACTAATCTAGAAAAATTATGAAAAGAATATTTTTTAACATAGACGACATGAACAAAATTTTTACCCCATTATAACACCATCATTCCTTCTGTCATATATTATAATATTATATGGTAATTTTTTTAAAAAATTATTCCCCTTTATAATTGATCAGATATTTAAAAGAATTTATTTCTTAATGAAAAGGGAATCTTCCTTAATAATTATTTCAAGTGACCTTTCAAAAATTATTTTTTGTTTAAGAGGACATTATTTTATGTTATTTATGCGTTACTGGGTATATTAACCAAGGATTACCATTCTTATATTTTCTTTGAATGGTTTATGTTTATGATGGTACAATATTTTTGGATCTTATTTCTTTTCCATGAGTTATGTTAAGATAATGTTTTATTGAAACTCCTTTATTTTCTTAGGTTCTAAGATGGTGAATGGTTTATAGTTATATGGAACACATGTGTATAGTTTTCAATATGTGATTATTGGGACCTATATCTCCCTCCAATGCATTGGGTAATAAATTATATATCATGAGATAGTTAAGGGAGAAGGTGATATTCATGATACATGATAGGAAACAAGTGAATGTGCTTCATTAGTTAAGGGAAACAGGTCATAAGGCACGATTCCAGAGTCTTGGTAGTTGACCATGGCATATTAAATTATTTCCTATACCAATTATGTTGTCAAAAAAATGTAGTAATTGAACTCATGGTCTATGATTTTGTTATGATGAAGTTTCATTCTTATGATTCAGGTCTTATGAAATGTTAATTTTTTTATGACATGACTTGAGTTTATGATCCATTATAGTTTGGGTATGAAATATATATGTTATTATCATTATCATATGACTATATTTCATATATTATTATTTCATAAAAAAATTGATATATTCCATGTTTAACCTAACTCAGAATCTATGCTCACTATTTTATTATGTTTCGTTTCCATAGGTTATTAAGAAAGGTTTTCGATAGGGGTACTAAAGGGGATGATATTTGTGGGAAACGTTGAATATCTTTCACTATACTACAAGTTTTTATTCCATGTTTCCAAAGGAAATAATCTATTGCAGTCCTCGAGAATGTGTTTGTGGGATGCAATTAATATTCATCTAAAAATTTAATATCTATATATTAATATCCTGGGTTGGGATATTTTGTATCATAGAAAAGGGTTAGTCATCCTATGGAAACTAATATGAGAGAACTTTTATAAAATCTGTAGAGGTATTTCTATAGATATGACTGTGTATGTCTCTAAGGATAAGTCTACGTATAGGTTGTAATCATAGAATTTTGGTAATAATCATGAATAAAATAAGATTAAATATAACATGTTATGGATTGTAGGTAATTTACCTTTATTATGGGGTTTTTCTTGGATTATTATTATTACTAATAATAATTTATTTTGGATTTAGTCAATGGATGGAATATGAAATAATATTTCTAATGATTAACGCAATGGTAAATGTAACAATTTTCCCCATGAGAAAATAAATTTTATGGTAGCTAGAATGCGAACTCATAATGTTATACTTACATAAGATATAGATCATTATGGACATAAAAATGATTATAAGAGGGAAAATATTATGTTTAGTCATTCATGATGCAATGTCCATCTTCTTTTTGTGGGTCATCTAATCCACTAATTGCTAAGAAATGGATCAATACCATTAAAAAGATATTTTCAATTCTAAAATGTTCAAAACATTATAATGTCATTTTTTTGTCTTTCATATGGAATGTGAAGCAGACCAATGGTGTAATATTATCAAGAATACTACACAATAGGATGATATTAACTCCATGAGATGCGATAAGTTCAAGATCATATTTTTTAAAAATTACTTTCGACATATTCTTTGTATAAAAATGGAAAATGAATTCCTTTTATTAGATAAAAAGGATGGTGAATCTGGTTGATCACATGAAAAAAATTACAATACATGTGAGGAATTCATATGGAATTATCATCCAACCTGAATGTATGGTTTACAGATTCTTCAGTGGCTTAAAACCAAGTCTATAAAGGGCGTTATCCATTGGATCATTCAGTGGCTCTGATGGAATTGTTTGATGTGAATGTAAAGTACAAATATAAATTGGAGATACCCACCATTAATATGGTTTTTATAAGAAAATAAATATATAGTCTCTTAAAACCATTAATATATGACATGGTGGATTGAAATTTCAACTTTCTACATTCCATGTTACTACTATGTTTTAATATAATACATGATAATGGCCCTCACATGTTTGGTATGTGACAATTAAGAGAAAAAACTTGTTTTTTATGGATAAATTAAAAGTCTAGGACCTTATATCAAAAAACTTAAATTTTAATATTATGGAAGTTTTATAAGGGTATCCCTTTATGAATTTTTTTTCATTGAAATTTGGATGAGGTTTTAGAGTTTAATGGTTAATAATATTAATATTTGCATATATTGGATAAAATTTTATAACCAACTTGTTGTGATAATAACTGGAGAAAAAATTAATGACTTATCATCCCATTTTGGATCTTATAATCAAATATTTCTTCTAGTATTACAATTTAGACATCATCTTTTCATGGATTAAAAGATGAATTAAAAATTGATCAAGTCACAACTATAGAGTATGATTGTACTTATGAGAAAACATCAAGTAAGTATATCTTCTCAAATGATATATTTTAAATAAGACATTATCCTATTAATATCATTTTGCTGATATCAATGACCTTTTTTAGACCTATTTGGTCTACAGTTTTGTGGTTTTTAATGTTATCTTAAACATGTTCTATATCACTCCCAACTAAACAAGATGGTTAGATTTATATTATATGTACATGTTTTCAGTTTTGATATATGTTCTCTAATATATAAACCTAATTATTAGATACTTTGGGTAAACATTATGTTCCCAACCATCTTTTTTAAAACAAGTTTTAGTATTCATTTTTATGATGTGTGATTCTATGAAAGTAACTTTCATGTATTAAAACATTAATGACCTCGATGAATTTTGAGGGAAAATTCATTTTTAAGGTGGTATTATGTAACACCCATATATTTTTATGAGATATATTTTTTAAAATAATTTTATTTATTTTATGTATTTTTTTAGACACAACACATGCATATCTTTTGTTACACCCAACGCTATGTTTTTATGAAACATCACTTTATTATTATAATTATTTAAACAACACAATTGTAAACAAGTCAGGAGAATGATGTGTATGAACAAGGTTAATTGAATTATAAAAATATTGTTTATAAATGTATTTATAATTAATTATTTAGTCACCAATTAATTAAAAACTAAAATAAAATCCTTTTTTAAAATAAAAGTTAATATTTTTCTAAATAACTATTTAAATGTGTAAACGTGTGTTTTATACCAATAAAATTAAAATTTCACACCTTTTGGATTATATTATTGAAATATATATATATATATATATATATTGTTAAATATTTTTTTAACATTCATACTATGTGTTTTATTGATATGATATAAAAATTAATCCAATTTTATGCATAAAAATGCAAGTTTTTAAAAAGACAGTTTTTCTTTCTTTTGATGTACACTTAATTTAGATTTAGTTTTAGACACCTTTTTATGTCATCTTTTAAAAATTAATGTACTTATTTGAATTTGGGATAAAAATGGTTTCTTTGGATCAATTTTTTAAGCTCATTAATAAATTTCATGTTTTGATAAATAGTGAAATATAATGAATCTTAATTAAAAATAAAATTTTCATCTAAAATATTTACACTGTTGCATAATATTTTTGATAGGATTTAAAGTATAACTGGATAAATTATATATAATTTAATCAAATTTAGGTAATTTGAACCAATTTTTCAATGAATTTTGATATAAAAACAATTCAATATTTTGAATTTTTTCACTTTAAAACACCATTTTCTCACACCTTCTATGGGACTAATTTTAAATTAATTTTATCAATTTATTTGTTTAAATTTTATTAAAATTTATTCTACATTTGGAATCTGATGTAAATAAATTAATTAAATAGTTCACTTATATTTTTTTTGGACAATATGAATAAAAGAATTAGTAATTTTTATTACAATGGTTATGGTTAAAACAAGTATTTATTGGAGAAAAGAATATTATAAATATAATGCAATTACAATGAAACTTTTTCAAATTTCATTAGATGAATTTAATTGACCTCTTAACACATAACAATATAAATTTAACAATTTAATGGAAATTTTTCAATGAAATGACTTGGATATTATTAAAATCAAAGAAAGTGACAAAATGACACACTCTTAATAATTATAACATTTTTAATATGGATTTATATAGAATATATTCTCAAATATATATATTATTCATAAACCCAAAAGTTTTTTCTAAGTATTGAAAGTTTTTTAAACTATTTAACAAATATATGATTATTAAAAATAATTTAAAATTGATGATGTAGTAATTATTCAATTAATTAAATAATGAATTAACTGATTTTATAAAAATTAAAGGAAATATAATATTATATAATTAAGGTTCTAAAATATTTTTATAGGTTTCTATGACATATTATATGACAACCTTGCTATTTATAAAACAATTAATCATAATTTATTACATAAAAATCACTTGATACAACAGAAAAGATCGAGAGGTCTAGTGTCTTTGGGCTTAGGATCATCACATAACTACATAACACATTAATTACAATAAATTTATTTAAAACATCATTTACAAGACCACTACATTCCCTCGTACTTAGCATTTCATTGGATTTCCTGAGGACATGCATAAGAAAAGGGTGAGCTATAAAGCTCAGTAAGGGAATAATCATGGAATATCATGAGAAATAAAATACTTGTTAGACAATAGGAATATCAATAGATCATAAGAGAAACATAAAAATAAAGGTATGATAAATCATGATAATCATAACATGGGACTGTGGAAATAACACTTAACATGGCATTAGCATGAGATAAGGCTCATTGCACATGGAGCATGAGTAAACCCAAATAGCACATAAAGAAAGAGTAAACCCAGGTTTCACTTGAATTAGAATGAGTAAACTCCCATTTCACATGATGTATCATTATACTATACTTTACCCAATGCATTGGAGAGCTATCAGGGCACACCATTCATAAACATTTCATTTCATGCATAAATGTGCCACATGGATCGTAAGACGTCGAATCATTCAACATAATCTTTTATTCCACGATAAACAAATGTGGAATAAATAAATTAAACTCTTTAAACAATAAGTATATGTGTATAAAGGTGAATACCTTTGATAGGGAAGTTGGAATGGTTTTCACTATACAATGAATTTGGCTTGAAAAAGTGATGTTCAATTTCGGTAGTATAATGATGTGACATAAGAACTCATAAAAATGGTTGATGGGAGAGAAAGGGGTGTGTCATCATATTTACATGACATGGGAAGTAAGGGGGTCATATAGATACATGTAACAACAATTTTAATGGAATTTATATTCATGAAACAAAATAATTTCTTGAATGTAAATGAGGAGAGAGAAATCACTTTTGGAATTTCGGCATTGTAACAGGTGTACATGGGAGGCATTTAATGAGAGAGAAAGGGGTATAAAATCATTAAAAAATAAATAGGGAAGTATGGGGGAGGTTTGAAACCATACCCCAACATTTATAATTGAAATAAAAATCCCATAATAATTTAAATACTATTGGACAAAAATAAGAAAGGAAGAAAAATACTTACTTGGAAGTGTGTTCCCACAGGCTTGAGAGAGGCTTGGGAGAAGCTTCTTGAGAGCATGGGGAAACATGAGAGGATTTTAGAGAGAGGAGGTCAGATCTTGGATGAACTCCAAAGGCTTTTAGTGAGGAGGAAGTGGGAGTTTTGGTGGGTTTATGTAGGAAAGGTGAGAGAATTCTTTATTATTTAGGTTTGGGACACCTGGCATTAAACTAATCCAAACAACAAACCAACCCATGGTTTTTGCCCATGGATTTTTGGAAAAATGAAGTGGAAAAAAATATTTTATAAGTCCAATTTTTGAAATTATTATAATAATGGGGTTGCTTATGTGGAGGTGAGTCACACTCATGAGGAAAACAATTTAAAAAGACAAAATGTGTAATAGGTCTTGAAGGGTCCACTAAATCTTTTTAAAATAAATCTAAAAAACCCAAAATCATATTATTTTAATGTTAAAACATATATTGGCCGATCATAAAGTTTATAGTATTTTATTACATCACTATTGGGTCATTATGATGTCATAAAACACATTATATATTTAAACGATATCAAATTTTTACCCAAAAATTTGACTCTCAAAAAATTACTAAAAATTCACTGTTTGATAATTTCAACATCCTTATTCAATAAATAATATTAATTTTATCTAAATAATTTTATAAATATTCTAATTTTCTCTTTTAAAATAAAAAATCACATTTATTGAAAAAATCATGGGTTTTGACAAAAATGGCTTTCAAACCATAATAAAAATTACAATTGCATTCATAAAATTATACAATCATTTATATTTAATAAAAGTTAATTTAATAATAATAATAATATTTTATTAAAATATTATTTAATTCAAAAATCCCTTAATTCATGAAAATAGATTTTCTTAGTTGAACTTCAACTAAAAATACTATTTGAGCATTAAAAACTATTTACAAGGTAACACTAATAAAATGAAAGTATATTCATTGTTATATAAAAAAATAATGCACATAACCATAGAGGTAAGGTCTTATTACATAACTCCTTATACACCTGCATAAGACCGAATAGTAAGATGTGCAGTGGTGACAAAATCATTGGGTGGCTCGGATAACATTGCTCGTGTTATAATCTATATCAACTTCCATTTCTCTCGCAGGTAGTCCCACTTGAGCTTAACATGTTCAAGCTTAGATTGGGATTTGACAAGATTGAATCCCAAAGATACAACCTCATTTCTGAGCTTTGAAAAATGGGCTTTGTATGGGAAACGTCTACTAGATGAAGCCATCGCTTCCTCTGTCTGAGTAAATTTGATTTGTTAATGTCCTATATTTATACTAATCATGTGATCTATGTTCAATGGATATATTAGAAAAAATCACAATTCATAACATTATTTTAAAATAAAAAAACATAAAACCAATGAAGTTGAAATTTTATATAATCATTTTACATAAATAGACATTTAATTAGATCAAGAGGGATTTACATTAATGAATGTTTGGGTCTTTACAATATTCCCCCCTTAAGAAATTTCACCCTTGAAATTTCCTTTTCCCACAATAAAACAGATGTTGGTAACTCTACTCCATCATTTCCTATAATTCCCATTTCGCTTCTTACAATTCATTCTTCAATAATATTAAACTCTAAGGATTTACCTTTTCTAATAGCTTCCACTTTTTCCTGAATTCCCACATCATCCTTTTGCGCATCCTTTAACCTTTCCAAAAATGACTGTTGTGCAATCATTTGTTAAAGTATTGATGATGTACCATTATTTATGATTCCCATGTCCATATTAATCAAATCTAAGAAGATCGGATCCTTTCCAATTCTCATCAATGATAGAATCACTGGTTCTTTTCTAGTTAGGGAATCTGCCACCTTGTTCACTTTCCCAAGGTGGTAATGGATTGAGCAGTCATAGTCTTTGATCAGCTCTGACCATCTTCATTGTCACATGATCAACTCTTTTTGTGTGAATATATACTTGAGGCTTTGTGGTCCGTATATATTTCACACTTCTCCTCAAAGAGATAATGCTTCCAAATTTTCAAAGAGAAGACTACTACAACCAACTAGAGGTCATGCGTTGGATAGTTCTGTTCATGAACTTTCAATTTACTTGAAGCATTGGTAATGAATTTTTCATTTTGCATCAACACACATCCCAGGACCTTATTCTAAGCATCACTGAATACCACAAATAGATCTCCACTTGTGGGTAAAGTGATCACGGGTGTAGTGATAAGCCATCTTCTCAACTCTTTGAAGCTTTATTCACATTCATCACTCCAAGAAAACTTTACTCCCTTCCGAGTTAGATTGGTAAGAAGGTTGGAAAATCGTGAGAAATTTCTAAAAAATCATCGATAATATCCATGTAACCACAAGAATCTGCGGATATCCATTACCTATGTTGTCCTTGGACATCCCTCAATTGCATCTATTTTATAGGTATCCATAGATATCCCATTGCTTATGATGATATTGCCCATGGATGAGACCTCCTTCAACCAGAACTCACACTTGTTGTACTTTTCAAAGATCTTCTCCTTTCGCAAGGTCTCTAATACAGTTCTTAGATAATCCTCATGATCCTCCTTGGTTTTAGAGTATATCAAAATATCTTCTATAATTACTGCTATAAATTTGTTGAGTTAATCTCTAAAAACTCTATTAATCACATCCATAAAGATTTCTGGAGAATTAGTGAGTCTGAATGGAATTTCTATGAATTCATTATGCCTGTATCTTGTACAGAAAGCATTCTTGGTTATATCTTCCTTTTTCACCCTTACATGATAATATTTCAACCACAAATCCCCCTTGGAGAAGTATTATGCTCCACGCAGCTAATAAAACAAGTCATCAATTCATGGGAGAAGATACTTGTTCTTTATCATGATTTGTTTGAGCTCACTATAATCAATGAAAAGGTGCATTGACCCATTCTTTTTCTTGACGAAGAGGACTAGTGCACCCCATGGTGAAGCACTTGGGAGTATAAACAATTTTTTTAGAATCTTTTATAGTTGTTTCTTCAACTCCTCAAGCCCCAAAATATCCATTATATATGGAGTCTTGGATATTGTCAATGCCCCAGGTATAAGATCAATTGATAATTCAACATCTCTTCTATGAGTAAGACCAGGCAATTCCTCAGAAAAAACTTCAACGAATTCCCTCACAATAGGAATGTCTTCTAGTATGGTTTCCTCCTTAGACTCAATCATCTGAGCTAGATACACATTCTCATAGGGTAGAAATATCCATGCTTGAGATGATGGATCTAAAGAAGATTCATCTTCCTCCTTGAACTTGTATAGAATCAGGGGTCGATTCTCCACATGGTGAGTGATTTCCCTCTCACAGAAATTTATGTTGGATCTATACAAGGAGAGCTGATCCAGGCCAAGAATTGCATAAAATTCTACTAGAGGGAGTACGACTAGTTTTTCCAAGAAGTTTAATCCACTTATTATGAAAGGGGAGGAGTTATATTCTTGGGATGCAATGATTTCCCCTTTTAACTTACTCACCGACATCTTCACTTCCATGATTTGTAGTGGTGCGGGGATTGTTCTACTAAACATTATATATATAAAATAATGTGTAGAACCTCAATAAAAAAGTACATTCAATATTATGGAATGAATAACCAGCGTACCTATAACCACTTCATTGTTAGGGTTCACTTCAGAAGTAGTGATTGAAAAAGCTCTCCCTTTCTGCCTTGAAGGTTGTTGGTTGCCTCCAAAAACCCTTGGCATAGGGCACTGATTTTCAAGATTCCCTAGTTCTTTTTATTTTTAGTAATGAACCACGTGTTGATGTTTGAATGGATCATTACTCTCCTCTGTCGTAGCCACATGTCTTTCTTGCCGATAGTTATTATCCAGGTTCCCATCTCTTCCACACCTAAAGTATTGCCTCATCCCCATCAGGCGGTTTCTAGGGTGCTTCTTTCCGCACCTTTGGAAAGTGGGGTTATGGATCTTCTTATCACTGTTAGATTTATCCATTGGACTGCCAGTATTAAATTCCACCATACATTTATTTACCCCATGATACCCCTGAGATTCATCAATCTCCATTTCGACATTGAGGGCACATTAGACAATTTAATCATAGCTGTCGAAGTCACGGATCACTAGCACTTTCTGCAGGCTAGGTTTCATCCCACCAAAGAAGCGGTCAAACTTGCATTCGGGGGTAATGACAAAGCCAGAGGTGTATCGTGAAATCCATGTGAAGTTTTTATTGTACGCTCCAACAGATTCTTCAACTTTTTTACTTTAGGGAAAGGAAGTCCCTTTCCATCTTAAGTCAGAGGGTGCACGGAAAATATTTATCGAAAAACATCTTCCATAAATCCTTCCATTCCAATGCCTCGATATCCTCTTCATGCTTCGTATTTTTGATCAAAGTCCACCCTTGATCAACTTCACCCTCCATACAATAAGAAGCTAGGAGAACCTTCTCTTAATCAGAACATTAAAGGATGGAAAAGATCTTTTCAAGGGAGTTGATTCATTGTTCAAAGATTGAGGGATCAGATGATCCATTAAATGTAGGAGGTCTTTGTCTCTTGAAGCTCTCGATAGCGATTTGTTCTTTCATAGGGTGGGGGTTGAACATTCCTCTTGACCCATGTTTCTATTCAAATATTGAGTTAGCTGAGAGAGAAGCATGACAAAGTTCTTGTTTCCTGCTCCCATTGGATTGGGAATCTCATTAGTACATTCATCACATTGATCTTCACATCGGTAGTTAGACTGAGTCCTCCTATTACCGGCCATTGAGAGGAATAAAAGGAATATTAGGGGTAACACATGAAGGGTAACACAATGAAAAAACTGATGACTTATAAATAACTTTTATTCCCTTAACATATGAATCTATTGGCTTCAGTCTATGTTATCCATGATCTACTTTCTAATATATATTCACATGGAATTTTTTTAGTCCCTTAATAATGGTTCATACTAAGATTGTGATTTTACCAAAGCAAATACCCCAGGAGTTTCATAACCAAGAGTGCAGAAAGGCCCATTGTTGTGCACCAGTTCCCGTTTGAGTCAAGATCAAAGAGGTGTTTTCGGGTTTTACCCCTAGGATACATCTGTGCCAGAGCCACCTCTACCAGCTCGTATCCAGACAGGGATTTATTTTCTTTTATAGAACACTCAGTCAATACTCACCAAAACTTAGGGATTTTTTTATTACACTTAGTATTGTCTCTAAGTATTTACTAGTGATTTATAATCCTAATCCCAAAAATAAATAAACCTATCCTCTGATACCAACTATGACAACCCTGCGTTTTATTACACAATTAAACATAATTTATTACATAAACTTCACTTGATACAACATAGAAGATCAATAGGTATAGTGTATTTGGATCTAAGGATAATTACACAACAACTTAAAACATGAAATATAATATCTTTATTGAAAACATCCTTTACATAACCACTACATTCCCTCGCACTTAGCATTGCATGGGATAACCTGTGGACATGCATAAGAAAAGGGTGAGATATAAAGTCCAGTAAGAGAATAATCATGGAAAAACATGAGGAATACAATTCATGTTAGAAAATAGGCATATAAATAGAGAACAAGTGAAGAATAAACATAAAGGAATGATAAAGAATGATAATCATAACATGGGAATGTGGCAACAACACTTAACATGGAATTATCATGATCCAAGGCTCATTACACATGGAGCATGTGTAAACCCTCATTGAACATGAAGCACGAGTAAACCATCATTTCACTTGAATTATCATGAGAAAACAACCATTTCACATGATATATATTGATACTATACTTTACCTAACTCATTGGAGGTCTATCAGGGCGTACCCTTTATAAACATTTCATTTCATGAATAAGTGTGCCACATGGATAATAAAACAATAAATCATTCAACATAATATTTTATTCCATGATAAACGAATTTGGAATACATACATGAAACTATTTAAACAATAAGTAAATGTGCATAAAGGTGAATTCCCTATATAGGGAATTTGACATGGTATTAACTACACAATGACTTTGGATTGGAAAAGCGCGGGGCAATTTCGGCAGCATAACGACGTGAAATAAGAACTCATAAAAATGGTTGATGAGAGATAAATGGGTGTATCATAATATTTAAATGATATATATAGTAAGGGGGTCATAAATATACATGTTCCAACAATTGTAATGGAATTTAGATTCATGATACAAAAGAATCGCTTGAATGTAAATGAGGAGAGAGAAATTCCTTTCGGAATTTTGGCATTGTAACAGGTGTATTTTGGAGGCATTTAATGAGAGAGAAAGGGGTCTCCCATCATTAAAACATAAATAAGTTAGTATTGGGGAGATGAGAAACTATACCCTAACATTTATAATAGAAACAGAAAGGGCATAACAATTTAATGAATATTGGACAAATATGAGAAAGGAAGAAAAACCATTACTTTGAAGTGTGCTTTCAAAGGCTTGAGTGTGGATTGAGAGAGACTTCCTGGGAGTATGGGGTACCTTTGGAGGATTCTAGAGAGAGAAGGGAAGAGGTTGGATGAACTCCAAAGTCTTTGAGTGAGGAGGAAGTGGGGGTTTGGGTGGGTTTATATAGCAAAGGTGAGAGAATTCTTTATTATTTAGGTTTGGGACACCTCACATTAAACTAATACAAACCACAATCCCGCCCATGTATTTTGGAAAAGGGAATTGGAAAATGATATTTTTTAAGGGAAAAGTCTAAACTTCTTAAAATAATTGGGTTGCTTGTGTGGAAGTGAGTCACACTCCCAAGGAAAACAATTTAAAAAGACAAAATCTTTAATAAGTCTTGAAGTGTCCACTAAAGCTTTGTAAAATAAATAAAACAAAACCAAAATCACATTATTTTAATGGTAAACCATATATTGGCCGAACATAATGTATATATTATTTTATTACATCACTATTGTTTCATTATGATGCCCTAAAACACATTATATATTTAAACGGTATTAAATTTTTACCCAAAACTTTGACTATCTCAAGAAATTATGAAAAACTCACCGTTGGATAATTTCAACGTCCTGGTTATAGTAATAAAATACATTTTATGTAAATAATTTTCTAAATATGTTAATTTTCACTTTTAAAATAAAAACTGACATTTATCTAAAATTCATTTGTTTTGACAAAAATGGTTTTCAAACATTAATAAAAATTAAAATTGCATTAATAAAACTATATGATCATTTATATTTAATAAAAATTAATTTAATAATAATAATAATAATATTTTATTAAAATAATATTTAATTCAAAAATCCATTAATTCATGAAAATAAATTTCTTTTTAGAAATTTAACTAAAAATACTATTTGAGCTTTAAAAACTATTTACAAGGTAAAAAAAATAAAATGAAAGTATATTCATTATTATATACAAAAATAATGTACATAACCATAGTGATAAGGTCTTGTTACATAACCCCTTATAACACCTGCGTAAGAACGAAGAGTAAGGCGTGTGATGGTAACAGACTCTTGGGGTGGCTTGGATAGCATTGATCTGGTGGTAATCTCTGTCAACTTCCATTTCTCTTGTAGGCTATCCCACTCAAGCTTAAAATATTGAAGCTTGGCTTGGGCTTGGTCAATAGCGAAGCCCAAAGATGAAACCTCCTTTCCAAGCTCTATCGAATGGGCTTAGTATGGGGCACTTCTAATAGATAAGGCCATCCCTTCCACTGTATGAGTAAATTGGATTTGTTAATGCCCTATATTTTTAGTAATCATGTAATCACTGTTCAATGACTATATTAGTAACAGTAACAATTCTTAATAGTATTTTAAAATCAAAAAACATAAAACCAAATAAGTTGGAATTTTATATAAACATTTTACATAAAGAGACATATAATTAGATAAAGAGGAATTTCCATTAAGGAAATTTTGGGTTGCTACATATTAGTACTATATTAAATTAATTATTTATAATTTATCTTGTTGTGTTCATTTTAATACTGTCAATGTAATGAATACTGTCAACATTGACAATAATGGTATTTTGTGAAAATAAAATTTTATTAAATTAGTAAAAAATTGTAAAAATATTAATTATTGGAAAAGGGAAAAAATATGGTATAAAATATTATAAATTTACTATTTAGTTTTCAACTTAATCCTGATAATTAAAAATATTAACCTTTTAATATTGAATTTTTTTACCATTGTTAAAATTAAAATAGTTTAGCTAAAGGATTATCAAAATGCTAAGGTTTATAATTCAAAAAACATGTGAAATATCTATTAGTTTATTATATTACAACCCTATACCACATTATCATTTATTCACATTCAATTTTGAGGTATTTGGATTAACATTTAAATTATTATAAATTAATCTTTTGAGAGATTCCAAAAATGCCACTCACCTTAATTATAAAAGGATGCCTCCTCCATTATCTAGTTTAAACACCTATAGTATTATATCTCTAAAAAACTCTGAACAAGTGTCTTCTACACTTTTATATACACATTATAGGGTTATTCATCTTCCCATAGGACCAATTCTAGAGTCCTTTAAAGGAGCTTTTCAAAGGAGTTGTAATCGCTATAACTGATCACTATATTTTCCCACACTTCTATAAATAATTTAAACCTATAAAATATATGATAAAATAATATCATCATCATCCATGATATTATTAACGTTATTATAATTATTAACATACAATTAAAAAACCCCTTTCCCATAAAAAAATAAATGAAATTAATGCTCCTGTATGCATAGGGATTACTATCTCCACATAGTGATATAATTAATTTTCCATCACCATATTTATTGAGTGGGAATTATTCTTTCATTAATGTTTATATATTATATTTACTATATAATTATACATCTTTAATGACAATATCTTGTTTACCTTTTACCATGTACTCTTTTGGAAAATGAGAACGTCGCTCGTGTGTACATATGGCTAACCATCTCTATGATGTGATGTGATTTATTATTCATATATATTTCACATGGATGGTAAAAATGATGAATTATTTTAATATATATTATATATAAATAATAATAATATCATTATATAATGATAATATATGAGATAATTTTCTTTCTTTTAATATGACTAGAAAATAAAAGCATCGTTCATGCGTATGTATGACCAAACGTCACCATAAACGATGTATTTTATTTTCTTCCTCTTACTTTTATTAACCAAATTAAAAAATATGTACTAAATATATACATATTATATCATTTTTATTATTATAGAGACAATTAAATCATGATCTATGTAATAATACCAAGAATAACAAGTAAAAACATATACAAAAAACAAAACAGTAACAATAACATGGATTTGTTAAAAAATGAGTAACATAAAGTCATAAGTAAATAATAAATGGTATTATATATATATATTAATATGGTTCATTTATAGTTATATAATAAATTTTTATTTATTATACATTAGGTTTTAAAATGTTTGAAGTAATTCATTACTTAAGGTAATGGATATTTGTCCCGCTTTTATACATGTGGAACACATGATTTATTCACTAATTATTTCTTTTATATGTTCTATATAATTCCAATGAATGTATTTTATGAATATTATTCTGAATATTATGGTATTTTCATATAAATATATTTTTCTTTCTTTCATGAGGTATATTATTCTACCTATAAAAAGGGATATGTTTTTTTACCATCTCATCAATATTCAGGATTTTTTTGTTTTAGGTCTTTATTGGGGAAATTTTACTTCCATGTTCATATTTTCTATCAATGTTTTAAAAGATGATTTAAATATTTTCCAATGTAATTTAAAGTGATTCTTATAAAATTTTTAATTTTCACTAAACAGTTTTAAATGAATCATTTTTCATTTTCCAAATGAGGTACTTTGAGGCCTTTCCTGAAAAAGTACAAAAGTAATGTTATTTATAATTACATGGAATGAAAACGATTTTCCTGCTATCATAATTATTTAATTCCATTTCGAAAATATTATTATATTACAATGTTATTTTTATAGAAAATTGTTTTTCCTTTATAATTACTTTGTTCTTTAAAAAATGATTTATTAAAGGAAATAATATTATCATCAAGAATTATTTCATATGATATTTAAAAAATAATTTCCCATTAAAGTTGACATTATTTGATGTTACTTAAGGTTTAATGGGGATATTACCCAAGGATTACCATTGTTATCCTTTATCAAACTGTTTTACGTTTTTGATGTCATGATATTTATGGAACATATTTGTTTTACATTAGTTATGTTATGATAATGTGTTCATGAATCTTATTTTTATACATGGTTTCTGAGATGATAAATGATTTATGGTCATGTGAAACATATGTGTATAGTTTTCATTAACTGATTGTTGGGACCAATATCTTACCACAATTAATTTAGTAATGAATTATATCTCATGGGATAGTTATGGGAAACAAGTTGATGTGCTTGATCCATGATGGAAAACCAGTCAATGTGCTAGATCTGTTAAGGGAAACATGTTATATGGCCTGATCTAAGAGTTGTGGTATAAAAATTGACATGTGAAATGATTTTATATACTTATTATGGTAACACACAAATTTATTAATAGAACTTATGGTTCATGTTTGATTTATGATGATGTCCCATTCTACAGATTCATGTTTTAAATGTTTAATTCTATTACTCATTTTTATGATCCATGCTATGTTAGGTATGAAATCTGTATGCTATTTTTTTATGATAAAATAACTATAGTTATTATATTATTCTTTTATAAAATAATAAAATAATATATTACTTGTTTACCCTCACTGAGAATTTTATCTCACCCTTTTATTATGTTTCCTTTCTATACGATATGATGAATGGTTTTAAGTAGGGGTCAAAAGGGTAAGATCATTTAGGGAAACATTGAATTTATTTCCCCAAAATAGTTGTTTGTGTTCTATATTCCAAAATGAATTAATGCATTGCTCTATTATGTTACATGTCTGGGTAATGTATTAAATATTCAATTAAAATGATTTCATATCCCTGTATGAAAATCCTGGGTCTTTATATTAATTCTTAGGATCCATGCTCATTCAATCCCAATAGACTCGTCCCATATAAAATTATTAAAGAACTATATCCTTGTCGATACTTCACTCTACCATTGTATTATATAACTAATGATGATTTATATAAAAACTGGATACATGGAAAGAACAATCTCTCACAAAAATTAATTATTTTGATATGACTCTTATGTCTTCTCCAATGAAAAACATCATCTCATGTCAAGAGAATTTGGGAAATTATTATTATTGTCCCATACCACTATACATTGGGATACTTTTATAATTTTCCTACAATTACACTAAACCAAATAATATATTGGTGTTCTAGTAAGTTCATCAGTAATCTACCAATATTTTACATTATCAATAGGTCACTTGTTATTTTGTGACACCACATAAGCTGATAAAGATAACTCACTATTTCACCCATTTCTCATTTTGGCGTTTTAGGAAAGATCAGAAAAAATCAAATCTCACACTAGTTTCAACTCAAGTGTAATATTAACCTAATTTATATTGAAATTAATATATCTTAGATGTAAATATATTGGAAACAAAAGAGTCTTAGACTTCATTCCTATCAAATTTCAACTCTTCTAATTATACATCCCACATAGTTCTTAAAGGACAAACACATTTAAAATCATAAAATAACCCACATACTAAGGATATCAAGCATACTGTTAATGTGTACCACTAATCATTATCACAAAATCACCTTGGAAGTCACTAGAGTTCTTCCCATTTTGTATCTATGTTAAGACTGGAACATGAGAACCAATTACCCAATAATTATTAACTACCATCAGTCTCTATCTAAAATTCCATTAGTAGTATCAACTCTTGAACTACCCTCCCCTACATTTAACTCATGTATTCATGAGTTGTATCAGATCAATATTGGGATTATATGCCCAATTAGTTGACCATGAATTTCATTCATGAAAAAATCACAAACCCAAAAACACTATATTTTCATTAATTTTAAATGCACTCAATGCAGCACCAATTCTATGACTAATTATTTGATTCCACAATACCCATAAGTAATTTTAATGTATTAAACATTTAAACAGACCTTTATCTTATTAGGAAATACCTTCACATGTACATCATGTATCATTTGACACATACTTAATTTCACTCATTGAATGTGAGATTGATCTAACCCACTAGCCAAAAAACTCATATAAAACCACTTTATAAGTGTATATTCCAACACTACCCTATTACTAAAGCATGACCCATTTTAAAAGTCATATCCCTATAAATAATAAATCACATGAACACACAAATAGGATGGTAATATAACCTAACACACACTTAAAAAAAATTTAATCACTAACTATGTTTTACATAAAATTAACCCAAGGAATTTGAGATTCCCTTTTCATACCCTTTTCTATGGTGTCTAGCATACTTGGGTATCATATCCCTATATCAATTTCAGAACCACATCCAAGGCATATTGTTTTAGTACTAATCCATAACAATTTCATCGATTATACACTAATATAAATCCCATCAATACATTTATTAAACCAATACACACATAATGAATTTATTTTACTTACCCACCCACTATAGATCAGAAACATTACCACATAAACATAACTAAAATATCATAATATCAGCGAATTAACATGGAATTTTTTTTATAGTTAGGTTTTTTTTCCAAATATGTTATTTAGGAAAACATTTAGTATTTTATTTTTTAATTTAAAAACAACCAAAATATATTTCTAAAGTCTTATTAAAAAAATACATTCCCTATTATAATTTTTTTCAAAACCATTTCTAAAATTCCATTTCCTAGTCCCAATAGTCGTAAACAATCTAAGTAGACCTATATTCCAAATATAATTCATTTATGAATAAACATTTCCACTCTAATTAAATATTAAATCAATAATTAAAAAAATAAAACACCACCCTTTATAATTATGCAATAATAATAATAAAATTTTATAACCAAAATCTGATTACCACGATAAAATAGAAATTCATTGGTTTTTTGTTCATAAATTAGAATCACAATTCATATCCCCAGTATGAAATAGTCTTTATCTATCTAACATACCATAAATCATAAGACAAAATAACTATGTGAAAATACCGTGTGCAACACCCTAGACTAAGTTTCTGGACCCTTGAGGGGGTGTCACTAGACTTTGTGAACCTCCTAATATGATAGTGGGTTTTGACTAGTGGGGAGGGTCTATGACTAATTGTGGGGAGTCTATACCCATAATATACATATGTAAAAAATAGTTAAATAACCAAATAACATCTAAAAATAAATAAAATTATAATTCACATATGGTATTTTAGGGAAAAGTATGTATAAAATTAGATCAACCAATATGATATAAAAATTGGAACACATGATGATCATATAGATATATAATCAATGGGATCACCCATTGGGATGATCATGAACATAATATAAAATAAAAATATATATATTAAGGTATGGTAATAAATAGTTATGAGCCATACCATAATCTCATCTTCAACCCCATTATGTTACTATGGCCTATTAATCTATATAATCTATGTCCTCATGTTCATGTCAAACATAAGGTTTTCAAATCATCCAAGCTTCATGATTAGGGATTAAGTAGAATAATCAGTATGTAACCACTAAAAGAATCCCTAACATATTTCATATGATGATGGTGATTTTATGCATAAAATATACACAGAATAATAACCATAAAAATGCATATAATCACATCATGTCTTGGGGTGCTAACAAGGAAAATATGACACTCGATCAAACCTGCATTGCCCAATTTCATGTGAATGAATATTTATTAATATCATGGAGAGTATCCAAGTCACCACTATCCCCTAATAATAATAAACATTTCAAAGAGGACATGATAAATAGTCCTCCACTCTGGAGAACATATATCTATAAAAATGACCAACGTCAAAGCCACCTTCTATGAAAAATATACATATAAAATGTGATGTGGATTATAAAAATTCCCTATAGAGAATTTATATTAAGTGAAGTACCACGATCATGTAAATCCCTTACAAGGAACATAAATATAGTGAATAACATTAATCATTGTTTTCCTCTAACTTCTGGGGAAATGATAGAAGAAAATAGTCTCATCACAAGGACATTAAGTAATATATAATTTAGGATGAATAAATTAAAACATGTAATATACATTATAAATTCAAGAAATTATATTATATCTTACCCATTAAATGATTATCACTACTTATCAATCCTCCTCATACTTTTAACTAGTAACCAGTACACCATGTGCTTCCTAACCCTAAATTATATTAACCCTCTTAGACATCAAAAAAATATCCTATTAAAATCACCATAACATGAAAGACCATTATACCCATAGATAATAACTATTATATGAACATTGGATTATAGATAAAATCCATACATTTGGTTTCTTCTTTTCTATTAACATAATTATATCACCTTTTTGGAGATTTGAATGTCCATAATTCATTCCCAAAATAGTATCTTTCACTGATCATATAGAAAATAAACTTTATGCCTACCCTTACATAATCATATAGGAGAACCCACTTCCACTAACATATATGAACATACCACGAGGTAGAATATTTTCCTATAATTTCCAAGTTATAAAAGTATTATCGATTATGGTCTAAGCCTTAAATCACCAAGAATATGTTTCTAAAATAAGACTCCAAATATAATTAGTCACATTATCTAATTTATTTCTTGATGGAATATACATTGATGAACCATTATCAACCAACCCCAAGGACAACACTAATAGACCTCCTCACCTAAATTCACTAAGACACTCAATATTTATTATAAAAAACATATAAAAATTATATAATATACTATTAAATTAGAAATTTAAATTCATAAGATTATGTTAACATCATTTATTTAACAACCCATTGGGTGAATCAATTATTGAAAAAATTCTGAAACACCTCTCTATTCTAGGTCCCTTTGAATAGCCCATGTGGATCCATCCATGACCCCTCATAGATTATCTTATTCTCAAAAAACCTTACAGGGACCATTTTACATAACTATAACATATTCCTCATGGAGACATGATAATTTGGTGATATTAAAGTAAACAAAACTTGTATAGAACACTCAAATTGATTATAAAATAATATATTATATATCTCATAAAGTCACTCATTAGGTCTCCATTCAAGTCACCCTAACCAAAACACCCAAGAAAATATTACAAATAGCACATAAAACATATAATACATGAGTAAATATATAAAGTACCACATACCTCATTCTTCTTGAAGATACCTTATCTAATATTCCTATCTAATTCTATACCATTCACTTAGAATCGAAAATTTTAAAAAGTGCCTATATTGGGGGTTTGTGGTTGAACACCCATGAAATTAGTGAAAAAATGATAGAAAAAATATGTATTTCCATATCCTCACTTTAAATAGTAAACTAACATATATGGTTCAATGATTAACTAAGTGAAAGAACAACGAGATAGGGGTTGGGGTTCAGGGATATGGGGAGAATAGAGACGAATAGGTTGTTTTTCCATGTGAGTGAGGAAAGGGTTGGGGGTGGTGGTATTTATAAATTTATAATTAAATTAAAATAAGAATAATAATTCAATGGGTCACCTAAATTATATTTTCCCTCCACTGACCAAAAAATCTAGTGGTTTTATAGTGGCTAGAACATCACAACCACCCCCATTGGGCTTATAGTGACACCCCACCACCTGTCCAATAAGGGAGTACTTCAAACCATTTATTGGATTTTAAATTAAAAAACCAGATAACTTATACAGTATATTTATGTACACTTACAAAACAAAAATATAATTTATTTTAATAAAATAATCATACATATATGACCTTTCTTCTCAGAATGTTCTAAATTTTAAATTTACATTAGCTTGAATCCCTTTGGATCCAAGATCAACCCCTAATTTCATCATCCCATAATGGTGTGGTTCATTATACATTTATCCCAAAGGTTATATTTTTCAGATTAATGTTTTCTAGTATGGAATGAATTAACGTAACTTAAGATGACAAAACATCAATTGAAATATTATTATAGTAGGAAATAGATAGATAATAATTAATTATATTATTTTATAAAAATATATATAATAAATTAGATAAAATATATAATGATTCTTTTTAAAATTATAGATAAAATATTAATTATTTGAATTTATTTTATGATTTTTTCAAAAATAATCGTTATTTCTGGAAATTAAATCCCGTTATAAAATTTCCAACCAATAACATTTTTTCTTATATAAATTTGAATTATTTAATTTGATATAGAAAAAATTTATATGATATTTAATAAATCTTATTAAAACTAAAAGCAAAAAAATAAAATCCTTATGACAAAGTGAAAAAAATTGGGGATTCACGTGTAATATTTGGTTCTCATCCCCAAGCATATTAAATAAGAATTTCAAAGGAATAAAATAAAATGACACAAATTTGGTTCACACCATATTTTCCATTCTAGAACCATATTTTATAAAAACATGAAAAATAATCCTAAAACCAATAAAAATAATAAAAATGAGAACAACCCAACCAACCCATATACCATCCAAACCATGATCCAATCTTTGAGGGATGACCCATAACCAATCATATCAACATTGTATGATCTCAATAGATGGACCAACTGACTTCCCATTCCATCCAAAATACCTACACGGAACTAAAAACTATATGTTTTATTAATACTATGTTGTATTTGATATCAATGAGTAAATATTTGTTGGTGGATAAAGTGGTTAATCATGGAAAATAATTATTTACTTTATTGTGAAAACATCCATGTTACCAACTCTTAATATTTTTAAACACGTCTTAATAAAAAACAGATGTGTCAAGGATGAAAAATTATTACAACAAGTGGAAGACCATGAAAAAAGTATATTCATAATGGAGTAATGTTTTAATGGTTTTCTTAAAATATATGAGATATTTTATTGAGTCTTAATTCTGTACTTAGATAAGCTTGAGTATCATTTATAATAGTGCCCTTAGTAAAAATTAGGTCCAACCATAAAATCCCCAAAGGAAAGATATTTACCACATTTAGTGGGACTAAGGGTCAACCCACATGGGTGATACTACAAGAGGAATCCATACATTAGATAATGTGTGGGAATGACCATATATAAGGACCACAGAGAGTCATCCTGTGTATAAGGCATGCATGTACTGCACTGGGCCCGAAGTGTGCTAGTGGGCCTACATAGGTGAGGTGTGGCCCATGTTGCGTGCGATAAATATTTTGTTGGGAGTTGAAACTTAGTTGAAAAATCAGGAGTGTTGTAGCATGGGATCACTAATAAATGAAGGATAAGTATGGTGGAAGTTATGATGCTTGATCAGCAAAGCTGGGCACCATTCACCCATCTATTAAAAAGATGGAAATAATGAGAATCATATGATCATGCTGATCTCCTCCCTACAATGCCTCTCAAATTGTTTGTATTCAAATATGTCAAACATATTAAACATTTATCCATTTATGTATGTCCATGTTAGATGGATAGGATGGTCATCTTGATTAATCATCCAATGGTATTGAGACTTGTTTGGTCTAACTGAGCACATAAATGAAAACAATGTCTTGGATCTATGCGATTTTAAAGAAGTTTTCACATGAATATTTCATCAGAATGAGAGACAATATAAGATCTATCTAAATAATAGAATACGAGTGCATTATGTTTTCACACGATGATCCTAAGATCATATTACATAATAGAGATGATCAATGATCCATCATGAGAACATGCAACATCACATGATGATGTGAAAAAAATCACAGAAGCGATCAAGTGAAAATAAATGGTTCTTAAAGAACATGATATTGTAATCATATATAATTATTATCATTTCAATAATTTGGATTTATCAAGAGGATTCACATTTTTGAATTAGATGATCAATGAATTTATTATGCTAAGAAATCACACAGATCACATGTTCCATCCAGTAACCACATGATCCATCAACACTATAGATTTGTGAGAGTTTCAAAATTAATGAGATCCTAAGATCATCATCCATTTTAATAGGTCCTAGAAATGGAATTAACAAATGAGGAAAGTAATTGTATCCTCATCTATAAGAACTGAGGCATGTATAATGAAATTCCTTTTGTTTCCGAGAATATTGTGAGAGATCTCGTAACCGAGTTATCACATAAACCATACACAAGGTGGAATGTGAGAATGCACATGAATCATTCACATGAAGTGAGATGTGGTTTTCATGATTCAATCATGGAAATCCATCTGGATAATCACATATTTCTTACATTAGGGAGACACCCACAGAAAAACCTATTGTTTCCTGATGGAACCCATGGAAGGAACCTATGTCACACAGAAGTATTAAGTGAAGAAATTATTACATAGGAAAGAATCATTAGATTTACCAATGGATAAATAAGTTTCATGAAAAGGTAGATCCCATGGGACACCTATTTCATAAGATTGGAAATTGTTTTCATGTGACATACATTCAAGGATTATACGTGAAACATTTAAGGAGACACCACAGACAACCCCTCATGTACTGTGATTTCCTTACGTAAAGGTAGTGTGGTTGAAAGAGAATAATTATCATGAGTCATACCAAGTCATGTGAAGGAGCTGGTGAGATCATGTGATCCCTTAACATGAAGGAATGAGTATGTTTCACGCAACCCATGATTGCATATATAAAGAATAATATTTTTAGAAATGAAAGAGGACAGTGGATGCATACATAAAATACATGAATGCATAATCAATTGGGAAGATAATTTAAATATGAGGAAGCACACACATGTGATCATCAACACACATTCACATTAAAGAAATACCCCAAAAATAATTTTTAATAACATATTAATAAATATCATAAATGAGTTTTCTAAGGTTTTAGATTCCACAAAATCCTTAAAAGAAGTGTATATAAATTTAAAACTAAATAAGACAATTAATTGAGTTGTGGATGTATTAATATTTCACAATAAATTGAAGAACATGTGTACACAAATTTCACACATTTAGTGATTGTAACACCTGAGACTTTTATGTTATATAAATCATCAAAGGAATCTTTTTCTACACACAAAACTTGCTTGTCTTGCTTTACACTAAATCGCGACCTTCCTCGATAGCTTGCGTCGTACGCAATACTGAGTTTCACAAAACAATGATATGCTAATAAAATATTATTAAAACTAGCCGTTATGAATAGTAATAACCAATTTTTGAAATTTTATAAATTTTATTTTTCAAAATGGACTTCATTTTTGGATTCGGAATATCGAAATTATCCTAGGGAGAAATTTTGGTATTTTTCTGAAAACTTTCAATTTTTGATGAATAGTGAAACCACTAAGTGGTAGTTAAAAAACTGACTTTTTCATAAAACTTAATTTTACCACTTCTGTGAGTGGAATTTCAAAAATCTGAAAGACACGGTTGATTTCAGTAAGTAAAATGTGGTTCAATGAGATGAAAATATTTTTTGGTGAATAGTAACTTTTTACTTTTATTTACCACGGTTAAAAGTAAATAGGGTAATTAAGGGTAAAAATGATATTATTATTACCATAACACATGTCCTAATTCTATTGGATAAGTTTAGTTCTACCAAAAACAAACTTAGGAATAAAATATGACCATTTAGGCCCCCTTGGATTAGATTAGGACATTTATTATTAATTTATTTAAAGAAGGGTTAAAATATTTAAAATCAAAGTTTAATAAGTAAATAATTTTTAATATAATGTTATATATAAGATATATTCGACTATAAATATCCATTAGAAAGATAAAAATATTTCCTATATAATGGTATTTTATTTTTAATTTTTGACATTAAATAATTTAATTTATTTATGACACAAATATGATGCAGTAATTATCTTATAAATGAAATATTGACATAATTGATGTTATAAATACCCAAATAAATGTAATTTGAGACTTTTTATGAATTCCAATAATTTTATAGGTTCATATGACATGTTATTATTGAATTAATTAACTTTGTTCGAACTAGTAATTCCATTATTATTTTCACAAAAATCAATTACTAAATAGTGTCAAAATTGACATAAAATAGTTTTAAAAAAAAATATTATATTATTAATTGTTATTTTATTCCTAAAAATCTAAGGTTCGGCCAAATGACTTAGATAAGGTTATATATATTAATAATAAACAACTTGGGGTTCGTTTGGATTGTTATAGTAAGTTTATTAACCTTATAGTGTAAGAACACAAGAAGACACGGTAAAAGTAAAATTATTTAACTTAATGTTAAATATAAATTATAAGGTCAAAATAGGAACCTAAACTTGTATAAATTCTATTGGATGAGAGGATTTTGACCCATCCCCACCTTAGTTTCGAAATAAATCAATTTGGAGCTATTTAAAACCGAATTTGGCTTTATAATAAAATAATATTTTTAGTTATTCCAAAGGTTCCCCTCTCCTCCCTTATAAAAGGGCACCTCCTCCCTCTCTTCCTCACACCACTTTTAGCCTTCAAGCTCTGCCAACCCCTGCCACTTTCTCTTCTCCACTTCCATAGAGACATCCTAGAGGTCCTGGTCTTCTTCAAAGGCCAATTTTAGTGCCCTAAAAGGAGATCTCAAAGAAGCACTTCAAAGAAGAGGTAATGTCCGTTACCGATTCTTTCATCTTTATTTCTTCTTCCACTTCTTATTATTTAGTTGTTTCATTATGAAGTAATAACATCAGTATCACTAATATACTGATATGTTATTATAAGTATGAAACAACCCTATTTCACCATCTATCCATCCTACGGAAAATGAAATCATCGAGCGTGCGTACGTACGGAATACCGTCTCCGCGCCGTGGTGTAATCTACTTTCCACCACCACCTTACTTGGATGGGTATAATGGTGTAAATAATAACTATATATGATTATTTTAAAGTGATATTGATTCTGAAATAGTATACATACACTCCAATACAATTCCATGATCATGGGAACGATATCATCGCTCGTGCGTACGTAGGAAATACCGTCTCCACGATGTGATGCGACTCGTTCTACATGATCTTCATTGAATAATGATTATATAAATGAATTGAATGAATTAATATGATATATATTACACTAATAAAATTATGGAAATGAGGTATCTATAACCTAAAGATAAGAATAAGAATTTATTCGACAAAACACGCATAAGAACAAAAAGTAATAAACACCCTAATAACAAGTTGTAATGAAGTATTACTAATAAGAAGCTAAGAATATGACCATATATGATATCATAACAATAATTATGATTTTTTAATAATTCAATAACATTATTTAAATAATTATAAAGGAGGTTCGGACACTTACGAGGCAAATCGGACCTAAGGTAAGGGAAATATCACAATCTCATTTTTATCCGAGATTGTTTATACTTTGAAATTTACTGGGGTGTATTTTATCATCCACATACATTTTTCCTCAATATGTAATATTATTTCCATCCACCTACAATTGTTTAAATCCAATTTTACCCTTCGGTGAGTTTTTAGTAAAGGATATGCAAGGAATCTTTTGTCGTTTTTCGTACGAGGTACTTTTTGACTTTTCCGACAAAAGTACGAAGAATGTTTTTTTTAAATTATACGGCATGAATGGATTTTTAAAAAATTATTTCCAAGAAGATTCCTTTACAAGTTTTCAAGTTTATTTTTAATCAACTTCTTTTATTTTATAATTTTACGACATATTATGAAAGAATAAGTGTTTTTGAAGCAGAAAGGATATTTTCCTCAAGAATGGAGTTCAAGTGTTTTATCAAAATTATTTTCCATCTAAGATAATAAAGGGTTATGTTTTTATCCATATTATTACATTTATTTTATTATGTTGTGATGGAATTATATTTTTATGAATTCCTTTATCTTATATGAATTGTTTTATGATGTCACGATGTTTAAGATTCCCATTTTTATTACATGGGTTATGCTATGATGTATGGTTTTCTGATTTTGTGGCACACATAAGAATGGTATCATTATGAGATGGGTGGGACCTATATCTACCTCCAATTCATTGGGTAAATATTTTATATCTCATGCGATAGACATGGCTGGAACGGCAGGTTAAACCGGTTCAGTGAAACAGGACTGAAACGAGGAGTGAACTCGGTTCAGAAGTGGACTTTTTCCACCAAGATAGTCTTGGCAATGAGTCTTGACTAATAAGAAATGATTCTGAATGATTATGTGTGTATGCCAAAAAGTTTCATGTTTTAAGTTATGATTATTGGGATTACATTTCACTACTATGATTTATCCCATATTTTGAAATTATGATCTCTTTTGCAGGTTATGATTTCCAAAAATTATGTGATTATGTATATGATGTGATTGATATTTATTTTGTTTACCCTTAATGAGCATTTGAGCTCACCCTTTTGTATGTTTTATTTCCCCAGGTTAGGAAGAAGGTTATTAAGTTGAATATTCCAAAAAGGGACTCTAGATATGATGAAATAAATGGGAGGCAAAGTAGATGCTTTATGAACCAGTTGTTTATGCTTTCCAGTTTCTAAAGACACTATACCTATACGGTCCTTTGATGGTTTTGTTATATGTTGTAATAAGTGTACTTCAATTTTGAAGTAATAACAATGTATGTAAAGTATGGGTCGTTATAGTTGGTATTAGAGGAATGTTATAGTCAACCTTTGGAAACTAGGATGTGAAAGCCTTAGTAAGAACCCTAAGGATAATTCTAAGCATAGAACACAATCTTAGTTTTTTAGAAATGACCATGAATAATCTAGGATAAGACCTTAAGTGTGAAATTTTATTCTTGATTATGTGGTTTTCCTATTATAATTAGTGTTGCTCACACTATTCTTCTTGGTTTTAGTCAATGGATGGAACCCGAAGGAACCGTGTTAATGCGAAATGCGACGGGCAATGCAATGATTGTGCCCCGGAGTAACCAAACGTTATGGGAGCTGGAATGAAAAATCTTGTAGCCATGCTCACACAACTTTCTCAAGCTATGTATCATGCAGGACTTCCAAATGAGCAAAGGAAGGATCAAAATTATGTTGAATCCTTCATGAGGCAGCGTCCACCTTCTTTCAGTGGGTCTACTAATCCATTAGTTGCTGAACAATGGATTAGTACTACTGGAAAGATATTTTCAGTTCTTCAATGTTCTGAACATGATAAAGTCATCCTAGCAGTGTATCGTTTGGAAGAAGATGCTGATCAATGGTGGAATCTTATTAAGAATATAAGGCAAAGGGATGAAATTGAGTCCATGGAATGGGACGAGTTCAAGAACTTATTTTTCAATAAGTACTTCCCTCGTATTCTCCGAACAAAGATGGAGAAAGAGTTTCTTGAACTGAAGAAAAAGGATGATGAATCTGTTGGTACTTATGAAACAAATTTTACAAGACTTGCAAGGTATGCTTCTGGTATTATTATCCAACCTTAGAGTAAGATCGATCGATTCTTTAGTGGCTTAAAACCAAGTCTTTGAAGGGCGTTAGCCATAAGGGACTTCAATAGCTACAAGGAAATCGTTCGATGTGCTCTCAAAGTCGAGATGGAGATTGGAGTAACCCATCAGTCATATGGGTTTGATAAGAAGAGGAAAATGGAATTCAAAGGAAAATCTAAAGAGCACCCTGAAAAGAAGATGAGCTTTCCCTTATGCTCAAAGTGTGGAAAGAAACATGGAGGGAGTTGTCTTAAAGGGACAAGTAAATGTTTCAAATGTGGAAAGGAAGGTCATCGGGCATTTGAATGCCGCAATGATGGGAAGAAGATGTCTAATGACGAAAACAAAGGAAGGGATACACAGAATGACCCTACTACACTTCAATGTTTCAAGTGCAAGGAGATGGGGCATTATGCCAATCAATGCCCAAATCCAAGGGTTGATGATAATGGTCGACGTCAATAAACTCTTAAGGCTAAAGACAAAGGAAAGTCACATGCAATTTCTATCAGCGATGTGGAGTATGATAACGATGTGGTGAAAGGTACACTTACCATCCACTCTAAAGTATCAAATGTTTTATTTGATTCCGGATCCACCCACTCCTTTATTTCTGAAGAATTTTCTAAGGATATCACCGTATTACCTCAACAGTTAGATGTTGAGTTAGCTGTGACAACCCCTAATGGCACAACAGTCACATCAAAAGTTTATAATTCTTCTCCGATTGAAGTTTGTGGGAAAGTGCTTCCTGCAAATCTTGTGATCCTTCCTATAGTGGAATTTGATGTGATTCTTGGCATGGATTGGCTTTCTCTACATGGATCTCATATCAATTTCCAAAGAAGGGAAGTCACATTTCATATTCCAGATCAATCTATGATCGTCTATCGATGCAAGGATGAACATAACCTTCCAGTGGAAATTTCTTCCATTTTATGGGTATTGATTCCACTAAATGAAGGTTATTTATCTCAAATGGTTGGTGAGAAACTCAAAATTAAGAATATGCCCATTGTACAGGAGTTTGATGATGTCTTTCCAGAGGAATTATCGGGTCTTCCACCGAATTGTGAAGTTGAGTTTTCAATAGAACTCGTACTAGATGATTTGCCTATTTCAAAGAAACCTTATAGAATGGCCCCAATTGAGTTGCAGGAATTGAAGAAGCAACTCCAAGAGAATCTTGATAAGGGGTTTATACGCCCTAGTGCATCACCTTAGGGAGCACCTATTCTGTTTGTTAAGAAGAAAGATGGATTAATGGGACTTTGCATTGATTATCGAGAACTTAACAAGATCACTATCAAGAAAAAATATCCTCTCCCGCGCATTGATGACCTATTTGACCAACTACGTGGAGCTCAATACTTTTCCAAGATTGATCTTCGTTCAAGGTATCATCAATTAAGGGTTAAAAGGGAGGATATACCAAAGACGGATTTCCGTACAAGGTATGGACACTATGAATTTATAGTGATGCCATTTGGTCTTACTAATGCCCCTGCTATCTTCATGGATCTAATGAATAGAGTCTTTAGAGACTATCTTGATCAATTTGTGGTAGTCTTTATAGACGATATTCTTGTATATTCAAAGAGCAAGGAAGAACATGAAGATCACTTGAGAATTATATTGAAGACCCTGAGAAAGGAGAATCTTTATTAAAAATTTACCAAGGGTGAATTTTGGCTTCAAAAAGTTTCATTTTTGGGTCACATAATCTCAAAAGAGGGGATATCTGTGGATCCAGCAAAAACAGAGGTTATCGAAAGATGGTCGAGACCAACAACAGTAACTGAGATCCGAAGTTTTCTTGCTTTTGCTGGATATTATCGACGTTTTGTGAAAGATTTTTCACGATTATCTAATACACTCACAAAGTTGACTCGGAAAGGAGTTAAGTTTTTTTGGACAGAGGAATGTGAAGAGAATTTCAAGGAGTTGAAAAGAAGGTTATCCAGTGAACCTGTGCTCACATTGCCTTGTAGTGGAGAAATGTTTGTGATCTACAGTGATGCATCCAAGAAGGGTTTGGGGTGTGTTCTCATGAAAAATGATACAGTGATAGCTTATGCCTCACAATAGTTGAAATCACATGAGCAAAATTACCCAACTCATGATTTGGAGTTAGCTGCGGTAATCTTTGCATTAAAGATTTGGAGGCATTACCTTTATCGTGAGAGGTGTGATATTTATACTGATCATAAAAGTTTAAAGTATATTTTAACACAAAGTGAGCTGAATATGCGCCAAAGAAGATGGTTGGAGCTGATTAAGGATTATGACTACTCAATTCATTACCACCCTGGGAAAGCAAACGACGTGGTAGATGCATTATGTCGACAAGACCATGCTAGTTTATCCATGATGAGGATCAAAAAAGATCCAATATTTATGGATTTACAAAGAATGGATCTTGGAATTATAATGAAAGGGGAGAAATCATATCTTTCTCAAATGAATGTTCAACCATCTATACATGTGAATATTAAAGAGGCACAGAAAGAAGATGTCGAGTTACAAAAGAAGGTGAGAAATGTTCCTGAATTCAACCTTGATTGTGATGGGATAATAAAGTTCAGGAATCAGGTTTGTGTTCCTCCCATACCCGAATTAAAGAAGGATCTGCTGGATGAGGCTCATAGTTCTTCATTCTCTATTCATCCTGGAAGCATGAAGATGTATAGGGACCTGAAAGAGTACTTCTGGTGGGATGGCATGAAAAGAGATGTTGCTGAATATGTATCTCGATGCTTGGTTTGTCAACAAGTTAAATCTGAGAGACAAAAGTCTAATGGGATGTTACAACCATTACCCATACCCAAATGGAAATGGGAAAACATCACTATGGACTTTGTCACAGGACTTCCTAAAACATCCAAAGGCAATAATGCTATCTGGGTCATAGTGGATCGTCTTACAAAATCTGCACATTTCATTGCTATTAGAGAGGATTTCTCTCTGGATCAGCTTGCCAGGATATATGTAAAGGAAGTGGTAAGATTGCATGGAGTACCAGTTTCTATTATATCTGATCGGGATCCAAGATTTACCTCGAAGTTCTGGCGAAGTCTTCAGCATACTCTGGATACAGAGTTGAGTTTCAGCACTACTTATCATCCTCAGACAGACGGTCAGTCTGAGTGAACAATTCAAACTCTAGAAGATATGTTGAGAGCTTGCTCTATGGATTTCAAAGGTGGTTGGGATCAACACCTACCTTTGGTGGAATTTTCTTATAATAATAGCTTTCACTCCAGTATTCAGATGGCTCCTTAGGAAGCTCTCTATGGAAAGAAATGCAGGACTCCAACTTGCTGGGATGAAGTTGGGGAAAGAAAGATATTAGGACCCGATCTCATTGATTAAATGGTAGAAAAGGTCAGATCTATTCAACAACACATAAGAGCATCTCAGAGTCGACAGAAAAGTTATGCCGACAACCGAAGAAAATACCTAGAGTTTGAAGTAGGTGATAAATTGTTCTTACGAATATCTCCCTGGAAGAGGGTCATGAGATTTGGAAATAAGGGAAATTTGAGCCCTAGATATATCGGTCCTTTCGAAATACTGGATCATGTTGGGAAGGTAGCTTACTGATTGGCGCTTGCACCAAATCTCTTTCAAGTTCACGATGTGTTCCATGTATCTCTCCTGAGAAAGTACATACCTGATCCTTCACATGTACTCAGCTCAGAAGTTGTACCAATGGAGCAGGATCTTTCTTATGAAGAACAGCCGATAAAGATTCTGGATCATAGCGAAAAAGTCCTACGAAACCAGACCACTCGATTGGTGAAAGTTTTATGGAGGAACCACCAATTAGAAGAATCTACATGGGAGCTTGAGGATATGATGAGGGAGAAGTATCCTCATCTGTTTGTTACAAAGTGACGAATTTCGAGGGTGAAATTCATTTTAAGGGGGGTAGAATGTAACACCCGAGACTTTTATGTTATATAAATCATCAAAGGAATCTTTTCCTACACACAACACATGCTTGTCTTGCTTTACACGAAATCACGACCTTCCTCGATAGCTTGTGTCGTACGCAATACCGAGTTTCACTAAACAATGATATGCTAATAATATATTATTAAAACTAGCCGTTATGAATAGTAATAACCACTTTTTGAAATTTTATAAATTTTATTTTTCAAAATGTACTTCATTTTTGGATTCGGAATATCGAAATTATCCTAGGGTGAAATTTTGGTATTTTTCTGAAAACTTTCAATTTTTGATGAATAGTGAAACCACTAAGTGGTAGTTAAAAAACTGAATTTTTCATAAAACTTAATTTTACCGCTTCTGTGAGTAGAATTTCAAAAATATGAAAGACACGGTTGATGTCAGTAAGTAAAATGTGGTTCAATGAGATGAAAATAATTTTTGGTGAATAGTAACTTTTTACTTTTATTTACCACGGTTAAAAGTAAATAGGGTAATTAAGGGTAAAAATGATATTATTATTACCCTAACACATGTCCTAATTCTATTGGATAAGTGTAATTAGACCAAAAACAAACTTAGGAATAAAATATCACCATTTAGGCCCACTTGGATCAGATTAGGACATTTATTATTAATTTATTTAAAGAAGGGTTAAAATAGTTAAAATCAAAGTTTAATAAGTAAATAATTTTTACTATAAGGTTATATATAAGATAAATTAGACTATAAATATTCATTAGAAAGCTAAAAATATTTTCTACATAATGGTATTTTATTTGTAATTTTTAGACATTAAATAATGTAATTTATTTATGACACAATGATGATGCATTAATTATCTTATTAATGAAATATTGACATAATTGATGTTATAAATACCCAAATAAATGAAATTTGAAACTTTTTATGAATTAAAATAAATTTATAGGTTAATATGACATGTTATTATTGATTTAATTAACTTTTCTTGAACTAATAATTCTGTTATGATTTTCACAAAAATCAATTACTAAATAGTGTCAAAATTGATATAAAATAGTTTTTAAAAAAATATTATATTATTAATTGTTATTTTATTCCTAAAAATCTAAGGTTCGGACAAATGACTTATATAAGGTTATATATATTAATAATAAACAACTTGGGGTTCGTTTGGATTGTTATAGTAAGTTTATTAACCTTATAGTGTAAGAACAAAAGAAGACACGGTAAAAGTAAAATTATTTAACTTAATATTAAATCTAAATGATAAGGTCTAAACTTGTCTAAATTATATTTTATGAGAGGATTTCGACCCATCCCCACCTTAGCTTCGAAATAAATCAATTTGGAGCTATTTAAAACCGAATTTGGCTTTATAATAAAATAATATTTTTAGTTATTCCAAAGGGGCCCCTCTCCTCCCTTATAAAAGGGCACCTCCTCCCTCTCTTCCTCACACCACTTTGAGCCTTCAAGCTCGGACAAACCCTGCCAATTTCTCCTCTCCACTTCCCTAGAGACATCCTAGAGGTCCTGGTATTCTTTAAAAACCAATTTTAGTGCCCTAAAAGGAGGTCTCAAAGAAGCACTTCAAAGAAGAGGTAATGTCCATTACCGATTCTTTCATCTTTATTTCTTATTCCACTTATTCTTATTTAGTTGTTTCATTATGAATTAATAACATCAGTATCACTCATATACTGATATGTTATTATAAGTATGAAAAAACCCTATTTCACCATCTATCCATCCTACGGAAAATGAAATCACCGCGCGTGCGTACGTACGGAATACCGTCTCCACACCACGGTGTAATCTACTTTCCACCACCACCTTACATGGATGGGTATAATGGTGTAAATAATGACTATATATGATTATTTTAAAGTGATATTGATTCTGAAATAGTATACATACACTCCAATACAATTCCATGATCATGGGAACGATATCATCGCTCGTGCATACGTACGGAATACCGTCTCCACGATGTGATGCGACTCGTTCTACATGATCTTCATTGAACAATGATTATATAAATGAATTGAATGAATGAATATGATATATATTAAACTAATAAAATTCTTCAAATGAGGTATCTATAACCTAAAGATAAGAATAAGAATTTATTCGACAAAACACGCATAAGAACAAAAAGTAATAAACACCCGAATAACAAGTTGTAATGAAGTATTACTAATAAGAAGATAATAATATGACCATATATGATATCATAACAATAATTATGATTCTGGAATAAGTCAATAACATATTTTAAATCATTATACAGGAGGTTCGGACACTTACGAGGAAAATCGGACCTAAGGTAAGGGAAATACCACAATCTCATTTTTATCCGAGATTGTTTATAATTTGAAATTTTCTTGGGTGTATTTTATCATCCACATCCATTTTTCCTAAATATGTTATATTATTTCCATCCACCTACAATTGTTTAAATCCAATTTTACCCTTCGGTGAGTTTTTAGTAAAGGATATGAAAGGAATCTTTGTTCGTTTTTCGTACGATGTACTTTTTGACTTTTCCGACAAAAGTATGAAGAATGTTTTTTTAACTTATACGGCATGGATGGATTTTTAAAACATTATTTCTAAGAAGCTTCCATTACAAGTTTTCAAGTTTATTTTTAATCAACTTATTTTAGTTTATAATTTTACGACATGTTAAGAAAGAAAAAGTGTTTTTGAAGCAGAAAGGATATTTTCCTCAAGAATGGAGTTCAAGTGTTTTATCAAAATTATTTTCCATCTAAGATAATAAAGGGTTCTGTTTTTATCCCTATTATGTATGTCCAAGTTAGATGGATAGGATGGTCGTCTTGATTAATCATCCAATGGTATTGAGACTTGTTTGGTCTAACTGAGCACATAAATGAAAACAATGTCTTGGATCTATGCGATTTTAAAGAAGTTTTCACATGAATATTTCATCAGAATGAGAGACAATATAAGATCTATCTAAATAATAGAATACGAGTGCATTATGTTTTCACATGATGATCCTAAGATCATATTACATAATAGAGATGATCAATGATCCATCATGAGAACATGCAACATCACATGATGATGTGAAAAAAATCACAGAAGCGATCAAGTGAAAATAAATGGTTCTTAAAGAACATGATATTGTAATCATATATAATTATTATCATTTCAATAATTTGGATTTATCAAGAGGATTCACATTTTTTAATTAGATGATCAATGAATTTATTATGATAAGAAATCACACAGATCACATGTTCCATCCAGTAACCACATGATCCATCAACACTATAGATTTGTGAGAGTTTCAAAATTAATGAGATCCTAAGATCATCATCCATTTTAATAGGTCCTAGAAATGGAATTAACAAATGAGGAAAGTAATTGTATCCTCATCTATAAGAACTGAGGCATGTATAATGAAATTCCTTTTGTTTCCGAGAATATTGTGAGACATCTCGTAACCGAGTTATCACATAAACCATACCCAAGGTGGAATGTGAGAATGCACATGAATCATTCACATGAAGTGAGATGTGGTTTTCATGATTCAATCATGGAAATCCATCTGGATAATCACATATTTCTTACATTAGGGAGACACCCACAGAAAAACCTATTGTCTCCTGATGGAACCCATGGAAGGAACCTATGTCACACAGAATTATTAAGTGAAGAAATTAATACATAGGAAAGAATCCTTAGATTTACCAATGGATAAATAAGTTTCATGAAAAGGTAGATCCCATGGGACACCTATTTCATAAGATTGGAAATTGTTTTCATGTGACATACATTCAAGGATTATACGTGAAACATTTAAGGAGACACCACAGACAACCCCTCATGTACTGTGATTTCCTTACGTAAAGGTAGTGTGGTTGAAAGAGAATAATTATCATGAGTCATACCAAGTCATGTGAAGGAGCTGGTGAGATCATGTGATCCCTTAACATGAAGGAATGAGTATGTTTCACGCAACCCATGATTTCATATATAAAGAATAATATTTTTAGAAATGAAAGAGGACAATGGATGCATACATAAAATACATGAATGCATAATCAATTGGAAAGATAATTTAAATATGAGGAAGCACACACATGTGATCATCAACACACATTCACATTAAAGAAATACCCCAAAAATAATTTTTAATCACATATTAATAAATATCATAAATGAGTTTTCTAAGGTTTTAGATTCCACAAAATCCTTAAAAGAAGTGTATATAAATTTAAAACTAAAGAAGACAATTAATTGAGTTGTGGATGTATTAATATTTCACAATAAATTGAAGAACATGTGTACAAAAATTTCACACATTTAGTGATTGTAACACCTGAGACTTTTATGTTATATAAATCATCAAAGGAATCTTTTTATACACACAAAACTTTCTTGTCTTGCTTTACACTAAATCACGACCTTCCTCGATAGCTTGCGTCGTACGCAATACTGAGTTTCACAAAACAATGATATGCTAATAAAATATTATTAAAACTAGCCATTATGAATAGTAATAACCACTTTTTGAAATTTTATAAATTTTATTTTTCAAAATGGACTTCATTTTTGGATTCGGAATATCGAAATTATCCTAGGGAGAAATTTTGGTATTTTTCTGAAAACTTTCAATTTTTGATGAATAGTGAAACCACTAAGTGGTAGTTAAAAAACTGACTTTTTCATAAAACTTAATTTTACCACTTCTGTGAGTGGAATTTCAAAAATCTGAAAGACACGGTTGATTTCAGTAAGTAAAATGTGGTTCAATGAGATGAAAATATTTTTTGGTGAATAGTAACTTTTTACTTTTATTTACCACGGTTAAAAGTAAATAGGGTAATTAAGGGTAAAAATGATATTATTATTACCATAACACATGTCCTAATTCTATTGGATAAGTTTAGTTCTACCAAAAACAAACTTAGGAATAAAATATGACCATTTAGGCCCACTTGGATTAGATTAGGACATTTATTATTAATTTATTTAAAGAAGGGTTAAAATATTTAAAATCAAAGTTTAATAAGTAAATAATTTTTAATATAATGTTATATATAAGATAAATTCGACTATAAATATCCATTAGAAAGATAAAAATATTTCCTACATAATGGTATTTTATTTTTAATTTTTGACATTAAATAATGTAATTTATTTATGACACAAATATGATGCAGTAATTATCTTATTAATGAAATATTGACATAATTGATGTTATAAATACCCAAATAAATGTAATTTGAGACTTTTTATGAATTCCAATAATTTTATAGGTTCATATGACATGTTATTATTGAATTAATTAACTTTTTTCGAACTAATAATTTTGTTATAATTTTCACAAAAATCAATTACTAAATAGTGTCAAAATTGACATAAAATAGTTTTTAAAAAAAATATTATATTATTAATTGTTATTTTATTCCTAAAAATATAAGGTTCGGCCAAATGACTTAGATAAGGTTATATATATTAATACTAAACAACTTGGGGTTCGTTTGGATTGTTATAGTAAGTTTATTAACCTTATAGTGTAAGAACACAAGAAGACACGGTAAAAGTAAAATTATTTAACTTAATGTTAAATATAAATTATAAGGTCAAAATAGGAACCTAAACTTGTCTAAATTCTATTGGATGAGAGTATTTTGACCCATCCCCACCTTAGTTTCGAAATAAATCAATTTGGAGCTATTTAAAACCGAATTTGGCTTTATAATAAAATAATATTTTTAGTTATTCCAAAGGTTCCCCTCTCCTCCCTTATAAAAGGGAACCTCCTCCCTCTCTTCCTCACACCACTTTTAGCCTTCAAGCTCTGCCAACCCCTGCCACTTTATCTTCTCCACTTCCATAGAGACATCATAGAGGTCCTGGTCTTCTTCAAAGGCCAATTTTAGTGCCCTAAATGGAGATCTCAAAGAAGCACTTCAAAGAAGAGGTAATGTCCGTTCCCGATTATTTCATCTTTATTTCTTCTTCCACTTCTTCTTATTTAGTTGTTTCATTATGAAGTAATAACATCAGTATCACTAATATACTGATATGTTATTATAAGTATGAAACAACCCTATTTCACCATCTATCCATCCTATGGAAAATGAAATCATCGAGCGTGCGTACGTACGGAATACCGTCTCCGCGCCGTGGTGTAATCTACTTTCCACCACCACCTTACTTGGATGGGTATAATGGTGTAAATAATAACTATATATGATTATTGTAAAGTGATATTGATTCTGAAATAGTATACATACACTCCAATACAATTCCATGATCATGGGAACGATATCATCGCTCGTGCGTACGTAGGAAATACCGTCTCCACGATGTGATGCGACTCGTTCTACATGATCTTCATTGAATAATGATTATATAAATGAATTGAATGAATGAATATGATATATATTACACTAATAAAATTCTGGAAATGAGGTATCTATAACCTAAAGAGAAGAATAAGAATTTATTCGACAAAACACGCATAAGAACAAAAAGTAATAAACACCCTAATAACAAGTTGAAATGAAGTATTACTAATAAGAAGCTAAGAATATGACCATATATGATATCATAACAATAATTATGATTTTTTAATAATTCAATAACATTATTTAAATCATTATAAAGGAGGTTCGGACACTTACGAGGCAAATCGGACCTAAGGTAAGGGAAATATCACAATCTCATTTTTATCCGAGATTGTTTATACTTTGAAATTTAATGGGGTGTATTTTATCATACACATCCATTTTTCCACAATATGTAATATTATTTCCATCCACCTACAATTTTTTAAATCCAATTTTACCCTTCAGTGAGTTTTTATTAAAGGATATGAAAGGAATCTTTTGTCGTTTTTCGTACGAGGTACTTTTTGACTTTTCCGACAAAAGTACGAAGAATGTTTTTTTTAAATTATACGGCATGAATGGATTTTTAAAAAATTATTTCCAAGAAGATTCCTTTACAAGTTTTCAAGTTTATTTTTAATCAACTTCTTTTAGTTTATAATTTTACGACATATTATGAAAGAATAAGTGTTTTTGAAGCAGAAAGGATATTTTCCTCAAGAATGGAGTTCAAGTGTTTTATCAAAATTATTTTCCATCTAAGATAATAAAGGGTTATGTTTTTATCCATATTATTACATTTATTTTATTATGTTGTGATGGAATTATATTTTTATGAATTCCTTTATCTTATATGAATTGTTTTATGATGTCACGATGTTTAAGATTCCCATTTTTATTACATGGGTTATGCTATGATGTATGGTTTTCTGATTTTGTGGCACACATAAGAATGGTATCATTATGAGATGGGTGGGACCTATATCTCCCTCCAATTAATTGGGTAAAGATTTTATATCTCATGAGATAGACATGGCTGGAACGGCAGGTTAAACCGGTTTAGTGAAACAGGACTGAAACGAGGAGTGAACTCGGTTCAGAAGTGGACTTTGTCCACTAAGATAGTCTTGGAAATGAGTCTTGACTAACAAGAAATGATTCTCAATGATTATGTGTGTATGCCACAAAGTTTCATGTTTTAAGTTATGATTATTGGGATTACATTTCACTACTATGATTTATCCCATGTTATGAAATTATGATCTCTTTTGCAGGTTAAGATTTCTAAAAGTTATGTGCTTATGTATATGATGTGATTGATATTTATTTTGTTTACCCTTACTGAGCATTTGAGCTCACCCTTTTGTATGTTTTATTTCCCCAGGTTAGGAAGAATGTTATTAAGTATAATATGCCAAAATGGGACTCTAGATACGATGAAATAAATGGGAGGCAAAATAGATGCTTTATGAACCAGTTGTTTATGCTTTCCAGTTTCTAAAGACACTATACCTATACGGTCCTTTCATGGTTTTGTTATATGTTGTAATAAGTGTGCTTCAATTTTAAATTAATAACAATGTATGTAATGTATGGGTCGTTATAGTGATGTTGCGACTTCATCATCAGAAAGAATTCTAGACCAATAATTTTGTGCATTGATGAAACTAATCAAATATAATTGATCAGATCTATTTGAGTAAGACTAGTAGACTACAATGGTACTTGAAAATGTATATGGGAAAGTGTGATCCAAAAAGCACATGGATTAATATCAATACATCAAACTATAGAGGATAAATTCTTAAATGAATCAAGAAGCCTTTAATTTGGTGTTTGGAGTTGGAAGTCTCTTATAAGATTCTAGAGTTGAATTTTCTTGTGTGTATTCTTGAGTAGGATAGTTTGGATTCAGGTATTACTATGGGATATAGTTTAGACGACCTCCTCTTTGGACGTAGGATAGATACATTGTGATGTTTTATTTACCATTGTAACTAATTATAAGATTATATTGTAGAATATATGTCATGTAGAATAAACAACTTGGTAAAGAGTTAGTCATTGTAAACAACAGTTTAAATCTGAATGTTTCATGAATTTGTATCAAAAAAACTATTCGAGTTAACGATGGGAGAAATAATTAGAGTTGATAGAGTCTTTAACAATATATATAGGTTTAATTTAAAAGGAAAAATTTATACAAATAAAAAATGGATCATTAATTCACCTTTTCCACCTCTCAGTGATATCACACTGATATGGGCACTTCAATTTGTATTAATGGAATATCACCTATGAATGATCTAACAGAATTATAATGATGGAGAAAAAGGCTAAAAAATAGTAGGGTATTCCCATTTTCAATGGTGATAATTATCATGGATAGAATAATGGGTTGATACCTTATCTCTTATCACATAGAGTAGAACATATAGGAATAATTATAGTGGGATATGAAATCTACATTGAGAATGATATTATGAATTTTGAGGATAAGTGGAAATGGGGATGGATAAAAAGACTCAAAATAAAATCTTGATTGATTTATCAAAAAAGGTATACACTAAAGTAATGGGTCTCCAAAATGCGATAGAAATATGAGAAAAAGTGATAAGAAGTTATGAAGGAAATATTAAAGTCAATGAATTTAAGCTACAAATATGGAAAAGAATATTTGAAGATACAAAAATGGGTGGTGATGAAAGTTTTAATGACAACATTAAAAGAGTAAATGATATTATTGTATCGTTAGAGTTTTTTGTGTGACTATTAGTGATTCAACCCTTTTGAGGAATCTTATGAGAATCATTCCATATATATATGAATTAGAATTTTATACACTAGAATACCGGGAGGATCTGTCATTGGATAACCTATATAACATTATCATAGTATAAACAATGAGAAAAATACTATCTTTTAAGAAGAAAAGATATATGATATGGATATTAAATCAATGAATTAAGGTTAAACTATAATTGAAGAGGATCCAAAATATTCTAATTCTATGGATGTGGAAGCTTAAGAGGACTATAATCACATGAGGGACATGTTTATAATAATGTATAACATAGACATAAGAGAAAAATAAAATAAGACACTAAAGTTATACAACTATTATAGATTTTGACATTTTACATATGACTTTCCAATGAATAATCACAATGTCTGCAAATATGTTGAAAAGTATAACTACTTTAAGGAACATTTTTAGAAATACCAAAAGATTACCTATAATGAGAATAAAGAAAATTTAATCAAAGTAAAATTAAAAAAATATAATAAGTAGAGAAATTAATGAATCATATTTATCAAGTAGTGGGAAAAAAGTTGAATTACCTGCTAAAAATCAGATGTGTTTTATGGGTAAAACCAAAATATCTAAAGACACATTTGAAGGTGTAGAATTTAAAGAGAGGACTGAGCTATAATGGTCCTTGAAAGAAAATATAAAATATACTCTTAAGAATAAAATAAAGCTTAGGAAAGTGAAAATAAAACTGGTAAATAAAAATAAAGAATGTGTTATGGAAGAGGAGACACATCTTAATAAGATAAAGGAATATGTGAAGAAGGTTGATAATGAAACTAAAAGCTTCAAAAACATATATTGGGAGGAGAAGATTTAAAAAATATGATATTTCTTTCAGTGAAAAAAATAGGATGATGAAACCTAGGCATGATATGATGATAAATGATCTTGAAGAGATACTAGTTGACAACATGGTAGATTTGTATGAGAAATATTATTTTTTCCATTTAGCTTAAAGGAAGTTTAAGAAGATAAAAAAACTACACCCAAGCTATTGAGATTAAGGGTGAATATTATAAAGTTGCTGAGAAGAAGAATCCACATAAAAGTGTTTATTCTGTATATAATGAAACTAAATGTAAATCTATTATTTATAACAATACAAGACTGAGAAACAATTTTTAATATGGATAAACCAAAAGAAAAAATGAGAATACATCTTCTATTAAGGAATATTAGACTAATTTATCCAAAAGGTTTCCCCCCTAAGTAGAAACACCCACAATCTATGAAAAAATAGTAACAAAAATCTTCATAGAAGAATCATTATCAGTATGGAAGTTAAAGTTTCATACAATACTACTAGTGTTATATAGTGATTTTTCACAAATCTATTTCATACTACTATAACATGTATCTACTAGGAATCATGGATGAATCAAGAGGGATCAATAAAAAAAATGATATTATATTTTGATAAAGAGAGGAATATGACCATGGAAACATCTAAATAATCAACATAGAACATATTTGAATGCCTAATAAATGATTGAGTATGATTTGGTCAAGAAGGTCACAAAGTTGAGAAATGAAGAGTTAACTACCAGGTGAAATTTCACGTAATGTAAATATTAAAATAATATAGTTGGTAAATAAAGAAACTATCACCATTGTATTATGTGAGAAAATAAAACAATTTGATAACAACTAGAAATAATATTTAGTTATTTTTCCTGACCATGTCACAAACCAACCCGGGTGGACCTTGACCTAGTCACTTGGGCTGGTCTATGGCATGTACCAAGGGGAATTCCCGATCCCCAAGGATGGAAACTTATGTAGGGAATCAAATCAAACTCTTGGAAATGATTTAATCCTTAAAGTAACCAACTATGACCAAAATAATAAATAGAAAAAAAGAGGGCACCGAGACCAAAAACTGAACATAGATAAATAATCAGTTAGAACAAATACATGATATAACTAAACTTGTGGAAACAAAAAAAGGAACAGACTGAATACTAATCCACGAAACTATGAACCCCATGTAACCTCTTGGTCTCCACCAACCATTGAACCAAACATGCTCCAAAACAATAGTCTTCCATGAATTTTAACAAATAGCGAAACCTGCAATTGGATTGATAAAATAGGTGTGATCACCGAGATGCTCAGTAGATATGCCAAGATAAATCACAGAATTTATGCTTTTCCTTTCCAAAAATATTACAAGGACACTATTTTTACATACAATTATAAAATTAGGGAATTCTCATTTTAATTAGACAACATAATTTTCCATTTTTAAATCCCAAATCACACCATATACCATTTCTGAAACCAACTACAATTTTATAAATAGAACCCAAAACAAGAAAAACTAGGGTAGTGCTAAAGAAAATTAGTGAACACTAATAGATAGAATCTAATAAAGAAGAATGTAAACACATAATATAAATAATAACCATGGGAAATAATAAACATCCATAGAAAAACCCTTGATGTACTCGGTTCATAACCACCTACTGGCATATGGTGAATCCCAATAGTCTATAAACCACTAATCGCCCTTGCAACAGAACTAGCAGAAAATCCTATATGGCATATATATCTACCTATGAGCACCAACCCACCTAATCAGGGATGGTAGGAAACCATCACTAGATCATCTAAAATATGCCTAGAACCCATGTTGGTAGTAGTAATACTGTGAATGTAGAAGGCCAACACAAATCTGACTCAGCTTGGTTGTCGCTGCTAAACTTGCCTACCCCAAACACATATACTAGTATATGATAAACCCTATGGGAAATCCCACCTATAAATGTTCCCGATAAACATACATATGAATTTCATAAAAACAAGGTGCCAACTGGGACACTATAATATGAAAATGCTAAAAATCTTAGATTAAACATTTTAGTATTTCCAAATGAGCACACAAATTTTCAAAATCACAATATATTCTAGAAATTTAGACAACAACCGACATTGAGTTAGAAGTAAAAAAAGGGCCTTTAACTCACCCTTACCAAATAAATTACCAAATTGTGCTCCCATGCCAAAGGGACTAACAATGAAGAACAAATTTAAAACCATGACCTCCAAAAAAACATGAGGTAATTCATTAAAAAATATCATTAAAACCCTTATTTAGAAATTTCCCAAAGGGCACCAGCAGAGTTTTAAAACTATTCTTCATTTAAAAAAAGGTTTAAAGTGAACATCATTTCCAAGTAACATCTTCATTTGAGGACACATCCATGTGTGCACGTTGTGAACCAAGGGATATGGAAACATCCAATCGAACACCAAAACTCAAGGAGAACATTTGGAATCCATTTTTCAGAAAACCCACCATTTTTCTTTAAAAACAATTCCTACCATTCAACTCATTTAGAAAACATGAAACAACCCCAAAAACACCATAAAACCACTTTTTAAAACAAAAAACCCCAATCCGTAAAATTACTAAATCAAATATGAGAAAAAAAGTTCACAAACCAATTAATTATCATCACAACATCATTAAAGTTATACATTTAATAAAATTCCAAGATTCACTTTAAAAGAAAAATAAAAATTTAAAAAAATACCCTAGGTTCCTTAAACATATGAATTTCACAAAACTTCCCATGTAAACCTATTTTTACTAAATTAATTCAACAAAAAATCATAATAAGAATCTATAAATTTGTATATTAAATGTGAGAATAAAATTTTAGAAAAAATTTAAAACATAGAAGTGCCAAGGATCCTTTCGAAAAAGAAATGTTGGACTCACCACATGAATTCACATAGAAATACCTATCCCGAAATAACTATGAATTTCTAGACACTGGAATGGGAAAAATTCATAGAAAGGCCAACAAACCTCTGTACAATGGTGGAAACATCACTACCAGAAGCAAAAATTCTACACCTCTGGTAAAACTAAAAACACTAGGGGGGACCCCAATAAGAACCCTTTTAAGACGGTGGAACCAAAACACTACCCCCCCTCACGGAACCCAAAAATTCACAAATGATCACCACTAAGACAACCCACAAAAGATCCAATCTCACCTTAAAAAAACTAAATATTTAAGGAACTACGTTAGCTAAGTTAAATGAATAATAAATATTAAACACTTCAGTCCCATTATGGAAACAATAATAATGATGTGTTTCAATACACTCCCTCATAACTCCTGACTGTGTGAGAGCTTCACCCCAAGACCTGAGGTTGGGGATCTGATGGTCGAAGCATCTTATGCCTCATATTCATGAATAAGTATCCCTCGAACATAACTCCTTAGTATGAAATTTCATACATAACATTCCATGGTGACACAAACAACCACAATGATAGATACATTTTAGAGGTATGTGACAAGATGGCTTGAAATATCTGAATCATCCATAATGATGAAACATAAGATAATGATCTAACGACCAGGATTCTAGAATGAACAAGAACTTCATAGAAATAGGTTCCTCTAGCACACCCCACTTACCAGATGTGGAACCCTTCTGAAATCCAATCACCCTTTAACATCACCCCAAATTCAAACAATTGGAAGTCCAATATACCCTAATCTAATGTTGGAATCTCAACAAAACCAAAACACCATGATCATAAACTACCTTTTGAGTTCCCAACAAATCAAAGTCACACTCCACATCCTTCAAAACACAAAAAATACCTCTAACGGACCTCTAGAACCACAAGAGATTGAAAAAAAACCATAAAAACCAAATTTGGGCATGAATCATTTACAAATTTGAGGGTCCTTTCTAGGTGGAATACTCTGAATAGCAAGATGGAAACAGCTGAAACAACTATCTAGGAACTCAAACAAAATTAAATTTAACCAAAATCCTCTTTTAAAATCACAATTTTTAATTTCAATCCAAAAAATAGACTTATCTCAAGGATATTTTTTAAATACCAAATCCAGTTTTCATAAGTCAAATATCCACTTTCAATGGGAAACCAATTTAAAAAACCTTTTCATTTCAAAAACTCACATGTGGTATCTTAAAGACCATCACATGTGCATCCAACCATTTCCACCAATATATCCTGTGAATAAGTTCCCCATATAGTTTTTTTATATACCCACACACATTTGATCCTCTATAAGGAAGGCTAAGAGTAACACCCTTCCCTTTCTACTCAAAACCCAAACATTTACCAAATTTACAATCTGAAGTACTTTCTCATATATAACCAATTTTTTAGATTTCAAAAACATTTTAGAGAAATACTTTTCCATTTCAAAACCGTATTCATTTTCCAAAAAATATAACACAAATCAAAATCAAAATAAAGCACAAATCACAATGAACAACCAGAATAAGGGACTATAAGATATGCATAACCCGATGATATGATTGTGAGCCATTCCCCAAGTAAGAATCAACAATTAGTTGAAGATTAAATAGTGTTCCTAGACTCCACATGGGTCACTAATCCATGAGAAATCAGGTTATAATAATGTTTGGCCTCCATTTTCATTCCTCATTCAAAAATTAGGAGAACGACTCAAAATCATAACTACCCCTGGTAACTCAGGTTTTGTCATGAGTAGTGGTGATCAAGAAAAAATCTGTGACCTACCTCTTGAGCCCTGAAAATCGTAAACTCCATATGAAAAACACCCAAAATATCAAAAACCAACCTCTGATACCATTTCTTTAGGAACCAACCTGGGTCAACCCTGAAGTAGTCACCCGAGCCGGTCTATGGCATGTCCCAAGGGGCGTTCTCGATCCCCCCAGAATGGAAAATAGTTTCAAGCCTAAAAAAAACATGGGAATGATTTAAGACAAAAAGAAACCAAACATGACCCAAAAAATAAATAGAAACAAAAAAGACACGAGGACTAAAAATAGAGCATAGATAAATAAACAGTTGGTCTAAATACATGATATAACTGAACAAGAGGGAAAAAAGGAACAAAATCTAAATTAATTTATGCCACTACAAACCCCCTGTGAATTCTAGGTCACCTAAATTTATTGAACCAACCATGATCCACAATTATCACCTACCAGGAATCCTGAACAAAAGAAGAACCTACAACCGGAATGATAAAATAGGTGTGAGAACTGAGATGATCAGTAGGGATGCCAACATAAACCACTAAATCCATGCTTTTACTTTTAAAATACAGTCCAGGGACACTAGTTTGAAATAAAATTATAAAAGTAGGTTTTTCAAAATTTAATTGAAAAACATCATTTTACCTTTTTTAAACCCAACACAGACAACATACCATTTCGGAAACAAAATAACATTTTATAAATAGTATTGAAAACAAGGAAACCCAGGGCAGTGCTAAAGGATATAGGTTAATAGTATAGGCTGGAAGCTAATACAGAATAAATAAATAATAATTATAAATAATAACCATGGGCGATCCTAAAAAACCATAAAACCCAATGGATGTAGTTGGTTCAGAACCACCTATCATCGTATGCTGAAGCCCCATAGTCTATGACCCACTGATCTTCCTTGTGACAAAACAAGTAAAAAATCCCACTTGGCATCTATATCTACCAGGGGTACCAACCCATCTAATTGGGGCTGGTAAGAAACTATCACTCAATCATCTAAAAGATTCTCAAGAACCCATGGTGGTAATAACAATACAGTGTATGTAAGAGGCCAACACATAAGTGAATCAACTCAGTTGTCACCACTGCACTTTCCTACCCCCAACACGAACACAAGTATACGATAACTCATAAGTAAAATCCCTCTTATAAAGGTTCCCCATATATATTCATAGTCATTTCACAAAAACAATGTGCCAACCAGGATTCTATACTTTGAAAATGTTCAAAAAATTTCATTAAATGTTTTGGGTTTCCAACCGAGCACAGGTATTTTCCAAATCAAGATATTTTCTAGAGATTGTCACAAAACCCGAATTTGAGTTAAAAGTGTGAAACAAGACTTTCACTCAACATTACCAAAAACATTACCAAAGCATGCTCCTAGGACAAATTGTCCAATCATTGAAGAACACATTTAAAAACATGATATAAAAAACACATGAGTTGATGCATTATAAAATCTCATTAAAAACCTTTATTAGAAATTTTCCTAAGAGGGCCAAACTAATTTGAAAATGTTATGTCATTTAAAAAAACAAGGTTTAAAGTGAACATATTTTCCAAGTACCATCTTCCTTTGATGACACATCCATGTGTACACATAATGCACCCATGGATGTGCCAACATCCAATGGCAAACATAATCCCAAGGAAAACATTTGGAAACCATTTTTCATAAAACCCACCATTTTATTTAAAACCAATTCATACAACTCAAATCATTTTGAAAACATGAAATAACACCAAGAACACCATAAAAACCATTTTTAAAACACATAACCCCAAATACATAAAATTACCAAATAAAATACGGAAAATCAAGTTCCCAAACCAAATAATTATAATTATAACATTATAAATGTTATACATTTCATAAAAACCCCAAATTCACTTTACAATAATAATAACAGCTTAAAAAAAATACCCTATGTTCCTTAAACCTAGGAATTTCACAGAAATCACCATGTAAAATATTATTAATAAATAAAATCAACATAGAATCATCATATGCATCTATAAACATGTATAGTAAATGTCAAAATAAAATTTAAGAATAAATTGAAAACAACCAGGTTCCAATGATCATTTCTAAAAAGAAAAGTTTGATTCCCATAACTCAAACTAAGTCTAGATAGAATGAGACTCCAAGGAGAGGATGATTAGGGCCTAAAGAATGATCTTCATGCCTTATCCACAAGAAAAATGAACCACATTAGCCAAAACAAGCCCTAGAATTACTTTAAGGAATGAAACCCCAAAGTAAAACCAATAAATGAAAAGGGAAAGAGAAATAGGAGGGAAAATCACCAGAAAACCATAAAAACATACCATATATCCGAAGGAGAAGAAACCCCAGATGATTTGAAGAAAATGAGGAGGGTTAGGGAGGAACCCATAGTTCAAAAAAATGATAGGGATGAGGAGGATCCCAAGATAGGGACAAAATGGGAGAATGGGAAAATAGAAATAGGTTTTTTAATGGCATGTAATGTTCACATGGTTTGGCTATATAGTCTGCTAAACCATTCAGTATCTATGTAGAGATATCTGCACAGAAAATAAAAGGTGTATGTTTACCTGGGAATTACCACATGGTCATACACAAGCCATGGAGTCATTACTATCCCATTGGATTAGTCACATGTACATGCCGCACAGTTATCACTAACTTTGCATTAACTATTCACCCCTGGAAAACATCCTAAAACCTGAAAAACTCATAATTTACACTGATTCTCAACCCAATCCTCGACCAAACAATCCAAGTCTAAGGAAAGGTTAAAATAAAATAGTATATGAGGTAATTACCTAAGATATTATATGATAATTCTAACATCTAGAGATTAAAACATGAATAATATGTCTAAAGTAAAAAAAAAATCATCTAATACTACAAATTAATTTACATCAACCATAGAAGTTTAATCTAATTAGAAAAGATTAATCACACCTTTTATGGAATCTAATTTAAGAAGTCTATATTGAGTGGAATTCCTCAACATGAATGTTACTTCTAATAAATCAAGAGGTACATCTTTATTACATTATATATTAATATATTTATACTAACATGAATCTAATATAATGAGATGGATGCATCCATTGAGGAGGAGAATTGATGAGATAAATCAATTAAATCTTCACTATATGATTAATGTGAACTTCTAAACAATATTACAAAATTGGAAGTTGAGGTTTTAAAATCACACTTTCATCCCATGGTCTTAATTTTATTTACCATATAAATTAAAGTGGAGTTATTGGTTTATGAAATCATAAAATAAAGGGGGAGTTATGTATTTTTTACTTGAACATTCTAATGTATTTGTATAAGCATATGAGAAATTTATCATTTCATTGATAAATCTGATTATTTCCAACCCTTATGTGATAATTGATATTTTTTTAGAATTATTTAATATGAATTGTATTTTATGGATATCTTATACATCCTTTTTTTTATCTCTCTGGTTTTCAATATTGGGTTATCCCAAATGGAGTTACAGTTGATTTACTAAAAGCTCATTGATAAGAAAACTAAGTGAAATAACTCTTATATTATAAGTGATCATCAAAATTTCATATAAAAGAGATGATAATGATTTTGAGATGAAATATGTGTTTATTAGACCCCATTTACCCTTTTCATATTTAATTTTAATAATGGGTAGAAATTTATCAAAACATATTGACTTCAATTATATGTGTTGATATTGACACTAAAATAGGATGGGGACATTGTTGATACTAGGTTTCATTAGTCATAAATATGTTAATATGTTTTATTAGATGAAGTTTTGATGATAGTAAAATCATTATAGACATCCAAGATCAACTCTCCATGTTACCAACTCTTACAATTATTTAAGTTGGTCTAAATGACAAAAACATTTGTCAATGATGATAGATTTTTCAAAACAAGTGAATGGCCTTGAAAAATAATATTTTCATAAATAATCAATTTTAGTAATGGTTGGATTATTATATATGATATATTGTTCTTGAGTTTTAATTCTATACATAGATATGTTTTAGTGTCATATTTAATACTGGCCTTATTAAAAATTAGGACAACCGTACAAGCCCCAAAGGCTATCCCACAACCACATTTTGGGGGACCTAAGGGTAAATAACCATGGGAGATCCTTGCAAAGGAGGCTACATGGAATCTAATATATGGTAGGTCCCATGCATAATCCTACCTAGGGTAATGACCATGAATAAGGTGCATATGGTCTACATTGAGCTTGTAATGTGTCAGTGGGCCTATGTTGGTGAGGCACGACCCGTGTAGCATGTGGTTCAAGTTTGACGAGTGTTGATCCCTTGGATCCAAATCATGAGTGTTTCAGCATGGGATTTATAATAAAGTGGTGAGAATAATGGTGAATTTTTTTGATGTGTGATATTGGGAATCCATGAACTATTCACCCATATATTAGTAATTCAGAAATAATGTGAGGTGTTTGATCGCACTAATCTCTGTCGTCTAATGTTTTTTTCACTGATCATATTAAAATATGTTGTCTTTTATACCTTCATCAATTAAAGTTTTTTCATGTGAAATATATATTATAAACATATTTTATAATCATATATAGGTATTGAGACATGTTTTTTCAAACCGAACACCTGCATATAATCGATGCCTTTAATGAATGAAATTGTCTAGAAGCTATCATATGAAGTTATTTCCATAACAAGAGACAGTGAATTAATATTTAATAATAACCAGTGATGATTTCATGATTCTCTTATGTGATTATCATAAGATCATTCAACATAATGGTGTTGATCAATATGCCATTATGAGAACTTGCGTTATTTCATGATGAAATGAAAATAATCACCGAAATCATCACGTAAAGATGAATGTATCTTTAAGTAAAAGATAATAAAGTCTTTTACATGAATAATCATTGGAATATTTTGATTTTATTAAGATTATTCCCATTGTGGTATTGCATGATCAATGAAGTGATCATTGAATGTAGTCACACAGATCGCACGGTCACTCCAACGATCAGATGATCCCTCATTTCTATATAGATAAGTAGAGAGTTTTGGCATTCATGAGTTCTTGAAATCCTAATAAATTAAAATTATTCTAGACATAGCATGAAATGAGGTGGATCGACATTGTATCCTCCGATATAAAAAGATACGTGGATCGTAGGATTGAAATATAGAGGTAGATGCCCAATTACAAGAGGGGTTGAATTGTAGGTTTGAAAACATTGTTTTTATCCTTAAGAAAATCTATGTTTATCAAAGTTAAACAAGATGAATTCAAAAATCCTATTTTGTTATTAAGAAAGAAACAAAATTTCATAGGATTCAGAAATATGGATCTGAAAAAGAATCATAAGAAAAGTTTAAATAGGTAATGATTCTACCTTAAATCATAGAGAATCTTATTTATCAGAGTATACAAGTATAAACAATAATAAGAAAGTTATAATTTATTTCTATAAAAAATTCAGAGGAAATAAAATTGTAAAAAGAAAAAGTTAACCAGTAAGTATTATTTTAACCCAAATAGAAGGGTATCCAAGAACCTTGGAAAAAGGTCCCTTGATTTATACTTCCAAGAAAATATGTCTTACCCACACTAGGGTAAGCCCTAGATAAGAATATCAGAGTCTCTCTTGTTATCCCCGCAAGACCTCGAACATTAAATTAGTTGAAACCTCTATCTTCCTATCCCTAGAATCCCTTAAACACAAATGTATTTGGCACCTCTATCTTATTATCCCCAGAAGTCATTGATTGATCAGCCAATCTGAATCGCACAATGTAGTCTGAACAAGTTGTTCACAAAAGAACAAGATGGTCACAGATCTCAAAAGGAATGAGAATTTCTCTCTGTAGAAATCACTTCATATCATTTTTCAATATATAAACACATTTAAAATTCAGAGGGACCTATATATGTGTCACTCAACCAAGATTTAGTCAGAAATAGATTTTATGACATTGTTTCACTACAACATAATCATGTGTAAGGAATTATATCATAAAAAGTATTCTTATTTTTATGAAACTTATGTAAAATAGGTTCTGAAAATGTGAAATGTTTCTTTAAGGAATGGGGGAAACTGTAAGAAATGAATTTAATAACATTCTTAAGGAATTGAAAATTAGAGTCTAAAAAATATAAAAAATCAGATTCTTGAATAATGAATATTCAGATTCTGAATTCTAGAGAATCTAAAATGGATATTTCAAAGCTTGGAAAAAATGACTCTTTAGAGTCTGATTTCTATATAATTCAGTGTCTGAATTTCAGCTAATTGAGTGTCTTAATTTTAGAGAATTTAGAGACTAAATTTCATAAAATTCTGATTCTAAATATCATATATTTCAGACTCTGAATTTCAGATAATTAAAAGTCTGAATTTTTGAGAATTTGGCGTCTAAATTTTAGAGAATTTGGAGTTTATGTTTCCGAGAATGTAGAGTCTGAATTTCTGAAAATTCATAGATTGAATTTTAGAGAATATGATGTCTGAATTAGAATTCAGATTATGAATTTCAGAGAATTTAGAGTCTGAATTTTAGAGAATTTTGTGTTTGAATTATAGTTAATTTAAATTCTAAATTCTAATAATTTTAGAGTGTGAAATCTGATGAATTAGGAGTCTCAATTTTGATGAATTTAGAGTATATGAATTTGTAAGATTAAATGTTTACTAAGGATATAATATTTTTCATTAATTAAAATATGGAAAAAATGGTTTAGAAAAACATTAATCATATAATATAAAATATTATTTAAGGATTAATCAAATTGACTTTTTTATAGAAATAAAATTTTCATTAAGAAAATTATTCTTAGAGAAATATAATTTTCCTTAAGAAAATTTGTTTTTGATTTTAAAAATATAAAGGAAGGAAAAAGTCATAAGGATACTTATTGACTCAAAAATCTATCCCTTTTTCAAAAGTACAAAAAACCTTTCGAAAATTAATATAAGGAAAAAGGTTTTCACTTTTTTAACATTAAAAGAAATACTTATCTCCCTATAATTATGATCCATGATGAAAACCACTAACTCCCCCTTTGATTTTGAAAACCCTAAGGATTTTATTCTTGTATTTATTATATAATTTATATATTCATGCTTAAGATGGTCTTCATTGTGTAATTTCCTCCTTACTTAATCTCCAATTTACTTAGGGAATTCTCATCTTGTAACATGAAATTGATTTGATTATTCTTTTCACCCCCTTTGTGATTTTCAAAAAATAATAGAAGGATGAAAAAATTGTACCTGAAAGGTTAGGAATATAAAAGATAAAACAATTTAAAGATAAAAAATTTTCATTATGTTATGAAAATTTTGTTACAAGGAAAAATACCACAAATGATCAGAGTTTAAGAAATATATCGTCCTTATTTTCCTTCGGCATTAAATTTTTCAAGGTTTCCTTTAGCTTCTTCAACTCTTTATAATCATATTCAAGCTTCTTGAAGAAGCTGATCCTGATCTATGATTTTTTTTCATGAACATTTATTACTTCTTTTGAGATGTAAGAATTTCAACTTGAGACTTTACCATGTCTTCTTTCTATTTGAATTTATCTTCCAACACTTCCCTGAGTTCTCTTTCCCTTTTCAAATATAGAGAAACTAAATTTATCTTTCCTTTCAGGTCTCTATCTTCATGAATTCAGGAAACTTTCCCTAGCTTCCTATTTTATGAAATTGTTTTTTGTAAGGTTGTTTATTGTTTCATATGGATTTTCAAAAGAATCATTTACTAAATCAAGTAAACCATCCATGATTCTCATATCATCGATCACTGATTTAGAATGTTTGGTTATTTCCTTACATGATATCATATGAGCATCATAATCAATGTGAAATGTTTTTAACTCATCTTCATGTTTGATAAACATTTCTATGATAATTTTTATAGTATTTGACTTATTATTTATTGATTTTTGAACAGTTGTCACTTGGAATAAATAATTTGGAATAAGACAATGGTATTTACTAGCTTCTTCAAAGATTAAACAACAAAATCTTTTATCATGGAAGGTAAAGATTCCAAAGCAGATTATTTTGATGGTGAGGGAAGATTATATTGTTTTTATACTTTTCTATTAGATGTTCCAACAACATCATTATTATATTTTTCAACTAGATATTTCCTTGTTTAATCAACTACCACTTGATTTCCTTTTTCAAATTTAGTTTTTTGATTCAACTTGGGAAGCTCGAATCGACAACTGGTCATAAGGACTTTCTTTGTCAAGATATTGTTCCACCATTTTTATTACATCTTCACATTCCACTTCCTCCTCCTATTCTTATTATTATTCTTCTTTTTGTACTTCTTCTTCAACAATATGTTTTTGAATTGAAACTTACTTTCCTGGAGTTTATATTTGAATTGACTCTTTCAAGAAGGATTTTGGTACCAATATTTGTTCTGATTCTTTCTCAGTACCATTAATAATGGTTTAAACAATCTCTGCTTTTGAAATCTTATTCTTTAACTTCTTCTCTTTTTCTTGCTTCTCAATATCTTCAGCTTCTTGGATCTTCAAGGCCTTAGCCTCAGAAGGGTCTAATAAAAAAGTTTCATCTCCCTCATTCTTTTTCTTTTTCTCTCTCAACTTATCTACCACATTATCAAAAAATGTATTTTTTTATCTTAGGTAGAGAAGATACTGATTCTAGTACTAGTTATTTTTTCCTTTGATTCTGATTCTTTTCTTTTCATTGGGGGTTTAAAAATAATCTTTTACTACATATATTTTATTGTTGATAGATGGAACCTCACTTTCAGGAAGAACATTGAACTCTGCTGACTTAATACTGAGACCAATATTTATTCTCTTTATAGTATCATCACCCAATAACATAATCTTGAAAACTTATGTTTTTTAATTGTAAGGAATTTTAAATGATTCTAAATAAAGGAAAATAATCTTGGAAAACATTTCTAGATATATAATGTCCTCTGACATGAGGGTTAAATTCTTGATTTTTCTGATCATCAGAAGGATGTACTTCACCATATTTTTCATCCATATATTCATCAGAAAATCTATCATGAAGATATCCCATTTTTCAGGATAATCCTTGTCTCCTTTGCTTGGAATGGGAAAACCTTTCATCCATAGATCTTACAATCTCTAGTTGGTTGAAATATAATTGATATTTTATCACATAACTCCTTTAAGACCAAGGAATTTAATTTCTGTAACCTTATCAAAACTGCCTTCCTTGTCTTTCAACATGGGAGAAAGAAATATAACATCTCTTTCATAATTTATATCCAATATACTAGTATCCTTGTTGAAAGATAAAGAACATATATTACCATATCTCTTGAAATAAAACATATCTCTTCCTCCTTGATCATAGAAACTAACTAAAACAAATAATTCTTTAAGGGGATCAGAATAAACTACATCCAGATAATTTTCCTTGGCAACACAATAAAATTCCCATCCATTATTCTTAATGATTTTATCAATCAGAGATTCATACTTAATAACAAAATTTGGGTACACCAACCTTTCCTAATAAACTATCTAATATTTATGTTTATTCTTTGAGGTCATCTTGTTTTGTGAGGAAACATCAATAGAAATTCAGAATGTATGGAAACTTATAAAAAATGAATGGATGATTTGAATAGTGGTAGAGATTTGGAGAAAAAAAAGTGGAATAACCGATGTGGGATGAGAATGTGGGGGCCATAATATATGCATTGTGGTGATGGTCCATTTTACCAAATCTATATAATGGTTGATATTATCTCGATCTGATATGATAGTTGATATAAATGATGAAGAAGTATGTTGAATGTTCTATACTTTTGATGTTTTAATGAAAAATATGATTTAAGGAAACTAAATCTGATAATGTTTTCCTTAAAACAAGATATAAATACCAACAAATATAAATTCAATTACAAATATTTATGTATAGAAATATACCTTCCCAAATTCTCATTACAAATTATTAATATTTATAAGGTTCTTATAGAAGAACATATGTTCTTGAAAGTTTTATTATGGATAAAAAATTTTAGGTTCTCAAAAAAAAATTAAAGAAAATTATAGGTTCCAAAATTTTTAATTAATGATACAAAAAATATCAAACAAATATACTCCCATATGAAAAGGATTTTATTAATTAAGGAGATAGGTTTTAATAAAAAGTCAATATGGATGATTAATTTATGGTTATCATTCCTTTATTTTTTTAATGTATTAAAATCTATCGAAGTGTAAAGATTTTTTAAATATTCCAGAAAGATAATCTTGCATTCCGCTAAACTAATGAATTATTTCTCATTTAAAAAAAACATTTCAAATTAAAGATTTTCCAAGAAGAACAATGTTACCTATACCAAAAATTTCTCCCTGATCATTTTCTATTAAAGTTAATTTTCCTTCTTTTGTCTTGATTATATTTTCAAATAACTTTTTATTACCAGTCATTGGCCAGGAACATCCATTAACTATGTACCATGTATTATTATTGGTACGTTGTTTATTTTCCTGCAAATAAAAATGTTAGACTTTGAAAATCCGAACATGTTATGATCTTGAAATTCTAGAAAGTAAAATCATAGATATCTATATTTTCTCAGAAAAATAAGCATTATAAAAATCTAAATATTGGGTTTTATTTAAAGAAACAATTATCCTCCAATGTCCACTATATTAACACTTATTGAATTAGGGATATCTTTTGTGGAAAATAGTTGTTACTGAAAATAGGTTTTGAGAGAGTATAACCAAATCAATAATTATTCCTATAAGGAATAATTTTTGAAAACATTTTATCAAATTATTTCCTTCAAGAATAAAAATATGATAAATGTTTATATGAGGAAAATATTTCAGAATTTAGTCTAATGTCTAAATTCTTATCCTTATAGTCATTAATCTTAGATATTGAGTTATTATCTTAAAAAAATTATTCGAAATAACATTTTCAAGATCCGTAGAAAGATTATTCATCTCAGAATTACCATCCTTAATATTTTAATAAATATACTCACAATCAAGAGTTTTCTGATTAATGTATTTAATAATATCTGATACTTATTTAGTTAAAAAAATTCCAGAATTTGATTTCTCTAACTTCTTTTTTATCTTACAATTCTCATTTTCATGTAATTTAGAAAATTATAGACTTCTACAAATGAAGGTAAAGTATTCTCTTTTGATGAAGAAAATTATTCATCTGATGATTCCTAATATTATTCCTTAGGAAAATGTTCATTTAAAGAAATATTGGTTAAGGATTCACAATTTTGTACCTTATAAATTATACAATGATTTAAAATAGGTAATTTGGTAATAAGATTGATATTATTATTACTAGAAGATTTGTATTTTGAAGATTCATCTAAAGAGTCACCACCACAGGAACTCCAGGTTTCATTAGCCTTTAAAACATTCTAAACCTTATATTTGTAGTACCAATTTATTTTTCTTTCAGAATGATAATAATTTATGTCTTTTATCTTGAGCATTGGATAATCAGGTCTGATATGACCAACCCTTTTAAATTCTAAAAAAGTCACTTTAGAATGATTATTTTTTTTCTATCTTTTTTCTAATATCTATACTGAAAATATTTATTTACCACCATCTTGTTCATACATCGAGAATGATTATATACTTCATTCTTAGACTGATCACTGTAACATAATTCAGATATAAAAACAAGTTTATGATCTTTAGAATTAGTTACCATTTCCAATGTCTTAGATTTAGATGTAGTAGTAAAAGAAATTCTACCATTACCATTTTTCTTCTTATTAAGATCAACATATTTCTTCATTATTGTTTCATTCAGAAGAATAGTTTCATATAACTCATCAAGGGAAATGATAAATAATTTCTTATTTTCATCAACATATTTCTTTTTAGATTCCCACTTATTTGGCATAATATCTATTATTTTTTCCAAAATAACTTCATCATCAGGTCTTTTCTCTCCCATAGATTGAAGATTGTTGACTATTATCATAAATCATTGTTTCACTTTTCAAACATGTTCTCTATAAGGAATCATAAAACCATGATATTTATCTCTTAACATAGCTCCTCTAGTTTCTATCACATTTTAGGTTCCATAGTGTATACCTTCAAGATTCATCCAAATACTGTTGGATGCTTCATATGAGGATATTTGACAGTAGATATTCCTAGTCATCAAACATAAAAGAGTATTATTTACCTTTTTGTTTAGTTGATATTATGGTTTCTCCTGATTTGTGAAGGTTCTAATTTTATTGTTAGTAATCTTGTATTCACCAGTGAGAATGACAAAATTATCCACTCCAGTGTTTATAAAAAATGTATTCATCTTATCTCTCAACTACTCATAATCATTACCATAAAAAACTTGGTGGTCTGGTTGGATTCATATAATCTATAGAACCAACATTTATACCTTCTGATATATTTGAAAAATTCTTTTATACAAAAATTATTAGTAACAATATATTTTAGAAAGAAAATATTTAAGAAAAACTTGAATAAGAAAACTTGAGAAATAAAAAGTTGATCAAGAAAAAATAGAGCATAAAAACCTATATAGAAGTATAAGTATTTCATAGAATTACTCATATACCAATTGTAGGATTGAAATATAGATATATATTCTCAAATAAAAGAGGGAGTGAATTGTAGGTTTAAAAACATTTATTATTAACATTAAGATCATCTATTTTTAACAAAGTTAAACAAGATGAATTCATAAACCCTCATTAGTTATTAATAAAGAAACAATCTTCCTTAGGATCTGGAAATATTGATCCCAAAAATAAAATTTAGAAAACTTTACTTAGGGAAATATTCTTCCTTAAAGCATATAAAATCTTATTTATCATAGTATACAAGTATAAGAAAGTATAAGAAAGTTATAATTTATTTCTCTAACCAAACGCTACAGAAATAAAACTTTTAACAATATCAAGAAATCCATTAATAAATATTTTAACCCAAAGAGAAGGTTATACAACATACTTAGATAAAAATACCTTGATTTATACTTTCAAAAAATTCTATCTTACCAACACTAGGGTAATCCCTTGAGAAGAATATCGATGTTTGTCTTATTATCCTTGAAATCCCTCGATCATTAAGGTTGTTAGAACCTCTATATTCCTATCTTAGTAATCCCTTGAACATTAAGGTAATGGGAACCTCTGTCCTCTTATATATAGAATCCCTTGATTGATTAGCCAATTGGAATCACACTAGTCCGCCTGAACAATTTGTACACAGCAGAACAATATATTCATATATCACATAAATAATAATAATTTATCTCTCTAGAAAACACTTCACAACATTTCTCAATATATCAATGCATTCTTGAACTCTTGAAATGGATAGGGTATTTCTAAAAAAAATATCAACAATCATCTCCTCCTCCAATGGTCATTTTTTCCCTTGAATTTCAGAGGGACCTGTACACGTGTCACTCAGTCAACGGTTAGATAGAAACAAATTGTACAACATCATTTTATTTTAACACAATAATTTTTAAGGAATTATAACATATAAAAATTATTCTTAAGATTAAGAATCTCAAGTAAACTAGCATTCAATAATGTGAAATGATTCTTTAAGGAAATAGGGGAACTATATGAAAAGTAATTAATTGAATTCTTAAAGAATATAGAATCTATGTCTTAAAAATATGACCAATTGGATTATGGAATAATTAATATTCAAATTATAAATTTATAAATAATCCAGAATTGAGAATTTGATGATGGTAAAAAACGAGAGTTCAGAGTCTGATTTTTATATAAATCAGTGTCTGAATTTCAGAGAATTCGAAGTCTAAATATCAGTGAAGTTAGAGTCTGAATTTCATGGAATTTAGAGTCTAAATTTCAGAGAATTGGAATGTAAATTTTAGATAATTTTAAGACTAAATTTTATTGAATTTTGAGTCTGAATTTTAGAGAATTCAAGGTCTGACTTTTGGAGAAATTAGATTCTGAATTTCAGAAAATTAGGAGTCAGAATTTCAGATAATTCAGTGTCTGAATTTCATAGAATTTTGGGTCAAAATTATGATGAATTCAATGTCTGAATTATGATGAATTTAGAGTTTAAATTCTGATTAATTAATAGTTTTAATTCTGATGAATTGGTTGTCTAAATTCTGATGAATTCAAATCCTGAATACGGTTGAATTTGGATTCTACAAAACTATGAGATTCAATGTTTGGTAAGGATCCAATATTTTGTATTAAGAAAAATATGGTCAAAAAAATATTAAGAAAACATTAATCATATCATATAAAATCATATTTAAGGATTAATATAATATATTTCTATAGAGAAAGAAAATTTTCCTTATTAAAATTATTTTTAGAGAAAGACAATTTTCTATAAGAAAATGTGTTTGTGGTTTTCAAATCATAAAGGAATGGAAAGGATATAAGGATAATTATTTACTCAACATGGATGGAGTAACAGTTGTTGTTATTGAGAATGTTGTGATAGATATCAAATTAGATTTATTGTATGAACCATACAAGCAATAGAAAGTGATCATCCACATGAATCATTCACATGAAATAAGAATTGTATTATATGATTCAATCACATGAATCCATATCATTAATCACATATTTCTTATGTGTAGGAGACACCCACAGACATATATGTTGTCTCGTAAAGGAACATGGGGATACAAAATTGGGTATTTTGTTGGTGAATCACCTTTATGAAATGTTTTCAGAATGTGATTTTTCGAAACAAGAGGCACATTTCCATTTTCATGTCATTTTTAAAATATTTTCTATAGATCTAAAGAAGATGAATGTTATTACCTCTTAGAAAACACTAAATAATATTTTTGATATATGAAATTTCATTATCTTATAAAAACACTACCAATGATTTTTTTTATGATTTATCACTTCTTACCCCATCAATGAGAACCTTTAAAATAAACCATGTAAATTTAAAATATATTAGTGATAAATAGAAATCCTTATAAATACTCATGGTTCTCCTTCTATTAGGACTTATCATAATTTTATTGAAATAATCATATTGGTATGTATTCTACTATGGTGCATCCAGATCTGTGTTGGGTTTTGTTCTCATGTAAGGATATCACATGGTTTCTTATGTCTTATGACAGTTAATGGTGCTATAGAAAAACTACCCAACACATTTTTTGGAATAATCTATCATAGTCCATGCTTTGAAGGCCTAAAATATTTATCTTTTTGGTGAACATTTTATCACTATTACATAATATAAGAGTTTGATATACATTTTCTCAGAAAAAGACATGAACCTAAGGTAATGAATATGGATGATATATCTTAAAATGGTTGACATCGACATGATGTATACATCATGTAAAGGAAATTTTGTAGTGTATTCATTAACTAGGAATTTATATAATCAAATGGATATAGAAGATTCATATCAGTGGTATCTATTGTCTGTTATAGTGGATATTAATCTAGAAAATGCTAAGTTGTGTAATATTGTAACTCTCCTCAATGTTAAATTTGTTTGTGATTCAGTTTAATATGTTAGAGATGCACAAACATTTGATCCTGAATGTTTTACATTTAGGTAAAAACTCATTGGTGGGGAGACCATTGAGGTGTTGAAGCTAAATAGAAAATATCTGTAGTGTATTAGAGATCAAATAATAGTTTCTATAACCAACAATGAAAAGGTTATTAATTTCTATCACCAGTTGAGATGTGTTGTTTATCAAAGAATAAAAATGACTTATAAAGTGTTTAGAGTGCAGTTTTGATAGGAATATATGAAAATGGTAGTGGAAGAGTTTGTTTTGGGATGCCTCGTATATCTTTAGGTTAAATAAGAAGACAAAATACTAGCTGTTATAATACAAAAGTTACATATAACATGTGGAAATTGGAGAAACTAGCCATGATTTTTCTGATAGTTCTACCAAGAATGGTTAGGAAGCATGATTCTATATTGTTGATTATGAATCATCTCACAAGTTCATCTCACTTAATCCTTATTTTTAATACCAATACAATGGAAGACTTTTCAAAACAATCCCTTCAGGAAATATTAAATATAAACAGTATTCTAGTACAAATTTTATATGACTGATACCCTAAGATTACGTCTCATTTTTCTTGAATCCTTATATCATTCCCATGGAACCTAGTTGAATTTGAGAATAGTTTATCATCCTCATGAATATGGACAATTTTAATGGATGATCCAAATATTGAGTTCATTTTTATGTCTTCTATTATGGATTTTAGATTCTCATGTGAAGAGAAAATGTTGATAGTTGAGTTCTTATTAAATAACATTTTTTAGGCCTCGATACATATGGCTCCTATTGAAGCATTGTATGTTCGTCCTTACCATTCACCACTTTTTTTCAAGGGAATAGGTGAAAATTCACTTATCAGGCCCATTCTTGTTCAAGAAACATTGGAAAAGATTCTATGGATATGAAAGAGAATTTTCACAGATAAAAATCATTATAAATCATATACGGGACACTATTGTACTCTATTTTCATTTGAGGTGAGTGATAATGTGTTTTGGAGAATCTCTCCAAGGAATGTGCATCATCATTATAGTAAGAATGTAAAATTCTCTCTTGGTATAGTGTAAATTCATAGATACAATAATGGGTTGGTGAATTGGTATATTAGTTATCACTATCCCCAAAGTCTAGTTTTTTGCATAACTTGTTTCATGTATGTCAATTGAGTAAGTACCAGTCTAGTCTCAACTATGTGATTTAATGGGATCATGCTGATATTGAATTATATTCTATATTGATTCATTTTATGGGCTAGATTTTGGATAGGAAAGAGAATATCATTCATGGTAAAATAATCAGTATAGTATGGATTTTATGGAAGCATGGTTAATTTCAAGATGAAACATGGGCACATGAAAAGGAAATGTTTGAGTAGTGGCTAGAACACTTCTAGAATGAAAATTATTTTTTAATTTTTGAGAATCTAAATACCAATGGTGTAAATAATGTAACATCCCTAATTTTAGGTACTTGAATCTTAATTTGTATAATTTAATCTTATACAAGACTTGTGTTAATTTAAAGGATTTTTTGGATGGTTTTGGTTTTTTTTATATGGGTACAGTTTAATAATAGTTAGTAAAAACCATGTACCATCTCTAGAAAACCACAAAAAATTTTCTCAGAGTCATTAGGGATTGGAGGGGGGCATAGGTGGTTTTTTCCAAAACATGAAAGTAACCAAGGGGAAGTGTGAAAATTGAAATATAGGGAAAATCACAAATGGTGCATGTATTATATTACCATGTGATCCAATTGTGTGAGGTGTTTTCATGAGGAAGTATCACCACACCGTTACTTCACTGTTTGAGAAATTGTGTGGCCTAACCTTGAAATTGGTATTAATTAATTAAAAAAATAGATTTTTACCCTATTTTAGGCCCTGAAACCCTCATTCTATTCTTATTCTCATAAAGTATCAAAATACACTCCATCCAAAGGATAATTTGATATTTCAATTTGTTCTATAGTGGTATTTTATTAAATCAATTTGTGTTATAGATTTAGATTCATCGGTAAGTCATGGTTTTGATATCCCTCCTTAGATCCTTATGTTTAATCTCACCTATATTATGAGATCTATTCCTATATTGACAGATATATATTCCTTTTTAAACATCCTTATGATATCTTATTGAATCAATTAAAAGGAATAAGATTAAATGTTGGATCTAGAATATCTTACAGTTGTTCTTGTTTTTCTCCAATCATTGTGGGTTATGTGTATTCCCTCTCATTTTTATTTTTTCTAGAACATGAAGGCTTAGTTTTTGTTAAATTATTTGATTGGAGTTGTTATTAAAGGATTTTGTGATTCTTAATCGAAACACCATTTGGTTATGGATTTGGAAATTTTGTTAAAATTGATTGATTTTGGAAAAAGAAATTGTTTATAATTTTACAAGTGATGATTTTAAAATTATGGAATGTTTTTTATGCACATGAAGTGTTTGATAAAAAATTCATGAAATATAGGTTTTTTGTGAATGGTTTTGGCATAAAGTTTGGGATATATGGCTTGTGTGAGTTCATTTCTTTCAACATGTACCTATATAAGGGGAATGTTCCTTTGGGGTAACTGGATATGACCTAAAATATGGGATCTGTTCCATTAGGGAACAAATAAATTAGAAACCTAGTGATGACTTGGTGGAATGATGGGAGACCATTCCAGAGTATAGAACTATCACTTTTAATGCATGGGTGTGTGTATGTAGACATGTGTATGCCATATAAGTGAAATATTATTCAAAGGTTTTGTAATTTCATTCCACAGAATATTTTTGTGGTTTTAATATAAACTATTTTAAATGATTTTAATTTTTATATATATTGTTCTAACAGGTTATTGTCCTCATGTCATGTGTTGGTAAGTCTTTAGGGAAGTCCTATTGAAATTATACTCACCCATTTCTTAGGAACTACATTGCATTTTCAAATGTCATTTATTTTTACATTTTAAAGAGAATGGTATTTTAATTATCTAGTGATGTATCTTGATACCTCAAGCATTGAAAGTGGAGATAGAGGTTAATGGTTGATGGATGCGGTATTTTATTTGTTTCGGTCATATTGTCCCTTCGGTCTTGTTAATGGTTTTTAATTTTTCTATTGTCACTATGATATTTTTGGTTATTTGGATTTTATATGAGATTAAATGATTTTTTTCCGGGATCATATAGTTTTTATTGTTTTTTATGATTTATTGTTAATAGTTTTTTTTTGTATTTAAGTGGAAATCATCCCTCAAAATTTTTCTGAGCCTTGGTATTTATTACATCATTTGGTGTCTTGGATATTTCACCTAAGGCTAGTAACACCATTTTCTATTCCCAAGACAATGGTTGTGGGGTGGGATATTATAGGTGGCCTCTCACCACTATGGTTATTATTGAAGAAACATTGATTGAATAGGGGTTTATTAGTTAATTCATCTGACTAAGAATATTATTTACTAACATGGGATTCCACCATTGATTTAATACATGTCTATGAAACTCTTCCTGAAACAATATTTGTAGATGCCAATTAATTACATCACTCATTCCATTATAAAGGAAAATAACTTATAGTTAGAGGGATGAATGTAGTGGAAATGTTGGATGTTATTATTCCATCCTCATACTAGACAATATGGGTATCTTATTCAAATCACATAAAGGAATGAAAATCTATATATTATTGTTAGATATGTGATGATGCTCTGTGATTTGAGGATATAATGGGTGGAACTCGTGGTTTAGAGCCCAATGGGGGTACTCATGGTTTATATTCTAATGGGTACATTTAGGATTAGAATCCAATGGGTAAACATATTTTTAGTATCCAATGGGTAAACACATAGTTTATAATATAATGGGTGTAATAATGGTTTGTATTTGAGTGGGTATTCTCACGTTTTTGTGTCCAATGGGGACACTCTTGATTTAGAGTCTTGCCAAGAAACTCTATGGAATGAAGCATATTATATTACAATTATATGGTGTTTGAAACTATACTAAAATGTGATCAAGTTATAGAGAATATTGTCTCTAAAAGTGGTGATGGGACAGTTGTAACGTTAGTATTTATCATTAAAGAGATGACTTATGTTAGGATTTAACATAGATATATTTTTATAATATAAGGTCATCTGACAGGACCAGTACATGTTTTTTTGAAAAGGTTGAGGTTCAAGCCATATTTATTGAACCAAAAAGAGACATCGTCTTTAAAAAATGGGAGAAGACGAAACCCATTACTTGAAAAGGGCATAAAATTCTGAATAAAAAGGACACGAAGACCTACCCAAGGATCAACAAGTCAAAATGGAAGAAAACCTCAAAACAAACATCAGAAAGAATGTCGTCACCCCCCTGAAAGACCATGATATGTGAGTTTCGACGAAGGATATTACTCGCCCCCTTCTAAGAAGTTGTGTCATTCTAGAAACACAACATGGTAGAGCACCCCTCCAACCTACACCGAGGTGCGGATGGAAGACCAGATGATAGGTACCAGCAAACCAGTCTCTCTTTAGAGCCGCTCACCTGACATCACATGAGAAAAAAACACAGCACCATCAACATGATATAAGAAAAAACCTGACAGAAAACACAATGAATAAGATTAGGAAAGGTTCCCATACATACAAATGGATAAATAGATGATAATGGGTGTCATCACACCCATCCCTCTTTCGAGGTCGCCCACCCGATGTCCACTAAAAAATGTAGCAACGCCAACCAGATGTAACGAGGGAGAAAATGATGCTCACAAATCCATCCACAACCAATTTTACAAATAAATCCTCATCAACAACCAATTTGAAAAACAAATCCACAAGTGAAACAATCCATCTCAATTCAAATCACGATGACTATTACCTGTAGTTTAACATCATGTTGTAAGAAAAAATGTGTCATGAAATGAATAACAACAAATTATTGAGTGGGGAATATATACATTGTACTACCTAGAAAGAGAACATCTATATATCAGATTTCATGCATCATGTTAGGAAGAAACAAGGATATGTGTGGGGTTTAAAAGGAATTATGTTCATCCCAAGTATAATGAAAATGTCCAATAGGTAAACGATTACAATTGTAGTCACATGAATTAGTTTTCTTGAGTGACTCTATAGTAGATTAATTGAGTCCCCATATTCTATCAAACTCATGGAATTTTCCCCCCATAAATATTCCATAAAATTGGTATGCATAAAAATGTTCACATAAGTCATATGTTGCATGATTCTTCTTATTGTGTGAGGAATTATGACTTTCTGAGAAACATATTTTCCATGGAAGAGGAGTTTCCCAAAATATTCTCAAGATTTATTTTATACATTTAAGGTTCCACAAGTGGTTATACATATAAAATTTACCACTTATGGAAGATCACTTAAATTACATCAATCAAGATTTCACAAGGCCCATACTTAAAGCTCCTGTAATTTTAAATTCTTAAGATTCTGAAATTATCTATGAAATACCTAAAATGGAAAGATGAAGGGTATTTATAGGAATATTTCTGGTAAAAGAGCCTCTATTGGATTATTGTGTATCTTGGGTTTTTATTCTCTTAGAAAAAGGGATTTCCATGAAGGAATTAATTTTTCACTCATTGAAGATGCGTGTTTCATGAGAACCAATCCATTTGGATCACAAACTCTTTTATTATTATTCCTTCTTTCCTGATCTATATTGGGGGAATTTTTCATCATTATCAAATTCCTACCTCATTATTAGATCTTCTAGAGGTAATGAGAATAAATATTTGATAAATATACTGATGTGTTATACATTCTTCTCTATTCTCAGACAAATCAGGTATCTAAATAGTTACCCATAACACTATATATAGGGTTGAGGGGCCCAAAATATATCTTGAACCTTCTCAAAAAATGAATTGATCCACTCTTTTCATAAAACTCAACAATTATGTTAAAACCATATAAAAAACTCCTCCACCTTCTCAAATTTACTAATTTACATGAATAAGTTCATGAAACTACCATTTACACTGGAGATGCTATGTGAATGAGCATTTCTATGAACAATACTTTACATGAAGCACCATTTTTCATGAACTAGACGTTATTAAATTCCCACCATTTTCATTGAGCTTCTAACATGGCTACCTGACCTTTTCTCAATGAAACATTGTGAAGGATGGAAATATAAGCGAATCCCAAAGCTGGTCCAAGTGATAAATATGAACCATGAAATTAGTTCTTGTTTTGAAATGATATAATGAAACTAATTAAATATAGTAAAAGGAATTCAGAAATCCATGTCCAAGGAACATCCATCCAAGAATCCTGAATAATTGTACTATATACTTTAATAACTATTGTGAATGTTTACTATAAATTATTAATATGTTATTTAAGATTGATTATGACCACCCAAAATGAAATAAAATTAAATCCATCCATTTCACTATATAAATGTGGTAGCAATATCATTAATCATATGGGTGGAACCCTTACTCATATAACAGTATACGGGTTCCTCTTTCAAAAAATATAGTAGGATTAAAAATGATACTGTTATTATAGAATTATAGGAGATCTAATGATCACTATTTATTATTGATAATTTTTTTATATAGACTCTCGGGATGTTTCTTGAGTGTGATTATATCAACTAAGATATTATGACTTATGTATGTGGTTATAAATTGGTTTTTAACTATCTTCCAACAAATTCTCCTTTGAATTACATGTAATTAAACAGTCATATTAATGATAACCAATAGAAGATAAAATAAATTTAAATTTTTAATATCTAGTTTCATATACATTTATATGATATTAAATAAAAATGCGTAAAATATCCCTTTACAAAGGCATACATTGTGACGTTTCTCATGTATGTTGAATCATCTGACATATGCCTATTGCACACTATGATAGGGATTTTATGTCATATCTCCATCAATATCTCACTTAAAAAAATCCTTATAGACTATGTATCATTTCACCTTATAATATATTATATATAGTAACTTGTTAACCCATATCCCAAATCCTGTTTGGATATCTTCCAAAATAATTTTGAAAATTTATCTATAGTGACATATGTAATACCTTGTGAATACCCATCCAAAACATATTTTGGATAAAACTATAAAACATATTTAGTGTATATATTTAATTCAATCATGATCCCTATTTATTTAACCACAATGTGTTACTCTAAGAGCCTTTTTAGAATTTAAAACAAATATGAATTATTAGACCCGTAGATGTTTTTAAAGGGTTTCTGCTAGAAAAGAATTATTTATGTGCTAGAAACAAAGGGGTCTTATGTGATCTCTATAAATAAATTATATCTCTATAACTATGTCCCCATAATATGTCATTTAGAATAATGCATGCAATATAATTTATTTTTCATAGATTTTGAGTAAACATGGGATACAAAGTCTGTGAATTCTCTATATCTTACTCACACATTATATGTTCATTAAATATATACTATTTATGTCAATGAATATATCACATGTGATAAACCTTTATGGATAAACACATCACATGTCCCTGACTATAATTAAGAGGAAAATAATATGTACTTATTGATTAGATCCTTACATTTATTTATTTCTATTTTGATAAATAATTTTTCTGTCTCATTATTTTTCATATTTATTATTTATTATTATTTAGTAATTTTTTTATTCTATAAATATTATTCTAGTTTAATTATATTATGTTACACGTGAAGGATTATTTCTTATTTATTCAAAATAGACTAAAGAAATATTTATGAATTGAATATTCTGTTAAGGAAAAAATATTAAAAATTGTTCTGGAAATCAAGATATATCTTATTTGTTGAAGATATCATGAAGAGTAGAATATTACATATTATAGGTATATTAAATATTGATTTTTTACATAAGGGTAAATTATCTTATATATGATTAAATACTTACATATAATGGCAGTGGTGAAAAGTAAACATTTTAGAAAATAATTTCTATATTTAAAATTCAAATAATTGGAATCTTGAATGAATTATGTCGCATGATTTGAGGGATTATTCAAAAAATAGAGGCTAGTTTTATAGGATATTTTTAATGATTATTCGAGGCCTATTGTTATGGTTAATTTAATTATAATTTTTATATATAAATGCATAAGAAACAATATAATTATATGACTAATAAAATTAAATTCTATGATTGATAAAATGTTGAGACTATTGTGGGAATTTTGGATAATGATATATTTTTTTATATTTTAATTATTGTAATGGTTATTATTAATTGGTTCTTTTTGTTTCATTTATATAAATTCCAAATCTATAAACAATGAGGGACACAAAATTATAATATTACAACCTTTTTTAATACAAATTTATTATAATGTAAAAAATATATTCTATGTTCTAGTTTACTAAGACATTCTATATTTCCCAATTATTAATTGTTTTATATTTATATTAATGGGAAAAATAATTTTTTTCTACACTAGAAATTCCAACTACAACATTTCATTTGTTTAACTATTTTATATTTCATTACATATAATTTATTTTATAATATCATTTTATAAAAGTTGTAATAACTCAACTAACACATCGGTTATACCTCCAATAAAAGGTACATGTTTGGTCATGCTTACCTAACCTTAAAGAAGATAAAAAAGTTGTGTCTCATCCTTGGAAAATATAGTGGTAATGTTGTGATTCCATATATGCAAAGGTAGGTGTCTGTGTTGCAGATCTAGGTTTGAAATAGAAAATAGTTTTGGTTGTATCATATTGCGGTGAAATAATGGGTTTTAAGTAGTTTTCACACTCCTTGAAAATTAATATACGTAATAGTGCTAGTATATACTATTATTTTAAGAATTTGAAGAGTAGGGGTATAATTTTTTATATCTGAACTACTATAAATTTTTTTCAATCTTGTTTCTCACTCTTTATTACAGTCATCACACATCAACAAAACAAATTCATTATTCTTAATTCTTTTAATTTTATTATCCTACATATTAAAATTCATTATTAAAAATACTTTAATTATTTAAATATAGACATTTCACCCCTCCAAATCTTATCTCTTACAATATCTAATGTGAGACCCAACAATTTATATCATATTATTAGCTATTTTGGATATCTTTTTGTTACTAAACATATTAAATATTTAATAATACAAATAAAATATCATTATAGATAGAATTTCAAGGATCGAATTCTGGATGGATTTAATTGAATCCACAATTCTTCATATACAATTTATATAGTTACTAGAAATATGGATATAATATTATCTTATGAATCCAAGAATTATGTACTGTAAATCAATGGTAAAACAATAGAAATTTAATGAGACAAAACCTAATTAAATTAAAATATATAATATATCTAATTTTGTTCTGAATTATACGATAATAAATATTATTTACTATAATATTAGTTGAAATATTTTTAATGAAATGTATACATGTAGTACTGCTCATGATATGTGGATAATTATAAAAGTTACTCATTATAGCTCATATAAGTTGACAAGAATAAATATTATGATAATAAAGGATGAGTATGTTGATTTAAAAATTGGAACTAAATACACTTTAAATAAAAATTTAAATAGGTTCATAAGAATTATGAATAAGATCAGTGTTCTTAGAGAAACATCCGAAAATAATTTTATGGTTGAAAGTGTTCCCAGATCACTACCGACTAAATTTCATGAAATGAAATTTATAATGGATTAATGATAATACATCAAAGAAAAAAAATATATATGAACTTATTGTTTCACACTTATAATATGATCTTGAGTTGAAAAAATTTAAAATAAATCTCACGATAAGAAGAAAGGTTTTTCTTTAAAAAAATCTTATAACTTATTCTAGTTCATTTAATGTTGTTGTAGTTTCCTTTATTGATGGAAATAAGAGGAAAAATATTGTAATAAAATGAGTATATAAATAGATAAAGAAGAAATAGTCAAGAATATGTAGAAATAATGGGAATGATAATATAATGGAAAATATGAAATTTAATTCAAATATAAATTTGTGTAATTTATATCTTAAATATTATGAGTATGGAAATAAAGGACACATCAAATATAGTTTCCTGAGGGTGAAGAGTAAAATAAAATAAAATAATTTCAAGATTAAAGGGAACAATGTTATGACTTCATGGAGTGGAACTAAATAATTAGAATCAAGTGATAAATTTGGTGTTGAGATTTAAACTACTTATCGTTTTCATGGAAAAATATGATATGTTATAATTTTTACCTTTCCAATAATGTTCTCCAAGTAACATAGTTGAAATAGTATAAAATGATCCAAATTTTTGTATTGATTCATAGAATGGATTAGGTCAGTAATTTCGAATATGATTTGGATCATGAATCTAAACATTATTATAGATGTAATAATCCTAGTTTTAAAGGGTTGTTAGAAAATTAGTATGTGTTAATAAATAGTGTAATCACTAATGGTGATACATACATGAAACTATAGAATCATCACAAAGGGATGATAAAAAAAGGATGTTGATTATATTGTATTAAATGTGAAAGTGGTAAATATGATGCTTAAGGATGTGAAACAAAAGTTTAATTTTACTACTCTAAATACTAATGAAAAAGTGTGTGATGATATTGAAGTTGCATAGAAATAAAACTGTAGGTTTAAGGATAAAGTAGAATGTTTAAAGGAGTATTTATCTAAAATTTTTATTAGATGAAAAAGTTTGGATTGTTTTTTGATAATTCAATGTATGAATAGAATGAATAAGTTTTAGGATGGTCTTTTGTATAATGGTAAATTCCCCATGATATACAAAAAATTATTTTTGAAAGGTAAAAGTGAAGGTGTTTCTTCTATTAACTATTTTATGTGAGGTTTATTTGGTAATTACTCATCTAATTTTTCTTTATTCATTTATATACCTTTATGAAAATAAGACGTATCTATATAAATTTAATTTCAATGTTAAATTATTAAAAACAATCATGTGTTCTTAAACAACCTTATTCAAATCCAATTGGACCAAATATGGTAAACATGCTTAGTTTTGAATATTTATTTAATTATCATGTATATAACTTATAATATATTACTCTTACATTGTATGAAGATTTTTATTTTAAAAATTTATATTATGTCCAATGAGAATTTGTTTATTGTTTTTTTCTTTAGATTACTAGTGGGATCTAACAACTGGTAAATTTTTAATTCTATGTATTTATTTTATAATTCACTAAATATTATTAAATATATTTTTGGTTTCATGTTGTTTTTTTTGTATAGAAGGAATCCTCATGCTGACGATATACTATCCCATGTTTTAAAAAAAGGATTTATTGAATTAAGGGGGGTATACCTTAGTGTTTTTTGTAATTATTTTATATTTTAGTAATTGGTATTCTTTATTTTTACACATGTTTTTAGGGGGAGTTTTTATTTTTTGAGTTGAGAATATTTTTCAGGTTTATTATGTTTATTTCATTATCTGCATGAATTAATTTATTATTTTTGTTTTTTACTATCTAATAATGCTTTTGTGAATTTTTTTATTGTGATTTATTATTTAAATATAGAGAGATATATTAATTACTATATTTTATCCCCTTTGTTTTTAAATTTTTAGTTTTATTTTAAAATATATGTTCAATATTGTCTTAATTAATGATATTACAGAAATTTAAAGAGTAGTTTATGTTTTTTAATTATAAAAAATTAATGAATAATTATTTGTTCCTTGCCTTTTTATTTGAATTTTTAAAATTACTTTTCCCCTCTCATTGTTTAACCATATTTTTTATTTGTTATTATTCATTGTTCTTATTTTTAATTATTCTAGAACTAACAGGATCTTTCAAATGAAGGAGTATTTATTATATATTCAAAATAAACTATTTAAATCCTTATGTATTAGATACTGTTCAATGAAAAATATATTACATATTATTCATGGATTCCTAAATTATATTATATATTGGAATTTTAAAAAAGTAAAATATCTTGTATTTGAATTATATTACATATTGATTTCATATTGAAGGGAAAAAACTTTCATATGCATCAACTCTTAAATATGGTGATAGTGGTGAAAATTCAACAATGTTTTAAACCATAACATATACAGTAAAAAATGAAGATTAACTCTTATATTATTAAAATTCTAAAAGTATGTGATATTATATATGAGAGGGATCTTATGTATGATGGAGGAGTTGGAAAATTGGAAAAGGATATAACCCTTATATAAGAAATGAAAGTAACTTTATATATACAATGGATATTATGAAATAACTATTCAATGGAAATTTCACTAAGGAAAAAAGTACGTATGATAATACTCATACATATTATTAGAAAATCAAATGGGGAATTATTAATAAATTTTTTGATTGATGTTGTTTCTCTCTATATGATTGTTAATTTGGGAAATGAATTTTATATTCAACATTCAAATGATTTGAATTTTGAAGGTATGATATCACACGATTGTAGGGATTATTCAAATATTATAGGTCAATTTCATGGGAGATTTCTAATGATTATTGAAGGAAAATATTCATGGGATAATTAAATTGAAATTTTTAAAGAGAAGTGAATAATTATGAATCATAGTCTATGAATGATAAAATTAAATGTTTTTGTTGATATAATATTTAGATAATTATTGTAATTGTGGGTGATGATATTATTTACAAATTTGAATTATTATGATAATCATTACATATAGGTCATTGTTGTTTTATTTATATATTGTTTGAATCTACATGCAGTGAGAGATAATAATTAATTAATTTGACTGCATTATCTAAAAAAAAGAGTTGTAATATTAATGAATTTTATTCCACACTAATTAGTTAAGGATTATTGGATTTCTTAAAATCCTAATCATCCTACATTTACATTGTGGGGTTTGAGATACTGTTTATAAACCCAAATAATATCTTCAAAATTTTATTGGTTTCACAATTTTACATATCATTTTATGCAGTTTTCTTAATCTTCTAATGTTTTATAAGGTTTTATTCACTGAAATCACACACTTGTTATACCTCCATCAAAACTTATGTGTACAGTCAGACATTCTTATCCAAAAGTTATATCCCAGGTTGTGCCTTGTGTCTAGAAAAAGGTAGAGGTAGTGTTGTAAATGCAAAAATGAAAAATGTGTGTGTCTATGTTTTACCTATGGGTGTGAAAAAGGAAAGAAGTTTTGTTGTGCCTTTGTATGGTGAATGATGAGTTTATAAAGATTTTAAATTATCTTTCAAAAGTTATATTCAACATAGTTCATGCCCATACTCTTTGGTAAAGAGTGTAAAGAGTTGAAGTATTATTGTTTGGATTAAAATCACACCAAAATCCTTAAATTATATAGTGGTTATGTTTTATTATTACACTATTTAAACATAAATTACACCATTTTTAATGCTTAAATTATAATTATTACTATACTCCATTTTATTTGTTTTTATCTAAATTTAACTGATTATTTTAAGATAGATAACTCACCACCACTCATATTGACTCTTACAATCTCTATTAAGGGACTTAACAACTAGTATTTGAATATTAGCTCCTTTAGAGTTGTTTTTCTTACTAACTATGTGGTATAATTAAGTTTATAAGGGAAAGATACTTCTATATAGTACTTTAAAGACATAATAATGTTTGAATTACATAGAATCTACCCTTGATTTATGAAAATAAATATAGTTACTAGAAATCTAGAATGTAAACTTATCTTAAGAAGATAAATATTGAGCATTATAAATCCTTGGTAAAACCATATAAATTTCCTATGATTGGCCTTTATTGTCTTCATGTAAAGGATGTGGATTTGTTCTTTCTAAATTATAATGATATATAAATTATTTATTCTTTTATTTGTTGAAATTTTCTCATTCACATATCAACATGTAATACAACTCTTAATATGTGGAAAATTTTTCAATTTACTCATTTTGGATTAGTGATTGATAAAAACAATATTTAGGATGTTTCAGGCTGAGTATACAAATTTCAAGATGGGAGAATATGATACTCTCAATAAAATATTTCATAAATTCTCAAACATTGTAAATGTGGTGAGTTCTCCTAGAGACACATTTGAAAACACTTTTATCATTGAAAATGTTCTAATATCACTATAAAAGATGTTTAATTATATGAATGTGATAATTGATCATAGTACAAACATCAATGGTTAAAATTTGTATGATATTATTGGTTCACTCTTAAAATATGATATTGTGCTTAAAAACATTAAAAATGAAGTTGATGATAAGAATAATGGTATATCATTAAAATCTAATGTTACACTATCTAGTTCTTATGATGATGAATTTGGATCCTATACCGATGGAAATGAGAGACTAAATATGGTTGTGATGGGAGTATATAAATATATTAATAATAAATGGACTAAAAAAGATAGAAATATTTCCAATAAGGATGTTATAATAAATAATAAGAATAGTATTTTTCATATTAAATTAATTAATTCAAGTCTTACCTTTTTTGAGTGTTTAAATAAATGGCACATCAGACCTAACTATCATAGACTATAGAATCTAATAAAATATAATTTGTTTGATAAAAAATATAATAAATATATGGATAAATGGATTGGTACTCAAGATTAAAATTTAAGTGTAAAATATATAAGTGAAAAGGAAAATACTAATTTTCGTTTTATGGATAAATATGATAAGTTATCATTTATACTTTGTTATTTATGAATATTATGTGACTAAGTTTAATTTTTAATTAAGATGTCAATTTTAATTTCATGGTAGTATGGATAAGGTCATAAATTCTAGTTTTGGTTTTGTTTATGACTTTAACTTTATTCCACGATGTAATAAGCATAGTGGTAGAGAGTTAAAATAGAAATTTGATGAGTTAGAGTATTGTTTAGTCACAATTATTGACGATTATATAAATTTGAGTAAATATCATAAATGTTTGATAAGGTAGAAAAAAGATATTTATTCTCATGTTTTAATAATATAGATCTAAATATAAATATTAAGTGAAAGAATGAATATTATAACAATATTTCTTATAATAAAAAGGAAAATTGGTGTGAAGATATTGAATATTTACTTAAAGAAAATGGTAATCTTATTGATGAAGTAAAAATTTCGAAGTAAGATTTATCTAAATTCACTATATGGATAGAAATTTTGGATTATATTATGAGAAATATATGGTTGAAAAAAATAAGAATAATAATGTTATTTTATTATAATGGGTATTTACCCATGATTTACAAAAAACACATTATAATAATAGGCCTCCCTTGATAAAAACTCTTGTACCTAGAAAATGTTATAAAAATTATAAATATGGATTATTACATATTTTTTGAAATAAAAGGTACTTTATCTACTCTGGCATTGTAAATTTTAAGTTACAACCCTCCATCCTGACACCAATGTTGGATAAAGTGTCAATGACTTTATTAGCCTATATACAGTTATAAGAATCAATGATGTCAATTTGAGTACAATATTCAAAAAAATACTCCCAAAATACTATAGTCCACTAAGAGATTGATAAAGCCATAAATTAATAACTTATAAAATAAAGTATGAATCTAACTCAAGAACATGTTTTCTACAATTTCTGAATCACGTAGTTTGGATCACTATAAGCATGCCTTCTATATCAACATCGTAATAAAATGTCATTCCATAATCTTTATAGAAACATGAGAGTTACCATACTTATGAGTCCATAAGGATCCCACCACAACCAATAGGATCAAGATTTTATTTTTAAGCTCTATAAATGTTGATTTATATCTAGACTATAATAAGAGTTATCCAGAAAATAGAGTAATATACATTATAATTTTTATAGTGCCTTTGAATACCCAATTTCTTATAAATAGATAAAACCCATATTTTATTCCTATCCAAACTAAAATTCTTGTTGGTTTCCACCCAAATATTAAATAAGAAATTCTTAATAGTTATGTTTAGTTCAATGGTATGACTATCATGTGTATTAGAATTTCAATTCTACAATATGTGGTGCATGTCTTCAGCAACATCATTCTTGCGACGATTCTAGATCTACGAAGAGACTTCCTATTAACTAAAATGGCCAAAAAGTGATATGAAATATTTTCTATTGATTGGTTATTCTTAAAATATATTATTAATAATGTTCCATAGGGTTTTATAAAAGTGTAATTGAAGAAAAATGTGCATGATAATGTCTGGACCATCCCTGAATTCATTGAACATGGAGGAAATGTTCAACCAAATTTTCCTAAGATAATAATTCATATTTTTAGTATAGTGTAAGTAACCCTCCAAATAATGTTATAACAATAGGGTTCAATCCATAGATTACAGAATTGAGTTAAATCCTTCTTTATTGTATTTTCTATGTCAAAAATTAAAAACAACATGTATAAGTGACTTTTGTTCCGTGAAGTCTACATTATTACATTATATTTATTTGGAATTATTATATTTGAATAGGTAGATTATATAAGATAAGAAGTTAATTGATCCATTAATATTCCAATATTATCTGAATAAAAACATTATGATCAATAATCTACCCATGAAATTCTTCAATCAAGGGGTAGCCTAGCCAGATATCTTGCTAGAATTTATGTTTATAATTGAGATAGACCAACTATATGTTATGTTGCATCATTTTTGTGTAGTAATTATAGAAACAAGTCATGTGGAGAATATGATGTATTGAATTTCATAAGAATCTTACCACTTATGAAATCAATTCTTAAAAAATTATTGGTGAATGAATTATTAATGAGACAACTCAATTGGAATTGGTCCTAAAGAGCATCATTAGAGAGGGAAATGTTTTTAATTCACAGTCCTCCTTCATTAATAGTTTTAAAAAAATTATTATAGTTGGCCACCACTAATTTTCTCTCATAAATTCTTCCATTCCATATGATGTTCCTAAATCATTTATTTAGAATTTTTATTAATGTAATCATCCATTTATAAACTATAAATAAGTAGACCAAGTTGAAAATGGTTATTAATTTAATGTGTCAAATCATTCCCATAAGGGAGATAGAGTTTCCTTTCTTATAGAGACCCATGATTGACATACAAGGATATTACATAACTTTTGTGTAAAACATAATACATGACACAAACAGACACCCAATTCCCATATTAGTTTAGTTTTTTTGGAAACTCAAAACATAATCTTCTAATCCTGGTGAAATATCTTCAATATCTCCCATAATGATCTTTCCTTTATTTACCTAAAACATTCCATTATATCTTGGGGAAAAGAAAACATAAAAAGGGTGATCTCAAATGCTTAGTAAAAGTAATCATGGAGAAAATAAAACAAGCCACATACATTTGAAAATAAAAACATAAACATAAATTTTAAACATCAAAATCATGACTCGTGAAATAAATCCAGGCAGTATGTAAGACATAGATCATAAAGAAACATTAATCATGATAAAATAGTATTGGAATAAAACATGGAATTTTGGAAATTGTGGAAAACCATTAAGAACATAATATGATTTCCATGATAGCCAAGGAATTGCTTCTAAGAACATCATAGCGGATGAAGTCCATTACTGAATAGGGTTTACTAGTCGTTCCAGTAATGTATTACTGAACTAGATTTACTTTCCATTTCAGATATGTCTATATCATGAGATATATCTCTGTACCCAATACATTGGAGGAAGATATAGGTCCCACACATCTCATAATAAAATAATTTTTATGTGTGATATAAAATAAACATAAATCATTCACCACAACCCAACGAATGAAATGGGTTTCTTAAACATCATCCCATCATAACATAATCCATATAAAAAAATTGATATAATTTCATCATAAAAAAAGTCAAACCATGTAAATAATAGAAACATTATACATGATACAAAGCCAGATTAAAGAATGTCATATTAGATGGAAAATGGCTCTAATAAAACACATGAAATGAATTATAGGGGAAAATATTCTTTCTTCTTCAAAATAATTTTCTTTTCCCAAAATTTATTTGAATTTTAAAATAAAAGAGTTTTATTGAAAATATTCATGAAATATTTAAGAGGAATAATAATGTAATTAAGGCATTCTGAAACCATAAAAATCCATTCATTCCGTATCAGATAAAAAGACATTCCCATCGTACTTTTACTAGAAAAGTCAAAATATCCTTGTGTAGTAAAAAAATGAAAGATTCCTTTCATACCATGTAGTAAAAGTCAAAAAATGGGAAAAAAGGAATTTAAGAATACATGGAATAATAGTAAACATTTTATGTAATTTTTTTAGAAAACACGGGCATGGATGGTAAATATACACCAGAAAATACTTAAGTGTAAACCATCTTGGATGAAAATGAGATTGTGAGATTTTCCCTTCCCATAGGTATGATATGATTTGTATATATCTGAACCTCCTATACACTGATTTAAAAAATTTCATTGAATTATTATAGAATCATATTAATTTTTATGATATCATATATGGTCTTATTCTTATCCATTTATTAGTAAAACTTCATTGTTACTTGTTATTTGAGTGTTAACTGCTTTATGTTATTATAAATGATTTGTCGAATAAATACTTATTCCTATTTTTAGGATATAGTTATATTATTTAAATAATTTTATTAGTATTATATATATCATATTTATTCATTCAATTCATTTATATAATCTTTCTTCAATGAAGATCAGGTAAACCGAATCACATCACATCGTAGTGACGGTAGGCCGTACGTACGCATGAGCAACGATATCATTTCCATGGTTGTGGAATTGTATTGAAGTGTATGATGAATAATATTTCAAAATAAATATTAATTTTCAAAAATCATATATAGTTATTTCTTCCATCATTATACACATCCATGTATGTTAGTGATGAAAAATAGATTACACCACAACGTGGAGACATCAAGCCATACGTACGCAGGCGTGGTGATTTCATTTTTCATAGGATGGATAAAAGATTCAATATAATTGTTTCATATTTAAAATAACATATCAGTATACAAGTGATACTGTAGTTATTACTTAATAATTAAACAACTCTTATATAGGAAGTAGAAGATGAAATAGGATGGAAAGAATCTGTAAAGGATATTACCTCTTCTTCGATGCTCCTCTTCTAAAACTCCTCTTACAACACTAAAAATAGAAATTAAAGAAGACCAGGACCTCTAGTATGTTTCTATGTAAGTTGATAAGGGAAATGGGCAGGGTTTGGCCGAGTTTGAATGCTCAAAAGGAAGTTAAGGGGGGAGAGAGGAGGTTCCCTTTTATAAGAAATGAGAGAGTATATTTTTGAAACCTCCAAAATATTAATTTCTAAAAAACTAAAACCCCACTAAAATACCCCCAAAATGATTCATCATTGAATATGATACGAGATAAGGTCTTAATAACATCAACCAATGAAATTTATACATGTTTGGAATTTATTTCAAACCTTATCATTTTGATTAATCCTTATTTAATCTATTTAATTTAATTTGTGGTAATAATATTATAAATTTTAAATGGTTATAAATACTTATATATGTGTTGTTAATTTTAAATAATTGGATAAATTATAACATTTTAGACCATATAATCTTCAATTTTTAATTTTCCAATATTTTAGGGATTTTTAAACAATTTAATAATATTTTATTTTCAAAAAATATCAATAGTGTAAATTTTGACACTGTTTAGTTATTTGAATTTAAATAAAATCCACACTGAATATATATTTCAACCAAAATATTTAATAGATTCCTAACATGTCATATTCATATAGGAAATTCATTTAGCACATTAATTAGTTCATATATTATTTATTTTAATATTTTTTAAACCATTTATTTGATATTTCTCTAAATAAAATAATTACTACAACATTTTTTGTATAATTATTTAATAAACTTATTTGTTTCATAAAAATAAAAAATAAAATACTATGATGAATATAAATCTAATATATTTCATGGGAATAGTTTTAGTAGAATTTATCTACCAAAATACTCAAGTTTTAAAATGTTATTTTTATTAAATTATCAAGGTGAAAACTTTGACATCAATTAAAATAAAATAATATAAGTGTCATAATCACTTTTATAAGGCTCCAAATGATGCAAAAGTCAACCCTTGTATGCTTATGGTTTATATATACTATAACAATAGTTTTTGGTCATGTTTTTGGTCTTTTTGATATGTATTATTATTTTAATAAAAACTAAATTATTGATTTTTCACTAAATAAATACTTTCTTCATCAATAATGTATAATATATTAAAGTAATTATTTATTTATTAAAAATAAAAAATAAATTAAAATGATAAATAAAAACATTGTACCTTTAAAATGAGTATTTATAATCGAATTTATATTCTGTACAACCTTATATAAAAAATAATTTTATTATTAAAGTTTGAGTGAGACATATTTCCCCTTCCTTTAAATAAAAAAAAATTAATGGTATTAATCTCATACAAGTGGGTTTCTATAGATTCAATTTTTACCCATGTATGTTTTAGGGTCAAATATAATCATCCAATTATATTAGTACATGTGTTAGGGTAATTTTATTTTATTAATTATACCCATAATTACCTGATTTACGTTTAACTGTGGTAAATAAAATTTACCGTAATTACTATTCCTAATGCCCAAAAATAATAAGTAGCCTATTAATATAATTTATACCTACTGATTACAAATATGGAATCTATTTTTCCAAATTCATGATAGAAAAGGTGTAGAAATTAATTTGGAATTAATCTTGTTGACGAAAAAATGTGTTTTTGATTAAAACATTGCAAAAGATTGAAATGATTTTACCTATGGATTCAATGTAAAATTAATGATAATGAAATATATTATATTAATTGGTAAAAATATATTCTATTTATAATTTAAACCATTTAATATTATAATTTAACCATATAAATTATCTTGATGAAAAAAAGTTGTTTTTAATTTAAATTTTGCATGTTTTACTATTCATGAAAATATTAAAGTTATCAGGAAAATATCAAAAATTTATCCAATGTAAATTTTTCTATCCTAATTCCAAGGAAGAAAGTTAATTTTTCAAATTGAACTTATAAAAATGTCAAAAACTAGATTAAAAATGGGTGAACTATCAAAAGGCGACAAAACATTATTTTTTTTTAAAAAATACTTCCTTTATACAAAAAATTGATTTTGTTCTCATACCATGTTATCGAAAATGTGTAAGTTGAAATAAAATGTTATAAAATTAAAAATGTAGTTAATACTATTCATAAAGTCTAGTTCATAATAATATTATAATAATTTATCATTATTTAGTGAAACTCAGTTTTGCGTACCACGCAAGCTATCAGGGAAGGTCGATCTTGCGTGTAACACAAGGAAACTCAATAATGTGTGTACTGAAAGATTCCTTTGATATTGGGTATAACATTATCAAAAAATAGTTTATATATTGAAAAAAATATATACTCGGTGATATGTGAAATAAATTCAATCTAATGAACTGGTGATTGTGTGCAACATAAGCCATGAATAGTGTTGCGTATACTACAAGCTAATATGTTGTTGCATTTAGAGAAAGTTAATCTTGGTGTAACACACAATAGAAGATATCAATGAAATTAAAAAGAATATATCTCATAAAATATTGGGGCGTTACATTCTTCCCCCCTTAAAATTAATTTCGCCCTCAAAATTCGTCGGGGTTATTAATTGTTTACTACATGAATGTTTCTTTCATAGAAACTGACATCATAAAAAGGAATAGTTAAAATTAATTTTAAAATTTAAAGCATGAAACATAATGTTTAACCAATTTAACTCATCGTTGAGTTTCCAAATAGTATAACATAGGTGAAAACATGGATATGGCAGAGAAATCTAACCATCATGTTCTGATAGAGAGTGGTAGAGAACATGGCTAAGAAAAAGATAATAATCACAAAGCCATAAATTTGTTATGATCTATGGCACCATCGGGTCATCAGATATGAGGGTAATTGGATAACATTTCTGGTTTTCAATATCATATCTTTAATGGTGATGATGTATTGCATTAGGAGGAATACATAAAAGATTTCAGTGTAATATCATCGTTGTTCATTCCATGAACAATTTCGACTTCATATATTATTTAAAGAAATGAAGTTGAATTTTTTTCATTCCTGAAGTATTAATAGATCATGCGATAGAATGATAGGTCATTCCATCTATCTTAGAAAAATGATATCACAAGATATTAAATATACGTAAGTCCATCTATAGTGAGGTTAATTATATATGGTTTCAAAAATATACTTATACAACATCTATCATACTGCTTAATAAAATAAATCTAATTTCAACTAAACATGTACTTTTTATAGGCCAGTGGAAGGAGATAAAATACTATCACACTTCAGTTGTGGGTTTGATTTGCGCACCCTAGTCCGACGCGAAGGGTTGTTTCCTGTCATACAGGTTGTCCTTTTTCTAAAATACAGTATTATAACAATCACGAAATAATATTGAAAAAAATTCTAGCCTTAAACAATACTATCTGATTTCTAACTTAATCCATTCCATTCTTTAGGCTTATCCATAATACATTTGTCCAATTTCATAGTATAAATAAAACGATTACAAGAAAGGTCACATAACAAGCCTGTGAATACCATCAGTTATACCCCATATATCATAAGTTATATCTTGTTGGTCACATTACAAATATGTGAACACCTTAATGATGTATTATCATGAAGCATGAATTACTATAGAATCATAATGAAGACATGAATTCTGTCAAAAGTTATCTCTTTCCATGCACTAAAAATAGAAAAACCATGATATCACTTTGTCCTTTTATCAATAATGAGCCCTTTAATACTATCCAACATATTATTTTATCCTTATCCCTTAATTACACACATATCATATAGTTTCCAAAAATATTTCAATCACATATCATGGTTACTATTAGGTCCACTAGGATATATACCCTGAGAGGGTGGGTGAACCAGGGTATGACATATTAAAACAACTTCCCCTTTTGATCTTTTTTTGATGTTAGACAAAACCCTCTTCTCTCTCCACCCCATTGCAGAGTATGAATAAACCATAAAACATTCAGAAGACATAGTAATTTTTACATTTTTCAACTCACTGGGCTATGATCAAGGATCATACACCACTAGTGTGCCAATGTACCGATTTCACTATAAGAGCACTACTATTTACATGTTCGGAGCGGACTCACTGTCCCTCCTTGTTTACAACCACTTACAATATGAAAGCACACTGCTCTCTCAACTGAAGTGTTCTCACTACTTCTTCTAAAGATCCACTCACAGTTTATAGACTTGTATGTCTCTTCATTATCACAAATGAAATATTCATCTTCAATTGTTGTTAGATGCTCTGTTGATGTACAAATTTCACTCGTAGATGAATCTCACTTTGCACCGGGTGTACCCAGGCAACCCCAATTTTTATGTGCATCCCTTGCCTTTTGTGAAATACCATTTTCACGCAACAAATCTCTAACATGCAACCACAATAATTTAAATGCAACCTCTACATTTCCTTGTGTGTAAGTTTTGGCTTTCGCGTGAAATCCACTTTTCTCACAACACCACTTTTCGCACACTCTCTGATTTTCGTGCAAACTATTCTTTTACACTCAATATTCTTGTTTTTGTGCAACTCTCTTGTGCCCTCCTATTTTGTGGACTAGAGCGCAGATACCCTATAAGTCTTGAGCTCTTCTGAATGATGGGGGTCACTTCATATTTATAGGAAAAATCGACCCCCGTGCGAAAAACCTTTCTTCCACTCGTAATCCTCTTCAAGCGCAAAAAACACAGCTTCCATGCAACATCATTTTTCGCATACTACTCCAATATTTCGTGCACCTCATGCCTTTTCCAATTTTTGAACTTCTGATCTTGACACACATCTTGTGAAAAAAACACCAATCCTTTATTTCACGCCACACCAATTTTTCACGCACCATATAATTTTTCACGCACCGCATTAAGTTTTCATGCACCACGCTAATTTTTCACGCACCACGCTAATTTTTCACACACCTATTTCCTTTTTCATGCACCATGCAAATATTTTGCACAAAAATTTATTTTTCACACACCACATAAATTTTTCATGCAATTCCCTTTTCCAAAAAAGAATCTCTCCATCTTCCGATTTTCAGTCCCAAAAATTTGCCAAACACTGGAAAACGACGCCACCTACTATATGTTCTTTTATACCGCCTTCAGATTATCCATTCCGTTTTGGAGTTCATTAATCATACATGGATAGCCAGCAATATCTCTTGATCCTAAAAAATCACCTTGTAAACCACTTTTGTCAACAAATTATGCATCTTGGTCGACTTTGTGAACAAACACAACAAAAAGGCCCACATTTTCAACAAACACAATCACCTCAAAAATGTTTCAATGTTACCTTGAGATATGTTTTCCTAAAATTATATTCCTTTGGGTTTGTGGAAAACTATTTTCATAACAATTATCTGCACTTTGATAACTCATTAAAGCTTCTTCCATCCGCTACCACTATTCACCTCTTGCGATACAGATAACGATCAATGATTTACACAACATATACTCTATGCCTGCATGAGCAATTCTCGGTGAGAGAAACAAGAGTAAATGAAACTTTCCTCAATGAATAACTGAATTTCTAACACCAGCTGTTGAAACCAAATTGATACTAATTTCCAAAATGATACTAATTTTTGATACCACTCTAAAACCAATTGGTGATAGCTGGAAATCATCTGAAAACATTCCAACATAACTCTTATACTTTTATCAAAATCCTCAATTGTCGTGATATATATTCTTTCATTGATCACTTCTAGCATCATTAGATTTCATACTCTCCCCCTTCCTCGTTTCTATCCTCTTATCTTACTGCTCCACCTATCATCTTCTCCCCATATAAATCGTGATTTATAAAATATCCACTCTATCTCCCCCTTGAACAATCACTATTTTATCCCCCTTTTTCAATGAACCCAAATGGTACTCCTTTGCTGTCGAGAACATGGTAAAAACACACATTAGTACATTAGGGAAAAACATACCATACCTTGAGGGGGGGGGGGTGTTCCACACCAACACTTTTTCAAGTCTTGGGAGTCTACTGAACTCCAAGATCTAGTCGATGTCTTTCAAAAGATTCCATAGGTAAGGCCTTTGTCAGAATGTCTGCAACCTATAGCTCTGTTGAAACATACTCCAACTTCACAATTCCTTGCTCAACCTTATCCTTGATAAAATGGTACTTTATCTCAATGTTCATTGTCCTTGAATGATGGATGGTATTTTTGATGAGATTTATAGCAATTGATTTATCACACTGGATTCCGATCAGAGACTTCACTTCAACAACCATGTCATCAAGCTGCTGCTTCATCCACAATATTTATGTGCAGGCTTGAGTGGATACTACATACTCAGCTTCTATAGTGCTCAATAAAATTCAATACTGATTATTTCTAATCTGAGAAATACACAAACCACCAAGATAGAAAGCACCTCCCGATGTTGATTTCCTATCATCCACTGAACCAGCCCAATCTGCATCATTATATCATAGTAATTCAGACAGAGGTTCGTCACTATATATCAAGCCAAAATCCATTGTTTCCTTGATATACCAATGTATTTTTTACTGCAGGAATGTGAATTTCCTTGGGATTAATCTGATATCATGCTGCTTGGCATGTGGAAAAAACAATTTCAGGCCTTTTCACATTCAAGTATAGAAAACTTCCAGTGATTTTCCTGTATTATGTGATATTAACTGCCTTTCCATTATCATGTTTCAATAATTTCATCAGGGTTTCACCTGGAGATTTCATCTACTTGGAATTTCCCATTCCAAATCTTCTCAGAACCTCCTTGGCATATTAGGATTGAGAAATGAATGTCCCATTCCTTCCTTCTGTCACTTGTAAACCAAGGAAAAACATCAGCTCATCAATCATAGACATTTCAGACTCATGTTTCATGAATTCATGAAAATTATATGTATTGTGCTTCATCTGATCCCCCAAATATTATGTCATTGACATAAACCAACACCATAACCCTTTGATTTCTGTGGTTGGTGAAATATATATTGTAATAAACTCCACATCGTTGGAAACCAAACTTCATTAAATACTGGTCAAGCCTTGAGTACTATGCTCTCGGTTCTTGTTTCAGCCCATATAACACCTTCTTCAGGTGGAAAACCATGTTCTTATACTCATGAATGAGAAAACCATCTAGCTGCTCGATATACACTTATTATTCTAGAATCCCATTAAATAATGCAGATTTGAAATCCATCTGGAACACACTGAACTTCTATTGCACTGCAACAGCTAGGAATAATCTGATTGTCTTCAGTCTTGCAACCAGTGCAAATGTCTCATCAACATCTATTCCCACTATCTGGGAGTATCCTTTTCAAAAAAATCATGATTTGTTATGAATAAATGTTCCATATTATTTCATCTTATTGTGATATACCCATTTAGTCCCGATGACATTATTATCTATGGGCCTCGAAACAATCTCCCATGTCTGATTCTTCTCAATCTGATCAAGCTCTTCATTCATTTCCTGAACCCAGTTTTCATCTTCAGCTGCATCAGTGAAGCATCTCAGCTCAACCTGAGATAGGAAAGATGTATGCTATAGTGATTTCATTATTCTTGTCTGAACTAGAGCTAACTGATCACCAATGATAGTTTTCTTGTCAATTTCATCTCAACTCCTTGGTTTTTGTGTAGATAATGATTTTACTTCCTCATGCTCATCATCAATATCTTCTTCTGAATCAACATCATCTACATCTTCTCCCCCCGTGTTGCTTTCTTACTCATCACTCTAATCAGGAAATTGTTCACTATGCTATTGAATAATCTCCTCATTATCCACTACAATGACATCATTTCTCTAAACTACTTTTCCTAGCCTTTTGTTAAAGCATTTATATTCCTTACTTTTTCCTGGGTATCCAAGTAATACACCTTCTTCCTTTTGTGACTCATATTTCTTATGTTTTTCCTTATTGTTGGTAATGTACTTACCTACAAATATTAGGAAGTATTTCACTGTTGGCTTCTTTCTATAGCACATCTCATACAGAGTCTTTCCTTCTTTCGGACACAACAAAGCCCTATTATAAATGTAGACTGATGTCAAAACGACTTCATTCCAAAATTTCTCTAGTAGGTTATTTTAAATGAGAATCATTATGGTCATGTTGTTGATGATGCAATTTCTTCTTTAAACCACTCCATTATATTGGGGAGGTCTTACTGATGAAACTAGATGCATTATCCCATGTTTTTCAAGATGTCCTTATACCAGACTATTTGTGAATTTCATACCATTGATTGTACGAATCTTCAATATTCTCTGTCCAAGAATCCTTTCACACTCCATCTGGTACTGTTTTAAACAATTGAACACTTCCAAATTATGGGAAATAAAAAAATACCCATTCCATTCTATTATAGTCATCAATTAAAAGAACATAGTCCCTCTTTCCATCAATTTCTCTTGGTGTTATAGGACCAAAAACATCAACATGCACCAATTCAATCACTATTGTTGACTTCTTTTCTTTTTTACTTATAATTATTTCTGATGACCTTCCTGTGTTGGAAAACATCGCACGTGTGAGTATGATCACATGATAGCTTAGGGAGGTCTCTTGAGGAATCACACTTTACCAGATCTTCTAGGGATGGTTGGCTGAGATGACCAAGTTGTTTATGCCACAACATGTTTTATTCTTATCTAGACAGAAAGCACATATCTTTTTCTCCACTTACGAGATAGAGATTCCCCTTTACCTTTTTCCCTGTAGAACTACTTCTTCGTCTCTTCCATTGACAATAAATATCTTTTTTCTAAACCTTATATAATTTCTTAAGTCACATAGTTGACTGACGCTGAGCATGTTGTGACTGAGGCCTTGTACTACTAAGAAATCAGAATGTCTCATCTAATTTCCCCCAAACTTGTCCTTTCATGAGCCAATAATCTTCAGACCTTCATCGTTTCCAAACTTAAGAACATCTTCTTTGTCATATTTTACTACTGTAACAAGATCATTATTACCTGTCATGTGAGATGTGCAACCACTATCAAGGATCCACACACCAAAGTGATCTAATGCTTTAAGGGAAATTTCTACCACGACTTCCTTCTCATCGTTTTTCTTTATTTTACATATCTTTGCCTTCAAACTTTCCATGGATTTAAGCTTCCGATCTTTCTCATATTATGATTGACTAACATTGTCATGCAAAGTTGAAAATCTGTTTTTTGCTTTTAATTAACTTTTTGGTTCGTTGATCTTATACTTGAGAACATTTTAGTTCTTCTTTCAGTCACTCCCTTGTATAGTCGAAGTGCAGTACCTAGCCATGTACCCAAATCCTCTACACAAAAAATAGTGTCCTTCAAAAAATGTTTTGAAGAACTGTTCTCTATTTGGCTTCCACCTTTCTTCTTATTCCCATCGATATCTCTTGGATATGGAACCCTCATACTGTGAATGTCACATCTTTCCATAGAAATAACACCTGATGTAAGGTGCATCCCTTCATGTTACTTATGAACTGTGAGTTTCACCTTAGGATCTTTGAATATTCTGATCCTTCTTTTTTACCAAATCAACCTTCAATCTTGGAATGGGTGCTTGCGGCCTGACTACAATTTTCACAACTTTTTATATTCGATCAATCCCCCCATCATCCTTATCATATGAACATAATTGATTCTTCCCTTGAACTGAACCACTATTATCCACTATTAGCGTCTTTGTTTTCTGATTGAACTTCTTTCTTGATGTTCCAATAGTAGTCAAGAGTTTTTATGGATCTTTGACCTTTTTCTGCAAATTAAAGACTTATTAGTGTATCTATATACATAGAGGGTGACTTCCATGGGGTCATTATTATAAATTCATTCATTAAAATATCTAATTGGAATAAAAAGGTTAGGCTCCTCCAAACCATATTGGACTTGCCTTTGAGTAACCAAGTTCCTTGAATATTCTATTTGAGATTCTTAATTTTCTCTCAAAGTGGTTTTCTCACTTGATAGTTTGAGGGAGAAAAAATAAAGGTTCAAAAGAATTTGTTTCATTTAGTGTAATACTTGGTATTGATCATCTTTTGTTTCTCTAAAACACATTGCAACTGGTGAATTTCAATGAATACAAAACCAGAGGGTTTCCACTATTGTTGTATACAAATTGATTCTTATATTATTATAACCCAAGTATTTTATGTTAATACCTTTGAATAATATAAAATCATTCCCATAATAAAAAATAATGATCGTCATGGGATGAAGGATTATAATAAACATCTTAATAGTTTATGTAATGGTTGTGTTAGTTAGCACTTGACAATTACAATGGATTGAATTAATTTCCTACCATGTTTGTATTTTTATTTCCTAACACCTAAAGGCTAATTCTTGGTTTTATCTAATCATTTCAATTTTACCAACTTTCATAGAGGCTACACTGAGGAAGTAGGTTCTAATTTGGAAGAGGATTCCTCCTTATAGACAATTTATTGTCCTTATCATTTGGTTCTATTGCCTCTTTAATGATGTATGGGGCTCATTTCTAATGGATTCATCAATTTTAAACCTTTATTGTTAGAAGAGGCCTTCTCTGGTGATGGAAGGCCTATATTGTCACCCCAATAACTTCTTTGGGGACTACCTCTATCGATGAGATGTTTTTGTATGATCCCTAGACAATATTAAACTTAAAGATCCACTTTCTTCTCCATGATTCAAATTTTCCCCAATATATAGATGATGCTCAATCTCCTTATTCTCATGTATCAGGGAAGACTTTAGGACTATTAGTATGAATCCTTCACAACCCCTAATTTAAGGGAGGACAAAACATTATTGTAACATACCAAGTAAGTAATGAGTAATAGATATTTTTATCTATGTCTATTAATGAATTAGATAGTGTTTTAGAGGCTTAAAATGAAAATAAATCCAATCTTAAGCATGGAATACAGTAATATTTTTAAAAGATTGTTTTGACTGCCTTTTGATGGAAAACCATTTTTAAATTTATCTTTTGACAATTTTATAAGATATGTTTGTCAAAATAAGCTTATTCTTTATGATTGGGACATCAAAATTTACTTTGTGTGAATTTTTGGTATTTTTCAAACAATGTTCATTTTTAATGAATAGTGAAAAATACTGCATTTTACATCAAAACTGCTTTTTAATCTAATTTATTTATATGATTAGATTATCTTTTGAATTGGTTTTGAAGTAAAATTAGAATATATTTTTACCATTTAATACAATGGTGGTCATTGGAATCAATTTCACTTTGAAATTGGACTTAAACTGGTGTCAATCTTTTGATACTTATTGTTTCATAAAAACACGCTAGTTGTCATGACAACGAGAATTAATTATTAAATTAATTAATGTGACTTATATGTTTTGAATTTTGTAAAATAGACTTCATTTTTGAATTCGTAATATCAAAAATAGCTTAGGGTAAATTTTTGGTATTTTTCTGAAAAACTTCAATTTTTGATGAATAGTGAAACCACTAAGTGGTACTTATAAAAACTGATTTTTCGTTTAAATGAAATTTTACCACTTATGTGTTTTGAATTTCAAAAATCCGACATAAATGGTTGTCATTAAGAAGTAAAATGTGGTTCAATGAGATTAAAATAATTTTTTGGTGAATAGTAACTCTTAAGTTCTTAATCGCGATTAGAGGCAATTAGTGTAGTTTAAGGTAAAAATAATGATTTAATAAAACGATATGAGATTTACTCATGTACTACCCTCATTGGATGTGTCATGGCCGACCAAGAAAATCCATGGGTCAACTTGGGGACCCCATGGAGCCACTTTGGTTGGGAAATGACATAAATAACTATTTATTTAATGTAAAAGTAAAAATGACACAAACATGAGATGTTTTACTAAAACAATTTTTACATGGGGTTATGAAGATCCGATTTTTGATTATAAATAGTCATTGGAAATCTAAAAAGATTTCCTACATCATAGTATTTTTTTATAATTTTTAGACTTTATATAAATTAAATTATTTATGACATCATGATGATGCAGTGATGACCTCATTATTTAACGATTTAAATAAAATGGAATGATAATGTAAAATCTAAGACCTACACATGGACAAAACCTATTGGATGGGTGGATTTAGAAACCTTATAACCTTATCCTCGAAACACATCAATGTGGGACCTCTTAAATCCGAATACCATTTTAAAATAAAGTGACTTTTGTTTACCTTCCAAGAGTGCCCCTCCTCTCCTCTTATAAAAGCCCCCCACCTCTACCTCCTTACCCACACTCCAAAAGCCTTTGTCTCGGCCAACCCCTGACCATTTTGGCTCTACAAATCTCTCTATTACTCCTTGAAACCTCACTTTTGGCAGAAGTCTTCCCAAGGAAGCCTTTGAGCTCAAATCTAAGAGAGTTACCCGATTTTAAGGTAATGTCTTCTTTTGAGTCCTTTTGTTTGATTTTTCTTCTCCAACCCCCTAAAATATTTTTATTCTTTACCTTTGTAACAACTCCAGTATCCTAAATATACTAGGATGTTGTTATAAGAAGGATTAGAGCTACACTTACACACACCTACATCTAATGGTTAAAGGACATACTGTTTCCGTGGATGGTGAATTTATGCCTCCCGAAATGATTATTGTTCAACATTCTTTTAACACCTTCAAAAGTGGCCATTAAGATGTCAATATATTTATATATGATATATAATATGTTTATGTTTTTCTTAAGATTCTATATTTTTCATTTTTGGCATACCTTTATGGTTTCCATTATGGGTAAACGCAATATCTTCCTTTAAGGAAGTGCGGACTACCGCCCCATCAATGTGATTTGATTCGTTAAATACCATATGTGGGACGTATAAAGGATAGAACTATGATATTATATATGATATTATACTAGAATTATAATATACCTTTATATCATTATGACTCCATTCTATAAAATACGAAATAGAAATGAAAGTAGCGTTCATGCGTACGTACGGCTTACCGTCTCCGTGAACGGTGCATTTAATTTCTTACCTCTAAATGATTATGTAATATTATAAATGAATGAATGTACTGGATATATATGACATATATGATATCTACATCATGAATACCATTCTGGATATAATGGGTACATGAACAACTTATAATTATAAAGGGCTTATTTTTGACTCAAGTAATAATGATCGTTAAAACGACCGTTATTAACTTCAATAATTACATAGTGTTCATGACATGGAAATAAGTGATATAAAATGAATAATGAACTTGAAAAAGGTTCTTAAACAAGTAGAAATTAACTCAAGTTTATTATTCAGGAGATTAAAGAACGACCGAGTCAAGTCGGACCCGAGGTATGGGACTTCGTCTCAATCTCCTTTCATTGAGGCATATTTTGTTTTATACACAACCTTCTTTTATACGGAGTATAAACCCCTTTGACTTTTACGTTTATTCAAAAGGAATATTTTTTATACGAAGCGTTTACTAAACGAAAAAAGGGAATGTTTTTGTCGTACGTATGTGGCGACAACGACTTCTCCACCGCCGTGACCATTATTTGAGTTTCAGCTTCCTCTACAAGCCATACCTTTTTTTTTAAAAGAAAATAAATACCATGTTTTACTTTTCTTTTATTTTGGTATTGAAAATTGTTTTCATAATGTTTTTATATCAATGTGTTGTATTGATATCTTGTGATTGAAAGGTGGAAATGTTATGATTCCTTTATGCATGTTTTATGTGATACGATTATGTTGAGGTTCTTGGGAATTATTATGAAGATGAGTGGTTCCGTGATAGACTAAGGGCAGGTGAGCCCGATATAGCTCTCCAATGAATTAGGTAACGCGAAGGAGTGTAACGTTAAGGTTTCTCCGAAGAGATTTAGGGAATATACTGTGATGGGTATTCCAAACGTAACCAAGAGGGTTACTCCCTTCATAAGAATGTTATGAATGCCTCAAGTTACCTTTATGTCTTATGATTTATATGATTTATTCATGATTTGATGAGGTATATTAAAGTGATTATGTTTTATGGGTAAGGTATGATTTCATTCTTATGTATATATGTACCCATGTTTCCTTTCCATATTTTTATATCCCTTACTGAGCTTTTTATGCTCATCCCAAGTTTTTTTTGAAATGTTTTTCACAGGTCAAGGGAAAGGTACATGATATGATGATAGTGTCAAGAAAGCATCAAGAAAGAATCCATGTTTTATTTTAAATATGTTTCCATTGATGGAAAAAATGAATACTATCTTTTATGTGACCACTTTGTTTAAATGTGTAATGTAATGCAAGTTTTATGTTCTAATTCTCTAAAACTCTAAACCTGAAAAGATCCTCAATGTGTAATCTTGTAATAACTCAAGATTAAGTAAGGTTTAAGGCTGGGGCCTTATAGTTGGTATCAGAGGTCGGTTTAGATAACTTTAGGAGTTAGAATTCTATTAAATGATTATCCAAAAATATTTTTTAATGGTCAAATTGCGGTGATATAGTATTTGAAGATTACCATGTTGCTTCATCTAAGACATGTTTGTTCAGAATGGTTTTCCACAGAGGAAACAGGGAAGTAGTGCTAAGAAGGAATGCAGAAGGAAATAACCTTCCGAATCAGCATCCTGAGATGGTAGGAATTGAAACTAAACAGTTTGTTGTAGTAATGGTGCAGTTGACTCAAGCGATAAATGGCAGTGGTATCCATACACGAGATCAGCCAGATCAACCACAGAGGAACATGTCAGTGGTGGAACATTTCATGAGGCAACATCCTCCATCATTCAGAGGATCATCTGACTATGTGTTATCTGAAGGGTGGATTAAAGCACTGGAGAAGATTTTTGATGTCATGGGGTGTTCAGACAATCAAAAGTTTAGTCTTGGTATTTACCGTTTGGAGGGTGAAGCAGATCAGTGGTGGTCGATGGTTAAAAATATCAGGGACGCTGATGAGATTGATGCCCTCGACTGGGATGAATTTAAAGGTATGTTTCCTGAAAAGTATTTTCCTAAGGCTGTTATAATTAGGATGGAAAAGTAATTCTTGGAATTGAGGCAAGAGGAAGACTCAGTGGCTGCCTATGAAGAAAGGTTCACTCGATTGGCAAGGTATGCTCCAAATTTTATCTGAGACCTTGATAGTAAAATCAATCGTTTTTACTCAGTATTAAAGCCAAAATATCGAAGGGCATTAGATTCTCGTGAGTTTAAAAGTTATGAAAAGATTGTTCGACGTGCTGATAAGGTGTAAATGGAGTTTGCCGATGATCAAGTGTTCTATAACAACCAATAGAAGAAGAGATCGAGGTGGCAGGAGAAAGGTAAGAATTCTTCAAAAAAGTCTGATGGTAAGAAAACTAAGTTTCCAGTTTGTGATAAATGTGGAAAAAGGCATGCTGGGAAATGTCTTCTGAATTATGGAAAGTGCTACCGATGTGGTAAGATGGGACATAAGGCTCGTGATTGCACTGAAAAGGATCAATGTTAAGGTAAGACCAAATTTGATTTACAGTTAGTGAAATGTTATAAGTGAAATGAGATGGGTCACTATGAAAATGAGTGTCCGACCAAGAGCTTGAGTGATGGGAAGCAGTTAGACTACAAGCAGAAAGGGGTGGTGAAATCCATCGCAACTACTTCAGCAGATGTCGGGCCATCAAATGAAGTTGTATCAGGTACTTTGTTTGTTTTTTCAGATTATGCCAGTGTGTTGTTTGATTTGGGGTCTACACATTCTTTCATCTCTGAAACCTTTTCTAGTAAAATGGGAATACCATCTCAAGAAATGACTCCTGAACTTTTGGTAAAAACACCTGGGGGAAATGTTGAGGAAAAAAGAATTTATAAGAATCTTCCTATCCTTATCTGTGGAAAGAACCTACTTGCAAACCTTATTTTTCTACCTCTAGTAGAGTTTGATGTTATCCTAGGTATGGATTGGCTCTCTATTTACCATGCTAAGATTGACTGTAGAGATAAAAAAGTTTCTTTTCATAAATACTTTCAGTTTGTGTACAAGAATGAACCCTTACTGTTGATAACTTATCAAGAGGCCGAGAAACTTGTATGAGATGGAAATGAATGTTACCTTGCACACATCGTTGAAAATAAAGGTACTATTCAGATTAATGATGTGGCAGTGGTAAATGAGTATCCTAATGTTTTTCCTGATGAGTTGTATGGAATAATACCAGATCGGGAAGTTGAATTTACTGTTGACTTGGTTCCTGATGCTAAGACAATTTCAAAACCCCCTTATCGAATGGATCAAATTGAACTTTTAGAGTTGAAGGAGAAATTGCAATATTTATTTGAGAAAGGTTTCATTCGACCTAGCACATCACCATGGGGTGCTCCTGTTTTATTTGTTAAAAAGAAATATGGTTCAATGAGACTTTGCATTGATTATAGAGCCTTGAATAACATCACTGTTAAGAACAAATATCCTTTGCCTCATATCGATGATTTGTTTTATCTGCTCTAGGGAGATCAGTATTTTTCAAAGATTGACTTGAGATCGGGGTACCATCAGCTGAAGCTAAATGAAGCAGACATTCCTAAGACTGCGTTTCGTACAAGATATGGCCATTATGAATTTTTATTAATGCCTTTTGGGCTAACCAATGCACCTGCTGTATTCATGGACTTAATGAATAGAATTTTCCATGAGTTCTTGGATAAGTTTGTGGTGGTTTTCATTGATGATATTTTGGTGTTTTCTAAAAGTAAAGAGGAGCATGAAAGACATTTAAGGGTTATCTTGAAAACCTTAAAAGAAAAGAAATTGTATGGAAAATTCAGTAAGTGTGAGTTTTGGTTGCAACAAATTTCTTTCCTTGGTCATATTGTTTCTAAAGATGGGATAACTGTTGATCCTGCAAAAACAAAGGTTGTTAAAGAATGGCCAAGACCCACAAATGTAACTGAGATTCGTATCTTCCTTGGTTTGGCAGGCTATTACCGAAGGTTTGTTAGAAATTTTCCACGGTTATCTAGTCCAATGACTAAGCTAACTCGGAAGGGTGTTAAGTTTATCTGGACAAAAGAATGTGATGATTGTTTTCAGGAATTGAAAAGAAGATTGGTGAATTCTCTAGTTTTGGCACTACCTTCCAGGAATGGTGAGTTTGTTATATACAGTGATGCTTCATTGAAAGGACTTGGTTGCGTCCTAATGAAGAATGATCATGTAATTGCTTATGCTTCACGACAGTTGAAAACTCATGAGGTAAATTACCCTACACATGATTTGGAATTAGCTGCTGTTGTTTTCACTTTAAAAATTTAGAGGCATCATTTGTATGGAATAGAGTGTGAAATATATACTGATCACAAAAGTTTAAAGTATATATTCACTCAGAAAGAGTTAAACATGAGACAGAGGAGATGGCTAGAATTAATCAAGGATTATGATTGTACAATTCATTACCATCCGGGAAAAGAAAATAAAGTGTCTGATGCTTTGAGTCGAAAAAGTAATGATTCATTAACAATATTGCATTTGGAATGTGATCCTTTGGTTAAGGATTTGATGAACTTTGGCATAGAAGTTTTTGGCGCAGGATGTTCTTCTATTTTGTTTCAGGTATCAGTGAGATCATCTCTATCAGATAGAATCAAGCAGGCACAGAAGAAAGACAGTGGGTTGCAGAAAAAGGTATAGCTGGTTCAGAAAGGTAAGTTGCCTGAATTCAACATTGATAATGATTGTGTTTTGAGATTTGGGAAGAGATTGTATGTGCCTTGCGATTCACAGTTGAAGAGAGATTTGTTATGTGAAGCTCATAGTTCTCCATTTTCAGTTCATCCTGGCAGTACTAAGATGTACAGAGATCTGCGGGAGTATTACTGGTGGGATGGAATGAAAAGAGATATTACTGATTTTACTGTGAAGTGTTTGACATTTCAACAGGTTAAAGAAGAGCGGAAGTTACCGAAAGGGATGCTTCAGCCTTTACCAATGCCAGAGTGGAAATGGGAGAATATATCCATGGACTTTGTTGTGGTATTACTGAAGACATCTCGAGGTAATAATGCAATCTGGGTTATTGTTGATCGCTTGACTAAATCTGCTCATTTCCTTGCTATACGAGATACATTTTCCCTAGATCAACTTTCCCATTTGTATCTTAAAGAGATAGTCGGGTTACATGGAGTTCCTCTCTCCATTATATCTGATCGTGATCCTAGGTTCACCTCTAACTTTTGGAAAGGCCTTTAGAAGTCGTTGGGTATTGAATTAAATTTTATTACAGCTTTTCATCCTCAATCAGATGGGCAGTCAGAATGAACAATTCAGACATTGGAGGATATGCTACGTTCTTGCTCTATGGATTATCAGGGAATTTGGGACCAACATCTTTCTTTGGTTGAATTTTCATATAATAACTGTTTTCATTCCTGTATACAGATGGCACCATTTCAGGCATTATATGGGAAGCGGTGTCGAACTCCAACTTTCTGGGATGAAGTGGGTGAAAGGAAGTTGATGGGACCAGAATTGGTAGAAGAGATGGCAGAAAAAGTTAAGCTGATTCAGAAGCACATGAGAACAGCTCAGAGCAGACAGAAGAGTTATGCGGATAACCAGAGGAAGGATCTATCTTTCGAGGTAGGTGATCATATTATTCTCAAGGTGTCTCCATGGAAAAGTGTGATTTGATTTGGTAAGAAAGGAAAGCTGAGTCCAAGGATCATTGGACCATATGAAATTCTGGAGAGAGTTGGATCAGTTGCATACCGAGTGGCTTTACCTCCGAGTTTATCTCAGGTACACAATGTTTTTCACGTTTCGATGTTGAGAAAGTATATGCCAAATCCATCTCAGGTTTTGAGCCCAGAGGTAGTTCAGCTGGAAGAGAACCTATCTTATGAGGAACAACCGGTCTAGATTCTTGACCACAGGGAGCAAGTGTTACGGAATAAGGTGATTAATAAGGTAAAGGTTTTTTGGAAAAACCACATGATGGAAGAGGCAACATGGAATATGAAAATGCAATGAGGGATAAGTACCCCCATTTATTCAATAAGTAAATAAATTGCGGGGATGAAATTTTCAAAAGGGGGTAAGGATGTAACATCCAAAGTAAGTAATGAGTAATAGATATTTTTATCTATGTCTATTAACGAATTATATAGTGTTTTAGAGGCTTAAAATAAAAATAAATCCAATCTTAAGCATGGAATACACTAATATTTTTAAAAGATTGTTTTACTGCCTTTTGATGGAAAACCATTTTTAAATCTATATTTTGACAATTTTATAAGCTATGTTTGTCAAAATAAAATTATTCTTTATTATTGGGACATCAAAATTTACTTTGTGTGAATTTTTGGTATTTTTTAGACAATGTTCATTTTTTAATGAATAGTGAAAAATACTGCATTTTACATCAAAACTTCTTTTTAATCTAATTTATTTATATGATTAGATTATCTTTTTAATTGGTTTTTAAGTGAAATTAGAATATATTTTTACCATTTAATCCAATGGTGGTCATTGGAATCAATTTCACTTTGAAATTGGACTTAAACTGGTGTCAATATTTTGATACTTATTGTTTCATAAAAACACGCTAGTTGTCATGACAGTGGGAATTAATTATTAAATTAATTAATGTGACTTATATGTTTTGAATTTTGTAAAATAGACTTCATTTTTGAATTCGGAATATCAAATATAGCTTAGGGTGAATTTTTGGTATTTTTCTGAAAAACTTCAATTTTTGATGAATAGTGAAACCACTAAGTGGTACTTATAAAAACTGATTTTTCGTTTAAATGAAATTTTACCACTTCTGTGTTTTGAATTTCAAAAATCCGACATACATGGTTGTCATTAAGAAGTAAACTGTGGTTCAATGAGATTAAAATAATTTTTTGGTGAATAGTAACTCTTAAGTTCTTAATCGCGATTAGAGGTAATTAGTGTAGTTTAAGGTAAAAATAATGCTTTAATAAAATGAGATGAGCTTGAAACATGTACTACCCTTATTGGATGTGTCATGGACGACCAATAAAATCCATGGGTCAACTTGGGGACCCCATGGAGCCACTTTGGTTGGGAAATGACATAAATAACTTTTTATTTAATGTAAAAGTAAAAATGACACAAACATGAAGTGTTTTACTAAAACAATTTTGAAATGGGGTTATAAAGATAATATTTTTGATTATAAATAGTAATTGGAAATATAAAAATATTTCCTACATCATAGTATTTTTTTTATAATTTTTAGACTTTAAATATATTAAATTATTTATGACATCATGATGATGCAGCGATGACCTCATTATTTAACGATTTAAATAAAATGGAATGATAATGTAAAATATAAGACCTAAACATAGAAAAAACCTATTTGATGGGTGGATTTAGAACCCTTATTACCTTATCCTCGAAACACATCAATGTGGGACCTCTTAAATCTGAATACCATTTTAAAATAAAGTTACTTTTCTTTACCTTCCAAGAGTGCCCCTCCTCTCCTCTTATAAAAGGCCCCCAACTCTACCTCCTTACCCACACTCCAAAAGCCTTTGTCTCGGCCAAAACCTGCCCATTTTGGCTCTCCACATCCCTCTATTACTCCTTGAATCCTCACTTTGGGCAGAAGTCTTCCCGAGGAAGCCTTTGAGCTCAAATCTAATAGAGTTACCCGATTTTAAGGTAATGTCTTCTTTTGAGTCCTTTTGTTTGATTTTGCTTCTACAACCCCCTAAACTATTTTTATTCTTTTATTTTTTAACAAATCCAGTATCCTCAATATACTATGATGTTGTTATAAGAATTATTCGAGCTACACTTACACACAACTACATCTATTGGTTAAAGGACATACTGTTTCCGTGGATGGTGAATTTATGCCTCCCGAAACGATGATTGTTCAACATTCTTTTAACACATTAAAAGGTGGCCATTAAGATGTCACTATATTTATATATGATATATAATATGTTTATGTTTTCCTTAAGCTTCTGTATTTTTCATTTTTGTCATACCTTTATGGTTTCCATTATGGGTAAACGCGATATCTTCATTTAAGGAAGTGCGGACTACCGCCCCCTCAAAGTGATTTGATTCGTTAAATACAATATGTGGGACATATAAAGGATGGAGCTATGATATTATATATGATATTATTCTGGAATTATAATATACCTTTATATAATTATGATTCCATTCTATAAAATACGAAATAGAAATGAAAGTAGCGTTAATGCGTACGTACGACTTACCGTCTCCAGGAATGGTGCATTTCATTTCTTACCTCTAAATGATTATGTAATATTATAAATGCATGAATGTACCAGATATATATGACATATATGATATCTACATCATGAATACCATTCTGGATATAATGGGTACATGAACAACTTGTAATTATAGAGGGCTTATTTTTGGCTCAAGTACCAATGATCATTAAAATGACCGTTATTAACTTAAATAATTACATAGTGTTCATGACATGATAATAATTGATATAAAAGGAATAGTGAACTTGAAAAAGGTTCTTAAACAAGTATAAATTAACTCAAGTTTATTATTCAGGAGATTAAAGAATGATCGAGTCAAGTCAGACCCGAGGTATGGGACTTCGTCTCAATCTCCTTTCATTGAGGCATATTTTGTTTTATACACAACCTTCTTTTATATGGTGTATAAACCCCTTTGACTTTTACATTTATTCAAAAGGAATCTTTTTTATACGAAGCGTTTACTAAACGACAAAAGGGAATGTTTTTACCGTACGTATGCGGCGATAATGACTTCTCCACCACCGTGACCATTATTTGAGTTTCGGCTTCCTCTACAAGCCATACCTTTTTTTTAAAAAGGAAAATAAATACCATGTTTTACTTTTCTTTTATTTTTTTATTGAAAATTGTTTTCATAATGTTTTTATTTCAATGTGTTGTATTGATATCTTGTGATTTAAAGGTGGAAATGTTATGTTTCCTTTATGCATGTTTTATGTGATACGATTATGTTGAGGTTCTTGGGAATTATTATGAAGACGGGTGGTTCCGTGACAGACTAAGGGATGGTGAGCCCAATATAGATCTCCAATTCATTGGGTAACGAGAAGGAGTGTAACGTTAAGGTTTCTCCGAAGAGATTTAGGGAATATACTGTGATGGGTATTCCAAACGTAACTAAGAGGGTTACTCCCTATGTAAGAATGTTATGAATGCCTCAAGTTAGCTTTATGTCTTATGATTTCTATGATTTATTCATGATTTGATGAGGTATGTTAAAGTGCTTATGTTTTATGGGTAACGTATGATTTCATTCTTATATATATATGTACCCATGTTTCCTTTCCATATTTTTATATCCCTTACCGAGCTTTTTATGCTCATCCCATGTTTTTTTTGAAATATTTTTCACAGGTCAAGGGAAAGGTACATGATATGATGATAATGTCAAGGAAGTTTCAAGAAAGAATCCATGTTTTATTTTAAATATGTTTCCATTGATGGGAAAAATGAATACTATTTTTTATGTAACCACTTTGTTTAAATGTGGAATGTAATGCAAGTTTTATGTTCTAATTCTCTAAAACTCTAAACCTGAAAAGAGCCTCAATGTGTAATATTGTAATAACTCAATATTAAGTAAGGTTTAAGGATGGGGCCTTATAATTATCCTATACTAGAACACCAGAGTCTTTAACAACCATGGAATCATCACTTTATTGGAGATCAAAATTAAAAGACTCTCTTTGTGAACTAGATAATATAATCAAAGAAATCCTAGGGCCAGACCCTTTGAACTTCCCTTTTCAATAATTTGACTTGTGATATTTGATAACACTATATCACCACTAACAAACACCATATTATTCACCTTGTATGAAATTACAAAGGTGGTTGGTTCTATAATGGTGCCCTTACCTAAACCAGAGTAAAAAAAACCTTTAATGTTAAAAATATTTACCTTTTACGGTCGTTTTATAATCGATGTTATTTTAGGAAATGATCAATGTGGATATTTCCCTATTTTTTCATAAACAAGCATTTAAAAAACTTTAAAAAGGAGAATCATATTTGGATTTCAATGTCATATTTTTATAAAACCAATGAAGAAATCCATCCAATCAAGATTTTGATGTTATTTTTAAAATAATCAATGTTAAAAGCATACCAAAATCCATATCTTTCTAGGATGGATTTCCATGTCATTTGTTTTATAAAACTGACATTGAAAGTGGATTTTTAAAAAATATTTATTTAAAAAAAATACTTAATTCCACACCTGAATGCTAAAAATAAAAAATGTAAAGATACAAAAAATCAACAAAAAAGAAAACATGACTAACAAAACTCTTTGAGAACTTTTATAACAATTTTTAAAAATATAAAGCTAAATTAAACTAAATATACAAATTAGTGAAACAATAAAAATATTTTTTAAATAAATTTTGAAGGTTTTACAATTTTTTGGATGTAAACAATGAAAAATCATAAAAAGATACAAAATAATGTGTTAGGAATTTAAATAATAATATATTACTTTGAATTATAATTGTTATATTGAATACAACCTTTTCCAAAATTTGTTGTTTTTTTGTGACTATCTTATAACTTAATCATAAATCATAATATCCCCATTCAAAATTCCATTTTGATAATGATGCTGTGTTTTTGAAAAAATATTTTAAAAATTAAAAAATTAGATGTATATGAAAACCATGTATTCACTGATATAAAATTAATCTACTAGAACATTTACTTAATCATATTTTTATGGTTCCACTGTTGAATAGAGAGCCTTATTGAACTCTACCCTTGACCTGTTGTAATTTCAATTATTAATTATCATAACTAATATAAAATGAAAATAATCAGATTAAAGAACTAATGTATTGGGGTAAAACTCACTTCTTTAACAACATGATAAATATTTTTCAAACACCACTCAATATAGAGCGTAACCAATATTTGTTACATAATTTTAGAAAAAAAATATGTAACATCCAATGACCTCTAAAATATAAAATTTGGAAAAAAATTATAAGTATATTTAACAGTGGTTCATAAATATATATTTTTTCTTAACCATCAAGGAATGGAAAAAACCCAACATGTGATCTCCATGTTTTTTAATCATTCATATATATATTCAATTCTGGATTGTTGGTTTAAATACATCACCTCTATTAAAATGTATTTCAAGTCGATAAAATCATAAAAAAATGTGCAATTGTATTGGATGGAAAGACCATAGAGATACGTGATTAGAAAAGTAATCAATTAAGATAATATAAGATATTTTTACTTAATAAAAATTAATTAATAATTTATATTTACTTACATAGAAAAAACTACAGAACATGTACACAAACATGATTACCCTCTACAACATCCATAATGTCGGTATTAAAAATATTTAACATATAATCACATCCACATATATCACCACTCATCAATTTTTTTAAATAAATATCTAATATAGGAGAAACATGTGATAACTTTGTTACCCAATCAGCATCTTGAGGAATATATGAGGGTACTAGAACATGAAATTTTCCTTTCCTTTATGTTGATACATTTGATTTCAGATACTCCCATATAAGATATGCATAAGAAAATATTATAAATATTTATGTAATTAATTACACATAAAAATAGAAATAAACTCATACATAATATGTTATCTAATGGAAATTATTAATTTTCTATAAAAAAATTACCGATACTTTTTCCAACTATGTATACCAACTCAGTAAGCAACAGTACTGGAGGAATTGAATTAATAATTTAATGTACAACTATTCTTACAAATACTAAATGAATAATATAATTATGTACATAATACTATAGAAGATGTAAAATTATGTATTCAACAACAAAAATATTTTTATCCCCTACATGAATCATACCGTATACAGTCAGGTCTAAACGAAGAGATAGTGAGTCTATGTAAGAAGGTTGCACAAGAAGCATCTTTGTCATCTATTCTACAAGAATAAAAAATAAAGATGATTTAATATAATCCTATATTGAATCATTCAACTATAATTGACCAGCCTTCAAAGGAACTATATCTTCCCTATATTCTTCCCCAATTTATTTGGCACTAGTGAATGTTTAAAAAAAATTAGAATCTAATACACTTATTATACCCTATTATATAGACATATTGTTCAAAATTCATTAATAAAGCAGTTAAAATATCCATCTTAACTCATGGAAAAAGGTCCCCTCAGTCATTTTCTACAAAATGTAATCCTAAAGTAATATTTTTATATGTAATATTAGAAAGATAAATTTATAAAATAGTAATATTGATGAAAAGTAACAATTAATTTATTATAATATTATATGTTACTTACATTATTGGATCTATAATATACAATTATTTTTTTATAAATCTCCACATATTACATTTTTCATGATTATTGGGGGTGATGGAGGGTTTAGTGTAGCCTCCATAGAGTTGATACTTAACTTGGATCCTAATTCAATAAAATTTTTATCAATCATTTATTCCTCTAATAATGTATACCCTCCCAATGAAAATGTACGAGGGTATAAACGACGATACTATATATCTTAATGAGTTTTCATAGAGTTTTTTTTACAAAATAAAAAACAAATATGTTATAAATTAAGGAAAATTAATTAAACAAATAAATTTTGTAAAGAACAAAAACATACCAGAAAAGCTTCATCCCCTCTATTAAAGATAAAACTATTCCATGTATCTATATCAATAAAATCATACTTAATAAATGGATATTGATCCTTTTTACTCCTAAAATTATAAATTGAATTCAAATTCTTCCTAAATTATATCCATATTATTTTCACAAAGGAGAAAAACTTTTTTTAAAATTATTTTCTCTCATCAATGTTAAATGTCATCTCTAATTTAATGAATAATTTATCATAAAATTTATAGTTTTTTAACCTCAGCAAAACTAAATAAATTAGTTTTTAAATTTTACAATTAAGGACTCCAAGTATATATCTCTTCGATTGATTGAATATCCTCTAATAAAGGTATACAATACTTATCCTACAATGAATATATATAGCCATTTTAGTAATAAACTATGTTCCATTTGGCCTAGTTATAAATTCAATCTCATCAATGTTAATTATCATCATTTTCTATCAACATACCTGTGAAATTTAAACTAAACATGTAATCCCACACCTACCATCATTAGATATAATCTTCCCTAGAGAAGAAGAAGATCTAAAAAGTGTTTTCAGAATTATAATCCTAATTTAATTATATAATTTAATTACTATATATATATTTAAAAGAAAACATGTACATATATTAGTTTCCAAACTGCATTGTTTTTTATTTTGAATGATGTATCCTACCTTAACAAAAGCTTGTGTACTTATATTTTATTAAAATTAAATATATATAATAAATAATAAATTTATTTTTTATATTGGTAAGAAAATAATTTAATGTTATAATTTTTTAACAAAAAAATATTCAACTAAAACTAGTGTATATTAAAATTAACAAAAAAATGAAGAAAATTATTTTCATCTAAAAATGCTAAATTTTATGTCCCTATATTTTTTTATAAAAAAATAAATATTATAAATCAAAATTTAACAGGTCATACGTGGAAGAAAATGATAAATATATTTTTGAATGAAATCATATTCCAAAGAATAAATTATATTAATAAAATAATCACAATAAAATGAAGGAAATGGATTTCAAAATAAACTGGATATCTAAATCTAATGAATATAAAAAATTTAAAAAAAATTGTGAATTCTAAAACATAAATATATTTGAATATTAAAGTTAAAAAATATTTTTTTTACTTTTTTATTTTCTCAAAAAATAGATTTCCAGATTAATTAGGAGAGTAATGTTGTTTTTACTCTCATCCCTTCTAGGAGTCCATTTTTTAAATGGACAATGCCCACATTGGAATCATTTTTATCTTTATGTAATCATGTAGTAGATGGATAAATCTCAGATAAATATTCATCATAATAAGTATTCTCATCACCGAAATTATTTTTCCTTCTAAAAAAAATGTTCCACAGATAATTTTAAGGGTAAAAAATATAAAATATATTTTTTGGATGTGTCTCCAAGACAAATGATTCCCATTGAAATTAAACATTTTTAAATCAAAAATTGTAAACTCCTACTCATCATGTTTCACACAACTATTATAGTCAACCTAGTTACACTTAAATACTTATACCAAAATTTTAGTATAATAAATCTATCATATGTAGTTAATAATTATAAAATATGATGTTCAAAAAATATTGTTTTTTATCTTTAGAACTCTAAAAATTATGTGCTTTAATCATAACCTTTACTCCCCTATTAAGAATGGTACTATTGTCATCCTGTTTTTGTGTGTGTAACATGTGTAACCACTAATATCAAAACAATTCCACATAATCACATTAACACTTGGTCCCATACTAACCATTTCAATGTTTTTTTGTGTGGATGAATCATTAGAGTTTTTATCCATGAACCATGAAAAAAAGTGTTTTTATAATCATTCATTAACCACTTTTCATTTCTTCTTGTATTTATTACCTTAAATCCAGCAATATGTGATGATATATATGGTTGAAAATCACCAATTATTTTTAAAAATATATAAATGTGCATCAATTACCTAATAAAAATGAATTAAATTTACCTTTAATCCATGAATCCATTTACCATCACTATTAAATGTAATTCTTCTTGTTATAGAGAGACTATCATGGTTCACTTAGGAAAAATAATCTGTACAGTATAATATTACCTCTTATGATGTATATTTTTGAATAATAAATACTTATAGTTGATGTAGATTCTAAATATATCCCTTCAAAATATTCATATATATATTTCAAAATGATACATCCAAAAAAATATATATTTTCACCTTTTATTATCTCTCACACCAAATGAGACAATAGATGAACCATTATATCAAAACATGATGGTGGAAATTAAATTTCTTGTACAAAAGGTATGGGGATATATTAATTATCTAAACCATATAATAAATATGGATCTAGGTCATTACTTAAAATTGATCTGAAAAACTAACAAAACATGATTATAAGCTTTCTGAAAAGTATCTGCAACATACCATACAATGTAACTGGTAGAAATTGATCCATTGATACATGATTTTTGTGAGATTTCATACCTATTAACTTTAAATTTTTAAACTACACCAAATTTCTCACATTTGAAGAAAACCCACTTGGAACATTAATATATTGTATGCATTGAAAAAAATATCATATCTAATGTGTGACAAAATGGAGGCAAACATATTTTGATTCTATTCCTTGTGAGAGCATACTAAAATTGTATTCCCATGGTTATTCAGTCTAGTCTTGATTTAAATCCATCTTATATATTTACTTTATTATCTAACAATGTTCCAATTACACTATCAAAAATATTTTTATCAATATGCATAATGTCGATGTTATGTTTTACATCAAAAAATATACAATAAGGTAGTTCAAAAAAATGGAATGTTTCTTCTATGTATCTGGTTAAAGACTAGAACTTCCTTTACTTCCAAATATTTCATTAATTATTTTCACAATATTGTTAGACTATTATTCATAAAATGGTTTTAGGGAAGAATAATACTCTTTTATACTTTTAAATGACTTTTTTAATCATTTATAAGGATGATCAATTTACAAAAAACATTGATGTCCCATATACACTATTTTCTTCAATTTTTAAATTGATTATTTGAAGTCCCCTATTTAAAAATTTGACAAGATTTATGTCCTTTAATAGTGTATTGGAATAATTTTCCATATGAAGTAATGTCATTTATAGTGAAAATTATCAAAGAACACCAAATAAAATATGATTTATTATACCAATCAAATACTTTAACACATTTTTCCCATTAAAGTTTTTAATCATCCATCAATATTGATAGATAAATATCAACATCATTTCAAGAATATTTCAGTATTGAAATAATCATTATCATCATCACATATTTCCTATTTATAGATAACTATGAGTATTAGTTCTAGACAACCAAAAAATATTCCATGAACTATGTATTCTACTGAGATCCCAATATGGATTCATTACATATGTGCATAATCCCATTCTAAGAAATCTAAATTATTTTCCAATATTAGTAAATTTGTGGTCCAATATTTTCCATTATGGTGAATTAGATCGATGGTATAGGTTTCCATCAGATATGTACTAATATATTTTCCATCTTAGCAGCTTTACATCATTTTAATTAGTAAAGATGTTCTTTAAAAACAAAATTATTATAAGATACCATGTTTCATTTGTGGGAGGTTTAGTGCCCATTTTTTAGAATGAATCATGGATGTATTTTAATCAATTTTATATCATGGCGTCCCACATTTAGTACATTATGATAAACATTAATATTCTTTTATAAAAAACACAATTTCATTTCAGAAATAATGTTTCTTTTTATACCCCAATCCCATTGGATGTAGTATTTTTTTCATCATAATTGGAATCTGAAAGACTATTACTTTCTAGAAGTTTCTATTTTAAAGTATCAAGAAATTTAATAAAAATATTACCAATCCCACCATGTATTTATTTATTTTTAATTAATTGGAGCACTATCGATCACACTATAAATTTATTGAAACATGAAAATAATGGTTTGTCAGCATCTTTGTCTAGTTGTTCACCACTTTTTTTCTCAGTGGTATGAACATCTAATCATGAATTAATTCTTGATGGTGATATTCTATCATATGCATATCATCTTAATCATAATTATATCTTAACCTATTTTTTATTTCATGATTCCATATCAAATGTGTATAATTTTGACTAAAACTATAAAAAATCACGGGGTTTATATTTTTTACCCTAATTTACTCATATTAAAATATTTTACACATGGACATAAAATAGAATCTATGTTTTCAATATTTCTTTTTATAATTTCCATGAAATTCTCAACCTCATTCTCATATTTATCGATATTTCTCCATGTATTTATCCAATTATGATCCATTAATTACTAAAAAATAACAATATAATAGATGATTTGTTAATACATAAAACTTTTTAACATATATATAAGAAAATTAAATTGAAACATATAATAAAACATAAAAAATAATATAATCATTGATAGATTTTTAACAAATAATTTATATACTAACAACAATTTAAACATGAAAAGAATTTTTTTGATAAAAACATCAATCAAAAGTAATTATATAGTCTAAAATTTTTTATAAATGAACAAAATTAAAGAGGAAAAAATATCATCCCCAAAATATTATAATGATAAAAATATATAAATGTGAGAAATATTTAATAAAAATAGTTACATATTAAAAATATTTGTCACCAACAATTTATAATCATAAAAAATTAAAACATTACAAAAATTAATTAAAAATTATAATTGATCATAATATGCATTCAAAAAAATTATTATATAAAACAAAATTATAACTGATGTATAATTAATTTATCTTCAGAAATTAATTACATATAAAATTTCTACGAAAATAGATCTTGAATTTTGTGGAACATCATCAATGGTGATGGCGGTATGGTCAATAATTCAGGATTGAATGAAAATATTTAAGAACATAAATAAATACATAATTTAAACATTGATAATTTTTTTTAAAAAAATTTATATGTCAAAAAAATTAAAATCTTAAATAATCTAAAAAATTTAATCGAAACACGTTATAATGAAAAAAATTTATAAATGAAAAGAATGAAGAAAAAAATGATTTCAACCACAAAAATATATAACCACAATAAATTTATAAATACAAGTTGTTTCAACCAGAAACAAATTATACTGAAAATAATTTAATGCTAAAAAAATATAACATTAGAAAAAAATTAACAAAATATTTATAATCCATAGTAAAATACATACCAAAAAATAAATAGATGAGTCAATTTTATAACTAAAATATAATTAATTTATCTTCAAATGTAAAAAAATAACTCTCAAAATTTTAAATTTAATAACACATAATTGATCTTGAATTCCGATGGGCACACTCAATTGAGGTTGGAATAAGTTGAATGATGTAATAATGAAGAAAAATGTTTCCAAAAATTAATTTGAAAAAATAAACAAAAACATTGAATTGTGGTTTTATGTTAGTCAAATTAGAGTTTTCATAGACAAAATAATGTCTAAGATCATGAAATAAGGATGATAGATGGATGATTAAAGAGGCAAAATGTGAAAAAATAATGAAAATCGATTGAAATTGAAGATCATGGGTTGTCAGGTGTCCTTAAGGGGCAAGAGAATAAGGGTTTCAAAAACATTGATTCAATAAAATGTGGGTTTTAGATACCTATACATTTTAAACTTGTTTAAAATCAGTTTACTGTAAGACAAACATTAATTTTTTTTAATTACCTTTAAAATCAGTTATATAGAAAATCATTGTTAAATGAAATTTTGAATACTTTTAAACATTAATTTATGAGAAAATTGACATTAAATGTTTGTCACATCACTTTTTAACATCAGTTTCTAAATATCTTACATTAAGGTTCTGACATGGATACCTCATTTTCAACTAGTGATAAAAACACTCATGTTCACTAGGTTATATTTTCCTTGTATCAAGGGTATCCAGAAGCTCTATTGTGGTCATTCCAAGGTCTTTAAAAGAACTATCTCAATTATTTTATCCCTATTCTAATTATATATTTCCCCAACCACATTAATAATAGGGAGACATTCTTCTTCACAAGAATTTTTTGAACATGCCTACATCTCGAAATTGGATGACCAACAAACAAGAAAAAATAACATAATGGGATAGTTAATTCATTCACAAAGACAATAATAATTCGTTTTCTATTGATTGAGATAGTGGAATTTTATTATTAGGGTTTCAAGTAGAAAACATCAACCATTTCTATTTTATAATATCCTATATTTACTTCAATGGTGCTTTCATCATTTTTCATGGGAGATTAAATATAATATTCAAGGAATTTTGGGATCTATGAATTCCAAAAATACAAACTAAGGTCATGAATCCTAACCCAAAACTAATAATTACCATGTTTTTAATTATTTGGTTTGAAATTGATTTTCCCAGTCTATATCTTAATAACATATAGACTAATATTGTAAAAACTAAACTCCCATGTGGTATATTAATTAAGATAAAATCTGATAACTAAGTTGTAATATCCCTTTCCAATTGGTATGATCTTCCCATTTTCAAAACCCCAAATCTAGGATATTCTCAACTTCATATCATCCATATTTAATTTATTATCCCATGTTTCTAATATCAATCAACTTTACATAGTAGAATTTTTAAAATATAAGCATCTCCGTCAATGAATCTTGATTAACCATTATTATAAATCATTATTCATAATTTATAGAAACAATCAACTAACACAAGTAAAGATTTAATAAGCTAACCTCTTTATAATCCCCCTTACACTAAACCATTGTGAAGGTCACTCCTTTATAGATGTCTTTTTCGGGTATGAATATTTCTATATTTAATCCTCTAATTCTATTTAGGAATGATCGGATTCCATAGATGATTAATAATTCATGCAAGAAGATGATGGTTAATAGTTAATATCTAGTTCACATCCAAGTATCCATGAGAATGTTCTCTAAGAACCACTATATTACCTAGTAAGAAAATTCATCACTCATTTCCAAACATATTTGTGAAAATTAAAAGTCAAGGAATATATTTTTCTAATAGTTTTATGTGTGGTTATTTCCCTTATTATTCATATGATTTTATTTATTGTTTGTTCAATATATTTTTTAGAAGATATAATTTATATCAAAATATCTTTTCAATGTTAAACATCATAACCAATCATTAGCATAGGTCCACACATGATCTTATACAAATATAATTATATCAAATATTGATTACATTCCCAAGTATGAATATTTCTTATAGTTTTCATATATACCTCTAATAGTTTATATTTCAGGTATGTAAGCTTGATCATTATTTTGAATGTTTCTTTTATGGATTATGAGAATTTATTTTTTTTGTTTTATTAATTTCATTACTTGAATATGAAAATTATTGGTTACTTTTTAATTCTTTTAAAATATTTTATAATTAATTAAATATTTTTACTTTGTGGTAGGGATCCTCATATTATTTTTTTGTTATAAGATGATTCCATTTGATGAGAATATACTGTCATATTTTTTTAAAAGGTGGGATGCATGGATTTTTAGGGAATATACATCACTATTTTGATTATTATATTTATATAGTTTAATAGTTTGTATTCTTTATTTTTATGTATAATTTCAAGTGGTTTATTATTTTTTAAGTTGATACTAAATTTTATATTCATATCACTATTTGTATGAATATTATTTATTATTTTTATTGTTCACTATCTAAGAATGATATTGAAAATATTTATAGTTCTTTATTATTTAAATATAGGTAGGGATATTAATTATTATAGCTTATGACCTTTGTTTTTTAATTATTTTTTATAAATTAAAATATCTATTAAATATTGTGTTATATTTATATCTTGAAAAAAGGAAAGAGTAATTTGATTATTTTAATTATGAAAAAGGTTTAAAATGGTTAGTGGGTCATTGTATTTTCTTAGTTTTATTTTCGATAACTAATTTTAACCTCTTATTAAATTTTCGTAATTTTTATGTACCATTATTCATTGTTATTATTTGTTATGATTTTTTTTTATTTTTTATTATTCTTGAATTGTTATTATTCTTTAAGTATAGGATTTCATACATAAGTGATTATTTTTTACATATTTTGAATATATGGAAGAAATCCTTATGTTTTGTATATTATACATGAAAATGAATATTATGTATTTTTCTTGGATACTAAAAATTTCATAAATATTGTAATTTTTAAAATGGGAATAATCTTATGTATTGGAAGTATATTATGTATTTTTTTCAATGGAAAAAAATATACATTTATAGTAACTATTATGCATGATTATAGTGGTAAAAATTATTCAAATATTTGAAGCATTATGATTGTAGTGATATGTGATGACCAAAACTTATATATTACCTATTTTTAAATGAAAAAACACATAAATATGGGGGAAACCTTATGTATGATAGAAAAGTTAGATTATTTTCAAAGGCGATGAACCTTATGTATGTATGGAATGTCACAATATCTATTGGAAGTTGGAAAAAACATACATATTTGAAATTTCTCTTAGGAGCATACGATATGTATGAATCTTGTCTATAATATTATCAGAAGGTCACATTGAGAATAGTTAATTATTATTTATGATAGATAATATATTGTTTTTCATGATAGATAATTTTTAAAATAATATTTCTTTTTAAAATTCAAATAATTTTAATTTCAATGTTATTGTATCACATGATTTTTGGGATTACTTAAATATTATAGATTGATTTTAATGGGAGATTTTAAAGGAGTATTCAAGGAAAGTTTTCATAGGATAATTAAATGATTATTTCTATGGATAACTTCAAAATTATCAAATTTAATCTACTAAAAATAAAATAAAATATTCTAACTAATATAATGTTGATACTGTTATGGGATTAATGGGTGTAGATATTATTTATATATTTGAATTATTATATCAGTTATTACTCATATTTCATTATTTTTTTATACATGTAAAGGATAATTATACAGATATAATGTGATGTAAAAATACATTATGGCTATATTATTCAATGAAAAAGTGTTATAATTCTAAATTTTTTTGCATACATTGATTTGTCGAAGTTTTATAGATTACCTTATTCTTAGTCATTCAAAATTTACTTTTGAGTCCCAAAGCTATTGTTTCTATGCCACAACAACATCGATTAAAATTCATTAGTTAATTTTTTTTGTATTTCTATGTAATAAATTATATTTATATAATAAATATTTATTGAGTTGTAATAACTTGACTCACACACTAGTCATACCACTATTAAAAGGAACAATATTTATTATAACTTCATAACTAAAAAGCATATAAGATATTATGTTTGTCCCTCGAAAAAGGTATTTGTTTGGTTGTGACTCTAAATGTGAAAAATCTCGGTTTATAGGGTGTGCCTCATAGTGTGAAAAAGAAAGAGGATTGGTTATTCCTTTCTATGATTAAAGGAGGGGTTTTAAAACATTTCCACCCTCCTTCAAGGAGTATATACATCATAGTGTATGTACTTACTCTTTGTTTGAGAGTTGAAAATATGGAAATAGTATTCTTAATATATAAACTACTATAATTACTTGTGTTATAATTTCTTTACCCATTCTTCTTATACTCTCCACACATCAATTGAACCATTTTTCTATGATTAAATTGTTTAATCTTTTTATTGATTATATTTTTCATTTTTGTAAATAAAATTAATTATTCTAAGATAGAAAATTCTTCCCCACCCATCAACGTCTTGGCGTCTCTACTATGAGAACTGATAATGGGTATTTTTTTAATTGGATCTATTAGGTATATTTATGTCACTAACTACATTCTAGAGTTAACAGTGTACGGGTAAATCTTTCTATATGGTAGGACAAAGAACAAATAATGGTTTTATTCCATATAAGCTAACCATTGTTAATAAAAATGACTAAGACTACTGTAAATCAAGGATATAAGCTTTAAATAATTATCTAATTACTAATATTTTGATATCTGTGGTAAAAACTCAACAATTTTTTTATTGATGAACCTCATTCACTTACTAAAATTGATAAATCTATGTTTTTTTTAAGAATTATAATATCATGAATATTATTTATTGAGTTATTTTCTAATATGTTTTTATTCATGTATATTCATATAATATTACTCAAGACATATGAATAATTTTACATATTACTCATTATTGCTTAGAGAAGATGAAAATAATAAATCTTTTCATGTTGCAGGATGATTAGTGATATTTAAATATGTAAGAAAATGATATTTTGAATCAAATCTCCCATAGATAATTAATAATTATTATTGATATTCGTGTTCTTGGATAAATATTGGACAATACTACTATGGTTTAATGATTCCTCAAATAACTTCCAATGAAATTTCCTATTATGAAAATTTTAATTCATGAAAGTGACAACATCAATGAATAAACTCTAGATGATATTATTAGTTCACTCTTGATATTTGATATTGAGATAAAAATAATTGATAATAAACTTGATAATAATATGAATTTTATAGATTTAAAATATATTTTTACTTATTTTAGTTCCCCAGATGATGATTTGGGTTCATTGATTAATGGAAAATAGTGGCTAACTATGGATTTGAATCCAATATACAAGAATATTAAAAATAAATAGTCTAAAAGAGAATGAAATAATTACATGAAGAATAATACAATATATAATAAGAAAATTAGTTTGAATATGAATTTGAATAATTATGTTATTACTTTCTATGAGTGAAGTAATAAGGGATTCATAAAAAATAACTATCTAAGGATTATGAAAAAAATTAATGAGAAAATGTTCTATATGAATGAAAATAAATATAGGGTTTTAGGAGTGGTAAAAAAGATTCAAATATTAGTGATGAATCTGGAAGTGATAAGGGCACTAGAAATATTTATTTGATTGTTAAATAAGATTAGTTATCATTTTAACCTTCTCACTCATGTTTTTCAAGTGAATTGGTTAAATCTATAAAGAATGATGGATCTATTAATTTTATGGCTTGTTTTGATGATGTCATTTTCCATATACCATACCAGATACCATGGTACTCTAATACATGGTTCATCACTGATATAGTTAGAAGGTTCTTTCAGAACCCCAGGGGTTGGAAACTAGCACGTAGAATCATATAATGATGATGGGGGAATGCCTTTTCCCCTAAATAGTGGAATATAAATAATATAAAAGTGTGTATATTAATACATCTCAAGTAGAAAGTACCAGAAATTGAATAGGTAAAACAATAACCAAGTAAATATTGAAATAACTTAACAAAACATCAAGCCAAATTGTGAGGAATATCCATAAAAAGTTTCAAAACCATGTGTATCAAGTGGGCCTCATCTTCACCAAACACCATCATCTCTCAACATTCTCAAGGATCAAGAATATACACTACCTCCTTGTAGTGCTTTCTTTTTCACTAACCTACTATAATAAATTCTATAAACATGTGAAGTAAAATGTAGGGTGTGAGATATAAATCCCAATAGGCTCTCACTAATTGTTCCATAATATATTACAAAGAATAAACCAATCATGATTTCAATTTAAATAAAATAGGCAATGGAATATCATATCAGTTACATATTTAAAACAAACAATGCTTTATTTTTGATGGAAGGAAAACATTTCAAACCTGGATTAAATAAAAAAATTATTAAAAAAATTATATAAATAATTAATAATGAGTAAAAAAAATATAAGCAATATAATATGTAATAAAATAAAACATAACAAGCATGATAGTCATATTTGCTGTAGTAAAATAGTTCCTGCTTATAGGATCCTCACACATCTGAAATCATCGATCACAACTAATCTTGTTTGCACATGTCCCTTTGGATTAGGCGAAATAAAACTCATCAACATTCCACCGGGGATAATCAGGCCTAAATAGGTTTTTATTATATTTTTCATCCTCAATCCATTACTAGATGATCAATACCCAAGTGTTCCTATCCCTAATAACCTACTATCTACACAAGAATCACATGTTCTCAATCGGTCAATATATAATGGTAAAATCATCTCTTTTTAAATCAATAATAATTTACAATTCATTATCACAATTTTTAGTTTCAGTATGCGAATTTAATTTCAAAACCAAAACATAGGTTTTCATCATTTCATGCCTTTTCTCACCAAAACCCTTCATGGTATTAATTATTTAAATTTAATACATTTTTTCAAAATAAATATCAAATAATTTCATCAATTACATCTTTAAATAACTTTTTTAAAAAATAAATCCATAATTATCAAAATTTATCCCTAAATTATAATTTCATTAGGATTGGGGGTTTTCTCATAATTCATGCCATTTAAAATTTCATAATCAAATCATTCATAATCACAGTTTTATAAATAAATTTAATTATATTTCAAAAAATTAAAAAAAATCAACATTTCAATTATATAGAAAATAACCAATTGAAAAACCTATATTTAATCACTGAATCAAATGATCAACACCCAGAAAGGGAACACCAACCAATGTAGAAGGAAATAATGAACTATAAATTGAATCTAGAATGAAAATCTATAAAGATAAAAATTAGATCTATTGAAAAAAATATCCATCCAGACCATGATGATATAATGAACTCAATGGAGTATGGAAAGGAAGATCATAAGATAACACACTAGAGGATATCCACATATTAGAGACGGATCAAATCTTCCACCTGCTCATTAATTTTTCAAAGGATGAGGTTAGAGTAATAGAAATCACTTATTGAGTACCTCCAATGATGTAAAAATAATATTAGAGAATAATGGGGGGTGATTGTACCCTTAATGTAAGGGTTCCAAAATTTTATAATTAAATACAAATAAATTAAAAGTTGTTTGAATAGTTTCCTAAGAAGGGCCACATGGTTATAAAAACCATGTTACCTAACCATATGACCATAATGTATTTTTTTGGGGTGCATGGTTCGGTTACACGATTATACTAACCATTCAATGATAATTTTTTCCCCATTGTCCATGGGGTGCACAGTTTGGATGGTTGGCCACATGGGTTGGACAAAATGTGTGCCCCTTCTAGTGGATTCTAACATGGTGCATGATTTTCTTGGCCAATCCACATTGTTTTCATAACCGGGCATCGAACATGCAAATCCTAGATGAATTCTAATGTTATATAAATTTCACCTGAAACACATATTAATAATACTCATCCTAAAAAAGACACTAAAAGGTTTATGGAAAACATTAAATAAGGTAATTTTATATTAAACCCCCCCATAAAAAATGATTCATTCTTTATAATTCATATCAAGAAGATTCCATATCAAATAGTTGAAAAAAATTATCTGTCATTAGTGCCCCATACATCAAGTTATCATATGAATAAAACCCATGATTACATATCATATAGGCCAAAAGGTATCATCCTCCAATAAATAACCTTTGTCTAAGAATAAAATATCCTTGTTGGTTGCTCAGTCATAGATAAATCTTGAACAACATCAAGATCCTCCAAACTCAAGACATGATATGGGTTAACTAGATGATTTTATATCAGTGATACATAGAGGAAATTGTGTATTGATGTCAACTGTGATAGAAGTGTTGAATGATAATACAATTTCTTTGCCTAATCAAAAACCTCAAAAGGAACCACCAAAGGAGTAAGCTTACTTTTTTCCCAAGATATTGATGAACCAAAAGTGGTGAAAATATAAAAAAACCTGGTCACCAATTAAAATCTCCAACAACGTTCGATGGCGATTAGTATAAGATTTATATCAGCTCTATACTAAAAACAGTTTATGATGAATAAACTAAATATTTTATATTTTCTCTTAGACCAAGCTCCATCCATCCAAGAGAATTTCACCAATATCTGAAAAACTTAACAGGAATTTGAGTGGACTTCTATACAAGTCCTCATATGGATCTATATGAATTAAAGACTGGTACTTATTGTTATAAAAACCCAACCAGTCCCAAATGAATATCCCCAGATCTAAAAAAATCGATGATTTTGGAATTGAACATGCCTTGAAAACATTATATAACTCGTTCTATCTGTTCATCCTTCTCCGGATGATATATCATGATGAAGATCATCTATGATCTAATTTTCTCACAGAGGCCTCTCCATAAAGGAAAATAGAATGATGGATCCCTATTAGAGACTATCATAGATATAGCACCATGCAACATGATAACCTCTAATATGTATAGGCCCCCCAAATCCTCAAATTTATTAGTATCATGGATGGGTATAAATTGAGTCAATTTTGTTATTCAATAAATCAAAACACATATCATATTTTTATTTCAAGGGGTATGGGGTAAACCCACCATGAACTTTCTAAAAATATCGCCCCACATCCAATTCATAACTTGAATGGGATAGAGAAAACATGAAGGTTTCAAGTTTTTGTCCTTGACATGTTGGCATGTATAACAATGTGAAATAAAAGTAATAAATTTCCTCTCCCATATATGTACACCATAACCATTGCCTCATATCATGAAACATCTTCATAGTACCTAGGCTCACTACCCACTAAAAAATATGACAGTCTACCATCACAATCTTTCTCATGGAAAAAAGGCACAACATAACTATTTCAGAAACATAGTATACCCTTTGTGGAGAATGAACACTGATAGATGGTCTCCATTCAAGGGTGAGTGTCTCTAAAATTATGGAACACATCATCATGTTGCTAATATCAAAAAATAATATTGTGAATAGATGATTTCAACTAAACACTAGTTAGAACAAAATCAGATTCATTCTCCTGGTCTCCCATGTGCAATTGAGAAAAGAGATCCATTATACCCCACACTTATGATGATTCATTCAGGGCTTGGGATGAAAGATTCCTACTCAAAGAATCAATGAAAACATTCCCCTTTTATAGGGTATAATATATTTCAAAATTAAATGACTACAGGTAATCCACCCAATGCCTCTGATAAAGATACAAATATTTTTGGGGGTGATATAACTCATGAATTTGTGATTAAAAAATGGCCAACCTTTCTATAAAAAGGTAATGTTTCTATAATTTAAGAGAAGGAATCACACTTGTCAGTTTGAGATAATTGGTTGGATAATTTTTCTCATGTGGTTTAAGATACCCAGATCTATTGGAAATGGTGTGGTAATTCTATATGAGAACACATCCCAAACCCGAACCTAATGCATCTCAAAAAACCACATAGCAAGCCCAGCTTCTAGAAGTGTCAATATTGGCATATAATTCACTATACATTTCATCAAAATAAAATATCTATGTCATTTATCATACAAAGATAACTTCATCCCATTTTAGGTATGATCATTCATCATAGAATCCAAATTTGTGATGTCCTTTAAAAACTAGTGATAATACACCACTAAACCCAAGAATATACGAATCTCAAAATAATTCCATGATTACTATCATTTCATTATATATTTAACCTTCTCAATATCAAATAAAATACCATGTTTTGATACCACATTCCTAAATAAATTCACTTCAAAAATGAAAAAATAATATTATGACAGATTGGAATCAGGTCAGTTATTTTTGAACATTTATAGAAATTTTCTCAGATAATTTACATGATCCTCCTCAGACTGAGAGTAAACCAAGATTTCATTCAAAAATTCAATCTATTAAAAGATATTCATAATGGTCATACCTAATATGTAAAGTGGTATTCTAAATTTCAAGTTATTTTATTATTAATTAATGATAACCAGATCGATGATAAATCTTGGAGAACCACTTTTACCCTTTAGATTTGTCAAATATATCATCTATCCAAGGTTAATGATACTTATTCTTTACAGTGACATGGTTGAACATCCAATATTCAACACAAATCCAAAGTGAACCATCTTCTTTCTTTAAAAAGAGAACATGTGCCACACAAAGTGATAGAGTTGTGTTGAATAATCCTTTCTTAATAAAATCTTCTAATTGAGTCTTCTATTATATCATTTCATCTAGTTCTATACAGTAAGAGGGAATATATAGTGGTTGAGTACCATGCACTAAATCAGTTTTTTTCTACCTCACCATATAGTGTAAAACTAAAAGAATTGAAAAGAAACATGTTAGTAAAGTCAATGATGATTGGATGGAGATCATACCTCAAATATTACTTCTCCATTTAAAAATAAAACACTGATTTTTTTTCCAACTTTAGAAAAGAAGGTCCAACTCTACCCAATCTGAGGTCTCATTCTCTTGTAAATATATGGAACACCCCATCTAGCCTAGAAAAGGATACCCGTCGAAGGAAACAGTCAATTAATGATTGATGAGAAATCACCAATCCAACTTGAGAATAACATCAAGATATTTCATACCAAGGACCTGAAAATTCTAGGCACGTTTCATCTCTAATAAAGATAAAACACAAGACAGAAACAAAAGACCCTGATCTTTCTTCATTCTGAGGGGAATAGTGATATACATAACAAAAGATAAAATCTCTATATGAAGTGTAATAAATTAAACAACATGGGTTGATATTAATGAGTGAGATTCACTAATATAAAATAATTTAGTCACTAATTATTAATCTATAGTGATGGTACCTCACACAGTTGTTGGACCCATATCAACTTCCATTGGAAAATATTCCACTATGTGAAGAAGCTTTATTCCACATTCTCATGGTTTAAATGCCTTTGTTCTTGAATAATCTAATTCCACCATAGTAATTTTAGGTCTTGGAGATCATGTTCCAATATGTGGGTCAAAAATGATATTATATAATTTCTGCAAGTGATCTAAGAATATATAGGAACTGTTGATCCTTGGTTCCTCAGTGAAAAACCATTTAGAAATCCCAACCGTTACACACTAGAATTAAGTAAAAGGGCCTCTATTAATAATTTAAATATTTTTCTAAGACCTCATATATAAATATCCCCCACGAGACTCATCACACTTCCAATTTATTAATGAGGAACTCATAGACCTGGCACTGGTTGAATAAGAAAATCTGTTTATCCTTGGATTTCCAGTCAAGTCAAACTCAAGCATACACTCTATCTAGTAAATCATGATATGAAATTTAAATTTTCATGAAATCCTAGGAACAGATATCAACTAAAATTCCTATCTCAAATATTTACACCTTTATATTATCATTAGTCACAGTCTCTACAAAGCAGTTTTCATACTGAGTCACACTTTTGTCACTATATTGGAGATTAAGAAAATCTATTAACTTTGATAAAACCATGGACTCTCGATAGAATTGATCACTTAAAAGTACCTTGATGTATTTCCACTCAAATAATTCATGATTATTCACCATCACAATAAAATCCCACCACCATTTTCTAGGCCCCTCTTTCTTGAAAGTGGCACACATCACATTAATTTAATTGGTACTTTTCAAGAACTAAAAAACCCATTCAATTCATTTTATCCAATCCTTATACAAATGAGTGTAATTAGAGCCATGGAAGGTATATGTATATTACCATGGAAACACTTTATTGTGATCTCTATAGTTATCCCTTCAAGGTCTTTGTGTTATTCATCGGCATCTCTTTCCAGAAATCGGTTCAATGAACTTCTTGGAGGCCTGATGCTACTCACAATCAATATAAAAAAACATTAACAAGGAAACATAGATCAGAAAGTCAAACACGAGTAAATATTATGGTATTTTAAAAAACTCTAATAAACTGGGAAAATATTATAATCAAATCAATGTACACATCAAAGTCACTTTTCCACACCATCAATGGTGAACTAGGGCTCATTATGATAAGATTTGTCAAGGAACTCACTCATAACTACCACCCAAGTCTCATAAATCCTACATAATATATACTAGGAAAACCCAAAATACATACACACTTCAAGAAACTATGTACAAACTACCTTTTATACCACTTTTTCATGAACCATATTGGATGCCCTGATACTCTAATACCCAATATGGAACTAACAAATCCTAGAGGGTGTTCCCAATCTGTATAGGTTGGTGACTGGATCCTCAAATCAAACAATAACCAATGGGGAATGATTTTTTTCCAAAACATTGGAATATAAACAAGATAATAGTTCTTATATAAAAAATAATCATGGATAATGTTCCATAAATAAAAAAGGTAGAATAATACCCAAGAGGATAGATAATCAAATTGGTGAAACATCACCCCAAACTGTTGTAACAGACCATAAAAAGGCTCAAAAGCCTATTTAACAAGTGGACCTCAACTTCATTGGTCACCATATCCACTCTATAGTACCAAGAATCAAGAACATACTCTATAAACAATCGTTTCTTTTACTTTGATCATACCTAGAAAGTTAAAGTTTATATATGCTAGAAGAGAAGTGTCTGAGATATAAAACTAATTAGGGTCTCACCAAGTGTTCCATAATAGATTCCATAACAATAAACCCATAATGATTTAAATTTAAATAAAATGTTGCTTGGAATATCATATCAGTAACATAATTAAAAATAAAATTATTTTGTTTTAATAGATGGAAAACATTTAAAACATGGATTAAACAAATATTTTATATAAAATAATATGTATAAATCATTATACATGAGTAAAATAGTTCTATAAATAATGGAATATATAATAAAATAAAACATAACAAGCAGAATAGTCATCTTCCCTTATGTATGTTTTTTTCTAGATATATGATCCCCAAACATATAAAATCAACGATCATGTATATTAGGGTGTGAAAAATTCCCTCAGTATCGGGAAAAATAGGACTCCTAAACATACAATCAGGGATAATCATTACAAACTAAATTTTTGGTAGATTTTTCAACATAAATCCATTAATATTGGATCTAGATAATTGTTTTTTTATCCCAAATAACCTATTATCCACCCATTATATCTTTTCTCAGTAAAACAATAAATAATGTGAAAATAAACTCATTTTAAATCAATAATTATTTACAATTCCAATTTCCAATTTTTAGTTTCAATATTCCTATTCAATTTAAAAACTAAAACATGTCTTTTTCATCATTTCATGACATTAAATTAAACCCAATCACAGGTCTTCGTCATTTAAATTTAAGACCTTTTCTAAAGAAAAATATCAAATAATTTCATCAATTCCATTATCATTACATTTTCTCCCAAATAAATCCACCATTATAGAAATTGATCCCTTAATTCTAATGTTAATGGAATTGAGGGTTTTCTCAAAATCCATGCTATTTCGAATTTCTTAATAAAATTGCTCCAAATTGTCATTTTATAAAACAATTAAAATCAATTTAAAATAAAGGAATTAAATCAGAGTTTAAATTACATAGAAAATATAAAATGGAACCACTTACCTTTAATCACAGAATCAAACGATCAGTACCTACAGCGGTAACACCAACAACTATTGAAGTAGAAGAAAATCTATAAATAAAATCTTAAAATAATATCTATAATGAAATAAATTATATCCTATGAAATAATTTTTATATCCTTTGAAAACATGATAATCAAACACTCTATATGGAGGAGAGAATAAAATTATGGAAGATAATGTACAAGTAGATATCTAGTTACCTGATAGGGATTGGATCTTCCTTTGACACTTTGATTCACTAAAATAGGAGGTTAGATGAGCCAATATTACTTCTGGAGGACCTTCAAGGAAGTAAATATTATATTATGTCAGATTACGGGTGATTATCCACCCTAAATTGGGGTTTTAGATTTCTTAAATTAAATTTAGAGGATTTATAAAAAGAATGCATAGTTTCCTAAGAGGCGACAGATGGTAAGGAAAAATGTGTTCCCTAACTATGCACTACCATTGGACTTCTATTTGGAGTGCACAATTATGAAACATGGTTAAAATATATGTGCACCAACTATTAATTACATATTAACCATGGTGTAAATGGTTTGGATGGGTGGCTCTAAGGTTTGGACAAACTATGTGACCCCTTCAAGTGGCTTCCAACAGGGCACACTATTTGATAATCCCAACCGCACAGTTTTTGCTAACTATGGGAAAATAATTCACAATACAAAGGGATTAAAAAATTCTCCAAATTTCACCAGAAACACCCTAAAATAATACCCAAAAAAATAAGATTAATGCATCGACCATGGAATACCTAAAAGATGTTAATTGGATGTTACATTAGTAATTCCTTTTATGTTTTTTATTATGACTCTAACCTTTATTTTGGATTAAATAGGTCCAGTGTTAAAGAGTTATAAGATAATTTTGATGAGTTACAAGATAGTCTAGTTTCTATTGGTTATGCTTATATGAAACGAAAAAGTAATCATAAAGGTTTGATAACAGTGAAAAGGGAGATTATTTCATCATTTTTAAGTCATAGAGAGTAAAATATAATCATAATGAAAAAAATAAAAATTTAAAGAAGATTTATTCTTGAACTAAGGTAAAAGTCTTTGAAGATATGAAATTTTTATTGAATGAAAAATTTTATACTAAGGATAATGTTGAAATTTTATATGATGCTTTATCTAAATTTATTATTAAAATAGAAATTTGGGATAAGTTTATGAAAATGAAAAGGATGAATAGAAATATTAAGATTTATAGTCTTGGTTATAGTGGAAAATTACTTATGATGTATATAAAACAATTTGGGAAAGGTAAAAGTGAATGAATTTATTTTGTTGACTATATTATTTTTGGTGCATTCGGTAATTATGAATATGACTGATCTTTATAGTTTTTTCAATATCTTGGTTACAAAAAGGCTATACTATCCAAATCACCATTCAATGTAAAACTAGATAATCCTTTAGTAGCATGGGTTCCTAAAGGATCTCATTCTAATCAAATTAAACATATGTTATTTTAAATAAACTAGTCAGAATATTTCTTATGGTTAAAATGGGTACTTATTATAGTTTATTTTCTTATTATGTTATCATGATCTTTACTCATATTTTTTATATTATTCCCACTCATTATGTATTTAATATTTTCTTAATTAATTTACTACCAAGAGATAACAATTAGTGAATTTTTAATTGTTTTAAAAAAGTTTTTAATTAATTAAATTTTATTAACTAGATTTTATGTCTTCTTTTAGAATCTATTTTTTATAGAACGTGTTCCCTTGATGTGAATTCACTACTATATATTTTAAAAGGAGGAAATATTGGATTAAGGTGGTTTATACCTTAATTTTTTTGGTAATTATTTTATTATCTTTTAATAGTTGGTACTATTCATTTTTTATGAAAGACATTAGTTGGAGTTTTTATTTTTTTATTTGATCATATATTTTCAAGATTATTATGTTTTTATTAGTGTTAGAAATAAATATATTTATTATAGTATTGTTTACTATCTAACAATGATAGTGTAAATTATTTAATGTACTTTATTTTTTTAATTATATAGGGATATATTAATTTATATTTTTCATAAACTTTTATTTTAAATTATTATTTTTATTTTATACCATTTTTTTATTTTTTTATTACTTTTAGATATTAAAATAAAGTGAGAGAGTATTTTGGATTTTTTAATTATCAAATAATGGGAGATTGTTGAGTGGATCCTTGAATTGTTTTTATTTATATATTAATAATTAATTTTCCAATATCATTATTTGATCATATTTATAATTTATAATTATTCATTTTTATTATTATAAATCTATTATTTTGGTTTAAGCATAATATGCTACACATATAAGTGTATTTCTTATATAGTCAGTAGTTAATAAAAACTTACTTATGTATTAGATATTTGGAAAATGAAAAAATACTTTTTATTATTATTGGATACTAGAAATAAGTTACATATTTCATTTTCACATGGGGGATAATATTTAATAATGGAATAATATTATATATTGATTTTATATGGGTAAAATTTGCATTTAAAATAACTATTATGTATGATTATAGTGGTGAAAGTTCAGTATGAAATGTTTAACCTATATGTATATAATGAGAAGTAAATATCAACACTTTAATATTAATAATTTTGTAACATATGAACTCTTATATATGTGAGTACCCTTATATATTATATAAAAGTTATAAAATTTAAAAAGGAGATAACCCTTATACATGAAAGGGATGTACATTTACAAATAAAGTGGAATTTAAAAAAATTATATATTATAAATTTCACTAAGGAAAACATCTTATGTATAAAGATAATACTATTTATTATTAGAACATCACATGAATAATTATCAATCATTTATTAACATAGATAATATATATTTCTCTATGATATATAATTTTTTAAATGGTACTAATATTCAAAATCCAAATGATTGGAATTTTTAAGGAATTATGTAATGACCCAACTTATGTTAAGATGAATCATTTTCATGTCTTATTAATATATATTAATCATATTTTATATATTTATGTCCATTATAAGATTATCAGGAAATCTTCCATTGAAATTTAAAAAGTGTTTATTTATAACCAAATTGCATTTTCATGAATTTTATAGTATTATTTAAAAGCATGAATTCCAACTTATAGAATTTTTTTTTGAAAAATTAAAATTCATTCATGAATTCATCATGTAAAAATATATTAGGACAAATTTTTGGTCATCTTATTAAAATTGTTTTTGAATAAATTTCAAAAAATAATAATTCTAATTGAAAACCATTTTTTCATTTCAAGTAATTAAAAATGTAAATTTTATTTTTTGAAGTAAAATTATTTCACTTATATTTTTTATACTCAAATTATGGTCATTATAATGAATAATATAGTTTACAATTTTATAAAAGAATATTTACAGTTAAAAATAATTCTTTCTAAAAAAATTCATTACATTTGGTGGGAATAATTTTAAATTAAATTTTGCCACATATTTCTATTAAAACTAATAAAATATAGTCCATATTTGAGATTATCATAAGTAATATTAGTTAGTAACTTCAACTTAATTTTAATCCATAATTAATCATAAAAATATTAAATGTTTATTACCACTATAAAGGTTATAACATGACTATATGTGGTCAATATTTGGAAAAAAGAGTTAAATTACCTTGAAACTTGTCTAAATTCAATAACATAGACATATTTAGACCCTATATTATATTATATTAAACAATTTATATTTTTATCCATTTTTCTTGAGGTATACTTCAATATAATTAAATATTTTTAAAATTTCCAAATGTTTCATGTCCCCCGATAAGAAATGGATACCCACTCTCCCCTACACTCCACAATTAATGATCCTTTTACTTCATAAAATATCTACTCAAATTAATTCCATAAATCCCTCCCCATATATAATATTACATAGTTTTTTATTAAACCAACCTATGATGGATATGGATATAAACCTAAATTGTTTGTCTGAAGAAGTGGTATAGTTTTCAATTGAGTATCCTGGTTTTAATTAATATTACACCTCATAATAATATTATTAAACCATTGTAAAATAATAACACCCTTATATTTCATATATTAAGATTTATCAATCTTTAAGGTATAACCTATATACATCTCCTTCTTATATCAAATGGTAAATAAGACCATGAATTCTATGTATAACAGACTACTGCACGAACTGATGTAATTTGTTTTCCATTACCACCTCTCACAATTCATTATAATGAAGTAATTAATATATATATTTTATATTCATGAAAAATGTATCATTTTTTAAATATAATTTATCATTTATTTTATTCCCATTCCATCCATTAAAAAATGATAAGTTTGTTTGTGTGTATGTGTGGATTACAACCACTACAAAGTGATGTGATTCTTTTTTCATTACCACATCACATGGATGATATATATATATTTATGTGAATGTGAATAAATAATATTATATTTATTATTTAATAAAAATAATTTAATGTTTAAATAATACTTCCCTTCTTTCCATCATGTTCTTTAAAAAATGGAAATGTTACACATGTATATGTACGCCCTATCATCTCCATGATTATAACGTAGTTCATTTTTGATAACCCTATTTTATGGTTGGTTTTAAAAGTAAAATTGGGATATATAAATTATAATTATTTCATGATTATTATTCTATAAATGATTCAATAGTTACATTTTTTTACTATATTCAACTTTTCAAATTTATTTTGAACATATATGTCGAATGTCGTCAAAACATATGACGTGAACTTAATTGATAAAGTAGTTTTGTTAACATGATAATAAATACCATAAAAGGAATAATAAACATGAAAACATTTATCATGAAATTAAATAATTAACATATGTTCATTATTCAAGAAGATAAATAATGTACATGATGAGTCAGACTCAAGGTAATGGACACTTTACCTTAAAACCTCTTTTTGAACGTTTTAAAAATTTATTTTTTAAAATATTTTTCTTCCATATCCATATTTCTAAATTATTTAATGGGAGTATTTATATGAAAACATATAAAATCTATTTCACCTTTTTACTTTCATTCTATGGTTTTCAAAAGGATTTTTTTTATATTTTATACATAAAATTTTAAAAAAAATGAAAAATGTAATGTTCTTTTTTATTATATACGACATCAATGTTTTATCCTGTCACCATAACCAGTATTTTATTTTTAGATTAATTTATAATATTTTTTAAATAAAAACCTTCTTCCAATTTTTCTGGTTATTTTCAAAAACAAATTTTAAATTGAATGTATATTTTGTTATCTAAAAATGTTTTTCTTATGGGTGAATAGAATATTCATTTAATTACGATGATGAGAATGAAATATTTCATGCATATTGATTATTTTATAGTTCTTGGGATTTTTTTATGTATATGGGTTAAATTAATACAACTCATTATGATGGTTTATTTTGATATAGGTCTCCAATTCATTAGTTAAAGGGATGGCGTTAACCGATAAGTTTTCCTTAAATATATTATTGGAATTTACCAAGTAGGTTACTCCATTTGTAAGAGTAATCATAAGGGTTATATGAAAATGTTATCGCATATTACCTACAAGATTTATCTTTTATGTATATAGGTTTTTATATAAATCTTATGATTTCATAAGATAATGTGATGAGTTCATGTTTAAATGGAAGTTTATGTTAATTATTAATGGTGAAATGTATTACTTTTTAAAAAAATCATGAGTTTTTCATGATTGAAAAGAAACATTTATGAGTTTTTTTCATTTAAGATTTCATATGATAATAATTGGACATAGAAGTTTATTTCATGGGTAATAAAATGTTTTTTTTGATTAAAAAGTATAGTTTTATAATGATTTTTTGACTATTTTTTGGAATAGCGGGTTTAATTATTTCATTTTTTACAACCCAAATTGTGATTTCTATGCTCATCTCAGATTTTAAAATTATTTTCAATGGTTTTTAATGATGAATTGGTAAAAGGATTAAGTCAATATGAAATGTTTTAAGATATGTCAGTGAAAGAAAACTTGATATATCATAAATTGTTTTTAGATAAATGGATACTTTGTGGAACTATCAACTTTGTGGGGGTAATATTTATTTGTGTATGGATGATGAACTAATTCTCTAAAACACTAAACCATAGATATCGTAAAATGGTTTGAGAGTGAATTAATTTACTAAAAATAAACATTATGTAATGTTTGTGGTTGGACCCTTATAGTTGGTTTCATAAGAAAGATTTGTATAATTTTAGTTATATGAATAATAGAATTAAATACCCATAAAAGACAATAATTTATTGTTATCTTGATATAGAAATATTTAATAACAAGGTTTCATCATTTATAATGTATATATTCAGAATTATTTTCATTAGAGGAAACATGGAAGATGGTGTTGGAAGGCTCCAATAGATAAATATACTCTTAATTCAGCAACCTAGAATTATTATAATTGTAACTAAGAATTGTTTTATTATGGTGGATTACTTTACACATACTATAATTGGTGGTGTAATACATGTTAGATAGAATCTGGTTCTACCATAGTGGAACTTGTCTATCATAAATCATTTTATAAGATAACACCCTCCTTTATTCAATTCATCTTATGACTTAGTGGTACATGAGGGATGTATTAAATATTAGGAAAAGATATTTGAAGTCATGGGTTTTTCATAGCACCAAAATATAACTCATGTTATTTTCTATTTTGAAAATTAACCCAATCAATGGTGTTTAATGGTTAAGAATACTATAGAAAGAAGATATATTGACTCCATGGAATATGATATATTTAATAACTATATTCTTGTGAAATATTTTCCTATTTATATAAAACATATGAAGGAAAAATAAATTCTAGGAATTATTGTAGAAGGGGGAACCTTCTATGGTTTCATATTAAGAAAACATTACCCAAATAGTAAGGCATGACCAAATTATATCTGGGAACTTGATAGTAAAATTAATTGATTTAACTCATTATTAAATCCTATATACCTAAGTGTTTTTGCCTATCATGAATTCAAAACTTATAAGAAACATGTTTTATGTTTTTAGAAGGTGAAAAGGGAGTTTTCTGATTATTTTTAATGATAACCAACATAGAAAGTGGCCTGGGTGTAAGGAAACTTGGAAGAATCTATAAAAGAAATACGAAGGTAATAAAATAAAGTTATGAGTTTGTGATAGGTGTGAAAAAAAGAAACTGGGTTAATGTATTATAAAATTTGGAATGTTCTTCAAATGTGGTAAATTTGGGAATATGGATCTTGAATATAATTAAAAAAAATCATGGTAGTGGTAAGATAAATTATGATAGATAGAGAGTAAATTGTTTTCAATATAATGAGATGGGTCATTATATGGATGTGTGTATAAATAATACTACAGAGATAAGAAGAAACAAGTCTATAAGTAGAAGGGTGTGGTGAAATAAATTTCAACTACTTATAAATATTTTGGTCTATCTAATAATGTTGTAAAATGTAAATTGCTAGCTTTTTTATATTATAATAATGTCTTGTTTGATTTGAGGTCTACACATTATTTCATTTTAAGGAAATTTAATTTTAAATTGAAAATTTAACCTAATTAAATGAATCCAATAATTTTGTTAAAAATTTCAATGGGTGGTATTAAGGTAGTAAGAATTTACAATAATCATCCTATTATCATTTGAGGAATTATTTTCCATTCAAACCATGTTGTCTTTCTAGTTGTATAATTTGATGGTATTCTAGGTATTGATTTTCTTTCAGTTTATCATACAAAGATAGATTGTATATCCACATAATTTATTTTCTGAATTTATTTTTATAATTATATATATGAATCATTCATACCTTTGATATAATATCAAGAATAAGAGAAACAATTAAGATAAAAATGAATGTTATCTTTCTCATATTATTGAAAATAAGGGAACCGTTATGATTATTTATGTGAGGTTAGTAGATGATTATCTAGATTATTTCGTGATAAGTTACATAGTGATATACATGATCATGAATTTTAATTTATTATTTACTTAGTTTATGATGCTAATCAAATTTTAAAACCCCTTTATAGAATGTCTTGAGTAGAACCTATGGTGTTTTATTAAAATTGCAGGATTTTCTTAATAATGGTTTCATTCATCTTAGCACTTCACTATGGATTCTCATGTATTATTATTTAAAAATAAATATTTTTCTATGGGTATTTTCATTGATTATAGAAAATTAAATGATATTATTTTTAGGAATAATTTTATGTTTACTCATAAATATGACTTATTTGATCAGCTCCATGGATCTTAGCATTTTCCAGAGGTTGATCTTAGGTCTGTATACCATTAAGTGATTGTGAAAGAGGATGGAATACCAATGATATCATTTTTTACAAGTTATAAAAATTATGATTTTTTATTCCCTTTCGGTTGATGAATGATCCAATTGTATGCATGGATCTTATGAATAATGTTTTTCTTCATATATTTTGATAACTTTGTGGTTGAGTTTATTTATGTTATTATGGTTTATATAAAAATATTTTATGGATCAGAAAAAACATCTAATAATTATTCAATAAACCATGAATGAAAATAATTTGTATAGAAACTTTTTTAATGGTATTTTTCATAATAGCATATTTCATTCCACAGTCATATCATAAATAAAGATTTCATAACAATTGATCATGCTAAAAATAATGTGGTTGATGAATATCCAAGATCTAGAATTGTTTATGAGTTTTTTATTTTTATATTTTTAGAAGGATATTATCGATTATTTGTTGAAAACATTTCACGATTACATGTCCCACTAAACAAGATAATAAAAAAAGTAGTCAGGTTCATCTGAATAAAGGAAGGCATGAATTTTTCAAGGGATTAAAAAGAAGAATAGTGAATTCTCCAATTTAGGCCTACCATTAAGAAATTGTGAATTTTTTTATTTGAAGGGATGCTTCATTTAGGAGAATAGATTGTTTTTAGTTAATAATTGTTAGGTAATTGTTTATGATTCACATAAATTAAAACCTCATGAGAAAAATTATTCTACAAATGATACTGAACTAGAAGTTGTATAGTTTTCTTTAAAATTTTAGAAACAATCATCTATTTTTAGTAATGTGTAAAATATATACTGATAATAAATGCTTGAAGTATATATTCACTTAGAATAGTTGGTCATGAGATAAAGTATATAGATATAATTGATCATGTATTAAAGATTATCAATTAATTATTATCCAAGTGAAGAGAATAGAGTAGATAATTCTTTAAGTTGAAAAGACCATGTTACATTAACTATTATACATTGATAACATGATCCTTTAGTTGGCGATTTGATAAATGTTGGAATATAAATTTTTCATATAGAAACATCAACGTTTTTGTATCAGGTGTTAGTAGAATCATCTTTTCATATGTGAATAAGAAGGCTAAGAAGGAAGAATGTGATTTACCAAAAATGATATAATTGGTTAAGAAATGTAAATTTTCTTAATTTAATATAAAAAAATAAGGTTTTTTGAGATTTAAGAAAACGTTAAGTATTTCATTTTAACCTTAGTTGAAGAAAGAACTATTTATTTAGTTCCATGGTTCATAATTATCTATTCATCTTATGAACAATAAATTTATATAGGTATTCATGAACATTTTATATGATATATAATGAAGAATGATATTACTGTATCAATTATAATTTTTTTTACTTTTTAATTGTTTAAAGAAAAAGGATAATTATTGAAGGGGATATTTCATAAATTTCTAGTTCTAGAATGGATATGAGAGAATATATCAATGGATTTCATACAGATATTACCCAATATATCTCAAGGTAAAAATTCATTTTAGGTAATTGTTGATCGATTAACTAAATATACTCATTTACATCTTGTTTAGGATATTATGTATTTGCATCAACTTTCTAAATTTTATATTAAATATATAATAATATTACATAGTGTCTCAATATCAATATATATTATTATGACCAAAATTTTTCCACTATTTTTTTAAAATTCATCAAAAGTTATTAGGTACTGAATTAAATTTTATTCAATATTTTCATCATTAATCAAATAAATAGTTAGAGAAAGAAAATCATAAATTGGAATATATTATTCAAGCATGTACAATGTGTTGTTAGGGAATATAGGATAAATATGTGACTTTAGTTGAGTCTTCTTATAATAACATATTTAATTCTAGTATAAATATGGCTCATTTTGATGACTTATATGGAAAGTTGTGTTAGGCTCGATATTATTGGGATGAATTTGGATAAAGGATTTTTTTGGGATCATAATTGGTAGAAGAAATGGTTGAGAAGGTGTAGAGTATTAATCAACACATTAGTATGGCTTGGAGATGGTATAAAAGTTATTTAGATAACTGGAGGTATGATTATTATTTCAGGGTAGGAAATCCTATTTTTCTTAAATTATCTCCATTAACATGAGATATGTTTTTTTGGTAAAAATGGAATGTTAAGTCCATAGTTCATTAAAAAATGTAAAATATAGTAGAAATTTAGATTATTTTACTATCAAGTGGAATTATATCCATGTTTATCACAGGTACATGATGTATTTAAGGTTTCATTGTTAAAAAAATATGTTCAAAATTAAACTCATGTTTAAGCACTGAAGTAGTTTAATTGGAAGAAAACCTTTATTATAAAGAATAGTCAATAAAAAATATTGAATATAGAGATATATTTTTATGGAATAAATTTATTTACCAGGATAATGTTTTGTGGAAAAACCATATGGTTGAAGATTCATCTTGAGAATCATAAAATTTTATTAAAATCTTTACTATAGAGAGAAACTTTAATTGAATATCCTCACTTGTTTAAGTAATTAATAAGATTTTTATGTTGTTATTTCAAAAATGAAGGGAGAATGTAACAACCTAGGTAATTTGACGATCAATAATTTTCATTACTTATTAATATTAATTAATTTCATTTTATATTTTTATATTCATTATAATAATATTAAGTAACTTTTCATTCAAAAGGAGAATTCATTATTTAGAATCAAATTGGGTTTTCATGACTTATATGGTTTTATAAAAAATATTGATTTAAAAATTATATAATATTAATTTGAAAAAATAATATTTATTTTTGAATTCATAATTTTATAATTATCTTAGGATGAAAGTTAGAGAATTTTCTTAAAAGATTGATTTTTAGATTAATAGTAAAAAATAATGATTTTTATTGAAACTATATTTTCATTTAAATATATTATAATGCTCAATTTTTTAAAATGGATTAGAATTAAAATTAGCTCATTTATATTATTACTAATTCTATTATGGCATATATAATTAATTTTATACTTTAATGTATAATAAAACATCTTTATACTTCAAAATGGATTTTTCTGAAAATCAGTTTTTCCATCACAATTTTCAAGTTTAATTTTAAATTTAATTCAATAATTTATATGAATTTATATTGATAAAATATATTAAATAACTGGTTTCGAAAAATTAATAATATTTAGTAATTTAAACTTAATTATTGGTCATAATATATATTAAAAATAAAAAAAATTATTATCATGGTTAAGGTTAAAACAAGTTTACTGGGGGTTTAACATTAGTGATGAGGGATAAAATAACCTATAAACCTATATAAATTATCTTTTATAGAGATATTTTGACCCTATATTATATAATATTTATATTTTGTGTATTTTGCATCCATTTGGATTGAGTAAGACATTATTATATTTTAATATTCTTAAAGAATCAATGAGTGTCCTCTCCCCCGGTTATAAACTCATACCACATATCCTCTCATATACATTCCATAATTTCCTTTTGTTTCATAAAATACATGTTAAAATTAATTTATTACATATATAATTACATCTTTTAGAACTTATTTTATCATAAAAGTAACCTAAGAAGGCTCTAGGCACAAGCATATCAAGGTTATACGAAGAAGATGTATATTTCTTAATTGAGCATTTTTGTTATACTTCTTTTTATACCTCCATCATATATTATTAAAACGTGATAAAATAATAACATCAATATATTTCATAAAAATATAATTTTTTAGTTTAATTGAATAAACTATAACTATCTCCTTCTTCAATCGAATGGGAAATGAAACTGTCATTCATGTTTACGGTGGACAACCGCCTGGTGAACCGATGAAATTTGTTTTACATAACTACCTCGTATGACTACTTATAGTGATGTATTTAATGTATATATATAATATTAATGACATATTTATAATTATATAATGATAATATATCATATATATATTTTTACCATTCCATCCATTGAAAAATTATAGTGTCGTTCATGTGTATGTGTGGGGTACCACATCCACATAGTGGTGTGATGTGTTTTTCATGACCACATAACATGGATGCAATATATAATTATGTTTAAAGAAATAATATTATATTTATTTTATAATAATAATTCTATAATTATAAAATAATACTTATCTTATTTCCATAATGTGAAAAATCGAAATTTTACACATGCGTACGTATGGTCTACAATCTTCATGGTTGTAAGGTAGTTCATTTTTTATAACCATATTTTATTTTGGGTTTAAAAGGTATAATTTATGTATAAAAATTATAATTATTACATTATTATTATTATTATATATATTATTTAATAATCACATATTTTACCATAGTCAAATTACCAAATTTATTTTGGGCATATGAGTGAATATCATCAAGACAGTTGATGCGATCTCAATCGATTATGTAGTTGTATATAACATATAAATAAATAAAATGAATGGAATAGTATAATTGGAAATGGTTCTTAAAAAATTTAATAATTAACTTATTATTTTTATTTAGTAAGATAAAAAATTTATATGTTGAGTTGGGCTCGAGGTAAGGGACACTTTACCTTAAAGCCTCATTTTAAATGTTTTAAATATTTATTTTCTAAATAATTTTCTTAAATTTCCATATTCATATAATTATTTTATGTATGTATTCATATAAACCAAAATTAATTATAAAATAAATTTTATATCAATTTTTAATTTCATTCAAAGGTTTTGAAAATGAACATTTTAGGTATTTTATATGGAATATTTTAACATAAAAATGAATATTTTATTTTAACGTTTACAGAATGAATTATTTACCTTACCTCTGAAAAAATTATTTAAGGTTTATATTAATTTATAATATTTAATATTTTCTTAAAATAAAACCCATCTTTCCCTTTATTCTAGGTTTTTCAAATTTTATTTTATTTGATATCCAAAAATGTGTTTCTTAGGGGTGTAAAGAATGTTTTTATATGTAGAATGATAAAAATGCCATATTTCATGCATTATTATTATTACATGGTTAATGAGAGTTTTTTATAATGATATGTGATCAATATATAGATCATAATGATGTATGAGCATGGTATATCTCTCAAATGTATTGGGTAGGGTTATGGAGTCATCTTGTTAAGTTTCTCCTATGTGATTAATGGAATTTTCTGGGCAGGTCATTCTATTTTTTTGAGTGATATGAATTTGATTTCCCAAGTTACATACATTATTTATCTATTATTTATATTTGTTATTATATAAATATTATTATTTCAAAAGTTAATCTTATGATATTATGTTTAAAGAGAATTTTATCATACATGGGTGAAATGTATAACTTTTTGAAAATGTTTTCATGAGTTTTTCATTATTTAAATGAAACCCTTATGAGTTATATTCATACTTTAATATTTCTTATGAAATATTTTATGAAAATATTTTGGCATAAAATTTTCTATCTTGGATTTTAAAATTTATATTTTGAGATCAAAATGTTTTTTTAAAACAAATTTTTATTATGATAATCCATGGAATAATGGATTTCTATCCTTATTTTTCTATATCCCTTACTAATAATTTTATTCTCATCCATATTTTTTTATTTTTAATGGGTGTTAATGATTAATAGTGTCACAGATAACGTCATGATTAAATTTTTGAATATATTTTATGAAAATAGAACTTGATATATCATAAAAGTTTTTATTGTGGTAAAAATTTATACTGAGTAGATGTTTTAACTTTTTGATAGAATATTTATTTATGTATTGGTGATAACCAAATTCTATAAAACTACAATCCTTAGTGATCCTCAACATGTAAGAGTGGGTATTATTGACTTAAAACTCAATATTATGTAATTTTTTAGGTCAGGTACTTATACATATTATACATAATTTAATGAATTATTCAAATATTATAGGCTAATTTTCATGGGTGATCTTGATTGGGTGTTCAAGGAATGTTTTGGTGGGTGAATTAAATTAATTTTCTATATAGAAGTTTAGAATTTTCGATCATAGTCTATTATAAAATAAAACATTTTGAGTGATACAATGTTCTTACTATTACAAGAATTATGGGTAATGATATTATTTATATATTTGAAGTATAATAATGATTATTATTCACAAGTTTTTTTATTTATCCTATATAAAAAACATTTATAATGTTGGTAAAAGACACAAAATTCCAATATACTAACACTATTAAACACCAAAGTGTTTCAACATTAAAAAAATCTGTTCTATATGATAGTTAGTTATGTACAATTGGATTACCGAAAAAATAATCATTCTAAATTTAATTTTAATTGATAAATATATTGTTTCTAAACAAGAAACACCATCTATAACATTTAATTTGTTTAACTATATTATATTTTATTGTACTAAATTGTCTTTGTGTTGTAATATTTTATAATGTTTCAGTCACTCAACTCACAAATTGGTTGTTCATCTATTTAAAATTATATGTTTGATTATTTTTACCTAATTAAAAATAATATAATAGGTTGTTAATTATATCTTACAAAAGGAAGTGTTTGGGTTTCTCCTCTAAGGTATGGAAAAATATAGGTGTCTGGGTTATGCCTCTATATGTGAAAATGGTAGGAAGTTTGGTTGTATCATATTTTTGGTGAATAATGGGTTTTTAAGATATCCCACTCTACTTAAAAAGTCATATACATCATAGTAAATTTCAATAATATTAGGTTGATATTATGAAGATTAATCCTAGGATTGTTTTGATATGAACTACTATAAATCCTGGACTTATATATTTTATATATTTTTATACATAAACTCTTCACTTATAAACTGTACCATTTTTTATAATTTAATTTTTTAATATTATTATCCATCATATTTTTCATTATTATTTAAATAATGTTATTATTTTATTATTTAATATTTAACCCCCTATCTTTTCTCTTGTCACCTCTATTATGTGACCTAACAATTTGTATTATATAATTCACTTTTTTGGATAAATTTGTGTTTATAATCATATCCTAATATTAATACTCTTATAGAAATATTATTGTTGATAGAAATTCAAGGATCTAATTATGGTTGGATTTCATTGATGTCGTCATATTTTATGAAAATGTATATAGTTATTAGAAATATTGGATGGAATCTAAACATAAACAGGTAAGCATTGATACATTTATATCCATGGTAAAACCCCAACAATTTTTTGATACTAACGTTGATTCACTCACTATAAATGATGTGGATATGTATGTTATGAATTAAAAGATCCTAAATATTTTTATTATGATATTAGTAAAACTATTATCATGTATCTTTATGTAAGACTCCCCATTATATGTGGAGAATTCTTCATGTCACTCATTATGGATTATATAATATTAAAATAAAAAACATGGGATTTTTGTGATGATATCAAAATTTCACGGTTTGAAAAAATGATAATTTTAATCAAATGATTCATATGTTTAAAAGTATTGTGAATGGGATTAGTAATATTAGAGAAGCATTACAAAATATTGTTTTTCTTGAAATAATTATCATATCACTACCAAATAAGTGGAATGAAAAAAATCAATAATAGAAAGTAATAAGTTAAAGTAATAAACTCTATATGACCATATTAGTTTAATCTAATAATATGAGCATGAGTTAAATAAATCGAGAATAAAGATAATGACTTGGAGAAAGTTATAGATTTAAAAACTATTTTTTCTTCTTTAAATTTTAATGTTGATTCTAGTTCTTTAACTAATTGAAAATTTTGACCAACTAAGATCGTTAAAGGAGTAAAAAATATATTAATATGAAATAAACTATAAGTGATAAAATTAATACCAGGAAGGATGATAAAAGGGATAACAATAAAGGTAGTTCAAATATGAATTCAAGTAATTCAGATCTTATATTTTATCTTTGTAGGAATAATGTTTACATCAAACCTGACTATTTGAGGTTTAATAATCAAAGAAAATACATGTTGTTCAAGAATAAATTGAATAAATATATGGTTTAATGGAGTGACACTAAGTATTTATTTTTGTTTTGGAGGAGTTAACTTGATATAAATTACCTAACATATCTTTTAAATAGAGTAATATTATATTCTATGGTGTATACATTAGTATTTTTATTGTTATTTTTTTATATTTTAATAGTTGGTATTTTTTTTATATACATTATTTTAGGGGGGTTTTAATTTTGAGTTAATAATATCTTTTTAATTTTTTTATATAGCTATTATAAATAATTTTGTTTGATATTGGTATTGGTTACTCTCTATGCATGCTAATGATAATTATTTAATGGTGTTTGTTTTTTAAATATAGTTATTTATATTAATTTTTATATTTAATATCCTTAATTTTTCAATTTTTATCATTATATATTAAGATATGATCAATATTGACTATAATTTTGATCTTATATAAAGTGGGAGTGTAGTTTGAGAATTGAGTTCTATATTCAAAATTCAAATGTTTATCATTCAAAAGGAACTATATTACATTATTGTAGGGATTATTCAAATATTATAGTTCGATTTTAATGGTGGCCTTTGAATGAGTATTCATGGTCAATTCTCAATGGATAACTAAATTATCATATTTAAGGAGAAGTGTGGAATTTTCAAATGTGGTCTATGACTTATAAAATTAAACTCTACAACTGATATAGTTCTATGATCATTGAGGGAATTATGTGTAATCATATTATTTTTATATTTTAATTATTCTAATGGTTATTATTCATAGTACATTAGTGATTTTCTCTATATAATGTTTGAATCTATATGTTGTGATAGATATACAATTATATTATGATTACATTGTTCAATAAATTGTATAACAATGTTTAAATAAAAAATAACACTAGAAAATGAATTGATGAGGCTTTTTGGATTTCTTGGAGCTTAATTATTCTCCAATGACTTTGGAGGGTTGAATATATTGTTCCCACACCTGAAGAACCATCTAATAAGTTACATTTTTTTAAACTATATTTTAAATTATTTTATTAAATTCTCTTTATATTATAATGTTGTATTAATTTGTAATCACCAAACTCAGACACTGGTTATGCCTCTATTAAATAGAATGTTCCTAAATGTTTATCTAACTAAAAATCATATCACATGTTATGCCAAGTACCTAGAAAATTATAGTTGTTTCTAGTGATTCCAAGTGTGAAAAAGGAATGTAATATCCTAAAATTTTAAATATATTAAAAATTATAATTTGAAATAATTTATGTTTATTTTTATTTGAAAATATAATTATTTAAAAAAAGTCACTTAATATATTATTTAAAGGATGTGGGTAAGGGTAAAAACCTAGTTCATACCTTGGAATATTCTATTTAATATTTTCAAAGTCATACACTGAGTTAGTGTAAGATTCTAGGACCCATAGATTCTTGGAATAGTCTAATAAAATATGAAATATATTATATTACAAGAAGGATATTTTTACAAAAAAAAATTTAATAAACACTAAATTATGCATCGTATGTGAAATCAGATACCCCTGTTATCTCCAGGAGGTGTCATTTATCTTAGGCATGACATTACATTTTTTTGTGTTGGATATATGGTCCAATAGTACCTGAAGATAATTTTTAGACTAAAAGGGGTCTATATAACCTGAGAGGGGGGGGGGGGGGGGTGAATCTTGGTATGAATATTCTTTTGTAAATTCTTATTTCCATAATAGATCATGACCACTTTATAATAAGGGTCACTTTGTATGCACTTGTTTGATTATTATGATCAGTTATCTTCTTCTTTATCTGATGATGATGCTTTGGATCCAATGTAGGGAAAGAATATGGTATACACAAAGATTTTTACATGGTTCACCCTCACTGGGCTACGTCCAAGGACAATACAATGACGATGAGCCACTATACCAAATCCATTAAGGCTCACTCCAAATAATGTTTGGTCTAGATCACTTCTATACTCAGGATCACTACCTTTACACTGTTTAGGGTAAACTCACTACTTTCTCGAGGGTCACTCCCTATTCCTTTCTCTCTCTAGCTCACTACCTATAGAAAGTATCACCTTCTTCCTCTTCCTTTCCTCATTGCTCTGCAATGGATTCACTCATAGTTTATGGACATGTAGGACCCTTCATATTCTTTAATAAATGGATCCTTCACAGTATATAGATACTCCTGTGAAGTCCAGTTTTCATCCACTGATAAATACCCTTTATTGTAGCTATACATTTAAACATCGAAAATTCACACAACCCTAGGGTGGCTTGTGTTTCCTTTAACTAGTGCACAACCTCTGTCTTTGCTTCAATAAAACCAACTTGTGTGCCAATTTTATACTTGTGTGCCACTGCTTGTGGACCATTGGTTGCGTGGCACTTCTTGTACCCACTGCTTGTGCGTCACTAATTGTGAACTACTAATTACGCACCAAACTACTTTCTCTCCACACTATATGAACACCACACTACATGTGCGCCACTACTTGGGAAACTCACTACTTGCGCTCCACTCAAAACTTGCGCGTCACTTCCACTTGTGCGATCAGAGATATGACTTTCTCTTTGTGTTGAGATTATTTAAAATGGGGGGGGGGGGTTATCCATATATTTATAGGAATTTTGGAGACACTGCATGTGACGTGCACAACTCACATTACACTCCACTTCGTGACTTGTGCACCGCTCCGTACCTTGCATTTCACTTCTTGACTTAAACAACCACTGATGAATTGTGTGCCCCTTTGATAACTATCATGATTTTTTCATTCCTTTATCATATTATGGTGTGATGCAATTGAAATATTACTTTCATTCCCCTTATACACTTGTGAACTAATTTTTATCTTTTAAGCCCCTTAATGTCTTGCACGGTGATTCTTCACTTGCGTTCCACTACAAGACTTGCATGCCCATTTCATTCGTTTTTCATATTTTTTATATTATGATATAGAAATATGACTTGCAAGACACTTCAAGAATTGCACGAAAATGTATGAATTGTTTGTGGATTCCTGACTTACGCACCACTTAATGACTTGCGTGCCAACTCTTCACTTTTGTGCCACATTATTTCCTTTGTTATATTTTGATGTGATGATCTTGAAATATAAATTGCACGCCACTTCAAGATATGCACCCCACTTTATGACATGTGCGTCATTTCATGACTTGCACACCACTAAATTACTTGCACACCAATTTTTCACTTTCACGCCACTTTATTTCCTTTGTCATATTTTGATATCTGATTTTGAAATTTGACTTGCACACCACTTCAAGATTTGTGCGCCAATGGAGGACTTGTGCGCCACATAATGAATTGAGAACCTTTTTTTCACTTGCGTGCCACTTTCTTTCCTTTTTCATTTTTTTTGATTTTGAAACATTCTTGGTGTGCAATATTCCAATCGACCACTTTTTCAACAAACAAAATCATCTCCAAAATGCTTAAATGATACCTTGAGGGATTTTTTCCCAACAATATCCCTATTTTGGTTTGATGACAACATTTTCATAATTCAATAACTCATTAAAGCTTCTTCCATTTTTATCAACCATTCTTCTCTTGAGATTCTGATAGTGATCAATGATTTACTCAACACATACTCTAATACCACATGAGAAATGCTCAGTGTGAGAAATAATAGTATAATGAAAAGTTCCTCAATGAATAACTTCATTACTGACACCAATTCTTGAAACCAATCAACTGTATTCATCATGATCCACAACTATCATTATATATCTTCTTTGACCGATCAATGCTAGAATTTTCAGATTTAAAACTCCCCCCTATCTCATTTCAATACCCAAATTTCGTTCCTCCACATGTCAGCTTCTCTCCGCTCCATTGATTAAGACATTTTCTCACTTCTTTAGACATATATTCCCCCTCTTTAAGATTCACTATCCCCCCCACTGTCAACAAACCCAAAGGATAATTTTTTGTGTTCTTCAATATCGCATAGAATACATATCATCATATTAGGAAAAAACACACCATAAATCAGGGAGAGGAGGTATCCACATCCATACCTTTTCAAGTGTTGGGAGTCGACATGACTCCCAGAGCCAGTCGATGTCTCCCAAAATATTCCTTGGGTAAGTCCTTTGTCAGAATGTTTGTAACTTATATATTAGTAGGAACATACTCCAACTTCACATGTCCTTTCTCCACCTTCTCCTTTATAAAATTATATTTGATCTCAATGTGATTTTTCCTTGAGTGATGGACTAGATTTTTTCTAAGATTGATAGAACTCGAATTATCATATTGGATTTGGATCAGAGACTTCACATCAATGTCCATATCTTCAGGCTACTTCTTCATCCACAATAACTATTTTCATGCTAGAGTGGAGGCAATATACTCAGCTTCTGCAATGCTCAATGAAATGTAATATTTTTATTCCTTAGCCAAGAAATACACAAACCACAAAGATAAAAAGCACCTCCGGATGTTGATTTCCTATTATCTGTTGATCCAAACCAATTTGTATCGGTTTATTCGAAAAGATATGGTTGATATTTATTATTACACATCAAATAAAAATCCACATTTCCATTAATATATAAAATTATTATTTTCACTAAAATTAGGTCAATTTCCAAGGGACTGTTTTGATATCTTACTTCATTATATTTTGACAGTTTCATATGAGTTGATACAGGAGTATTCATCTACTTGTAATTTTACATTAAAAATAACTATATAAACTTATTGGCATATTTGGATTGAGAAATAAATTTTCCATTATTTCCTTGTTTCACCAATGAATTTATTGCCTATTAATATTTATCTCGAATCTGTGGATTCATTTCAGATATGGACTTGATTTACTAATGATCATTATCTATATCTGCTTATAAATCACCATTTTCTACTTCTTCTCCCCCTGATTCTCTTACCACTTCATCACTCTCAATAAGCATCTTATTACTGTGTCATTGTATAGTGACATCATTTAATTCATCTTTTTTCTCAGTTTCTTATCAAAAAATTGGTGATATTATCTCACAGCTTCTTGGTTTCCTAAAAACATTTTACTGATACAACACTTTTAGAACAAAATAGATAATCATGAAATGAATGATTATTTCTCCTTCACCGTAATCTTTCTTCTCTTAGTGGGAAACTGACACCTGAATTGGTAATAATACCAATGGATATATATTTAATGAAACTCAAAAGCACTAGATAACCCATGTATATCATCATAATATCTTCAGTTTCAATGTAGAAGCTTCATCATATCATCTCTGTATTCTATGGGACACAACCATCTGATACAAATTTGTATAATATAATCATTGTGTAACAACACTTGTTAAATCTGATATCATTTCTAAACCTCAACTATTATAATTATCCTCTTCTCATGTAATTTCATCTGATTAGAAGATAGAATGATCCCCTTATGATGTCCAACTATTCCTATTGTCGAGACCACTTTTTAGATCCATAACCATTCTTCTCCTACTACATCATTTATTCTCCTCTATATCATGGAATTGAACAATAAAAAGATCTCTAATCCTAATATGTTGTAAATTTTTGTAGGAAATAAAATTTAAAGTAAATAACACAATCACTTTCTATTGTGCTCAATTTCTCCCTTTTTCTTCAACTATGGTTCCTGAATTTAATCAATTGATACTCTAAAGTGTATCAATTCATTACTTTTAATCATTAGATTCTAATTACCCTTGGATCATATCTCCTCTTGAACCTAAAACACATAAATTTCAATTAATAAAATTTATACTCATAGGGAGAGAGGGACTTCATGAATCCTCAATAAGAGGATTATGGATGATCTTGAGGGGTCAAAACATTAATTCCTTCTTGAAAATCCTCACATTCAATCCTTACCTGCTCCAACTACCTACCCAACTTCAAATGTTATATCCATATGACTAGGTATTAATTAGCTACATTTGGACTCTTCTTTTGATAATCAGATCTTCTATTCTTGTCTATTTTCACAATTTGGGAATTAATCCAATTCGTAGAAATTTCTTTCTTTTTTACATCACTAATATCCCATTTTTCATGATTGTTTATTTGAGGAAAAATATATCAAATGATCATTTTCTCTTGGTTCTTTCTCCATTGGTGATCTCTTTCTATTTCCTTCACTTCCCGCTATGTGGCATGACATGTGAATTTTTCCTGACATTCTTTATTCATTTTTGTTTTGTCAATTGTCTGAGTCATGTCACCCTTTCTTGTTGGTTCTGAATCTTCCACTAATTTCACATTTTTCATACTCACAACTAGAGATGTTCTTCCCATTTTCGTCCAGGTATGTTCATGTTCTCTCCAGGATAGTTGTTGTGACGATAATAAAAGAGGTGATAGATACACCTTTTTTTGTGCTCCATGTGATTTCTCATAGACTGTAAGCTTATTTTTCTACTTACCATATTTTCTTCTAGTATAGTCTTTTTCGTTGTATAATACATGTGCTAGAGATCTACTTCTAGGTTATTTTACTTCCCTTATTTATTATTTCTATAACGTCATTACAAATTCCTAAGATCAGAACATATAAAACATCTTCCATTAAAGGCATACTTCATTTCATCAATTATAAGCTCAGATGTTGATGCACCTTGAGTTATTATTCTATCATTGATCTCCTGAGCTTCTTAAAACATACTCATGGTGTTACCCATTCTTCCACAATAGATTAACTTTAGGGATACTATCTTCTAGGAGACTATTCATTCAGACAACTAAATATTCTTCTTCTTATTTTCATATTTAGAAATGTTTTTTGTCTTCACAATATAAAATATATTCAAAATCTTCTGAATGAAAACCTTAAATATGGCCATGGATTCTGTATAAATAGAACATTTTTTTATTGCTTATTGTAAAAGTATTTTTATTTTTGTCTCCAGAACATATATGATTTTTCTTATATCTAGATCATTTCTCATCTCTCTTCTTATCATTAATTTGAGGGGGGTGATCATATCCAATACCATATTTTCACAGACTGTATGGCCTTTGATATGATAAAATTTGTTCTGTATTATTTTTATAAAGAGCATATTTTCTTTTCATTTCATCATCACCTACAAGAAGGATAATCAAATATTAAGTACATGACATCCTTCATTTTAGAATTTCCTTTGGAATTTTATTTCTAAACTTGTTTATTCACTAATACTTGATCATCTTCAAACTTTTTAATCTCCATATCCCTTACATAAAGTTGATAATTGAGTTATCTCTAGATATTATTCCTTCTACACATCACATCCTCTAACTCATGTGTGAGATTATCCACCGTGTTAGATTTCTCCTTTACTTTCAATTTTTCTTGTGCAATAGAATCATCATAGCATTCAATATCTTGTTGTAGTCTTTGATTCTACTAAACTAGTTCAGTTAGATGTATATCAAGATCATAATTTTTGGATGTCAACTTTTTAATGTTTTCTGAGTTCATATTCTTTCCCTTATCACCATCTTTACATTTCTCTCGCTTTGAAAACATCTCTTGCAGTCTTCAGCTTGGGAATAATTCTTCTCCCTCGGGTTAGTAGCCATATAAATATTCCTTTTATTTAATCCTCTTAGATTGTTGAGCACAATTTCAAGTTCTTGGATCCATATATCTTTAGATTTAACTTCTTTATTCAATTTCGGATCCAATTCCTTTGTCAGGTCAAAATCATCTATTGGTGGCCTTTTTGAAACATCTTCATCTTTAGTAGTTTCATAATCACATTGAATTTCAAGTACATCACTCATTCTTATATCATTATTGAGTGAATCTAACTTTTCCCTATCTAATTTATCAAAGCCTTCCTTGAAAAATATATTTAATTCTTTTATTTGAATCATACTTTTTACATAAACACTTCCACACTAGGGAATACCATCCAAATTCTTCTTCTTTTTTGATGTTTATCCCTTTTTCGTAGCACACCAAGATCATAGAATATGTAATAGTTAACCACACAAATCTACTACAACAAGTCAGAGAAAAATATCTGATAAAATAAACCTATGCCTGGATACCAATTTTTAAGTATAAAAGGGACCTTTATACTCTAAGAGGGGGGGGGGGGGGTGAATCGAGGTATGGATATTCATTTCTAGATTCTTCCTATTCCACTTATTCTTGATATCATTATCACAATACTCACATTGTTTGAACTTGTGTGATTATTATTATCATTTCATTTCTTCATTATTTGATGATGATTCTTTGGATGAAATGCAGGGAAGAAAGCCTGTATACATAGATATTTTTACTTGGTTCACCATCACTGGGCTATATCCATGGAGCATAAAATGGTGATGAGATGCTATAACAAATCCACTAAGGCTCAATGAAAATAATGTTTGGGCTAGATCACATCTATGCCCAGGATCACTGCCTTGAAAATGTTTATATTCAGTTCACTGCTTTCCCAAGGGTAACTCCTTGTTCCTCTCTCTCTAGATCACTACCAGTAGAAAGAATCACCTTCTTCCTATTCCTTTACTCACTACTCTAGAAGGGATCCACTCACAGTTTATAGACATGTATTTCCCTTCATTATTTATAATGAATGCATCCTCCACTATATATAGATGCTTGGGTGAATTCCAATTTCCTCTTATTGATGAATACCCATTTACCACATCTGTAATGGGAAACTTCCAACTTTCACGCCACACTAGGGTGACTTTTGTGACCCTTTATCTAGCGCACAACCTCTGACTTTGTTGCGGTAAAACCAACTTGCGCTCCAATTTTATACTTGTGTAACAATGCATGTGAGGTTCAAAAATAACCTTGCACGCAACTTCTTGACTTTCACACCTCTCCATAACTTGCACTCTTCTTCTTTGCATGTGCACCAATTGATGAAATGTGTTCCCCTTGTTAACTTGGGTGACACTTTATTTCCATTGTCTTGTTTTGGTGCAATGAAATTAAAATATGACTTGCATACCCATTGTTCACCTGTGTGAAAATTATTAACTTCCATGCCCCTTAATGACTAGCGCACTGATTCTTCACTTGTGCACCAAATCATGACTTGTGCACCCCTTTCTTAACATTGTCATATTTTAGACGCATTGATCTAGAAAAATGAATTTTGCACCGCTTCATGACTTGCACGCAACATCATGTCTTGCACACCATTTCATGACTTGCGAACCACATAATGACTTTTTGGCACCAACTCTTCACATGCGTGCCTCTTTCTTTCATTTTTCATATTTTTTTGTGATGATTATGAAATATGACTTGTATTCCACTTGAATACTTGTTCACCCCTTTATTACTTGCATGCCATTTCATGACTTGCATTCCACATAAGGACTTGTGAACCAATTCTTCACTTGCGCGCCACTTTCTTTCCTTTGTCATATTTTGATGTATAATTTTGAAATATAAATTGTACTCCACGTCAAGACTTACACACCACATAATGACGTGAACGCCAACTCTTCAATTCCACGCCACTTTCTATCCTTTTTCATATTTTTTTGTTTGATTTTAAAATATTCCTGGTCTGAAATATTCCAATTGCTCACTTTTTCAACAAACAAAATCAGCTCAAAAATGTTTCAATGATACATTGATGGATTTATTCCCAACAATATCCCCCTTTGTGTTTGTTGAAAACACTTTCATAATTCAATACCTCATTAAAGATTATTCCATTAGTAACCACCATTCGCCTCTTACGATTATGATAGTGATCAAAGCTTTAGTGAACACATACTCTAAGCCCACATAAGCAATGTTCGGTGTGAGAAAAAAGAGTATAATGAAAAGTTCATCAAAGAATCACTTCATTCATGACTCCAATTAATAGAACCAATTAACTAATTTCACCATGAACCTCATCTATCATGGTATATATTTATTGACTGATCATTAATAGCATCATCTGATTTAATACTATCCCCCTATCTCATTTTTATCCCTATATCTCGATGCTCCACCTATCTGCTTCTCCCCGTGTCTTTGAAAAATAAATTTTCTCTATACTTTAGCAATAGTTTCCCCCCTTTTGGATTCACTCTTTCTCCCCCCTTTTTCAATGAACCCAAATGTCACTCTTTTGTGGTATTCAATAGAGTAGAGAATAAATATCATCTTATTAGGGAAAAAACACCATATATTGGGGAGAGGGGGTATCCACATCCACACTTTTTCAAGTGTGGGGAGTCAACTGGGCTCCTAGAGCCAGTCGATGTCTCTCAAAAGATTCCTTGGATATGACCTTTGTTAGAATATCTACAACCTATAGCTCTGTAGGCACATACTCCAACTTCATGAGTCCTTGATCCACCTTATCCTAGTTAAAATGATATTTGATCTTAATGTGATTTTTTCCATTAGTGATGGAATAGATTTTTACTATAATTTATATAACTCAAATTATCACATTGGATTGTGATTATAAACTTCACTTCAACACCCATATCATCAAGCTGCTAACTTATCCACAATAACTATTTTCATGTTTGAGTGAAAATAATATAATCAGCTTCCATGGATCTCAATCTAATGTAATCTTGTTTCTTTCATAGCAATGAAATACACTAACCACTAAGATATAAATCACCTCCTAATGTTTATTTCCTATTATCTGCTGATCTAGACCAATCTACATCTATATATCCCAAAATCTCTTGTTGAGGTTAATTATTATACATAAAACTGAAATCCACATTTCCCTTAATATACAAATTATTATTTTCACTACAAGCATGTGGCTTTACTTGATATTGCATTTATGTCTCACAACATTATATTTTGAAAGTTTCATCATGGTAGAAACCAGAGTCTTCCTCTCCTTGGGTTGTTCCATTCCAAATCTCCTCAGAACCTTCTTAGAATATAGGGATTGAAAAATAAATGTTCCATTATTTCCTTGTGTCAGCAATGATGTATTTATTATTAATTGTTTCTTGAAACTTTGGCTTCGTTGAAGATGTAGACTTGATTTCTTCATGATCATTATCTATATCTGCTTCTAAAACATCATTTTACACTTCTAACCCCCTTGAGTCTCTTACCACTTCATCACTTTCAACAAGTATCTTATCATTGTGTCATTTTATAGTAAAATCATTTCTTTAAAATTATTTTCTCAGTTTCTTTTCAAAACATTGTTGATATTCTCTCGTAGAATCATGATATTCAAAAAACAATCTATTGATACCACATTTTTAGAACAAAATAGATAATCAAAAAATGAATGATTGTTTTTGTTTCACCACAATATATCTTCACTAAGTTGGATACTAACATTTGAACAGGGCCTGATACCAATGGATATATATTCAATGCATCTCAAAACCACTAGATCACCCATGTATAGCTTTGAAAGCTCTTCAGTTTAAATATACAATCTCCATCATATCATCTCTATATTTCATAGCACACAACCTTATTAAACAAATTTGAATAATAGAATCACTGTGTAATAACTCTTGTTGAATTTCATATCATTTATGGCCATCAACTATTCTTATTATTCTCTTCTCATGAAATTTCATCTAATTAGTAGATATAATTCTCCCCCTACGATGTCCAAATCATCCTATTGTTGGGACCACTGTTTATATCCATATTCATTCTTCTCCTCCTGCATCATTTATTATCCTCTAGAACTCAGCATTTATCCATCAACAAAATCTCTAAGCCTACTAAGATGGAAGTAAGTTTAGAGAACAAGAGTTAAAATTAATAACACAATCACTTTCTATTTCACTCAATTATTCCCTTTCTTCTTCAACTCTGTTACCTGATTTTAATCAATTGAAACTTTGAATCATTTCACTTAGTCACTTTTCATATTTAGATTCCACTTACCCAAATATTTTATCTCCCCTTGAACCTGAAAAAATGTAACATAAATTAATAAAATTTATACACATAGGGAGACGGGGACTTCAAGAATACACAAGAAGAGGATTTTGGTTGATCCTGATGGGTCAAAACATATAATATTGATTGCAAAGCCTTGCACTCTTTCCATGCCTACTATAAGTACCTACCAAACTTCTACTATTATATCCATATGACTAGGTATTCATTACCCACATTCTGATTCTTCGTATGATATTCATATATTGTATTCTTGACCTTTTCACAATTTCAGAATTTATCCTATTAGTATAAATTTCATTTTTTGATACTTCACTAATATCCCATTTTCATGATTATTTTTTAGAGCATTAATCTATACACGAATCATCTGATCTTTCTTCTTCCTCCATTGGTGATCTCTTTCTATTGCCTTTAATTTCTGCTATGTGGCTTTACGTGTGAATTTTTGATGACATTCATTTTTCATTTTTCTTTGGTCAATTGTCTGAGTCATTCCACCCTTTCTTCTAAGGTCTAAGTCCTCCACTAATTTCACATTTTTCTTACTCACAACTGGAGATGTTCTTCCCTTGTTCTTCCAGGTTTGTGAATGATCTCTCCAGGAGAGTTTTTGTGACTATAATAGAGGATGTGATTGATACACCTTTCATTGAGCTCATTGTTATTTCCTTGAAACTATAAATCTAATTTTCTTCTTACCATGTTGTCTTTAAGTATAGGATTTTTCTTTGTACACTACCCATGTTATGGATCTCCTTCTGGGTTCCATTTCCTTACCCACATTCTTCTTTCTACAATGTATTTCCAAATTCACATGATAGGAACATATAAAACATCTTCCATTAAAGACACACATCATATCATCAATCTATGTTGATGCATATTGATTTCTTCTTTTGACATTGATCTCATGTGCTTCCTGACACATACTCATGGTCTGATCCATCCTTCCATAATAGAATCACCACATGGATATTCTATTCTAAGAGAATATTCTTTCATAATTATCAAGATGATTCTTATTATTCTTAGATATAAAAATGTTTATGTCTTAAAAGAAAGAAGTATATTCAAAATCCTCTGAAAAAAACATGAAGTATGGCCATGGGTTTTGTAGAAATAATATATGTTTTAATTAAATCATGTAAATTTATTTTTTATGTCTGTCTCCAGAACCTATAGAATTTATCATAACTCTATATTTTTTCTCAATTCTCTTCTTATCATGATTGTGAGGTGGATCATCATATTCAATTCCATATTTTCCAAGACCGCATGGACTTTGAGATAAGAAAATTTGTTATTTCTTGTTTTCATAAATAGAATATTTTCATTTCATTTCATCATCACCTATAGAAGTATAATAAAATAGTATGTTCTGGGTATCCTTTATTTTAGAATTTCCTTTGGAATTAGATTTATCCACTTGTTTCATTACTAACTCTAGATCTTCTTCCAACTTTTCAATCTTCATATCCCTTGATTCAATTGGAGCGTTGAGTTCTCTCTTGAGATTCATCTTTCTACACATCACATCCTCAAACTCATGTGTGAGATTATCCACTATTTTATATTTCTCCATTACTATCAATTTTTATTGAGCAATTGAATTACCATAGCATGCACTCTCTTGATGTTGACTTTCATTCATCTGCACAAGTTCAGTTAGCTGTGCATCAAGATAATTATTTTTTGAATTAAAATTTTGAAGGTTATCTGAGTTCATATTATTTACCTTATCATCATATTTGTATTTATCTCTCATTAAAGACATATCTTGCAGTTCTTCATCTTGGAAATAATTATTCTCCCTCAGTTTAGTAGCCACATCAAAAAGCCTTTGATTTAAGACTCATAGCTTATTGAGATCAATTTCTAGTACATGAATTTGGATATATTATATTTAACTTCTCCATCCAATTTCTGATCATATTAAATTTTCATGTCGAAATCATCTACCAGTGGCCTTCTTAAAACTTCTTTATCAGTAGTTGTTTCAGAATCACATTGAATTTCAAGTACTTGTATCATTACTACATTATTATCAAGTGAATATATCTTTTACCTATATGATTCATCCAAGCCTTTCATAATCAAGCTGTTTAATTCATTTAATTGAATCATAGTTTTTCCATGAACACTTCCACACCGAGGAATACCATCTGACTTCTTCTTCTTCATTGATGTTTTTTTCTTTTCCAGGGCACAGCAAGATCAGACTGGGCTGAATCTTTAACCATAATAATTGAAAAAACAATGTCAGATAAAAAAAATATGAGAAAATCAACTTACGCACTGATACCAATTGTTAGGACCAAAAGGTGCCTATATACCCTGACAGGTGGGTGAATCTGGGTATGTATATTCTTTTCTAAATTCTTCATTCCCTACTGGATCATGAACTCTTTATCACAATGGTCAATTTTATTTTACTTGTGTGTTTATTATGAGAACTTATCATTTTCTTTATCTGATGATGATGCTTTGGATGAAATTCAAGGAAGCAAGCTGGTAGACACATAGATTTTTACATGGTTCACCCTTATTGGGATACATCCAAGGAGAATACAATAGCGATGAGCCGCTGTACCAAATCCACTAAGTCTCACTGCAAATAATTTTTTGGGTAGATAAATTTTATGCCTAATATCACTACCTTTATAGTGTTTAGTGTCATCTCACTACATTCCCAAGGGTCACTCCCTATTCCCCTCTCTCTGGCTCACTACTAATAAAAAGGATCAAATTATTTCTCTTTCTTTTCTCACTACTCCATAAAGGATCTACTCATTGTTTATGAACATGTAGGTCCCTTCATTATCTAAAATGAATGTGTCGTCTACTATATGTTGATTCTCTTATGATGTAAACATTTTCGTCCACTGATGAATATTCATTTACCACAACTATACTAGGAAACTTCCAATGTTCACGCAACCGTATGGTGACTTGTGTGCCCCTTTAACTAGAACACAACCTCTGTCATTGTTGCAGGAAAACCAACTTGTGCGCCAATTTTATACATGTGCACCATGGCTTGCAAGGTGTAAAAATCACCTTGCAGGCCACTCTGTGACTTCTATTCCACTCCATAGCATGCACGCCGCTTCTTGATTGCATGACCTTTGATGACTTGTGTGTCCCTTGTTAACTTATGTACCACTTTATTTCCTTTTTCATATTTTGGTGTGATGCAATTGAACTATGATTTGTGTGCCCCTTCTATAACTGCATGCCAATTCATCAATTTTGTGCCCCTTAATGACTTGTGAGAAGATTCTTCATTTGCACGTCACTTCACGAAAAGCACGACACATTCTTTCCATTATCATACTTTATATGTGATGATCTAGAAATATGAATTTATCGCCACTTCAAGGCTTGCACACAACGTTATGACTTGCACACCACTTCATGAATTGTGTGCCACTTAATGACTTGCGCACCAACTCTTCACTTCTTCTCTACTTCCTTTCCTTTGTCATATTTTTATGTCATGATATTGAACTATGACTTGCATGCCTCTTCAAGATGTGTGAGACCCTTTTGGACTTGTGTGCCATTTCATGACTTGCGCACCACTCCATGACTTGCTCGCCAATTCTTCACTTGCACACCACTTTCTTTCCTTTTTCATATTTTGATGTCTAATTGTGAAATATGACTTGCACACCACTTCAATACATGAAATCCACTTCAGGACTTTCTCCCCACTTAATGACTTGAATGCCAATTCTTTACTTGTGTACCAATTTATTTCATTTTTCATATTTTTATGTTTTATTTTAAAACATGACTGGTGCGTAATATTCGAATTGCCTACTTTTTCAAAAAACACAATCATCTCATAAGTGATTCAATGATACCATGAGGGATTTTTTTAAAACAATAACCTATTTAATATTTTTTTACTTCCTTTAAAAAATAATTGAATATACCTAAAATGGTATATTATATGAGAAATTTAAAACCACGGTTAATCTGGGATTTCAGGTTCACCCTAGGTGAGACATAAATTTTGTGTGTGTTGAGTGTTTAGTCAAGATATCACATATTGTTAAGTTATTAATATTTCATATTATATTATTATTATTAATTTAATTATGAAATTATTTTTTTATTTGCGAAATCTTCATCCTCATACTTAACAACTATTTCCGTATGGATAGTGATCCAAAAGCTTCTTTTTAAAACTATTTTCTCCCATTCCTCATTACAACACCATAAAAGGATGGAATTAATGATTCACTATAATTTTTTTAGTTGGAAATGCATACTAATGTAGCGTATTGATTTCAATGTTTTCTGAAGGCGGATTGGTACGTTGTTTGGGATCTTGAAACAGAAAAACCAATTTCATCCATTTTTAGATTATCTTGTTGAAATTGAGTGATTACAAGACACATCCCTTGCAGTTTTTGAAGAATTAATTGATTATTTTCTTCTTCCCTCCATGGTTTTCCCTCCCTGTTTGATTCCTAATTGAGAAAGGTCGTTTTTGTTTCTTATTATTATTTTCTTTTATTTTCATTAATTTTATTTTACTTTATTATTCTACTCCCTTATAATATTTATTATAAACAAATTCTAGAAACAAATTGTTGATTAATAATAAGATAAATATTGGTTTTTATCTAATTATAAATTCCTCATGATTATAAAATGATAATTGCACAAATTTTAAAGGGATAATTTTTGAAAATTATCAAACAATAATTGTGATTTTTTACAAGGGAAATTGTGAAAAATTGAAAAATTATAACTGAAATAAAATTAACAAAGATAATTGTATAAAATTATCAAATAATAATTTCATGGTTTTAGAAAAAGATAATTAGAATTATCAAATTATAATTAAAAAGATAATTTTATGGATTTTCAATATATAATTATGTTCAATTATCAAATTATAATATAAAAAATGTCATAAGATAATGTTTAAAATATAATTTATAAAAATTATTTTAATATAATTTCGAATGGATAATTTTTAAAGGATTAATATAAGAAATTTTTTAATGGTTAATTTATGAAAAAATTCATAAGATAATTATAAGTATGTAATTCATAAAAAATTATCACTTGATAGTTATAGAAGGAAATTTTTTGATAATTTTATAAAATATAGTTATAAATAAATAATATATCATAAATTTTCATGAGATTATTATAAATGGGTAATTTATAATAAATTTTCAAAAGATAATTATTATTAAGTTGAATATTGTGAGTGAATGTGTTTTCCTGGAAATATAATTTGAAAATTATCCTAGAGAGAGAAAGTATAATCACATATGATATTTTTTTTGTTTCTAAAATAAAATATTTAGTTTTTGTTATTTGTTCCCTTGTAAAACCTCAAGTGTTTATTTGTTAGAAACTATGATAATATGTCTCATGTTATGGTTCTATTGACTATTGAGGTTTCCACTCTATATTTCAAATGACACAGAGTGGTTTATTTGTGTTATTGAGATTGATTACTTTGATGTAGGTAGTTCCATACCCTTATGGGCTATGTATATATGATTTTATCATTATATAGTGATTATGTTGAACAATACCATGCTTGTTATGAGATACATGTGGGTGTATGTGTTGTCGTGTGATTATTTTTTCATGTGTGATTATCTTTAATTTAATGTTGGAGTGGCATTTCATCCCATTCTAGGAAATATATATTTTTTGTGTTTCATAGCCTATGTAATTTTTTTAGATGTACTGAGATACTTAAGTGAATCATTGAGGTTGGGTGTATATGTTTTATCACCTTTACGTAGTCCTAACACCCATATAAGTGAACTTGGAAACCCCTGTAGAAAGGAAAGAATAATGTCTAACTAGAAGAAAATGAGATATGGTAGTGGATCATGAGGTTAGGAGTAATGTGGTTCTACTATCCTTAATGATAGGTGTGAGAAACCCTATAATGGGGAAAGAATTAGTGGCTGGTTAACCAACCTGATGCAGTCATAACATCCTTAATGGTAGATGTGGCTACCTCTATAAAGGGAAAGCATAGTGGTTTGTTAAAAGAAACCAAATGTGTATTCCTATGAACATAAGTCATAGATGATTACTAGTTTGAGCGTGTTTGGTATCAAACTATCCAAATGTTTAGAGTTCCAATGAAATCCATTAGAAGGGTGGGTGAGATTTTGATAGGGTGGAATTTGTGGTGTTACATAAATAACCACTAGTTGTGTGGGGTGATCTTGGTTACCTTGATATAGGAACGCGACTTCTAAATATCCTTAATAGTAATGAGCCGAAGAAGGTGGGTTCGAGGTTTGTGGTGGCTTATCCAGTACACAATGACATGGAACATGTATGTTTATTAAGAAAATATTTCTATCGGGATATAAACTGTTATATATATTGTCAACCTATTTTAAAGATGCATCAGTAGTGTCCTACTGAGTCAAGCACTCACACCCTACTCAATATTTTTTTTTCTTGTGGATTTTATAACCAGAGATCTAGGGAAGTGTTAGGGCCCTATAGTATATGGTTGAGTAGTGGAGCGTGGAGCTGGAGAGGATCGAGATGGACACTGGAGTACCCCATAGATGTTTATCTATTTACTTGTTTTGGGTTTACCTACTGTTTATAAACTTACCACTTGTGAGATAATTTTATATTTATGTCACTTCTTTGGGTTATATAGCTTACCCTATTTATTTATTTATTGTTTTATTATTGTTCATTATTATCTTTATCAATGACATGATACATAAGGTACAATATCCCCACTATCATATTTGGACCCTCATTTCTAGTTGATAGTGTCTTTTATATGGGGAGGAATGCATGAGGTCATGTGACCATGTAACTTGAATCCATTGGTAAAAATTAAGTTATTACAAAATGATCTTCGAGAATCCAGATTCACTAACTTGTTCTTCTCTTTTCCTTGGGATGGGATATGATAGACCAAATATGGTTTGTTCAGGACTTGGGTATGGGAATTTTGTGAATGTTTTTCCAACACTGTAGAGAAGACATTTGAGTTTCCATAAATGGGAAATTATTTTTTTCTCTTATCATTTATTAAATTCAAATTAGGTGATTCACATTATTATTACTTTTGATTTATGATATTTTAGTTGTTTTAATACATCATGACTAGGCATGTAGGTTCACATTCCATATATATACACATGTTTTTATTCTTCATATAAATTCTTCAATTAAATGACCAGTTTTCATTATCTATTTGAGATAGTTTCTCTTGTTTGATATATATGTGTTTTCATGCTAGGTGATGTATCATTATTAGATTTAATTAGTTCAAATGATCATGTTGTTTTGTTAGTATATATATATATGATAATTATTACTAAAAGTAGGGAGTGAGGATATGAATAGTGTTAAGAGGGGTATATATTGGTTTAATGGTAGACTTCTGGGAGAACCTTGTGGGATCCCATATATTAGTTAGGAATATTCATGTTATTAATGAAATCCATGATGTATATATTCTACCATGTAGACATTCGAATGTACTACTAGCCGATGTAGCCTAGGATATCCTATCCCATAACCATTAGGGTAGGAAGATTCTCCCCATCATTCACATGTATGAGTATAAATGATCCAGTTTGTAGAGCCACTCTATTTGGGACACTTTTAGATAGATCTTGTTCAAGGTGGAGTCATTCATTAGACTATTCCTATATATACTCTTGATTTTCAGCTTTAGCATTCACTCTAATTCCAAGGTACTAGTGGCCCATAGGATGAAGAGTATTGGTTGGAATTCATTGAGAGCACCTTAAATATTGTTCAGATTCCCAATGAAGGATGAGTTATTTTTTAGACCTTCATGTTCCAATGACCAACCAAGAGATGGTGGATTTCAATGAGTCTGTCTAAGAGATGATACAGTTATACATGGAAGAAATTTAGGGATTTATTTCTCAATCATTAACTTTTTGAAATGATGAAGTAGAACCATTCCTAGTTCTTCATGGAGTTAAGATAAGGTTCTATGACTATCTCAAAATAATATACTTGTTTTATGGAGTGGCTTCACATTACTCCATTATTAGATGGAAACAAGAAAAAAAAACTTGAACGTATGAGATATTCCTTCAAACAAATCTCAGATATTAGGATAGAGGACTTTACATAACAACATACTCACAAGTTCTTTGTATAGCCCTAATCATTAAGAAGGGTATGAAAGAGGATAAACCAGTTTTCTTACATCCAACTAATGTTGGGAAAGTGACTGACTTTTCCAGTACTATCAAAAGAGTTGCATTTTATAGTAGGAAGAGAAAATTTGTCCAGGAGTAATAGAGAAGCATACATTCAAGTTAGAGTAGAACATATTCATTACCCTCTATGGGATATAGGAACTATAACTATGGGATAAGGGGGCATTGTAATGTTACTTTTCAGAAGCCAATAGTGTACTTCCCCCAAGGTTGCAAGGCTGTTCATCTTCAATGATTTCTCTTGATGGTCTCCCAGAGTAGCGCTTAGAGGTCAGGAAAAGAAAAGTGTATAGGACCCTAGTAGAGGATGCATACTTTATTTGGTGATAGTGAAATATGAGATTTAGGGCTTTAGTCATGGATTTGAGGCAAGCCAAGTCTATGCAGTGGATCAAGCTCTAATAAACAGTGATGAGGAACTTTTTATTGTATGAGGTATAGTTTGCAACACGTATTTTTGATCTTATACCATGTTCAATGCTGGTGATTTCCTTATATCAATGAGGTAGGTCTAGACATGGATTTTTTGTTGAGTTATATTTTCGTAACATTCCATTCTATAATAAATCTTTGAACGATGACATAAAATCCTTGTATATGAGAGGGTGTGGTTCAATGTTTATAGTATTGAAATATTGATAAGGGGATTCTATATCACTGGGTGGGAGGATGTAATGATGGTCCTTAGGATTGTGTTACCCAGGACCATGTTGATTCGTGATATAGTCTAGGTGATTTTCAATCGACTGAAAAAAGATGACCATGTTTTACCAAACAGAGAGACTTACCCAGTAGTTGAACTAGAATAGTCTTATATTTGTGATATAGTATGATTATGAGGAGTTATATTGAGTTTTTTCGATGGAGACACATTTATTATATTTTTGTTTTAGTAAGTCTTGTATAAAACCATAGAGACTCAGTTGAGATTGAGAACCACATAAAATAATATGACAGACAAAACAATCCCAGTGGCCTATAGACATACTGGAGGATATTAGTTAAGATTGAGTCCTTGAATTTGGTGGAACGTGACATGATCACTTATCCTTACCACCCTAAGAGGAACATTATCGTGAGTTATGTTGTTCACCACCTAGATGGAATTATTCTACTAAGGCAGCAGTTGTGGGAAACTATTTTATTCAGGAGACCTTTGAGAAAGTGAAGTTGATTTATAAGAGGTTGATCCTCACTCAAAGAAGTCATAGATAGTATACCGACCAAAGGAATATGCATTTAGATCTATTTATGGGATATTGATTTTTTTCGTATGAATTACTCCTCAGTTGGGGAATTTATGTATGTGGATGTCGAGAAAGTTCACATCATGTCATGTGGGACCCTTAGAGTTCACTGAATGATTTAGGATTTTGGTGTACCATTAGGACCTTTATCTATGTTATTGAGGCATGCATGTTATATTTCGTGATTCTTAACTTTTTGGTATATACTTGATGAAACACATGATATAGATTACAAGGATGTTTAGTTAGGCCAAGATGAATTTTATGGGGAGCGTCCAATGTAGATTATAGACCAGAGTGAGAATGTCCTACAAGGGAAATGAAAACACTTTTACATATTCAATGGCATCATGGATGGACCTAGGAGGAGCCACATGAATGTGAGTTTTATGTTCAATCTTAGTGGAATGTGTTTTATAATCAAGACCTCTAGAGGTAATTATCAAGGATTATTTGTTAATATAGGGGGAGAATTGTAAAATCCTAAATTTTTATAGATAATAAAATTTTCATTGACAATGGATTGTGATTTTTTTTTTGTGAAAATGTAATTTTTCAATGAAGACAACTAAATAGATTATTTAATAGATTTTGGTAAAGATAAAAACATAGTTAACTCCTTGGAATGTTCTATTGAATATTTTTGGAGTTTGGTGCTGAGTTAGGTTTGGGAAGTGAGGTTTACCATAGGTGGGACATAATGTATGTGTGCATCGAGAATTTTGTCAAAATTCACAGAGGGCTATGTTATTAATATTTTTTATTATAATATTGTTATTCATTTTACTATTAAATACAGTTTTTTATTTTGTTCATATTTATAATCACGTGTAGCCACCATTTTCACATGGAGAGAGATCTAAAAGCTTCATTTTCTAATTGTTTTCACCCATTCCACTTGAAATTCCTTAAAGGAGATGAATTAATGAATCTCCTTATATTTTTCAGTTGAAATAGATAACTAATGTGGGGTATTGATATTTTTGGTTTTGTAATAGGGATGGGTACATATTTTGGGGCCATGAAATAGTTGAAACTATTCACCTTCAATTTTGGTTGATCTTATTAAAACCGAGTGATCGAGAAACTCTTTCCATGTGATTTTTGAAGAATTCATCAATACCTTTATTCATATATCCACAACTCTTCCTTGATGCTAACTACCCTATTGAGGAAGGTGGGTTTTCTTTTTTTACAATTAATCAAATTTTTTATTTATTTTAAAAAATTAAGGAAACAAATTGTTGAATAATAATAAAATAAATAATGTTTTTATCAAAGTTTAAATTCCACAACATTATCAAATGATAGTTGTAAAAATTTTAAATGAATAATAATGAAAAATTATTAAATTATAATTGCACATTTTTTTAAAAAGAAAATGGTGAAAAATTATCAAATGATAACTGCGTAAAATTATAAATGATAACTGTGGAAAATTATCAAACGATAATTGCATAGTTTTAGAAACAAAATAATTAAAATTATCAAATGATAATTATAATGCGAATTAAATGGATTATTATAATAAAATTTGATAAAATTATCATAGGATAACTCATGAAAAAAATATCAAAATATAAAATATCAAATTATCAATGACTACTTTATAAAAAAATTATAATATAATATTGAAATGATATTTTATAAAAATTATCCTAAGATAATTTTTAATTCATAATTTATGAAAAATTAATATAAGATAATTATGAATTTATTTTTTATGAAAAATTATTTTAAGATAATTATAGAATGGTAATTTATGAGAAATTATCAAAAGATAATTATAAAACAATAATTTAAGATAATTATCATCAGATAATTATAAAAGTATAGTTTGAATGAAATTATCAATAGATAATTATTATTAAGAAGAATATTTTGTGTTCTTGCATTGTTATAGAATTAAAATTCCTAAATTATAAATTAGTGAGAAAGTATAATCACATGTGATTTTTTATTTATTTATAAAATAAAATAGATAGTTTCGGTTTTAGGAGCCCTTAGAAAAACTCATGTGTTGACGTGTCAGCAACTATAAAAAAAGGTTGCGAGGATGATCTCTTAACAGTTGAGATTCCCACACTATGACATTTTTTTTTGTTTCATAGTCTATGGAATAGTTATAGGAGTACTGAGATACTTAGGTGGAGCCTAAAGGTTGGGTGTACACAGTTACCTAGCTTTCCATAGTCCAAATGTTAAAAAAGGTGGACAAGGATACCCATGTAGAGGGGAAATCATAGTTTCCAGCTAGAATACATTTAGATACATATGTGGAGATTTTATTTTAGGAGTAATGTGCTTCAAACATCCTTAATGGTGGGTGTGGCTAGCCTTATATTAGGGAAAGAATCAGTGGATAGTTACCTGGCCTGACACGATCCTAATATCCTTAATGGAAGGTGTGGATAACCTTTCAGAGGGGATAAAATTGTGGATTACTGGAAGATACAAAACATAATTTCCAAAATATGTGGGTGTATATGATTAAAATGTTATAAGGCTCGACAATCAAACTGAAAAAATGTTTGGAATTCCTATGACTACCACCAGAAGGGTGGAGTGAGATTTTGACATGGTGGAACATGATATGTTCCTGTAACAAGAACCAACTAGGTGGGGTGAGATTGGTTACCATGATTTTTGTTACATGATTTCTCGATATCATTACCTATAATGAGCTAAAGAAGGTGGTAATATGCTTTATGGTTGATTTTTTAACACATGATGACTCGATACATGTATGTTTATTTAGAATTTTATTATTTAACAAAATACATTGTTAAATATTTTGTGAAATTATGGTAAGAACACATTATTGGTGGCTAACTAAGTCTTGTAATCACACCCAACGTAGAAGTTTTAGTGATTTTACTGATTTCATAAGTAATGATCCATCCATGGGAAATGACACTACGATAGATTGTTGAGCGGTGAAGAAAAGATCTAGATTATTCTTCAATGGAAATAGGAGTACCACACATATGTTTTTTAATATACATTTCTTGTTTTTACCACCTTCTTATACTCTAGATAGGATTACCACTTGGGAGATATTTTTATATCTAAGACACTTATTCAGTTTCCCCATTTGACAGTAATTATTTATTTATTATTTTATTATTTTTAATTGTTATTTTTCTCGATGACATGATATGGAAGGTATAGTCTCCCCAATATCATATTTAGATTCTCAAGACTAGTTGGAAACCTCTTGAGTAAGGGGAGGCATGTGTTAGGTCATGTGACCTTTCATCTTAGATGCGGTGGTTCATGTTGGGATGTTTCATGATTTGTGTCAGTGTTATACATCTTGGAATGAAAAAGGTTGGAGGTTTGGTAATGCCTTATTCTATTGATAAGGTAGGTTTTTAAAGAGTTTTACTTCTCTATAAAAAGTTATGTACATAATATTGTATATATATACTCTTGGCATCAGAGTGTGGAAAGTGCATGTAGTATTCTTTTTGATTTTAACTACTATAAATCATTGTTTTCTATTTTGTTCATATTTCCTTATTACACTCCTCATACATTAATTATACCATTTCATTGCCTTAATTATTTTATTCTTGTTATCCACCTTATATAACTCTATTGTTTAAATCACTTTGATTATTTTATGATATGTTTTTAATCCACTCTTTTCCATTGTCATCATTATTATGGGACATAAAATTACTATATATTTATGGTCATACACTTCCTCGATCTGTCTCAAAGGAGGATCTAGATGCTATACTTGTTATATGAGAGAAAAAAATATTATCCTCGTTATTCTCCAACTGCCACCATGATCAACTAAATTTCCAATCTCCCCCTGATTAGATATGCCTCATGGATTTCATAAGAAAGGTATTAAAATATAATGGTTTTCATGACATGTACCACATCATGTTTACATATTGGGCAATCTAAATGTGATCCAGTTACCCTTATTATACTAAATACATAGTTTTTAACACTCCTTGTGATATAATTCACATGTCATCTAATGAAAAAACACATTTTATTCCTCATGTTATTATTTTATATCTTGATACATGGATCATACTCTTGTTAATCTAGAAATGTTTCTACAAACTATAACACTCTATTAAAAATATCGATTATTGATAACTCAAATTCAAACTTTGGTAGGTTATTTATAATTAAATATATGAAATATATATATATACAGATATATTATGTGTGTACATATATATATCCAACTTGAAATAATGATAAAGAGTAAACTTCATTTTATATAATCATGAAATATTTTATATTATTAAATTTTTTGAATAATACATAGGAAAATAATACATAAGTGCATGTCTAACAAATAAAATATGTTATACTTATAAATCATCCACATGTTCGCTTCCTTTTAGATGTTTTGTTAAACTCACTAAATATCTATGTAATTCTAAACACATCCTTGTGTGACCATATGATAAAACTCTCCCACTGAAATATTTAGTAAGTAACATATATGAAGAAATATATTTTCAATAATTTCGAGACTTTAGAATCATGTTATTTATGATCAACTCCTTAAAAATATTCACACACCTTCAATCCATAATTAAAATTTTATGATGTTATAAAAATATATTTTATACTTAGAACTTTATTTAAATACAACACATTTGATATCCATTAGAACCAATTAAATAAAATTTATTCCTTGAAATATTTTGGTTACTAGTGTAACTCTCTACACTAATATTTTACCAATATACATCCTAAACTCCTTTAGGATATAACATAATGATCACTTTTTAATTATTATGGGAAATTTTTAATATTTGGGATCATTGATCTTCTTAGAGTCCAAACATAATCTCCCTAACATATTAGACACTATATTCTCATCCAAGTATCATGCTAAGATACATTAACTTGTTTTTGCTTAGGAAATATCATTTATTCATATCAATAGAAATATTTTGAAAAACTATTGAATCCATATCTAAAATGTAATTATATGTCTCTTAATAATTTACTTAAAATGAATACTATTCATTAAATTATTAGATTGAAGGTTGTGGGATCAAATCCCTTTTAGTTTAACAAACATGCAAATAATCTCTTTTATCCAAGATAAAAAATTTTTATGATTATATTATATTAAAAATATGTTGTAGAATATAATGAAGCATTACCCATGTGTATCTATATTCATCATATCATAATGTTCATAAAAACACTTCATTAACAAAAAAATCCTCCTATCATATAAGTGAAATTAGATAATAATAAACATCCTTCACTAAGATCTATTTAAATTTGATACACTCCTTATAAATTCAACTCTTTGATGTATCAAATATTTAGTTCACCTCATAAATGAAAAGTAAAATATTTTCAATAATAACTTTATTTTAAACTCCTATATAGACACCAAACTTATAAATTATACACTTGATATCGAAAACCCTTAAAAACTAATGAATTAATTTTTATACCTAAAAATTATATTACATGTTGTTTCTAAAAAACCTCAGGTATCTAGGAAAATTTCATTCTATAGAATCTTTACTCATCCATTATTAAAAAATTAGGATATTAATGATTTTGACTTGATACTTGAACAAATATTGATATAATTTACCACTAAACCTTTTATTTTATTTTTAACTTTTTCTTAATTTTAATCTCTATAAAATACCAAAACTAAGACATCACATTCTCAGTTCATTTATACCCTACACTTTTAGAATATCAAGTAATATTTTTTGAATACATTAATATTATTTAATTAATTGAATTAATGATAGAATAATGAACTCCCTAACTAGAAAAATCCTTAAATAAAACCTTTAATATCACTAGGGCATTCACATACCAAGTCATATTGAGTATATAAATAGTAAATATTTATCTAATGCTTTTAAAGCCTTTGGTGAATCTTTATATTCATATTATAAGAATATAGATTCATTTTGTTAATTTATTCAACAATATGTTACATAGTAATGTGTTTCAAAAATATATTAAATTTCTCTAACATAATAACATTACTAATATGGAGAGTTTATTAAATAAAAAAATCTCCTTTTAATGAACAATCTCAATGTCAAATTGGATGATGATGGTAATTTTCTTCTACAGTATAATTTTTTATAAAATATGTGTCTTTATTTAAAAACATTTAATAATGAATTTTATTAACAGTGTTTCCATTAAAATGATGAACCATTTTAAAGTAAATGTGTCATTTAGTGTGATAAAATCCATATTTCATTAAAAATGTGTATATTGTTGTGTTTATATTTATTTAGGTAAGGAAAAATCCAAATCCTTTCATATATGAATATTGGATAATTGATCAGAAAACCCTTGTTCATATTCATCATATGGATAAGCACAACTTTATTCCTATTGTAACATAATCCTTTTAGGGTCTCCAAGCTAAGTGTAGACCAATGAAAAAGGCAAGAATAATAGCCTGATATTATTATGGTTACAAATTATTTTAGTTCCATAAACAATATAATCTCAGGGAACCCAACTATGGCCTAACCTAACTGATTTGATGGTCATAGTTTAAACAAGTTCCACTTTTGAAGTAATTTGACACTTAATATTTTAAAGGGGGTTTTATATCATCATCTTTTCACATGTTATCTCTTTTATATATTCAATTCTTCAATTATTTGCTCTGAAATCTTATTCCTTCCTCCAAATAAATATGTTCAAACCATATTGATGTATAATTGTTTAAACTTCTTGTAACTTATGTTACCATCCCAAATAAAAATCTAATTATATTTATACATATAAAAATTCATCCTATACGTAAGGTAAATGAAACTATTTACAGTTTTGTATAAATCATAATTAACTTCTTAATTCAATTTTATAACACATTAAAAGAAAAATTTTAGGTAAGGATAACTACATAATTTATCTTACCTAGCATGTAACACATTAAATTACTGTATAATAACTCTCAAGTAGTTTAATAATATTAAAATAAATCATAAATACATTCATAATATCAAAAAAAGACATTCATGAATAAAAATATGAATTAATTAAATAAATTAACAATTTATAAATTTAAACATGATATACAAAATTTTCCAAAATTAAAAAATAAATAATTATAAGAACATTATAATTTAATAATAAATTATAAAAAATAAATAAATAAATATAATTATTTTATATCTAGTCACAATATGAACTCTTTAATGTTATTCATTATATGATATTTACGTTAAATATATGATATTATATAAAATATAAATAGCTGATATTTCAATTTATATTATGTAAGATACTCACACAATCCAAATTTCACGTATTAAATATTATCCACACTATGAATAAATCAATCATCAAAACTTCTTTTGATTTATTCTTATTAATTTTTTCATATAAGGTCTTTAAGTGGAACAATTAAAAGTAATTAATTATTAAAATTCATAATATAAATATAAACACTTTATATTTTACCATAATTTTTAATTTATAAACACTTTATAAATCACTCTAATAATCTAGAAATTGTAAGGAATTCCATATTAATGGTAAAATGTATTTAAATATTATATTTTAATGTTTTAGGTCTATATTTTTATTAAATGTCTTATAAACATTAAAATCATTAATTATATATAATTGATTATTAACTAATTTTTAAAGGCCTTTATAAATAAATTAATATCCATAAATACCATTTAACATGATTTATAAAAAAAATAAAAACCATTTAGTCAATTCATAATTGAATTTTAAGAAAAAAATTCCTTAAGTGTATCATTTTTTATGATATACATTGAACCTGTATAAGGTTCAATGTAATGGTTCTTATGATTAAACAAGTGAAGCTATATAGGATAAAGCACACTGATATTTGTACAATAAAATCTGTGTCCCAAAATGTATTAAAATCAAGTTCTATTATATTATACGTAGCATGATACCGAACTAATTTTCCATATGGTGGAATATGTCAGAATAAACTAATAGTTCATTACGATATCACTAATATCATAATATACCTATGATTATTTATTTTTTAGAAAAAAATATTAACTTATAATACTGGTTTCAATAATTTCCTCATTTTGAATGGCTCCAATACAACTATTTGGTTTCAAATTTTCAAATGAAATTTATTAAACTTATCAAAATGAATTTAGAACATATTTCCAGGAAATAAAATTCAATTAACCAAAAACAGATTCTGTAGAAATAATGAGCTATTGGGAATGTGTACCTTCCACCATCAATTTGATTCTTCATCATCATTTGTATGATATTAATGAAGACCACTCCATAGTTAGTGAAATAATGGCCCTAATTTGTGGTGTATACATGGGCTAGGTAAATATTCCATCACATGGATGTAACCCTTATCCTTATCATGGAATTATAGTACCCCTTTCATTAAAGATAGGAAAATGAAGAAATAAAAGAGAATGAGAGAATTTTGGGGGCTTAAATTATCATGATCTCATATTGATATTTTATTTATATGGTCTCTTAGTATGTCGATCGAGTATAGATGTATAAAATCATAAGTTACGAGTTGTTAATCCATTCATAGACTGGATATAACCCTCATCCATCTAATTATCTTGTGTACTATATTTAATGAAATTATTATATTGATGATACTTAATGGAAGGTAATATAAATTTTAAAATTTAATATTCTATTGTGTAGGAAGTGACATAACATTACAAACCATTTTATACAATATCCATTTACAAAGGCATGTTATATGTCTCTATTCATGCTTGTAATGTCATATGAAATGTTTATATCATACATTATGATAGGGGATTTAGGGTTTATCTCCTTTAATTTTATTCTAGAGAAACTAATCAGATAAGACCTCGGGGATTTCTCACTACCCCAAAGACTACCACTGTAAAATTTCAGACTAATAAATGACATGTAAATCCCGTAGTTTGACTTTGATACCCCATATAACTTATTAAAAACATTATAGGAGTGTGTGAAAACAATCATATCTACTTACCACCATTTAATTAAGGACTAAACCCCAACTCTATCCTTCACCATTTAGAACACCCACCAAACATTGAAGGAAAAGGCACTAACTATTGAGCCCTCACCTATATAAAATTTAACTATGTTCCAAGTCAACATCATAAATTGATGATAATGTAAGACTAAGGAATGGTACATGTTTCTAGGATGAAATATATCAAATCATTTTGATTGGTTATTTTGGGTACAGTCAACCTATATTGAATTTGGAACTCACCTTCATTTTTTTATGTAGTATGAATTCTTTTCAGTGTCATGTTTTCATACGTACCATCACCCATGCCTCATTCTGGAGGTTCTCTCTGGGTGGTATATAGACACGAACACATTCTTTTCTCACTATGGGGTTTGGGATTTGGTTTTGAGAGAAATACTAGAATGGTGGAATCCCCATCCAATGTGATATTTTTGATGAGTTCCTACAATCAATAAAGATTTTGGGTGTTGAAAAAATCCCAATTCTATGAAAATTATTATTTCTAGAAGTAAGGGGGTGTAGTGATGGGAGACTCATATACAACCTAACATACCCATTAAGATGTGGTAGAATATGTTTCATGACATTCTAGAAAAAAGTATAGTAATGTGACTACAGTAGTGTCTAGAAATCCTCTGGAGAGGCTAACCAAAGTTCCACTTCTTTATTCTTCAATAGGTCCAATATACAGATGAAGGTTTATATGTGATTGAGTAAAGAATCATATACCTAAGGCTGGTAGTCTTATTAGTAGCAGTATTCACTTGGTGTTGTTTATCAACCAAGGATTCCCATATAAGGGGGATACTAAGAAACTTCATGATGGCGACTCAACTAGCACCTAGAAACCACATCAACCTCATTATCCCAGTCTTAGAAAAATTATATTAACTATTAGTGACTGTGAGAATTATATATATTCCATTTAACATATTTGGACCTTCCAATTCATGTATTAATTAGTCACATCACATTTCAAAGGCTTTGAATACCAGAACCCCATTAGCTCTCCAAAACTAACTTCTAGATGAATTTAATTAACATTGACATGGTGAAGAACATTGGGATTGATAATAATAAGATGATCATCATCTTGGGGTCCCATGATAGGTTCATTTTAACCATATTTGATGCTGTTATAGATATCATCATGGACAATGGAAATGGTTTCTTTGATGAGAAATCATTTCTCATGAACTTCAAAGGTAGAGAATTTGTTTTTCACATTAAAATTAAGTATTATTTTCTCCATAAACTCCAAGGAACTACATTTTTAGTTATTATACTACTAGTGGATGAATCCATGGGTCTATACTATAGTTATTTGTGAGTTTCATCAAAATATAATCTGACAAATCTAGTGGAATCTATCCAACAAAAACTCAAAAGATGACATTACACATCCTTCAAAGGATGCCCCAAAAATATTTCATCAAGATTACACCAAAATTTGGAAAAAACAATATTATTGGGACATGGTGAAGTATCTAGTAATATGATTAGATGAGTGATTATGGTCTTATGAGTGGAGATATGAGGGCTAGTCTTCCATTATGGGAACCCTCTGATCAATGAAAATGAATCCCACTAAAGAGCTTCCAACTCCTTACACTAACCATCATGGTAAATACATAGGGAATGATAAATCCCTTGATGAAGGATTCCCTAGGAAGCTATATGATAGTATTTTTAGGCTTTAGGGGACTCTGTAGATTATCCAAGGACATATTTTAGAAAACACATAAGGTAGACCAAGAATATCATGATATAATAAGCCAAACCTTGAACCTAAAAAGTGTGGTTTGCTATATGGATGTTCCTCATGTGGATAAGATTTTGGGGGAACCTCCAATAAATTGGGTTGTACTTATCTAGAAATAGGTTTATTATAGTTTGAGTCATGACCTTATGGATGAATTTTATGGTATATATCAAAAATCTAGAGGAGTTAGTGTACTCCCATGCACAAGTTGGCATATTCATAGACATGGTGATGAGGGATCTTAATAAGTTTCATGAGGAAGGCTTAAAAGACATTATTCCACTCAAATAATTGAGGAATAGGTATTTAGAAGATAAATAAACCCGAGGAAGTTATGTGGGGTGAGATGAGAATCCTTCAAAGGGAGAGGATATCATTTTTACCATGGATTCAGGGGATATCTAATAGGACCATGTGATTCCAAGATCTTTCGACCATCATGGTTGTACTCAGAGTAGTACTAAATTCCATTATCCTATATTTGTTGGATTTATCTATTAAGGAAACTCCAAAACACCAAATTCACTATATTTAAATGGATGATGTGAAGAATTTTAGCATCCACCAAGTAGAGGGAGGATTTATAGATTATATATCATTTCTAGTGGTCCAAGGAGTCATTCCTAGAATATCCTTATCCACATCAATACCTTTCTCCAATGTGAAACATGTGGAGGTCAAGACAACATTGAGAATCTACATATGATGTGGCCGACCAAGTTAGTAAAAATTCAATATTCATTCAACAATCATAGGTATACCTGTACTAATTTATTTGAATATTTCATTTTTTCACTAGTGAAATTTTTTGATGACCCTACTATAGCGACCTAAAGGTTATTGATCAGATTCAAGGGGTCACAAATCACTGATTATGCCTCCATCACTAATGTTATCAACATACTAGTTGATGTGGTTGGGGGAATAGTCATATATTGGAAACTAAAAGGCTTGGAGAGAGTCTATTTATGATGGAGGTAATGGATGTGGTGGAAACTGCTTTGGAGGAGGGAAGGATTTCTCTCCATCACTTGACATTGTTCTCATCATAATTATAAAAAAAACTCTAATATAGTTTTAAAAGTTATTTGTACCAATAAACAAGTTTCACAAGGAGAAGCTAATCCATAAGAGGCACTCATTTATACCTATGAAATACAACTATATGAGTAAGCTATAGAATCATATCTTTTGAAATTGGAGGTGGAGAACACCCCTATCCTAGAGGATAGGTAGAAAAAGTGATAACTGGAGGGGTATACCTTCCCAGATAAATCAATAATATATTTAAGAGTTGAGAAAGGGGAGTAAACAAAGGAAAGAACTCCAACAATATAATGGGGAGAAGATTCCCCTTTCGTAGAGGGCCTTAGGTCCAATTTTTTAGGTAAACCATAAATAATCAATACTCATGAGTTTTTTAACTAACAATTAATTTTTTAGTGTTTCATTTTCATTGAATTTGGAACCCGGGGGACATTAATTTTCTTTATAGTGGAAACAATACACATGTGACCTACTTTTTATTTCCCACTACCAATGATTAAGTAGTTCATAGGGTGTGAACCTTCCCTTGTGGATGAATTTGACCCATGTTTATACATAACCAAGGAAAACCATGTAGTCTTATGAAGATCATGGAATAACATATTGTTCATCATCACCCACACTCCTTTGGATAAAATGGGTGGCCATATAAGAACCATGTTTCATTGCTTGGTGAACCTAGGGATGAGAAGGGTTGACTATCATTCCCTCCAGGATATGATTCAGAACTTTTTAGTTGAGCATAAGTGGATAGAGTCATGAAATCCTATTTTTTTAGGGTAGAGTATGGGTATTTTTCTTTGGAGACCTTATAAGTGATTCAATATAATATTTATTCATAATATATGGAGGAAATCAAGATACTTTTTCTCACCATGAGGAGGGAAGAAGTTTTCATTTACTTGAAACTAGCTTAAGAAATAGCTTATGTAGTGGATTTCAAGGCTTGGTAAGATGAACATTTGGTGAAAATGGTCCAAGCACACCCATAGGAAAGGGGAGTTATGGAAGTGTTGTAAAGGATAATATAGGATAACAAATAATATTAACAAAGTATTAATTCCATGGGATCTATCATGGATAATTTTTTTCTAAAAGAGTGGCTCAATCCTATGAAAAATACCCTTTATTTTTCTATATAATTAATTAATTCTTATTTTTATTCTCTACATCAAATTTTGGTTCATCACAATTATACTAATGAAATAATCAACTAAAACCTCTATGTCCATGTGATGCATGATTAGTGTGAGAAAAATTATATAATATAATATTTTTAATATTATTTGAGAGATAAAATAGGGGTAAATTATTTGGAGAAAGAATTTTATGTCAACTACCACCATAGATCCTAGGGTGATTGGGGAACCAGATTAGATGTTATTAAAAAAGGAGGAGTTCTTCCTAATGATGTGTAGAAATGAAAGGTGTCAAAAAATAATGGTGTCAAAACTACACTTGAACATAAATAATAGGGGTGGAAAATTTTCACTCTAGGAGTTTGAACCAAGGGGTAAAGTGAAACAAAATATAAGGATGACAATTGACAATATTTTAAAAACACGAGATCCATTTCCATATTTTTTTGAATTAAGGGTAAAAAAGTTATGTAGAGACCCAATATTTATGTACATGGATATTACATTACTTTTGCGGAATACTTAATATATATAAAAAACAAACACACAAGGACCGTAACAGTTTAGTGTCTTTGGAAACTTGGAAAAATAATTTTCTAATCATGGTGAAAGATCTTCAACATCTCCCATAAAGATCATCCCCTTTTGTTTTCTTACATAAAACCTTTCTCTATATCTTGGGTAAAAGAAAAAATAAAAATAGTGATCTCAAATGCTCAGTAATGGTAAACATATAGAACATAAAATAATCCATAAAAATTTGAATGCAAAAACTTTAACATATAATTTAAACATCAAAATCATGAGCAAAGACATAAATCATGGAAGAACGTAAGGCATATATCATAAAGTAACATCAATCATGATAAAATAGTATGGGAATAAAACATGTAATTGTGGCAAAAAATTAAGCACATGATATGATTTCCATAGTAGCCAAGTAATTTCTGCCAAGACCATCTTAGTGGACAAAGTCCCAATCTAAATCGAGTTCACTCCTCGTTCTAGTCCTGTATCACCGAATCAGATTAACATACAGTTCTAGCCATGTCTATCTCATTAGATATAAATCTTTATCCAATTCATTAGAGGGAGATATAGGTCCCACCCATCTCATAATGAAATCATTCTTACTTGTTCCACAAAATAAACATAAATCATTCATCATAACCCAAAGAATAAAATGGGTTTCATAAACATCATCTCATCGTGACATAATCCGTATAAAACAAATATATATCAATTAATCATAATAAAAATCAAAACATTTAAATAATAGAGACATTATAATTTAAACATAAACATGTTAAATAATTTCATATTAGTTGGAAAATATTTTTGATAAAACACTTGAAATGAATTCTTGAGGAAAATATCCTTTCTCCTTAAAAATCATTTTCTTTTCACAAAATGCCACAAAATTTTAAAAGAAAAATATTTTATTGAGAATAACCATGAAAACTTGTAGATTAAGCTTCAGGAAAATAAGTCATTATAAAACCGTAAAAATCCATTCATGTCGTATAAGTTAAAAAAGCATTCTCCTCGTAATTTTGCCAGAAGAGTCAAAAAGTTCTTCCCATGGTAAAAAAAGAAAGATTCCTTCCATAACACAATTTAAACGTCAAATAGGGGTAAAAATGACATTAAAAATACATGTAAGAATTTTAAAAACTTTATTAAAAACATTTTTATGGATATGGATGAAAACTATAACCCCAGTAAATACTTACATATAATAAATCTCAGATAAAAATGAGATTTTGAAAAATTATCCCTTACCTTATGTCCAATTTCTTCTGTGTGTGTCTGAGACTCCTGTATAGTGGGTTTAAACATATTATTAACCTGTAACATAACTATAATAATATCTATTATATCATATATGATTCACTTGAGACTTTATATTACCTGTTCATTTGTCAAGTCCATGTTAATGTAGCGTTTTGGGTAAAATCATTTCATTTATCATCCCTATTTTGACTTTTCATTTTTCATATGATTAATTAGATCATTATTAATTATATATATAATGTAAATAATTATTTATATATCATATATATTCAATATATATATATATATATATATATTAAATAGATAGATAAATTAAATGAAATACACCGTTCATGGAGACGGTAGGCCGTACGTACGCATGAACGCTGTTTTCTATTCCTTATTGACTTGAATGGAAGTAAGTAGATGACATATATATATATATACATAAATACAGTAGCTTTATAATGTCATATTCTTCATTATTATTCATTATATATACTTTATAATCATTCTTGAGAGGTTAAATGGAGCATAAATCTCATCGCGTCGTGGAGACGGGAATCCGTACGTACGCACGAGCAATGATATCGTTCCCATAATTATTGAATTGAATTGGAGTGGAAGATATAATATCTCAGAATCAGTATGATGTTATAATTACTATACATAATTATTCTTTACACCATTATACCCATCCAAGTAATGTGGTGGTGGAAAAACTGATTACACCACGGTGTGGAGATGGTATTCCATACGTACGCACACGTGGTGATTTTGTTTTCTGTAGGATGGATATAAGGTGAAATGGGGTTGTTTAATATATATAATAAAATATCAGTTTATTATTTATACTTATGTTATTACTTTATAATGAAACAACTAAAGAAGAAGAAGTTGAAGAAGGAAGAAACTTGAAAGAATCGGTAGAAGAGATTATCTCTTCTTCGATGCACCTCTTTTAAACTTCCTCTTAAGGCACTAGAGTTGGTCTTTTGAGAATACCAGAACCTCTATGATATGACTAGAGATATTGAGAAGAGAAATTGGTAGGGTTTTTCTGAACTTGAAGGCTCAAAGTTGTGAAAAAAGTAGAGGGAGGAGGTTCCCTTTTATAAGGGAGGAGAGGGGCACCTTTGGAAACCTCAAAAATAATAATTTATAATAAATAAAAACCCACTTAAAAACCTCCAAAAATGACTCATATTCAAATATAAGATAACATAGGGTTGTAATCTCATCATACAATAAAATTTAGAAATTTTGGAAATTTATTTTAAACCTTTTCAATTTGATTTATCCTTATTTAATTTATTTAATCTTATTGTTGGTAATAAGATTCTAAATTTTAAATTGTTACAAATAATTACTTATGTGTTGTTAATTATACATAATTGGGAACTTTATGATATTTTAGACCATTTAAATTTAAAATTATAATTTTTAAATATTTATGTGAATATAAAACAATTTAATAATATGTTATTTTTATAAAATAACAATAGTGTATATTTTGACACTATTCATATAGTTGAATTTAAATAAAATTCACACAGAGGAAATATTCAAAACAAAATGTTTAATAGATTAATAAAATTTAATTTTCATCTATAAAATTTATGTATAACATTAATTAGTTCATATAATTTTTATTTTAATATTTATAAAACCATTTATTTGATATTTCTCTTAAAAAACAATTACCACATCATTATTTTATAATCATTTAATATACTTATTAGTTGGATAAAAATTAAAAATAAAATCATATGATGAAGATAAATATACTAAATTTCAAAATAATATTTTTACTCAAATTTATCATCTTAAAATCACAACATTTAAATTTTTATATTTATTAAATTTTGAAGGTGACAACATTGATCATCATTTAAAATAAAATAATATAACTGTCATAATTACTTTTATAAGGTTTCAGATGGTCAAATATTCTACCATTGGATTATTATGGTTTACATGTACATGACCAATAAGTTTTGGTCAGGTTTTGTGCCTTTTATGGTCACTATTAATTTAATAAAAACTATATTATTGATTTTTCACTAAATAAACAATTTCTGCATCACTATTGTGTCACCATTAATGAAAATTATTTAATCCCTAAAAATTATAAATAAATTTTCATGATGTATATAATTTTATTATATTTCTGGAGACTATTTATATTTGGGGTTTTATGAAGTTTATCACTAAATTAAAATTATTACACTTATAATATATAAGAGAGTGACATGTTGTCACTTTCCTTTGTTTTAATAATAATTACATCATTTTTCATGGTCAAAAGTCCATTAAATGAATCTATTTCTACCCTTAAATGATATGGGTTGACTTTTATTCGTCCAATAAAATTTTGGTAGGTGTTAGGGTAATTTTATAATCTTATTTTTACCCCTTAATTACCTGATTTACCTTTAACTATAGTAAATAAAAATTACCGTAGTTACTATTAATAATGTCAAAAAAATAAAACCAACCTATTAACATAATTTGGAACCCCCTAATCCAAATATGGAATCCATTTTTTAAAATTAAAAACATATAAGTTGTAGTAATTAATTTAAAATTAATCTCATTGTTAAGAAAACAGGTTTTAAAAGTTAAAACATTGTCAATGATTAAAATGTTTTTACCTATGAATTCAATATAAAATTAATTTTAATGAAATGCATTATATTAAATGGTAAAAATATATTCTATTTATTATTTCATATAATTAAATATTATAATTTAACCATATAAATTATCTCGATGAAAAAAGTTGTTTTTAATTAAAATTTAACGTATTTTTACTATTCATCAAAATAAGAAACTTATCAGAAAAATATAAAAAATTTATCCATAGTAAATTTTTATATCCTGATTCCAAATAAGAGTTTTATATTGTCAAATTGAACTTATAAACATGTCAAAAACTATAATTAAAGTGGGTGCGCCATCAAAAGGCAGCAAAACTGCATTTTTTGAAAAATACATATTTTATGTGAAAAATTTATTTTTTTCTCATACCATGTTCTATAAAATGTGTAAGATGAATTATAATGTCATAAAATTCAAAATATAGTTACTAATATTAATAACGGCTAGTTCATAATAATATTATAACCATATATCATCGTTTAGTGAAACCCTATATTGCGTACAACACACGCTATCGAGGAAGGTTGTGAATGCATGTAATGCAAGCCAAGTCAGGGTTGTGTGTAGTGAAAGACTTATTTATTGTTGAATATAACATAATCCAACCATATTTCATTTATACATTGAATATATATATATATACACACTCAATTTTGCTTAGAATAACTACTATCAAACGAACTTGAAATTTTTTATAACACGATCCAAGAATAATGTTGCGTATACTACAAGATAATACGGTGTTGCGTATAGCGAAAGATAATCTTGGTGTAGCATGCAACAGAAGATATGAAAGAAATTAAAAAGAATATATGTCATTAAATCTCAAGGTGTTACATTCTACCCCCCTTAAAATAAATTTCTCCCTCGAAATTCATCGGGGTTATAAATGGTTTATTATTTGAGAATTTCATTCATAGAAACCCTCATCATAAAAAGGAATGCTAAAATATAATTTTAAAGATGAACGTTAGAAAGAAAATGGATACCCAAAGTAACTCATCACTTGGGTTCCCACATTGGAGAACATTGGTGAAAATATGGATATGGAAGATAAATCTAACAATCAAGTTCTGATGGAGAGTGGTAGAGAACATGGCTATGAAAAATCCAACAATCACAAAGCCATAAATTTGTGATGATCTAAGGTACCATATGATTAATCAGATATGAGGGAAATAGGAAAACATTTTTTATTTTCAAGATCATTTCCCTAAAATTGAAAAAAAAATCGGAATTAGAAGAAAAAATTTCTTGATTTTGGTACAATATCACTGTTGGTTATTCCTTGAACAATTTCCACTTCATCTCTTAAAGAAATGAAGTTGAATTTTTCATTTTTGAAGTGATATCAGATCATGCGATAGAATGATAAGTCATTCCTTCTATCTCAAACAAAAAGTTAGCAAAAGTTATTAAATATACATAAGTCAATCTATAGTGAGATTAATCTTATATGGTTCATAAAATGGACTTATACTTCATATATCATACCACTAAATAAATTAAAACATATTTATACTAACCTGGGAATTCCTGTTGGCCAGTGGTATGTGATAAAGGCATGTCTCACTTTGGTTGTGGGTTCGATTCCTACAGCCTTGTCCGATGCGACAGGTTGTCACCCATCCTCCAGGTTTTCCATTTTCTAAAACTACACTATTATAACATTATAGAAATAATATCTAAAAAATGTTCTAGCCTTAAACAATACTATCTAATGTCCAAAATAATTCATTAAAATCTTTAGACTTATCCAAAATACATATGTACAATCTCATAGTATAAAGTAAATAATTACTGGAAAGGTCACCTAACAAGCATGTGAATACCACCATTTATCCCCCATATATCATAAGATATATCTTGTTGATTGCATTCCAAACATGTGAATACCTTAATCATGCATTCTTTTGAAAAATTAATACCCATTGAACCTTAGTGAAAAACATGAACGTTGTCTAAAGTTAACTATTTCCACATACAAAAATCCCAAAATTTCTATATACAAAAACCATGATACCACTTGGTCCTTATATCAGTTACGAGATCATTAATAATATCCAAAATATTATTTTCTCCATATCCATTCATTATTTTCATATCTTCTTATTTCAAAAAATATCTGAATAACCGTTCATGGTTACCGGTACCATTCAACATATTCATTCAAATACTTTAGGGAAAACAATAGTGTAACAATCCTTAAATGTGTCTTTATTCCATAGTACCATTACCTATACAACATAACTCTTAATAAAAATAAATCATTCAACTACCTTATTAAACCATTGACTGAGCTTTAACAATACTTTCATCTCAATTATCATTTGTAGTCTCATCATCATCATCAATATAAATACTACCCATATGACTATGATGATTCTCTCCATGATATTTTCCCTTAGGGGATTTGTTTGCATATTGCACATACATTCCACATTTAAAACATTTAATCGTTGTTGATTTTGTAGAAATACCATTATCCTTGTCCATAGTATTAACTGGACCTTTTCCTTCACACTTACTTGATTTGTGTCCTTCCTTTCCACACCCAAAGAATCTTCCAGTTCCTTTGAAACATTCTCCTTGATTCCTCTTCCCACATGATTTACGTGAGGGAAATTGAACTTTATTTCCTCTATGATCTTCATGAAACTTCATCTTTGTATTATTAGATGAGTAGGGATACTTAACAAAGTTGAGATTATTGATCATATTATGAGATTGCTGATTGGGCATAATAACGATGTTTGGACTTCCAAATCTCATTTCATTTGGTTTCTCAGGAAGAATGTCATTCCATTGTCCATCATATCTTCCATTATCATAAATCTTCCTGTTTCCATCCATTTTCTAAAACCCGAAAAGAATAGTGTGATAGGCAAAAATCATGCTAGAAAAACAACATAATAAATGGGGAGTACCTCCAATATATAACATCTTAGGTTTAATTCTAAGAACATTACCATAATTCTAGGACTATAACCAATACATATACTTAACCTTAGAGGCATCCCTAGACATACCTTAGAAATATCTCTAGGGATTTCACTAATGTTTTCGCATCCTAGTTTCCAAAGGTTAACTAAACCTTTCCCCTAATACCAACTGTAGAGACCCAATCTTGACGTACATTGAAATTAAATTACTTTTTCGGAATACTTAATAAATATTAAAAATAAAAACATAAAGACCTTAATAGTTTAGTGTCTTTTGAAACTCGGAAAAATAATATTCTAATCATGGTGAAAGATCTTCAACATCTCCTATAAAGATCTTCCCCTTTTGTTTTCTTAACTAAAATATATCTTTATATCCTGGGGAAAAGAAAACATAAAAATTGTGAGATTAAATGCTCAGTAAGGGTAAACATATAGAACATAAAACAATCCATAAACATTTGAATGCAAAAACATGAACATAAAATCTAAACATCAAAATCTTGAGCAAAGACATAAATCTTGGAAGTACGTAAGGAATATATCATAAAGTAACATCAATAATGATAAAATAGTATGGGAGTATAACATGTAATTGTGGAAAACAATTAAGCACATGATATGATTTCCATAGTAGCCAAGGTATTTCTTCCAAGACCATCTTAGTGGACAATATCCATTTCTGAATCGAGTTCACTCCTCGTTCCAGTCCTGTATCACTGAATCAGATTAACATACAGTTCCAGCCATGTCTATCTCATGAGATATAAATCATTACCCAATTCATTGGAGGGAGATATAGGTCCCAGTCATCTCATAATGAAATCATTATTACTTGTTCCATAAAATAAACATAAATCATTCATCATAACCTAAAGAATAAAATGGGTTTCATAAACATCATCTCATAGTGACATAATCCATATAAAACAAATGAATATAATTTCATCATAATAAAAATAAAACCATTTAAATAATATAGAAATTATAAATGAAACAAAAATATGCTAAATAATTTAATCTTATATGGAAAATAGTTTTGATAAAACACTTGAAATGGATTCTTGAGGAAAATATCCTTTCTCCTTAAAAATATTTTTTTTTCACAAAATTACACAACATTTTAAAATAAAAATATTTTATTGAAAATAACCATGAAAAATTATATAGTAAGAATCATGAAAATAAGGCTTTATAAAACCGTAAAAATCCATTCAATTCGTATAATTTAAAAAAACATTCTCCTTATACTTTTTCCAGAAAAGTCAAAAAGTTCCTCGTATGGTAAAATAAAAGAAAGATTCCTTCCATAAGACAATGTAAAAGTCAAATAGGGGTAAAAATGACGTTTAAAAATACAAGTAACAATATTAAACACTTTATGAAAAACATTTTTATGGACATGGATGAAAAATATAACCCCAGTAAATACTTACGTATAAGCAATATCGGATAAAAATGAGATTTGAAAAATTATCCCTTACCTTATTTCCAATTTCTTCCATGTGTGTATGAGACTCCTGTATAGTGGGTTTAAAAATATTATTAACTTGTAAAAGATCCATAATAATATTTATTATATCATATATTATTCACATAATACTTTATATTACCCGTTCATTTGTCAATTCCATGTTAAAGCAGAGTTTTTGGTAAAATCGTTTCATTTATCATCCTGATTTTTACTTGTAATTATTCATATGTTTAATTAGATCATGATTACTTACTTATAGAATGTAAATAATTATTTATATATAATATATATTCAGTATATATATATATATAATAGATAGATAAATGAAATGAAATACACAGTTCATGGAGACGATAGGCCATACGTATGCATGAAGGCTGTTTTACTTTCCTTATTGACTTTAATGGAAGTAATTAGATGACATATATATATATATAAATATATCTAGTAGCTTTATGATGTCATATATTTCATTTTTATTTATTATATATACTTTATAATCATTCTTGAGTGGTTAACAGGGATAATGAATCTCATCGCGTCGTGGAAACGGTAATCCGTACGTACACACAAGCGATGATATCGTTCCCAAAATTATTGAATTGAATTTTAGTGGAAGATATAATATCTCAGAATCAGTATGATGTTATAATAAGTATACATTGTTATTCTTTACACCATTATACCCATCCAAGTAAGGTGGTGGTGGAAAACAGATTACACCACGGCGTGGAGACGGTATTCCATACGTACGCGCGCGCGGTGATTTCGTTTTCCGTAGGATGGATAGAAGGTGAAATGGGGTGGTTTCATATATATAATAACATATTATTATATTATTAAGACTTATGTTATTACTTTATAATCAAAAAACTAAATATGAAGAAGTTGAAGAAGAAAGAAACTTGTATGAATCAGTAGAAGAGATTACTTCTTCTTCGACGCACCTCTTTTAAGATTCCACTTAAGGCACTAGAGTTGGTCTTTTAAGAAGATCAGAACATCTATGACATAAAAAGCGATGTTTAAAAGTGAAATGGGCTAGTTTTGGCCGATCTTTAAGGCTCAATGTTGTGTAAAGAGGAGAGGGAGGAGGTGCCCTTTTATAAGGGGGGAGAGGGGCACCTTTGGAAACCTCAAAAATATTAATTTATAATAAATAAAAACCCACTTAAAAACCTCCAAAAATGACTCATATTAAAAGATTATATGATATAGGGTTGTAATCTCATCATCCAATAAAATTTAGACATGTTGGAAATGTAATTTAAACCTTATCAACTTGATTGATCCTTATTTAATTTATTTAATCTTATTTGTGGTAATAAGATTATAAATTTTAAATTGTTATAAATAATTACTTATGTGTTGTTAATTATCCATAATTGGGTACTTTAGGAAATTTTAGGACCATATAAATTTTAAATTATAAATTTTAAATATTTATGTGATTTTTAAACATTTTAATAATTTGTTATTTTTATAAAATAACAATAGTGTAAATTTTGACTTTATTCATTTATTTGAATTTAAATAAAATCCACACAGAGGAAATATTCGAACCAAAATGTTTAATAAATTCCTGACATGTCATATTAATCTATAAATTTTTTGGAAAACATTAATTAGTTCATATAAGTTTTATTTTAATATTTATAAAACCATTTATTTGATATTTTTCTTAATTAAACAATTACTACCTCATTTTTTTTATAATCCTTTAATATACTTATTAATTGGATGAAAATAAAAAATAAAATCCTATGATGAAGATAAATATAATAAAATTCATAATAATATTTTTACTCGAATTTATTATCTTAAAATCACAACATTTAAATTTTTATATTTATTAAATTTCGAAGGTGACAACTTTGACCTCATTTAAATTAAAAAAATATATGTGTCATAATCACTTTTATAATCCTCAAAATGGTCAAATATTAGACCATTGTATGATTATGGTTTACATTTACATGACCAATAAGTTTTGGTCAGGTGTTTGTGCCTTTTATGGTCACTATTAGTTTAATAAAAACTATATTGTTGATTTTTCACTAAAAAAACAATTTCTTCATCACTATTTTTTCACCAATAATGAAAATTATTTAATCTCTAAAAATTATAAATAAATTCTCATGATGTAGATAATTTTATTATATTTCTGGATACTTTTTAAATTCGAGGTTTTATGATTTTTATCACTAAATTAAAATTATTACACTTATAAAATATAAGAGAGTGACATGTTGTCACTTTCTTTGGTTTTAATAATAATTACATCATTTTCATGGTCACAAGTCTGTGAAATGTATCTATTTAGACCCTTAGGTTATATGGGTCGACTTTTATTCATCGAATAGAATTTTGGTAGGTGTTAGGGTAATTTTATAATCTTATTTTTACCCCTTAATTACACGATTTACATTTAATTGTAGTAAATAAAAATTATCGTAGTTACTATTCATAATTTAAAAAAAATAAAAGTAACCTGTTAACATAATTTGGACCCACTTAATCCAAATATAGAATAAATTTTCCAAAATAAAAAACACAGAAGTTTTAATAATTAATTTAAAATTAATCATGTTTTTAAGAAAACGGGTTTTAAAAGTTAAAATATTGTCAAAGATTGAAATGTTTTTAACTATGAATTCAATATAAAATTAATGTTAATGACATGAATTATATTAAATGGTAAAAATATATTCTATTTTTACTTCAAAATAATTAAATATTATAATTTAACCATATAAATTATCTCGATGAAAAAGGTTGTTTTTAATTAAAATTTAGCATATTTTTACTATTCATTAAAATAAGAAACTTATCAGAAAAATATCAAAAATTTATCCATGGTAAATTTTTATTTCTTGATTCCAAAGAAGAGTTTTATATTGTCAAATTAAACTTATAAACATGTCAAAAACTAGATTTAATGTGGGTGCACCATCAAAAGGTGGCAAAACTGCATTTTTTTGAAAAATACTTATTTTACCCAAAATATTTATGTTTTTCTCATACCATGTTCTAAAAAATATTTAAGATGAATTATAATTTCATAAAATTAAAAATTTAGTTACTACTATTAATAATGACTAGTTCATAATAATATTATAACCATATATCATTGTTTAGTGAAACCCGGTATTGCGTACAACACACGCTATTGAGGAAGGTCGTGATTGCATGTAATGCAAGCCAAGTCAGGGTTGCGTGTAGTGAAAAACTCCTTTGTTGTTTCATATAATTGAATAAAACCATATTTCATTTATACATTGAATATATATATATATATATATATACACACACTCAATGTTGCGTAGAATAACTACTATCAAACGAACTTGAAATTGTGTGTCACACGATCCAAGAATAATGTTGCATATACTACAAGCTAATACGATGTTGTGTATAGTGCAAGATAATCTTGGTTTAACGTACAACATAAGATATGAAATAAATTAAAAAGAATATATCTTATAAAATCTCAGGGTGTTACATGTTGAGTGTGAACAATAACAATATTCAAAACCTAATTTACACTATATTGTTACAAAGGTTGTTTCCTTCGAGTAGGGAGACTTGGATGGGTATTGATAAGTTGATACTGGTTCATATGTGTTATCACTATATGTCAAGAGAGTCTATTTATAAATAAAGGATTGAGATGTTAATTTAATATCAGAGGGAAAAAATGTGTTGCATGGGGAAATAATTACGTTCATGATGGGTTTGATCACTCTAAGTAAATATCTTCAAGAAATAATAATATCAAAGAGGGAAACCAACACCATTGGGAAGATTGTGGGAAATTGTAAATTCCCACTTAACACAATTTCCAACCCCAAGAGAGGCATGATAATGGGATTTGATCATTCCCTGAGGAGGGGACCAATATCATACCTAAAGATGTATATTTTAATTTCATATAGCATAGACCAAATGGAACCGAATTTTAAGGCCATAAAAATTTGAATGACTAAGTGTCTTCTAGTTTATTTTCAAAAAATCAGACTATCACCATGGAGAATAATTATGTTATGAGGTTATGTAGGAAAGTTTAACCTAGAAAAGTATAACAAAACACCATGTTGAAATAGGGGTAGTGAGAGATTTACATCCAGGTCTGAGAATTGGGATTTGGGTGTCACTACATATTTTGTGCAACATAAAACAATCCACATATAGTTATTAGAAAGGAAATATCATCATAACATTGGGTTGAACATGGGAAGACCCAACATGAATTGGTGATATTATGTGGTTATATTGAGGATTAAAATATATGGTTGGTCCAAGTAGGGAAGATCCAAGTATCACTATACATCTTGTGAAATTGTAATCATACCACACATAGCTATTTTAGGGAATTTATATTAGGTAACCAATTCCTAAATGATGTGGAGGCTTAGTTGAAGACCAACACAACCATAAGTGGGTGTTTACTTAGGTGAATAATCAAAAATAGCTTTTCAATTTAAGAATCATAGTGATATATTTCATCCATATAGTTTAAAGTCATGTAATAATGACCAAGGGATAATTTATTTTAAATTCTTGTGATAGGGTTGGTTACTTTAAGTTTAAAATGATGAAAATGGATATATTTAATACAATTTAATATTATATGATAAGGATATTAGAATATTTTGGGGTAAAAATGTTAATTTTTAGGGACATTTCACTATTGTAAGGCACGATTCACTATCAACCTATGGATATCGGTAAATAGACAACATTACAGTAAACCTTATAGATATTGAAGGGTATCCCCACAGAGGATATAAATTTTCAATCCATATTCATAGTATCATTAGTGTTTTCAATGTCATCTCGGAGGCATCCTAGAGGAATGAGCGAGGGAAAACTATATTTTTGAATGATTTATACACTCTATTTTAATGAACCTTGGGATTGTGCAATACATATTTCCAATTTTCATCAAGGTTATCCAACTCATCTATTTTTACTCATGAATACTCATCCCCTATTAATTGGAATTATATGGTTTTTTAAGTGATGGAAGCTAAACCATGATGGGAAAAAACATTTGTTCTATACACCAAGGTTTAAGTGGTGGTTTGGGTGTAAGTCCAAGTTATAGTTGGATAATCCACAAAATAATGGGAGATATTTTTATACAATATCTTATTGTTCTCATCGAGCATATTATACCCAATAATATAGAAGAAATTTTTTAATGTCATTATATATTCATTATGTAGTGAATGATAGTTAGAGATATTGATTTCATTTATATAGTAATAGGAATACAACTTCTTCAGCTCAGAGGTTCCAAAATTGGTTTTGTTTTCCGCGAGAATTTTGTGAGGAACTCCAAATTGATGGATGATGTTGGACTTCACAAACTCGATCATGGGCCTTGTCTTTTCTCATTTAGTGGATCAACTTCAGCCTATTATGAAAAGAAATTTTTATAAGTGAGAATCAACATGAACTATTACACTATCACTGGTGGGTAGGGACATATAAAATCTATTACCCATACAACAAAGGGATAAAATTACTTGTTAGTATATAACAACACTATATGATGATGTAAAAAATTATCACAAACATGGATTACATGAGACATCTTGGTGAACACTATGATATCATGAATCAAGGTGGTCCAAAAATAGCCCAACCTCTAATCCTAGTGGAAGTGATTCAACACTATCTGATTGTCCCAATAATAATCTCCAGGACTTCTTAAAATACTCGAGGAATTTTATTTCATTTAATTGAAATGAGAATAATTATTTTAAATATGAGCTTTTAACATACTATCTCAATATTAGGTCCATAATAAATGATGAAATTAACTACCAACCTATGCAACTATTCTCACTCTACCCATCTTAATGGAAGTGTCCCATGTTGGAGGTACTCAAAAGAGATTGTCATCCAGGTGGACACTTCTTATTCTGTAGGGTAATTCGAGGGATCCAGCTATGAAGAGTTATTATTAAGATAGTTCGCCTTTGTGTCTTCCCTATATAGAATGAAAGGGTTTATTACTCTCCGATGAACTATAAAAATGATCATGTTATATTGGAATAAATCAAAAATAGACACCACCATGTATTCCATATCATTATACTAATTGTATTAATGTTGTAATACATTTGAAACCATTGATTTGAGGGGAAAATTTTGAATTATCATAGGGGTGTGTTCAAGTAAGGGGAAGAATTCCACATTTTTGATAGCTTAATCACCAATAATTTTCATTATAACTAGCTTCTAGTAACCCATCATGAGATTCAAAGGATGTTAGATCTTGAGGGAAAATTATAGGCCAATAATGATGTCTTAATATTCAGAGTCATTGATGGTGCACTCTTGAAAAAAGGAAAATTGAATTCATCACGAGGGCCTTTGATGGAGAGACATAGACAGCTCCAACGATGACCCTATTGAGTTGAGGATTATCCATCCTCTTTCTATATAGTCTTCAAGATTCACAATTCCTATATTTAAAATTATTTATCTATGGAGATAATAGCCTCATCAATAATGTACTCATCTGGGGACAATTAATTTGGGGTTGGGTGACGGATATAGAAATCTACCAATACTTACTCATTAACATCCTTCTCAGTATTAGTACCAGGGCACACATTAGAATAATTTAGGTTATGGAACTTATAATTTTCATCCCCTAAGTGAAAAGTCTTCATCATCATTAGAGATTGAATCTATAGTAGAGTTTAGAGGATCTCTCAGGAATTTAATAAGCCTAGAAATAAATTGAATGGTTACCTCATTTGAATCCAAGTGTGAACATTTTTAACTCATCACTAGTGACCATTGCATGATGGATCCAAGATCAATATTCTCTAGATAATCCATACACATATAAAAAATCTATACAATCATTGTTATTAGAATTATCTATGCTATCATTGGTCACCAATGAATCGTTCACAACAAGATGATCACCTCGATCCCATACCTTGAATCTGTTGAAGGCATTTTGGATCGATTTCTTGAAGAGATACTTTATCTATGTAGGATACATGAGGAGAGAGAATCTCTAGATTAGAAATGAGTTAATAGATCATCGAATGATCTTTTTCTATTTTTTTATACTGGATATGAAAAATACCTAATAATGGTTCCCCATCCCCAGGAAATCTAATGCCCACTAAATAAGAAAGAAACAGTAAGTTATGATGAAATAATTATGTCATTAAATTCATTTATATTTTATAATATAATCTTAATATATATAAAAATATATTATATGATAAAACCAAGTCATTAACATTCCTAAAATATTAAATGAGGATTAAATATTAAAATAATATTCAATCATAGAATATTTTCCAATAATTCGCTCAAGAACATGTGAATTATTTTAATAAATAAATTAAATAAAATTATTATATCCTTAAATAATAATTTATTTATTTATTTTTCAGTGATGATTAAAAACTTAACAACTCTTAGACCACATGGTGAGTCCCACCATGTCCTATATACCTGTTCACTATAATAGGAAAAAATATTGAATACACTATTTTCTGTGGCCCTCAAGGACCTTACTCAGTAGTATTCAATACTATTCAAAGACCAATAATGGATTTTAGAAACCCATAAAGACCCCCAAAGAGATAAAAAATGATCATAACAATGAAAAAATTTCTTAAGAACAATCACTTTGTAATATAATCTCATTGTCTCATGATATCTTCTAATGCAGGATGTGTACATGTATCATCATCCTTTATTGATTATTATTTTTTGATCTAACTAGAAATAATTACATTGGGAGAAACTTGATAATGATTTATAAAGAAACAACCATGTTGATCAACTAAACCTGAGATATAACTTTCTTATCTTAGATGTGACAAATTATATCATGACCATTCATCCAATGGCATACTACCAGTGAGTCACACAATAGATGCTACCTCACCCTTCATTGTCATGTTTTTTTACATGCATAAAAGTATGTAATGAAATGACATACCATGATAGTGATCTGCATTCAAGAGAATAATATGCATTTTCGTATATAAGAACAACCAATGAAAGCTAAAACATATGGTGTTACTAATAGTGGTCATGTCCTCATGATCTCATCTACTATAGATAACCATGTGTCTAATTCATGTGAATAAGTCTCAAATCATATGAAACCCTAGTATCTAATCGTTAGATATCAACTGTTTCCAGTCATTATGATGTATCTATATCACAAGACATATGTTTATTATAAATTTCATAGTATCTTAAGGTTATTATTATATTATGGGAACTACTATAACATTTTGATATGAAAATTAATCTATGGAAATTACCATTTAAATAGTGGATGAAAAAAATCAACACAATTGTGGTAGGAGTGAATCAATCCTAACACAAAATATTCATGATATGTTAATCAAAAATTATTATTCATGTTAGTTATAGAGAAACAACTATTACAAACAATACTAGAAAATGTGCCTATACCCATTAATCTATACCAATGTTTTATAAAATCTATTGGGATAGAGGGTGTATCACTGTGGTTTTAAAGAAACCATAGACATACCACCCCTTGATTCCAAATTTTTTCACACTCATCTCCATTTCCCTCTTCCCCACAAACTCTCCACTCCACCAAAAACACTCAACTACCCTTTAAACCCACTTATCCCCCACTTATCCATCACACTCATCGCAAGTGTGAACCCTCTTATATCCCCCACCAACACTCTTCTACCCTGATTCCTCTATCATCCATCATGCTCATCACACTGAAAGACGTAATCCTGCCTCCAAACTCTTCTTCCTTCAGATTCCTTCATTCCATCTTTGTCTTTCATCCTCCATGTTAACACTTATATCATATTTTCTTTATGCGATGATATTTATGGTTAATGGTTGGATCACTACTGTTTGGTCTGGAGTTCCTTTTCCTACTTTCTTACAGCTTTATCATTTTTGGTTTTCATGTTTGGTTTTATCAAACCCTAGTTCAATGGGTTTATCCACTTTTGTGATTTATTTGATGTTTAGGGTTTATAGTAGTTTCTTATTGGTTTTATTCCATCAATCATTAGAGGATATGCATTATGGATCTTTCATAATTGATTCGAGATAGGTTTTTCCATTCCCTAACTTTTAATTTTGAAAATGTTGATTAATTGGTGTTTTGAACTTATATTTAAATTATTAAATTATAGTTTAAAATAATATTAATGGATTTACAAGGTAATATGTTTTATTTCCTATATATTTATTTGAAATAGAATGTTTTTAATATTTTAAGGGATAGTCTAAATCTTATTTTCTGTGACTTGTCACACAGTGAATTTATGAGATGGCTCAAACGAACTATGAAAATAGTATTTGAAATTTACAATTATGTTTAGCCTTTAAATGTGATTTCTCAAATATATCGCTGGGAACTTAATATTATAATTAAAATTTAATATTATGTAAACATATTTCAAGAATTGATTTGAATAAAATGTAAGGCTTTCTAATGGTTTGACCCCATTTAGTTCATGAATTAAATTAAATGGTGATGTTTGAAACCATAGTTGTTTGGGGATAAATGTATATTTCCCAATTTTATTTGGATAATCATGGTGTTTTATAAAAGGATTTAAATATTTTTGGAATTGGTAGTTTTTTAAGAGATATTTCAAATTATAATTTTAATTATTTAAATAAATACTAAATGTATCTTAGAATCATGATTGTTATGTTTCCAATGGAATGTTTTCACTTTATGTGATTTTATAAATTGTACGAGACCCTCACTAAACCATAGTTAAAATTGTACCCTTTAACTATTTTTCTATGGTTGTCATAAATATTATGAGATAACCATAGTTTTGATATTTTTTTCTAATTGGTGTCTCTAACCACAAGCAATTATTGAGTTCTGACTATTTCCAGTTGTTAACAATGTATTTTTAACCCTTATTCATATTATTAATTTGAATATTTATTTATTGTATATTAATTTAGATACATTTTCTTATATTCTATTATCGATGGTATTCTATTTCAGCAAATATTTCATAATAATTGGCATCTTCTTACATCAAACAGACTCACTGTTTTCATTATCAAGGGGATCTTTTAACGAAAATAAAATATGCTAATAGTTTTTTCATAATAACTATACTCTATTGAAGGATTTATTTTTTAAAATTAATGCATACTTTATTTCTACTATTATAAGTTATCACTAAATACTATATATTATTATACACTTTTATTTTTTTAATTTATAATGTTAAACAATTTCATTTAACATTTTTTATTATTATACACAATCATTTCTTAATGTCTACTATTATACACTATCATTTAATATTGTATACTGTTATACACTTTCATTTAACAATCTTAACTATAATAAAATAGCTACTTAATATATTTTATTTTTTATACACTATCAATTTTTTAAATACTTGGTGTTGTTGATATTTATTAATTTCAATGGATGAATTACCCATTTATTTTTTCTCAACGTGATAACTAATAAATCATAGACTGTCATTTTATTAATACTTCATTTATTTATTATCTATCTCATATAATAAATTATACATAAAGAAAGGGTCATGTCATTTTACTTTTAATTATCCATTAGAGTATTATATTTCACTAAAATGTATTGGAATATACCCAAATTCGGGTATTTACCCAAGTACTTGCTCTTATAAATACTTATTTTAAATTCAAAACCCAATGTATCCAAATGAATGAATTTTTAGTTTCTCTAAATAATTTTTTTCCATTATAATTTTTTGAGAAGTAAAATATTGATATAATTTATAATTTTTTAAATACATTTTCGTTATTATAAGTTTAAAAAATAATGTCTTAATATAATATTCATCTAAATTACATGTAGCCTACTATTTTATGTTGTAATTTTTTTGATGTTTGAGTATCATTATGATAATTTTTATGATAAGATTTTTTGAAGGAAGGATTTGTTCTATATTACACAGTATAGTTTTTTGATATTTTAATACACCATGTTATTAGGTCCTCTTATTTTGTTTCCCTGTGATAAAATTCTTGAAGTAGTAGTGTCTTATTTAGAATATGTTTTCTTTATGATGGATGTTATTATGTGATATTTGTTGTTTCCTCTCCACTATTAATTCATTTTAAATCACTACAATTGAATGTATATACTCAAAAATTCTTGATTTATTAAATTCTAGAACAATTAAATAGGTCCAATAATCCTCTTAGACTAAACCAAACAATTTTATTTTCAATAATAAAACTTTTTTGGATTATCTATTTATTATATAGAAATTTTATTCCTTTTTCTTTTTATGGAGGATCACAAATTTCTATCCAGATTTGTGACCCTATCCCAAAATCACTTTTTTTGGAAAAATTGAAAATGCACCATGGGATTTGGGTATGTTTCGTTCCAATTAAATTATTTTCCTTTTTTAATTTATGGGATTTTTTGTTTTGACTGATTGGTGTTTTTCTAAATTATTTTGGACTTCACTATGGTGGTTTGAGGTTTTCATTTTCTAGGGAAACATGCACATGTATGTATAGTTAGTCAAATGCATATATAAGTTCCCATATATATATATATATTCACTCATGGTAGTATCAATATATATATTGGGTCTAGGTGTTCTTATGTCTATATATGAAATATGCATACATGTGTAAGGTAAAGGGGTATATGAATCTATAAAAAAATATGTAAGGATCCCCTTGTACAAATTCTTCCATGAAAATATGTACATAGGGGATAGGTTTACTTATAGATATATGTGAATGTGTATATGCATGCAAGAGATAAATGGAAGATTTGATTTTCCATCTTCATAAGCAGATCACCTTGAGTTTGAGGTAGGTTCCCTTAAGTAGGGGCCATTAAATTTAAAGAATCATTGACTACTTGTATTTCAAACCATGGTTTTGTACTAAATAATGATATGTATTTCTTAGAATAGATTTTCGATATGAAATGAAGTGTTTACCATGTTGAATCAAACTGAGTTAACCCAACCTAATCTAAATCAGAACAACCCCAATTAAATGAAACAAACATGAACTCAGTCAAACTGAATTTAATTAAATTGGATATATTATAAGTTTTAAAAAAAATAATATAAATTTTATTGACCTATAAATAGTAGAACTGAATATTCATAAATGAATCTATAATGAATTAAATTACCCAATTCCCAAAAAATAAATTAAAACTAACCATATATAAATAAAATCATATAATATTGTATCAAGTTTAATCATTTATACTCAGTATAATCCAGATATAATTCTATTGGCCTACCTCAATTAGTATTGCTTCAGACATAATGAACCATGATGAACCAAAGAAACCAAACCAAATAATATTATGAAGGGTAACCCTAAAATGAGTTGAACTAAATACAGTGGCCCCATTCAAACCCAAAATAGATAGGATAAAACCAAATAATAAAAATAATGGAATTTTAAAATACATTCAGAATATAACCATACCATAATGATATAAATGTACATCAGATAGGCCAAAATAGATGTATAATGATCAAAATCAATGAAATAGAATTACAATAAAAAAAATAATGAGAGTAAATTGAAATAATTCGATGTAATCTAACATGAACTAATATGATATTACAAATATAGAATAAAATTGGAATATGTAAAATGAATTCAAACCTATATGATGACAATTGAAATGAGCAATACAAAATTAAACAAAACTGATATGAACCAAATGTAATCAAATTGAATAGATTAGAACCCAAATAAATGAAATATTCCAAGATAATATATACAATAACAAGAAAAACTAAATCTAATGAAAATATCCCAAACAAACTTGTATTGAACAAAACCAAAATAAGATGAAACTCAATCCACGATGATTATAAACCATTAATAATTAGATCAATAGTTAATTAATAGGAATGTATTATTTGATAGTTTTGTTATGAAAGTTGGATCTCTTTCACCTTTCTTATAGGAACATGATTTGACCCATGGGTCATTTTGGTTCTTTTATTTTGGGTAGTTTATTGTATAGTCATAGGAGACATGTATTTTGTACGCATTTTTCTTTACGGCGGAGGGAGGTCGGGGTAGTTGAGGGATTAATTTGTGTGTTTCATTTTTGTATTCCTTTATACCTGTTTTTTCTATTTATTTACTATTCCGTCACCATGGAAGTTCTCTGTACAGATGGTTCTTGAGGAAATTTTATTTCCTTTCAAATGTTGTTTTAATCAATTATTTGTGGGAGAAATTATTCCCGATTAGTTCTTCCTAGATTTCCAAAAACTTGTTCCATCCAATGGGTGTACCCATCCACCTTACTCCATAATATTCATTCCTATATTTGATTATAACTAGGTCATTACTATGTCTGAACCATGGTAGGTCATAGGAAACATTGAGTATCGAGGAAGGGATTGAGAATATATTTACAATACTGTTGAAAGTAACCATAAAATAAATATGATTTTAGAACATATTTAAGGTAGAAAAAATAATCTATCAAGAAGTGACGAATTATAATAGTGATTAATCAAAACAACTAATTACCAAATTAGGGAAACAAAATTAAATTTCATAATGATGGATAAAAGAATTTACCAACACTCCCAAAACACACAAAATTGTATAATGTTTTTTAAATATTATGTGGTGCTACTTATATGAATTAATAGTGAAAGGGCGAAAAAAGTAGTTCCATCAAAAGATAAAATCCACCCAATTTATTGTGTCATAGTCATCACTATAAAATTTGGAAATAATATGGATGATAGTAGTTTCATCATGAAATAATTGGAGGATGAAATTGAATAAGGATTAATTTATAATAGTATTGACACTGGTAGAATTCCCATTATGATATAATGAAGATTGTTTGAAACATCCTAGTATGTGTATTGATGTGAACAGAGTTCATGTTGTCTCCAATGGAATGATACCATGAGAAATCTTGCTTCCAAAATTGGTTTATTATGGGTTCACCATTCATGAATTTTCTTCCAACATGGGTTAAAAAAGTGATACTATGAAAAGGCCTACTTTCTACATTAGATAAATAAATAATTACCACGTCGAAACCTAGTTAGTATGTCGAAATTAATAAAACATTTCAAGATGAAAATAATACCACATGGACACCCACATAGTAAGAGTAAATATCTCATAAATGAAAACTCAATAGAGATCCTCTACAGTCATGTATGATCTCCTACACGGCCTCCCATTTTAAAAAATATCTCACTCAAGTCGATACAATAAATATTAAAGGTTATCATTTCCATATTATAGATAGATATATAGGGATAAAGAGGTGGGTGGAGATTTCCTTCTCAGGTTCTAGGATAAACCCTTAAAAATTCCCTAGATAGAGAAATTATATTTTTTTTGTTTCCATGAATCACCCACCCCTGTGGTTAATTCATGATCCTAGGAGTTGGATATTACTCCACGATCTCTCTTTGTGAGGAAAAATATTTGAAGCATCATTTTTTATACCTTCATGTCTCCCTTCTATACAAGAATCCCAAATGGGTTATCCCATTCTATAATTCAGAAAATAGCAGATCTATCATCAATAAAATACCCTCATAAGTATATTCTCCTTGATCTTCCCTATCATATGGACTCACACCATGAGCCAACCAATAAGATAATATTACTAAAAGATAATCCCTTAAAAGTTTTCCCCTTCTATTATATAACCAATAAAATCTATTCTTCTTAGTAATACCTTACAAATACATACTCTATGTTTTGACTAATTATACCAACCTCCCATGAAATACAACTATGCAGATCAGCCTCAAGTAAGGTATATGAGCCCCTTTTCATTACTAATTCCAATACACATTGAATTTAATTATCTCATGATATTTTTAAAGTTATTATCAATAAAACAGTGATTCATAACTCCATTTTTTTCATTCCATTACCCTAGATTAGCTTCCAGCAAAATCAACACCAAATTTATTCCATGACTTCATTATTCCATAGTCTAAAACCCAAAGAGGCATAAGAATCACCTATATAACCACATAATATACAAGATATTTTCATTTAGTGAACCATAGGTATCACTTATGGTCATGGGAATTCAGTATCATTTAGGTGAATATGAAAAAAAGGTAGGCTCTCCTCTCCTTTAATAGGGGCATCATAGATCTTTATAAGCACTAGGAGTCAATGGTGTGGGAGATTTGATGAAGTTGGTGGGAGGGTGTTATGTGCCACAACATCACCTACCATGTAGTCACCCTTGATCTCTGTAGTATGTGTCTAATAAGAAACATCAACATGTCTCTAGAACAGGTGCCACAACATCACTCCCTTATCCTCTGTGGAAATGATTTTGGATGTGCCCCAATTCCGACTTCTTAGGTTTTCTCTATAGTCTAATGAGAATTTACCTATATGATGCATGATTGGGAAGTTCCATCCCCCCTAAAATTTTAATCCTTTAGAACTTGTGATATCTTATCCTATCATTAGAAGACAAACAAAATGTGGTAATGGTGTTGGATTTTATTTATGTTCTCTCATCACTGTAACTCTTTTTTATGAATTCATTCAATATCATCTCGACTCTTAATTGGTTTTAGGTGGTGAATAAGCTCCCCTCTTTATTCCAAATTCATTTTTCAGGATATTTCCCCACTCCCTAGTTTATTTATTTTTCACTAATCAACACTTACTCTCTTATCCACTTCTATTTTCAAAATAATAATTTAGTGGAACAGATTCCTATATGTTTAAAAAATATCACTTCCATCACTTTTCTCGATCAATGTATGAACCAATACTTCATCATAACCAATTGTTTCTATTATCTCACCAATCTTCAATCCCTATGCTTACACATCAATTGCTTTATGAGGGAATTTCCAATATCCATATCAAAACATTTTAACTTGCAAGATTTAGACTTATAAAAAAATTCCTTCATGGGAATTATTTCAAAAAGACACTTTGAAAACATAAAATCATTTCAAATATAATATGGATTATGGAAGATAAATATAAAACTTAAATTAAACACTACATGATTTCCTCCATTTTATCATTAAGCAATAGATATGTCATTTACAATTTGGGCCCTGAATTTCTCATTTGGATGAAAATCCAAAATAGTTTGAGTTATGTACATTTATCACAATGTTCCATATCAAACAATGTGCCTAATTTATTTTCTATAGATTATATCTCCCTCAATTATAATAACCTAAGTGGTCCACTTCCTTCAATAACTTCAAGTGTAGTGTATTTGGCCTTTCCAAAAATTCTTTTAACAGAGATTTTCCCCTTATTGTGTAAAAGAACCAAAAATGAGTCATAGATACAACATTTGGACTTCTCTAGAAATCAATAATCAGATGAAATTAAAAAAATCTGGTCTAATTAAGAGAGTTTATGATGGTTCATTCTTGATATTAATTATTTTACTGGGTTGGTACCAGAATCAATGGACTCTCAATTTTCTCTCAGAATTGAATCTTTGGAAAAAATAAATTTTATGGGGGATTATCATAGTATATGAAAATTTGGGTTAATGTATGTGTTCTGTATTTGACTATGAATAACATTTTTCAAATGTACTCAGATCCATGTTTATGATGTTTTTCAATATCAATGATTTATAATCTGAAAAAATAATCCATAGGGAATTATTCCTCGAGAGTTGTGTGTTCTAAAATTTCATCAAATCATGGACCATGTAGATGATAACACATTAAAAATGTCCCAAATTGTTTAAAACCTCCTGAAACCATTAGTTTTGTTACATCATGAGGTCATTATATAGTAATAGAGATGTCATTTATGGTTATAAAATTCATAAAAAATTAATATAGTGATAAAGTAATATGGATAGAATATTTTATCAACCCCTCATACAATAATTTATCAGAAGATATTCTAATAGAGTTTACTAATCTCCATGAATTGCAAGGATTTAATTTATCATGGAATAAGTTAAAAGTAAGTATATTAGTGAAAAATTGTGCGATGAAATCTGTTGAATCTCTTAATATATCAATCAAACTTATTTCATGGAAAAATAATGAAACAATAGAGAACATAATTTTCAAGAATGTTAAAAAATAATCCAATAATATATTTCTTGTAATAATTGTGATAGGAACTCTGATTCAAAGAATTCATGTTTAGAAGTTCTGGAAGAGGTGTATGATGGTCCTACTTTGTTTACTGGGGAGAAGAGGACAAACTAATGGTTCGGTAAACTGTGGGTTACCTAAAATTATTTCTGTGTAGATGGTGTATCAATGGTTCTATATATTGTTGGTGTATAATTATGTTGGAGAGTATCTATACCATGTTTCTTGAAACGTTATTATACATTTATGCCAACAGTTTTTTCAGAACTATAAGTATACAACTTTCCCACCATATATCTCAATGGTTTCAATGAACCATTGGACTGGGGTAACTTGAGACAGCCTATAACATTGGTTTTATAGAAATAATTGGTATATGGATATATTAATATCCCATATACCAATGTTTCATTGAACTTTTGGGATAGCCTATCCCAATAGTTTTAGGGTCTATCCCAATGGTTTCAAACCATTGGTATAGGATAAATTTCTAGTAGTGAACACTCCCACTTGCATCAGATCCAACTTTATAACTAACATTGTTTTCTCTCAAATGATAAGATAATGTTTCTTCTTAGTTATTTATTTAGTCATGGGCCTACCACCTCTCTATTGTGTGGGTATTATTCTATCTGGAACCTCACCTTTTTGAGTAAGGCTTCACAAGATATGATATCACTAAGTATATCTCTTTTTTTTCACCATAAAATCTTAAGATCGTGTAAAGTAATGGAATTATCATAATGAAAAAACCTTTCATATTGGGATTTATTCCGATAACTAGATCAAATCATTGCATGTTATAAACAACTTATTTAACTGCAACATACTCGATAATCATAGGTGTAGATACTACTAGCTAGAATACTCTTTTATTTCTCATTACCTTAGCTTTACTACAATAGTAGATCTCATTCATATCTAGTAACAATATTTTTTTCACATGTTATCTAGTATTATTTACCTTCAACATACTGGGTACATATCTTTTATGTTGGTTCTATTACAATTGGATAGTTCTAAAATATTCTTCTATGATTCTCCTAGAAATAATTTATATTTACATATCATGAATTTTATGTTGGATACATAATTCATGTACAAATAATGTAATATGAGATTTATCCATTTCAAATGTGTATGGAATTCAACTAAAAACATTAATCACCTATTATTTCTAGAATATTTCTTCTAGGAGATACTTTTCCCAAATGATAATGGTAACAATTCTCTCTTGAATTATTCAAAATAGTATTTTTCAATACCTATTTTAGTATATGTACCATTTAATATGTATAAGAAACTATTAGACCTACCTCAATAGACGTTATTCTATATAACATAGTTTTTTACTTTAATTTAGTATCTGGAGAGTTAATTTCTACTTGGTCCTAAATAAAAGTAAGACCAATACCTATTTTTCATATGATACCAAACATGTTCTACATTAAAAATTGTGGTTCTCCCACTAACCTCTTATAGACACACGACATCGATTCATTCCAAAAGAATATTAATTTTTTTCCTACTTAAATCCTAAACTAGATTTCAATTACTTTAACCCCTTATTTTTAGTCAACAGTGTCACCGTCCCTTTCTATTTCATTGTACAGACACCTTTATCGATTGGTGGTGTTAACTTCCAATGCTCCATAAAATGATCATATAAAGTAGCTTTGATACATAAAATTTTAAAGTATTTAAGAAAAAATAAATTGTATAAACAATCTATCCTTATTGTTATCATTCATACATCATCCATGTATAGTCTCACTTGAATACCCACCATAGTATTCAAATTAATAATCCCCATATACATTGATACATGTAATAAATTAATGAATTTTAATTGGTCAGGTCAATATTAGATAACTTCTATATACTTCTTAATGGATTCATTATTCTCAATGTATAATGTATCATTGGCCATGGTGAATAAAAAATCATTACCATGGTTTTATCCTTCCTACATAGTACGTGTCTTTAGAGAAATCCTTTTCTTCGTGATCTTCTGTAATTGGTTCCTATTTCAACTTTGTGTGCATATCTAGCATTGAATAACACCAATTCATACCTTTTACCACTATCTCAATTAGATATGTGAACCCTTTTATATTAATTTAATATGTCACCAATTTTCTATCATAGGGTTTTCAATAATATCCTATCAAAATTTTTGGATAATTATTTTAGATGAACATCAAGTTTTCTTTATATATATTTTTTATATCCTCACAATATATTTGCATATAAACACATGTTCTTATGACATAATCTATTTATATCATAATATAACTCATATGATATCCATTTTTTATTATTTTTGGATTTTGGTTATGGTATTACATAGTTATTTGTGATACTTGTCTTGAAATATAATAAAATTATCTACAATGGAAATAAATTTTAACATGTATTCTTCTTTTACATACATCCCGACTCTGATGTGCATAAGGAAATGTGTGTTTAGGTATTAATCCACGATATATATTTGTTGATAAATTTTACCTTGTAATACTCATCATTTTTCCTCCTTATTAACATCATAACTTTTATATGGATAATGTAATGTGCATTTATGAATTTCTCTACAATACATTATATTGATCGATGAATCCTTAGTCATGATATTCTACAACACACCATCCCAAAAAATCATATCTTTTGACCATGAATATACCATAATTCAATTTCACCTTCCTTAATAAACACCTAAATTAATCTAATGAAGTATATTTTCCCCTGTCTTACCCTTGGAATAGTTCATGCTCTCTAGTTGAACTAATTACAAAAGTTTTGATACTTACCATTATTTCTAAATGTTTCTTTTTCCAAAACAAAATAATTCTATATGTTGATACTACCTATGGTCTTTATCTCTACATATTATAAATACAATATGGATTTTCTCATTGATCTACACTTTTTGTGTTACCTGGAAAACAATTATCTTCCCAAAACTAGGTATAATTGTTATTATATTTTTTTATTTTTCATGTATTGCCTATGATTGATGTCTCATAGAACTATTGGTTGATTATATGGCACTAATAAGATGATTTATTCCATTAATGGAATAATTTCACCTTTTATGCAATGTAAATTTGAGATAAATATTCTGGTTATATTTAATAAAAATTATAATAGAACCATTAAATTTTCAAGGGGTAATTGTAAGCTTCTCATTATTGACTTAAGAATCACCCTTTCTCAGCTGCTAGGAGAATTCACCTTAATTCTTGTAATTTTTCATTTCTTAATTGGTTACTGTATTTTTATACACATATGTGATAATAATATTGTATTTAATACCCATGAAGTAAAACAAATTCACTTCTTACAATAGATGAATATACTTGAATATTAAGTGACCACTTTTCTCTTCGATTTAGTTCATTGCATAAAAACATTCAAAAAATTATTTCATGACATAAAAATAAAATAACCTTCTATTCGAATGAATTTATTATTTCATTTATTTGATTCTATGATGTTTTCTTTGTCATCACCCTTTCTATTAGATTTTTATCTTTTCCTTTTATTGTTTCACCATAATAACTATAAAATATACTTTCTTTATGTTATTATTTACTTGGAAAACATTTAGATAAAAAGTAAAAAAACATTTTCTCCCAAATGATTATTTTTTTAATCTTAAATGAGATAGGATTAAATGGGTAAAATGATATGATAGTGAGATTTATTGAAGGATCAAGATCCATCTTTCATATTTACATTTACTCAGTGTATTCATCTACCCATTCATATTTTCATTAACTTTCTCCCACAAGCTTCTAAGATATGTGACAACATGCGAAATCATCTATATCCTGATGTTGTATCCACAACTCACATAAAACAATGATGATTGTATTATGAGAAAAACTATCATATGCATCATAAATGAGTCTCATGTAATAAATTCTCTCACTATTACTTCAAGAGGAGGCTTTACAGGTTTTGGGGATGCCAGAACTTCAAATTTTTGATGTCATGGTACTTTTCACAAGATCCTATACTACTATTAAAAATTCTTGGTAATTTGGTCTGTGAATTTTTCCAATTTAAATCACAGTGTACTTGTGGTATTAATTTTGAATTATCTATAAAAAATATAGAATATCAATACTCTTATTTTAAATTCTTATTAGACATTACCGATTAATTTAATCATCAAATGTCTCCAACTATTTTATCAAACTCTAGAAACCCTATATACTAGAATCAAAATAATCTCTCACTTGAGTATTATACTATAAAGAATCTGTAAAATATATATGCATTGTGTATAATCTATGGCAACACCACTACTCAGAGAGTTCAAGGTAGATGTTTGACTAGACAACCACAATAACTCACAGCTCCATAATATGTTCAGTGAAGTCCCAAATTCTAAAATAAAAAACATTTTTTAAACAATTCTTGCCTATAAAGATATAATAATCTAGTTATGGATACTTCTTCTCTTCCAAGGATAGTTATGTTAGGACATAACTATCATAAGAGCTCCCCAGTAGAAGAAGGATCTCACACCTAGGGCTAACTAGCACCCTCTGTAAGTAGTTATTTTAAAATTCAAATAATAGAATTCATTGGAGGCATAATAATTCTTTGATGTTTTTTTAATATTTTTCATCCATATAACCACTTTCTATTAAATATGTTCTCACACTCATAACTAAACATTAATAAAATATATACATCCCTTATTTATGTTTTTTTATTTTATATATTTTTTCATATATATATATATATATAAATTCATAAAATATTTAACAATTCATTAAGGAAATAAAATTTCATGACTAGTCTTACGCATCTAATATTGGTTGATTAATTTAAATAGAATTGTTTGGATATAACCTTGGGTTATCATACCTGATTTGGATATTGGATCATTTTTAACTCACCCATGATCCATATATTTCACTTATCATGAGATATTCCTTCTCTTATCGGTGTTTTCTACATCTTACACCATACTCATCCTACTACAAAAATACTCGCACACATGAAAAGGGGTCTCAGGTGTTAAAATTAGTGATAACTCACTTTTTTATGCAAGTGTGGGCACTTATAATTTTTAAACAAGAAAAATGAGGATTTGTAGAATATAATATTTATATAATTAATTGCATGAATGACATGTAATTAAATATTTAAATAAATAAATAAACAAACTAACATACACGATCGATCAATGAACAAGACTAGTTTTTGGGTAAATTAATAGAACAATAAAATTATAATGTAAAAAATTTAAGTATGAATCTATTTAAATAAATTTAATGAACTGTTTAATTCAAATAACATAATTAAATTTGATCTAATTATTAATTTAATTGTTATTCAAAAATAAAATTAAAAAAATAATTAAAATTTATGCCAAATTTAAAATAATTTTTTTAAAAAATTAAAGATATTGTTATTTTTATACCAAAAATAATTAAATTAATTTTGGACATTTTAAAAAATTTATCAGAACCCAAAAAATCACCCAGAACAATTACAGGTCATGATGATCCACATAGGCCATTTCCAGGACTTGGAGATCCTATGCGGGGCTATTTTCGGACAAGCAGACCTGAACCTAACATATTTTGGATCAAGAATACCCATGCAGCCTCATTGGGGGGGGGGTTGGTCAGAACAAACAACACCCATAAGAGGTTCGTGATAACCCAATCTGGGAAAATAACCACTAACAATGGAGGATAACACATGGTAGGGGGTCTGGGAAATGGAGAGGTTCGCTAGAAAAGCTAGATCTATCTAGGGAAGTGGTCTGGTCGACAATAGAGGGCCACTAGGGTTGATGGTGGATCATGTCACATCGAAGCATTTTTTGTGGAGCTCAGTTGGGTAGGAGGCGATGGGATTAAGTGGTCTCGACTGTGTTAGGGTCAGTGATTGGTGCATTCGTAATGGAAACCATCATCAGATACTAGTGGTGGTGTGCCTTGAGTGTATGTATAATACGAATAAGAATCAATAGTGGTTGTCAAAGTTAGTGGGGTGGCTCAGAGGCTCCATGGGTGGCGTCGAGTCAGCGACCTTGGGTGGTAACTCAGTCGATGAGGGATTTGTGTAGAGTAAAAGAGGTCTAGGAAGAGGGACTTGGAAGGCATCCAACTACTGAAACAAAATGAGGGAAGTGGTAGGTATCCATTCCTAACTATCCATGCCTAACTAGAAAAAAGGCATGGGGATGCCATAATTTTCATCAACCACTATGATGGGATAAACTTAACATATATTACAATATTTGTTCATCAAATTTTAATACCCATACAGCTGAAAATAGCTTGTTTTCAATGCATATTAAAATTTCATAAGGTATATAACATGGCCATACGAAATCATATTGATGTGTGATTTTTTATTTTGGGACTGAATTAAAACCATATACTTAATTTATTGCCAATTATTCTTTTCTTAGTTCAAAAAATTCAAACGATCACATGGAGGAAATTTTTTGGTACCAGGGCACACAACTGAAACTGATGTGTGGGGGATTTAATTTTTTTTGTCACCATAGTGATGAAATATCAACCACTAAAATAATCCAAGCCCTGGTAGAGGTCTAAGGAGCTTACATAATGTTAATAAAAACAAAATTAAACTGAACAACTACTATGTTTGCAATGAAGCGTGCTCTTCTGTAGCTCATCACCTGCAGTAAGTGCTTAATAGATCCATCCCAAATCCCTTATTGGTCATCCAAACATTATTTAATAATAATTTTATCATTGTTTTTATAATTTAAGGTGCTAGCATGGAGCACTGATGAATTCTTCGGCATTGCAATGATCTCCATGATTTTGTCCCTTCAATCTGTCGATATCGTTCTTGGATTGAGTTTAGGAAGAGAGCCCTTCTATATCTAGGATGTGAGAGGATAGAGAAGATATCAATTCCAAATGTTTGAATAGTACATGGAATGAGACTTTACTATGCTTATAGAGTAGATGATAAAATACCTGGTAAGGGTCCCCTAACCCTAAAAAATTCAACACCCATTAAACAAGAAAAAAATGACAAGTTATGATTAACTAATTTCACCATTAAATTAATTTATAACGTATCATGTACTTTTAATATATAAAAAATATATTATGTGATAGAACCATTTCATTAACTCGACTCATAATTCTTATAATATTAAATGAGGTTTTAATATTAAAATAATATTCATTCGTATAATATTTTTTTGTATTCACTTAAAACCTTGTAAATACATTCAATAAATTAATTCAACCTAATTATTTTTCCCTTGAATAATAATCAATTAATTTATTTTTCAGTGATTCTTTAAACATGGAAAACCCTTGGACCTTGTGGTGGGGCCCAACATGTCCTATATACATATTCACTGAAATATGAATTACCCTTGAATACTCTATTGCGTGTGACCACCTAAGCCCTTATCGCGATAGTATTGAATACTATTTACAGACCAAGGGAAAAGTCTAGAAACCCATAAAGGCCCCAAAATATATAATTAATAGTCATATAAATGAAATAATTTCTTATGAGCATGTACTGTGTAATATAATCTCTTTGTCTCGTGATATATCATAAAGTAGGGCGCTCACTTGTGGCAACATTATTTCTTGATTTATTATTTTTTTGATCTAATTGTATAGGCATTCCTTCAACTTCCCTAATTTAGAATTTATGAAGTTACTACCATCTAGATCAACTAGGACCTAGATATCAGTTTCTCATATCAGAATAGAAAAGTTTTATCTTGGATATTTAACCAATGTCATAACACCAATGACACACCCAATACAAGCTACCTCTCCATGAATTCATTTTCATGTTTTTTCCTACATCAATATATGATATTAAATGATACACATTGTTAATGATGTCATCTCTAGATATCAATACACATGTTTATAGATAGGAACAAACAATTACAACTAAAACATGTTGACAACCTATTGGTGGGTCTTTACTTATGATGTCACATACTAGAGATAACCAAGTGGGAACTTCAAGAGAATAAGTCTCAATACTTGTAATCCCCCAACACCTCATAGTTAAACGTCAAATGTATATTGTCTGTAGGATCAATTTAGACCATTATTAATGTGTTTATGAATAAGAACACTGTATTTTGAGATACTCATTATCATTTGTGGACTGTAATACCCTTTTATACAATAATTAATATATGAAAATTACTATTTATATAGCGGGAACATAAATATCAACACAATTTTGGTAAGATTACATCTGAAAAAACCCATTGTATTCCTAATATGGTATTCTAAAATAATTTTCATGCTGGGTCATGGGGACTCAATATTACAATAATCCCACTTACACTAGATCCAACATTCTCACTAACCCTGTTAGCCCTCACATGATAAGTTCATGTCTTTTATAAGTTAGGATTTAGTAACAAATCATTTTGTTTTATACACTGCTTATATAGTTTCCATAAATTCCACAACACACTCGGTATTCATGTGTATGGCTACCACTGGGATGAATGAACTTGTATTTCACATTACCTAGGAATAACTACAATATTAGTTAATATTGATATCTAGGAATACTAGTTTGTGTCACATTGTAACTGGTATCCAATTCCTCTCCACATACCGGGTAGATATCCTTTGGATAAGTTCAAGAATAATTTGATAGTTATATATTCTTCCCATGCCGTTCTCCTCGATATAATTGATATTTACATATCTTGTATTTTATATTGGAAATAACATTTCATTTCCATTTCATGGAATATGAGACTAATCCATTATGGAAGCTCATGGAAATTCAACTCACCACATCAATCTCCTCCTATGGTATGTGAATTTCTTATTGGGTAGATTTATTCCATGTGACCTTGGTAATAATTATCTCTTTAATTTTTTTAACTTGTATTTTTCAATAACTTTTTAGTATACATACCATTGAATATGTCTATGAAAACATTGTATATACCTACATAGATACTATTCCCTAGAACATAGGTTGTTACATTATGTCAATATATATATATTTACTTTCACCATAGTATTAACTAATAGTAATACTGATATTTTTTTCTATATGTGACAAAACATACTATACTTGGAAAACAGTGGTTCCCCCACAAACCTCTTGTAGACACATCACATAGATTCATTACAAATGAATATTATATGATCTTGTTTATTACATCAATACTAAAATGGACTTTAGTATCTTTCATCAATATTGGTAGTCTATGGTGTGACCATCCCTTTTTGGTTGTGTCATATAGACACTTTCCATGATTGGTGGTATTGACATCCAATTACAAGTAAAATGATCATAGAAAGTATATATTAAAAGTAAAATTCTAATTGTTTTAGGAGAAAGGACATTATATAACCAAAAATACCAAAAATACCAATTTATACCATTATTATACGATCTATGTATAGTATCACTTGAATATAAAACATAGTATCCTAGATAATAATCCATGCGCACTTTCATACATAGAATCCATTATTGAATTTTGATTGGTCTTGTCAATGTTAGCTAATTTCCATATACTACTTGCATGATTGATTATTCTCAATTAATAATGTATCACTAGGCATGGTGAATATGAAATCATTACCATGTTTTTATCCTTATTATGCTATACACATCTCTAGAACAATCCTTTTCTATAGTCTCTTGTGGAACTGGTTCCTATGTCAAATATTTGTGAATCTCTTGCATTGACTAAACCCAAGTAAATATTTCTCCCATTATCACAATAATATACTTAACCATTTTAATGAAATGCGTTCTGTTATAGTTTTCCTGTCATAGGTATTTCCGTAATATCTCATGAATCTTTTTGGATAATTACTTTAGATGTACATTTTGTTTTCTTGATGTAAGTTTTCTTATATCCTAACAAAATATTTTCATCTGAACACATTTTCTTATTAAATAATATATTTATATCATACTATAACTCATATGATATCCATTTTTCATTATAGATGGAATATTTTTATGGGATAAAACTATTATTTATGATATATTTCATAAAAACAGTGGAAGTATTTCCAATCGAAATAAATGTTAAAATTGATTCTCCATTTACTTACCTCATGACTCAAATGTGTAAAAGGTAATGTGTGATTAGAAATTACTCCATGATATATTTTTATATATAAATTTCAACTTTTAAAAACCATAAATAATCCTTCTTATTATCATCATATATTTGATGTGGATAAGGTAATGTGCATTTATAATTACTCCACACTACATTATATTGATCAATGAATGTATGGTCAATATATTATTCATCACACCATCCAGAATAAATGTATATCTTATGATCATGCATATATCATACATCACATTTTCATTCTATAAAAACACTAAAATAAATCTAATGAATTGTATTTACCATTATCCTACCCTTTGTATAGTTTACACTCTCTAGATGAACTAATTTTGAAATCTTTATGACATACCTTTATTTATAAAGTTTTCATAGTCCAAAATAAATAATTATATAAATCCATAATACCTAACATATTTAACTCTACATATTCCAAATACCATACTAAGTTTATCCTTGACATCCACTTTCAGTTTTACCTAAGAAATAATTATCTTTTCACAAGTGAATATAATTTTCATTTATATTTATATATTCAACATGTATTTCCTATGATTCATGGATCACTAAAATATTGGTTAACTATCTAACACCACAAAAATTATTCATTCTAGTAATGGAATAATTAATTAATGATTCCAATAGAATCAGGAGATAAATGTTCTTGTTATTCTAAGTAAAAGTTTTACTATAAAAATTAATATGGAATGTTGTTGTTGTGAACTTATCACTGCTGATTTAGGGATCACCATTTATTAACAACTCAGATAAATCACCTTACTTCTTATGATCAAATTATTCTACATGATATGCTTCATCGGTGAATTTTTGTACTAATTTTATTACTATTTGACATGATGTAATTTGATGCACTCTTCCTTTAGTTAAATTTTTCAATAAAAGTTTATTTTTTATTAGTCCCTCTATTGATTTTTGACTTATTAAAAAATTAAACTTTATAGAATTGATTATTATATATTAAAAAAAATATATTATAACTATAAAATATCTTCACATATTTTTTATAGATATTTGAATTTGATATGAAAGTTAGATTAAAATGTATTAGATTTATGTAATTTATCATGAGTTTTGCGTATGAAAATGAAACTAGTTTTAGTGATACATGTGATTGGTTAAATAAATTGTTAATTTATTTCCAAAAATACTGGTTCCCATTAAAAATTATTTTGTATTAATTTTTTGGTGGTTTTATGAGGTTAAATAGGATGTGTTGGATAAGAAAACTGATTGACTTCTTCTATTTTGAAGTAATTAAAATATTAGGAAAACATGTATTGAAATAACTAAAAAATGGAAATTTCAACACAAAGTCAAAAAATTATTAAGCCATATCAAGCTAAAAAATGAAATTTTCTAGAGTGAATAATAATATATTTTTATAACATACCATCTCTTTTAATGATAACTCCCACACTATTAGTAATGAGTTTTATATTGATGATAATTTGTTTCTTTTATTTCAATAGAAAACATGTCATTTGAGATAGTTAAAAGTGAAAGGATAAAAATGGTAAAATTTTCAAATATAAATTGATGAAATAAAGAAAATGTCCACCGGTAGGATCTCAAAATTTAAATTGAATAAAAAATTTCAATTTATTTTAGGCATTAAAGTGAAATTGTTTTACAAGATACTAAAATTTAAATACAAGATTTATAAAATTAAAGTGATAACATTGTTTATCAAACTAAACATAAAGAGGTTTAGAAAATCATCCTTTTTATAAAAGATAAGACAATTCCTATAACATGTGAAATAGAACATTATGATCAATTTCATAGGGAATTTCTTGTAACAGAGGTTGATATGAATATATTTGATTAATTTTAAAAAATAAACACTTATTTTTTTGAGGAATTAGAAATACAAATTAATGATTTTAATTAAAAGATGATGTGATTTCGGAATTTACATTTATCTGTTTTCAAATTGTCTAAAATTTTATCCAATTGAATATAAAGTAATTCATCTTAAAAGTATACTACAAAACTCAATAGTTTCCTTGTTTATAATGATTTTGGGAGCCTAATTAATGGTATGGGATTTAAATTTAATGTAAATATTTTAGAGGCATTTTATATATTATTTCCTATAATGAAAATTTAAGTGGGTCAATTAATATATCAAAATATAGGTTGTATATTATGTTTTCATTTATAGCGATCACAATGGGTGTTTTTCAATATTAAGGGATTTGGTTCCTCCCAAATGATTTTAGTTGATTATTGTGATTTTTTACCAAAAAATAAAAGGTTGAGATGATATATGGTGCTTCCAAATAGAGAAATTATACCATACCTTATATTTTAGTTAATTTTGAATGATTTTTATACAATTCCTTTTAAACTATCATTGCATGGGAGAAAACCATGATTTTTATGACTACAATAATACTATTCTATTTTTATATCATGTAAAAGTTTCGTTATGGTTAAAATAAATATGACACACTCTTTTCATTGATCCCCCATTTGATTCACACCTTTACTTCACACTCACAATATTTTGTGTTGATGAAGACCATATTTCCAAAGATAGGTGGTTACTAGGACATACGAGAAACAATTTGTATTGTGCATTAGTCAACATGATGTATGGTTAATTCCTCCCTTAAGGTTTATTATTTTCTATTTTGGGAGTCCCATCTATATTTAATATGTATTCATGAAATCCTTCCTAGTTGTAATAGCAGTTTCCTTGGTTGTAAGAGTGATCAATCAATATCATACATTGATGTGATTTTTTTTACATATTATAGGTTCTCTATATATATTCTACTAGTTGGGGGTACTTTAATTTTAATCCATAGAACTAGTAACACTGGAATTTATATCCCCCCAGGGAAATAGTATGTGTTATGGAATTGAAATAAAACCATGAGATGTGATTTATTTAGATACATATAAAGGGAATTAGACCCTATTTATTTTGGTGTTTCTTAATGGGACCCATATTTACTTTTATGGTTGTGTGATAATGAACATTTTGGTTCCTTTTATGGTCATGCATCCATGACCAATGGTGTTCCTTTAAAATTCATTAAACCATGACTGATGTATTATACATTATGTTCATACCACTAGTACATATCTTATGTAGTTTGAAATCATAAAAAATATATTGTATATTGTTTGGTTTAATGTATTTCAATTGGGACTACTATTTTAATTGAACCTAGCATTAGTTTTTGTGAAGCTTATGCATGTGAGGCACTTTCTGGTACATCTTATATATTGGTAACTAAACAAGAGAGGGTATGATTAGATATTACACTTTATTTGAGTCCCATGATATATATTTCTTAATGATGTCTCCATATGGGTAATATCATTAAAGAGAACTTGGTTGGGTCTTACACATATGTGGAGGCTTATATAAGAAAGTCCTTCTCCTATCCATTGGTAACTAGATGAGTAATTTTGATTGGAATGATGGGTGATATGGACTACTGAGGATGGGAAGGCACTTACACTGAGTCAAAGGCCTATGAAAATCTTTATCTCATAAATATTATAATTGGATTCTCAAAGGAAAACAAGATTGTTAAAATCATTGAAGACTAATATAGTATATCTAGGATGAGCGTCATGAGTAAGGGGGTGTTTTCACTAATATACTAATGATAAGGACCCTTATAATTAATAAAATAAATTATTGATAAAATACTAAAGGTCCTATTAGTTAGGAATAAAAATTTTGGAATATTTATCATTGAAGGCCTGATCCCTAATATCAAAGGAATGCACAATCAAAGGGGATAACTATAGGATTTATAACCCAATAATGAATTTTAAGATATCATGAAAGATTCTTGAGTATATGGTGTCCCAGGTGGGTAACCTGGGTGAATGGGGTACCTACGTTGGTGAACTCAGTGGATGGGTGTCCAAGTTGGTTACCTAGGTGATTGGGCACCCAGGTTGGTGACTTGCATGACTGGGAACCTAGATTAGTCATGTGAGTTAAATGGTAGACTTGGATAGTGGAATATGTGAAAGTGGTTCCATTTAATATGACATATGAACAACTTTATTGATGAAGTATTTGTAATAGATCAACTTATAATGACCTAGGTTCCTATGACTTAAAGGATTAAATGAATGGGTGACCAACTGGGTGACCTATGTGAATTACACATGTTCATTTAAGGAAAATTTGGTAACATCCCTTTTGGGATGGACATCACACCTTGATAGCACACCCTGGTCACATGGATAAATATTATAAGAAGGTACTTCACTTTCTTTGTGGCGATTGCCTAAGGGAAGTGTTCTTTGAGTGGTCATATTCATTAAAAGACACTCTTTCCCTTCACTTCAGTTCTTCTCCCCTTAATTTGGAGTCTTAACCCACCAAAATAGGGGTTGAGAAGGTTGGAAAAATATTTCTTATTCTTATGTGTTATTGTGGTTTCTCATTCATACATAAATCTAACACCTTCAAACTTATCCCCATAATTTGGTGTATGGGGGTCCTTATATAAGAAATTGGAGTTTCAAAATCACATAACTGTCATTAACCACATAGAGTGTGAAACTATTTGAAGAGTGAGCATGATTCATACGTGAGAAGGGATGAGGAAATAACACCTTGGTATTAAGGTTACATGGGTATCATGGATAAGTTGGGTGTGTATGTTATATATGTATTTGGGAACAAGGAACCATGAACCCAAGTATTTTTTCACCCTTTGGCTTCCATCCTCACAAAGTATGAGTGTAATTTTAATTTTTCTAAAATTATTGCACCAATAAAAGACCCCTAACAATTTCACTTTATTGAAAACAATAAGAACACATTATAAGGTAATTTTCCATAGTCATGAGCTGGGATTGGAACACATGCTTAGGTGGAAGGATCTTTCACTTACTTAGAAGATGCATGCTTTGTTAGGTGTATGGGTTTGTGCATTATTTAGTGCATTATGTTCAATGTGGTATATAGTTTTTACCAATAAATATAAGTTGATAACCTTCATCAGTGTACTAATAATACCTAAGTGAATCCTAAATATTTTATTTTCTCTTTTCAATCAATTCTTTCATAGTGTTTGGTAAGTCCTGCTAACTACTTCCGATTCGATATTCTATATGATTAACATGGCATGTAAGTAGGGGAAAATCCATAGGGGACAGTTTGATCTTCATGTGTTATATTTTTGAGTTAACTTGGTACTTATGAATGGACATAGTCACCTATTCATTAACTCCTATATTTGATAAATTAGTCACTATAATCTATAAATCATGAGTTTTTGGTAAAAACAAGGGAAGAATTAATATTTAGTGAAATTTATAACCTGCTTATTTTTGTGCCTTATTTTTCACACATGGTCATGCATGTCATTTGTAGGATCTTAATTTCAACATGAACATAACTTTATGTAATTCTATTATAATAAAATTTTGGATCATTAAAAACCATCCCCACTAAATTAGTAACTCATCTCATCAAAGAAATAACTAAGGATTTTGTGTTCGGTTCAGGGTTTAGGTTCAAATAATTCCATCATGCACATTAAAGTCATATCATATCATCTATTCTCAATTATCCACCTTTATATATGATTACTCTAGACAATTTTGGGATCTTAACTGATAACTCAATTCAAGAAATAGATATTTATCATCTTTCTATAAGAATCATATCATCGTGTGCTAATTTTTGGATAATCATTTATCTTGATGGATATATAATCTATGAATGTAATGATTAGGGGCTGTAATATCCAAAACATTTTACCTTAGTGATGAGTAATAAGTGTTCAGTGTACTAAAATATTAATTTATCCTCAAAAAATAGTCAATAGAAGGGGTGTATCCTTTAGTGGTACCCCCACTCTATGAAAAATATATTTTAATAGTGTTCATAGTCACACTGAATCAATACAAAATACATTAATTTCATAGAATCACTACTAGAATATGAATCAATTTCTATGGACCTATATCCATAGTTTTAAAACCTTGGCTATAGCTGGCTATAGCCACAGTTTTATAGACATATAACCATGGTTTGAAAACACTGGATATAGGTCTGTGGAAGTGGCCTATAGAAAAGGTTTTGAAAACCATGGCTATATGCAATTTTTTTCGATGACTTATAGCCAAAGTTTTCTAAAACTGTGGCTATTGGGATCCCACACTTTCGCATGAAAACAAATTCCACCATATTTTTGGGGGAAAGGCCTACTACCATGGTTTTGTGGATATTTCCACAATTTATATATATATATCTATATATATATACGTGAAGTGTTCAGATGTGTAGTGTTAAGCGTTGCAGATTGGATAATGAGAGGTCCAAGGATCGAAACTCAGTGGGAACATTTTTTATATATCATTTTCCACGGTTTTCCAATGCTATAGCCATGGTTAAGACTATGGAAATAGCTTCTTATAGGAACAGTTTAAACCGTGTCTATAGGTCAACCACCATGGCAGTGAATTTTGGGTCCTATTGCCACAGTTTTCAAAACTGTGGCAATATGAAGTTACTGCCATGGTTTAAACTGTAGCAATAAGTCAGGACCTACTGCCACCGAGATAACGGAAACAGTTTTGAAATGTGGAAATAAGCCATTTTCTAGTTATGAATATTTAAGATATATTAGGATTTATGAGTCCATAATAATTTCAAAAATCATAGATTATCATTATCTCAATATCACCCCAAAATTTCTCATCTTGTGGTGTTCCAAACCAACTCCTTTCACCTACCATATTAAGATGTTCGTGTAAGGTTCTTTGATATTAATACGATAAGAGGAGTACATATTGACAGTGATATGTACGATGAGTAACCCCTATAATTCCTAGGAAAACATTGATCAGACTCTTATTATAGTGTGGTGTCTATTGAATTTGGTCAATGATAGTATATTGAAATATTCTTATTCATCTCTCATTATCCACTATGGTGCATGGATAAAAATATTTAATTGTTCCCATGGATCGAAACCCATGGATAAGAGAATAAGGTCTTACCCCACCCATAGAATATCATGGTTAAATGGGTCTATAATCACATAGAAATAAAATGGGTATGAATAAGGAAAATGAAAACCATATACCAATATTAGAAATTGGGAAATATAAGTCATAAGATAATGACGGAACATGGATAAAAAAAAGAATCATGACTATATTTTGGCATGGCGACAGGTGAATATAAAGGTACACAGGTGGGATAAATGAGAGTAAAATGGACTATCATAATTAATACATTAAAAAAAATTATGGTGTATATGGAAGAACATATCTCGACCTATGTAAATGGAAATTAAAAGACAAAACATAAAAGGAGTGCTTGATAAAAAAGAAGAGTGTAAGATCACTTATTCTAGTGTAAAACTCCATATGCATCGAAGGGGATTTTTGATAGCCTGGGGGAGCCTTGGGAGGACTTTTGAGAGTGTAGGGAAGAGTATGGATGTACTCTACAGATTTTGAGTGAAGTGAAATGGGTTCATTGGTGAGTTTGTATAAAAAAATAGGGGGATTTATTTATTGTTTATGTTTTGGACTTTATAGAATAAAATATTCAAAACAACAAACCATACCATGGTATTTTCCGATAGTTTTTTTCAAATGGGAGTTTTTTTTCAATATTTCATAATTACATGGTCTTAACTTAATAAAATAATTCCCTTGATTATGTGGATGTGAGTCATGCTTTTAAAGAAATGATTTTAAAAACCTAAAATATATTACAAGTTTTTGAAGATTCCTAAAGGATTTCTAAAATAAATAGTAAATAATATTATTTTAAAGGGATAACATATAATTGGTTGTTGATACCTTTTATTGTATTTATTAAATCACTTCTAGGCCATTATGATGCCATAATACACAAAGCATATTTATATTCTATATAATTTTTACCCAAAAATTTGACTGTTTGAGAAATTATAAAAAGTTCCCTATTATAAAATTCCAATGATATGATTCTAAAAATAATATTATTTTTTTTCTATATAATATTCTAAATATATGAATTATCACTTTTAAAATAAAATAAATATTTATTTAGAAATGTTGGGTTTTTTACAACTATTGTATTCAAAACCTTATAAAAATAACATTTGAGTACATAAGAATTATAGGAAAATTTATATTTAATAAACATTAATTAATATTAATATTTTATTTTTTATTTCAAAAAATTATTAATTCATCAAAATAAATTCCATAATTGAATTCGAATATTAACTAAAAATACTATTTTGGATTTAACGAGTCAAAATAAAATTCATTTATAATGTTACAGTAATAGGATGAAAATGTATTCATTATAATGTAAAAAATAATTTACATTCCCATATTTCTAGAGTCTTTATATTATTAAACCGTGAGATTTTGTGAATGATTTTTTTTTAAAATTAATTTAATATTTTTTTATATTTTTCACTTCGTATCAAAATGAATAAATATTTTTATTATTACATAAGGATGGATGTTTGGATTACATTATATACAACACCAAGTTGGGGTTGCGCTACACAGAACACAAAATTGGATTGCGTTACATGCAACACTGAGTCTCTGTGAAGCCACACTTTTTATTATAATTATTTTATCTAGATAGTTATAGCCTAGCTATTAAACATATTAATATTAATAGTAATAACTACTTTTGAAATATTTTGCAAAATGTTCTTATATAAATAAAAAATTTTGATAATTAGAAACAAAATAGTTTTTGGTAAAGTATTTATATGTATAGATATACTATTTCATAAAAATAACTGATTTTTATATCCTTCTCTGAAGAATAATAAAATTAATTTTACACTCTTAAAAAATTTAATATTATAAAATAAAAAAATTATTGATAATTTACTATAAAACTAACATACGATGAATTTTTCTTATTTTTCTAGAAGTTTTATTTTTTGATTAATAATGAAAAATATTTCACAGTAGTTAAAGATTTTATTTTTAGTTTAAAAATTATTATATTTTAAAATGATTTTAAAGTCACAGTACATCAATTATACATATATTAATCTAATTTAGGTCATTGTAATCATTTTTATATTACAGTTATATATAAAAACATATAGAACTTTTGAATGTCTCTCTTACCCACATTCTTGCCACATCTAAGGGATTAGTGTTAAACATAATTTAGCCACTTCTATGAATTGAATTAGGAAAAATGGAAATGAATTCTTGTTATCAGTATGAGATTTTTGTCTAATATGTTCAACTTAATATTTGATGAATACTATCTTTAATATTTTTACTTATCACGAATCTGGGTAAATTGAGTAATTAAAAGAAAAAATAATATTATAATTTTATAAAATTACCCAAAAACATGTTATAATTTCATTAGATGAGTGGGTTTCAACCAGAATCAACTTTATTCTGAAATTATATCCTTTTCAAGATACTTGGGTAAGAATATGACATTTATTATATTTTATTTAATGATAAGTTAATAATGTCATGCTCATAATTTTAATAAGTAAACAATTTTTAATATAGGGTTATATGAAAAAATACATTCAACTATAAATAGTCATTTGATAGATAATAAATTCATATTCATTATGATAATTTTTTTTATTGAAGAAATAATTTAATTAATTTCTTGCATAATGACGATGCATTAATTCTTTAATCAATAGAAATATCAAATAAATGATATTAAATACATTAAAATAAATATAATTTCATATAATTAATTAAATCCATGAATTTGATAGACAAATGTGACATATTATTGAGAAATTAAACTTTTTGTTAGAATTTATCATGTTAATATGATATTTTATAAAAGAAAATTAATGAATAGTATGAAAATTGACATAAAGGATACATTAAAATATATAATTTTTTTTTAAATTATATAAAATTCATAAAAATATAAAATTTACCAAATAACTAGAATAAGGTTAAAAATACCATCAATTATTCAGTTGTAGTTATTTAGGAATTTTATAGTAACTATATTAACCATAAAAAGTAGAAATCCAAGTTGTCATGGTAAAAGTTAAAGGGTTTAACTAAGGGTTAAAGCCAAAATATAAGGTTACTATTGTGACCTAAACATGTATAAAAATTATTGTTTGAGAGGATTTATAACCATACTTATTCTATACTATAAATAACTCACTTTGGATATATTTGAAATTGAAAACAAATCTATATTAATTTAATATTTTAAGAAGTTTTTTGAAGTGCCCTTCAGCTCAATTATAAAACGGAACATCCTATATCACTTAATCACACCAAGTTGAGTCATCTAGCTCAACCAAAACCATCCAATTTACCTTATATAATTTCTTATTAACATTATTTATGTTCTTTTAATTTTAAAATTCCAACTATAGTGTCCCTATGATGAGATCTAGTTAGAGATCGTCAGAGAAGAGGTAATCTCTTTAACGACTCTTTAAAAATTATTTCTTATTCTAATTCCTATTCATGTGTTGATTAAATAATAATGTAATAAAACTAGTATCACCTATATTATGAGATTTTATTATTATTATAGAATATCCATATTCAAACGTCTATTTAACCTATGAAAAATAAAATTACCACACGCATGTTTCTACGGCTTACTGTTTCCACGCCATGTTATAATCTGTTTTCCATCATTACTTAATCTGAATGGGTATAATGATGGATATAATTAATAAATATTACATGATATTAAATCTTTTTATTTAATAAACCATTTAATTAGTCACCATTTTTACCTTTAATAGAATGATATCATCGCTCCTGTGTGCGTACGACCTAGTGTCTACACAACATGATAAGATTCATCTTCCACATTAACAATTTAAAGAATGATTGTAATTAAATAAACATAATGAATAAATATTAAATATAAATGAAAATTAAATAATATATATATATATATACATATTTGTGTCATTTAACTTATTCCATACAGTATGATAAGAAAATAGAAACAACATTCATTCGTATGTAAGACTTATCGTCTCCATTAATGGTGCATTCTATTTAATATATCCATATTATATATATATATATATATTAAATGACATATAAATCATGTTTTATATTCTACATGTATATAAATTAGGATCTAAGTAATATGATAAAAAACAATTCAAAACATGTATGGCAATCAAAGCCGTTATTACCCGAAACGTTTTTTTATCTTGGAATTGTTAATAAAAGGATAATATAAAATCACAAATGAATAATATATAATATAATTTATATTATTATTATTTTATAATTTAATTATTTGTTTAAAACCACTATACATGAGTTTTTTACACCTGTAGAGGGAATCACACCTATGGTAAGGGATTTTTGTCTCACATTTACCTCGGTGAGACACAAGCCTCATACTCTATTTTTTTCTTCTAAGTGGTGCATATAATTAAAATTAATGTACTTTATGAATCATAACCATAATATCATGGTATTTTAAAGTTCATATAATTTTTATTCTTTTATGGGTTTTACAATTCTACTGATTATAACATTCTAAGGGTTATTTCAAATTCTCTTTATTATTCGATATTATTAATATGTAAGTATCTACTGGGGAATATTTTTCATCCATGTACATGTTTATTTAAAATATATGACATTTTTTTACTATATTCCTACTATGATTTAAGGCCTGTTTACACATTTCATAATTTTTATAAAATGGTTATAAATGAATATTTTTGAAATTTCTCACGCTAGTTACTTTTTCACTTTTCTGGAAAAAGTATGATAAAAATGTTTATTTTAAATTATATTGCATGAATAGATTTTTATTATTTCATGAATCCTTATTTAAATTAATCACACATTACATGCTTAAAAAATTATTTTCATGGAATTTTTTTTCTTAAAAGTTTGCATCATTTCAAGAATTTTTTTAAAGAAGAAAGGATATTTTATTCAAGAATCATTTTTATGATATTTCTTTAAAATTATTTTCCATGAAAGATAAAAATATTTGATGGTACATATGTTTTATTAGTGATTTTCATCAATTTTACCATTCTTGTTCTTTCTTTTAATGGTTTTTGTTTCTTATGGAATGATATTTATGAAACCCATTTTATCTCATGGGCTATATAATGATTGAATGATATTTATGAAATCAATTTCATTACATCTATTCTGATTTGATGAATGATTTATGTTCATGTATAACACATATGTATGATTTTCCTTATGTTATGGGTGGGACCAATATATCCCTCTACTGAATTGATGAAATATCGATTAATCGTTATATATATATGTTATACTTGAACTTTATTTCATGCTCACAATTTTATATGTGGACCTTGTTTTCAAGTTTGTAATTTTAGGCATGGACATGGTTCTCAAGTACATATGTTTATGTAAGGGCCTCATTTAATGTCCTTAATTTAATAAGTAAATCTAATAATATTTATAAATGTTCACTAATTTAAAATTTTATGTGTATGACATTATTTCATTATTATGTTAATGTTAGGATTTCATGGATTATGTTCATTATTTTTTTATAATCCATGGATTATGAACTACCAATATTTATTACACAAATCATGCATATTATCTTTTGATATGCAACGTATGATCTTAAAATGTTATAATCATGTTTACATACCATTATGCTTTTTTATTCTTTAATATCATCAATATATACTCTTACAGAACATCTGATCTCACCAATTATTATATTTTTGTATCCAAGATATGATGAAAGGTAATAAGAGTGATATGTCAAAAAGGGATTGATTTATAAATAAATTGGAGAGAGGTGAAGTACATGTTTTATAAACCAGTTGTTTATGTTTTCAATTTACAGAAGGCACTAAACTAATACAATATTAGGGAGTCTGTTTGTGTGATGTATTAATTATTCAAAAAAAGTGATGTAATGTCTATGAACATGATGATTGGGTTGCTATATTTGGTACTAGAGAAAAGTTTTAGTCAACCATTGGAAACTGGGATGGGAAAACCATAGTGAAAACCATAAGAACATGTAAAAGGATAATTCTAAGGATAAGAAAAAAAAATGTTGGAAAATGTCCTAGAATTTTGGTAAAGGATAGAGAAAGATTATTCCAAGATATAAAACCATGTAAGGATATAAAATTGGATGTGGATCTAGAAAAAATGAATATATGGGTAACAAATCCAATAAGTATCATTAGGCCTAACTCTATTGTAACATGGTACACAAAAACGGACCTTAATGCACACTTGGTTTCACATTCCTGATGTATATGCTTTATGACTCCACAAACTCTTCACGAACCATAATTATGGATTTAAATAGAATCTTTCATTGAATAACCTAGGATGAACCTCAGGTGTCATATATTAAGGAAGTTGTTATAATTTAGAAATCATATAAGTGAATTTTCAGGATTATGTGGCTCTATATTATGATATGTTTTTTCTTAAATTATGCTTCCTTGATTTATTCAATGGATGGAACCCAAATGAACCATGCTAATAGTAATCGTAATGGAAAATGAAATGATTTTACACCTCAAAAAATAAATGTTATGGGAGATAGAATGAAGAATATTATCTCTATGACCAAAAAAACATATCAAGCCATGAATGCTCCTGGGCTTACAAAGTACTAATGGAGGGAAAAACGTTCTATTGAATCCTTCTTGGGTCAACATACACCTTAATTTAGTATAATGACATATCCATTAGTTTTTGAAAAAATGGATCTATACCAAAAAAAATATATTTTTCTTTCTCTGTTTAGAATGTGAAAAAGTTATGTTTGACGCTTATCACTTGGAACGTCAATCGAATCAATGGTGGAAAATTATTGAGAATAAGAGGTAACAAATAATATTGAATCCTTTGATTGGGACGAGTTCAAGAACGTTTTTCAGTATGTAACTTTCTCATATTATTTTTACCATAACGAAGAATGAATTTACCCATCTATCTCATAGTTATGATATAAATATAAGGATACTATTTAAAGGAAACTCCAAAAACAATAGAGAAACGAGTATTATATTTTCATTATTATAAAATTAAGGAAGGTCCCATGAATGAAATTGTCATAAGGGGGATGATAAATGTTTTAAGTATGGAAAAGAATGTCATCAATCATTTTACTTCCGAATTTATGGGATTAAAAATAAATTCCAAATGAGTGTACCTATTGTAAATCAGTGTTTCAAGTGAATGGCAAATGGTAATTATACTAACTTATGACCAAATATAATGTCTAATGATGATGATCGATGTCAGCAGCCTCTTAAAGAAAATAATAAGTTGAAGCCTTGTGTGGTCACTATTGAAGAAGGGGAGTATGACAATGAAGCTTAGGAATTATTGAGTCTTTATGTATTGTAATTCTATAATAATGTTGTAGATATAATTTTATGGTATCATGGAATAATGAAACATAAATGTATTAATCCAATGTTGTTATATAAAAATGTTTTAAGAGTATATAATAAATTGTATTGGTAAATATGAAAAATGATTGAGGTAATAAGTTGGTATTTTTGGAAAACACATCATTAAGGGAAGGATAACCATTAATATGAGCATGCCGATGAGATTAAGATATTTCAATAAGGATATGATTGATATGAATAACTAAATTGGATGATATTAGTTTCCATGTAAATAATTAAGGATTAATTAACATGTTTGTTATGCTATCAATGGTGAAGTTTACAACTTTTTGGTCTTTAAGAATATATCAAATAAACTGTGAAAAAAGGAAACATGAATGTTATTAATAAGGATGTATGATAAATCAATATATCATCAGGTTTTATGAGAACACATGATTAAGGTATTCATATGTCTGGAATGTGACAAACAAGAACTGCCTTATGATATATGGGAGACAAATGTTAAGCAGATTTAGAGAACCACTTAATAACATTTTGGATTTTCAGAATTAAGATGGATTATAAGGTTACACATTAAATGAAATTTTATGTTAAAATTTTGGCAGAGTTTGTTAGATTAAATTTTTACATCAACATAGGTCTAATTATTAATATTTGATAACTTCATCAAACCTTTTTTTGTTATAATGATAGATGGAATTACCAATGTATCTCATGATCTGCTAATGCTTCAGGAGTGATAAATTCTACTTCATTCCTTGGAATAAGTGATGAATTTAAAAATAATAAAGGCACAAAAAAGGGTGAGATTGATCTAAAATCAAGTAAGTATATATCCTCATTAAAATACATTAACATTTGTAAAAGAGATCATGATGCAAAAGGGTGTCATGTTATGATCATTGTTTATGATATCAATGACCTATTTCACACATTTTTTATGGTTTTTTGGTTGATAAATTTCTAGAGATAAACCACTTTATTTTGATCAGTTATCATTATCAATCCCCATGATTATTTATGTATATCCTCTATGCTCAAATCTTCACCAATGTTCTCATACATAGAGACATAGTTATGATTTACATTGGGTAACTTTTATTTTCCAAGTATTCCTTTTTAAAATTTATTTTTTGAATTAATTTTTTTATGTAACTATGAAAGAAAATTTCATGTATTAAAAATTTGATATAAAACAAAATACATTTTAGGGTGGAATTCATTTTTAGGGGGGTAGAATGTAACACCTTGATATTTTGTCAAACAAAATTCAAATTAATTTAATATTTTTGATATTTTACGCTTCACATAACAATAAAGATCAATTTTTGATATTACATAAGAGAACTATGTTCAGATTATGTTATACACAAAACTAAGTTAAGCTTGCTCTACACACAACATAGACTTCACTTGCGCTACACAAAATACAAAGACACTATAAAACAGCACATTGTTATTAAACTTATTAAAATGGGATAGTTATAGCTTAACCATAATCTTAGTAATAGTAATATAGATAAAAAAATTTAAAATATTATTTATATTGGATTTATATAAAAAAATAAATGATATTGAGAATAAAAATAACTTTTTGTAAAGTCATTATTTGTTTAGAAATACTATTTTCTTAAAGGAACTACTTTACATTTATTTCTGTTAATAACTATAAAATTAATTCTAATTACTGTTATAAAATATAATTTGATAAAATAAACATAATTTGTGAATTTTTAATGTGATATTTTACTAAATTTTAATTTTTAGTATTATTCTAAGAAGATTCCTTTTTTGATTAATAGTGAAAATAATTTATTATAGTTAAAGATTGTGTTTTTTATTTAAATAATTATTATATTTAAAATTGATTTTAATGTCTAAATAAGTCAATTATGCATATAATAATTCAATTAAGGTAATAAAAATATTTTTTGTATTAAAATTAGATATAAAAACATATTGAACATTTGGATGTCTTTTTTACCCGCCTCCTCACCACATCTATAGGATTAGTGTTAATCCTAATTTAGCCACATATGTGAAATGTATTTGGAAAAAAGGACACATGTGGTTGAAATAATTATTAATTTTTTTTTCTAATAGGATAAAAATAATTTTTTGTTTATAGTAACTATATAATTTATATTTACCACAATTAAGGGTAAATCACATAATTAAAGGTAAACATAATATTATAATATTATAGAATTACCCAAACACTTGTCCTAATTTCATCAAACGAGTGGTTTTCAACCAAAATCAAATTTATCATGAAATTATATCCTTTTTAATTCACTTGAGTAAGAATATTACATTTATTATATTTTATTTAAAGATAAGTTGAAAATTTCATTCTCATAGTGTTAATAAGTATATCATTATTAATATAGGGTAATCATGAAGATAAATTCAACTATAAATATTTATTTTAATTATTATAAATTTATATTCATCATGATAAGTTATGTTTAATTTTTATACAAGATATATTTTAATTAATATCTTTCATAATGATGATGTAGTAATTATTTATGCAAAGGAAATATAAAATAAATGAAATTAAAAATGTTTGAATAAATTTAATTTCACATCATTAAGGACATAAAATAATTTTATAGATAACATTGATAGCGTAGTGAGATATTATAAGTGTTTTTTAAAAGTCATCATGTTAATATAATATTTTATAAAAGAAAAATATTGTATAGTATGAGAATTTGTATAAAGGATATTTAAAATATATAAAATTTTATTAAATCATATAAGATCAATATAAAAATAAAATTAATCTAAATAAATATAATAAGAAAATATTCTCATCACTTTTCCAGTTGGAGTTCGTTTGGAATTGTGTTGTAACTATATTAACCCTAAAGAGTAAAAGTCCAAATTGTTATGGTAAAAGTTTGAAGGGTTTAACAATAGGTTAAAGCCAAAATATTAGCTTAATATTGTGACCTAAACATTCTTAAAAGTAATTGATTGAAATGAGTTTGACATTTACTCATCTTAAATTTAAAATCGCTCTGTTTTGAACTGTTTAAAATCTAAAATCAATCTACATTAATTTAATGTTTTTATAAGTTTTCTAAAGTTCCTCTCACCTCAATTATAAAAGGGAACCTCCTAACTCACTTCCTCACACAACTTTGAGCCATATAGATCAACCAAATCCTACCCATTTTTATTATATAATTCCCTAGTAACATTATAGATGGTATTTTCCTCTAAAAATACCAACTCTAGGGTCCCTATGAGGAGATCTTTAGAGAGATTGTTGAAGAAGAGGTAATCTCATTACTGACTCCATCCAAATTGTTTCTTCTTATACTTCCTCTTCACATGTTAATTCCATTAGAAAGTAATAAATATAGAAAAAACAACATTATGATATTTTATTATTATTATGGAAAAACTATATTCCACCTTTTATTCATACAACTAATAAAAAATTTACCATGCGTGTGTGCATATGACTTACCGTCTCTACGCTGTGGTGTAATGTTTTTCATCATTACTTTATTTGGATGGGTATAATGATTAATTTAATGGATATAAATTATAAATATGAAATTATATTTCATATTTTGGTTTAATATAACATATAATTCATCACCTTCATTACCATTAAGATAATTATATTGCCGCTCATGCGTACGTACGACCTACCATTTCCACAACGCAAAGAGATTCATCTTCCATGATAACCATTTCAAGAATGATTGTAAAAATTGTATATAATGAATAAATATGAAATATATAACACTAAATATTATAGTTAAATAACATATATATACACATAAATTTCATTTACCATCTTCCATTCAGTATGATAAGAAAACTGAAACAATGTTCATGAATATGTACTATTTAACGTCTCCATAAAGGGTGTATTCCATTAAAAATATATATCATATATATATAAATAATAAATGATATACAAATAAAGTTTTAAATTATATAAGTAAGTAAATAATGATCAAATTAATATGATAAATAGATGTAAAAACACATAAGATAAACAATGTGCTAATCACCAGAAACGTTTAATTAACATGGATGTTTTAATAAAAGGGTAATATAAATTAATGAATGAATAATATATTATATAATAAATATTATTAATATTATAGTATAAGTTAATAATATGTTTAAAACTACTATAAAATTGTTTCATACACATATGGAGGAAATCAGACCTATAGAAAGGGATTTTTGTGTCACCTTTACTTTTATGAGACACATGCGTCACACACCACTTGTTTCTTCTATGTGGTGTATATACTACCAATAAATGTATATTATTCATATTAACTATAATTTTATGGTATTTTAATATCTATATAAATTTCATTCTTTAATGGGGAATAATATTCTTTTGATTATAAGGGTTTAAGTGTTATTTCAAATTCTCGTTGTTTTTTGAGATTGTTTATATGTAATTATCTGTGGGGGAATATTTACCATCAATGTAAATGTTTCATAAAAACAATTTCAAAAATATTTTTAATTTATTTATATAAATTTTTATAGTATTTTTAAATTATTTTTAATTTTTATAAATTTTTTTAGAGGAATATTTATTATATTTTTCAAATGTGGTACATTTTGACTTTTCTGGAAAAAGTATGTGAAAAATTTTTCTTTTAACTTATATGGAATGAAAATATTTTGGTACTTTCATGATGCCTTATTTATTTAAATCTTACCTTATAATATTAAATTTTATTTTCAAGGAAAATTTTTTATTTTAAAATTTCATAGCATTTAAAGTAAATAAAATGTTTTCTAATATAAAAGGATATTTCCCTTAGGAATAATTTTCAAGAGATATCTCAAAATTAATTTCCTTTATAGACATCATTGTTTGATGTTACTTATGTTTTAATTGGTATTTTATTCAACGTTTCCATTATTATTCATTTTTGTGGATGGTTTATGTTTATAATGGAATGATATTTATGAAACTCATTTCTTTCCATGGGTTTTATTATGATTGAATGATGTTTATGAAATCTATTTCATTCCATGTGTTCTCATATGATGAATAATTTATGTTCTTGTTGAACACATATGTATGGTTTTTTTATGTGACTGCTAGGACCATTATCTCCCTCAAATGAATAGGGTAAATATGAAAGAATCATGAGGTATATATGTTATGAGTGAACCTGATTTCATGTTCACTATTCTATGCGTGGAAGTGGTTTTCATGTCCAAAATATAATGTGTGGAAATATCTTTAATCTCTATATGTTTATTCAAGGGTCTAATTTCATTTCCTTAATTTAATTAGTGTATCTAATACTATATATATATTTTAAAAAGGTTATAATTTTATGTGTATTCCATAGTTTCATTCTTATGCTAATTCTATTATTTCATGGAATATGTTCATTATTTACCTATGACTCATGTCTTACTAACCTAAAATATTTATTCCATGAATCATTCATATGATCTTATGATATATAGGGTATGATTGTATTATATTATTCTAATGTTTTCATACCCTTATGTTCTTATTATTATTATATATATTCCATGTATAACCATACTGAGCATCTGAGCTCACCCTTTCTTGGGTGTCTTTTACATAGTATATCATGAATTGTAATTAGAGTGATATGTCAAAAAGTGGTCAAGTTATGAATAATTATATGTGTTATGAACTAGTTGTTTATGATTCCATGTTTCCAAAGGCACTAAACTAATATGGTATTTAGGTGTGTGGTTGTTTAATGTATTAAGTATTAAGAAAAAGTGATGCAATGTCTATGTACGTCAGGATTGGGTTTATATATATACATATCCCTTTAATAAACCAACAAAAACCTTAACGGAATGCTTCCTGATGGTGGTAATTTCATTGAGCGGTTTGGGAAACATGTTTTGGGTTTTGAATTCGATGAGTTTGAACTTCTCCCTCCAGTAGTTTCGCTCATGCTTAAGTTGTTGGATCTCAACTTAGGCTTGGACAAAGGAAAATCCCATAGATTCTATCTTCCATAGAAGCTCTAATAAATGGTATTCATTGGATATGATCCTACTCTTTGAGGCCATCACCTCCTTTTTCTCTAGCAATTGGACTTGTTAAAACCCTATATTTATTTTAATCAGGTGATCAATGTTAAATTTCTATTTATCAATGATAAAGATAACTATTAATCATTTAAATATCATATAATGTAATAAATAATTTTTTTTTCTGTTATATATAACTATAGTACATTTAATTAAATCTGAAGGGGATCTTTTTTTATAATAGTTTGGTTTATTAAAATCTCCCCCACTTAAGAAATTTCACCATTGAAATTTTATTTTTTCAATGCTAAAATATATGATGGTAAATATGTTTCATCACCTCCTTAGGTTCCCACATTGCTTCTTCGAACTTGTGGTTTCTCTTAAAAACTCTAACAAGAAGCATTTTATTATTTCATAGAACTTTTTCTTAATCATCTAAGATTTTAATTGGCTAATATTCATAGGAATGATCTTTATTTGATGGAACCACCATTATATTTCATACATTTGAGGGGTCTGGTATGCACTTCCTCAAGTGGGATATGTTGAATACATCATGTAGATAATATAGGTTTAGTGGAAGTGAATGTCAGTTGGACACTGATCTGATGTGATCAAGAATATCACAATGGTCTATGTACCTTGGAATAATCATTAAATTATCTAAAAATATCATCACATTTTTCCGTGGATATATGAGGAGGAATAACATGTCTCCAAAATCAAACTCTATGTATCTTCTAGGATTTTCATCATAGCTCATTTTTTGACTATATGAAACCTAGATGTGTTGTTGAATGGTCATAAACATTTCCACCATTTCCTTAAACATTTCAGGACCTAGCAGTTTTCATTCCTCACCTCTCTCCCAATATGCAGGTGTTCTGCACCTGATATTATAAAGGGCTTCACAGGGATGCATTGGGATGCTCGAGTGGAAACTATTTTTGTAAGAGAATTCAACTATTGTAATATGCTGGTCCCATACTCCTTTGATTTCAATTTATGATGATATTAACATTTCCCGAAGTGTCTAGATAGTCTGCCCATATTGGACATCAGTTTGAGGGTTAAAGATATGATGAAGGTCAACTCCGTATTTATAGTGTGTTGGAGACTTTTCATGAACATAGAGGTGAAAATTTGATCTCTATAGGATACAATCGATAGTGGTACTCCATGCATCCTGACCACATCTTTAATTTATATCTCTGTAAGTTGATCCAATTAGAAATTCCATCAAATTACAATAATGTGATCAGTCTTTGTAAGACGATCCACAAACGACCCATGTAGCATTATTTCCCCTACATTTTCTCGGAATCCCGGTGACAGTGTCCATGGTGATTTTTTACCCTTTCCATGTTGGTATGGGTAACGATTGAAACATCCACTTACACATATTCATTTCATCATTCACTTTCTGAAATACAAACAAATTTGTGTATATTTAGAGATTTGATTATTGATTTTTTCTGACCAGTAATTCTCTTAGATATCTCTATACATTTTTTTGCTTCCTGGGGTGTATAGAGAGTGTTGGGCTATGTGAATAATCCAATATATGCTTCATTAAATTAGGATTTTATAGTACACATAGTCTTCATCCAAATATAATATCTACTTAATTAATAACATTGAACTACACAGATTTACCTTTTCTTATAGTTTCCACTTTCTTCTAAATTATCATATCATTTATTTGAGAATCCTTTATCCATTAAATAATATAAGGTTGATCAATCATTTTTAAAATGATTCAGGATGTTCATTACCATATTATTCCCATGTATATCCTTTATAAATCTATGAAGATAAAATACCTCTCAATAATCATCAATGGTAGAATTATTGTATCATTTCTACATAGAGTGTCTCTCACTTTATTTCCTTTACACTAATGGTAGTTGATTGAGAATTCCTTTCCCTTGATCAGCTGAAATCATCATTGTTGGTACATATTCATCTCTTTTTGTGTGAATATATATTCTAGACTTTTGAGATCAGTATATATTTCACACTTATCTCTAAAGAGATAGTACCATCATATTTTTAATGTGAAGATACCTGCTTCCAACTCTAGATCATAAATTGGGTAGTTTTGTTCATGACCTTTAATCTTCCATGATTCATGGGCTATAAATATTTCATTCTTCATTAACATGTAACCTATTCCATTTTTAGAATCATCACTGAATACCACCGAAATATCCCCACATGTGGGTAGTGTGAGCATTTGTGCAATTATAAGAATACTTTTTTGATCTTTGAAGAACTCTTCATATTAATAATTCCATGAAAACATTAATCCCTTCTATGTTAACATGGGTAGAGGGTTTGATAATCATGATAAATTTCTCCTTAATCGACGATTGTACCCATATAATCTAAAGGAACTATGGATATATATCATAGATGTTGGATTTATATAACACTAAATTAATCCTATCTTTTAATGATCCATAGATATCCCATTTCATGTTGTGATATGTCCCAAAAATGAGACATCCTTAAACCATGACATAAATTGATTTGATTTTCATAAATCTAATAATTTAACAGGGTCTTTAGAAAAGTACTCATATTCTCCTCATATTCCATGTTGATTTTAGAGTATATTAAAATATCATCTTTAAATACTACCAAAATGTTTTCAAGGAAATCTATAAAGACGCTTTTGATCAAGTCCATGATGTTTTTTTGATAATTAGTGATTTTTAAATGAATTACTATAAAATCATATTTTTCAAACCTTTTATGAAAAGAAGTCTTAAAGATATCCTCCATCTTCAGCCTAACATGGTAATATCCCAAACGAAAATCCACCATGGATAAGTATTTTGTTTCATATATCTAAAAAATTCATAAATAAATGGTATTGTATACTTGTTCAATATAAATACATTTTTTATCTCATGTTAATTAATTCAAAGGTTTGTTTACCCAACCTTCTTTATAAAGAAATGGAGTGGTGCACCCCAATGTAAAGAACTTGGGCGTATGAAACCATTATATAGATTCTCTAATATTTTTCTCTTTAGCTCCTCAAGTTACACAACCTCCATTCTATATGGATTCATGGATAATGGTAATTACATAGGTATAAGATTGATTGAAAATTCGACCTCTCAGCTAAGAGGTATACCCGAAAATTCCTTGGGAAACACATCTGCGTTTTCCCTTGTATAAGGAATGTATTAAAGGATGTTTCTTTCCTTAGAGTCAATCATTTCGGATAGATATTATTTACCGTATGGAAATAACATCCATTCTTGAGATTTTGGTGAAAAATAATATTCATACTCCTCCTTTCACTTATATTGAATCAGGGATCAATTATTTATATGAAACCTAATTTCTTTATCATAGAAATTTATATTGTCTCTCTATATTGAATATATATCCATAACTAGAATTACATAATATTCCACCAAAGGGTGTATGACAGGGTTAACTTGGAAGATTATCCCAAAAATAGGGATGGGGGAGGAGTTATATACTTAGGAAATATAAATTCCCCAATTTTCTATTTTAACTGACACCTATACTTCCATGCTTTTTAGTGGTGTTTGAATAGTTATACTAAACTTTCATGTTATGAAGGTATGCAAAGAACTATGAATGATAACCCTACTATTCACTTTTTTATTCTATTTCTACTTTATTTGATATAGACCTAGGGATGAGTAATTTTAACATGTTCAAGACATATATGGTAATTGAAAATCATTAAGGTGATATATTATAAATTATTGGAATTTACTTAACATTTGAATTTATATGATTCAATCTATGATATCCATGATCTATTTCTTAAAATATACTCTTGTGGGGAATTTTTTGTTACTATAATTATGGTTCATAATGATCATTAAAATTTACCAAGGACTATCCCCCTGAGAGTGTCAAACCAGGTGCATAGTAAGGCTTGTGATCGTGTACCATGTGACACTAATTTAGGCCCATCACACGTTGTCGGGGTTATTACCCCAACGTACATCTGTGGTAGAACCATGTACACTTACAGTATCCAAACTAGGATGTATTTCCTTGATAAACCACTTACTCAATACTCACCCAAATTTGGTGATGTTTTTCTTTTACTTATTCTTATCCTTAAGTATTTATCAATAGGTTTCTAATTCCAATCCCATAAATAACTAAAATTTTCCTTTGATACCAACTATAACAACCCTAATCTTTATTTCACATTAATACATGATTTATTACATTAAAGTACACATAACAAAAACCAAAATATCAATAAGTCTACTATTTTTTGGAATTATGTGCATGAAATAACATCATGAATATGGGATACAAAAAAATTATCAAAAAAATCATAAACATTCTTCTAAAACTCTATGGATTTTAAAACTACATGGGATAACCTGTTTACAAACATAAGAAAGGGGTGATCTATAAATCCTAGGCAGAGAATACACATAGAATAAGGAAAATCATGTTAGAAAATATACATATCAATTGGGAATAAGGAGAGTAGGAATCATAAACACAAATAATGAGACATGATATAGAATGATAATCATAACATGGGATATGTGGAAATAACTTAAAACACTGCATCATAAACATAGGTCAAGACTAAAACACAAAGATACCATAGTGGAGAAATTTCCAAAAAGGAATTAGGTTAACTCTATTTTATAGCATTATGTATCATGATAATAAACATTACACAATGCATTGGAGTGCTTCATAATTATGAGCACACCCATCACATTCATTTCATTCTCATGCTTAAATGTGCCACATATATCATAAAAGATGGGTTCATTCATCATCAAAACATATTCCAAGATCATTTATCCTGAAATAAATACATTTAATTACCCAATAAAAAGTTTTTGTTCATAAAGTAGAATACCCTTGAGAGGAAATGGTCAGGGTATTCACTATATAATTGTTTGGCATGGAAGATTGTAGTGAAATTTTGACAACATAACAGTGTCACATAATGATTAAAAAAATCGTTTTATTATAGTGAAATGTGTCTCTCATAACATATGAATAAAATTATATGTAATCAGGACATGTTAAATCATATCCCAATATTAGAAATTGTGAAATAGACGGAATAAGATAATGAAGAAAATTGAATAAAGAAAAGAATCATACCTATCTTTCATCATGGTAATGGATAAATATAAAGGTTCATAGGAGGGAAAAATGATAGTGAAAAGTAATATAATAATTTATACATTAAAATGAATTTATTTTTGATATGGAATAACATATCACAACATAAGTAAATAGAAATTACATGACATAACAAAAAATGAGTTCTTGATAAAAGAGGAGTGTGCCAGATTTCTTACTTGAGTATGTGACTCCAAATGCTTAAGAGGGGATTATTGAAAGCTTAGGGGAACCTTAGAAGGAAAATAGTGAGTGGAGGGTAGAGTGTAGAGGTTATTAAAGGTGTTATAGGAAAAGAGAGGGATTTAATTATTTTTTAGGTTTTGGACTCTACATAATAAAATATCCCAAACCACAAAAAATCACATGGGTTTTCCAATGTTTTATACCTAATAAATTTTTCTTTTAATTTTATAAGTATAATGGAAAAAAATAATAAAATAATTCCCTTGATTATGTGGACGTGATTCATACTCTTCAAGAAATGATTTTAAAACCCTAAAATATATTACATGTTTTGGAGGATAAATAGTGGATTTATAAAATAAATAAAATAAAATTAAAACAAAATTATTTAAAATGAAAAAATATATTTGGTCATGGATTCCATTTATAGTATTTATTAATTCACTTTTGGCTTGTTATGATGTTATAATTCACAAGCTATATTTATATTGTAATTTTCTGACATTTTTGTAGTATCTCGGAGAATAATGAAAAAAAAACAATTTGATATATTTGAAATTTTAATTCCAAATATAAAATTAATTTTAAAAAAATAATTTTAATAATATGTGAATTTTTAATTTTTAAAAAATATAAATTTATTAATAAATGTTTGGTTTTTTTGTCAATAATAGTTTTCGGACCCTTATAAAAATTACATTTGACTTCAAAACATTTATATGAATATTTATATTTGATAAACATTATTTACTAGTAATTTTTTCTTGTTTATTTCAAAAATCCATTAATTCATAAAAATATATTCCTTAATTGAATTTAAATATTAACCAAAAGTACTATTTGTGTTTTATTTTATCAAAATAAGGATCATTTATAATGTAATAATAATAGGAAAAAATACAATCATTATTATATACAAAAATAAGTTACATACTCATTTTCAAAAGTTCTTGATCCATATCCCTTTAATACACAAGAAAACGCCCTATAGGTAAGGTGCACTATGGTGGCACTTTCATGGGGTAGTTCGAAAAACATTGTTTTGGTCGTGATCTAAATTTTCCTGAACTTCTCTTATAAACTCTTTAGATCATGATTAAGTTATTGTATCTCAAATTGGTCTTGGTAAAGGGAAAATCTTAGAGATGATATATCCATTGGAATATCCAATAAAATGATTTCCTATCATTCAATACTATGTGTTGTGGTCATAACATCTTTTTTTATGTCGAATTGATTTGATAAATCCAAATATATATTTAAATTATTTGATCATTGTTCAACGACTATATTATCAATATTAATTATGCTTAAAAGTCATTTAAAAACAATTGAATATAATAAAACCAAAGGAGCTCATGTTATTTCTTTAAACATAATGCATTAAATTAAATCACAATGAAATTTTTCATATAATATATTGGGTCATTACAATAATAAATGGGTTTTATATAAAATCATTGAGTGCATAAATGTGTTAAGACGTCATATTTTAATGATTTTAACCCACGAGTAAAGAATGTTGGTTTCATACATGTAAATAGCCAGTAAATAATTTATGTTTAGATCTATATTAGTGCCCATGGATAAGGAATATGTTTGGGTATTCACAATATAAGAATATTTGATGAATAAGAAAAAATTTCATATAATGTTTTCGGCAGGATGCCAGTATACAACATTGATTAAAAAAAATGAATAATGATATAAAATAGATGTATCCCATTGAAAAACGATATCTGGTCATTAATGGGAATATCACATGTGCATGAAAATAAAGTATCTTGGCATTTAGAATACAGAAAAAAGAGGTACTTGAATAGAAAAGAAGAAGAGGAGAGTTCTCTTTCCTTGAGAGTATGCTTCTTAAAGAAAGAGAGGGACTCCTTAAAAACATATAACCATATTGGAGAGAATCTTTAGATAGATATTTCTATTTTATTTGTGCTCAATTTATTTTTAGTGGTGATTGAAGAGAGAATGGAGGTATTTATACCTGAGGACAAGTGGTATTAAGTGTAAAAATATTGGTTACTTTATTATATAATCCAACCACTTATGGGTGAAGTAAATTTAAACCATATTTATTGATTATTAATGATTTATTGAGGATGGTTGGACATCTCTATCATCCCAAATTAAAAAACCACTTCTAAAAATACCATTTTATACACAGAAACCAATAATTCTTTTTGCCTTAAAAAAATCCAATTTTTGGTTCCAAAACATAAAGTATAAATTTAATAATTAAAATTAATATTTTTAAAATAAAACATTGAAATATTCAATTAAATTTGTATTGAAAAAAATGTTTCATAACTTTTTAATTCATACACACATAATAATGATGTTATAAAATAATGATGAACGTAAAATGATGATTTTCACTTTTCACAAAAAATCACCTTTGTCAGAAAATACCTAAAAATTTATCCTTAGATTATTTTTATGTGATGAGAAAAATAAAATTTATTATATAAAAATATTTCCATAAACTTGATACCTTTTAATTTTAAATAAAAAATCTTATTTTGTTAAAATTTACAATTTCTAAACCATAATAAACATTTCGGTCATTATAAAAATTAATTAGGTCTTCTTTAAAATTATTATAATTTAAAAAGTACATTATAAGAATATTTAATGAAAATAATTTTCTTTTAAAACATATAAAATTAATGAAATAAATAATTTTAACAGAATATGTGTATATTCAAGAAAAAACAATAAATATTTTATTATATCATTAAATAATCCTGATGATCACATAAATGTATCTACGTAACCAACAATAATAATGACCAATTGTATTATTGAATAATTTTATTAATGTTTAATGGCCATATCACCTTACAAATATACCACCAATATCATAATTACAACAATTCAATCAAGGTCAAATTCCATTTCCAAAATAAATATTATATTACCAATTATCTATTTCTCTATTACAGTGTAGTTCATGTGAATAACAAATGTAGGGGGTCGAGGTGACACAAATATTTATATTTTACATTTTTATCACCTATTTGTTTATTATTTTAATATTCTATTCTATATTTTTTATTGTTTTAGACAGAATGTAATGTTTTTAAATATTGTAATAATTTGTTTTTGGTTTCTAGTAATATACTACATCACTAACTACTTAACTTACAAAGGTTATTACATATATTATGATAATTTATATCATTTTATTAATGTTTCCTTTTATTTTTATAGTAATTATATATGGGTGATCTTTATGGGGGAATTCAATTCGAGGTGTTTCTTTTAGTGAATGAACTAAACATGTTTGTGTATTTCCCTTTACAATTCCAATTTATAGTTGTCCATATAAATAAATGAAGTGTAAAGTTATCAAGAAATGTAAATATTATTATTATATTCTAATTTTATAAAAAAGTATAGTATTTTTTAATGGAAATATTTCATTTATTAAAAGATGAATATTTTTCAGTTTGTCACATTCTTCCCACATAAGAATTTTTTCCCATGATATTTCCACTTATTTTCCAAGTAGATTAAATTAATTCCACTAATTAAAATAATTAGGGTCTTCTATAACATAAATTATATGTATTTAATACTTTAATATGAAGTCCAAAAATCTAATATAGAAATTTTCAATTTCTTAGTGTTTTTTATCTTGTAAAGAAGAGATGGTATAATAATGATTTTGAAATCAAAGTACAAATACACCATGATACCTAGAATCATTAGAGTAATGAAAAAGAGTTAGATAGATAAGATAGTTTGGTATAGAAGAGTTTGATTTTAAAAAAACTTTTCAAATCATTCAAACAATATTTTCAATAATATTGATGATTAAACCTTCTAGAAGATATATAAATATTGTATGGGAATTTCTTCCTTCTATATGATAAATGATATTTGATCTATTTAAATGAAGATGATAAAACATGAAATTTATTAATGTAACTAAATCATAATAGGTTTAATTACATAAAATTTCAATACATTAAATAAAAATAAAAACATAAATAAGAATAGGGATAATTTTCATAGTCACTAAGATAATAAATTCAAAATGAGATTCTAATCGTAATGTTTTTATAAATGTTGTCTTCTAGAATCATATACTTTTATACTTTTTTATTTTAAGATAAAAAGTTACACTTTATATACATCCTTTAATTTTTTTGTAAAAAAATTATTATAATCAATGCAAGTCAAACCAGGTGTGTATTAATGCCTCCTTATCATGCACCTGGTGATGATCAAGTCAATTCTCAATGCACCATTTTTAAGGATATTACCATTAGTTAAAATTGGTATAGATATACAACCATGTGTAGTTTCCAAAAAGAGATTTAATTTATCAGAAACCAATTTCTTTCTACTTCACCAAAATTTAATGATGTTTTACTATATTTAGACTTATCCATAGGGATTTTAATAATTTTTTGGTCATAATTTCCCAAAAAACCCAAATTTTACCACTAATAACAACTATGGAAACCTAAGTTTTTAATAAAATACTTTTAATATAATTTCTTAACAAAATATTACATTAGTAACTTCAATGTATGTTTTGAGCCTTGGTATCATGAAAACTAGCTACATAATAAATGACATGTATGGTACAAAAAGGAGGCACAAAAAATTAAAATTATCTTAAAAGGATTGTTTAATATCCCATTATAGATCATCTCACTACATAATATTTTTTGGGAAAATTAATCAAATTAAATGGGAGTTCATAAATCCATGTAAGATATAAACAATTTAAGAGAACATTATAGGTGAAACATGAAGTATAACATAAGAACATGTTTATAAGAACTTAAGTCACAACATATGTGAATGAATATAATAACATGAATAATAACAATGAATTTTGGCTAAAACATAAAAATGGTATTTTCATAAACATATCAACATATTTCATCACTAAGGTGCAGCAAAACATATTACCAGGATTTTGAACACAGTATAATAAAACATTAATAAAGAATGATTCCAAGGTATCATCAACATTTATTCTCAAGATATTAATTTTTCCCAAAATTCCTTGGATAATTATGAGGCGTGTTCCATATATTTCCAAATAAAATAATTCCTCAATAATCCATAGAAAATAAAAAAAGGGTTTCATATAACATCATTAAGTATATAAATGTTTCAATACAAAAACTATTAATTATTTTTAACCCACAATTATAGAATGTGGTTTTCATACACATAAATCTCAAATAAATAACATTTTTTTATATCTAGGTGAGTACCCAATGATACAAAATAGTTTTGGTTAATCACAATATAATAATATTTCATGTTAAAGTGAAACTTTCATGAAATTATTTTCAAAAGCATCATAGTATTCAACATTAATTAAGTAAATGGAATAATGAGAGAGAATATAGGTATCCCATAGATAAAAAAATTGTTTGGGTATTAATGGTAAGATTATAAGTTTGTGAAAATAAAGTAGATTTTAATTTATAATACACACAAAAAATGAAGTTCTTGAATGGAAAAGATGAGGAGAGTTACCTAACATTGGAAAGGTGCATATTAAATATAGAGAGATACTCAATAGAACCTTAGAACTATATTGTATGGACTCTAGGGAGGGATATTGGTAGAGTATTCATGATCAATTTCGTTTGAGTGGAATGTGAGGAGAGAATGGGGGTATTAATACATGATAAGGGGTGGTTTTGAGGGTAACATATGGGTTATTTAATTTTATAATCTAACCACTTTTGGGATCAATGAATTAAAATTAATTTTTGGGATTATTAATCATTGAGTGATGGTGTGTGAATCTTAAAATCATTCCCAATTATAAAACCACTTCCTAATCATCCCATTTAATTCACAAAAAATAAAAACAGTTTTTATCTTAAACAATCAAATATTTGTTTTTAAAATATAAAGTATAAATTTCTATATCAAAATTAATAATTTTATGTTAAATTTTATAAATGTTAAATGTAATTTTTATTGAATAAAATGTTTTATAAATTTTTAAATCATGCTCACATAACAATGACATCATAAAATCACTGGGACCATAAAATAGTAATTTTTAATTTTTTACCAGAAAATAATTTTTTTTCAAATATTCCTAAAAATTCACCATTAGAAAATGTTGATGTGATAGGGATAAAAAATATATTTATTTTATCGAAATAATTCTATAAATATGATAATTTTATCTTTCAAAAAAAACCTTTATTTATTGAGAATTAATAATTTTTATAGTCTAATAAAAATTTTCATCATTATAAAACTTTTATGGGAATTTCATAAAATATATTATCAGTTAAAATAGTTTTTTATAAAACATATAAAATTTCAATAAAACTTATTTTTAGTATATTTTTTTATAGTCTCTAAAAAATAATATAATTTTGAATATATCGTTAAATAATCATGACGGGAACTTAAATATGTCTATGTAACCAACAATAATAATAACTAACTATCTTATTTAATAAGTGTATTAATGATCAATATACATATCACCCTATAAATACACCACCATTATCATTCTTACATAAATTATATCATTATTTAATATCATTCAAAAAATGAATATTGTATTACTAGCTCTATATTTCTCTGTTTTAGTGTTGTTTTTGGGTTTGATGATTCTAGGGGATCTAGGTGAATCAAATTTTTATATATCAATTTATTTAACAACTATTTGTTTCCACATTAGAATATTTGGTATTTTATTTAGTATTGTTATAGTCTAAATGCAATGTTCTTAAATAATAAAATAACATGTTGTTGGTTTCTAGTATTATCTTGATCACTCAGTAATTTAAATACATATGTTCTTATATATATTATGATATTTATATCATTTTATTAATTATTACCTTTTTATTTATATTTATTATTGTAGGTTCAATATTTATAGGAGAATTCAAGCCTATGGAGTTTCTTTTAGTGAATGTACTATTCTTATATGTGTATTTCCCTTTATATTTCTTAGTTTTAGATGTCCATATGAACACATGAAATGTTATGTTATCCTAAAATGTAAAAATTATTTTTATTTGATTCTATTATAAAATATAATAAAAAGTTATTTATAGGAAATATTTAATTTATTAAAAAAATGTTTTTTAATAATTACATATATATTCAATGAATGACTCCACCTTATGACTGTTCCATCAATTATTTAAATTAATAAAATTAAATATGATTTATTGAGGCTTATTTTTTAGATTTTAGTAATACAAATAATGTCTCAGTATTTTTTTGAACATGTAATCTTTTATGTCGCCTTCATTATCAACTCATGGTAATCTATGAAACTCACAAGTAATATCATAATAACAAAATGCACTTGTTCAATGTATGTGAATAAATCAGGTAAATTATAAATTTCAAATAGTTTAGTTGATGATGATATATAAGATCCAATACATCATCATTTATATATTTTCCTTTGTATAGATATTGGCTCATCATATTTGTAACACACATATCATCATTATAAGTCGGGGAAAGCCTCTGATACAAACGAATAAAAAATTATATTCCCTATTGAACTTATATCCATATATGGATAAGTGGGATGAATATATGACATATATACCATCACCTTAATATATGGTTAATCCATTCAAATGGATTCCTCTTGAACATGTATTCATATATGGATAGAGGTGTGTTTATTATATCAACACAGCTAACATATATATATATATTTCAAGTGTAATCCATTAAGATGTGATAAATGTGTAACTATTTATAATTAATATCCTGAGGGTTTGTCTTGAATTAAAATTTAAAAGATAAAAAATGATCAAGTAATATAAAATTTCACCTTTATGCATTTCACACATATCAACTAATCTAATTTATTTAAGGATATTTGTGTTCTAACTTTTTTTAGGGTCAATCGACATAGTAATCATAAAATGTCTTTTTAGAGGGTTGAATGGTGGTCCCTAAAAACAATATAAATTTTGTATCTACCCAATTTTTTTTTAAATTCATGTATGGGGAGAGTCCTGGTGGTAAGAATATGTATTTTACCTAGGACTCCCTTTAGGAATATCAAACATGGAATGTGTTTTACATTTTTATTTAAATAAAATAAAAATCCTACCTGAACATTGAGAGGTGTAGGCCTTGAAATCCTAGAATAAACATGTCATGATGATTACTTTTGTGATTTATTTTCCCATAGAGTATTGTGACTTTTCCATTTAGAAATTTAAGGTGAAACCAGTCTTGTCAATGAGGGACGATTTTTCAAGTTAGATAACTTTAATTGAAATGCGGATGAAGATTATGGTCATAAAACCTTGACCATGTGGTGATACAGTATATATAGAAAAGGAAAGGTGAAACTAACATGAATTGGGAGTCCAATTCTTATATAGGTAATCTCATGCATGGGTACATGTAATTTAAGGGAATAGATCTCAAGGAAAAAAGGGTGAGGAAATATATTTAGCAATAAGGTAAATATAAAAGAATCATGGATTGATTATATGATGATTTTAGTGTAGACAACATTAGGGAGCGGTGAACATTGTATATGGTCATGGTTATTCAACCTATAAATATAATGTTTAAGGTCATATAGATTTAATAAAAAATTAAGTTCTTTAATTGGACGTAAGGGTATAATTGACCAAACATTAACAAGGAATCAACACTGCTATGTAAAACCATAGATAAAATATATTTCATGAAATTAAAAGTCATATTTCATAGACCAATGATGAAGGTTGTGTTGTGAAAACCCTTATAGGGATCAATATCTATGAGTTGTATAACATATTTAAGCAAGTAATTAAATCTATTTAAATAATAAATTGAGTTATTTGATTTGATAAGTAATGAAATTGAATAAGAACATTTAGGATAGATGCTAACCAAATTCTAATGACAAGTTACATAATAATATTCTGTAGGGAAGGTGGGTTTAGAGGACCTTACCCTTAAGACAAAAACAATACTCTAATTTATAGATCTAATATGAGGTAAATATATCATTACCAAGAATATTTCACCTTTTTTATTTCATATAAAGTTATTACCAAAAACTATGATAGTTTTATAGTGATTTAAACCCTTATGGTAGGAAGTGTGGTATATGGAAATAGAATATTTCAAAGAAGGATTAGAAAACACCAATCCAAAACTGACTAGGTTAGTATGGAACATAAAAAGGGAGGTTAATTGGATGATAATCCAAGTCTAGGTCTATGATATATTATATATATGTCACTAATTATACTATGATAAAAAGAATCTGAGCACACATAATTACCAACATTGATATTTCATACAAATATAGGTTCTTATGAGGAGACCATACACTAGGATAGGCATTTTAAATCAATGAAATATATGGATAATACCAATATAATTAATTTTTACATATCTACATATCCTATAATAATAGAAATCAATACATATCTAGATCAATATAAAGAGACTTTGTACAGATCTAGCACAAATATATGGGTGAAATGGATATATGTATGGGTTCCCTAGTTACATAAGAGAGGTTGAAACTCAACATGAGTTGGAAGAGGCCTTATCATAGAAAATAATAGGTTAGGGAATCTATGGATATGCCTAGGATGAGATATAAATGCATCACAACATTTCTTGTGAAAATAAGAATCAATACATTCATAGTTGTAGGGGTATATTTATTCTAGTTCATGTTTGGCACCCGAAGTGAGCCCTATACTAACATAATAGTTACAAAATATAGGTCTCACAATTTAGTTTCTCAGTGAATTATTAATTAATATAACCTAATGTGAATGACAAATTACATCACACAAAGAGATCATGGACAAATGATGAACTTTTTTCTAGATCCAAGATAAGTAATATAGAACTAAAAATATATCCTAAAATAACAGGAATTGAGACACACATAGTGTTTAGTAAAGGGGATTCTATGCAGACATGAATCATGTGTTGGTGAATGTGAAAATGTATTCATCCATATCTAGGATCTTTTAAGGACCTAATATTATTGAGAGTTCCAAAACATTATAATGGTGTGGGTTGTATTTAATGAGATCCATGACTACACATAGGTTAATACCTTCAGATACAACGACATATCCTGATAAAATTAAGGAATCAAAAAATTTGTAGATCTTAAAGTAGCTTTTTCATAGATTGGAATCATCTAAAAATAATATAAAATGTTTTTATATTAGTATAGTGAATCACCCTAGACCTGAACTCTCAGGTTTAGTGCTAAAAACACATACTTTAAGAACAAGATTTGATACAAAGTGACATGACAATGACAATCTTTAATATATTTCACATTAACTTAACATCTCATAATAATATCACAAAAATATCTAGAGGCATAAATTTTTAGTTTATTTGGATATTTTCTACAAAAATATCTTATTTTACAGTACTTGTGAACATTTATCTCTTAATTTCACCACATTAGTCTTCCCACTAAGCATATCATATATAAAACACATCTTTATAACCTATATAATATAAATATAAGAAAGGTTTGATATCATATTCTATGTAAGGGTAAAGATAAATTATATAAATTGATGATCATATGTGATCATAAGATATACATGTGGGCATGTAAACATAATCAATGTCCAAGAGAAAAACATTTGGTAATAATTCCTAAATAAACATGGATCATAATACATAAATCAAGTATTTAATAATAACATAATACATAATCCAATATAATAGGATTATGATGAAAAATATTTTAGTATTACATAAGTATAAGTGAAAAAATCATAAAATAGGGGATCATGCCTCACTATCTATTCCTCATAACATTTTAGAGCAGCAATAATTACCCATTTTCATTTACAAGGTTTAACAGACATCACTACCAAATTCCCATAACATAGTGGGTCATGAATCACTTCTTTATTCTCATAATATAGTGGAGAAGGTATTACTTTCTAATTCTAATAACATATTTGAGTAGACATCACTTTTTGATCCCCATAACATAGTGGACTAAGAATCACATTAGGATTCCTCTGACACAGTAGATTACAAATTACTTAATGATTACCAAAAATATTGTACAATAATCATCACTTCATAATACCTATAACATAATGGAGCATCAATCAATTCTTGATTCCCCTAACATAGTGTAGAAGAATAAATTAAATATTCCCATAACAATGTTAAGAAGGCATCAGTTTAATATTGAAATAACATAATAGAGAAACCATCACTTTGAAATCCCCATAACATAATGTTGTTATCATCACTTCATTATTTCCCATAAAATAGTGGAACATGTAGGACTTCTTAATTCACATAACATAGTGGAGAAAGCATCACTTCATTATTTTAATAACATACTGGAACAGGAATCAATTCATAATTATCATAACATATTATAGAAGACATTTAATTATGATTCCTATGACATAATGTATTAGGAATCGGTTTTATATCTTCATAACATAGTGGGGTAGGAATCACTTCTTGATTCTCATAGTAGAGTGAGCATCAATAATTGATGGAATTATTTATCTCATGAGATATAAAACATTTACAAATGTGAGGGAGGGATATATAATGTTTTTCACCTATCACATAATTAAAACCATACATATGTGTTCCAATAGTATATGAAAAAGTTCATATATTAAATATCAATTAACTTTACTTGTAGAAAAGAGATGTGTTGTATGAAAATGTATATAGATTATATCAAAAGAAATCTGGAGAAAAAAAGTGGATGGAAGAATAATAACATTCTCTAAGTGTAATGTAAGTAACATCAAAGGATGATCATATAGATGAAAAATACCCTTTTATTTTTTTTGATAAATCATTTTGAAAAATAAGATGAAATCTCTCAATTTTTAATGCATGAAAAATATTTTAAAATATTTCATTAAAATAAAACCATTGAAACATGATAATTTTTTTTAAAAATTTACATTTAAAACCTAAAAGGGTTTTCAAATAAAAATTAAAAGAGAATTATATTTAAAATTTTTTTATTTAAGAATAAAGGGGAGATCCATGGATCTAATCTCATGACCGTGTATTTTTTCAAAGTTGTTCCCACAATTTTATAAACTGTGGGAATATGTTAATGACATGGTGGAGTGGACCTATACCCAATGTTTCCAAAACCGTGGCTATTTCTGGAGGCTATATCGACTCCCGATTGCCCACAGTTCCTTGAAACTCAGGGTATAGCCTCTACCCACAGTTTCAAGGGCTATATCCATGATTTCAAACTATGGGTATAAGGCAGTTTTCTAATAGTGAAATTAAATTGGCAAAACGCTATAAAAATGATTTTCATAAAATTTTCATTTTAAATATAATGAGTTTTTATACTAAATTACTATATAAAATCATTTTAAAAATAATAATTTAAATATTTTAAATCAAAATAAACTAATAAAATTTTAATACTAACAAAAAAATAATTTTATTTTGTAATTACATTATATTAATAATATTGTTTTCAATAAAAATAATTATATTTCAATATTCATGGAAAAATAAATATTTTTAGAGAAATACACAGTAATATTTTTAAAACATATTAAAATTATGTATAAAAAAATAAATTTAATTTTTCCAAATAAATTTTCTAAACTCTTCAGAAATTGATTATAATATTTACTAACAAGAAAACCCATTTTTGTAGAAAACTTATTTTTGAAGAAAACAAAGACTACTAAAAATTGAATTATTATTTTTTAATAATTTTTTAATAAATTTCTATTGAGTAGTGAATATATATAATCCATAATGTAGTTAACAATATTCATGCCTGCCAAATTATCGGGTATATTATAACTAACACATTAAATAATAATTATTTAACAGTGTATCATGATTCGTTTAATCTCAGTGTTTCCTATAAAAAAATCCATTGATGAAATCAAATTATTTAAATATAAATATTTTATAAATCATTTGGGGGTTACAATAATGTTTTCAAAAAATTTTATTTTATGCTTTTATCCAAATTATTTCATAAAATTCAAGTTATCTGTAAAAACAAATATTTTATTCTATTTACCAAAAATAAATATTTTTAGAAACATTAACACATAATAAGAAAATATTGTTGTTATGAATCCAAAAATTATGTTCATTTTTTGAAATTGAAATCCAATTTTTTTTTATTTGAACTTTTAAATGGTTAGATAAAATATAATAAAAATTTATTTTTTATAAGAAAATGACTATTCAAATATTAAATAATATAGTTTTTATTTCCTATAAATTACTAATTATATTATTGTTAATCTATTATCAAAATAAAAAATATATTTTATCATCATTAAATGGTAATATATTTTCTTTTCAGAAATAAAAAATACTTAACCCCTTAATGTTAATTCTTAGGGGAAATACATTTTAAGAATATAATGGTATTATTATTTATTTAGATACACAAATTGTATTTTATAAAAAACTTGGTATTAAAAATGTCCCTTTTTTTATTTCTACATATATACTTAGAAATGAATTCACTTCATTTTTAACCATCAATTCAACTACTATGTTATAATGGTCACATTTAATACTTTTAATATTCTCTTAATTAAAAATGTCACAATTTATTTTATATTGGTTTTTCATGTGAATCAAGATATGAAGCATAGTATTTATCTAAACATATACAATAATTTGGAGTCATTACATTTTCCACCTTAAATAAATTACAATCTCTCAATTTTAATTTTTCCCACTTATTATGGTATTATAAATATGCTCATAAATTGAGATATAATTTTTAATGAAATATCGACCACACTAACTTGGATAAGACTTGGAAACCCATGTCATCATTGAGTATTAAGATACATATAAAAGAAGTAAAATCGATAAGGATTTTATATTTATCCTTATGTAAGAACATGATTATATGTTGGTTTAGGCTATGAAATATGACTTCCTTGTTTTTTAAATTGATATGGGTTCTATGTATAGAGTGGTAATTAGTCACATTAAATTCCTCTAAAGGACGAATAACAATATTTTCACAAATTGTATTCCTATAAACTTTAACTTGATATACAAAAACACTACAAATAGAATTCTTCTTTGATAATAAAATCATCGGGGGTGAATTAATTATCGTAGAATAATTCTTATATATACTAGGGATCTAAGAATAAAACTCCTACAAGACATCCAAAAAATTGGAGTGGACAATAAGTTGACCATAATTATCATATTCCAATTTAGTGGTAGTCATTTTATAGGTTAATCGTCATTCCCTTTGAGGTTTTTCATACATATTATCATTATTAACCAATGGGTTGGGGTATTGATTTATGTAAGGTCCAAACTCCTTAAATTTGATTCAATGAAGTGAAAGTGATATGTTAGTTGGGATATTTATAGCTTCCATTTTACTAGAAAACCTCTTTATAAATTTTTTAAAATCAAGATCTATATGACCAATCCTTCCACACTTGAAACATTTTCTTATTCTTTTGAGAAACCCCCATGGAGATTCTGATAAAATTATTGACAAGTACGATGTTGACTATTTTGTCATCTATAATATTTAATATATGAACTTACATGAAACTCCATTCTTATCTTATTTGGGGAATTTGTAAATTAAACTAAGTTAAAATATCTAATAATAACTCTAGATAGATGGTTAGGCATGATAATAATATTTCATTCTGAATCTTTTATCTCGTTCCATTATTCATTGGGATGAACACCGTATTGTCCATGGTACACATTATTACCTCATTTACTCTAAGATCCATTAATTACATAAAGAATAAAAAGTTTTGGTTTGAGAAAATTGATAAAATCATAAAATGAAACTATAAATATAGAAGAAGTAACTCATAAATGATTTTCAGAACCTAAATTATGAATATCTAAGTTAGAATTTTGGTTATCTACGATAAAACTTTTATTAGGTTCTCTAACGTAACTAATTATAAATTACATCCTGAAATTCCATTTAAATTTGTCATAATAGTTTATGAGGATCTTAAAAATCATCCCAACCACATTCCTTATTGTATGAAACTGGGTGTGCATTTAACCCCACTCAATTTGAATCAAGTAGATATAATGTTAGAACTCAACCAAACTTTTTAATGGTTATTACCACTATGTGAAGCTATTACAGATCATACATCCACTTATATGTATCAAAATAAGTATTTTTCTACTAGTAAACCATATAATCTACAATTGACAAGAAGTTATCAATATTTATATTGTTTAAAATTATCCAAAATATTCTCAATAAGGTTATATTGTCCTAATCCCCAATATAAATAAACTAATCTACAAAAATAACTCAACCCTACTTTGATTCCAATTGAAGCTCCTTAAACCCGTACTCCTAGATCTAGTGCAAATAACACATAATTTATACAAAATATTTGATACATAGTAATATTAATCGAGACAACCTTTCATATATTTCATATTAATATTACATATTATAATAATCTCATATAACCTAGATGACTTTAATGTTTTATTGTCTTCAGATATTATCTATATAAAAAAATTATTTTATAATAATTTTCGAACATTTCCCTAAACTTTCACCAAAATATACATGCATTTATTCATATAATATGTTATTCTCATGTTCATAACCTAGGTAATGTAAACACAAGAAAGGTTTGAGATTATGTATTCAGTAATGGTACAAATAAAAGATAACAATTGATAATCATAAGTGAGAATAAGATAATATTGTCGGTTTGAGAACATGATCAAAGTCAAAGAACATAACTTCTAAAGATCATACCCAAATAAACACGAATCTTATGAAAAAACCAATGATCTAATTATAAAATAAGTAATAATCAAATATAACATGATTATGATACTAAACATATAAATGTGGATCAAAAATATGTTTAGAAATTATAAAATAGTAAACAATATATAACTATCTATTTCGTATAACATGATGAAGAAGGTATCACTACTTGTTTTGAATAACATGATGGAGAAAGAATCACTGCCTGATTATCATGACAAATTAGAGTGGGAATCACTGCTTGATTCCCATAACCTAGTGGAGTTGTCATCAATTCTTCATTACCATAATATTTTGGAGTAAACAACAATTACTGATTCCCTTAACATAGTGGAGGATGCACCACTTCTTGATTCCTATAACATGGTGGAGAAGATATCACTTTTGGATTCCTATAACATAGTTGAACATGAATCACTTACTGGTTCCCATAATATAGTGGAGAAAACATAACTTCCTGATTTCCATAACATAGTACGGTAGGCATCACTTCCTCATTCTAATAACATAGTTCATGAGGCATAAATTTCTACGTCCCTTAACATAGTGGGGGTGTTCATCACTTCATTATTCTCATAACATAGTGGAGTAGCCATTGATTTCTAATCACTATAGCATAATTGAGAAGGAATCACTTTTTTATTCCCAAAACATTATGGAGTAGGGATTACATAATGATTATTATAACACAGTGAAGAATAAAAAACATACAAATTCTTAAAACATAGTGTAGAAAGCATCACTTACTGATTCTTTTAACATAGCAGAGCATCCATCACTTTCAGATTCCAATAAAAAAGTATAATGCGAATCAATAAGTGATTTATATATTAGAGAGAGCTTCAATTATCAATCACCTTAATTATCTCATTTGATATAAAACTCTACATAATTCATTTGAGGTCTATGCAATTTTGATCCAACGCATCACATAATGAAAAAAACAAATAGGTGTGCTAAGAGAATGTTAAAACATTAATAATTATAAAATTATTTAACTTAACACATGTAAAAGAGATGGAATTTATGAATACATTCATAGAATATTTCCAAATGTATCTTGAAAATAAAATTGATGGCATCAATTACACATCTTGTTTTTAAAAAAGAAAAATATATTTGATAGTGAATGTGATGTGCAACACCGAACCCAAACAAAAAATGATTATTTAAATATTATCATTTTAACAATTCCATTAAATTTAAATATATGAGTTGGAGTAATTACTTTATAAAATATATACATATATATATATGTCTTATATATGTTGATAAATTATTAGTAAATAATCCATCAATTTTTAGTAATATCCATTCGTTCTTCAAAATATATTTTCATCAAAAATGTTTTTTATTTCTAGAAAATTTTGAAAATGTATTGGATAAAATGAACTCCAATTTTTATATTCTATTTTCAAAACTAACATAGATTAAAATTTTGCAATTTTTTTGAAAATATAGATTTTTCAATGAATAGTTAAAATATCCTTATGTAAAATTGTCATTTATTTTTATAAATTATGTAATATAAAAGTTCAAATATTATTTTATTTTTATTTAAAGGTAACATAGGCATTATTTAGTTATATTTTATTCAATAAATTTCAATCAAATAATCTTTAAACTATATTTTAATATATGTTAATTTTTATGCATTAATACTCATTTTCTTGAAAACTATTTTAAAATGAATAATGTGTCTTCATTATAATTAATTAAAATAAACCCTAATGTGAAATTATTGGAATGAAAATTTTATATTATATATCTATCATTATAGATTTAATTTCATATAATAAATATTACTAGTTATGTAATTAATGTAAAATCATATTTTCCTCAAAAAATAGATTTTTCGTAAAAGCATTTTCCATCATGATTGTGGAATTTATATTAAAATTATTTCTTGAACCTATGTTAATTGTTTTTGATAAAATTTATTCCATATTTTGAATCATCTTAATTAATATTATGTAATAATTTCAACCTAAATTTTAAACAACAAGAATTGTAAATTTATTAGATATTTATTACCACCTTAAAAGGAAAATAGGTAAATTAAGAGTAATAATTATTTAACAAAGACCTGAAACAAAGTAAAAATATTTATATTTAATTTTCACTAAAACAATGATTGTATTTATTTTTTATTTTTTACTTTATAAATTAGTATGTAATCATTTTGATAAAAAAATATATTTTGATTCAATAAAACACAAATTTTATTTTTTAGTTAATATTCAAATTAAATTTAGTCATTTATTTTGATAAATAAATGGATTTTAGAAATAAATCCTTTTTTAATAAATTATTATTATTAAATAATTTATATTAAATACAGATGATAAAATAAATTAATGAATTTTGATATAATTTTTATAAGGGTTCAAAATCTCATATGGTAAAAACCCAATGTTACTCAATTAATGGTGATTCATATTTTAAAAATGAAAATTCATATATTTAGAAAATTATTTTCATAAAATAAATATTATTTTTATAAAATAAATATTATGTTATGATCCAAAATGTAAATATTATCAAATGTTCAATTTTTCATTATTTTCTGAGAATACTGTATTTTTGAGTAATTAATAAATATGGAATAAATACATGGTGTGTATTATGGCATCATAATGACCCAAAAGTGATGTAATTTATACAATAAAAATTATAGAAGACAAAATATATATTTTTACTTTAAAATAATTTAATATTATTTTTATTTTATTATGTTTATAAATCCTTTATGAATCCTCTAATATATATAATATATTTCAAGGTTTTAAAATCACTTCCTTAAGAACATGATTCACTTCCATATAACTAAGGGAAATATGTAAATAATTTAGGACCTTGTTCTTATAAAATAATTAAGAAAACTCCCCTCATGTAGAAACCATAGGGAAAAAACATGTGATAATTTTTGGTTTTCATTACTTTATTATATAGAGTCTAAAACCCCTATTTGAGAAATAATAATGAATTCCACTCCCATTTTCTAGATAAAGCCACCCAATCCCTCATTACTCTTTAAAAAAAACAGATAGATCATACTCAATCTTCCTTCCCCGCTATATTTTCATCCCATGTTTCCCCTAGGCTCTCAATAATCTTCTCTAAAGCCTTTGAAACCAGTCTCTTGAGGTAAGGGATCCTCTTCTTCTTATCTTTATTCAATAATCTTCAATATCTTATGATTTTTAAATATATTTTTTCATATTGGGATAAGTTCTTCCATATACCTTTTTCTATCCATTTGATTTATAAACGATGATATAACACTTTAACTCTTATTAATTCCTCCTATTATCCTTTATATAAACCTATTACCATGCTAAAATTTAGTAATGGATATTCTCCTCTTTTTTTATTCAATAACCTAATTTATATATTGGATTTTAATTCCCATTTTATCATGTTTTTATAAGTTATTATATATCCCCTTAATTTTATATTTTATGTATAAATGATTATATACATGTTTCCCTATCACTAAATATAATGTCTCGTCCTGGCTTACCCTTGAACCGGTGGCTAGATCGGTCACCACATGACCTCAATTGCCTCTCCCCATACACCCTATGTTGCCTACTAGAAGTAAGGGTCTATGGATATTCAATGTAAAGACTATACCCTCACATTCAGAGTGTACAATGTAAAATATAATAAACTAAGAAAATAGTAGAAAAAGATATAAAGAAATAGTCAATTGAATAAAGAAAGTGTTCTATGCCAGTTTATATAAAACATGCATGTCGTGGTGATACATATTTGAATGAATTAGAAAAACAACATACTTTACATATCAATATGGAAATATAGAAAAGACTCAAATTCCCAAGGGAGAAGTCCATGAGCATCTTGATCTCCCGCTCGTTCCTTTTCTCCAAACACCTTAGTATAAGAATACAGTAACAAGCAAGATCCAGCATCCTGCAAACAAGCAGAGTCTACACAAGTACCCCGATGCAATGGAGGCCGGAGTAGGGTGTGAGATATAAATCTTAGTAAGATGGGACCATCGGTATCTAGAACAATCTATGAAATTCAATATAATTAAATATTGTACAGGTATAATGAATTAATAATAAAATTGAATAAATAAACTACATCCCTTCCAGGTTCCTATGGGACAGTTGACAGAGATACCTATTTTGACTCGTAGCCAAAAAAAAGTTTATGAACGTGAACTATATATATATTTCATAAATAAATGATTAAACATGTTATTTAATACTCTTTATTTAAGTGCATAAATCCTCAGGTTCCCCTGGACAACCTTATTTCAACAACCGTTTTGGTCTTGTTGGAGTTTGAACCAATTCTCATATTCTTTTAAAAAAACATTACTTTACTTCATCTGTCATTAACCATTTAATTCAATTCACATATGACCAATTGGACCCATAGTCCAATGTCAATTAATGGGGGTAAAAAATCATGTCTATCACCCTCATGAGTATTTGGACCATTAGTACTTGTCTCAAAACCCATGAGTATTTGGAGAATTAGTACTTATGCCAAAAATTAATATTTCAATGCATATTGGGTGTAGAACACCATGTCTAGCACCCCGTGACTATTTAGAGCATCGGTTCCTTTCTCACAACCCGTTTATCAATCATATATATATATTTATCATGTGTGTAGAAATTCATGTCTATCATCCCATGATCTTTCCAATTAATTAATTCATAAATTAATTAATCGAGTCCATTAATTAATTAAATAACTAATTGAAAACATCACATTCACTACTAACTCAAAAATTTGTTAAACAATGCAATTAAATTTGTTAACTCGAAAATTAAATAATCATAACTATAACATTAATTAATTATAACATTAATTAATCACATCAATTTCTCTAGTTAATTTAACAATTAACTAATAAAAAGGAATCCCTCTCAAAATCATATAATTAATTATAAAATTAATTATCACACAAAACCATTTAAAAATTACATATTTAATTCACAATATAATTATTTCAAGGAAACCTTCTCAATGTCACATAATTAATTCAAAAATTAATCATCTATAAAGAAAACATTTCTCTATTAGGTAATTAAATCACAAATTAATCATCTCAAGGCACTTGTTTCAATATGAGATAATTAATACGCAAATTATTTATCATAACTTAGCCCAAATAAATATCTCATAATTAACCCGCGTTTAATTATCTATATTATAATATCATACCACATAATTAATTTATAACTAATTATCTCATCTTAAGTAGTTTAATTACTCATAATTAGTCCCCAGATTAATTATTATTTTAAAGAAAATAATAAATTCATAATTAATTATTTAAACATAACCAAATTAATTTATCATTACTAATTTTTCAATTAATTATCATCTCAAAGATCATAATTAATTAATAATTAATAATATCAACATAACCAATTTAATTACTCATAATTAATCCCTCGATTAATTATCATCTCTAATTATATACTTAATTTATAATTAATTTTCTCAACTCAACCAAATTAATTACTGAAAGTTAATCCCTCAAATAATTATCTTTTCAAATCCCATAATCAATTCATAATTATTTATCACATTCCACCAATAATCAATTTAATCCAACATTTCAGTAAACTTTATCAAAACAAAGTTATCAAAAAATCTACAGTTTATTAATTAGGTAATCTTTATAACCCTACCGCAGTGAATTTGGCGGAGTCAAAGCTTCCTAACTCATACCATAACCCGATCACACATACACACTTCGAAATTAATGTGCACGTTTACATGGAATTGATTGCAACACATAACAACAACAATCAAAACTCACAATCAGTGCGGCGGGGTCCAACACACACCAAAATAATCAATCACAACCCAATTACACCATAAGAGACTAATTCAAGGTGTGTTAAACCATTTATTGGGTATATAGCCATACCAAAATATGATTGAGGTGAACCAAATCAATCTGAATCAATTATACTTTAGTGGATATCATCAGAATATAGACCAATGGGTCTTAATACATCATATACACCCCCCTAGAATAAGAAAAAATAAAGAAATCAAATCAATCAAGAACCTTTGGGTTTTAGCTTAACAGAGGTCAGGTGAAGGAGATCCGATACGGCTGGTGTGAAGAAAAAAACATGTGGAGAATATCATACCTCAACAAGATAGACAACTTCTATGAAGAGACCAGGAGAAACTGATGCGTGGAGAGGTAGCCAGGGAAAATGAGTTATGCGCCACCCATGGGAGTGCCTAGAGGGGAGGGGTCATGAATTAGCTGTGTTGTGAACCTCTCCCTCTTATTTTTTTACAAATAAATTAAATTATTTATTTTATTATAAGAATTAGTATACTACTGATGATGATGATAATAATAATAATAATAATAATAACCACCATCTTTTTATTATTACCCATTAATATCACACATCTTTGATAAGCCACAACTCCCTAATTACACATCATTCAATTTAATTCTTCTCCATCAAATTTCGTATCATAAAATCTCTAAATAATCACTATTTAATTAAATTCGTAGAAACAAAATTTAATTACATAAAACCATCATTTTACATAAAATTATTAAATTCATCTTAACCTTGAATTTAATTCGATAAAACCACATCAACACATTGAACACATCATTTAATTAAATTCCTTTCCAACTGAATTCTGTTAAAGAAAATTTTTAACTCATTATTATTTAATTAAATTCTCACAGCATTATATAATTAAAAAAACCCCAACACATCATTAACTATAATTCAATTAAATTATTTCAAACTGGATTTAATTAAATAATTTCTCCAATTCATGTTATTTAATTATATTCTCCAAACACAAATTAATTAAATTAAAAACTCCAACTCATCAATATTATTTAATTAAATTCTATCAACATTAGTTTAATTAAATAATAACCCCCAATTTCTAAATGAGTAAATGTTTTCTTCTTAACCATGAATGTAATTAAATAAAAACTATATTTCACATTAAATAATTAAATTCATTGTTACCTTGAATTTAATTAAATAAACCCCAACTCCACAATTACACATCATATAAATTTTACCACTTAATATTACCCTTCTTTGATAACCCCCAACTCATAATTTATTTGTCATTTAGTTAAACTCCTATAATATTAATATAATTAAATAAAGACTCCATATCATCATAATTTACAATAAATTTAATTCTTTTCATATCAATTTAATTGAATAACTTCTCCATATCAATGTCATTTAATTAAATTCGGTCAAAATAAATTTAATTAAATGAAACCCCAAACATATCATTTAATTAAAAACCTTTCAACCATGAATTTAATTAAATTAAATTAACCCGAAACTAAATACTAGTTATGTCACAGGGGTTAACTCCCACAGTCTGATAGAATGTGCACAAACCATGCACTTTCTACTGAATACCTAGAGTATCATGTATGGTCGACCCACATCGTTTGACTAACTATGCACAACCCTTGCGATGGCCTTTGCCTTGTCTTTTTAAAACTAATTTTATGGGTCTCGTGCACCTAAAACCCATCCAAGAACTTGGGAAACTCCTAAATCTTTTACTCAAGCCTTATATCAACACTTAAAACAAACCCAACTCGCAAAACATCATCCTAAATCATGGTTTTATAAACAAACAGAGGATTAAATAAAAAATTTAAAAAATAGTATTTTAACCTGATTCCAAAACATGGGAAAATACACTAACCCTCTAATGAATCTTTTTTTACACCTATTACCATGTTGATATTTATGAATATATAACCCTCTATAATCTTTATTAAAGAAACTCTTTTATGGTATACATCTTAGTTTCCATTTTTTCTTGTTTGGGGATATATTATTATAACTCAATTACTTTTATTCTAATTTAAATGTTATTATATTCCCCTTTCAATATCAATTATCCCTCCTATTATTTATTATGTACCCCATCACCAAATCTAAATTTAGTAAGAGGCATTTCTCTCTTCTTTTAAATTCATGCACCTTCATCATGTTTAGCATTTTTAATCCCAATTGGTTTTCTTTTCATGAATTTATTAATATCCCACTAATTTAAAATTTATTTCCTAATAATTATCGATCATTTATCCCCTCACATTATTCCGTTTAACTAAGTCGTTACTATGTTGAAATTATGTGAAAGGTCCTCTTCTTCTATTCATTATTCAACCATCTCCATATATAATTCCTTTTATCTATATTTCATAATATTGTGATATGTTCTTCAATATCCCCATTACTGTAACAATTACATATTTGTAATGAGATACCCATACCCCCTTCACTATCATTAATTCCTCCGATGAACATTTATATGCCTCTGTTATGCTTCAAAAAATTCACTATGATTTCCCTTGCCAAAATGTTGTGTATGGAATACCCATAACCATTTTCTATAAAGGGTGTTCAACCTTTTGCACTTATACATCCTTGATTAGGGAAATACATGTATATATTATATTATCCTTGATCTTGGAATAAAATGTGATAATAAATGATTCTATGTTGTATGATCTATGTGGCACACTTATGATTATGAATGAAATGAAAGTGATGGATGCGCCAAGAATTATATAGAACCCTAAAGCATTGGGTAATGTTTATGTCTCATGAGATATCATGCAAGGGATTCGTAAGTAAACATAATCCCTCAAGGAACATTTACACCGTGATGTCTTTGTGGTGAGTCCTTGAATTGGGTTTACGATGAAATGTTTAATGTTGTTTCCATATTTTCAGGTTTCCATTATGTTAAAATGCCACATCATGACTCGTTTTTCATGTTTATGATTCCAATCACATTTATGACCCATTGAGATATATATTGTCTAACATGTATTACTTCCTTCATGTTATGTCATTTTTATTCCCATAATGGTCTTTATAGCTCATCCTTTTCTTATGTTTGACCTCGAGTTATCCCATGCAGTTTCAAGTATGATTGAATAATATGAGCATGTCAAGGAATTTCCAATAATAGTGATAAATTCCCTATTTTAATTAGTTATATAATATACCTAATTACCAAATACCCTATAATTATCAATCTACTAGGTTTTATTATTTTTAATTTATTTAAAAAATCAGGAATTAATTTTTAATGAAGAGAAGAGTTGTTATAGTTTATATCAAATGAATGTTTAGTTATTTTTTGTATTAGTATTATAAAACTCTAGAAAAACCTTAGGGATAATACGAAACAAAATAATATATCCCTAAAATTTGGTAATGTATAGTGGAAGTGTTTTCTTTGAAAATACATCCTTGTATGGATACAACAAGTGGACAATTATTTAGCCCAAATATACCTATGTGTAAAACCCAAAACCCAGTGTTAAACTAGGATCAATATCGAAGTGGTTCTAGACAAAGGGCCTTACTACTAACATAGTTTGACGCTCTGAAGTGATATTTTTTGGAAAATTCATAAGATAAATATAATATACAATAATGAAAAAACAACGACCATAACATTATATGTTAGTAAATAGATAATGGATAGCATAGATTGAAGCCTATAATTTCATAACATAAAGAAATACATGTAATTCATATGTTATCCCTTTAGTGTTATATATAGATATTTATTCAATGAATGATCTCTGATAAAACATTTTTATTTTTTGTTGAATTTTGGAGATTAATGTATTAAGGTTTATTCATTTTTTGTTTCATATTATGTAATGAAAACTATTTTGGATTTAATAATGATATGAGGAATAGCTTATTATTATTTAGTGTATTATGTGATCTGTTAGAATTTGATTCAAGTACTTCAAGTATGAACAACCATCATATTGTGTTATCATCATTTGGAGAAAAATATGATGTTGTAGTGTAAATTAAATAAGGGATGAAATTATACTTCTCAAGAAATTATATTTCTTTATACTCCAAGTCTTGATCATAATGGTATGCATTAACTCCTAGAAAACATTCTTAAATAAAAAATGTTTTCATGTAATGATTTCTTTCAATGAATTGATGGTCTTTTTACCCATCACAGATTTAAGGTTTTTTTGACATTGGATTTCTCTTGATCATGTTTAAATTCAAACTCAATTATTTCTTTGGAGTTGTTTTTCTCTTTCATATCAATATTTTTACGTCCCATTAATTTCTTCCAACTTAGAATCCTATTAATGTGATTACCTTCATACTTCCCCTTCTATCTATTCAACATGATAATTTATTAACCATTTTTGTGATGTGGGTTTTTAATAAACATATTTTCATGATTCCAAACCTTTTTTATCGAGATAAAGTATAAATTTTGAGGATTTAATTTATTAAATGGGGAATAATGTAATGCCTTGAGTTTTTAAAAGAGAAAAAAAATATCTGATAGCATATGTGATAAGAAAAACAAAAACCAAATGAAAAATGGTAATTTAAATATGGAAATTTATCCTTTCCATTAAATTCTTATAAATAAATAACATTAACTAATTTATAATATATATTTATATATATGTCATATATATATTGATAAATTCTTAGTAAATAATCAATCAACTTTTGGTATTTTATTTTCATTCCTCAAAATATGTTTTATTAAAAAATTATTTTTATTTCTAGAAAATTGATATCATAAATTAATATCCACTATTTATATCATCATATACAAATTAACTTTGTGATAGAATTTGGTAATTTATGGAAAATATATATTTTTCAGTGAATACTAAAAAATATTATTTTTAAGGAACATTGTCGTTTATTTTGATAAATTAATTTATATAAAAGTATTAATATATATTTAACTTTTATTTAAAGGTAAAATAGGAATTATTAATTTATATTTTGTTCAATTATTGCATTTAAATCATCTTTATATCATATTTGTTTATATGTTTATTTTTAAACATTAAAATGCACATTTTTGAAAACTGTTTTAAAATGCATAATGTTTCTATAATATAATTAATTCAAATAATCCCTCATGAGAAATGATATAATTGAAAATTATATATTTTATATATATATCTTTATAAATTTAAATTAATATAATAAAGATTAATAGTCATGGATTTATATTGACACCATATTTCCCATAAAAATATATTTTTTTGGAATTTTTTTTTCCATCATGATGATGTGTCTTATATTAAATTAGTTTCATCAACCTATGTTAATTGATTTTTATAAAATGGATTCAGTCCTTTTAATCATAAAATTGAATATTAGTTAATGTGTTTAGATTAAGTTTTAAACAGAGTGAATATTAATCTTATTAAATATCTATTACAACAATAACAAAAAAATAGGTTAATTAAGATTAAAAAATAATATAAAAAAGTATTGATAAAATTTTAACCTATTTCTATTTTATTTTCATTGAAAAATTATTATATTTATTCCTTTTTTATATTTATAAATTATTAAGAAGTTATCTTGATAAAAAAATATATTTTGATACCAAAAAACAGAAATTATATATTTTTTTGTAATATTGAAATTCATTAAATGAATTTATTTTTATAAATTAATGGATTTTAAAAATAAATAGTATTTTAAAAAAATATTATTATTAAATAATTTTTATTAAATATATTTGATCATATAATTATTATTAATTCAAATTTAATTTTTATAAGGGTTTGAAAACTCTTATTGTCAAAATACACATCATTTCTCAGAAAATGCCAATTATTAGTTTAAAAGTAAAACTTCAAATATTTTGAAAATTATTTAAAAAAAATAACTAATTTTTTTAAAGTTATAATGTCTAAATTATCAAATGGTGGCTATTTATTCTTTTATGAGACTGTTGAATTTTCAAGTAAAAATTAAATGCTTCTTAAATATATGATGTGTATTATGACATCATGATAACCCAAAAGTGATGACATAAATTATATAAATTATACAAAAGACTAAATATATGTATCCAATTTAAAATAATTAAATTTTATGTTTATTTTTTTAATTTTATAAATCATTTAGGAATCCTACATACCTATAATATATTTTACGATTTTAAAATTATTTTAATTAAGAATATGACTCACTTCCACATCACCAAGTGAAATATTTTGATACTTTTGGACCATGGAAGTATAAAATAATTAAAAACAATACAAATTTTAAGAATCCATAAAAAGAAACCATGGGCTGGTTTTTGTTTTTTATTACATTATTATGTAGAGTCCAAAACCAATGTTTTATAAATAATAAATAATTCCCCTCTCATTTATTATAGAAACCCACTCAATATCCATTCCACCCAAATAACAACCTCAACGAAAATCCTTAATCTTCCTTTCCCTATATATAGTACTACCAAGGCTTCCCAAATATCTCATTAAGGTCCTGAAAATCCTTAGGAACCACTCTCTCAAGGTAAGAGATCATCTTCTCTTTGTTATTCAGGCATATTCATTATCTGATGACTTTTATGTCTATTTTTTCATCATGGGATATGTTATTCCACATCCAAATTACTATAAATTTGATTTATAAATTATTATATAGCACTTTTAACTCTCATTGTTCTATCCCATGATTTTTTATGCACACTTATTACCATGCTAAAGTTTTTTAAGGGATCTTTGCCTTTTCTTTTTATTCAATATCTTCTTTTATATCAAGCCTCTTAATTTCCATTTTTCATTTTAGGATATTTTCATTCATATCCCCATTAATGTACTTTTTATTTCTAAATTATGATATACCCCTTTAAGTCTCATTGATACCTCTAATGAATTTTTATATACACCCATTACCATGCCAAAATTTAGTAAGGGATCTCAAACTCTACTCTTTATTAAAGCATCTCTTTTATGTTATTCCTCTTAGTTTCCATTTTTGATTGTTTTGGGATTTTTCCGACAACCATAATACATTAATTTTGATTTAAAAATTATGAAATACCCATTTAACCCTAATTAATCCATCCCATTATTCCTTATATACCTTTTTACCATGCTGAAATTCAATAAGAGTCCTCTCTCTCTTCTTTTCAATTAATGCACATTCATTATATTTATCCCTTTAAATATCAATTTTTTATGTTTTAATGAATTTATACATTTCAATATTCTGTAAAATATATTCCCTAATAGTTATATACCATTTATACCCTCTAATTATATTATTTACTTAATTGGTAATTATACCGAAATAAATTATAGTATCCTCTCATTCTATTATTTATTCATGAATATTTATTATATTTTAACTTTTATCTCCATTTACTAATATTAGGATATGCTATTTCATATCCACATTACTGTAACTATGATTTATATATGATGAGATAACCCTTTAACTCTCATTAATACCTCCCATGAACATTAATACGCCCATGTTATGATGTTGAAATTTCACTGTGACTTCTAATTCCAAACAATAGTTTAGTGAACACACATAAAAATTTATTATCAAGGGTTTTCAACTTTATTTTATTATACTTATTTCTTAGTGGACTTAATTTTATTTTTTACACATTCCTTGATCCTGGAATGAAATTTGATAATAAAAGATTCCATATTTTATGATCTATGTGGCATACATATTCATATGAATGAAATGAATGTGAGAGGTGCACCCATAATTATATAGATCTCCAATGAATTGGGTAATGTTTCAGTTTAATGAGACATCATGAAAGGTATTAGGGTGTGAACCTAATCCATCATAAAACTTTTTCAACCATGATGTCTTGGTTGGTTAGCCTTGACCTATGTTTATGATTCCATGTTTAATTTTGTATCCATATTTCCCAATTTCCTTTATATTACCATTCCATATCATGTCTCATTGTCCATGTTTATAATTATCACCCATTTTATTCCCAATTAATATGCCTATTTCTTTACATATATAACTTTTTTCATGTTATGCCATGGTTATTCTATTACAAGGATATATAGCTTACAAAATTACAATGTATATGCCCAGGTTATCCCATACTGTTTTAATAATGATGGAATAATATGATCACGTTAGATAAGTAACCAATAATGGAGATGTTTTTTCCCATTTTTAAGTTGTTAGGTAATATACCTAATTCCAAAATACACTATAATTCTCAATATTCTATGTTTTATTATGTATAATCTTATGTAATAAATCAAAAATTTAAGTGTAATAAATAGAAATGTTGTCATGGTATCATAACAACATTTTTCAAGTTTAATGTTTGTCAAATAAAATCATATTAACCTAGATAAATAACACCAATTTAAAATTATTAGATAAAAAAATTAGAAAAACAATAAGAAATATTTATTCATAAAATTATTGAAAACTCTTTAAAATTTTTTTCTTTAAAATGAAATATTTTGAGATTGGTAAAAAAACATTTAATACTAGACTTTAAAAAAATGTTTTAAACAAAAAAATTTTATAAAAGAAATATATTTTCGAAAACATTCTTTGATAATTAATGAATGGAATAAAGGCTTATTTCATAAAAACGAAATCCTTTAAAATCCCACTTATAATCATGAATTTAATTAAAAAGATAAGACTTTTATTTTTGAAAAGTATTATAATATTGTTTTAATACCAAAATAATTAATAATTAAAAATAATTTTAAAAACTAATTTAAAATATGGAAAGAGAGATTTGTAAAAAAGAATTCTCATAATGGTAAAATAATATGTGCACATGAATGAAGATAAAAAGATGGCCTTTTTTCATTTTTAACAAAAACAACCCATGAGATAAATGTAAAAACATTTTGCTAAAACTTTTTTATATAAATTAAAACAATTATAGGTTAATATGAATAAATTATTGAAGCATATGTATTGTGATACATAAAATCTTCTAATGAATATAGATATATAGTAGGAATATTCTTTACTGAAAAGAAGTGGTGGGTTCGGTTTCACTTACAAGCATTTCATTTGGTAAATTATATTCCATAAGAAAATAAATTGATGTATGATATTTGAAATATAAATAATAAAAAAAGGATAAAAATAATATGGGAGTTTTATTGATAAATTTCACATAATATTTTCCCAATCATAAATTCATTCATAGGAATCTTAATTTATAATTGACGATGGAAGGAAACTCTTACAATTCCATTACCTTTCAAATAAAAATACCATGAAAATAGAAACATATTATTTATTTTATAATAGCATTAATTTTTTTTAATTATATTAAAAATAAATCCATGTGAAATATATACACCATAAAATAAAATAGGCAGTGAATATGAAGCATATCTCAGAAAAGATAAATTTATATGAGGAACCACTTGCAGATTTAGAAACATTTGAATCACAATAATTTTAAAGTGAAAACCTAATATTTTAATTTAATTAAAAATAATAAAATATAATCATGATAAATTATTCCACATATGCATTATATACCCAATATAATGGAAAACAGGTGCATAATACAAAACAAGTCTTAATGAATTGAAATTCAAATGAAAACCCTTTCTTTAATTCTAGGAATCCATGAATGTAATTTAAAACCCTTTATAATAAACATAAATATAATAATAAAACATTTTTAACATTATTCATATATATAATTTTTTTTAATCTTTATCTATAATAATTTATAATACATTAAAAAGTTATTTGTCACTTATTTTCATTATCCGATGTTTTAATTTTGATTATTTCCCACATGTTTCATAACAGAGATTAAAAAAACCATTATGTGATAAATATATCATTATTACCAGCTTATATATTATGTTTAAATTATTTTCTATCATTTCTTTATGAATCCCCCTATTCTCGTGACATAAAATATTGGCACGGTTTTTGGAAAAATGATCCACGATGAGATTATTTTGGGTAATTTACCGATAAAAACATATTATTTCATAATGATATCAATTTTTTGCCATAATTTCGGAAACATAATCATAACACACACACACATATATATATATATATGACTCCATAATATAATAAATATTCACAAAATATGTTTTAATACCATCCATTCAAAGAGGTGTTGAAAAAATATGTTGTTCCAGAGATGTGGTAGTCTGCACATACAGATGGATGCCATTTTAATATCCCATGAAATTAGGTTGAGGTAATAAATTATTAAAATTTTAATAAAATTAAATATGTTATAAATATTATATTTATTTATTCAATAAACTTTTATAACAATCCATGTAAGGAGGTGATAAAAAATAAATAAAGTCATTCATGGAGGCGGTAATCAACACGCTTGCATGGAGGAAGTTTTTATTTTTCTAATGGATTATAGGGTAAAAGATGATGTTTATTACATTAATATAATAAAAGATTAGAGTATTAATGACTCATATTCCATTATATTCATATTTGTATAATTGGATTTGGAAAAGGGTTATGAAATCTCATATTTTAATTTCCCTTAATTAATGATTTATTACATAAATATACCCATAATAAAATCCAAAATGATGATTAAGCCAATTGTTTTTGGGAAAATAGATAAATATAATAAGAAATTAAAATATTAATGTAATGATATTATTTAAAACATCCTTAACATGCACCTAAAATTCAATCATTCTACTAAAACTGAAGGGGATAACTTAGGGAAATACATTAGAAATGAGTGATCTATAAAAGAAAGTAATGAAAAGAACAAAGAATATAAAAAGTTATATTAGTAAATGTGAACCCTGAGGAATATCAAGGTAATATTAGAGGGTTGATAATTTTATTCCGGATCCATGAGTCATGATATAACATGATATCATAAATGCAACACATGAATGCTGTAACATCTTAAAACACAACATCCTAAATATAAGTCTATAATAAACATAAACACAAAATAACATAGTGTGATTGAGATAACCACTCACACACCATAAATGTAACATCATGATGTTAAAACATTAAAAAATTATTGGAGGGCTATATAATTCTAGGCCCACTAGTCACTTTCATATCATGTACATGAATATGTGTGACACAAAGATCATTCAAAATATGATCATATTTCATCACATTTAATCATATGATTATAGATTTTGGGATAAATACCTGGAATTATAGAATCAATGTAGGATAATGTAGTCTATTTGAATACCATTGAGTGTAAATGGGATGGGTATTCACTACAAAAATGATTGTCATGGAAAAAATGCAGGATAATTTTGGCAGCATAATACGGGTATATAAAAATTAATATATAGAATTAATGAGGGTTAAATGGGTATATAATAACTAGTACATCGTAATTAATGTAGTATTTATGTTTAATAACATATAAACACATGATGAATTATAAATTTAAAATGAATAATATAACGAAGGTGCTTGATTAAAGAAGAGAAGTAGATGATCTCATACTTTAAAAGGGAACATATAAATGCTTGGTAGGAGATTCTTAAGTTATTATGCGAACCTAGGGATGACTCTATAGAGGTATGGGAAGATTAAGGACAAGATAAAGGGGTTTTTTATTGAAGATTAATGGGATTTTGGGTGGGTTTGTTTATAAAATTGGTGGATAACACTTTATTAATTTCCAAACATAGGTTTGGGAATTTATATGATAATATAATCAACACTGAAAAAACATCACTTGGTATTTAGCAATTTTTATACTAAAGTGAAGTGTATTTAATTATTTTACATGTTTAAGAACAAAGGTCTTTAAAATAATAAATTTTTTATTGTGGAAGTGAGTCAAGTTTACATACAACTAATTTTAAAACATAAAAATTAATATAAGTTTTTGAGGATACATTAGGGGTATATAAAATTATTAAAATAATTTAAAAACACATTGTTTTAAATAGAAAATATTTATTTGGTTTTGGATATGATTTATGTAATATATTACATAAAGTTTAGGTCATTATGATATCATAATACATAATATATATTTATACTGCATTTAATTTTTTACCGGAAAATTTAAATGTCTCGGGAAATTAGTTAAAAATAATTATTTATTAATATTAATGTTCTAATTTATAAAATATTTTTTATTTTACCAAAATATTTATTTAAAAATAATAATTTACACTTTTAAATCAAAATACCCATTTATTCAAAAACAATGGTTTTTTACAGAAACATTTTTCTAACACTTAAAACAATTACATTTGGATTCCCAAAATTATATTATCCTTTATATTTAAAAATAGAATTTTATTAATATTTTATTTATTTAAAAAAATATTAAATTTATAAAATGTTTGTTTTGATTGAAAATATGTATTTCTCAAAAAAATTACACTTTTTTGTTTCATCTTATCAAAATCTAACATTTATTAAACATACTATTTAATAATTTAATAAGTAATATTAAAATGGGATAAATATATTAATTTTTTTATTAAAATAAAAATAATAACTCATACTATTAGTGTATATATATATACCCCATTATTCCACCAACGAATACCCTAATGGTACGGTGTGTGATGATGATATTTTCTTAGGGTGGTTTAGCGTACTTGGTTTGGGATATGATATCGATGAACTTTGAATTCTCCCAAAAGAATATTAAATCAAGATTTAGTTATTTAATATCATCTAGGAATTGATAAAATAAAAATTCTAGTTATTTTGTCCCCCTTATAATCTCAGATAAATGGCATTTATAGGGTATGATCCAACTGGTTAAGGTAATCTCTTCTTTCATCTATATCGATTGGACTTTATCAAAACCCATTATATTTAATACTAGCATAATAACTATTGAAAAAATATATTATCAATGGTTATGTTTATTAATTGTATTTTAAATCCAACAAGATATTTCATTCCAAGACAATTACTGTAGTACATGATTTTCTATAATTTCATTAAATGTTAATGCATTTATTCATTCAAAAAAGATGTAATTTTATTTATAAAAGTTTATATTGATACATTATTCACCATTAAAAAAAAAATTTATACTGAAATTTTAATTTAATACACTAAAATATATGAGGGAAATTCTATTTCATTACCTCTTTTTCCCATATCAGTTCCTCAAATGTATGGTTTCTCAATAAAACTTTCACTGAATGAGTTTTCTTTTTTCGTAAAAACTTATCTCTACAATATAACATCATCACCACCTACTCCTAAAATTAAAATAATTCTCTGATGGAACATCATTTGGATTCAGTAAATGTGATGGGTCTAGTATATACTATCTTAATAGGGGTACATGAAACACATCGTGTACTTGAGACAGGTTAGGTGAGAGTTCTAGTCAATAGGCCACCACTCTGATGTGATCAAGGATCCCAAAGGGGTTGATGTATCTATGAATAAGATTTTCATTCTTCACACACCTCATGAATTTATTCCACATTGATATATAAATTAAGACATTATGTTCGACCTCAAACTCGAATTATCATTGATGATTGTCTGTAAAAATTTTCATTCAACATTGTGTGGATTACATATGAAGCTAAATGGTTTTAACATTATATATTGTTTCTTGGGAAAGATCATGTCTCATAACATTATTCTCTTTAACTTCATCCTAGCATGTTGAATTCTGGAAACTCTTCCCATACAAATCCTTATAAGATTCCATTTCAATTCTAGAATGGATATTTATTTTATATGAGAACTCCACTATGTGGAGGTTTTGGTGCCAACATCCTTGGAAATTCATTGAACATGAACATAGTGTATCATCTTTTGTTTGAATATATCTTTTAGACTGACCATGCATATTAGGGTGATAATCAATGTTGAATATCAGTTTATTATCCAAATATTGATGTGGCTTCTCCAAAACCTTGAGGAAAACCTCAGATCACAATTAAATACAATAGAGAGTGAAACTCCCAGTATTATTACAACTTCCTTTATTAATATCATTCTGATTTGGTCGAGATGGAAATATTCCATAATAATAATTAAATGTTATAAATTTTTAAGGCAATCACCTACCATTTTGATGGAATTACTTTCTTCAACTGTCCTACGAAATCTTATAATGAAATCCATGGTTATGTTTTCCAATTTCCACAGTGGTATGAGAAATGGTTAAATTGTTCCATTCAACTTATGTCGCTATGCATTGACTTGTTGACATATCAATCATCTAGATACAGACTCCATAATCTTCCTCTTCATGTTATCTAACTAGGTGTTTTTCTTCAAATTCTATTTACATATTAGTAATTCTTGGACGAATAAATAAGTATGAGTTATGTGCATCATCCATAAGTTCCCACTATGTTTTTGGATTCTATTGGATATGTATCTATGTTCTAAACCTTATAACTCTATATTCAAGAAAATTTAGCTCCAAAATATTCCCTACCTTCTTCTGTACCAACTCATTATCCTTGTGATCCTCCTTGATCCCCTCAATAATGAATGGTTAAGCATATATTTGAGTAAGGTTGGATGATGATGCAATTATTATTCACATGTACATCCATTTCATGTATAAGAGGATTGGATACCTTGAAATCCACATCATGGACAGAGTTTTGGGATCCTTAATACTCAGCGAATCATTCACTTTACTTGTTTTCCCATTATGGTAATGGATTGAACAATTATAATACTTGAGCATCTATAACCATCTTCATTGTTGGATATTATTCTATTTTTTGTTTGAATATATACTTTAGTATTTTATTATCCAGATATATGTCACACTTTTTTCTATAGAGGTAATGTCACTATATCTCTAATGTGAATATCATTGTATCAAATTCTAGATAATGAGTTGGGTAGTTATACCTGTCAATATTTAATTAGTCGGAGGCATAAGATATCAAAATTTCATAATTCATGAGTAAAAGACCATATCCCATTTTGGATACATTATTGTAGATCACAAATTCTTAACACCTTGTTGGAAATGTGAGAACAGTTGTAGTTATTTGACTCTTATTCAACTATTTAATGTTTTCCTAACATTTATCATTATAGAAAAACATGACTAAATTATTTATAATATTGGTTAGTGGTCTTGAAAATAATGAGACATTTATCAGAAATCGATGATAGGACCCATCAAATCCAAGAAACTACTAATTTACATCACTGATGTTGTTCTGGGGCATCCTTCAGTTGCATCTGTTTTTTAATTGATCCACAGATATCCTCTTTTTAGTGATAAAATTCCCAATAAAAGTTAATTTATCTGACCAAAACTCACATTTAATATACTTTTAATATAATTTATCCTTCCACATGTTTTTTAGGAAAATATTTAAAAAATCCTCATATTACTCCTTGATTTTAGAGTAGAATATAATATCATCTACAACCGATGAAAAAACAAGGAAATCACTGAATACTATATTAATCATGTCCACAAATATATATAGAGAATTAGTGTGTCCAAATTTAATCATTATGTACTCATAGTGCCCATACCTTCAATGAAAAAAAGTCTTGGGGATATCCTCTTTATTGACCTTTACTTGATAATATACCAATCAAATAATCATATTAGAGTAGTACTGGGCTCTATATAGATGATCTAACAAATAATATATCTATGGAAGGGGGTATTAATCGTGTTGTCGAGGACGTCAAATTAGATTTTTAGTTTTACTTGAATTTTTACAGCATAGGAGGAACCCCATGTCATCTCTCAATGAAGCCTTAGATCATTAATTCAAATAGAAGACTGAGATTACAAAAATATAATGGTAATGGGATTTTTTAAAACATAGGGTTTTATGATTTAATATGCCAAAAGAAATAGGATAGCAATAAAAACAAATTGGAAGTTAACAAAAGTAACTAAACGTGGTCATCCCAGAGAAGTTTCATGATGATAATCTTTCATTGATTCAAGAGATAGGGTTTATATCCTTCAATACAGGGTTTGTAACACCAAAACAATTATATTAATATGTTTATACTCGGATACCTCCTACGGTTTAGTTGGAAACACACAACTATTCATCGGATACCTCTGATGATTGAGTGATTTGTGTTTGACTTCATAACTAAAACTCACCAAGGTAACCCATGAAGAACTTGATTTGTTGTCTAGGTTTGTATGTTATTTCATTGTGATACCATGGAATATATTTAAATTTCCTTGATGGTGTTTATGAGATTTAAATTTACCAATATGAACAATACAAACACCGCAATTAAAAGATAATGGATGAAATTTTGAATAGTGTTTGAAACCTCACATTAATGTGTACTTCCATACATGATCATATGGGTTGAGCATGATATACTAGTACATAAATAAATAAAAGAAGAATATAAGATGATTAAAAAAAATCAAAAAACATATAATTTAAAAGAAAATTCAAATATTAAAAAATCATATCTTGGGATTACATCATATTCCTTCCTGGGTGATCCCATGGAGAATAGAAATCCACGAGAGGGGAGGAAGAAGAATATTTTGAAGTAGAATATCACATAGCCTCCATAACCATCAAGTATGATGAGATTACTCCTTTGGGACAACAAAATGGAAGAATCTATCTTCCTGATAAAACTTCCAAATGAGGTTCCCAAGGTTACAATTTATAGGCTATGTAGGAGGTGGTTTTGGGCACTCTGATTTTGATATTTCTCTTGGTCCATGGTTTTTTCTAGTTATCCTATCATAAATCAATTTGAAACAAACTAAAAAGTTATTTTCTAACACATTTTCTATCTCCATGTCATGTTTGGAGGATATATATTGTTTACAATAAGAGATATTTATATAATATAGAGGCAATGTTTTGACCCTATGCAGAATAATTTAATTAGAAAGATTATTTAGGATGAGCCTCTTAATGAAAGAATTGGGCTTTCGTTACATCATATATGTTGTATCCTATAGAGATATGGATCAGCTGTGTTCATGGGATTCCATTTATTTTGGCCCATTTTCCATCCGAATCATCATGGGCTCTCAAAATCACCTCCCCCTTCAATATAATCATCAAAATAATTGAAATTTCCCTTTCTAACAGTGAAAAGAACAAAATTATTTAATTAATCATGAATTACAATTTGTTATTATAAATTTTATTTTCAATTATATACTTATTTAATACATTGGTGTAAGGGTGAAATAAAATAGTGAATCATGGTACGATCACACCCCCACACCTAAACTGTTGCACTCATGTAAAAATTATAATATCCTAGTCATGTACCATTCCTAAATCAAAGGGGGGAAAACGTCCAAGATTCTTTTGAAATTAAATTCATCATTTCTCGTTTATGGAAACAATTTTTCTATCATTTTTATTCTCTAAATTTTAATTGTTTTCAAATTCATTTTTTCACCCATGCAATATGTCTCAACCTACCTCACCTAGATATTTTCCCTCTTCACTCAAGGAACATATTAAAGTTGAGTTATTCTCTTTTACTAGAGGTCATGTATTCTTACCATATTCTTGCCATGATTTTAACTTCTCTACTAAGAGAAACTAGTCTGTTACTCAATATGATTTATAACAGGTTGTTTGAAGGTTCAATGGTTGGTATGATTTAATGTTTTTTAAAAATTTGATGTATAAGAGGAGTGTTTAATATATAATTTATAAAAAATATAAAATTTCATAATGTTATTGCAATTAATGTACACACACAACCCCTCAAAATTTGTATCACCTCCAACTCATTATACACATTTTCCTTTTGTATGGGTTACAAAAAAGAAGTGAATAATAATGAGTAAAAATCCTCTTTTCTCCATTATTTGTCTTTTGTTCAATTTTTTTTGATGTACATAACAATATTTCTTTAATATACAATGATTTGGAGATATAGAGGGAAACATGTGTAAAATAATGATGCAATATATCTTCTTAACCCAATACCCAAGGAAAATTTTGTCACCCTTTATATCAACCCATAATTATGATTTTACCCCAATAATTTACATGGAAACCCCCTCTCAACCACAACAACTAAAAAACAATAATATAAATAAGAGATGTGTTGTTAGGGATAAGTGAACATTTAATGTGGATTCCTAATAGGCATTTCATGGTCTCTATTGAATAAGTAGGGTAAAATTTAAAGGTAGCCAATAACATAGGATAAATTTCTATAGGAATTTTCCATAAAAGAATGCACCTTTCATGAATATAGAATACACAAATTTTATGGCTTAAAAAAGAATCAAGGAATGTTCCAGTTTTTCTACATGAACCAAGACTCTCAAGAAAGTGATTAAAAGGAATAATATGCAATAAATGTATTAGAATCTATCTCATGTAAGGTATTAAAATATCGGTCAGTGATATTGAGTCATGGGATTCAAAAATCCATTAAACACATAATATTGATTTGAATATACAAAATCTAGAAAATGGTTCAATATAACATTTCAATTGAAAAACATTTTTCCAAAAACAATAGATTTTTTCGCACAATAGATTCAAGCATGAAAATGATTTTGGATATTCTTTTTAAGGTAAATGTGAATCTAAAAAGACAAAACAAAGCAAAATAAATCAAAAATGAAAACATGTTTTTTTATTTCCTTATTTTTGTTTTTTTAATACTAACTATGAAATGTCACCTTCCCCCACACCTAAAAATTACATTGTCCTAAATGAAAGTATTTAAAATAAATTGACAAGTAAATAGAGGTGGGGAGATGGGAAAACCTGGTAGGTGGTGTCATATGTGGAATATATCAGTTGGATTTCCTCCATGAGATGCTTTGGAAAATCCTTATAGCAGTGTATGATCCTCTGTACATTTCCAGTAAACCTCTGTCCACTATTCTCATTAAAAACTTGCATATCACCAAAAGGGTAAACATCATTAACAGTATAAGGACTGAGAAATCAAAAATGAAGCTTACCTGGGTGGATATTTATCCTTGAATTACACATGACAACATTATCATCTATATTTTAAATTTCCACATATGAATCATCCCATCATGGATAGCCTTTGTATTATCTTAATAGATTCAGTAGTTCTCATATGCATCACATCTAATTTCTTCCAAATCAAGAATCTATTACTTTATATGCTCACCAACATTTGAGATATTCATATTTCATTCTTTAACATCCCAATATTCATAATGATATACATCTAATGGGAGGTGAAAAGTATTTACAAACACAATCCTATATGATGACATTTTAATTGGGGTTCTAAAAGCTGTATGGTATGTTCAAATTGCATCATCCAAATGAAAACTCCAATCCTTCCTATTGGGTCGTACCATTTTTCCGAAGAATTAACAAACTTCCTGATTTGATATTTTTTTCTTGTCTATTATTTTGGGGGTGATATATTGTGGATACTTTATAAACAACATTGTACTTATGAAGAAATTTTTTCATGTTGCGATTTTAAAAATGTGAACCCTGATCACTAATGATGAATCCCGATAAACCAAACCTACTGAAGATTTGGTACCTCACAAAATCAAAAACCACATAAGATTCATCGAGCAAGGTGGCCTTTTCTTCTACCCATTTAGAAACATAGTCAATAGACAATAATATATACACAAAGCCAAATAAATTTGGAAAATCTCCCATGAAGTCAATACCCCATGCATTGATGATTTCATAATAAAATGTGGGCTGTTGGAAAATTTGATTCCCATTGAAGACATTCTCTATGTATTGACATCAAGTAAATGAATTAATAAAGTGATGGGAATCTCTAAAAAATTTGGACCAATAAATTCTTGAGTCAAGGACTTTTTGTGCCATACACCGAGATACAATGTGACAGCCACAAGCCCAAATGGAGAAGAAGGTCAAAATAGAGGTGTACTCATGGTTAGGGAAACACTAACGAAAAACATGGTCACTACAAATTATACACAAATATGGGTCATCCCAAATGTACCATCAACAATAATGCATAATTTTATATGATTTTTAAAGTCTTAAATAAGTGGGGACCATAGATGTTTCTAGGAAATAAACAATGTATGCATACCAAGCAGTAACGTCCACAACATCACAAAGGATCTCACGAAGGAATAATTCTCCAATATAGAGGGGAGATTCCACATGATAGTCAAGTGGTGGGGAAATCATACTAATGTTGTTTGAGACCAAATATTTCATTACTCACTTATATCTAATCATAGGTTCACACTCTTTGAGTATGTGCATCCAGCGAAAGAGGTGAGACTTTGCTAAAAGTTCCTTTAGGAGAAAATGAAGGGCATCATGATTAGAAAAGATAATGATTTTTGACCTGATAAGATTTGAATGAAATTTTTCAAAGAAAACACAATATAAAGAAGTTCGTTTTAGTGGTTTTTAGTTTCCCTAGTCAGGTTAAAGGGCACTTCATGCATACACAATGACATGAGGAGCCGTTACAACCATTTATGATAAAACTACACGAACTTAAAAGGTAGAGACATCAAAAATATATTCAAAGGAGAGATCCCACCTTAGTGGTTGGATGGTGGGAAGTGATGTGGGACTCATTTTTAGTGAATTAAAAGTATCCATACAATATTTATCAAAAAACAAATTCAAAATCCTTTTATAACAATCGAGACAGGGGAAGTGCAATCTTACAAAATTCTTTAATGAATCGATGGTAAAAACCAGCCTGACCTAATAAAGATCTCACCTCACTAACACCTTTTGGATATTTAAAGGATGAAATTAATTCATTTTTTGATTTATCCACTTGAATTCCCTCTTTTGAAATTAAATTCCCAAGAACTATCCCTCATTTGACCATGAAATGTCATTTCTTGTAATATAAAACAAGATCTTGTTCTATGTAACCGTGGAGGATAGAACCTACGTGATCCAAACAATCATCAAACTAAGTTCCCTAATCCATGATATCATCCATAAAAACTTCAATGCAATTTTCTAGGTACTTAGAACAAATAATCAATGTACATAGCTCAAAAGTACCAAGATCATTATATCGACCAAAATGCATCCTTCTGTATGCAAATGTTCCAAATGGATAGGTAAATGGTTTTATTTCTTGATCTGAAGGGGCTATATGGATTTGAAAATAATCTATAAATCTATCAAGGAAACAATAATGGTACATACCTACCACTATTTATAACTTCTTGTTAAGGGAAGGTAGAGGAAATTGGTCTTCTCGCCTGGATTGATTTATTCAGCGGTAGTCAATACAGACTCTCCAACTATTTTTCACACATCTTGGAACCAATTAATTCCTTTAATTATACACTAATGTTCATAAAATTTTTAGGAACAACTCGAACTAGGAAAACCATTTACTCTCAGATGTAGGATAAATTATACCAACAGAAAGTAATTTACTAACTTCTAATTTTACCAATTCAAGGAGAGTTGGATTCAATCAGCTTTGATCCTACCTTTTAGGATTAGCCTCATCATTCAAAAGTATATAATGAATAAAAATAGATGACACAATCCCAATAATATCTTCCAAATTCCATCCTTTTACCTTTTTACACTCTCTTAAAAGAAAAAGAAGTTTTAATTCGTGCTATAGAGAGAGGTTATCCGCAATAATTATTTGTAATAGGTCAATACACCCAAGATAGGCATATTTTAAATTAAATGGAAGTTATTTTAATTCCAAAACCATTAGTTTTTGGATTGAGGGATGAGATTTAGTGGGAGTGAGTTCCATGAAACTATCTAACATCTCATGTTTATTCTCCTAGGATAGATAATCTATTGAAATTAATTTTTTAGAATCATCGATGGCCATGTGTTCCTCGTAAGGAACATACTCATAAATTAAAGCACAAAATTTACAATTTTCAAAACCCACATAACACTAAAAACATAAATCAAAACTCAAATCATAAAAGCTTGTAAAATAGAAAAATAAATAAGATTATAGGTCAAAGAGAGAATTTTGTGTGTGTGTTTCATTAGAGTGAACTTCCATCAAATATATATAAATAGTGGAGTTCTCTTCAATGGGGTGTTTAATGTCATCCAGAATTTTAAAATTTACCTTTTCATCACAAAAATCCATGGAAAATGTACCATTGTTAACATTGATGATTGTCTTTACTGTTATGTGAAATGGACTCCCATGTATGATGTTCAGTTATCCTCTATCTCAAGAATGTAGAAGTCAGTGGGGAAGATGATATTCTTCACATTTACAAAGACTTTATCGACCACTCATGATGGGTGTGTTTTTCTCCAGATGGCATGTTTCACTATGATTTCTATCAGTTAAATATCTTCAACCTACATAGAAGTGTATATAGAGTAAGGAATTACATTAATTGAAACACCTAAATCTAGTATATCATCTTAAAAGAATGTCTCCTATATGGTGGAAGGTATTGAGAAAGTTCTTGGATCCTTGAATATGGATGGCATTGTTGGTTGAATCAAGGCTGATGCATTATTTCCTAGGTTGACTCTCTCATTTCCCTACATTCTTTATCTATGAGTGCAAATTTATTTAAGAAATTTGGCCTATTGTGGGATTTTTTTACTATATCTAGTAATTTAATGTTAACTTTTACCTTTTTAAATTTATACATTATATATTTATCAACCTCATTATCCAAATTTCTCTTACATTTACAGAGTCCTTGGGGAAAGGAAGATGAATGATATGTTCAGTGGAATACTCAATTATAATTTGTTTAGAATTTTTGTTTGATTTTTCAGCACTGGATTCTATTAAGGGTATAGAAATAGAGTTTTCAAGAAGGGGACCAACCTTTTGGGTAGAATCATTAAAAGGATATTATTGTTTACCACTATGAAGTGTTGTTTAAAAAATATTACCATTTTATTTTGGATTAGGAATAGGTTGGGGTAGAAGATGTGGAGAACCATGAATCTTTATCTCACCGATATTGTTTTATAATTTTCCCACTTCTGTTCGTAGGTCTTGAATTGCCGATTGTGTGGTATGTTAGACTTGGAGGTTTTGGGATTCCATTTTCTTCAACATTTTCTCGATTCTTGGTTCACATTTGGGAGGAGTATGATTTTTCCGAGAAGTTTAGGGATAATAAGAATGCATACATTTTCCATGTTGATACCTATTTTTTTAGGGTAGATCAGGTTTCCTCCTTGTTGGTATTGTGGTTGAGCTTTCCACTTGAGGTTTGGATTTTGCCTAAATGGTTCTTGCTTGAAGGGTGGTGCTTGATGAAATGGACTTCATCAGAATACTACTGCACAAGACTCAAACGAATCCTGATGATGTGGGCACTTTCCATAAAAACGATTTTTATTTGAACAAATACCACAATGTAATGGAATAGAAGAAGAGTGTAAGTTACCTTGTTATTGATCTAATTTCCATAGATGTATATGCATCTAATCAAGTTTATTATCATCATTTTCCTCTAGGGCTTAATTACTTACCTCATGAACTCCTCAGGTTGGTGTAATTGCTCATGTACTAAATTATTGTTCCTTTTGAGATATGTTGGATATTAAGTCACAAGTGGAAGAAGGAGTTTCACAAACTAGGGAACCACTATCTACATCATCTATCATTCTAGGATCCATTAGAACAAGTCGCTCATAGAAGTATTTAAATAGAAATTGTTCAATAATTTAGTGGTGGGGGAAACCTGAGAAAAATATTTTGAATATCTCCCAATATTCATGAAGGGTCTCTCCTTGTGATTTCCTAATTCCATATATTTAAGTTCTAATTTATGACGTTTATAAGTAAGGAATAAAATATCTAGAAAGTGTCTCTTAAGGTTATTCTATCCCCTAATTATGGTAGGCATATATTATATCCAGACTTTGGCTACACCATCAAGGGACAAAGGTATAACCCTAAACATAATGAGATCCTCATATACATTTTGGGGTTTCAATAAGGATATCATTGTGTAAAACTCCATTATATTTTTGTGATGGTACCCATCGTAAGAACACAGAATTTTGGAAGTAGGTGGATGAGTCCCAATCTCAACTAAAAGTTGGATTCTTCTTCAAGATATTGGATGTACGCAGGTTGGTACTCCACATTCGGGTGGTCAATTATTTTAAGGTTTAACTATTTGTATCCATGTTTTCTTAGGTTTGATTGGGTTTAATTTTTGATTTTTTGGAACACTCAAGGTTCCACAATGTTTTACTAAGTTTTACTTGATTTAATTACTCTAGATGACTTGATTTTTGAGAGAATTTTCTTTTGAATTTCTATATCAATTTCAAGCAATTTTTTTCTGGTTAGGTCATAAAAATTAGTTGTGAACATTTTTGAAATTTTTTTATGATTGAATATGGATAAAATAAAATTACATAATATGGTTGAAAGGAGAAAATATAAGATGACGTTATACCATAAAATGTGTTTGAGAGAAGAGAAAATAGAGAAATATTACACACACAAAACAAAAAAAACCTAAAAATTTAAAATAAAATGGTGGTGGACATAGAAAGTGTTAATAATTAAATAAAATAGTAAAAGGTAAAAAATGATATTGGTTCCCTGACAACAGTACAAAAATCTTATCGTGTTGTCGAGCACATCAAATTAGATATTTAGTTTTAAAAGAATTTCTATAGCGAAGTAGGAACTGTAAGTCATGTCTCGATGAAGATTTAGATCATTATTTAAATAAAAATGCAATTATAAAAATATAAGGGGAAAGGGATTTTGTAAAAACTTGTGCTTTATGGTTTAATATTACAAAATAAATAGTAAATTGATAAAAACAATGTTGAAGATAACAAATGTAATTAAACGTGATCAACCCAGGGAAGTCTCATGATGCTCATACATCATCGCTTCAAGAGATTAGGTTAAGATATTTTAATAACTTGTTTGTAACACATAGAACTAGAATTATGCTATGTTTATACTAGGATACATCATATGGTTATGTTGGAAACACACAATGATTAATCAGATACCGACGATGATTGAGTGATTTGTGTTCGACTTTATAACCGAAACTCACCAAGGCAACACATGAAGAACATGATGTGTTGTCCATGTTTGTATGTTATTTATTTATGATAACATGAAATATTTTTACAATTCCATGATGGTGTTTATCAGAGTTTAATATACCAATATGAACTAGAAAAACACTACAATTAAAAGATTGAGGAAGAAATGGTGAATTGTGTGTTAAACATCACATGGAAGGGTACCCCCAAACATGATAATATGAGTTGGGAATGAAATAACATTACATAAATCAAATAAATAATAATATAGGATGACCAAAAACAACACACAAAACATGAATTTAAATGATCATTCAAATATTACAAAAAAAAGCTCAGGATTACATCACGTTCCTCCCCTGGTGATCACAAGGGGTTTAGAAATCCATGGGAGGGGAGGAAAAATAAGATGTTGAAGTAGAAATTTTTAAAGACTATAAAACTACTAGGGATTATTATAGGAATCCTTTGGTACTACAAAATTTAATAACCTTCCCTCATATTCTAACTTCCAAATGGGGTTGCTAAGGTTCCAATTTATATGCAAAGTGGGAGGTGGTTTTTGGAACCCTAATTTTGATAGGCCTCTAAGTCCTTGGTTTTGCTGATCAGACATTCTTAAATCACTTTGGACAAAACCAAAAAGATGTTGGGGGACACCTTTAATATATCCATGTAAAATTTAGAATCTACATATTGTTTATAGTAAGTGATATTGCAAAAATATAGAAGAAAAGTTTTGACCCCGTGTAGAATCATGTTATTGGACATTTCTGTTCCGATGGACCTTATAATGGACTAATTGGGATTGGGATCCTACATGAATGTTGTATCCCTCACAGATATGGATAGTCTCACTAAAGGTCATCCCATTTAGATTCAATGATTTTTCGGACCATGGAAGATAATGGACATGTGTTTAAGGGCTTCCATGTAGTTTGGCCCATTTTCCTCCTACATCATCATGGCTCTCCGAATCACCTCCACGTTCAATGAAATCATCAAAAAAAGTTAAATATACTTTTTATAGAAAAAAAAACAAAATTATTTAGTCAATAATGAAGTGAAATTTGTTATTATAATTTTTATTTTCAATACAATACCATTTTAATACATTGGTATAAGGTTGAAATAAAACAGGGAATTTCAGTGCAATTAGATACATGTTCTTTGTCATGGTTCTGTTGAGCTCCCAATAATCAATACAGAGGTACAATGACGCATATGTATTCTTGATAAAGAGGATAGGTGAACCCCATTATGATTCTCTTGTTTATATAAACCCGTTATCTAGATTCTGATGCAACTATTTATCCATCACCTCATTTTCGAAATGGATATTTTTTATGGAGTCTAAGATATTAGAAAAGATATGGTTATGAGATCGATTGAGAAATCAACAACATAACTTGGAATAAGACCATGAAATTATTCGGGAAACACATTAGTGAATTCCCTTGCAATGGGAATATCATAAAATATGATATTTTCTTTAGTATTAATCATTTAATTTAGATATACTTACTCACAAGGGAATAATATACACACTTGAGATGTTAGTACCAAAGAAGATTCATCATCATCCTTGAATTTGTATGAAATTTGAGGGAGATTTTTGGTATTAAGGTTGACTTCCTTCCCTCGAAAAATTATCTTTTTATCTATATAAGGAAATACAATCCATCCTTGAATTGCATCAAGATCCAAAAAACATTATATCAGAAGATGTTTTTGGAAATTCAGCCTAAAAACATGTATAAGGGATGAATTATATGCATGGAATAAAATAATTGATCCATTCATCATCCAAACCAATAACTCATCATTCCTGATTTGAGATGTCGATTGAATGGTTTTGTTAAACATGCATGATATGAAAGAATATGTATGCCAAATTCAAGATTTAGGTTCTCTTTTCTTGAATAAATAACTACCATAAATTTCAATAGATATATTTTTGGATCCACCTCATCAATTGTGATTAAATAAGCTCACCCTTGCACTATAGGCCTTGGATGTTACTATTGTCAGTTGTTGTTAACAACCCTTATCTTAGTGTGTAAGGTATTATAGTTTCCTTGTTTCTTGCAGTGGAAACATTGAAAAATAATATAGGGTTGACCAAAAAATTTATTTTTTTAGAAAAATTGGTGGGTTTAACCCATTGTAAATCTCTAGCAATGTTTTCTTCCTTCCATCACCTAATAAATTTATGTTTCCCCTTCATGAAATTTTCTAGATGCTTCTTCCCACACTTTTGATAAGTGGGATGATGGAACTTCTTACCACCATAATACTTTTCCATCACACCACCAAGACTAAAATCAATTATGCACTTATTATCTCTATTACTAAGAGACCATAAAGATTTTTTGATCACTATTTCATCTTTGAGGGCATATTAAAAAAATCGTCCTGGTTATAAAAGTCCCAAATATCTATGTTTTTCATAAATTTAGTTTTATACTTCCAAATAAGCCATCAAATATATATTATATGTAAATGAAAAATTTCAAGGCATATCATGAAAATATTATGAGTTTTTCCTCTTATGTATTGATGGATTCGTTGTCCTTTTTCGGGATGAAATAAATTTACTGTCAATTTTTAGTCACAGTGTGCTTGAAAAATATTTTTGATTATTTATATAATTCCTTCCACAACGTCACATTTATCTCCTCTTTAGGCTTTATATTTTTGATAAAAATCCTGCTTTTATCAACATGTACATAAAAATTATAAATAGTCACTGTGACATTCTAATATTAAGTGAATTAAAGGAAAGATAATATATATTCAATGGAGTTGATCTATTTCTCTATGATTAAGGGAACTAAATATGCATTAAAATTTATATCCCTTTTTGAAAAAATTTCTTTATTCAAACATGATATTTATTTGGGGGATTTGGGAAATCATCTTTATTCATTTTTTTATTCATAACTGTATTCAATTAAGAAATTATTTTGACGAGGTTCATGATTCCTTATCCCATCAAGATGGTCATTTCATTTGGGAATTCATTACATTGTTCTTCACATTGGTTGTCGACCCAGTTCCTCCTATTCCATCCCATTAACTAAAAATAAATGGAAATTATGGATGAATATTTTTAAATTATAATGAATATAAATGGGAAACAATGAAAATTAAAGTGATAAATTATAAATGACATGTATACTTTAACCTATCACTTTGTAGGTTTCAAAAATTGTTATCAAATATATATTTACTAAAAAAATATTATGGGAATGTTTTACTCCTTTAATATTGGTTCATAAGTATATTGTGAATATATAAAATCATATCCCCCCCAGTAGTTTCAAACCAACTGTGTATCAAGGCTCATTTTTATACACTAGGTGACGATCGATCCCAGCTCAATTCGCCCTTTATGGGATTATTACCCCTAGGTACCTCCGGGAAAGAGTCACATCAACTTATAATTTCCAGACAATTATTTATTTTCATAGAAACCACTTACTCTATACCTACCAAAATTAGTGGATGATTTCCTATTTTTATTTTTATTCCTCAATCATTTACTATATTTTTCTAATCTTAATCCCTAAACTAACTACACTTTTCCCTAATACCAACTATGACATCCCAAATTTTAATACATCTTCATTCATGATTTATTATATAAATATATGCATAAAAAATCTCAAAATATTGTGAATCCTAGTGTATTTGTGAAATTAGTATAATAGAATAACACATTATAATATAAATACAAAGTAAAAATTTAAAAAATATTTTAAATGAACCTAAAAATCCATCGTTCTTTTAAAACTACACAGGATAACCTTGGGAAATAGATAATAAGGGGGTATACTATAATGATTAGTAATGGACTATACAAATCATCACATAAGGTAATGTAGTACATGTTTTCCAAGAGGTATATAAAGGAAACAAAAAAGGGTGATCATCATAATCATGAACAATGAGTTATGATATAACAGGATAGAATAAATGATAAACAAGAATGTTGAAACAACTAAAAACATGGAATCATAAACATAATTCAAGGATAAACACCAAGACAACGTAACATAATGTTATTCGGGTAACCTCCAGCACATCATACATGGAATTTCATGAGATTAAAACATTACCCATTGCATTTGAGGGCTATATAATTTTGGGCACAACCACCACTTTCATATCATATAGATGAATAAGTGTTCCACATATATCATTCAACATAGGATCATATTTCATCAAATTCAATCCCATCATTATAGAGTGTGGGTAACTTACATGGAATTAAAAAAAAATGGAGGATAGTTACATCTATTTGAATACCATCTAGTGGAAATGGGATGGGTATTCGCTATAAAAATGATTGGTATGGAAAAATCAGAGGATAATTTTGGCAGCATAGTGGGGGTACATAAAAATTCATAGAAGGGATTAATGAGAGTGAAATGGGTCTCTACTAAATTTTAAACCATAAGTAATGTAGGATGAATATTTAATAATATATTCTAACATGAAAAATTGGATATGAAAATCATAATATAAAGAAGGTGGTTGAATCAAGAGGAGAAGGGGAGGATCTCTTACCTTGAGAGGGTGTTTCTAAATGATTTGTAGGATAATATTATGATATCGGGGGAACCTTGGTTGGGATATAGAGAGGTAAGGGAAGATTAATATAATGATACAAGGGTTTTAGTGAATAGTAATGGGAGTTCTGGTGGGTTTATATTGCAAAAAACAGGTGAATATTTTAAGGGTTTTCAAACATATGTTTTGGATTATTTATGAAAAAGTAATCCAAACCAAGAAACAACCCATGTTTTTACCCTGGTATCTAAAAAATTAAAGTGGTTTTAGTTATTTTACAATTTTAATAACTGATTCAATTATATTAATACCCTTGGTGATGTGTAAATGAGTCATGTTTATAAATAATTGATTTAAACCCTTAAAATATAATATATGATATGGAAGATTCATTAAGGGTTTATAAAAATTATAAAATAACTATAAAAACATACTTTTTAAAGGGTCTATATATATTTGTTCATTTATACCATTTAGGGTATATATTACATTATGTTTGGGTTATAATATTATCATAATACATACTGGTATTTATACCATATTTTATTTTTACCCAAGAATTCGACTACCTTAGAAAATTATGAAAAATAACTATTTGGTAATTCTATTATTCTGATTTAAAAAATAATATTTTTTAAAAAATCTAATTTTTTAAATATGATAATTTTCACTTTTAAATCAAATACCCATTTACTGAAAAATACCGTGTTTTTTATAATAAAACATTTTTTACCCTTATTAAAATTACATTTTATTTCATAAAATTATATTATCATTTATATTTAATAAATAGTATACAATAATAATATTTTCTTAATGTTGCATCTATTTCAAAAATTCTTAAATTCGTCAAAAATTATAACTTGATTGAAATTTTTTATTTCCAAAAAATTAAAATGTGTTTTATCGTATCAAAATCTATTTTCTATGAAACTAATTTTTCATCATTTAAAATGTAATATTAAAGAGGGATAAATATTATCATTATTTAAATAAAATAAAATATAAAAATATATACTATTAATTTGTAGATAAATAACCCTTTATTATAATAGTGAATTACCTAAGGCTAAGTTGTGTGATGGTGAGACTTTCTTAGGGTGGTTCTATGTACATGGTTTGAGTTTTGATCTCGATGAGCTTGAACTTCTCCCAAATACCAGTTTTGTTTTTTTCTTTAGTTATTAAATTACATCTTGGTCATGATAAAGGGAAAATACATGTGATGTTATCTCTTATATAAGATCCAATAAATGGGCTTCAAATGGTATGATCCTACCAGTCGAGATCATCTCTTCTTTTTTCTTTTTTAATTTATACTTTATCATAACCCTTTATATATACTACTAATACGATCACCTTTCAATGTCTGTATTTTCAACGGTAATGATTCTAAATGGTATTATAAATCCTATTTGTAAAAATGTTCAAAATTAACTAATGTAGTGTATGTGTTTTCTATTATATTATCATGTGATAATGAATTTATTCATCCAAAATGTCATAATTTCATTTATAAAATTATAAAATGTCACAAAAGTGGATGATAATGTTATAGAAAATAATGTTAGGGATTAGATAATACTCACATTGTGAGTTTGAATCTTATCTTGAAATATCCATTGGAAATGGAAGAATTAGGATAATTTATTGTGATTAGAGACATATAAAAATATAATATTATTATAGTATTTGTGATTCCAATGATTTTTTATTAGTGTGAGCCTTGTCGTTCCTCCTGTGTGGGATGCTATAGCTAGATGGGTTGCATCGTGGCCCCGCATTCCCGCTTTCCAAAGGCGGGCGACATGCATCACCTCTTGAGGTACATTTTCTCCATGATCAAAATGGATTGATAGGTTGTTTGTCTCTCCTTCATTGGATTTCTCCTCAGAATTCATCACCTAGTTTTTGTCTCCCCCAAATATTAATAGGTTGTTCGTGAAACACTTCTCAGTTCCATATCTTTGTGGATGGTGGTTAATTACACTGCTTCTATCAAGAAATTCCAAAGGGTTCAAGTCAAGGTAGTGACCTTTGGTTTGGAGATTAGGCACATTGGGAATCACTTTCATGTTTAGACACTAATACAATGGTACACCATGATGTTCCCTTATAATAGGTCTTCTCAAGGATACAAAAACCTAAGGTTTTCCACATCGAATGTGGGTAATTTCATGCTATAGGCATGTCTCCGAGGTTTTCATTAGCTTCTCATTTCTAAAATGAGATATGTCATGAGTTTAACATCTTGAGGAGGTAGATCAGACTGATCAAAACATAGGTGGGATTTGTTCAAATAGGTATGACCCCAAGAGGGAGATCCTAGAATTTTTATTCGATGGATGGGTTGGAATGCCCAATAAGTACGGACCTAGGATTGTGTGTCGCACAAAGAGGAATATTTCTTACCGTGAAGTCTAATCTGGATACCAAAAAGGGCATATGAGAAGATGGTGGGACCCAAAAAGGGAACACAAATGTTTACCATTGATTGGTATTGATCTTCATGGAGTCTTCATACATACCCTGTTTAGAAGAGAGGGATTAAGAACCCCATAGTTTGAAAAGGTGAGTCATATAATTGGGGTGTAAAAAATTGAAAAAACCAAAAACAGGTTTGGTCCTACACATGGTTAGTGGTCCTGGTGCTGTAAAGAGAAATGAGATGAATGAGTCTGACACATGGTTAACTTCTCATATGGATGGAATGATTTAATCGGGATGTGGTGGCCTGAGTAAAATAAGAATGGATATGGATGATGTGTCTTATGGTATAATGAATAGGGATGGAACCAAGAACCTGCGCAAAGATGACATTATTGGTATTGAACCTGAGGAATGTTTTTTATATATCCTAGTGGAAGGAAATAAAAATCTACATAGTTCTGGAATTAGGGGACCTGAAGGAGGCGGCTCGTGAGAATGGAAACATGTATGGGGACATGAAGGAAATGGAACCAATGGGTTAATTCATGATCTTACAAAGATGAAAAGGCTCTATAAAGAGACCATGATGAAAGGTGGATGATGGGTTTGCACTTAGAGGAGGCTTCCTACATACCATGATAAAAAATGGAAAATATGCATGTCCATGTAGTTCAAGATTGGGGTATATAATCAAGGTGCACACAAAGGAAAACAAACCAAAGACATGTTTGGGGCTTATGCATGGTTAGAAGCACATTACAAGATGGACACTCATGGTTTGAGGAGTATTGGTTGAGTGTGGGTCTTATGCATGGTCAGCTACCTGAGTGGATTAGAACACCACAATGATGTAAGTCATGGAGATGCATCCCAAAAAGGTATTATGTCACATCAGGAGGGTACATCCCAAGGAGGGAGTACTAATATTTACCTTTTGTTTGTATTTAATCATGAAGGGGATTTCTATTTACCTGAAAGGGATCAAAACCCACATAGTTCAGCGTATATACAGTTTAACATCTCGTAGGATGAATAGTTAACCAACATAAAATGGTCAGAATAGACGGATTGTGAGGAGTGATGGGCTTGAACCTCAAAGAGGCTTCCTACATACCCAGTTTAGAAGGTAAACAACAAAGTCCTTGTAGTTTTATTGAATAGAGTGGATGAGGCTTACCTATGGTTAGCATCCCAAAGAAGATGTCATGGTCGATGTTTACTCTATGACCACCTGAGACATGATCAGTGTGAGAAACAAGAGGTGGTAGTATACTTGACGATCACATGGGAATAGGTGCATCCAGAGGGAGTAAATCTGGGATTACACATGGCAAGCATCCCAGGGATAGGAATTCTAGAAAACTCTAGGAGGGTGTCTAGATATACAAGGGGGATATGGCCATAGTACAAGGGGAAACCTACTGAGGTGTGTTCAGGTTCACATAATGGATTCTTGAAGAACATAGGGTGGAAAAGCCTAAAGGTAAAGAGAGAACATGATGGAAACAGTGCACATCCCCTCTCTGATCCTTTCAGGCCTACCACACATGTGAGAATCATTGTTTAACATCATGTGTTGAGGACATGGGGTTGCATGATATTTTAACATATTATAGCTTGGATTATGAGGACTCTATCCTCACCCTTAGGACTTACCTAACTATTATTAACCCTCACTTAGGGATGTAAAGACACAATCACATCTAGATATTAATGAGGTTGTGAAGTGATCCATTGAGGGATCCACATTAGCATAGATATTTAAAGGAACATTAGCGATTACCATACCTATGTTTTGGTAGGGAAACACAACATGGAACACTACTTGAGAGACTATGAAATCACTATGTGAAATCCAGAAGGGCTACAAAAAGGATGTGAACATAAGATAGGGGTATTTCAATCAAGAGGGGCTCAAAAAAGGTTCCTTAGGGTAAGGGAAACACATGGAGCATGTAAAAAGGGGTGTGTGCAAGATTTAAGGCTTGTATGCAAGATGAGGGGATGCACACAAAATTGAAGGTTTGCACCTTGGATGAGGGGATTCATGCATGATGGAATCATGTGTGAAATATTGACACGACATATTGGAAAGAATGCATGAAAGAATGATATTTTTTGATGCAATTTACTTATAGAAAAAGTAAATGGGTGAAGGTCAAGAACTAGTGGGCCCACTTGAAAGTGGGCAGCTAGGAGACCTATACCACCAGATCTAGTACCTTGAGGTCATGCCTCTCTTATGGTTTCACAAGGGGTCGTCTTACGTACATGAGATTGATGGTTCATCATTCAGACTCGTCATTTGAAGTGATTGGGTACACTTCTATTTATAGGAAAAAATCAACCCTGGCATGCAAGGAGGCATGTGCAGAAGTGGCCTTTGATGTCACATTGGGCACACAAAATCTTGTCTGTTGTCTATTTTCTGGCGAGTCAGACTGATTTCTTTAGAGCCTATGACTTTTATGATTTTATAGAATTCGATGTGTAAGAATATATTTGTTGTCACATTGGTTATGCAATTTCATGCATGTGGATTTCAACCCTGCGCGCATACCATAAATCTTGTGCGCACATCCCTTGGGAATCTTGGGATCGCCTGATGATTCAAAATATGCTTTTGGTTTGAATAAATATATTTTTCATGAACTCACATGGAATTAGGTGCCAAAATATCCCCCCTAGAAATCTGATCTGAAAGGGAACCATAAGGTTAGTTCTGAGGATGACGCCGAAGAGAATATCCATGTTTTGGAGGTGCATCCAAAAATGATTTTTCGGTAAAACAATTCTTCAACATGTGTGGAATACTTGGTCTATGAAAATAAATAGGTGGGGCAGGGATTCATTTATTGAATTTCACATGTGATAGGTAACTTTTCTCTCATGTGTGAAAGATCATCTATTCAACGTGAGAGATCTTGAATTCGGTCAATGCCTTGCATGAAAACTCAGGTTCTTTCGCACCCCAACCAAATCATGCACGCAACTAACTAAGCTGGTTTTTTTGAAGGTAATTTCCATATTGTGTGTAACCGTCTCTCTTGAACTCCAAAACTCTACTCTCTCATGAAATACCCTTTATGAATTCTAATATCTCATAAAAATGGTTGTTGAACAGACTGATGTCAAGAGGTAAGCTGTTTCTTCTGAATGGAGGGCCGAGATGATCGAAAACTCTTAGATTCATTAAATGAGAAGAGTCATACCTGATAATTAGATTCTATTCAGTATGATAACATAGTCTTGTAAAAGATTATTATTTTACTAATTTCCTCCCTCTATGGATCTGTGGACTTTTGGAATAGGTATTGATGCCATGTTTTGATACTGATACTCTACGGTCATGGGTGAAGTGGAAGGATAACCTTTTATGGTACAATATCATGGAAAATAGTCACCATTCCAAGGAAAATTAGGACATACCCATTCATGTCATAAATAAAAAGGAAATGACTGTTGTGGGGAGTGATCTAGTTCCTAAAGGAATCTCTGACGCACTATGCGGGCACTTTTAGGGGCAGTATCACTGATGAGACCAAAGGTAGGTAGGATTGGTAATTTATGTCCAACATAAACATTATGAGTGAATGGAAATGGGTGTATTGGGTAAATCAGACATATTAGGAGTTTGGGGTGGTTCTTTGACACATTTGGTAGTTCAAGGCTGTGTGGACATCGCAGTTCCATTTCAACCATCAGCAAGACCTTGTGTCAGATCTATTCATCCAGTTGTCCCCTGTCACAAAAACATTCCAAATCCACCATGGGGATGTCGATATCACCCATTTTTACATCCATTGTATTAGGGGAATTCCCCTAGAAGGGTACCATTTTGACAATTTCCTTACTATGGATATCATCTAGGGAGACATGACATGCATCCCCTTTCTGACATGGAATCTATTGAACATGGCTAAGAAGAATATAAAAATGACGTAAATCCTGAAGGATATATCTTATTTGGAATGGTTCAATCTATTTTTGATGGAGTACAAGGTAGTGAATATTCCAGGTCGAGGTATGCAGTTCCTGGACACATCCCAGAGGGGCATGGTAGGATCATACTAGATGGTCCTAGAGGAAGGAATGTACCAATCATGGGGCTTTGTTGTAAATAAAATTCGGGACCCAAATATATGATATTCTAGGTTCTTTTCTGCATTTCTGAGTGGGTGGCTACTACCAGTAAGCGACACAAAAATGGGGTTCCACCCAGGGACATTGTTGATGGAAAGGATCATGGTAGCCAAGAAAAATGTCAATTTGGGAGTGCCTGTGTTGGCTAGGTTGTACAACATTTTGGGGTGCATTTCAAGAGGAAGTATTCCCAGAAGAATATGCAGACTATTCGAAATTTTTCATGGTTGGGTTTCAGCTCACTACGATGGGTATGAATTCCCAAATACTATTCACCATCCAGGTGACAATTTGCGACTATCCCTATGGAATATAGATGGAATTAGACTGCTGATTATTAAAGAGAATGGGATAAGCCTCAAGATAAAAAACCATTAAATATTCAACATTCAACCATTTCGAACCCTGGATGGACAGATGGTAGATGAAGTCTGAGACACACAAAAGTAGAGGGAATACTTTTAAAGTATCACAAACGGTGTGACGTACACCCAGATCAATGGGAAATTATTTTGGGAGCCCTATATTATGTCAAGGTTTTCTAAGTAGTTTTGGTTCATGCAGCAGATTCCAATGAATGTATATAAATGGGTTCGATAGGAGTATAATATCTACATAATTTTCTATTTGTAGCTTATGTTCATGACCAATGGCTCTGGTGAAGTCATTAACTTTCCCCAATTGATGTTAATGTCATCATACCAACAAAGTATGTCGAACATTGTTTGGAAGAATATATGGAAGTGATTCTGTGGAAACTCATTCAATAGACCAAGGAAGAAAGCATAGAGTCTTTAAAATGATAGAGTAGACAAGGTGCTACTAGGGAAGTGAGGCAGGAGGCAAGACAGGTGGCTAAAATAGCACAATATGGAACATATGTGGTAGGTGTGTTTCAAAGTGTGGCCAATCCTCCACCTTCTAAAGAGCGATGGTACTATAATTGACCTCATGGACCAGTTAGGGAATTCCCTAGAACGAAACTGAAATATCTCCTGCAGTTGACTGCTAATTCCATTTTCACATCCTTATGGTTTGCATGGAGGATGTTGTGACAAACACTATGTCTGGAAGCCCTATGGTAGAAACCTGGGCACACTGAACTCAACCTGCTAGAAATTTGTCGTATGCATGTGGTGGAAAGGGTGTACATTCAACACAGACATGTGTAATTGAAAGTTATAAATGTTTATGTGTGTTAGTTGGGGCGGTACAAATAACTACATCTCCTCGTGAAAGTGATGCCCATACTGGAGCATGACCCCAAGAAAATGCAGCTTGGGGATGATGATGATGATGAAGAATAAGGAGAAGGAGAATAAGAGGAATAAGGATAATGAGGAGGATGAGATGAATAATATGGAGAAGGGAATATTGTAGGTGAGGTACATGGTGGTGAGGGACCTCATGAGAGAGTTGAAAACCTGAGAATCCCACATGAGAGTGGTGATATCACAACATATGATGTGGAACTAGCCGAAAGAATCAAATTCAGTTGCAAAATTTATCTCTACTATCCTTTCTTTTTTCTTAATTTGAATCCACCAACCAAACTATTCCCTATTCAAGAACAAAACAGTCATGATAGATAGGAAGTTCCCTCCATGGGGGGATGAAAATGTACTAATGGAAGTGGAAATTAATCCCCATGAACCTGTATCTCAAACCAAGCAAGGTGGAGGACAAACCATGGATTTAGCAAGTAGAGGGCCATCCGTGGATGAACTGGTCAATAGTGAGCTAGCATGAGGAGTAAAATTTGTGACCTCAGAGACTAAATCTATTCATTATATCCCGATGGAGCCATTTCCGTTCATCAATTTAACAAGAATGGATGAATATTCCATGAAAACATCTTGTGGAGTGAGTCAGTCACTAAATACTTATAAACTTAGTTCTTTTAAGTATAAATATTTATGGACCTGCATATTTTATAGGAGAACTTGGATGATAAAGGTGAAAATCCCCTATTCATTTATTATAGTATTGGAGGCTTGACAAACTATTATGTCATAAAAACTTGTGGGAGATCCATTAGTGATTGCAACTATTCCCAAAAAACCAACCATTCCAACTGGTCCAGCCCTAGCACCTAGTGACAAGAATCTTGAATCACATGTGATTCTATTACCAGGTTTGAGATTTCGGCTAGTAGGGGTGATGCCATCAAAAAATAAAGGATGGTTGAAGATTACCTTTCCACTGAACTCTTATATATTTTTCCTATGTACCGGCCCATATATCCTAAAGTGATGAATGATTCTAACCATGAAATCTTCAAATAGAGCCTCATGACATGGAGTAAGGCATGAAAAAGCCTCAAACACTTCCTCATTCAACCATAGGCCAAATGACTGAGTTGGATGGGTTCACATCACATGGGGTTGTGCTTTATCTATATTGGAGGGTTGGATAATCACTATCTCCATAAGATAATCTGATATTATCTGGATGACAGTATGTGGGAGAGTATCCAAAACTCCAGTGCTACCCAGTTTCGGATAAAATAAGTGAATATCCAGAAGCTTCTTGAGGATGATCAGGAAGTATAATTCATTGAAGAGTATGAAAATGAACGCGTTACATTTATCACAATCCAATCAGAGTTCATGGAATGGTTGTAAGCCCAACTAGAAGATTCCCAGGAGTAGGCAGTACAAGGAAACCATCAAATGGTTGAATCCCATGTTGACCAGGAGATAATACAGGTCCGATCCAACAAGATCCACTCCACAGTTGTTGATGAAGAAAGGAAGATCTGGGAGTGGGAGACAATAATGCAGGTTACATGTCATAAAGTGGTAGTACTGAAGTAGTCCATTGAAAGGGATGATCCATAGAGGTCATGTTTTGGACAAACTTATGAAACATATTTCCCACTATGTTTATTTATCTCGTACTGTGTGCTTGACTATATTGTTTTATTGGTTTTTTTAATTAGCACTTCTCGATCTTAAATATAGAGTAACTAGAGATTAATCCCTAAGCTCATGTGGGTCATACATGATGTGAGAAATAAGGGATGAATTTTGACAACTAAACATATAATACTCAGGCACTAATTTTGTTTAATGAATTCTCAGATTATTCGAGTGGATAGAGGCCATTACTGAAGGGTAAGGTTCCCCAAACATCCAAATTCTCTTTCTGAACTTCATCTACAATACAAGGGGGGAACACTAAGGACATTAAAATCTATCTGAACCAAGTAGAATGGGATGTGTGAGTCATGATACCCAAAATTTGGAACAAAGTGATGATGGAAATCCAATATAATATGATTTTTGATTTTATTCTAAATGCAGCACCTATATCATTAGCCTGGAATGGGGACAAAAAAATAAGGGCCAAACATTGATGTTTTTCTAAAACACGGAGAATAACTGAAAATTTCATCTGATTCCTTACAGAAATTTTTTCCAGGATGGTAGGTGAAGAAAAGTGGCATGAGACCAGACCGTTAGGGGGTTCCCTCAAATGTGAAGGAGGATGACGATCAAAATAAAGGTCACACAAAGTGTTGAGATGGAGAGATGGGTTGTTAAAATATATTCCAACACTCTTGAATCTATGCCATCATGAAAAAAGAACATTGGGAAGGTGTATTGGTTTGAATTAATATTAAACCTATTTCCAGAGAGGACCTATCTTGAAAGGACCCCGGATGGCTTAGAGTTTTACGTCATGAAAAAGAGGATGATAAGCATGCAGTTTAATGTTATATGGTTAGGTAGGGGAATGAAATTTTTTATCTTCATATAATCACGGTGTTGCGTATAATTTAAGGTCATTCCACCTAGAAACTAGATACCAATTAAAAGTCGTGTTACACAGACAAGGGATTCCTTATTTATGGTCATATAATTTGGAACGTAATTAGGGGTGAAGAGTTGGGAATGTTAATAAACTTGTGGTTAGGCCCGATGCAAGATGTCGGTGTGTCCCTATATATCCAATGGGGTTAGAAATCAAGTCATACATAGTTTTTGAATTATGTATAGTTTGACATCATATAGTGATGTTGTAAGTGGTAGTTTTGTTCATTGTTATACAACTGATACATGGGAGCACCAAAAGAGAAATGTATGTCATGGTAAATAACTAGATGTGAACGAGGACAAAAGAAGTTGACAGAAAACCACACCTTTCCAAAGAGGAAATCCCAGACCAAGAAGGGAGTGTAATTTTTCATGACAATATAGATGGACCTAGAGGTAAAGTACCCAAGAATCACTATGTATCCCAAATGGATGAGAATCAAGCCACACGTAGTTTTGGAATGTCTCATGGTAGAGGACCAATGCCAATGGGGAAATGTATTCTCGAAAAAATACAATCTATGGTTGTGTAGTTACGCAGTTAAAATCCTAGATGTAAAATGTGTAGCTTAATGTCATATGATAAGGATACATGATATCCTACTTTATGGTCATATAGATCTGACCATACGGAAGTGTCATTCTTCCATTCAGGAACAAACCCTACCCAGATCCCTAAGACCACGTGAACCACGATCGGTGTGGGAAAAAAGGCATAAAAGACCTTTACAAGACATGGAAGAACATTATATGGAATGAATGTGTGGATTCAAGGATGAACGCATGATAATAGTTCATCCTCTCAATGTGCCAAGGTGTACAGAAGGATAACACTGAGGGTGTTGAAGATCTGTTTGACCTTAATGAAATATAAAGGGATGTAAATCATGAAACCATTATTTACGGAATAATGGGAATTTGTGTAATGATGGAAGATAACTATTGACCATATTTGAAATAAAAAATCCATATCATGTGATCTTGGATGGAGAGAAACAGGTGAGGGTCCCCATTAACCATACTCATGATGCCGGACCTACCTCAAATGTCGTTTGATATCTTCTGGGACTGTAGCCAAAAATAGGAAGTGAGCCATGTGAATGAGAATACATACCTACTGAGGGTCCATTCGAATGTGAGAGATTATGCATACCCAAAAATTGGTTTTTTGTTGAATGGAAATATAATGAGAACATTACCATACATAATCCAACAATCTAGGTACTAGACCACATTGTGTGTGAGTGCTTTGATAGGGTGATACAGAGGTCAAGGGGCCTAGTTATGAGAGAATGAATTGATAAGAAGAGTGGAGGAAAGGGGTAAAAGTAGGTTTATGGAGGTGGGGTGGGGCCAAAAGTCACAATGTCTAGGTGTTTCTATGTTTCCCATAAGGATGGGATCCAAGCCATACGTAGTTCTCGAGATTATGTGCAATTTAACATCATGTGGTAAGTATGCAAGTTGACGATGTCCCGAAGGGGGTGTGCATGGTATGGAATAGAAAAACCCACATGAATAAGGAAAAGTAATACCACATTCCATTCCATGTAATACCATAAGAATCTGGGCTAAGGGTGTGAACAAAAGAGATAATTTTTGGAGTCTGGGCTGCACCCGAGGACAAAATGTTCGGATGTTTCTACATATCCTATGAGGGTAGGAATCAAGACACACATAGTTATGGCGTTCTGTGTAGTTTATTATTATACAGTAAAGATGTGGAAATAAGTGAGGAATTCATAAGGGATGCACATGTTTCAGATTGTGTAAACCTAATGTCAATGGAGACTAAAGAAGTCAAAACCACACCACATGCTTCCAAAATTAATTTTAGGTCATGAGAACGAAAATGGGGAACTTCACGATGGACCTGATGGTAAAATGTATTGGTGTTCCTATTTATCCCATATATATGGGAATTGAGCCATATTTAGTTCTAGAATTTCATGCAGTTTAATGTCATATGGTAAATCTGTGAGTAAAAAATGAGATTGTTCTAGAAGGAGGGGAACATGTTGCAGATGTTGTAAAACCAACAAGAAAAGAGACTAAATAAATCTACACTACACCATATGCAGAACACAAAGAAAACTAAACCCAGAGGGGGAGATCAATGAGATTGATAGATTTTCTAGGCTCGACATGAAGACAAAATGTTTGGGAATTCCTACGTATCCTACAATGGATGCAATCAAGCCACGTGTAGTTGTTGAAATGTTGTGCTGTTTAATGTCATGTTATAAGGATACAAGGTAAAAGGAGATATCCATGAAGGGGATATGTGACAAGATAGGTGTAAGACTAATGTCAATAAAGACAAAAGAAGTCCACATCATGCCATGTGCTCTCAGGATACTTAGGCCAAGAGGCCATAAGTTATGTAGAATCTATGTTACCTAGGGCATGGCCCGAAGATAAAATTTCTGGGTGTTCCAATGCATCCCACAATTATGGGAATCAAGCTATACGTAGTTCTCTAAATTCCATGTAGTTTAATGTCATGCGATAGAGATGCATAGATTTTAGTTTAATGCTATTTAGTTCACACCCCGATTTATAATTACCACTTTCAGTTCATCATCATGTAGGATGATGATCTCACTCATGAAAAGTAATGATTGAGGAAATTGGAATTGGCGGATGGAGTAATACACTCACCATCCTTGGTGACCATAGAGTATGCACCATTGGAGTAAATCTTGTTAATGATATAGGGTCCCTCCCATTCGGGTTCCAACATTTGTGGCTTTCAGCCAGGTATCATTGGCATTATCAGGGCCTATACCGTGCCACCTTGAAGGAAATAATGGAGACACAATTTATATTTAAAATCTCTAGCTATATTATTCTGTTTCCTCTCTACATTGTGCAAGGACCAGTGCCTATTCCCATCGAGGGATTCCAGTTCCTCGAAAAGGGCTTCTACTAACTTTTCTAACATCTTTTCATTGTAGAAAAATGTGAGGAGTGATGGAATATGAAACTAGATAGGCAGGACAACCTCTATTCCATACACTAGAAAATATGGGGTCACCTGGGTTTAATTATATGTTTTCATCTCGTAAGCTGAGTGAGTTTTGGGAAATTTGTTCATCCAAATCTTCTTATTCTGAGAAACCATCTTCTTTAAGATGTTAAATATGGGTTTTTAAAACCTTGGTTTCCCATATTATTTTGTGTGATAGTGAGACGTATGATTAGAACAGATACTATAATTTGTGTAAAATTTCATCATACTAGCTACCCAAAAGTTGGTTCTGTTAATGGTAAGTCTAGAGTGAGAGAATCCAAATTATTATATGATATTGGTGATCATTAAATCAATATTATAACTTGTCTTCACTTCCTTGAGCATAATTTCCACTACACACTTGGAAAAAAGCTTTAGTGGTCATGATGATCCTAAACTAGAAATCTTTCACTGGTGTTAATGGACCCTTGACATTGATTCCCAAGACTGTAAAAGGCCAAGAGTACTTGGTGGTATAAAGTGGATTTGGAAGCTGATGCTCAAAATTTTCATATAAATGGAATGTGTGTCACATCTTAGTGAATGTGATATAGTCCTGGACCATGGTAGTCTAGAAGTAGATCAACCTTCAGATCTGATGAGAGAGTACTGTCCCTGTCTGATGAGCTCCATAGGAACCGGTATGAACTTCTTGCATAACCCGGGGAATCTCATATACTGGAATAAAATGGATGATATCACTATAAAAACCACGTATGTAGAAATTTTATCATATATGGTACCAATCTAGAGAGGGAAATGGACTACGTAATGATGGGTTCGCTCATGTTCACTTCTATTTATAGGGGATTTCCGTGTTGGAGGTACTCGATTAAAGGAGTTGTCCAATCAAGGGTCTCCTCCAGTGTTGTGGTAGGGGGGCTGGATTTCCTAATGGGGATGAACCAGTGTTAAGATGGCTTAAGTTTTGGACATCTTCATAATCTAGAGTGATGAGAATGGTGAATTTTTGATGTGACACATGGATGACCAAATCATTTAGGTCTGGCTTTATAAGATATGCGGCAAGGCTTTCCAAGGCATCGGCTCGACCGTTCTACAATTGAGGAACATGAATAAACTCAGAGTGAGAAGGGAACTTGTCCATTAGCTAGATCATACACTCTAACATAGGTAAAATTTTCTTCTTCTAGATGATGTAGTCATCATTGATCTACATGATTACTAGCTCGGAATCTCCTTTCACATGAAGGTGAGGAACATCAATTTAGTGGGCCAGTTCAAGTCTAGTGATAATGACCTGATACTCCACCTTCTTATTGGGTTATCCCTTCGACAAAAAGAATTAGTAAGGAAGGACATTGTGTGTAGGCATGGTGAAGATGATACCTAGAACCACTCTGTTAATCCTAGGATCATCGAGTATCCTGCCTATAGGGATTTGTATTATGTCTTGGAAGTGAATCTGCCAACACATGATGACATGATCCATAGATAGTATTGCCTCATCTAGGAAATCATGAACTAGAGGCTGCTTTGTAGTGGTTGGATGGGTGGAAATAAATTATGCCGGTGCCTGACCCTTGAACGCTTTCTATGAAAGACACCATCTATATCTCATGGTTCTTCAGGTACTGTCATAATTTCGGGAGTGGGAATACTAGCATGAGACAACTCTTCTCAATAGAGGAATATCTAGTTTCTATATCAAGGAGCATGCGGTTGAGATAATATAAACTACTATCTGTCCCCTCACTGTTCTTTTGGGTGAGAAGGGCACCATGGGATCATTCCATGGTGGTCACGTAAAGGAGTAGATTCTTTTTGGAGATGGGTGGCATCAGAACTAGATGTTATAGCATGTACTTCTTGATCTCCCCAAAAGAGTCCTAACACTCTTCATCCCACCAGTATTTGATATCTTTATTCATGATCCGGGAGAATGAATTGCACTTTCTATCCAGATTCAAAATGAATTGGAATATGTAGGCTAAGTGGCCTTGAAATCCTCATTTCTCCTAAATGTTTCTTAGAGGAGGCATTTGACGGATGACCTTTATCTTCTCTAGATCAATCTCAACACCTCTATATTTGACAAAAAAGCTGAGAAACATTCTAGAGGTAACCTTGATGGCACACTTCAAGGGGTTTATCTTCATATTTTAGGAGTAGAGGAAGCCAACAAATTTTACAAGACCTATAAGATAGTCTTGAATATGGTGGGATTTGACCACCAACTTAATTACATAGAATTCCAAAAATTCCCTAAGGATCTTCTGGAATATGCAGTGCACGGAATGTTGATATGTTGAACCTTCATTCTTTAGACTGAAAGGAATTACATGGTAATAGAAAGTAACTTGTGGGGATCTAACGGTGTTTGACTCTTTATCCTTGAGGTCTATTCGGATTTGATTATATACAGAATTCCCATCCATGAAGAAGATAACTTAGAATCGATCAGTTTCATCGATCAAAATTTTTTTCACAAGATAGGGAAAGTCATCCTTTAGAAAGTGATGATTGAGATCTTGGATGTCGATGCATACTTTGATCTGTCCATTATTCTTTTAGATGGGAATGATGTTGGCTAGCCATTTTTTTTACTCAACTTCCTCAACGAAGTTGGATTTAATGATCATAACAACATCAGCCTCGACTAGGACACCTTGAAAAGGGTGCAACATTTGGGGAGGCTATTTGAACCCGAAATGGTTTATCATGAGACCAAGGCAGTGGACAGCGACCTAAAAATCCAGTATTGGAATCTTGTCATAGATCTAGTTAAATACATCTCAATACTACTTCTAAAAACACAAATACATCTACTTCTATTCTACAGACATGTATGTGTTTACTATTGTTGGTTTCAGATCAGTCTCGGTGTCAAGGTTAACCGACAAAAATTCATCAATGATGGTGGAGACACCTTATTCAAATGCAAGAGGATCATCCTCCAAATCCTCTTCATACTCCATAGTGAGATGATCATCAACATGGGTAATTCTTATGAGTTTTCTGATTCTGATGAAAATATTGTACCAGCCATAGCGATAGTGGAATATTCATTAGGGGACTCTTGTAATACTCAAATAATAGCGATGAAAGCTATCGATCTGATTCGATTCGGGCATCAACCCAATGGGCCATGCTTGATATTATCATAGTAGTAGTGGCATGTCAGCTTGAGTTGGTTTAATCTAGATTGAAGAAAAAATATTGTATGGTATATTTTTGTTACCATGGTGTGAACATCCTGATACCTTATATGGTTAATGGGTTCTGAGATCACTTAATATTTATTTGCATAGGAGTACAATGTGATATTCCTACGTTCCTTGCACCAGGGAACATGATTTCCCCTTGTCTTGGAGATGACAAATCAGTGTCCCATGTCTGGGGTTGTGGCATCCAATTAGTGAATTGGGAGAATTCAGATATCATCTATGTCATTCCATGGGTCAGCCACAATGGTAGTATTCTCAACCTCATTGTCCTGAAACTCCTTTTCCTTGATCCAGTAGTAGTTGGCATTCAGGCAGCGGGCTTCACAAGAGGCAAAGGGAGGCGCCTAAAATTGGAGCATACCCACTCAACCATTAAGGGATTACTTGAGGAATTGTTGATATGTGGAAGGGATGGATTTATGCAGATGGATCTAGGTTCTACCTGTCATAACATTGTAGGTGGTGTCCTATGAGACAACTATGAACTCCGTTTTGGCATTCAGGCCACCGAATTTAGTTTTCAAGTAGATTTTAAAAATAGGCATCTGCTCTGTCCTATCCTAACCATGAATATTTTGGTCATAGGACTTCCGACCTACTTTATATAGCCTTATCATACGGAGCATCTTGGTCGGGATGAAATTGATCCCGGAACCCATGTCGACAAGACAAAAGTGAACATCCCTACCATTGAACTGACCAGGGTTGTACAGTGGGTGGATGTGCCCTAGTATTGAAGAACCTTCATTTACTCATAAGAATGAGATAGTGGAATGAAATTATACAAGTTCTGACTTCTCATAATGGAAGTAATGTACAATCGTTACATCTGTTTGAAATTGGTGGGGGATCCTTAATTCTTCTATTAGGGTTTACGCATATCTTCAGACAAGTGGAGAGCCTTGAGAATTGATAGTTTTGAAGGGATCATGGAAAGGTGTTTGAGAACATCATACATCTGTTTTTGGCAAATATCTCTACCAATAAAATGTTTTTATGTGGAAAGAGGTATGGTTGATGATGCAGGCTAGACTGGGGGATTTAGGCTAGTGACTGGGGTATCCCACTGCTGACTAGACGAATCTTGTAGGATGACTACCAGAATATTTTCTGATAATTGAGTCCTAGAATTAACTTTACATGTAAAATCATATAATAGTCATGGCTTCTCTTCCAAATTTAGTAGCACAAAATGGTGGGTGAAGTGGATGTGATAAAACTATGTGATAAGACTGTGCATGCTGAGCCCTATGCTGATTTTGTTGGCTGGTCTTAGTGGTGTGCATGGATTGGTCATAATTTTTGGAAGATTCAAGGATTTTTTTCACATATCCATGGTTTCTTCAACACTGGCATATGATAGGGACATGAAGAGGGTCTTCCTAGAATCCCTCTTCTTTGAGGACCTTGTATGGGTCCACTAGCTCGATGATGTTCATCGAGGCATACTCTTTACCATCACATGAGAAATCCTGCATTGGTGGGTGGATTAAGGCAGAAATCCCAAGACTTGAGATCATGAAATCACTAAGAGAATGGGATGGATTTGGTACCATTGGAGGACTTTTCTACCCCTTGTGTCATCAAAATCTTCTCTCCTGAGATGGGGAAAGCTGAGATGTCGATGTAGAAGTAGTAACTAGGGGTACCACAATGAATTTGGAAGGCTAGTTTTGATTCAAATGGTCAAGGATAATACCATGAGAACTTGTAAATACCTTTCATGCTATCTGATCATCATACTTTTGAGACCCGCAGTTGGAGGCCTGCTGTGATTCACCCTCGATGCTGTTATCTGGCTTTCCAAACACAAATTCCACCTTTTATGGGGTCAGACACAATCTGACTATGTTTTTATCAAACCAATCGTAGAGAAAGTCGTTGAACAAATAAAACTTGTAGAGAATGTGTCCTTTGAACTACAGATAGGGGCATTAATTTGGGCGATTAGTGAGATTTTCCTCTTCGGACCTCTTGTATTCTCACAACTATAGGATCACCTAGTCTAAGGCACTCCAGAAAAAGTCAGGGACCTAAGCTTCATTGAATGAGTAGGTATGGTTTCTCCAATATTGTATAGGTAATCTGAGAGCCTAGACCTGATGATGGACTAAATCCTAGCGAGGAGGTTGTACCTAGTATTCCCGCCTAGGCGACGATGGTTCACTATGTAGTGGTAACTTCTGATTCTAAGGCGGGTGATTCTGAGATGGAGACTGACCCAAATGTTACGTTCCTTAGAGGGGATATGGAAATGGATCTACTGGTAATAATACTTGCTGTATAGGGTCCCTTATTTGAGCAACATCAGTGGTCTCGACCTTAAAGACTCTTTTTATGGGAGGTATGGAGGAAACTGTCATCCCTACTTGTCTTGTTTCAAGGATTCCTCTATACATTTAGTGATTTCAGATAAATCAACCTAGAATATCTGAGTGATTAGAGAAGGAACTACTTTATTTTTCTAATTCTCTATGCACAACGTTAACAGTTGTTCATGAGTCATTGGCATATCGAGTGAATATGTGAGGCCCTTACACCTGCTGGCAAAGTCTGGGACTTGATCATATTTCTTTTTTATACACTTCAAGATGTTGTAAATAATATTCTATTGAGTGGTGGAATTAAACTGATAAAAAACTACCTAATAATATCGTCCCAACCAGCTATGGACCCAATGGGTAGCTAGGTGTATCATATAAATGCAGGACCTTCCATTTCCTATAAGAAACACCGAAGCATAGAAGCTTCCTAATGCGCTGGAGTTCCTATCATGGGATTGAGCCTTGAATAAAAGTGGTCCAGATGATGCAACGAATCTCCCATCCCATTAAAAGGGGAGAATATAGGATTCTCGAAGCCCAAGGTGCTGTAATATCATCCACCCTTGATACATATCGCTTGAAATTAGGCTAAATCACAACATGTTGGATTTCAAGATCATCTACCTGAGTGATGAAAGTATCCATTGGATCATCCTAATGAGGGATCCTATCTTGGTGAGGATTTATAACTATCAGATCGTTGTTTGGTTCTTCAACATGGTAAGCTGGATAAGTGGCTCATTGAGCGGATCGTGGAATGACCCAACGGACTGCAGAAGGAAATTATGGAGTGGATTATATGTCTTACAGAGTGTCCTATGGTACTTGAGTTATGGATAAGTGATCCTGAGGAGCAGCTGGGTCCTGAGGAAGTTATTCATACAGCTCAGGTGGATTCAGGGATGCAAAATATGGTCTTTTTATATAAACACATGCCTCTACTGATTCGGGATATGTAGGGTTATCGAGATCAACGAGAGGAAACTCACCAGGTAGAATCTATTATTTCCCCATAGACCTCAGTAGAGGGTTGATGGAATCATACCAAGGATCACTATAATCTTGAAATAATTTTGTGGTGTGTTCAGCAAGGATCTCATTGATGATCCATCTATGTTCCATGATCTGTTGACATAGCACAACTTGTTTAGAATCGACTTCTGTCATTTTAACTGAATCAGACAGGTCAGAGGCTTTGACTATCCCAAACATGTTCTTTTCCCTAGTTAGGATCTCAACCCAATGGCAATGAATCATTGGGTTCTTTGAGGCTAACTATCTGCCTTTGATGGTGAGTATGGACACTTGTATGGTCTATCCTATGTATTGTTTCCCCAATGGTATATTCATATTCTCCAACCCAAATTCTAATTCATCATTCAATGTATATTTTAGGAAAGAATGTGTTTAATATTATGATGCCCGATGTAATATGCCTCATATCACTAGGTGAAATAGGTTGGCGTAGGATATGATTGAAATATAGGGAAGCATACTGCCCCCAGCTGCCGATCTGGAAATGTAGGGATTCCACCTTAACAACTCTATGAACCATTTTAATTATTTGTACACATCACTGCTAGAGATTCTAATGATAACCAGGTGAGGCAAGGTGCTAAGATACAAAGAGTGTGGCCATATCGACTAGGGGACACTACTGGCCAATGTCATCAAAGTGTTCCTAGATCTTGCAGTAAGATAACCGTCGATTAAGGAGATGGAAATGCATCATCCCATTGGTTCGGTAGCAGCACACAACCTCATCCTTGGTGAGGGAATCTGGAATATTGAATCTTGCAGTTGCAATTGGCCATAATATAATGGGGAAATAGTTTTCTGCAATATCATCCCATAGAATTCTCAACGTAGACTCGGGATCCATCCCTTGGTTTCCCCATTATTTTACTGGGGGTTGTTGAGGTACGGGTAACGACGCTAACATGGACTAATGCAGTCACTGACTAGTTGGTGGTGAGTATGATGTACACACTAAAAAATCATTTCATCTTGAGAAATCTCCCCTGGTATATATTTATTGCATCACCACATCTCTAAAGGATGTGGTACAAACCACTACTTTCAATGCAGGGGTGGTGGTCATTGGTAGTGGATCAGGCTAGTTCCTTCCATCGACTAGTCCCCAAAACAATTCTTTGTGATCTCTTGTCAAAATAGAGAATGACCCTAGTTATTATAGAGAGGATTTCACATCAAGATGCTTTAAAGGAACCTAATATTCTTCCTCATGTATGTATCTTGAGTGGGATTCAGGGATCCAATGCGTATCAATTTTCATGAAGAAAATGATGATACATTGTGTTCTTGTCACAGTCCCTAACAAAGTGGATCGAGGTGAGGGATATATCACCAAGTCACACTCCACTTCAGAGTCTAAAAATCGGAAAATTTTTATTACGATCGGGCACTTCTTAGTATCCTTATTTTTGAGATGAAGATTCACCCTCTTACCCCAGTGTGGTTCTTCAAGGAAGGGTGGATCTTTGACATGGGTAGGACCTCTATACAGGATGGTGTTGGAGTGTGGGGGGGACATCTTCTTGGATGATATGGGGTGTGGGGAGCACCTGGGAAAATTTAAAATGGAACATAGGGAGTACCTCCATGCTGATGGGTGATAGGGAGAGGAGGACATTTGCTCTGGTTAATGTCTCCATGGGGAGGTCCCCACTTGATCTGGTGATGATGCAAGGAGGACCATCACATTTATAACCTGAAATATATGTAAAACCTTCAAATGTGGGATCATGGGCACATGAATACCATTCTGCCTAGCGTTAGCAAGATAGGGAGGACCTCCACTTTGAATGGTAATGGAATCATGGGGAGGACATCCATGATAAATTATTGAGCGGGGGGGGGGGGACCACCACTCTTACTAATGATGGTATGGGAAGGTCCTCCTTACAAAATATCATCATCGTGGGTCTTCCCGAGATAAATTCCTCTTATTTTGGTGACTAGGAATGTCAACCCAGCCTACCTGTTGGGTGGCAGAGGCCTCAATCTCGATTAGATTAATATTTTCCTCTATTATATAGTAATAGGGAGGTGATAGAACACATCAGTGGTGGATTGGGCCATTGACACCATGAAAGACGATTCCCCTAGTGGGAATCCTACGAATATTGCGCCCGACATTGGCACTGGGTTAGTTGAGCTATGGCTAGCTCTGCAGTGGTATGGAAAACCTACTTCTCAGTCTAAGGGATTGATTTGAGGTGATGATGTGGCCTATTGGGAGCCCTACTTGGTAGCTCCCTAGCCAAAATCACAGTTGGGAGGACTCAGAAACTCCTTACATCATCAGTTTAAGAGAGTGAGCAATAAGATTATTCCAATGAGATTCTCCTAAAATGATTGATGATTGGAGTGGGGAGAAATAGCTTCGTACAGGACCCTTGGGGGAAATAGTGATGGAGGTGCATTGAGGAATCCATATCATGACGGGCCATATCCCTTGTCGGGATGGCCACTCGAATTTGTATCTTCAGAAAAGAATTTCCATTACCCTCCTTTAGACAATTTTGGAAGGTGAGATGTGGCATGGGATCCTTGTAGTTGTGGTAGTGGATGATGTTTTGTAAAATGTTGAGCCGTATGGTATTTTTCATATTTTTATTTCCCCTTCACCTACGTCTGTAGGTGGGATGTTATTGGTTTCCTACAACTGTATCTTGGGTCCTACAAAGAACGATGATTAATCCATTAGTACAAATAGTAGGAAATCTATTCCTGGGGCCCCAACGTCATTCAGGCTTCCATGTATGGATAGAAAGATCCATGGTGAAAGCATCATAGACCAGGATACCCAATACTTAACTGCCCCAAATCGTGCAGAGTTTCACGGTAGGCCCACAATTTTATTTAAGGGACTTGGTGCCAAATAGCAAGATATGGTGATATTCATATCTACTGATGTCTCAAACACTACTAATCCTCATATTAAGAAGAATAAATTCACATCTAGTTCACCATTACTGTTTATAATGTTTTTCTATTGGGACATGTCTCATCATGCTGTATGCGTGGGATGCTACAGCTGAACGGGTCACGTTGTTGCCTCACATTCTTTCTTTATAATGTCAGTTGTAATCCTTCGCCCCTTGATGGACATTTTCTATTTGATCAAAATGGGATGATGGGATGTTGGTCTCCCCTTTTTTGGATTCCTTCTCAAAATTTGTCACTAACCCAGGTCACCCTTAATGATTAAGATGTTTTTCATGAAACTCTTCCTCGTTTCATATCTTTTTGGATATCAGTTAATTATGACGCTTCTATTAGGACATTACAAATGGGTGAAATCTGGGAAGTGACCTTTGGTCATGAGAGTAGTCATGTAGGGCATCGATGGAATGTCTGAATGATAAAACACAAGTACACCTAGATTTTTTCAATATAAGAGGGATTCTCAAGGATGTGGAAACCCAAGTCATCCCACGTCGAATTTGGGTAATTGAATTCCAGAGGCATGTATCTGAGGTTTTACTCAGCTTTCCATGTTTAACACGGGGTATGATACATGTTTAACATCTAGTGGAGATTGATCATACTGATCTTATCACTGGTGGAAGTGGATCAGATAGGTATGTCCCTATAAGTGAGCCCCTAGAATGTTTACTAGATGGATGCGTCGAAATGCCCAATAAGGATGGACCTAGGATGGTGTCTCCCACAAAGGGGAAGTTTCCATGCTGTGAAGGCTCATTTGGAAACCACAAAGGGTGATTAGAATATAGTGGGTCTTAACAAATGGATCACCAAGGATTACCCTAGGTTTGAATTGAACCTCATATCAACTTCCAATGTACCCTCTTTAGAAGATAGGGATCAAAACCCACATTGTTTGAAAGGGTAAGGCATAGAATCGGGGTGTACACAAGGGCCAACAACACGGAAGCATGTTGGGGTTACACGTGGTTAGTATCCTAGGTCCTGCAAAGAGAAATAAGATGAATGGGGATTCTACATTGTTAGCTAGCTCTATAGATGGAATGATTTCACTGGGATGTGGCGGTCTGGGTATAATCAGGATGGATATGGATGGCGTGTCGAAGGGTTGAATGAATGGGGATTGAACTAAGAACCTATGTGAAGGGGAAGATATTGATATTGAACCTCAACGAGGTTTCCTACATATCCTAGTTGTAATTAATCAGTGTGCACGTAGTTATATAATTGGAGTGATGAGTCACATGAGGTGGTATCTCTTGAGAATGGACATGTGTATGGGGACCCAAATGAAATGGAGCCAACTTGTTAAGGCATGATATTCCCGAGATAAAAATGCTTGAGGGAGATAATTTTATGAGGAGTGGGTGATGAGTTTGAACCTTATGGAGGATTCATATGTACAGTTCTAAAAAATGGAAAAGATTGAAGTCCACATAGTTCAGGAATTGGGCATTGAATTGGGGTTTACACAATGGAAAACGACCCAAATACATTATTGGGGATTATACATGGTTAGCAGCCCATCACAATAGGGACACTATTGTTTGGAGGAGTATGGTTTGAGTGTGAGGTTTACGCATGCTTAGCTACCCATGTGGATCAGAAAAACTCAAGGAGGAGGATCATGGAGATGCATCCCAAAAAGGGATGATGTCACATCGTGAGGGTAAATCCCTATGAGGGAGTACCAAAGTATAAATTTTTTAGGTATTTTTTCTTCAAATAGGCTTCCTTTGTACCCAAAATTTATCAAAACCCACATTTTACGTGGACCATATAGTTTAACAACTTTTGGGATGAAGAGTGAACTGACGTGAAATGGCAGTAATAGATGGATTGTGAGGAGTGAGCGGCTTGAACCTCTAAGATTATACCTATGTACAATGATTAGAGGGAAGAGATCAATGTCCTTGCAACTTAGTTTAAAAGAGGGGATTGGGCTTACACATAGTTAGTGGCCCAAATTGTACATCATAGTTGATTCTTACTTTAAGCCCACGTGAGTCATGCTATGTGTGAGAAAGAACTGGTAGAAATAGACATGATGATCATGTATAAAAAGGTGAATATGTGGGGAGTAGATCGGGGCTTACGCATGGTTAGAGGCCCAGGGAGTGGATGATTGGGAAACTGCGGTAGTGTGTCTAGATGTAAGAGGAGGACTTTTACATCATATAGGGGGAACCATACCAACGTATATTGGGGCTTACACAAATTCTTCCCAAGGTGCACATGGTGGAAAAGCCTAGAGGGAAATATAAAATGGGAGGGCACCAGTACCCATCACCTTTTTAATCCTCTCAAACCCTCCAAACATGAAACAATCATAGTTTAGCATCATGTGTAGAGGAAGTGGGGTTGCTTGGAAGATCAACGACCTAAAACACAGACAATGAGGACTCTCTTCTCACCCTTAGGACTTACAAAACTTGTACATACCTGCACATGGGGAAGGGAAGGCACAAGAAACACTCGATATTAACGTGGTTGTGGATTGAACCATTGAGGGATCCACATTATAATAGCTACGTGAAGAATAAATATCTATCATCATACCTATGAAAAAAAGCATTAGTTGGGGAATCACAACATGGAACACTACTTGAGGGACTAGGAAATCACTGAGCACAAGCCTAGAGGGCCGCACAGAAGAAGTGCGTACAAGACAAGCGTGTTGCATGCAAGAGGGGATCACACATGGTTTATTAGAGTAAGGACAACACATGGAGTGCATTTGAATGGGTTCACGCAAGGTTTAAGGCTTTCACTCAAGATAAGGGGATTCATGAAAAATGGATGGTTTGGATGTAATATGATAGGATGCATGCTATATGGAAGCATGCATGCAAGATTGACATGGTAAAAGGGAATGATTTCATGCAAGGAGGATATTTTGTGTGAAATTTACTAAAATTAAATGGAAATTAGTGATGTTCAAGCCCTATAGGACCCAATTAAAAGAGGACCCATGGGGGATCTATCTCACAATATCATGTCCCTTAAGGTCATATCTTTTGAACAGCTGTGGAAGAGGTCATCTTACGTGCATGGGAGCAATGGTTCGTATTCTAGACTCATCATACGATGTGAGGGGGTACGCTTCTACATATTGGACAAAACATTAGTGGTGGCACGTAATGTGGTCTTCACAGAAGTGGCATTTAATGACACGTCAGGACTGCAAGATCATGCACGAGGTCCATTTTCTTACACGCCAGATTGATTTTTTACCAACTATGACATGGCCATTTTTCGGAAGGTCGACGTGGAAGAATCCAATTGACGTCGTATTGGGCGCACAAGTTCTTGCACTTGGATTTCAGCCCTGTAAGTAGACTTTAATTTTTTCACACACCACCCTTGGGAGTCTTAGGATCATCTTTTGAATCGAAATATGCTCTTGGTTTTCTTAAATATGTTGTTTCATGACCTCAAATGGAATTAGTTTCCAACAAGAAGGTAAATGGGAAGAGGTTCAAGAAGAATATATGGGTTATACGGGTTTTAGGTTGGTGGAAGTAAACTCTTTCTATAAGTGTGGGGAGTGGAATTTTCAAAAATTCCTTTTACATACTGTGAAATGAGTGTATTTTACAAGAAAATTGATCCAAAAGTGGGAAATATTTGGTATTGGGGGAGTTTTAGTCTATAAAACCTCTCATAAACTCATTTTGGAGTCAATGTTGAGAGATTTTTTTTTCTCTTTAGTTTTGACTTTTAATGATATTTAATTTTACCATGGAAACTTATTTTAACCTCGATAATTTATTTTTATAAAACAAAAATAAAATTTCCATATTTGATAATTTAGATAGTATAATTCAAAATATGAATAAAATTCATAATATTAATTTTATAGTATCTTTAAATTTTTTTATTTAAATAATTATTTTATGATTATTAAAAATAGTTTTTAGAAAAAATATATCTTATGTTTTAAAATTTCTAGTATATGTCTTTTCATTTAAAATAATATTTTCAAATGTGTAATTTTTCATGAAATGATATATATGTTTTTTCAAGAATAATAATTCATAAATTTTATGTTATGATTATATATAAATGATGTCATAAATGTCACAATACATGTAAAAAATGGTATTTTGGATTATTTAACTAAAACTCTTATTATTTGGAAAAATCCAAAAAATATTATCATAAGATTATATTATTATGAGAAATGAAAAAAAATTAGTTTTTTCAAATTCAAATCCTAAAATTCAAGAATTTACCCTTTTTATAGAAATATAAAATATAATGAAAATTTGTTTATATTATAAAATAAATTTTTAAATATTAAATATTATTATTCTTATTTCCTATAAATTTAAAATTTTATTAGTGTTAATATATTATTCCTGTAAAAATATATCTTATCATCATTAAACCATAATATATATAGTTTCTTAAAATAAAAATTCATAGAACCAAAGTGGGAACTGTTGGAAAAAAACATTTTTAAGCATAAAATGATCTTATTGGTTATTTAGCTGCACAAATTGAATTTTGTCAATGAATTTTATTAAAAATGAAAATTTATTTTTATTTCTATAAATATTTTAAAATTTTGTTAATTCAATTTATAAATTTAAATTCAATAGAAACATTTTAATGTGAACATTTAATACTTATAATATGATCTTAAATAAATGTACCACTATTTGTTTTAGTTTAGTGTTTCTTGTAAAGTAAGATACTAAACACAGTATTTATTTAAATGAATGCTAAAGTATTAGGTTCTTATGTATAGGGTCTTTGGAGAAAACCTATGATGGACTACTGATCCCACACACTAGGGATTTATACGTAGATATAGCTCATATGTAATGGTATTTGTCAATATATATTGTACAAATCTATGTAGTTTAAGGATTTTCTTGATAGAAAATCATGTCCTGTAGTTTAAGGTCATGTAACTAAGACTATTTCCATGCTGTTCTATGTCATTCAAAATAGACTATATTCTATGCAGTATAAATTTATGTAGCAAGGACTATATAAACCCATCATGGATCTATGAAAATTATTTCTTTAAAAACCTTATATTGGTAGAGGGTGTAATGTTCTCTTTGTAAAGAACATGTTGGAATATGATCAACACTGATTGGGTGGGTAAATTAATGTTGAGGAGTTTTTAACTGATCAATACTTTTTATCCTTATACCTCGTAGACCTGTTAGGATCTTATTTCTCTTGTTATCTCTTCATTTTATTATGAAAATATATAAAATCATTTAAATGATAACACATGATATTTTCAAAAGGTTCACTATTTATTAAGAGTATTTATTACTTATTTTTTATGGTGATGACCAGTATAAATATTTTCCACCATAATAAAATAAAAAATACAATGGTTTGGGATGTAAACTATCCAACACCCAAGTGTGGTTCCCTACACTTTTATAGGGGATTGAAAAAACATAATTTCCAATACTAGTGATATCCTGGTCCAATAGAAGTGACTTCCTGGATCATTATGTTACCTATGAAAATAGTCTTCAAATTTTTCATGTTCTTTGAAACATCAAGAATGAATTCTTCCAAAAGTGACTTCTATTGAATATTTCAATGTTAATTTTATCTTCTTCATTTTCTATTACTTAAATAATATCTTGAAAGAAACTTTTCTTATTCTCTTCTAGGCAACTTAGTGTAAAAAAACTTCTACATATTCACAACAGAGAACTAGAATTCCACTTTTTTTAAGGAGGTTTAAGACTTCTTATTCTCCTTTCTCTTTTCTCATTCAATAAATAGAAGAGTTCTACAAAACATTTCTTCAATTTATTTCAAAACATTGTTTGTATGGAACATTTTCATCATGAATTTATCCATCTGATATTTTTTTTCCAATGCATTCTTATCTTCTTCATATAGTACCTAACTGATTCATCTCGTACCTTCTTTTTCTGGAACCAATTTATCTAGAACTATTCTATTAGATACCTCTCTGTACCTTACATATTCATATGATACTTTAACCCAAAAGCGAATGACTATAAAGCTTCATAGTTATAAGCTCAATTAAGAAACAAAATATTCCAAAAAAACATAACTATAAAAATTCAAGACAATATCCACTTCATAGTTCATCCTCTCCCATTTATATATGAATCACATATCTAAAAACATAGAGACTAGAATGATCTTCAAATTGAAATATCTCACTTGAATTTTGAATGTCCTAATCAAAAAATTATTTGGTTTATTTCATTCAAAACACTACACAAATAAGGATTAATAATATTTATATAAACTTCATTATATCTTAGCCTAAATGATCTCTTAAAACCATCCCTAGAACAATGCAATAATCATGATTTTCCCTTCATAATTATTGATTCATTGAGCATACTTCTTATCATAATAAAAAGGAATGAATTTAAAAATAATTATAAAGAACTCCAAACCATTTTCTGGTACTTCTTCATAGTGACATCCCTATCCAGTAATCATTCTACATTATCTATGTCTAGTTGACATCATATTTTTCTATCTAGTACTCCTTATAAATTTCCTCTATATATATCACTTTGAGTTAGTCTATTTGATGGAACAGTTCAATGAAGTTTATCAAGAACCATTATTTAATGACCTATCTTGGAGGAATCTACATGATGAATCAATAATAAAAAATTTATATTGTGATTATTAAAACATCTTTTTTCCTGTAGCAATTTGAAAGAAAATTCTCTAATTGATGATATTCACATGTTGAAATTTTATATTAATCTTTTTGGAAGCCCTTGAATTGATCTTGTAGAAGCCTTTATCTGATAATGTTATTATATTTCTCCATCCAATAAAACATTTACTAATTATCATGGAATATGGGAAATTTTTGTAATAATGATGTTTAGCTGTTTGAATAACAATAAAGAAACAGTTTATTTAAATTATCTAAAGGACTCAATCCAATAGAGTTGAACTTTTTTATATTGAAAATTATTCATCTATATAGATCACACTTCAACAACAATATTATATCAAGAATCATAATGACCAATAATATGATATTAAGTCTTCATAATAACACCACACATTTCATTGATTGACTTACCACCATTTCTCATTTTCTTTTCTTCTTACAATATTCTTTCTTGAATCATAGAGACAGAAAATTTGATGTTTATTCAATAAAAAACTTTTCTCCAAGAAATGAGTTGTATTATTTATCTATAGACGTTAGTCTAGATTTCATATGAACAATATCATACCAACACTTTGATCCACCTTTGTTTTGACTACTTCAATCAGTTGGACTCATACTTATATTTCAAAAACGGTTCATCAACTTCATCAAGGATAATACCCTCATAAAGATTTTCTGTGTACCAACATAGGAATAAATCTAGTATTAAAACTTCTTTATAAAATGTTTTTCAATGTTTATAGCCCATCCACTTCCTCAGGTTCTTCTTCTGAGATTATGCTTTGCCTTAAATTACTTCTATTGAAAGTACAGAAAAATTAAGGGAATAAGGTGCATCTTCTATACATTTTAATGTGAACAACAAGGTTGATATGTTCTTCTAAACTATGTTTCTCCATTTCCTCCATTCATCATATTTTCAAATTCAATCATTAATTCTAATTTTTCTATTGGTAGAAAAAATGTTATCACTCTTTTCTATTTTTGTATAAACTTTCAATTTTCAAGATCTTTTAAGAACCCTATATAAATTGGTGAAGCTATTATCCTTTTCAATAACTCTAATTGTGTTCGAATAATATTTTATAAACCTCTATGAGTGTGTCCATCCATGTTTCACCTCACACACTACAATTATTTAACACAAGGGTTGTCTTTTTTTACAACCTCTCATGAAATTCATCTTCCTAATGTGGAATCTTTTATTTTCAATTTGTGCAATCCCTTTCATATCCATCTTCCATTTACCTTTGCCTATTCAAATCATTAATATATATTAATATAATATCATTGGGTAAATTGGATGAAATTTTAGTATTTCCACATGGATTCTTTTGAGTTTTTTTCTTCTCATCAATTACTTCATATAATGAACTATTTTTATTTGAAACATTATTCTAATTAATTAATATGGTTTATTTTTATTTATTAACCAAATTTATTGGTCTTATTTTACTATATATCATTGATACATGTCAAGATGAGTATACTTAAATATCTTGATCACCATTATTTGATACATAAAATATATTTTTATTAATTCTAAATTATTTAGAAGTATATGTATTTTTCTAAATCTATTGATGTAGCCTATTTAACTATCGGTTTTTCCTCTATAACATGGTATGCCTTTTTTATTTTATATTTAAAGTTTTATACCAATAATCTAATACAAAATTCCCAAACATATTGATGCACCAACACTGGCCCAAAAATCTTGATCTTCTTATATATGTTTCATTTATTTAAAAATTTCTAACAAAATGGGCATGTTGTTATTAGGATTTAATCATGACTAGTGGGGATCTTCCTGGGGAACTATATTCCATACTATGAATCCTCTAAACCCTAGACATGGTGGTATTATCCTTACCACTATTCCTCATCCATAATTGGGTATATGTTATTTGTAATACTTCATTATTCAAGAACAAAATCTTTATTACACATTTTAGAAATGTATGTATAATACCTATTTATTTATATCTTAATTATCTATATCATTAATTGGATTAATGATCTTTATGTTTCATGTTAGATTCAATAAATAATCTGAATACTCTATTGATCATTATGTTGAAAAACCAACATTCTCATTATTTTGTGAAAAATCAATATGTGTCATTTCAAAATTAAAAAACATCCAATTATAGACACCTCTTATTGAGGGTATTCATCTAATATTCAATTAGAATCACATTATTTTTAAATCAATTTTTAATTAAATAAAATTATTGATCTTGAAAATTATTTTTTTTGAATCAAGGTTTCATGTTCCTTGATTATCTTTAATTTTACCTTAAAATTTAGGTTATTTTTTATGTTTCCTTCAACTGTATGGATCTTCTCTTTAGGAGTCTTCTTGACTCTATCTTTCTTTTAAATTTATTTAATTTATTTTTTTACAAATTTTGAGAATATTATTTCATGTTCCATATTTATTCTCACAAAATAATCCCACTATCATATGGAGATTTATACATTCTGGAACATTATTCTACAAAACCTTATCTATATTATTTTTGTCACCTTCCAGCTAGGTGATCTCTTTATGAAGGTTTTCAAATATTCTTCAAAAAACGATCTTGTTCCCCTATTAATTAAATGTATAATATTATTTATCTACTAATTGATATATATTGAGAAGTTATAAATTGATCATCATCACAAATTATACTCTATTCTTCTTCTTCTTCTTCTTAAGACCAGTTTTTGAGAGAGTTTTCACATACATTATGATCACTTATCATTAATACTCTCATGGTAAAAATATTTTCTTTATCCAAAATGGTAATTTGAACCACATGATCTTCAATTTCATATCTAAATATATATTATGTATTATCATTGCCTAAAGATACCGATCATTATTTCTCTTGACATAAGAGGGAAATAATCTATATTGTTATTTTCTCTCTATTTATCCTTGTCATCATGGTCTTATTAGGAATATAACGTTGATTTTATACACACAGTTATTCATTAAAACTAATATTCATTATAAATACATGATTTCAACTCAAATCTTAAAAATATAATAACATCAAGGTATAGAATCTAATAGAAGTGATCCCACTTTTGATACCAATTGTAAGGACTACTTTGTGAAATGCTCAATACTAAAAGGGGTGAATCAGTTTTGGGGAACTTATTAACCAATAATTAATTTTTATCCCTTTATTTCATAATCTTGACTGAACCTTGATTTTATTCTTATCTCCTAGTTTTTTTGTATGAAAGTGTATGAAATCTTGTAAATGGTAGCACATAATTGTTTAACAAGGTTCACTACTAAGTACTATTTGATAGTCCTTATTGTGTATGGTAGTTATTGATATGAATATTATCCACTATAAAGAGATACCAAATATTGTGTATTAGTTAGGAAAAGATGAGATTACCAAGTATGATCGCCTTCACTATAGGAGGGGGATTAAAAATAAGCCTAATTCCATGGACCAGTGATATCTTTTTCCACATACAACACCTTTCTGTATCTTTATACTAAATGTTTAGATTGTCTTCTAGTTTTTCAAGAACTTAAAACATCATGAAAATACTCCACCCATTGAAACTTTTTGTTGTACAAATCATTAAAACTTTACTTTTTTTACACATATTTTACATACATATCATTGTTCGAGTAACACTTCTTCTCTAAAATGAATAATAGTTCACACAACCTTGCATATATTCACAGTAACATACTCGAATTCCACTTTTCATTCATATGTGTAATAATTTTTCTTCTATTTCTCTTAAAATATTATATTTCCTACAAGATTTATTCACAACTACTTCTTCAGTTTTATTTGGAAACTGTTCATCTAGAAACATATTTTACCAGTACCTATTAGTCATGAATTTCTCAGTCTAATACTGGTCCCGCATATCCCTTCTTCTTTTTTTTATTTGGCGCCTTACTACTTTGTCTAATACCTTCTTTTTCTTTCATATAGTCTTCCAAGACACTTCTATATAATACCTCACAATATGGTACGTCTTCCTCTAATAATTCAACCCAAAATTAAATGACTCTTATAATTCTTGTTTGATACCTCACATAGGTAACAACATCTTCAATAAAAAAGATCTTTATATTAATTGATCCAACAAACACATCACATCATGTATTATATTAATTATATAAGAATAATTTCTTCAAAAATATATGGAGTAGCATATAATTAAATTTTGAAGTTCTGATGTGGGCTTTGAATATACTGCTCAAATATTTATTTAGTTGACCACATTAAAAGTTCCAAAAAAATATAATTCAATAATCATTAATGTAATTTCATTATATATCAGCAAAAAAATATCCTTAGACCTTCCTCATATATTAGATAGAATCATTATTTTTTATTCATGGTTATTAAGTCATTTAGTTTCCATCTTAGTATATTCATAATGAATGTCTTTAAAAAAACGTTGTAAATATCTTCAAATCTTCATTCAGTGATTATTCATCGGTATTTATCAATCAAGTAATATTAACTAACCGCATATTTCTGGTAGACTTTATATTTGTTTGTCTTGTACTCCTTTTAAGTTTCCTTTATTAATATATCTTAGATTTAATCTATATGATGGCACTACCCAATGAAATTTTGGTGAAACCTGACCTCACTTGTATTACGATGTCTAAAAGATCTACTCAGAAACCTAGTTCTAATGCTTCTTCAAAATTATTTTTCCAACAATGTTTTCATAACAGATTCCCTATTTTATGCTCTTTAAATGTTTCCTTTATCTGATGACTTTATTAATAACCCTATGTTTGATAATTTATAATCCTCGGTCTTATGAACATAATATATATCAATTTTCTATATAACATTGATTTTTAATCTTTTACCTTGATAAATTTTAGTAATAATGATTTCTGGAACATTAAATAATAGAAAATAATGTATTGATTTCCTTTCTCTAACAAACTTAGTCCGATAGAATCGTACTTATTTATTCAGTGTAGTTTCCTTCTATCCAAAACTGTAATGCCTCGACCCCAATTACCCAGAGTCGGTACATTATTACATAACATTGGCATGATACAAGGAATCATTTCCTAAAATTCTAATCAGTTTAATAGCCTCTAACGTACTAAATACACTCATAAGTTTTACATTACAACATGAAATAAAATCACCAACAACATGTTGTCACCTTATTAAAAAAATTTATACCCTTAGCCTATCCTTGTAGGTCAACCATAAAATACATCTTCACATCCTGGGAAAAATAAAACATATAAAGGGGTGAGCTCAGAATCTCAGTAAGGATAAAAATATAGCTGAAACATTCATAAATAACCATAAACATTTATTGCAATGTATAAGACTAAATGAAATACTTTTTAAACTTCAACATAATATATAAAAGATAAAATCAAATAATTAATTTTACTTATTACCATGGATATTCTACTAGTAGAATAATCTCACGAAATATCAATAGCTAATTCCATAAGGATGGAATGCATAATGCCAGACTTCATAACCATGTAGTCAAGGCCTTGTGCCAAGACTACAAATAAGATTTTTTCAAGGCCTTGTGCCAAGAAACTATTTTGTCTCATTAGACCTACCGATGCATCAAAGAGATATAGTGGGCTCCACTTGTCACTTACTAAGCCAAATGAATTCCTCATATGAAAAGGTTTAAACATAACATAAAAATTCGTATTAAAATTAGCATACTAAATGTCAATACCTTATATATAAACCATTAATGGTATAAAAAACACATCCACAGTCGAACATAAAAAAAAACCATCAATACAATATGGAATATTTGTATCGTAATAAATCAACCTTGATCATGAATAATATTCTATAAATGATTTTGACATAGTTGAAAATGATCAGTAAAAATCATTGAGAGAAATATCCTTTTTTATTAAAACATTTAAAAGTATAACTATTTATCAAGAAGCTGTTTAAAATAGATTTTTTAATCAATGTGTCCCATACCACTTTGAAACAATTAAAAAGAATATCAATTTTAAAATAATAATGTTCATAAATATAAAACTGTAAAACCATTTTCAAAACAAAGACATTAATGAGAATGATTTAGAAGAATAAAATTTTAAAAAATTTGAAATGATATTTTAGTTAGAGTTCCTAGCCAAATGAAAGATGGTTGAATAAAAAAAATTAGGTAATACAAACTTTATAATATCATGAGTATAAAAGGATTCATGATATACTTTGTCAAAGAACAGTATAAACACCGAATAAATATTAATTGGCGCATAATAACAAAGAAGTATCAACAGAATGTATGTTGAGATGAATTATTTTATAAATATCGTATCCTTAGGATAAGGATAAATCAATGACATAATTAATTGTGAAATATATAAATACACAAAATATTATTGGATATTCAGTGGAAATCAATTAGAGGACATTCACACATATTCTTGTAAAAGCAATACTAATGACTTGGATGTTTAACTCAATGAATATAAATTGAGTTAAAATTACTCTTATCATGTTTATATCGATGGCCTGAGAATTTATAAATAGAGTTATTATGTTTATCCAATGTATATCAAAACAAAGTGGTGTGAAAATTACTACATAGGTAAATAAATAGTGATTTCACACATAATCTTCGAGTAATGTAATCAATGAAGTTTGCTTAAAACTGAATGAGTGGAAATTGAAATTTGAAATTCCCGTACTGATTTGGTAATTTATGAAACATAAAATAAATTAATGAAGGATCATACCATGATTATGTAAATACCCATTAATTAATTTATATTACTTAAACAATACAATCATGGGAAGTACATACACCACACAAAATGTTGTAGTGGAAAATATAACATGAATCTCACGGGAATAAAAGTGAAATGAAAACCCCTTACCATGTTGTAATCAATCGAGTCATATGACCAAAAGTTAATAACCACCAAATTAATCACATAATACCATGAATATAAAGAGAATCATGATAATATTAATAAAAAGTCAGTACACAATACACCACATGCAATAAAAAAGTGGCGAACAATGGAAATCTAACGGAATTAAATGTGAGATATGAAACCCATTTCCTGCTACTTTTCCTTGGTATAGGGAGTTTAACCTCTGGTATAACAATGAAATAAATTTTATTAAATTATTAAAGTACCATATAAATAAATATGATATCATATATGATCTTCTAATATTGCTTCGTTAATGATATCTCAGTAGTATCGTCGTTTTGGGTGTTAAATGATTCTGTTTCAATTATATGATTTGTTATGTATGTAATTTTTTGTGAATATGATGTATATTGTAATTATTATGAATTATATTAAGTCTTAAAAAAAATTTAATCATAAAATGAAATTTTTTCTTGAATTGATACAATGGATAATGAATCTCATCGCGTTTGGGGAGATGATAATCAGTTCGTACGCGCGAGTGACAATATCATTATTTTGATATTAAAATCATATATAATTTAATGTTATATCATATATACAGAATCATTATGATGTTATATTTATTATTTAAATAATTTACACTCATAATTATATCCATCCAAATCATAAACTGTTTGAATAAAAAGCTACACCACAATGTGGAGACGGTAATCTGTACGTACTCACGTATTGTGACTTGGTCATTTATATGATGTATAAAATATTGAATAGGGTTGTACCATTTTTATAATAACATCACAGTATATATATGATACTTTAGTTATATGTTTAGGAAGGAAATGAAAAATAAAGAGGAAAAGGAAGAAGAAAAGAACACAAAAGATGTGATGAAATATTTACCTCTTCTTCGGGTTCTTCCTTTTGATTTGATTCAAAAGGACTCCATAGGTTGGATTTATGACAAATGTAAGGCCTATAAGATGAAGTGAGGATAGTTTATATGATATTTGAATAGGTTTTGGCCGATCCAAATGGCTTTTAAGGTGTGAATTTGAGATAAGGGGAAGTTCCTTTTTATAAGAGAGGTGAGGGTCACTTTAGGAAACACTTGAAATATTATATTATAATAAAACCATTTTTGGTTTCTAGTGGCTCTAAAATGATTAAATTAGAGGATAAGGTGGGTATGGGTCAAAAAATTCTCAACCAACATGCTTTAGATAGGTTTAGGTAACCATATTAACCTTATCTTTTAGATTTAACTCCTAGTTATATACTGTGACATTTACCATGTCTCCTTGTATTTTTATATTTTATGGTTAATAAACATACTATAAACATCCATGAGAACCCCAAGTGGTTCAGTTATGATAAAACTGTCATTATATAAGTATTTTGGATGAACCATAGATTTTTAGGAATTGAATATAAATTAATAATGTAATATTTGTTTTAAAAACTCTTTTATGTCAATTTTGACACTATTTGGTATTTTGTCTTTGTTAAATTTATAACAGCATTATTACTTCAAAAAAATTCTTATAATGAAGCCTAAAATGTTATATTAAACTATAAATTTAGTGTAATTCATTAAAAGTCTCAAATTATATTTATTTATATATTTATAATATCAATTATTTTATTCTTTTATTAGTAAGGTAATTACTACATCAACATTGTGTTATATATAAATTTAATTATATAATGTCTAAAAATTATAAATAAAATACCATTACGTAGTAAATATTTTTAGATTTCTAATGAAAATTTATAGTCAAATTTATTTTATGTATAACCCTATATAAAAACTGAATTAGTTATAAAACATTGATTTTAACTCTTTTAACTTTTCTTTAAATAAAATAATAATAAATGTCTTAATCTAATCGAAATGAAACAAAGAGGATCATAATTTATTACTAAGGTTGTTTTTTATCTAAATATACTTATTCAATAGAATTATAACATGTGTAAGGATAATTATGATATCATTTTTACCCTTAATTAAGATATTTACTTTTAACAATGGTAAATAAAAGACAAAAGTTACTATTCACCAAAAATTATTATCATATTATTGAACCACATTTTACATACTAATATTAACCATTTCTCTCGTATTTTTGAAATTAAACTCACAAAAGTAGTAAAATTATGTTTTATACATATTTGCAAGCATCATCAAGATTTTGGAGGTGTTCCTACCTTTGTTCTTTTGATTGTCCCGTTCTACTTGGATTCAGTTTTTCGTGATCTGTTTTGGAATATTCTTCTTTGGTTTTGGGTGAACCTGATCTTTATTGTGTTGTAGTGAAACATGTAGAGAATATGTTTTGGTGTATTTTCTTTTGTGTAGGTACAAATAAAGGCTTTGGTGAAGGAGGTCTTATTTCAAATTTTGAAAATTTTCATCTGGAGCGGTTTTTGGCTCGTATGTGACTCTACTGGCTGGTTCGTGGGTGGTGCGGTGATGGTATTGCTGTTTGAAATTTTTGAATTTTGAAATATGTATGGTGAAATTTTCTTTTCAAAGGTCATGTATTATACTGCGTGAATGTTTCTGTATAGTTCCCACTTTCCTCAAAAGTGGCCTTTTAATAAAATAAAAAAATTAATTTGGCCTCTTAGAAGGATGGTAAAAGACAGTAAAAATTTTGATAAAATTTTATATATCAAAACATCTAATAAAATCACTCCAATAAATTAGGTTGAACATATATAGGTATTAAAATAAATTAAAATAAAATAACTAATTATTTAAATAAATAATCGATTTTAACAAATAACATAGTGTTTTTTCACTATTCATCAAAAATTGAATGTTTTCAGAAAAATTCCAAATATTTATCCTAAGATAATTTTGATATAATAAATTAAAAAATTATTTCCATTTTACCAAATTCAAAAAAAAAAATTTCATTGATAAATTTAAAATTAATTCCTGTTTTCAAAACTGAAAATCGCGTTTTTTTTAAGTAGAAACTATCAATTGATTGACATGTGTTTATGCCAAATTTAAATGTGAAATTACTTATAATGACATAAATTGTATTAAATAATAAAAATATAATCAAATTATTCGTCTAAACCATTCAAATACATAATTTAACACTATAAATTATTTCGATTAAAATGTTATTTTCCATTAAAATTTAGTATTTTTCAGTATTCGTCAAAATATGAAAGTTATCCGAAACGTACCCAAAATTAATCCAAAATAAATTTTTACTTCCTGATTCTAAATAATAACTTAATTTCATTCAATTTAATATATAAAAGTGTCAAATATCAGTTTTAGAAAAAGGTTTTACATTAAAAGGTGCAAAAATTGCAATTTTTTTGAAAAATAATTCTTTTATCTGAAAAAATGAGTTTGTTCTTATATTATGTATAAGAAATACATAATATGGATTCTGAAATTATATGGATTATATAAAATTCAAAATTCAGTTAATAATATTCATAACCACTTTTGAATGACTAGTTTGGTAAGTCGTGGTGTGCTTGAACTCGGTGTTACATGTAGCACAAGCTATTGAATTTAAAGAAAATAACTTACTATGAAATATTGGGGTGTTACATTATTCCCCCCCTTTGGAAAATTTTTCCTTTTAATTTTAAAATTGGGATTATGAACTTCATTAAATTTCCCATTTGGGAAAAAGAGTCAATACAAATATATCATTAAAAGAAAAAAGTGAAGTACAGTGGTCACCTGAGATAACCCATAATAGGATTACATGAAGGAAAACAAGGATATTGAAGATAAACTATGTGTCAAGTTCTGGCGGAGAGTGATTGAAAACAAGATCAGGAGAATGTTAACAACAAGAAAAACAAAAACTTTTGATGAGATAAATGTTCATTAGTTTCCATGTAGGAAAAGTAAAAGGATAAGGGTTTTTAAGTTCCATTTCATAATGTTGAGGAATTTATTTATGAGATTGACTAAGAACATAATGAGATATACTTACTTTCTAAGTAGAGTTTTATGATTACATAAATTTCTACCACTAACTCATCTTTTTTTTCAAATGATGAGTATTCAAGATGACTTAGTCACACCTGAATCGCTAGAATCAACTTCTAGAGAATCACACAATCTACAAAGGATAAACTATATATATTTATCTTGTCATTAGAGATTACCCAAAACCAAAAATGGTTAGAACAAGATTAGATTATCCCCAAAAAGGATAATCCTTTATAGAAAGAAATACTAATCTTAATTTCTAAAATTAAACCAATAATACCCAAAGTTTAATAAATACCATTCAATAAACAATTTCCCTTAAAATCATTTAGTATAATCCAAACTAATATTGAAACCATAAACATAGAAGAATTTTTTTACATAGTATTCCACGTTAAATTTTATCTCCAAATATCATCGACTAATCTTAAATTCACATACATAAAAGTAATTAACCAAATAACATATTCTCTATAACAGGATAATCATTTCCATAAATAACATAAATCACTATAAATCCACAATAAAAAAAAAGATAAGAATCCACCATTACGCTTCAAATGAAATCCCATATTATTCTATTTTTCTTAGGTGTATAGTATTCCTAATAGAGTGAACATCTTCCAAAATAACATTTATCAATTAATCACCAAATCATTTTCCAATACTAAGTATATCTATTTGATAAGACATCAGATCCCAAATCAACATATTATTGATCAATAAAATCATTTAACTAAAAAAATTAATCACACTATATAGGGACCTCATGTAGACCAATGGCAGGCGATAAATATGAATCGCACTATGGTTGTGGGTTCGATTCCGATAGCTTTGTCTTACACAATGAGTTGTCACATCGTATCTATGTTGTCCTTTTTCAAAAAAATAAATTTTATAACATTCCCAAAATGAGATAAATTTCACAAAACATAATTTCACCACAAATGTTATTTCGTACCTCACATTTTCATCCCAAAATGTAATAACTTGTAATTGCCTAAAATTCAAGGATTATATAAACCAAAATGGTTATTTGTAACTATATCAACTATAAAAAATACAATTCATCATAAAATATAATTTTCACTTAACAATCTGCAGGGTTACACATACAAGAGAAAATTATTCCAAAGTAATCCCATCAAAAAAGTGTACTAAAACTTTTAAACATTTCACCAACAATTTATTTCCCAATAGGTTCTTCCTTGACCTAGAGGTTATCCTATAGAATAGGACATTGACAAGGGTAATGCCCAGGACCCTTACATTTACGGAAAATGAATATAAATGGGTTCCTGGGATCATTTTTTCCTCCATTGTACTCTTCATTTTTCCTCATTAATTCATTACATTAGGTCATATTTCCTACACATAAAGCATTTTTTTTTCTATTGAGACACTTACCCAGGTGTTTCTTTTCACATTTCCTCCATGATAAAAATTGAGCATTATTTTCTCTATATTCTCGACTACTGGTGCTCTTATCATTCACCACTTTTTTTTCTTTGTTGAGTCAAGGAGTAGGTTAATATTTATTTTTTTGATCATATTTTTTGAAAAATGATTCAGAATTAACATTATATCTTTTACACCTATCAACATTCAATTTCCTTTCTCATTTCCACCATCGTGCCCACCTTGTACATCATGTTTAATCTTACCATGACTTCCTTGGATCCAGACATTGACTAACATAAGAAATCATGGTGTGAGTCATACAATCATTTATAGAATATCATAACACCTTATTTTTAATCTAAAACACCTTAGTATTAACCAAGGTTATTTATTCTCATCTTATATTAAAATCCTTCAAATCAGTTTGTAATGAAAATATGAATTATTTTAAGCATATCCCCCAAAACTCCTGGTCGGAGTATTCACTCATAGGTACATCTGTGCCAGAGCCACATCTACCTGCTCATATCTAGACTTGGATGTATTTCATGGAAAACCCACATAATATTTAAATTACCAAAATTTTTGGATTTTCTCTAGTACTATTCCTTAATGTCTATCTTAAGGTGGTGTTTTCTAATCATAGTTTTTCAAAATCCAATTTCCAAGGTTTGTACTAAACGTTATCTGGTAACATTTGTAATGACCCAACCCTAGTTACCTAGAGTCAGTGCGTTATTAAATAACATTGTAACGATACAAGGAATCATGTCTTGAAATAATGATTAGTTTAGTAACCTTGGAAGTACTAGATACACTAATAAGTTTCACATTACATCATGAAATAAAAACATAAAAAACATTTTGTCCCATTTTTAAACACACTTATATCCTTATACTATCCCTACAAGTCATCCATAAAATAATTATCACATCCTGGGAAAAATAAAACATAGAAATGAGTGAGATCAGATGCTCGGTAAGGATAACAATATAGAGGAATATTTCATTAATAAGCATAAACATTTAAGGAAATTTATAAGACTAAAAAAATCCTTTTAAACATAAACTTCAGTATAATATGGAAAAGATAAAATCAAATCATTCCATTTACTTATTCACATGGATATTCTACTAGTCTAATAATCTCAAGAAATATCGATATCTATTTTATAATGATAAAATGAATAATTCTAGACTTCATAACCACATAGTCAAGGCATTGTGACAAGACTATAAATAAGATATTATCAAGGCATTGTTCATACACTAGTTTGTCTCATGAGAACTACCGATGCATCAAGGATCTATAGAGGGCTCCACCCATCACTTAATAAGTCTAATGCATTTGCCATATAAAAAGGTTTAAACATAACATAAACATTCAAATTAAAACTAGAATACAAAATGTTAATACTTTATCCATAAACCATGAATGGTATGATAATAAAACATCCACTGTCAATCATATCAAAAAACCATAAATACATTATAGAATATTTGTATCATAATAAATCAACCTTGATGAAGAATAATATCCCATAAAGGATTTTTATATAGTTGAAAACGATTAGTAAAAATCATTGAGAGAAATATCCCTTTTTATGAAAACATTTATAAGCCTCACTATTTATCAATAAGATGTTTAAAATAAATTTTTGAATAAAAGTGTACCATCCAACTTTGAAACTTCTAAAAGGAATTTCAATTTTAAATTATTAATTTCCCTACAAATAAAACCTTAAAACCATTTTTAAAACAGACATTAATGAGAATGATTTAGAAGAATAAAATTTTGAAATATTTAAAGGGATATTTTAGTTAGAGTTCCTAGCCAAATGATAGTTTCTTGAATACAAATAATTTAGGTAATACAAACTTTATAATATCATGAGAATAAAGGGATTCATGATATATTATGTCAAAGTACATTATATGCACCAATTAAATGTTAATTGGCGCATAACAACAATGTTGTTTCAATGGAATGTAAGTTGAGATGAATTCCTTTATAAAGACGGCATCCTTAGGTTAAGGATAAATCAATGACCTAATTATGTGTGAAAAATATAAATACACTCAATATGATGGGATATTCAGTTTAAATCAATCAGAGGATATTCACACATATTATTTTAAAAAAAACCCCATTGACTTGGATGTTTAACTCAATAAATATAATTTATGTTAAAATTACTCTTATCATGTTTATATTAATTACTTTAGAATTTATCAATGGGATGATTATGTGTATAAGAAGTATATCCACAAAAAGGGGAGTTGACATTACTACATAAGTAAATAAATAGTGATTTCACACATAATCTTGGAGTAATGTAATCAATGAAGTTTGCGTAAAACCGAATGAGTGGAAATTGAAATTGGAAATTTTATCACCGATTTGATAAAATGAAAAACATACAACTTATTAAAGAAGAATAATCCAATGATTACTTAAATACCAATAAATTAATATATATTATGCATGAAATACAATCATGGGCAGTACATATACCACACAAAAGGTAGTAGTGGCAAGTATTGCATGAATCTCACGTGAATAAAATTGTGATGAAAATACCTTACCACGTTATAATCAATAAAGTAATATTAAAAAAGTTAATAAAAACCAAATGAATCACAATATACCATGAATATAAAAATAATCATGATAATATATATAAAATAACAGTACACAATACACCACATGCAATAAATAAGTGGCGAACAATGGAAATCTCATGGAATTAAAAGTGAGATAAGAAACCCCTTACCTTGAACTTTTCCATTGTATAAGGTAGGTTAAACTCCTGTATAATGATGAAATAATTGTTATTAAATTATAAAATAACCATATACATTAATATGATATCATATATGATATTCTAATATTTCTTTGTTAATGATTTTTTAGTAGTATCATCATTTCTAGTGTTAAATGATTCATTTTACATTATATTATTTCGTACGTAAGTAATGTTTTTTTATAGATAGAGTGTATCTTATTAATATTGAGAATGATATTATGTCTTTAAAAAAAATTTAATCATCAAATGAAAATTAGTCTTTAATGGATACTATGGGGAATGAATATCATCACATTCGTGGAGACGGTAATCCGTATATACGTGCGAGTGAAAATATCATTCATTTGATATTAAAATAATATGTAATTGGATGTTATATCATATATAAAGAGTCATTATAAAGTTATATTTATTATTTACATCATTTATAGTCATTATTATACACATCCAATTGATGAAGTGTTTGAATAACAGACTACACCACAACGTGGAGACAGTAATCCGTACGTACACACGTATGTTGAATTTTTCATTTATAGGAAGGATAAAATAATGAATAGGGTTGTATGATTTTTATAATAACATCACAGTATATATAATATGCTGGAGTTATTATTCTAGAATAGAAACAACAAATAAATAGGTAGTGGAAGAAGAAAAGAACTTGAATGATGTGATTAAATATTTACCTCTTTTTCAGGTTCTTCCTTTTGATTTGATTCAAAAAGGCTCCATAAGATGGATTTCTAAATAAAGGATGGACTTTAAGATGAAGGGAGGACAATTGATAGAATATTTGGGCAGGGTTTGGCCATGCCAAATGGCTTTGATGGCGTGAAATTGGGAGAAGGGGAAGTTCCCTTTTATAAGAGAGGTGAGGGTCACTTTAGGAAAAGATTGAAATATTATTTTATAATAAAATTATTTTCGGTTTATAATGGCTCTAAAATGATTAATATAGAGGTTAAAGTGGGTATGGGTCGCAAAAATCTAAACCGACAGGTTTTAGAGAGGTTTAGGTCACAATATTAATGTTATGTTTTAGATTTAATTCGTAGTTAAATAGTTTGACATTTACCATATTTCTTTGTATTTTTCTATTATATGGTTAATAAACATTCTATAATATTCCTAGAGAACCCCAAGTGGTTAATTAATGATACAAATATCATTATATAAGTCTTTTGGCTGAGCCATATATTTTTAGGAATAAAATATCAATTAATAATATAATATTTGTTTTAAAAACACTTTTATGTCAATTTTGATAAAATTTGTTATTTTGTTTTTGTTAAAATCATAACAGCATTATTACTTAGAAAAAAATCCATTTAATCAACCCTAACATGTCATATTAACCTATAAAATTACTGTAATTCATTAAAAATATCCAATTATATTTATTTGGATATTTATAATATCAACTATTTTAATCTTTTATTAATAAGGTAATTACTGCATCATCATTGAGTCATAAATAAATTTAATTATATAATGTCTAAAAATTATAAATAAAATACCATTACGTAAGAAATCTTATTATATTTCTAATTAATATTTATATTCAAATTTAACTTTTGTATAACCATATATTAAAAATGGTTTTATTATTAAACTTTGATTTTAACTCTTTTAACTCTACTTTAAATAAAATAATAATAAATATCCTAATCTAATAAAAGTGGACGAAATAGGATCATATTTTATTCCAAAGTAGTTTTTAGATGAATTATACTTATCCAATAGAATTAGGACATGTTGTAGGGTAATTATGATATCATTTTAACCCTTAATTGCCCTATTTACTTTTAACCATGGTAAATAAAAGTTAAAAGTTACTATTCAACAAAAATTATTTCCATCTAATTGAACCACATTTTACTTATTTATATTAACCATGTCTCTCAGATATTTGAAATTCAACTCACACAAGCGGTAAAATTAAGTTTTATACAAATTTGCAAATGCTCTTAAAAAGTGGGTAAAAGACGGTAAAAAGTTCGATACAGTTTTTTATATCTGAAAATATTATAAAATTACTCCAATGAATTAAATTGAACATATATAGGTATTATGTATCTATTTTGACCAAAAATAAATTAAATTGAAATAACTAATTATTTAAATAAAAATTTGATTTAACCAACAAGGTTGTGTTTTTTCACTATTCATTAAAAATTGGATGTTTTCAGAAAAATACAAAAAAAATATCCTAAGCTAATTTTGATATTATGAAATAAAAAATGAATTCTATTTTACCAAATTCTAAACATAGAAGTTAAATTAATTAATTTAAAATTAATTCCTTTTGTGAAATCTAAAAAGTGTGTTTTTTTAAAAGTAAAAACTACTAAAAGATTGGCATGTGTTTATGTAAAATTTTAATGTGAAATTACTTTTAATGACATATGTTGTATTAAATGATAAACATATAATCTAAATATACGTTAAAACCATTCAAATACATAATTTAACACTATAAATTATTTCGATTAAAAAAGTTATTTTCAATTAAAATTAAGTATTTTTCAGTATTCATCATAATATAGATATTATCATAAAAGTACCAAAAAGTAATCCAGAATAAATTTTTATATCCCGATTCTAAAGAAGAATTTAATTTAATTTAATTTAACATATAAATGTGTCAAATAATGGTTTTTAAAAACTGTTTTCCATTAAAAGGTGGTAAAATTGCAATTTTTTTTTGAAGAATACTTCTTTTATCTAAAAAATTAATTTGTTCCTATATTATGTCTAAGAAACACATAATATGGATTCTAAAATTATATGGAGTATATAAAATTCAAAATTATATTAATACTATTCATAACTACTTTTGAATGCCTAGTTTGGTAAGTCGTGGTGTGCTCGATCTCTGTGTTGTGTGTAACGCAAGCTATAGAATTTAATGAAAAAAACATACAATCAAATCTTGTGGTGTTACAGTCTTCCACCCTTTTTCTAAATTGCATCCTTTTAATTTTAAAATTGGGATAGGGAACATCATTTAATGTCCCACATCGGAAAAAGAGTCAATAAAATTATCTCTTTAAAAGAAAGAATGATAAGTACAATGGTCACTCGAGATAACCCATACTAGGTTTCCATGTAGGAAAACATGGATATGGAAGATAAAATAAGTGTCAAGTTCCGGTGGAGAGTGATATGAAACAATATCAAGAGAAATTTAATAACAACAATACCACAAACTTGTGATGGGATAAATGGTCATTAGTTTCCAAGTAAGAAAAGTAAAAAGATAATGTTTTTTAAGTTCTATTTCATAAATTTGAGAAATTTATTTATGATATTGAATAAGAACATAAAGAGATATACTTACTTTTTATGTATAGTTTCATCCTTTAAAAAAATTCTACCACTAACTCATCTTTTTTTTTAAAATGATGATTATTCAAGTTGACTTGGTCACACCTAAATCGCTAGAATCAACTTCTAGATAATCACATAATGTACAAAGGATAAACTATATATATTTACCTTGTATTTAGAGACTAAACAAAACCAAAATGGTTATTACAAGATTAGATGATCCCCAAAAGCTTAATCATTTAGAGATAGAAATACTAGTCTTAATTTCTAAAATTAAACCAAAAATACTGAAAGTTTAATAAATAACATTCAATAAACAATTGTCCTAAAATCCTTCCATACAATCCAAACTAATATTGAAACCCAAAACATAGAAGCATTTGATTATGAAATATTCCACGTTAAATTGTATCTCCAAATAACATTTTCTACTCTTAAAGTCACATACATTGATGTAATTAACCAAATCATGTATTCTCTATGATAGGTTAATCATTTCCATAAATAACCCAAATGTATATAAATAAAAAATAAAAACATAGATAAGAATCCACCATTACTCTTCCAATAAAATATCATAGTATTCTATTTTCCTTAGGCACATAGTATTCCCATTAGAGCAAATGTCTACCATAATAACATCGATTACATAATCATCAAATCATTTTCATATACTAAGGATATCCATTAGATAAGACATAAGATCCCAAATCAACTTATTATTGATCAATAAAATCATTTAACTAAAAATAATTAGTCACACTAAATAGGGACTTCATGTAGTCCAGTGGTAGGTGATATATCCCAATCGCACTATGGTAGTGGGTTAAATTCCCATAGCCTTGTCCGATGCGATGGGTTGTCACACGGTCTATGTGTTGTCCTTTTTAAAAAAATATATTTTACAACATTCCCAAAATGAGATAAATTCCTCAAAGCATAATTTCACGACCAATGTTATTCCATCCAAGGCATTTTCATCCCAAAATTTAATAACTTGTAATTTCCTCAAATTCAAGGATCATATAAACCCAAATGGTTATTTATAACTATATCAATAATAGAAAAGACAATTCTTCCCAAAATTTCATTTTCAGATAACAATCTGCAGGGTTACACATACAAGAGAAAAGTCTTCCAATGTAATCCTTTCAACAAAGATCACTAATACTTTTAAAAATTTCACCATACATTTATTCCAAAATATGTTTTTCCTTGACCATGAGGTTATTCAATATAATAGGGAATTCACTCAGGTAATGCCCAGGTCCCCTACATTTATCGAAAATGACTATAAATGGATTATTGGGATCATTTTTATTTTCTTCCATAGTACTCTTCATTTTTCCTCAGCAATTCATTACATTATTTCCTTCTTTCCCACACATAAATAATTTCTATGTTCCATTGATACACTTCCCTAGGTTTTTCCTTCCACATTTCCTGTATAATGGAAATTGTGATTTATTTTCACCATGGTCTCCACTATTGGAGCTCTTATTATTCACCGCCTTTCTCTTCTTTGTTGATTCCAAGAGTTGGTTAATATACATGTTTTTGATCATATTTTTGGAAAAAAGATTATACATGAAGATGATATCTTTTACAGTTATCAAGATTCTATTTTGTTTCTCATTTCCTCCAATGTGATGACCTTGTACATCATGTTTTATTTTACTTTGACTTCCATGGAATCCAACCATTGAATTAAACAAGAAAGCATTGTTTGAGTCATAAAATCATTTAGAGAATACCATAACACCATATTTTCAATATAAAACAACTTAGTATTAACCAAGGATATTTATTCTCACCTTATATTAAAATCCTTCAAATCAGTTTATATATAAAATGTGAATTATCCTAAGCATATCCCCCAAGATTATCGTAACCAAGACTGTATCAAGGCCCATTGTTGTGTACAAAGATACCTCAGGTCAAGCACGAAACACCTTGTCAGTGTTTTCACACCTATGTACAAATGTTCCAGAGAAACATCTACCTTATCGTATCTAGACAGGGATTTATTTCTTGGAAAACCCACATAATATTTAAATTATCACAATTTTTGGATATTCTTCTAAACTATTCCTCAATGTCTATCTTCGGGTAGTTTTTTCTAATCAGATGTTTTCTAAATATAGCATCCAAGATTTGTACTAAACATTATCTGATACCAATTGTAATGCCCTGACCTTAATTACCTAGATTTGGTGAATTATTATATAAAATTAGCATGATTAAAGGAATCATGTATTGAATGTCCGATCAGTTTAGTAGCCTTGGAAGTACTAGCTGCCCACCTAAGTTTTACATCAGATCATGAAATAAAAACATCAATAACATTTTTTCCCCTTTTTAAACACACTTCTATCCTAATCCTATCCTTGAAGGTCAACCATAGAATACTTATTCACATCCTAGAAAAAATAAAACATATAAAGGGGTGAGATTAGATGCTCGGTAAGGGTAACAATATAGAGGAAACTTTCATAAATAAGAATAAACAATTATGCCAATGTATAAGACTAAAAAAATGTCTTTTAAACATAAACATCAGCATAATATGGAAAAGATAAAATAAAATAATTCCCTTTAATTATCCACATGGATATTCTACTTGTCAAATAATCACATGAAATATCAATATCTACTTTCACAATGATGGAATACATAATGCCGGGCTTTATAACCATGTAGTCAAGGCCTTGTGCCAAGAATACAAATATGATTATGTCAAGGACTTATGCCAAGATAATAGATTGTCTCATTTTACATATGGATGCATCGAGGGTCTATATCAGGCTCCTCCCGTCACTTACTAAGTATAATTAATTCTTAATATAAAAAGTTTTAAACATAACATAAACATTCATATTAAAACTAGCATACAAAATGTTAATACTTTATCCAGAAACCATGAATGTTATAAAAATAACACTTCCACAGTCAAAAAAATCACAAAAAAATCAATACAGTATAGAATATTTGTGTCATAATAAATCATCCTTGATCAATAATATTATCCTGTAATGGATGTTGACATAGTTTAAAATGATTAGTAAAAATCATTGAGAGAAATATCCCTTTTTATGAAAACATTTAAAAGTCTCACTATTTATCAAGAAACTATTTAAAATATATTTTTAAATAAAAGTTTCACATACCACTTTGAAACATTCAAAAGTAATTTCAATTTTAAAATATTAATGTCTATATATATAAAACCTTAAAACCATTTTTAAAACATATACAATAATGAGAAATATTTAGAAGAATAAATTTTTAAAACATTTAAAATGTTATTTTACTTAGAGTTCTGAGCCAAATAAGATAAGCTTGAATACAAATAATTGAGGTAATAAAAACATTATAATATCTTGAGAATATAGGGATTCATGATATAATATGTCAAAGTACAGTATATACACCAAATATAAATGAATTGGCGCATAACAACAAAGAAGTCTCAAAGGAATGTAAGTTGAGATGAATTCCATTATAATGACTGTATCCTTAGGTTAAGGATAAATCAATGACATAATTATGGGTGGAAAACATAAATACTCTTCATATTATTGGACATTTAGTGTATATAAATCAGAGGACATTCACACATATTATTGTAAAAACAACACCAATGACTTGGATGCTCATCTCAATGAATAGAAATTGAGTTAAAATTACTCTTATCATATTTATATCGATGAATAGGGAATTTATAAATGGAGTTATTATGTGTATCATAATTATATCCAAAAAGGGGAGTGTAAATTACCACATAAGTAAATAAATATTTATTTCACACATAATCATGGAGTAATATAATCTATGTAGTTTGCGTAAAACTGAATGAGTGGAAATTAAAATTTAAAATTCCCTTACCGATTTGGTAACTTCCAAAACCTACACCCCATTAAAACAGAATCATACAATGATGATTGAAATACCCATTAATTAATATATATTAAAAAAACAATACAATCATGGGAAGTACATAAACCACACAAAATGTAGTAGTGAAAATATACATGAATCTCACGGGAATAAAAGTGATATGAAAACCCTTTACCACATTGTAATCAATAGAGTCATATGACCAAAAGTTAACAACCACCAAATGAATTATATAATACCATGAATATAAATATAATCATGATAATTAAATCAAATTTAAGTACACAATACCCCACATGCAATAAATAATTGGCGAACAATGGAAATCTCACGGAATTAAAAGTCAGATAAGAAATCCCTTACCTTGTACTTTTCCTTCGTCAAGGGTAGGTTAAAATAAAATTATAATGGTTAATTAATTGTTATTAAATTATAAAATAACCATATATATTAGTATCATATCATATATGATCTTCTAATGTTCTTTGTGAATATTATTTCAGTAGTATCATTTTTTCGGGTGTTAACTGATTCGTTTTCCTTTATATGCATTGTTACGTAAGTAATGTTTTTTATGGATATGATGTTTATTATTCATATTAATAATTATATTAAGTCATTAAACATTATTTTTAATCATCAAATGAACATTAGTCTTGAATGGATACGATGGGTAAAAAATCTCATCACGTTCGTGGAGACAGTAATCCGTACGTACACATGAGCGACAATATCAATCTTCTGATATTAAAATAGTATATAATTGGATGTCAAATATTATATACAGAATCATTATCATGTTATATTTTTTATTTACATCATTTATACTGATTATTATATCCATCTAAAGGATGATGTGTTTGAATAAAAAATTACACCACGACGTGGAGACGGTAATCCGTACAAACACATGTTTGGTGACTTTTTCATTTATTGGATGAATAGAATAATGAAAATGGTTGTAACATTTTTATAATAAAATCAATATATATATAAGATACTGGAGTTATTATTTTATAATGGAATCAGCAAAGAAATAGGAAGTGGGTGAAGAAAAAAACATTAAAGTGGTGATTAAATATTTACCTCTTCTTCGGGTTCTTCGTTTTGATTTGATTAAAAAGGGATTTATTGTTTGGATTTATGACCAAAGGAAGGACTATAGGATTAATTTAGTATAGTTTAGCAGATATTTGGCCAGGATTTGGCCGTACCAAATGGATTTAAAGGTGTTAATCTGAGAGAAGGGGAAGTGCCCTTTTATAAGAGGGGTGAGCGCCACTTTAGGAAAATCTTGAAATCTTATTTTATAATAAAATAATTTTCTGTTTCTAATGGCACAAAAATGATTTATTTAAAGGATAATATGGGTATTATTCTAAAACCTCTCACCAAATAGGTTTTAGATATTTTTATGTCACAATATTAACCTTATCCTTTATATTTAACTCTTAGATAAATTGTTTGACATTTACCATGTCTATTTGTATTTTTATATTATATGGTTAATAAACATACTATAAACTTAGAAGAGAATCCCATGTGGTTAATTAATGATTGAAATATCATTTTATAAGTATTTTTTTCCAATTCTTATATTTTTCATAATTCAATATCAATTAATAATATAATATTTGTTTTGAGAACACTTTCATGTCAATCTTCACACTATTTGGTATTTTATTATTTTTTAAATTCATAACTGCATTATTACTTATAAAAAAATTAATTTAATAAACCCTAACAAGTCAAATTAACCTATAAAATTAGTGTAATTTATTAAATGTCTCAAATTATATTTATTTGGATATTTATAATATCAATTATTTTAATCTTTTATAAATAAGGTAATTACTGCATCATAATTGTGTCATAAATAAATTTAATTATTTAAAGTCTAAAAATTATAAATAAAATACCATTATATAGGAAATATTTTTATCTTTATAATCAATATTTATAGTCTAAATTATCTTATGTATAACCCAATATTAAAAATTGATTTAGTTATTACACATTGAATTTAACTCTTTTAATTCCTCATTAAATAAAATAATAATAAATATCCTAATGTAATCCAAGTGGACCAAAGTGGACCATATTTTATTACTAAGGTTGGTTTGGGTCGAATTATACTTATCCAATAGAATTATTACAAGTGATAGGGTAATTAGGATATCATTTTTACCCTTAATTACCCTATTTACTTTTAACCGTGGAAAAAAAGTCAAAAGTTACGATTCACCAAAAATTTATTTCATCTTATTGAACTACGTTTTAATTAATGATATTAATAATGTCTCTTTTATTTTTGAAATATAACTCAAATAAGCGGTAAAATTATGTTTTATAGAAATTTACAAATGCTTTTAGGAGGTGGGTAAAAGACTGTAAAAATATCCATAAATTATATATATATATATATAATTATTATAAAATGACTCCAATTAATTTAGATGAAAATATATAGGTATTATTTATCCTTTATGACCTAAAATAAATTAAAATAAAATTACTAATTATTTAAATAAAAATTCGATTTTAACCAATAACACTACATTTTTTCACTATTCATCAATAATTGAAAGTTTTCAGAAAAATACCAAAAATTTACCCTAAGATAATTTTGATATTATGAATTAAAAAATGAATTCCATTTTACCAAATTAAAAAAAAAGAAGTTTCATTAATTAAATTAAAATTAATTCCCGTTGTCAAAACGGAAAAGCAGGTTTAAAAAAAAAGTAAAAACTATCAAAAGATTAACATGTGTTTATGTCAAATTTAAATGTGAAATTACATAAAATGACCTAATACTTATTAAATAATTGAAACATAATATGATTATAATTTCAAACCATTAAAATACATAATTTTTTAGTAAAACATATTTTGATTAAAAAGGTTACTTTCAATTAAAGTTAAGTATTTTTTAGTATTTATCAAAATATGAAAGTTATCAGAAAAGTACCAAAAATTAATCCAAAATAAATTTTTATGTCCTGATTCTATTGATGAATTTAATTTCATTAAATTGAATATATAAAAGTTTCAAATTTTTTTCCTTTCAAAAAAAGGTTTTCCATTAAAAGTTAGTAACATTGCATTTTTTAAAAAATAATTCTTTTATCAAGAAAATGAATTTGTTATTATTTGTCTAAGAGACATATAATATGGATTATAAAATTATATGGAGTATATTAAATTCAAAATTCAGGTAATACTATTCATAACCTCTTTTTAATGGCTAGTTTTGTAAGTCGTGGTGAGCTCGAACTCATTGTTGTGTGTAGTACAAGATATTTAATTTAATGAAAATAACATACTATGAAATCTTGTTTTGTTACAAAAACAGTCTTTATCCAAAATCATATATAAATAATCATATTAACCAATATCATGATATTTTTTATTTATAATAACACCTCACTTTGCATCTAATTACATACCACTATTCGATAAACTCTTTTATTCTTAAAATATTCTTACTTTATTCAAAATGTTAAGGAATTGTGATGCTTAATCAACAAAGATCACATCACCATGCATAAAATTATAATATTTATCCATGAAACAAAGTTCATAATTCATATGAACACTATAAAACAAACATTTTTCTCCACCTTCAGTATGATCACATCAGATGGTTGTACTCATACTTCTCTATCTATAAATTCAATATAAAAACATCATACAGTGGACTTAAATTAAATATGTTATAAACAATTTTTTTCTCAATAAAACAAATAATATTTTCGATACATTAATATCATATCACCAATCATAATAGGAAATCCAAATCTTTAAATAATCTTATACCATCTTGTAATGAATATTTACCAAACCATCCAAAGTAAATAAAACCATTTATCTTCTTCCAAGATAAAAAGGCATGGGAAATTCATTTAACATTTAATAAAACTTTTAATCCTAATAATTTGTAATAATGACTTTATATTCACCTTTTTTATACAAAATCTGAGATACATATTCTTCATTACTGGTTTTGAATACTTCAACTGAAATTCAAAGAAGCATCTTATATATTATTTCTCCAACATATTATTATTCACTATACGCTTGGAGACATCATCTAAAATCTAATGAAAATTCAAATTTAAAATATCACAACATAATTACATCAATTAAATACTTCTAATTTATTTAAAACCATTGAAAAAAATAAAACCAACAAAAATGTCTCTTCACTCTCCACCCATTGTAATAAAAAATAAAGCTCTATTAGAGTAAACCTTATGTATAGAATAAATTATTTCCCTTTTCTTCTCTTTCTTTAAATTTTCATTATTAGATATTATGGTTATAATTATATCCAAATCTAATTATACTTTTATTAATGATAAATAAAACCCTTTTAATTCAATGATCATGTGACTAAATTTTGATTAGTCTTATGGTTGTGTAGTGTGAATAATATTTTCTTATTGAGATTCACTTATTCATAAATATATAAATGATATTCATGCTTCTCAAAATTTTATTTCTTATGGAGTTGCTATGTGATGGAAATTTAACCTCTATAAGAAGGAATATATTTTCCCTATACATAAGAAAATATGGGTTCACTCGTGTGGCATTATATGTTGTTGTGAAATATTTTCTTAGAGAATATAGAAGCTCATCCAAAAAATATTTACTATCTTTATACACTATATTTCTAAAGTATATTTGTAGTGTTTATTCAATAAATTTATTAATTTAATTTCCACTATATTGTAGACGGAATGATGGATGGACTAGATACTATAATCCTGATATATCATCTTCAACTTGGAAGTGCATAAATTGTTGTTGGTGACCTTCAATATTGTGGGTAGGAAACCAAATCCGATAATGATATTTGAAATCATGAAATTGATTATTGATTTTACTCTTCACCCATACTTTTTTGATTCAATGTACACTTACATTCCAAAGTAAGGTGATTTTTGGGACATACCTGTGATAGTATAAAGCATGTGATGGTTGGGAGGAGTGGAGATCAACTGATTACTTAAGGGGTCTTATTTCCTAGATTTGGACACTCTTTTATATTTATTACTTTTTTTTGAAATCCTTAAAAATAATAATATTGGTTACCAAGTTCATGACAATGATTAATCGATACAATGAATCTATTTTAACATCTATATGTATCAGAGGTTCTCAATATATCTTCCTCTAGTTGGTTATACTATGGTTTAAGGACACATAACTCTGATCTGAAGATTTTATTTCCATATATTGATATGGTATATGTTTTAGAGATGGGATCAGACTCATGAGTGGGTATTACTACATATCACTATAAATGGACTAAGAACCCATGCACAGTTCATTTCCACTTAATGGGACTTGACGTACCTTTTAAGCTCATGTGACAAGGACCATTAAGGTTCCTTTTAAGGTTATACCATTAATACTAATTGTTTTCGTTTTATGTTAGGTAAACAAGGAAAATGATGTCTTTATGTTTAAGTTAATATTAATTGTACCTATTTCAATAAGTTTAATGTATTGTAAAATGTATTTAATGATTTTTATTTCAAATACATGTAGTAAAGACTAAAAGGTGAAAGAATCTTAGTAGTGGTTTGTGTGGGACCTGCACATGGGTGATACTTTCTAATTTATCACATAGTTTGGTAACTAAATATAATAGGGTATAGTTATTTATTACACCTTATTGTAGATCCCTAATATTTATATCTCCCTGATAGGGGTATAGGGAAGAGGCCATTAATGAGAACATGATCATTGATCACACTTATTAGGAGTCCCATATATGCGTGTCCAACATTTATTAATTGGTTACTAGAGGGGATGTATGAATAAATCAACAGTGATATGAAATAATGAGAAATGTTTTATAATTATTATAGTTCATAGGTCCGTGTACATCCATGTTTTATAAGTAATCATAAGTAATTCTTGAAAGACAACCTAATGGTTGAAATCTATGGAAACCATTTTCGGAAAAACATGATGAGCATCTTGAAACAAGGATTTTTATCATTAATATCCTAATGATATGGGCCCTTATTATCATGGTAATAGATTATTATTAAATACCCATGGGTCTTATCAATTAGGGTGAAAAAATAATGGAAGGTTACTCATGAAATGAATGCTACTTGTTATCAATGGAATACATGATCAAAGGGTATAACTCTGGCATGCATATCCTAGTCACTTATTTTAGGAGGTCATAGAGCATTGTTGATTAGATGGTATCCTCGGTGGGTGACATAGTTGAACGAGATTCCCAATCCAATGAGATGGGTGAATGAGATCCTAGGTTGGTGGACAAGGTGAATTATCTCCCAGATTGGTGACTAGGGTGAAAGGGGTTCCCAGGTTAGTAACCTGGGTAAAAGGGGTTCTAGGTTGTAAGATCTATGTAAAATTTAGTAAATAAGAATTTATTGTGGCTCCACTTATGGAGACTTGGGAACCATGTGAGGGATAGTTTAGGGGGTTGAACACCACTCTATCTCAGAGGCTTCAGAAAATGGGTGTTCACATAGGTGACCTCTGAGAACTGGGCATGATACTATATAGAAAGTCTTGGTTCATCTCTTTTGGGATGGCTAGAGCAATTTGATGGTGCACCCTAGTCACTTGGGTTCACCTTTTGAGGAATATCCTTTGACATGGTCCATTTGATATGGTATTTTAACGGGTATATTCATTAAAAAACATAAATAAATTTGACTTCCATCATTTTCCCAGAAGTTTGGATTAGTGACCCACCCAAGTTAGAGCTTAGGAAGCCTAGGTCTGGTTTTCTTATAATCAGGTGTTGTTTGGGGTTCTCCATCATTCTTATATAAAAATACCTTACCCTTCCTCTCAAAATTGGGAGTTTATAGTTCCTTATATAAGAAATGGGAGCCGAGATCAAATTTAATAGTCATTAACCACTCAAGGAACCAGTAACCTTAAACAAGTCAAGTGATGTAGGAATGAGTAAGGTTGAGTTCATGTCATAGTGTGCTATTTTGGTAGGTATGTTGGGTGGGTGACACACCTAATCAGGGTGCATAGGTTCTATATGTACTTAGGCATGATTAATACCGAAATCAGGTATCTTCTTCTCCCTATGGATTCAATCCTAAAAAATTATGAATAGAATTATACCTTTTCTAAAATTCATGCACCAATGGCCACCTAATATTAATCAAATAGTAGGTATAAAAAAGGGGTAGAAAAACTGGAAGCATTATTCAATTTCAGGTAAATTTTTTCTTTATTGGGTTATAGTAATGAAATTTCTTGACTAATCTATTATATTGTAGGTGTTTAAGTTTCAATAATAAAATATAAAAAAAATTAAAATAAAGGGATACCACCAACTCTTTATTTTTTTCATGGAGTTCATTTGAGGCATTGTCGTTCATATAAAATAACTATGTCAGGTAGAATTCATTGCATTATCAACCATTTTATTTTTAACTTTGTTTCATATACTTTTAATGTTCAATGACGTAATTTCAGGCTTCTATCATTTTTTATATAGTTTCTATTTTAATAGACACTAATTTGGACATTAATTATTGTAAGAGGAGTAATGAAAATATTTTTTGGTTCAATGGTTGGATCTAATTATTAACATTGTTTAGTTAGATCATATTAGGTCCACTTTATTTGTTATTTTTAATATGTTTTTGTTCATAATATTTATCTAGAACACTGAGATTAATTTTTTTCAATTATATGTGATTTAAATGTGCTTTAATATAAGTAACTACGTTGTATTTTCCAGGATAGAAGAGGATTTTTTTGGTTACTAGACAAGGAGGAAAATGTTAATCTTATAGAAGGAGTATTTTTTTTTTCTAATTTTGATTTTACTCTATCATATTCCATGATAAATTGAATTCCTTATTGAATTTTCCTACTAAAAGGCATTTCTAGTGATGTTCCATACTATTTTTATATTATGGTAAATTATTTATATGATGGATTTTGTGATTACATCAAAATTAATTAAATTCATCAATTAAAACATATATTGTATAATCAATGATTTTAACTTTTAAATTGTTAAAAAAACTAAACACTTTGGAAGAGCTAAAGGACTAAAAATTCTGATCTTCATAAAATTGTTTGTCATTTAGTTTTACCTTTTGTAACACCCTACGATTTTAGGGTATATCTCTTCTTAAATTAATCCTTCTTTTTAGATATCTTACATTACACAGAACATCGATCTTAAAAAATAGTTAAATATTATTAATTAAATGTCATAGTTATCACATAGATTTTGGAATATAAGGAATGAATGAGATTAAGTATATTAAAAAAATATAGTTTATATATATTTATAATATGAATTAATCTATTACCAATTGATTATAAATGAAATTAAAAACGAATTCATCATAAAAGAAGTGTTTTTTATAAGAAACTATTTTTTATGCCCACGATATAATTTTATAATAATAAATTAAATTAATAATTGTTAGAGAGATATATTAATTAATTTTATATGTAATATATTCATTAAAAAGTTTTTAAATTCACATAATATGTCTTATAGGCATAAGATAAGAATAAATCCAATTTTAAGCATCAATGTTATATATTTCTAAAGGTAGTTTTTCTGCCTTTTGATGGAAAACCTATTATAAATATAAATTTTGGAACTTTTGAAAGTTTCATTTGAAATAATAAATCTCATTTTTGAAATATGAGTAACAAAGATATCTTATGGTAAGGTATTAGTATTTTTTGCAGAAGTTTTATTTTTTTTATGAATATAAAAATATATTTAATTTCAATTGAAAACTACTTTTTCATAAAAATAATTTAGATAGTTAAATTATATTTTAAATTTGATTAAATTTATTATTATTTTAAATATACATAAAAACCCAATTTAGGTAATTTTAATCTATTTTTCATTGAAATTGGATATATAATATTTTAAGCTAAGGAACATCTCACTTTAAAAACCTGCTATTTCATTATGGATATGAGATTAAGTTTTAATAAATTTTTCAATTATGTGAATGAAATGTGGTAAAATGGCTTAAATATTTGGAATAATAAGGTCTAAATTAGGTTTTAAGAACAATTTCATTTTTAGTCATAGAAAATTTTCCATGGTAAATAAAATTATTTTACGTTGTATGGGTAAAAAAATTATGATAAAGTTAAAAGGGTAAATAAATAAAATACCAAAAAACTGAAATTTTAATGGTTTTTTGTGGTATTTATTGACCCTAATAAAAATATAAAATATTAATTTTCATCCATATTCATATAAAGTAATTCCCTCTCAATGTGGTTGGCTTTAAATATAAAACAATCCCTATTTTAATCACTTTATCCCACCTCTCATCAAGTATAAATACCCCACCTCACAACTCCATTTCAACTCGAAAATCCATTATGTTCCTTAAATATCTTAAAAAAATATCCTCCTCACTCTCCCAAAATCAAACTGATTATGGTATCATAAAAATAAAAAATCTAATGTACATAAGGTGTGCTCCAAGGAGGTGATATTTCAAGAGGTAATTTTCTCAAAACACCTCTCTTATTTTATTCTATTGTTATGAATTATCCACTTATCATTTATAAATAATGACAAAATAATTCCAAAAAAAATTTAGATACTGAAATTTTATATTTATAATTAAATATATTATATTAATCCATTTTATTACCTCTTATTATTCAAAGAAACAAAACTATTTTCCATGTTATATCGATTAATCACCTCCTTGAACAATGTTTTTGTTCGTTTTCCATAAACAACTTCATGTATGTTCATAAAAAAATTATTATAGTCAAATAAAATTAATTAATTATATTATATCCCATTTCATGTTCTGTTGCTAATATGCACTCATAATATTTAATAAAATGAAACTATTCCATGGTGTTTTGAAAAACTGTCAAAATAAACTAAACATTTATCATTGATGCTTTATCTATTGAATCATCCTAATGTAAGAAATAATAATTATATATGGGATCATTTAAACTTATGAAATTTAATTAATACCATTTCATTAAACTTCTATAGTTTTAATACCATTTTACCAGAACATCTATAATTTATCCCAAATGAACATATCATAAAACCATGAATTGAACACACCTGTAACAATAAAAAGAATGAAATAATATTAATAAATAGTTGATATTATGTTATAAAAGTGTCATATATGGTATTATAAATATTAATATATTTCATTAATTAACTATTAGAATAATTTAATCCGTTATATAGGATGATAAATAATTTTACGCTAATGGGAAGTGTGAGGTAAGGCTTTTCATGTCTCACTTTTACTTTTGTGAGATATATGACTCATTTACCACTTATTTATTCAGTTTGGTTTATATATACTATCCTTTGATATATCATATCATTAATATTATTATATTCATGTTATTAAATTATTCATTGGAAAATTATTATTTTATGGGGAATATTACTCGACCGATTACAAGGTGGTAGAGAGATTTTTAACTCAATTTTCATTCATTGGGATAAAATCCTACATAATTGTTTGTTTCATGCTAATATTATGAGTGAAATGAATTTTTATTACCTTATTTTGTATTTACACTTATTTTATGTGGATTTATGTAAGATACACACATTCAATTCATTTGATTTTCTCTCTCCTCAATGATATGATATTTAAGAGTCTTTCTTTTAAAAAAATGGCCTATTAATGTTTCCCTTAAAAATATATATTTCTTCAATGAAAATGTAATATAAAATTGTTTCCAAAATATTTTTACTGTTATTAAATAATAATTAAATTTATTTTTACTCATTTATGATTTTTTAAAAAATTGTTTTAATGGTATATTTTTCATTTTCAAAACAAGGTTCTTATAGAATTTTTTGAAAAAAATATTGAAGGAATGTTTATTAACTCATTTATAATTAAATCCTTTAACCTCCATATTTTCAATAGAAAAATTTTATTCTTCATTTAAAAGTTAATAACATTATTTTTTATAAATATTATTTATTTATTACATGGACAGTTTTAATATTGAAAAAATTATTTTCAAAGTAAAAACTGATTTTTTCCTTAAGAAATATTTAAGTAGTATCTTTAGACTATTTTCACCTATGTCAATATAATTTTTTGATTCTTGTTTTATGATAAACTCTAACAATACCATTCACCATATTATTTTTTATGATTTATGATCAATTTGACTGGTGAATTGTAGATATTTTGTATGAATATTTCTTATAATATAGAGAATTATTGAATTTGTTAAGGCATATTAACTAAATTTTTTAAGTCATTCATGTGATAAATTCTTGGTGCTTAGTAAGTGATTGTTGGGGCCCAATATATATCCCCTCGATGCATCTATTGGTTTAATGAGACAAACCAGATAGGGTTTTGGATGAGGCCTTATCCATTTCTTTTCATATGTCATGGTTAAGGCCTCAACGGTAAGCTTGAGATGTATAGAATTATAAAATCCATCATTCTAAAACTAGTAATTGATTTCCATATGATTATTTGATTTATAAAATATCCGTGATTAATTTTTCTAGCTCATGAGTTTATTTATATCGAATTATTTGATCATATTTTAATTCGGAAATTTTATACTCAATTAATTGTTTTAATGGAATGTATTCTAGTTATTTAACATTCCATATTTATTATTATTTATTCATGATATATTCCTCATTATATAACCCTTGTTGAGAATTTGAGATCACCCATATTTTTTCCTTTTCTCCGGTCATGAAGAAGATATCATTGAATGATTTTTCAAGGATGCATTTTATTATATTTTGTTATGGACTATTTTTTTATTTTATTTTCCCAATGTAAAATATTTATCATGTATGTGTCTAGTTTATCAAGAATACTAAACTATCTAGTGCTTTGGGATGGGATTCCCTGTCTCTAGGCCAATGTAATAAAGTATCACACCAGATCTATTCTACAAGATCATTATAGTTAGTATTAGAGTAAGTTTAGTAGAAACATTTGGAACTAGATTTAAGAAAACAAAAATTAGTGAACATAAACAGATGACTAGATTTTGAAGATATGTCAATGTATAGGATGATATTCATAGATTTTCTAATTATCATTGATAACCTAGGGTAATCCTATATCATATAAATTATTCTTCCTGACTGTGTGATATATATGGATTATTTTTAATTTCCCGGATTTTTTATTGAATTATTTAATAAAATATTATATGGAATTAATTCGAGACCAAGTGCAGTGATGGTGTATAATTGTGAGACCCAGTGTTCCCAGAATAAAAGATTTATATATATTAAATAAATTAAATATCATGGGTGAGAGGTTTTCCTTAAAACTATAATAACATCTAGATTGGTACCCAGATTAGAAATATGAGAATACAGTTGTGTTTAGAGCGGTGACTTTACCTTAGGTAAGGCCTAACATCGGTCAATGCGGGTCGGCTATGAAAGTAAAATTATGTATGTTTTAAATAAATAAAATAAAATAAATATTTATTTTATTTTAATGTTACGTAATGGTATAATGATGTATTTACTTATTTTAAAATAGACAGTAGCCAAGGGTTAGGCTCATAAACCTAAAAAACTTCTTGGAGGCTCTAGGGAGAACCTGTAGAATTCTCTCAGTGACAAAAATGAAGGATCCTTGGATCTGAGATCAATGAATGTTGCTTTAATTAATCCCACCAATGGTAGTGAAATGAAGATTGATATGCTTCAATGAACGATCCAAGCCTAAGGTAAGACATGTTGTTTTAATTACATCATTCACCATTCTTTGATTTAATGATGAACATGGATAAACCCACGAATAGGTTGACCCGCAGTTCAATCACTATTAAAAGATGCTTTGATTTTGGGTTTTATTTCGGGGATTGATTCTCTATTGATTTAGTTTCTTGATTATTATAATGGAAATGATGAAGGTCATAATGAATAATGGCTATGGTTTATTCCTTGAGTTGTTTCTATGTGATTCATTCCCCCTTTATCCCTGTGTGTTCTTCATTCTTTGCAGGGATGTGAACAGATGATTGTTGTGCATTTGAATCATGGTGAAATGATATAAAATCATATATCTATCATTGTGATGACATATTAGAGGTTTGATGGTGATGGAGACACATGAATCAGAGTATTCCAAAAGATATTGTTCTTTAAGTGTTCTTCAGAAGATGATCAAAATTGGATTTTCAGATAGTTAGAGGCTCAAAACGTATCGAATCAGTGATGGAACAACTGGAAAAAATTGGTACATGAGTTTCCTAATGAGGCATGGTTGTAATCAGTGGTTGGGGAAACAAAGAAGACGATATTCATTAGAACTAGGGATTCTATAAAAACCTGATGAGGAAATCATGTATCTTGTGATACACAGTGTGTGGGACCTATCAACTAGTTTATAGGGTTTTGGTAAGCATTTAAATGACACATAGTGTGTCGGACCTTCCCCAAAACTCAATGTCTATCTGATAAGATACACAAACACTAGGTGGAGTAAACGGTGTGCTTACACAGTGTGTTCCCCACCACACAACATTACTAATACAGTTATGCAGATAACCATGTTTACTGGTAGAAGGGAAGATGAACACAAGTTGAATCCACATTCTGGAACATGTCCCTTAGAAACAGGGTGTACCTAATATAGTTGGACATGGCATGTGGACTTCTCTACACACTGTGTATACCATTTACACTTGACATGTTCTTCTGGCTTAGTTTGTTTTAAACGGTCAGTACCCGTGGTCAAGGGACATGACGTGTGAACCTTCTACACACCATGTACTATTTTCTACTTGAATTGATATGCTTTTCCACCATATCTTCAGAATTTTTTATTAGGGTTTTTTCCATTGATCGTTCCCTTAAAGGTCAATTTGTATAATTTCCTATCCACATGATTATAACCCCCTTCAACAAGACTTTTTGAATAGAGTCCGGAGTCCCCTCTAAGAGGCCCGAAGCAGGATCCTCTGTCCATTCTTGTGCCCTAGGTACAATCTAGTTATCAACACAACCAATCCTACTAGATGTTTTTCTTCTACATATTAGGTCAATCTGGATCAGTCTTAGTATACACCATATCCCTGATAGTAAACCATATCCATATATCATGATTTTCTACTTTAGTGGGGTGATTCCTCCCAGAATGAGTGTATCATATTCAACCTTTAGATCTGTCAATGTATCTCTCTATCCCATTGTAGTTCTCGATGAACAATACTTCTTGGATGGACATCACAGGGCTATCAGACTCATGAGTGAGTTCACTCGGATGAGTCCTTCATGGAATCTTCAGACTGAATCCCTAGCATGGGAATGTAGTTATTATGACTTACCTCTAGACAACAGGTCTATGATCAAATGTCTTTGGATTTTTTCTTTCTATATTTATATTTAACATATACCATGTAGAGCTGAATATAACTTTATCTAGTTTTGATTTGTGGTTTTTGAGGATTCCTACTAAGTATTTTTATACTCACCCTTCACTAGAATTTCTTGGACATGTCATGTCTTATCCAGACCAGTGACCATTTGGTAGAGGCCAAGGTGGAGTAGGATTGGATAGTGATTTGTGAGTTCCAGACATGTTGAGGTGTTCCTAAATCTTCAAGCAGTATACCTTGTAACTATCATGTTTACATGTTGGAAATTGTAGTTTCCAGACTCTTTCTTTTGGTGGTCTTGTATTCTATCTCAGTTTATATACTACACTTTTCTTTCCTATTTTACTTTGTTGGTGGGATTTTTAGTGGTATTAATGCATTTTTTTCCTTATTGGTTTTTACATTTCTTCATTTGTGGGATCAGAGGTGTGTATGTGTGTACATGTACTTAGAAAATGACACCTATGTTAGTGATATGTCTACTCAATGATAGTCACCAACCCCTGACCTATTAGAGGCGAACAAAGGGAGTCACAACACATGATCCACTCTGATAGGTCATGAAATAGTGGTATCAGATGAGGTCGGTTATACCATAGGACATGGAGTCTATGAGATTGGTTTGGGGAAACAATGTTGTGTTTTTAGAGTTTTGTTTTTAGGAAAGGGACTCCATTATTGGTGTGGGTGGACGACGTATCCATACACCAGGACTATGATAACATGCATTTTAAATCGTTACATGAGAACACTAGTTGCATGGTAAAAATTGGTACATACATCATATAAGATTTGTTGTGGTTTCAAGGACCATATTGTGTATTCAATCTAGATATCCTCATTGATTATGGGTATCTTTTTTTATTAGAGTATTCCACTACGATGCATACCGGCTATGATTTAGTAGCTTAATCACGAGGATGATCCCCTAAGTTATGAGGCTTCCATACATGGGAAAATTCACCATGCATTACCTCGAGGTGTTCCGCGAGCTATACCACCACTAGTGGAGAATCATGTGGTATAGTACTAGAAGACGAGGAGCGCAGGGTGATCACACTCCTAGAGTTTCCAAGATGGGGACCCCTCAGGTTCCGAGGCGAGCCTGACCATAATGTGGCTGAGGATTGCCTTCTAGAAACTCCCAATGTTTTTCATCTAGTGAGGACAGCAACATATCAGATGATTATCTTGGCAGCGATCCTTCTTCCAGGATCAGCTATCAGATGGTGGAGTTTGACCATGTAGACTCACGACGAGATTACTCTTTCTTGGATGGAGTTCGAGATTATCTTTAGAGAGATGTTATCTCTAGTTACACTAAGAAAAGTGTGTATACGAGAGATCTTTCAGCTCCCTCATAGTATCTTGATGGTAGCTAACTATTCATCAAGTTTCACCAACCTCTCCAATTACTCGATGGATATGATCAGGGATCAGTAATTTAGGAAATAAAACTTTTAGTGAGGTCATCATAGGGATATCTGAGCCAGCATCATACCTCTATGTAGTCCAACTTATACAGGAGTGGTTGAGTGAGTATTGGTGGTCGAGAGCTTCTTGACTGAGCGGAAGTAGCCAAAGATATTCAATAGTAGGAAGATAAGTGTAGATACATCACTAGCAGAGAGATGATATCGGACACATGGATCGGGAAATGGGAGACATCATAAGAGCTCCTATGATAGGGTATCTACAGTCTAGAGCTCTCAATATGGATACAGTTAGCCTATGAATATGTGATGCTACACATGTGATGGTAGAGGACATCTCACTATAGATCGTCCAAAGCATCGAGCTGATAATAGGGAAGTAGTGGATAAACCACAAAGTAATAAGAAAGATGTGTAGAAATTAGCCCCCCCAAGAGACGGACATTTCAGAGGAGTAGGGAGAGCTACAGAAGGTGGAACACATTTTGACATACTACTAGCACCACCGCCATGAGGTCCACAGTAGGCTTAGGGAGCTATAGGATAGGAATGGGGGAACCGATATGCATTCCAAGAATATGACCCAGGTACTTTAGAGATGATCCATGATATGATATGTGTCTTTTATACCTTAGATGTCATACATATAAATATGGGTACTAGTCATTTTTTCCTCGCCACATACCTTGTGCTTGAACTTGATATTTGGTTTGAACCGTTGACTCGACCTTTATTCTTGGGGAATCATACGGGAGGAGACATAATGATCAAAAATATTTTTTCATCATTGTGATCTTGCCCTTGGAGGTTAGAGTTTTAGTTGGATATTGTTGGTGTCATCATTGAGGCCATATGATTTCATTATGGGTATGGATTGGATATCTTCATTCCATGTCTATATTGAATTTTATATGCAAAGGATGTGGTGTGTCTGTAGTGATAGGATGAAGTTTTAATTTGTTGTTGAAAAGGAGACACAAGCATCATGTGATAGGCTCATGCATGAGAGAGTTCATTTGATCACTCTTGAGTAGGCTATCATTACACTCTGAGTAGTGGATGCGGTGAGTTTTCAGTTACCAGCAGTAGTAATAGAGTCTTAGGATGTCTTTTGAGAAGAAGTTCCAGAATTATGTCCCCACTAGAAGATCAACATCTTCATCAATATACACTATAGTAGGGAACTGATATCCTCATTATGAAATCATATGGATCTTGTAATGCTTTGTGAGCGGAGGGGGGAAGCTGGAGGATTTGTAGAGGAAGGGATTCGTGAGACCCAATGTTTCACCCTATGTGGCAATAGTTTAGTTTCCCAAAAAGGTAGATGGGTCCTCGATATTGTTCATGGATTAGCGACGCTTGGACAGAGTGATATTGAAGTACAAGTATCCACTACTGGGGATCGATGGCTTCTTCGACCGTTTGAGTGGGGCACATTTGTTCTCAAAGGATGACCCCAGGTTGGGTTATCACCAGCTATGAGTATGGAATAATGATATATAATGAAGATATCTTTCATATACTACTAAAATCATTATAATTACTTGGTGATTCCCTTAGAAAAAAAGAAACCCCCCACAATGTTTATGGGGATCATGAATCGGATCTTCCAGCCATACTTAGACGGGTTCATATTGGTCTTCATTGATGACATCCTTGTGTACTAGATGTCCGAGGAGGAGCATTAGAGACACCATTGGATGGTTCTGGAGATACTCTAAGAGAACCATCATTATGGGAAACTCTTAATGTTCTATTTATGGACTCAAGAGTTCCACTTTATGGGATATTTCATCTCAGCTGATGGAGTGGCACTGGAATCACCCAAGGTGGAGGTAGTGCTAGCATGGGAGCAACATAGGATCGTGATAGATGTGTGGAGATTCCTTGATATTATAGGATATTATTGGATATTTATCCCTAATTTCACATTGATAATAGCATAAATGAAATCTTGGACCTGAAAAGGGTAGTCTTTTGTGTGGAACATGAAGTGTCAATAGGCTTTCTAGCAGTTAAGGTAGAGTTTGATGAGAACCCTGATCTTGAGACTACCAAAGGAGGGTGTTGAGTATGTAGTGTTTTGTGATTCTTCAGGGAAAAGAATTAGTTGTGTATTAATTCATAGGAAAGCAGTGATTACATAGGGTTCGTGCCAGTTGAGGCCACATGAGAAGAACTACGTGACCCATGATCTTGAGTTAGTAGGGTTAGTTTTCGCGTTGAATATGTGGCAAAAATATCGGATGGAGGAACGATTTATCATATCATCTGATCATAAGAGTCTCAAGTATATATTTTCACAGAAGGATCAGAACATGAGATAGAGGCAATGGATAGAGTTACTCCAGGACTATGAATTTGATATTTTCTATACTAATGGTAAGGGGAACATTGTTGAAGATTCTATCAACATGAGGTCTAGTATGCAACTATTGAATGAGGTGTTTGAGTAATTATTCTTGTTATAGTTATCCTTTGTGGATAGATATGGTGTATATTACCCCATGTCAATGGATGCTAACCCTACAATATTGAAAACCAGTCAGGGAGTCACAACATGGGGATACTTACTGTGAGACCTTATGTGCTCACATGTCCACAGGGAATGATCTTGATGGATATTCACAAGGTTTGGAGCACATAGTTATTTTTATATGGACAATAGTTGTACCTGTTGCATTGAGGGAGGAGGTTATGAGGAAGTTTCATACATACCCTTTGGTAGTACACCCTGGTCTGGTGAGGATTTACCTGGACCTCCAACATCAGTTTTCATGGACATGGATGAAGAAGGCAGTGGAAAAGTTCATTTCTGGATGCCTTATGTTCTATTAGGTGAATTCTAAGCACAGAGTTCCCGTGGGATTAACACAAACCCTATAGGTTCCTGAATGGAAGTGGTATAGAATATCACTATAATTCATGATGGGTTTACCATGTATGTACAGGGGAAACAATGCTATATGGGTGATCATTGACTGACTCACCATGTTGGACCACCTTCTGGCTCTATAGAAACATAGTTTAGTAGTGATATTGGGATGACTCTACATAGAGGAGATAGTTCGGATTCTTGGAGTCCCATCAACTATAGTTTCAGATCATGATGCTCATTTTACATCTTGGTTGTGGAAGGGATTACAGGAGGCATTTGGGAGTCAGTTATGCTTTAGCACAGTATTTCATCCCCATATGGATGACCATACATAGAAGACCATTCAGGTTCTGGAGGTCATGTTTTGGTCCTGCATCATGGACTTCAGTCATAGTTTGTAAGACCACATATAACTTCTAGAGTTTGTGTACAACAACAACTACCACTAATCTAATGGTATTGAACCGTTTGAGGCTTTCTATGGGAAACCCTATCAGTCAGCACTTTGTTGGGATGGCCCAAGAGAGTCATCATTCATGGGATCAGAGCTTGTATCAGCTACTACTAAGAATGTGCAGATCATCCAGGAGTAAATAAAGACTACACAGATCTGTAAAATGTCTTTTGTTGACAAATGACCGAGAACTCTGGAGTTTGATAAAGAAAACGATGTATTCTTTTGGGTCTCACCTCGATGTGGGTTGTGGAAATTTGGTCGGAATTACATGTTATCTCTAAGATTCATATGACCTTTTCAGATACTATGTAGATTTGGCGATGTGACATACTGCTTAGATCTACCCACGTAGTTGAATTAGGCACATGATGTCTTCTACTTGTTGCAGTTGAGGAAGTGCATGCATGACTCATCACACATCATTGACTGGGGGAGCCAGACATTGATGATGGAGAAACCTTTTCTAAGTACCCTATGGAGATCATGGATTGACATGATAGGGTCCTACATGAGAGAGAAATTCCCTTTGTGTGAGTTTATCCAAAACATGATAATCTTCTAGAGAGCACATGGGAGTTGGAGGTTTAGATTCATCTGCAGTATTCACATATCATTGTATAGAATTTTGTTTTGTATTTTTTGGGACATAAATCCCTATGGTTGTGAGAATTTCATATTCTAGATTTTTCTGGGTATTATTTTTTAAATGTTATATTGAATTAATTCAAGACCAGGCTCTAAGACATCATGCCATTCCAAGGCCTGGTGTGCCTTGAATAAATCATTCTAATATATTAAATATTTTAAATATCATGTGAAAATGGTATTCTAGAAAAAGTTTAATAACATCTAAATGGGTGCCCAGATCATAAATCTAAGGGTATTGTTGCATTCAGAGAAGCAACATTACCCTAGGCAAGGACTGACTTTGGTTAGCATAGGTCAGCTGTGAAAGTTAATTTTTGGACGTTTTAAAGAAATAAGATAAATTAAGAATTTATTTTAATTTCACCTTACACAATGTAATAATGATGTCATTTCATGTTTTAAAATAGGAATGAGCCTAGGGTTAGGCTCATAACCCTGGAAAAATTCTTGGAGGCTCAAAAGAGAACCTAAAGAATTAACTTAGTGGAAAACAGTGAAGGATCCTTGGATCATAGATTGAAGAACACTACTTTGATAAATCTTGCCAACCGTAGTGAAACAAAGATCGATCTGCTTCAATGAACAATCTAACCCTAAGGTTGGGTGTGTTGTTTTAATTACTTATTTCCACATTCATTGATTTAATCATGAATGCAGACCAACCCAAGAACAGGTTGACCGATGGTTTTGTCATTCTTAAGGGTGGGTTTGATTTCAGTTTTGATTTGGGGGAATGGTTCTATATTGATTTAGTTTTTTAATTCTTCTTAAGAAATTGTTCATGGTTTTAACGAACAATGGTTGTGGATCATTCCTCGAGTTGTTTCAATATGATTCCTTCCCCCTTTATCCCCACACATTCTTCATTGTTCATATGGTTATGAATGGATGATCATTGTGAATTAGAATCATGTAACAATGATATAAATTCTTAGATATGGCATCATGATGACCTAGAGGTGGTACGATGGTGTTGGTGACAAAAATATTGGAGTATTCCAGAAGATATCGACCATCAATTGTTCCTCATTTGGATGATCAAAATAGGATTTTGGGTGGTTTGGAGGCCTGAAACATACTGAATCCGTGATGGCGTGACCAGATGAATTGGGGTTAGGATTTTCCTGAAATATCATGGTTGGAATTAGTGGATGGGGAAATAATGAAGATGACCAGCATTCTAACCATTGATTATTGAACATCCTAATGAACACAATGTGTATCCCATGATACACGGAGTGTGGGACCTGTTCAGAGGTGGATATGGTTTCAAGAAGTAGTGAAATGACACACGACATGTGACACCAATGACATGACATGTGGGACCTTCTGTGGAACTCTACATGTATCTCATAGGATACACAGACACATGTTGGAGTACACAACATTCTTACATGGCGTGTACCCCATCGCACAGCTTTGTTGAGCTGGTTACATGGATAACCCCATGTACTAGTACATGGGTAGACGAACATGGGTTGAATCCGTGTACTTGGACATGGATAGCATACATGGCATGGACCTCCGATTGTATGACACATCATGTGACCTTCTCTACATGTCATGTATAAGGTTTATACACGACATGTTCTTCTAACTCAGACCATTGTACATGGACAATACATGTGGTCAAGGGACATAGCATGTGAACCATCTACATGTTGTGTACTCTTTTCTTCATGGATTGATCTTCTTGTAAACCATATCATGGACATGTTTTATTTGGGTTGGTTTCCATAACTCATTCCCCTGATGGTTATTTGGTATCATTTCATATCCATAGGAGTATGACCCCCATCAACATGAATTTCTGGAGAGAGTCGACAGTCCCCTCTAAGAGGCCTAGAGCAAGATCCTCTATCCATTATTGTTCCCTATGTATAGTCAGGTTATCGACATGACCAATCCTACCAAATGTAGGTCCTCTACTTAGCAGGTGAATTTTGATGGGTCATTGTATACACCATGGCCCAAATAGTGATCCTCAAATGTATATCATGATATTCCCCACTTATGGAGTGATTTCTCTTAAAATGAGTGTATCATATTCATTCTTCAGAACTATAACTGTATCTATCTATCATTGTGGTTCCCAATGAACATTACTTATTGGAAGAATGGAATCAGGGAAATCAGACTTAGGAGTTAGTTCTCCATATTGAATTCTTCTTGAAATCTCTAGACCAAATCCTGAGTGTGTTTATGTGATCATTGTGACTTACCTCTAGACTACGGGTCTGGGTTTGAGTATACCTAGATATGTTTTTTTACATGTACTGTTGACATATACTGCATAGATATAATTTTACATTTACCTTGTATATATTTCTAGTTATCGTTGTGTCCTAATAAGTATAGTTATACTCACCCTTGCACGGGATTTACCCACACGTGTCATGTATTGTTCATATGAGTGACCTTTTAATGGACTCCAGGGTGGACCAAGACCAGACAGATCACTGTGAGTTCTAGAAAGGCTGAGATGTTACTGTGCCTTCATGCATTGTTCCCTGTATCAGTCTTGTTTAAAGGTTGGACTTTGTAGTTGGAAAACACTTTCCTTTGGTGGGATTGTTTTATGTCCTAGTTTACTTTACTTTACTTTTCATTCCTGTTTTAATCTATTGGTTGGGTTTTTAGTGGTAAGCATGAATATTTTTCCTTAGTGGTTTTTACATTTCAGCATTGGTGGGATCAGAGATGTGTGTGTATCTATATGTTCTTAGGAAATGCCTCTCATGTAAGTGATATGCTTACTTGATGCTAGTCGCCTGCCCCTGGCCTATTAGAGGCTGGCTTGGGGAGTCATAGCACGTGCCCCACTAGGATAGGTTGTGACATGATTATTGTGGAACATAGTGTTCTTTTGGTTTTATTCAATGGATGTAACTTGAATGAACCAGGTTAATGTTGAATGCATTAGAAAATATGTTGATGAAAATCCTTTTGGATTAGGACAAGAGGAAGTTTTAATTATTCCTAATCAATAATAATGATATAATAATAATAACTACACCATCACTAACTCTCAGACTCACCAATGAATAGAAGGATAAAAGTTATATGAACACCCTTGTGAAGGAGATCATGGATAAATGAACATTTCCTTTCCTATATTTCGAAAATATGAAAAGAAACTTCCATGTGAAAGTCTTATAAGAATTGAAATATTTTTTAGCAGTAGAAAGAAGGATATAAAAAAAGTAATTTCTGAGGGAAAATGGAAACTTTTGAATAATATTTTGTACAAGGTATTATCACTGGTTGAATGTTTTAAATGTGTAATGTATGAGAATTATAAAAATCTATATATTATGGGGAATCTCATGGAGACAATCGACATGGTTATACATGAAATTTTTTTACTACTAATGATGAAGATATTACAAATGAAAAATTAAAGGAATGAGGTATTAAGAAATGAGATGAATAATAAAAGTTAGTGGTTTAAGAATGAAGTATAATGATTAATGTTCTTTTGTATTTGGATTAAAGAAATATATTATCAATGATTCTATTTTTATAAGAATCATGAGGAATACAAGGGTTATACTGCAATACTTATTTTTAAGGATTTGGAAGTAGGTGATGAATACTACCAAGAGGAGTTATTTTGTTTCATGTTTTTCATTTGAAAAAAATTACATGAATTATGGAATATAGATCTTAATATACTCTTTTTGTTGGGATAATAATGATAAAGGAATTTCAATAGGATATTTTTGGGGAACATGTAAGTAGTTAGTGATTTGATGTTTTATGTTATTTTTATTGGGATTACTACATGATTATATTTATGGAATATAATGCATATTTTATTATCAGAAACAGTCATATTTTCATTAATTTCATATGGTGATAAATTTATTCATATATTTTTATATGAACTTAAGAGATATATTATGATTTTAATGAATATAATGTTGAAATCTTGCAACCATCCTTATAAATTGTTTGGTCTGTGAATTTTAATTGATGTATTTTTTATGAGTCTTAAGGTTAACAACTTTCAAAATGGATTAATTCATACCTTGGATATTATTGTTTGGAGTTAAAGTACAATTAATCATATTGGATAACATGTTCTATACATTTTGTTTTTGGAAGATATTTAGCGACTGGAGATATTACTAATGGATGTTATGATTCATTAAAAATATATCACACACAATAAATTCATCATGAATATCTATTTCTTCGTATAAGAGATGAATTAGAAATGGATTTAAGAATAACTGAAGGAAAAAATTATGTTTATAACAAGGATTGAAATCAAGTAAGTTTATTTTTTTATGTTATTAGGTGGATATTAATAGAATCCCTAAACATTAGGAAGGTAATTTTGGATAAAAAATGCTATCTATTTACTTTTCTTACTTAGAAAACAAATGTCTTTTAACTGATAACAAGATTTATATTCATGTGATGATTAACGTTTTAATGACCATATCCTCTATTATTGCATATCAGAACTATATGGTTATATTTCTAATCCGTGACCTAGTTTTTGATTCTCACTAATATTATCCTATCATAATTTTGTGGTGACCATTGCATTTCCATTTGCTTCTTATTGAGGGGATGTTTTATAAAACTTATTTATAATGTGAATTTCCCAAAAATGTATTTTCAAGTCTATAATTTTTATTTTTAAAGTTAAATTTCAAATTATGAGGGAAACATTTATTTAAGGAGAGGAGAATGTAACCCCCAAATATTTTATAGTATCTCCCTTCATAAATAGATTCAATTTCATCGATAAATTATGAGATAGAAAACATTCATCTTAAAAAACAATTAAATATTATTAATTAATTGTGATTCTTATCACCTAGCCATTGGAATGGAGGGAATGAATGAGATTAACTAAATTATGAAATTATAGTTTATGCAAGTTTATAAAATGAATTCATTTATTATTTCTTCATTATAAATGAATATAAAATCCCATTGATCATAATGGAAGTGTTTTTTATAAAAAAATATTTTTTTCCATAATGGAATTTTATATTAATAAATTAAATTAATCACTATTAATGAGATATATTAATTAAATTTATATATTATATATTCTTTCAAAAATTTTTAAATTCACCCAATATGTTTTATTTTATTTATACAAGAATAAATTCTATTTTAAGAATAAAAATCTATATATTTATAAAGGTAGTTTTGTAAACTTTTGATGGAACACCTTTTATAGATCTAAATTTTAAAAATTTTATATGTTTTTTGTGAAAAAATAAATTTAATTTATTGAAATTAGAATATCAAGATTATCTTAGGGTAATGTTTGGTATTTTTCAGAGAAGTTACATTTTTTCATGAATAGGGAAAATATTGAATTTTAATTAAAGAGTATTTTTTCAAATAAATTAATTATATAGTCAATATATATTTTAATTGTTTAAAAGTATAAATAGTTTATTTATACATTTATCAAAACAATTTAGTTAATTTTAATCTATAAAACATTTAAATTTGATATAAAAACATTTCAAACTTTTGAAAATCTCACTTTAAAAACAATGTGTTTCGGTTATGTATATGGTATTAATTATACGTCTACTTTTTCCAATTATTTGAATTTAATATTGTAAAATGGATTAAATATTTATAATTATAAAGTTCAAATTAAGTTATAATTTAAATTTATTTTATATTCATAAGAAATTTACCATGGTAAAAAAATTATTTACAGTTTCATAGATAAAGTAATGAAACGGGATAATGTTAAACATGTAAAGGATTAAAATATCAAAAAACTAGAACATTTAATGGTTTTTTGTGGTATTTATTGACCATAACCTGGCTCCAAAATATTAAATTCCAAAAAAAATTGGGAAATTAATTTCATCTCAATGTGGTAGGGATTGAATATAAAATAATAATAATTTTAATCACTTCAACTAACCTCTCCTCAAGTATAAATACCACTCCTCACCACCCCATTTCGACATAAAAAGATTTAATGATTCTAAAATATATACTAAAACCTCTCATACTCACTCTTTCCACATCAATTTTCTGATGGTCACACCAAAATACCAAATCCAAGGTCTTCATGGCGTCATTTAATGAGGTGATATTCAAGAGGTAATTTTCTCAAAATACCTCTACTATTTTTTATTCTTCTAGTTAATCCTAATATCCTTTATCCATCATGAAATATTAGTCCCAAAATCATGTAAATAATGGAATTGTATTTTTATAATTAAATATATCATATCCATTCCTTTTATTACCTCCATTAATTCATAGAAACAAAACTATTTTCTAAGTTATGTCAGTTAATAGCCTATATGAAAAATGTTTTTTTTTTCATTTTCCATTATCACCTTCATGGATGGTCATAAAAAAATAATTATGGGTAAATAATTTTTTATTAATTATATTATATTTGATTTTATTTTTGTTAACTAATATGTACTCATAATAGTTATCAAAATGAAACTAGTTCCTGGTGTTCAGAAAACCGTCAAAATTAACTAAACATTTATCATTAACATTTTATCTAATAAATCATCATTATGTAAGAAATAAAAAAGATATATGGAACTATTTATAGTTATATAATTTCATTAATACCATTTAATTCCACTTTTATAGTTTTAATCCCATTTTACAAGAATTTCCATAATTTTACCCACATAACCAAACTAAGAATCCTTGAAATGAACGCACCTAAAACTATAAAAGTAATAAAATATTACTAAGGAACAAGAGGTAATATTTTATAAAAGGATAATATAAGGTATTATAAAAATGTATATAGTTATATAATTAATTAATATCATTATTTCATCCATTATATGTGAGTTTAAATAACTCTACACTAAAGGGAAGCAATAGGTCGAGGTTTTTTCATTTCACTTTTACTTCTGTGAGATATATGACTCATTCACCACTTATTTTTCGTTTATAGTGTATATATAATTAAGTTTTATATATAATAACAATAATATAATTATATTAATGTTATTTAATGTTTAATTTGATAATTATTATATTTATGGGGTATACAACTTGACCAATTACAAAGCCATATGATAATTCTTAACTTAATTTCCGTTCACTATGTCAAAATCCTGCTTCATTGTATATTTCATGTAAGATTATGAGTGAAATGAATTTTTATTAAATTATATTGTATGTAAAAAATTTTAATTTTAATTTATTTTGTATACACATATTCAATTCATTTTATTATTTCTTACCTCAATGATATGATATTTATAAGAGACCTTATTTTAATATTATCTTTTTAACGTTCCCCTTTAAAACTATCTTTTTATTCCATGACCATGTTTTCTAAAATTGTTTCAAAAAATGTTCTTAATTATATTTAATTACTTTTTAATACATTTTTTACTCATGGATGGATTTTTAAAAAATGGTTTGACAGGTATATGTTTTCATTTTTTAAATAAGGTTATTAGAGACTTTTCTAAAAAAAATAAAGATGTAATGTTTTTTTAAATTATATGGAATGATCATATTTTCCCTATATAATATCACCTTAAAAATTTGAATAATAATTTACATTTTTGCAAGTATATTAAAAATAAATTTATTTCTTTATTTCATGTTTTTATTTTATATTTTTAAAATTATTTTCAAAGTAAAAAAAGCATATTTTCTAGAAGAAATATTTTAGTAATCTATTTAGAGTATATTCATTTTTGTCAACATCCTTATTAGAATTTTTTTTATTATATACTCTAATAATACAAAAAATAATATTCATTTATATGGTTTATGATATGTTTTACTGGGGAAGTAATGACATTACATAGGACTAGGACATCCAATAAATATAGTTATTTATTTTTAAGGCATATTGATTCAGTTATATTATTTATTCATGTGAGGAATAAATTTGACTTTGAATTTTATGGGTGGGCCTGATATATCCCCTAGATGAATCTATAAGTCTAATGAGACAAACATTAATGGGTTTTTTTCGAGGCCATAACAATTTATTTTTAGATGTCTTGGTCGAGGCCGTGAAGGTATGTTTTAGATGTCCGGGATTATGTGATCCATCCATATGTAACTAGTTATTGAATTCCAAGTGATTATTATATTATTATAATATCAATAGATAATGTTTATAGATCATGTGATTATTTTTATGGAATGATTTGTTCATCTTTTATTCTCTCCATTTTATTCTCAAGTTCTCCTTTAAATGGAATATATTCTAATTATTTACCTTTCCATGACGATCGTTCTTATTTGTGATTGATTCAAAATTATATGAACCTTAATGAGCATTTCAGGTCACCCTTATTTGGTTTCCATTCCCCATGTTATGATGAATATATCATTTAATGAGTTTTCATGGATTCATTTTATTAGATTTTGTTATGTATTATGTTTTATTTTCTTTTCCCAATGTAAAATGGGTATCATGTATGTATCTAGATTACCAAAACTACTTAAATCTTTGGTCCTTTGGGATGTTATTCCATGTATCTATTCTAATGTAATAAATTATGTCACCAAATCTATACTATTATAATATGGGTTGTTACACCTATTTACATATTCTAATTTAATGAATATTAAAAACATGTTTTGAATTTTAATTTGTAATAAAATCCTTCACCATAGGGATCAAAATTGGATAATTTGTAGAGTTTTATGTTTGTGTAAAGGGTATATAATATTTATTGAATATAATTTCTCAAAAATGGTAAAATTTCCATATTTTTGTTTCAAATTTTAGTAACATTAAAAGAATGTTCTCACATTCAATGATGATTTTTTTTCTAAAATCATGTGCCATTTTTTATATTTTGAGGAGTTTAAACATCTAAATTTTATCCATGATTATATTTAAGTATTTTATTTCAAATATATCTCTTATTTGTTTTTTTTAAAATTTGAAACATCATTTAAAAAATTTTAAATGAATCTGAGGTTTTTGGATAGGAATTACACATTAAAATTCTATTTAAAAAATTAAATTTGAATCTTTAGTTGAGATTTGTGTGTTAAAGTAGATAAATGAGTAAATTTATTTATTAAAATATAATTATTCTTTTGAACTAATTAATTAATAAATAATTATTATGTTTAATATTAATAATTCAGTTTTTCACATTATTTATGGGTTACGTAAATGGTTAGTGTATTTACACACTTCCTCAGGTGCCCAGGTCACCAGTAACTATGTGACCACATGCGCACCTCCAGATATTTCATAGGTTTCCAACTAGTAGCAAGAGTCTTGGCTGTCACCATGGGGATATTATACCCTAATTTCATAGTAAAACATAGGATAAAATAGCCAAATAAGATTTATCTTAAATAATTAAAGTCTATGGAATCTATAAAACAAAACATATTATAACTAATTTAAATATGAAAGTATACATTCATGAAAACCCATAGTCATACCAACATACATCTATTGATATCCCATAGGACCCATCACATATAAAAATAAAAATAAAAAATAAATGAAAGGTGGTTCTACTACCATCCTCGACCCTCATCACATACTAGTCTATGAATCAAATCTAAGTTATCTTGTTCATTAAATACACAATGGGCCTCTTCCCAATGTGAACCTACACATAATTAATTCTGGTCATGTACCCAAGTGTTATTAATACTAGAGTGGGTGGTGAGTATAACTCAATTAGATACCACCAATATGGTCCCAAATATAACAAGTAAATATAGTTTTTCACATGTAATATGGTCATAATAACAATAAATACAATATGGGAGTGTAATTAAGTAACCACCTTCCGTCGTCATGTTTTATCATCACACTCAGGATCTACTATACCCTCATTGGATAGTTCTAGATGACTATGATAATGTAGCATTTCCTTGGGGGACACAAGTACTAAACATGGATCTCAAAAACATGCCTACATGATGTGTTGGAGTTGATATTCTAGAACCATGTATTTTTACGTTATATTACATGTATATTAAAATATTTAAATATTAATAAAATATATTATTACATATTGTTTAATATTTTACATTGAATTAAAGTAATAATGTCCAATAATATCTTCCACATTGATAATTTCTTATCATTTAATGTTGTTATGAGAACCTTGAAATTACATTATGATATTATTAAATATAGTTCTATAGTTGGATAATATTCTATGATGTCACATAGTCTATTTTTTTACAAGTACTCATATGTGGATGAAATTTTTTTTTAATGAAGTTCACAGTTGATAATCTTCATGATTATAGATTATGAGAATAGACCCTCCAATATGAATTCATTATGTTTATGTGCCATCAGATATAAAAATATATAGTAATATTTTAAGGTTCATATACTTTAATATTATTATTAATTCATTTCATGACTTGCACACTTAGTTTTAATGACCAAAACCATGACACCATATGGTCACAAGAAATAAGGTATGTTGGGTGAGTTAGGATTTACATGTTATTTATAAAAATTTGAGGAAGGATTTTTCCCTTCAATCATTATGGAAGTTGATATCTTGACCCTTTAATTGAAATTGAACTATCACATTACATTATATGGACATGATGTATGCAGATTTTATATTAGACAGACAATGAAATTCATATAAAAAATATAGGTTGTGTAACATCCCAAGTATGTAATGAATAATAGATATTTTTATCTATGTCTATTAATTATTAAAATAGTGTTTTAGAGTATTAAAATGAAAATAAGTACAATCTTATGCATGGAATACACTAATATTCTTAAAAGATTGTTTTACTGCCTTTTGATGGCAAACCTTTTTTAAATATATATTTTGAAAATTTTATAAGCTATGTATGTCAAAATAAAATTATTATTTATGATTGGGACATCAAAATTTACTTTGTGTGAATTTTTGGTATTTTTCCGATAAAGTTCATTTTTAATGAATAGTGAAAAATGTTGTATTTTAATTCAAAACCTCTTTTTAATATAATTTATTTATATGATTAGAATATCTTTTGAATTGGTTTTGAAGTTAAATTAGAATATATTTTTACCATTTTATCCAATGGTGGTCATTGGAATCAATTTCACTTTGAAATTGGACTTAAACTAGTGTCAATCTTTTGATACTTATTGTTTCATAAAAAAACGCTATTTGTCATGACAGCGGGAATTAATTATTAAATTAATTAATGTGACTTATATGTTTTTAATTTTGTAAAATAGACTTCATTTTTGAATTCAGAATATCAAATATAGCTTAGGGTGAATTTTTGGTAATTTTCTGAAAAACTTCAATTTTTGATGAATAGTGAAACCACTAAGTGGTACTTATAAAAACTGATTTTTCCGTTTAAATGAAAATTTTCCATCTTTGTGTTTTGAATTTCAAAAATCTGAAATACATGGTTGTCATTAAGAAGTAAAATTTGGTTCAATGAGATAATAATAATTTTTTGGTGAATAGAAACTTATTAAGTTTTTAATCCCGATTAGAGGTAATTAGTGTAGTTTAAGGTAAAAATAATGCTTTAATAAAATGAGATGAGCTTGAAACATGTCCTACCCTAATTGGTTGGGTCAGGGCCGACCAAGAAAATCCATGGGTCAACTTGGGGACCCCATGGATTCACTTTGGTTGGGAAATGACATAAATAACTTTTTATTTAATGTTAAAGTAAAAATGACACAAACATGAGTTATGTTACTAAAAAAATTTTTATATGGGGTTATACAAGTCATATTTTTGACTATAAATATTAATTAGAAAGATAAACGGATTTACTACATCATAGTAGTTTTTTAGACATTAAATAAATAAAATTATTTGTGACATCATAATGATGCAGCAATGACCTCATTATTTAACGATTTAAATAAAATGGAAAGATAATGTAAAATCTAAAACCTAAACATGGAAAAAACCAATTGGATGAGTGGATTTAGAACCCTTATCACCTTATACTATAATTATATCAATGTGGGACCTTTTTAATCCGAAACTTATTTTAAAATAAAGTAACTTATCTTTACTATCCAAGAGTGCCCCGACTCTCCTCTTATAAACGGCCCCCACCTCTAGCTCCTTACCCACACATCCAAAGCCTTTGGCTCGGCCAAACCCTGCCCATTTTGTCTCTCCACTTCCCTATCTTACTCCTTGAAGCCTCACGTTGGGCAGAAGTCTTCCCAATGAAGCCTTTGATCTCAAACCAAAGAGAGTTACCTGATTTTAAGGTAATGTCTTCTTTTGAGTCCTTTTATTTTATTTTACTTCTACAACCCCCTAAACTCTTTTTATTATTTTATTTTGTAACAACTACAGTATACTAAATATACTAGGATATTGTTATAAGAAGGATTCGAGCTACACTTACACACAACTACATATAATGGTTAACGAACATACGGTTTCTGTGGATGGCGAATTTATGCCTCCCGAAACGATGATTGTTCAACATTATTTTAACACTTTCAAAGGTGGCCATTAAGATGTAACTATATTTATATATGATATATAATATGCTTATGTTTTCCTTAAGCTTCTGTTTTTTTCTTTTTGGACATACCTTTATGGTTTCCATTATGGTAAACGTGATATCTTCATTTAAGGAAGTGCGGACTACCGCCCCCTCAAAGTGATTTGATTCGTTAAATACCATATGTGGGATGTATAAAGGATGAAACTATGATATAATATATGATATTATAATATAATTATAATATACCTTTATATCATTATGATTACATTCTATAAAATATGAAATAGAAATGAAAGTAGCGTTCATGCGTACGTACGGCTAACCGTCTCCATGAGTGGTGCATTTCATTTATTACCTCTAAATGATTATGTAATATTATAAATGCATGCATGTACTGGATATATATGACATATATGATATCTATATCATGAATACCATTCTAGATATAATGGATACATGGAAAAATTGTAATTATAAAGGGTTTATTTTTTACTCAAGTACCAATGATCGTTAAAATGACCGTTATTAACTTAAATAATTACATAGTGTTCATGAAATGGTAATAAGTGATATAAAAGGAATAATTAACTTTAAAAAGGTTCTTAAGTAAGTGTAAATTAACTCAAGTTTATTATTAAGGATATTAAAGAACGATCGAGTCAAGTCGGACCCGAGGTATGGGACTTCGTATCAATCTCATTTGATTGAGGCATATTTTGTTTTATACACAACCTCCTTTTATATGGGGTATAAAACCCTTTGACTTTTACATTTATTCAAAAGGAATCTTTTTTATACTAAGTGTTTACTAATTTTTTTTCAAACGTATGTGGCGACAACGACTTCTCCGCCGTCGTGATCGTTATTTGAGTTTTGGCTTCCTCTACAAGCCATACCTTCTTTTTAAAAGAAAAATAAATACCATGTTTTAATTTTCTTTTATTTTGGTATTGAAAATGGTTTTCATAATGTTTTTATATCAATGTGTTGTATTGATATCTTGTGATTTAAAGGTAGAAATGGCACGTTTCCTTTATGCATGTTTTTTATGATACGATTATGTTGAGGTTCTTGGGCATTATTATGAAGACGGGTGGTTCCATGATAAACTAAGGGCGGGTGAGCCCGATATAGCTCTCCAATGCATTGGGTAACGCGAAGGAGTGAAACGTTAAGGTTTCTATGAAGATATTTACGGAATATACTGTGATGGGTATTCCAAATGTAACCAAGAGGGTTACTCCCTACGCAAGGATGTTATGAATGCCTCAAGTTACCTTTATGTCTTATGATTTCTATGATTTATTCATAATTTGATGAGTTAAGTTAAAGTGCATATGTTTTATGGGTAATGTATGATTTCATTCTTATGTATATATGTACCCATGTTTCCTTTCCATATTTTTATATCCCTTACTGAGCTTTTTATGCTCATCCCAAGTTTTTTTGAAATGTTTTTCACAGGTCAAGGGAAGGTTACATGATATGATGATAGTGTCAAGGAAGTGTCATGAAATAATCCACGTTTTATTTTAAATGTGTTTCCATTGATGGGAATGAAGAATACTATTTTATGTAACCACTTTGTTTATATGTGGAATGTAATGCAAGTTTTATGATATAATTCTCTAAAACTCTAAACCTGAAAATATCCTCACTGTGTAATCTTATAATAACTCAAGATTAAGTAAGGTTTAAGGCTGGGGCCATATAGTTGGTATCAGAGGTCGGTTTAGATAACTTTAGGAGTTAGAATTCTATTAAATGATTATCCAAAAATACTTTTTTTATGGTCAAATTGAAGTGATATAGTATTTGAATATTACCATGTTGATTCATCTAAGACATGTTTGTTCAGAATGGTTTTCCATAGAGGAAACATGTAAGCTATGTTAGGAAGGCATACAGAGGGAAATGACCTTCTAAATAAATAACTTGAGATGGTCAAATTTAGAATTGAAGAGTTTGTTGTAGTGATGGCTCAGTTAACTCAGGTGATAAGTTTTTGGTTGTGTTTATTGATGATATTTTGGTGTTTCTTAAAAGTAAAGAGGAGCATGAAATACATTTAAGGGTTATCTTGCAAAACTTAAAAGAAAAGAAATTGTATGGGAAATTCAGCAAGTGTGAGTTTTGGTTGCAACAAATTTCTTTCCTTGGTCACATTGTTTCTAAAGATGGGATAACTGTTGATCCTGCAAAAACAAAGGTTGTTAAAGAATGGCCAAGACCAAAAAATGTAACTGAGATTCGTAGCATCCTTGGTTTGGTAGGCTATTACTGAAGGTTTGTTAGAAATTTTTCACGGTTATCTATTCCACTGACTAAGCTAACTCGAAAGGGTGTTATGTTTATCTGGACAAAAGAATGTGATGATTGTTTTCATGAATTGAAAAGAAGATCGGTGAATGCTCCAGTTTTGGCACTACCTTCCAGGAATGGTGAGTTTGTTATATACAATGATGCTTCATTGAATGGACTTGGTTTCATCCTAATGCAGAATGTTCAGATAATTTATTATTCTTCACGACAGTTGAAAACTCATGAGGTAAATTACCCTACACATGATTTGGAATTAGCTGCTGTTGTTTTCGCTTTAAAAATTTGGAGGCCTCATTTGTATGGAGTAAAGTGTGAAATATATACTAATCACAAAATTTTAAAGTATATATTCACTCAGAAAGAATTGAACATGATACAAAGGAGATCTCTAGAATTAATCAAGGATTATGATTGTGAAATTCATTACCATCCGGGAAAAGCAAATAAAGTGGCTGATGCTTTGAGTCGAAAAAGTAATGCTTCATTAGCAATGTTGCGTTTGGAACATGATCCTTTGGTTAAGGATTTTATGAACATTGGAATAGAAGTTGTTGGTGTAGGAAGATCTTCTTTTTTGTTTCAGGTATCAGTGAGATCATCTCTATCAGATAGAATCAAGCAAGCACAGAAGCAAGATAGTGAGTTGCAGAAAAGGTAGAGCTGGTTCAGAAAGGTAAGTTGCCTGAATTCAAAATTGATAATGATTGCGTTTTGAGATTTGGGAAGAGATTGTGTGTGCCTTGTGATTCACAGTTGAAGAGAGAGTTGTTATGTGAAGCTCATAGTTTTCCGTTTTCAGTTCATCCTGGCAGTACTAAGATGTATAGAGATCTGCGGGAGTATTACTGGTGGGATGGAATGAAAAGAGATATTACTGATTTTACTGTGAAGTGTTTGACTTGTCAACAGGTTAAAGTAGAGTGGTAGTTACCGAAAGGGATGCTTCAGCCTTTACCAGTTCCAGAGTGGAAATGGGAGAATATATCCATGGACTTTGTTGTGGGATTACAAAAGACATCTCGAGTTAATAATGCAATCTGGGTTATTGTTGATCGCTTGACTAAATCTGCTCATTTCCTTGCTATACGAGATACTTTTTCCCTAGATCAACTTTCCCGTTTGTATCTTAAAGAGATAGTCAGGTTACATAGAGTTCCTATCTCCATTGTATCTGATCGTTATCCCAGGTTCACTTCTAACTTTTGTAAAGGCCTTCAAAAGTCGTTGGGTACTGAATTAAATTTTAGTACAGCTTTTAATACTCAATAAGATGGGCAGTCAGAACGAACAATTCAGACTTTGGAGGATATGATACGAGCTTGTTCTGTGGATTATCAGGGAAGTTGGGACCAACATCTTTCTTCGGTTAAATTTTCATATAATAACAGTTTTCATTCCAGTATACAGATGTCACCATTTCATGCATTATATGGGAAGTGGTGTCGAACTCCAGCTTTCTGGGATGAAGTGGGTGAAAGGAGGTTGATGGGACCAGAATTGGTAGAAGAGATGGCATAAAAAGTTCAGCTGATTCAGAAACACATGAGAACAGCTCAGAGCAGGCAGAAGAGTTATGCGGACGACAGGAGGAAGGATCTCTCTTTTGAGGTAAGTGATCATGTTTTTCTCAAAGTATCACCATGGAAAAGTGTGATGCAATTTGGTAAGAAAGGAAAGTTGAGTCCAAGGTTCATTGGTCCATATGAAATTCTGGAGAGAGTTGGATCAGTTGCATATCGAGTGGCTTTACCTCCGAGTTTATCTCAGGTACACAATGTTTTTCACGTTTCGATGTTGAGAAAGTATATGCCAGATCCATATCATGTTTTGAGTCCAGAGGTAGTTCAGCTGGAAGAGAACCTATCTTATGAGGAAAAACCGGTCTAGATTCTTGACCACAGGGAGAAAGTGTTATGTAATAAGGTTATAAAGCAGGTAAAGGTTTTGTGGAAAAACCACATGGTGGAAGAGGCAACATGGGAATCTGAAAATGCAATGAGGGATAAGTACCCCCATTTATTTGATAAGTAAATAAATTGTGAGGACACAGTTTTCTAAAGGGGGGAAGGATGTAACATCCCAAGTAATTAATGAATAATAGATATTTTTATCTATGTCTATTAATGATTAAGATAGTGTTTTAGAAGCTTAAAATGAAAATAATTACAATCTTATGCATGAAATACACTAATATTCTTAAAAGATTGTTTTAATACCTTTTGATGGAAAACCCTTTTTAAATCTATCTTTTGACAATTTTATAAGCTATGTTTGTCAAAATAAAATTATTATTTATGATTGGGACATCAAAATCTACTTTGTGTGAATTTTTGGTATTTTTCCGATGAAGGTCATTTTTTAATGAATAGTGAAAATGTTGTATTTTAATTCAAAACCTCTTTTTAATATAATTTATTTATATGATTAGAATATCTTTTGAATTGGTTTTGAAGCTAAATTAGAATATATTTTTACCATTTTATCCAATGGTGGTCATTGGAATCAATTTCACTTTGAAATTGGACTTAAACTAGGGTCAATCTTTTGATACTTATTGTTTCATAAAAACACGCTATTTGTCATGACAGTGGGAATTAATTATTAAATTAATTAATGTAACTTATATGTTTTCAATTTTGTAAAATATACTTTATTTTTGAATTCGGAATATTAAATATAGCATAGGGTGAATTTTTGGTAATTTTCTAAAAAACCTAAAATTTTGATGAATAGTGAAACCACTAAGTGGTACTTATAAAAATTGATTTTTCCGTTTAAATGAAATTTTGCCATCTTTGTGTTTTGAATTTCAAAAATCCGACATACATGGTTATCATTATGAAGTAAAATGTGGTTCAATGAGATTATAATAATTTTTTGGTGAATAGAAACTTATTAAGTTTTTAATCGCGATTAGAGGTAATTAGTGTAGTTTAAGGTAAAACTAATGCTTTAATAAAATGAGATGAGCTTTACACATGTTTTAACCTCATTGTTTGTGTCATGGCCGACCAAGACAAGCCATGGGTCAACTTGGGGACCGCATGGATCCACTTTGGTTGGGAAATGACATAAATAACTTTTTATTTAATGTTAAAGTAAAAATGACACGAACATGAGTTATGTTACTAAAACAATTTTTATATGGGGTTATAGAAATCAGATTTTTGACTATAAATATTAATTAGAAAGATACAAAGATTTACTACATCATAGTATTTTTTTAGACATTAAATAAATTAAATTATTTATGACATCATGATGATGCAGCGATGACCTCATTATTTAACTATTTAAATAAAATGGAAAGATAATGTAAAATCTAAAACCTACACATGGAAAAAACCAATTGGATGAGTGGATTTCGAACCCTTATCACTTTATCCTCGAATTATATCAATGTGGTACCTTTTTAATCCGAAAATTCTTTTAATATAAAGTAACTTATCTTTACTTTCCAAGAGTGCCCCTCCTCTCCTCTTATAAAAGGCCCCCACCTCTACCTCCTTACCCACACTTCCAAAGCCTTTGTCTCGGCCAAACCCTGCCCATTTTGTCTCTAAACTTCCCTCTCTTACTCCTTGAAGCCTCACTTTGGGCAGAAGTCTTCCCAAGGAAGCCTTTGATCTCAAACCAAAGGGAGTTACCCGATTTTAAGGTAATGTCTTCTTTTGAGTCCTTTTATTTTATTTTAGTTCTCCAACCCCATAACCTCTTTTTATTCTTTTCTTTTCTAACAACTCTAGTATCCTCAATATACTAGGATGTTTTTATATGAATTATTTGAGCTAAACTTACACACACCTACATCTAATGTTTAACGAACATACGGTTTCCGTGGATGGTCAATTTATGCCTCCCGAAACGATGATTGTTCAACATTATTTTAACACCTTCAAAGGTGGCCATTAAGATGTCACTATATTTATATATTATATATAATATGTTTATGTTTACCTTAATCTTCTGTTTTTTTCTTTTTGGTCATACCTTTATGGTTTCCATTATGGGTAAACGTGATATCTTCATTTAAGGAAGTGCGGACTACCGCCCCCTCAAAGTGATTTGATTCGTTAAATACCATATGTGGGACGTATAAAAGATGGAACTATGATATTATATATGATATTATACTGTAATTATAATATACCTTTATATCATTATGATTCCATTCTATAAAATACGAAATAGAAATGAAAGTAGTGTTCATGCGTACGTACGGCTTACCGTCTCCATGAACGGTGCATTTCATTTCTTACCTCTAAATGATTATGTAAAATTATAAATGCATGCATGTACTGGATATATATGACATATATGATATCTATATCATGAATACCATTCTGGATATAATGGATACATGAACAACTTGTAATTATAAAGGGTTTATTTTTGACTCAAGTACCAATGATCGTTAAAATGACCGTTATTAACTTAAATAATTACACAGTGTTCATGACATGGTAATAAGTGATATAAAAGGAATAATGAACTTTAAAAAGTTTCTTAAGCAAGTAGAAATTAACTCAAGTTTATTAATCATGACATTAAAGAACGATCGAGTCAAGTCGGACCCGAGGTATTGGACTTCGTCTCAATCTCTTTTTATTGAGGCATATTTTGTTTTATACACACCCTTCTTTTATACGGTGTATAATCCCCTTTGACTTTTACGTTTATTCAAAAAGAATATTTTTTATACGAAGTGTTTACGAAACGAAAAAAGGGAATGTTTTTTTCATATGTATGCAGCGACAATGACTTCTCTGCTGCCGTGACCGTTATTTGAGTTTCGGCTTCCTCTACAAGCCATACCTTCTTTTTAAAAGAAAAATAAATACCATGTTTTAATTTTCTTTTATTTTGGTATTGAAAATGGTTTTCATAATGTTTTTATATCAATGTGTTGTATTGATATCTTGTGATTGGAAGGTGGAAATGTTATGTTTCCTTTATGCATGTTTTATGTGATACGATTATGTTGAGGTTCTTGGGCATTATAATGAAGACGGGTGGTTCCGTGATAAACTAAGGGCGGGTGAGCCCAATATAGATCTCCAATGCATCGGGTAACGCGAAGGAGTGAAACGTTAAGGTTTCTCCAAAGAGATTTAGGGAATATACTGTGATGGGTATTCCAAACGTAACCAAGAGGGTTACTCCCTACGTAAGGATGTTATGAATGCCTCAAGTTACCTTTATGTCTTATGATTTCTATGATTTATTCATAATTTGATGAGGTAAGTTAAAGTGCATATGTTTTATGGGTAAATTATGATTTCATTCTTATGTATATATGTACCCATGTTTCCTTTCCATATTTTTATATCCCTTACTGAGATTTTTATGCTCATCCCAAGTTTTTTTGAAATGTTTTTCACAGGTCAAGGGAAAGGTACATGATATGATGATAGTGTCAAGGAAGTGTCAAGAAATAATACATCTTTTATTTTAAATGTGTTTCCATTGATGGGAATGAAGAATACTATCTTTATGTAACCACTTTGTTTATATGTGGAATGTAATGCAAGTTTTATGATCTAATTCTCTAAAACTCTAAACCCGAATAGATCCTCAATGTGTAATCTTGTAATAACTCAAGATTATGTAAGGTTTAAGGATAGGGCCTTATAGGTTGATTACACATATGTGCAACCGACTTGATGAGAAATTGTGATATAGATACTATATTACACAGTAAATTTTCAAGTGTGGATGAAGATTTTTTGACATTAAGTTCTATCTATGGGGTGTCTTAACCCATTTCCATATAGTAATATTGGAATTTAAGCAAATCCACCTAATTCCATTGATAAAGAATACTTGAGGGTTATACACTAAGTGTGTCTATTAATCTCGATTAAATTATAATTGAATTTAATTTTATGGAGAAAATTTAATCTTGATATAAAAAAAATTTATTCCTGTTTTATCGATCATAAAAATATAAATAAATGGTTATTCTCCATAATATTAATAGAATAAAAATTTTATTGATTTGGTATTTAATAAATATATATTTTAATGAAGTTAATAAAATATTTATCTATCACTAAAATATTTAATTAAATATTTATTCTAGTATTAGATTAATGTTGGGGAACATGAGAAAAATAATATTATGTCCGATAATAAACATTAACTATATAGCTGGTAAAACAATATTTATTATTGCACTAGTTCATACATTCCAAAAAAATGTTATTATTATTATTATTATTTGTCATGAGGTTTTATAAGTCATGTTATTTTATTTACAGGATGTTGTGTAGCTAAATAATATTTTTTACCAAAACCCTATCTCTATAAAAACACGGTTGTGTCTATTTTGTAGGGTTAGTCGAGAATTGAGAATCATTGTGCACAACACATTTCTCTATTGGTCACCTCCTCTCTTACTCTTAAGAATTAAAATTATAATAATTATACATTCAATCCAAATGAATCAAGAAGCGATCAAGAAAAAAACATCAGATGATAGATTTACTACCCCAACACTTGCTATTTCTGAGAGATCAATAGACTGTATGTGGATCACTACTAGATGGAATCTAAACATGGATACTACCAACACATCGACAGTAATCTAAGAAGGGTTTATCAGAACACGACATGTAACTCAAAAGTACACGTTCACTACAAATGGACGTGTCGTGGGATATATGACACACTGAACAATAACTAAATGTGGATAATCTATTTCACAACACATGTAGACAAGGATAACATAGAATATAGATTTTAGGTTTACATATTGTGTTGCTGGAATACACGTCATGTCATCTACATGGTTTGGGGTGAATGTTTTGTTAATCATGTGGTTAAATAAATCTTTTATAGTTGTGTGGCACTAATTTCTTGGAGAATTATTGAGATTCATGGTGTGTAGTCAATATACATGGAATGTAACTCATTAATTCCCACATTTTAAATACTCATCAAGTTCTTTAGTGAGTCATTTGGACTTACAGAAATTTAAACACACAACATGTAGCTGATGTACATGTTGTGTGGTCTCACATCCAAAGAACACACCGAGTATTTTATTGTTTTTTTGAAACATGAAGAGAATGATACATGGCATGTAGCTCATTAGTATAAAATGTGTAGTCCATCTAAGATAAATCACAAATACCTAGGTGTATTTCCCTAATACACAACATATGAGGAACACGACATGTAACTCAAAAGTACATGTCATTTATTCTCATGATATAATACATAATTAAATTACATTAACATAATTAATTAAATCATTAAACCTTAATTAAACTAATTGTAACCTAATTTTTTTGACAATGTAATAAGGGTTTTAAATAATTCAAAATGATATATTAATTTATTGTAATTATCTATTATTATTGGGTTTTCCATTTATTTTCAATGAATTCATTAATTATGGTTATTTCAAAGAGAATTTAGACAACCATTAAGATAAAAGGAAATTAATTAATTAATTAATTAATTTAGGTGTATTTATCATAATAATAAATAATAGATGGGAATAAATTATAACCACTATGATTTTGTGTATTCATTTCATGTGTATGGCCATTTATGATATTGACCAAGACATGTGTATTTTTTTGGTTTAATTTAATTTAATTTAATTTATTCTTTTTAATTTATTAATTATTAAATATGATGGCATGTTATTCATCCCTCTATCAATTATTATATAGGACCTACATTTTCAATTTTATTTATGTAATTTCCCATAATTTTTCCTTCATTTCCCCTAACATGTGTGTTATTTATAAATATGTGTGATAAAAAGTATATCCAAAGGATCATGGAGGTGATTCAAAATGGAACTATGATAATACCAACCCAGTTTATACATAGGTGAATACGTGGAATTATATAACTCATTCCAATATTAACACAATGAATTTCCCCATGGGTCTTATGTTTATTTATTATCCACTCAATAAATCATCCATTAGATAAGCTCATAATTAGATAATTATTTTATTTATTTTTTCTATATTATAATTTTTTTATGGATACAATACTGTGATCATATAAATAAATCTATTAATATTAAAAGATTGAATTTAAATAAATGGATTATACGAAATTGTTTCATCAAAACATGGGTAATAACTTAAGTAGAATCCACATAACATAAACAATACACTTAATGAATAAAACAATGAATCATTATGAATAATAAATAAAAATCCCACAACATAATATTATGTTAGACTAAGTCTTTCATTAATTTATTAGGAATGAAATCCATAGAAATATGTTTTTGAACAACCATAATTGGGACTCTTACTTTTATCATGAAGTTCATATGACATTTTAGGTTTTATGTAACCAATGTACATCAAGAGAAGTATCCCTCTCTATACTTGGATTAACATGGAGGAAATTGTGGAGGAAAACTAAGTTGGGATTTATATATTAGATAGTCCACTCAATGGATCAAGGAACTAGAAGACTATGGTTGAATAATACTTTCAATACTAAATATATTCGAGTAATTGATTGATCCCTCACTTGGGTTATGAGAAGGGGAATATGGATCCTTGCCACTAGAATGTAAGGGAAAATAGAATTATGTGTCCAATGGTGAATACTGTTAAGACATGATAAAATAGTGTTAGACTTATTAAAATTAAATTCATTATGCCTCATATAAATTATAATCAAGTAACGTTCTAATAATCTTCTCTTTTTGGATTGTAATATAATAGAAAATTCATCATCCAAATTATCCCAGTGATCAATTTTAGATAAATTTCCTATCCTTACAATAAGTAACTTTTGGGAATGGTTTAGATTCCTATTGGTTGTGTTTTTCTCCATGAATGGAAATCATATGAGCTAGAATATTAACTACCTGATCTGCTTAAAAAGAAGATGAGTGATGGAGAGTTCTTTGTCTGTGATAAACACATGAGTGACATAGTCAACATTCAATGTTTAATGTTATCATCCTCTTATAGTGAACTCATAATCACACATGAAGACATGTATTATTATAGTATACATCATCATATCTTTTTTCTATATCAATACAGATCTATATAGAAACAATTTGAGATATCCAATACACTCTTTCAAAGTAATCCTAGAGAAGTTGAACCAGCAAGACCCCACATAATCAAAATCATTAGATACATTTAACACCTAGAGGTTCTAGGGATTTAACTCCCTAAAGAAATGCACATAAATATCATTCTAAATTCACACTCTTATAGATTCACCATCTTTAATATTAATACTAATATGATCATAACTGATAATTCTATCATATATCTTCTTACTTTATATTTCCATGTTGACCAGTATATGAAGTATCAAAATCCTTTCATCCTTATGGTGAATAAGATGAATGTCTATGCGAATATGTATAAGTTAAAATCTTATTTGTAACACCCTTACAAGAATATAATGATCTAAGATAAATCAAGGCAATATGATTTTGTTTATTTAGCTTGAGTAAATAAGGGATATTAGAATAAAAAAAACACTCGGATGATGAAGGAAGGGGATGCTTTATGAGTGTTTCTTATCGATTGCAATTTATCTATTTCTAAAAAATTTGTATTAGATATATCATGTAGATATCTTATATTTATCCAAATACAAGATCAAAGTTGATTCGTGAATATTAACCAATGGGAGGTAGATCTATCAGCAACAGGAGAGCCAAACATGCGGAAATGGCTATCGAGGACTACCACCTCACATTGTTGATGGGAATGATATTTGTTTTAAAATATCATTACTATGTTCAATTTATTACAAATAAAACTTATCTATGTTTCGATATTGGAAACAGATGGATTAATATTAATATTTTGGAATACATGTTTATTATTTTTTAAAGATGGAAATGTTTATAGAAATACATATTTAAATAATTGCAGTTATGTGTTCGATTACACAAACCAAGTAATGGAAATCAATAATGAAAATACATCACATGAAACTTACCAAACCTAACTACGGAATCACAATCAAGGTAATGTAAACTAAAATAATTTTACTAAATTACACCCAGAAGGATATGTAGATTATTTGGAATGAATACTAGTTGGTGTATGTCACGCATGACTACGAAGAATAATGACTAAAGACACATTGAGTGTAAAAGCTCAAAGAGCTAAAGAGATTCTTGAATTAGTTCATAGTGATGTGTGCGGACCATTTCTAGTTGAATAAATTGGTGGGTTCTCATATTTCATAATTTTTACTACTGATTTAAATATATATGGTTGTTTATACTTAATTAGGTATGAGTTATATTCCTTTGCGAGATTCAAGAAATAGAAGAATCATGCTGAGATCAGTTTGGTATTAATATTAAGAAAATCTGCTCAGAACGTGGTGGAAAATATCTTAATCATGAATGCATTGAATATTTATGGGGTTTTGGGATTTTATCCCAACTAAATCCTCCTTATACTTCATAATGTAATGGTGGGAGTGGAGGAAATAACCCAACCTTATTAGACATGGTGAGATAAAATATGAGTCATGTATTCTTACATTATCCTTTTGGGGATACATGTTATAAACCAAAACTGAAATACTTAACTAGGTTTCAACTAATGGGATAAACAATTTTCCATACCAATTTGTGAGTGTAAAGATACTCATTTGGTCATACTAACATGTGAGAGGTTTTAAAGTGTTTGTTAAGGCCTCTCTAGGAAACAAACAAGACCACTGAGGGATAATGTGTATATTTATAGGTTATTCTACAAAAACAAGGGAATACTAACTATAAAACCCCCTTAGAAAAAAGGAACTATTGGAACAACATGGAATATTTATTGATAGGTATCAAATATCTAAATGTGATAGTGCGAGTGAGATATAATTAAATTATGTTCACTTCCAAGGTATATAATATTTGGCATAGGAACAAATTTCACAAATCCCTATAGAAGAAAAAAATTATGAAGACATGAGTATTTCATAGGAGTACAAGAGATGTTAGAGAACTATAATAATTTCATTTTATAGTTAACAAGGATATTGACACTTTATTAGCTAATAATAATGATATTGTAATCTTATGAAAGAAGTAAGTGGAGTTAATGTTTCTAAGTGCCATAAAGATATGAATTTTGAAATGGTTTTTCGGTACCAAAAATTTGTTCGGATCTCGGTAGACCCTCTAGTGTATGTAAGTACCACTCATAATTAATGTGTATTTAAGAATAAATTGAACACGTTTGGAAAAGTTATGACTTATTAGGTATGACTGGTTTGAAAGGGGTTTAAATGAATATACTACAATAAAACCTTTTCACTAGTTTCAATGATGAAACCCATAAAAATTATGATTTACATTGCATCAAACCATGGCTAGGAAATTTGGAAAATGGATATTAAAATATACTTCATTAACAAGAACATTCATGAGTATCTCTACATCAAAAAACATTAAGGTTTTGTGACTTTAAAGGATTGTGAAAAGGTATGAAAATTATAAAGATCCATTTATGGATTAAATCATGAATCCATGTCACAGGGAATTCAATTTGATGCATCCATAATAGAATTTAGTTTCATAAATAATGATTGAGAGACGTGTGTCTATAATCAAGTTAGTGGTTGTGTGGTCATTTCATTAATATTATATTTTGATGAAATTTTACATATTGAACATTAAATATCCTTATTCTAGTCAATTAAAGACGAGTTGAATAAATGGTTCTCCAAAAAAGACTTTGGATATGTAAAATATGTTCTTGGGATCAATATCCATCATGATATATCTAATATTATGATCATTCTACGTCATAGTATATATATTGTAATGATGCTGAAGAGATTCATTATGAAGCAATATAAGAGGGGACTATTGCCAATGTCACATGTCTTCTGTATTTCTAAGAAGATGTGACCATATGCACGTGAGGAAATACGAAGGATAGAATAGATTCCCTATTCATAAACTATTAGTTCAGTTATTCATGTTATGATATGAAAAATGTTATATGTCACATGAGCCTTATGTGTGCCAAGAAGATATCATGATGAACCAAGTTACCACCATTGGATAGCAGTCAAAATTATCCATAAGTATTCTTAATAATACTAAGGATATATTCTATGTAAATGATGGAGATGATGAACTAGTCATTAGATGAAATGAAAATGATTGTTTCCTAATAGATCAAGAACATCTTAAATCCCGAAAGGGATATATCTTCACTCTCAATAGAAGTGTTGTGATCTAGAAGGTATCAAAGAATGTTATGGTCGTAGATTATACAGTAGAGTCTCAGTATATAGTAGCTTCTAGTAAAACTAAAAAAATTGTTTGGATAAGAAAATTTCTCTAAAAGGCTGACATGGTACCTAGAAGTATAAATCTTGTTACACTCTATTGTGATAATAATGTAGTGTTTTCCCTTAAAAAAGAGACAAGGTCACATCAATGGATGAAGAAAATAATTTAGAAGAATCATATCATGGGGGATATTTCTCCACGAGGGAAGGTTTAAATGAACATTATATCCACAAAAGACAGAATGGTAGACCCATTGACTAAATCCTTAACTCAATATAAACATGATCATCATGGGAAGTCTAGTGGAATAAAATTCAATGGATGTTCTGTCTAGTCCATGTGGGTGACATTTTAAATGAGTATTCTATGAAAAATTGCTTGTACATTGGATTAAATATATATTCAAAGGTCTCAATATTAATAAAACATTTTATTACAAAATTTTCATTATTCTGAATGACTTTAATATAATAATGTCCTAGATAATCTATCTAATTTATAAGTATGTGGTAGTTCCCTACTATGATGAGAACGTTGAAATTACTTGATGATATTCTTAAATATAGTTATATGGTTGGATAAAATTCAATGATGGGACATATAGTATGTTTAATATCTGTTTCAATTACTCATAGTGGATGACACTTCTTCTCATAAATTTCACACATGGTAATCTCCCATATTGAAGATTATCATAACAAACTGCGCATTATGAATTCTTCATGTTTATATTTAATCACATATTCTTATCTATGACCATTTTTAATGATGATTAAAATTTAAAATTATTATTAATATGTGTCATGACTTTCACACTTAGATTTACTAACCAAAACATAAATGTCATATGTTAGTGGGAAGTTGGGTATGTTGGGTGTATCATGAATGACCTGTTATGTATAATAATTCAATGAAATACTTGTCCCCTACATATTTAGGGAAGTTGATATCTCATACCTTTTTTTTGTAATTTAATTTTCACATTAAATTTCATTGACATTGGGTAATGATGAGTTCATTTTATAACATCAATGAAATACGTATCATGTATATGAGTTGATGTTATAGATGTGAAACCTTCATGATGGGATATTGTGACAAATAGGTTTTATTAAACAATAAGTTTTCTATGCAGTTGTCAATGTTGCGACATGAAGATATTTTACTTAGGTTCATTGACCTATTTCTAAAAAATGATCTTTGATATTAGGTAATCCATCATAATACTAGTGAGAAATAATCCTATCAAGTCACACACTATGTGTGTCCACTGATCTAGATTAAATTATATTTGTATTTAATTATTAGAAAAAATATTATTCTCATGACTAATGAATGATTTAATTCATGTTTTATTTATTTCATTGATATTAAGTGAATATTTATTCTATAGACTTGGAATAGAATATTAATTTATTTACTGGATATTTAATAAATATTAATTAACCAGATTGTGAATAAAATATTTATTTATGAATAAAATATTAAATGATATATTTATTTTGATATTCAATAAATGTCGAGGAAGAAGAGTGGACCAAGATCTTGTTTAGTGGTATATATTAGTTTGAGAGTTGGTAAAATAATATTTATCGTTGGCCTAGTTAGCGCATTCCATAAAATAAAAATATTATTATTATTATTATTATATGATATGGGGTTTGATAAGGTTTATTATATTATTTAAGGGATTTTTGAAAATAAACAGTATTTTAACCTAAACTCAAACTTTTTAAATTGATTGTTATGTCTATTTTGTAGGGTTAATCAATAATTTATAATCATTTTCCATAACAGATTTCTCTATTTTATTACTAATTCTCTCTTACTCTCAAGAATGATAAGCACAAGAGAGATACCTTCCATCCCAAAGGAATAATAAGTGATCAAGATTGACAAAAGATGATGATATATCTTCCACAATATCACACTGTGTTTCATCAGTGTTGTTTGGAGATCAAAGGAGCACATGGGAATCATTGCTAGAGTGATTCTAAACTAGTATCCAACCAGGGAAATTAATGTAATTTGAAAAGGGTTTTCACATGATCCACAAAATCTTCATCCAAGAAATATCCTGATATTATGTATTATTTCTTTTGACCTAATATAAATTAATTTAAAATTTAATGTGGAGAATATCATTTCCAGGTTTCAGGCTATCTATTTCAATATTGGATAGAAACATATTGTTAAATATTACATTTATATCTTGCGTAATTGGTGAATAATCCATTAAATATGAAAAAAAACCAAAATGGTTATTCTTCCATTAGTTACTTTCTTTATATCTGTCACAATTAAAGAATGATATCGTGTTTTCACATGTGATATTCTCAGAAGAATAATAAATACAATATGGATTTGTAATTAAGTAATCACTATAAATCCTCATGTTTTGTCATGACACTTAGTATTTTCAGTACCCACATTTTCTAGTGTTAGATGTCTTTGAGCATTAAACATATCCCCAAGGGAATAAAATTTCTACCCTAGGATCAAATGAACTTGCATACATGATGTGTGAATACCTAATCCTAGAAATAATTATTAGTATCTCATCATCATGTTTTATCATCAAAAATCATCATCATCCTAGGAATATCATGAAAAACACCTAGAACCACACCAGATCTTTTGAATCATAGGAATCCTATACAATATCCTACAGGAATACCTCTAGGTCCTAGGAATCACATAAAATCCTCTCATACATCTTCTAGATCTTGTGAATCACTAATAATCTCATAAAATATTCCCATGTAACACATAAAATCCTAGGCATCACTAATAATCTCATAAAATCCCCTTATTATCCTTCTAGATCCATCTAATTTCTTGGAATCTCATAATATCATTTATTATTGGGTTATATTATCCCTGTATTCCATGTAAAATAATAATCAGAGGGCCCATATCTACCCCAGACCATTTCATAAAATAATGATAATGATGATGAAATGGTTTGGACACTTGGAAAACCCATCTCATATAACCATGTTTGGACTCTCAATAACACAACTTATCCATGTGAATATATCCTTTCTGTACTCACAACATAAATTTGTGTTCTAAGATGGAACATAAAATCATCACTACACATTCCCACGCTAACCATCTAAAGGGTTTCATAATACAGGGGCACCCTCTAGTTCCCCATGGGCCACAACATAGTATATTAATCCTACATGGGATCCCTTATCTCAATCACATCTCTTATGACAAACCTGCCACTCGGTAAGAATGGAGTCCCTTAGTATCATCATAATTGTATCACATCCTCATTAGGATTGCTATAAACATGATATGGAATCATTACATTATATCTTCCTCAGATCATCCTAGTTCAGTCCTCACACACCTAACCGATCATAATCTACCCAAGTTATACACACATGTGTGCTCATACGGTATTGTGGTAGGAACACTCTCTCCGCTCTCTAATAATCTAGACCAACTCTTATAAGGCATCTCATAGTTTGGATAGAGACAAATCAGGCCAATCATTCATATTCCATCACTCATTCCAACTAAAAGGGTCTATTTCACCTATATTAAGATCCAATACTTTTATATATTTTAATTACATCTCATCTAGGGGTCATATACCTCGAGGAATAAAATTTTATGGTCATTCCCTCAGCTGTTGGCGATCGAGGCACATATCCATTACTCATTTGAAATAAGGGAACCTATATAGGTATAATACAATCACTTATATCATTATATCCTCACCATTTATCATCCATAAACCTCATATAAAACATTAATGACTAGGGCCTCATCCATTGAAGACTAAGTCTCTATGTTGGTTCTCAAGGATCTACCACATCCCTTAGCACTTTGTCCATTCATTAATGTACATTTAATATTAACTATAAAATTCATTCAAAATAATTTTTATCACCCTTTGTGGAAATAATACATTTCAAAATACTGTGTGTATAATTTATTTATCATAAAAGTGTTTTCAATGGACAATACACCTCATGCGCGGAGTTACCATCCTTTAAGTACAACCTGAAAACTGTCACCCAAGCTCATCTAATACTCTCATCAACTCCTAATAACCAATATCAACCCACAACACCCAAAATTTTTATTATTACAATTTATAATTAATTTAAAATTTAATCAAATTGGTAATAATGTCTAAAATCTCACTAGGTCATATTATTTCTCCAAAACCATGACCGACCACCTATGAAAGTCTCAAGACAAAATCTCACCACCATCCTAGGAAACATCCCAAAAAAATGATGCTGATAGAAAAATTAATTCCATCTAGTTTAGGGGGGATTAGAAAATTTATTCATGGGAATTTCCTTCAATGAAATGGAATGAAAAGGAATGTGTTTGTCATCATAGAACATCATCAAGCAACATTTAGAAAACTCCTCATAATATCAAAATGATTACACTATGATTCGATAGAGTCATCTAGAGAACCTTAATACAAATAGTACAAATTATAAGGAGGATATAGGGAATTAAAAATCAATAAGATAATATAACTCACCTTGAATCATTGAAATAATTATCCAAGAACACCCACAATCAAATGGGATCCAAAAAACTGAAAGGAGAGACACCATGGTCCATGAAAATGAAATATTAGAAGGAGATGAGGTGAAGGTTTAAACCATGAGGGGGTAAAAGTATATTATTATCCTTTATAATGAAATATAGAATGTTTCATCATTTTCTCATATGGTTTTCCAAACTGAGCATCAATTGTGTGGTTGGATCTATATTAATTCATTCACCCTTTATGTTTTGGTCACCCGATTTTCAAAAAGTTCACCAACCTTGTAATTCTCCGCATTGAAAAAATTGTTAGTTTTTTATGGTTTTAATATAACTATATATAAATTGTGCCCCATTCCCTAATCTAAAACCAACCCTTCTAATTTTCCCATACATTTTACCCTAACCTTGTAGCAATCATGCATAATGAACAAATGCTTTTAAAAATTCCAAATATCATCCCAAAGCCCTAAGAATAACCTATGTACCTGAGACACATATTAATCCTTAATCACATTAAAAAACATTATCCAAGGCAGCCCCAAATACTGGACTCCTGATTTATATCCCAATTATCAAAATGAATCCTACTCCAAAGTCAATATTATAAATTTCCTCTAAAATTCACAACCCCTAACAATACGAGTCATTATATACTCTCCATCATAGAACTTATCATCCCTAATGATCCTTAATGGTTCTTAATAAAAAATATTTACCTTTTCCAATCATCAATAAAATACTCATCGCATTCTATTCCATAATAATAATCAAGATTCATATGTAAAACTCCTAACTGGAGGAACACTATTCATAAAACATGATCCAATTGCTTGTCATCGTATCCAATATTAAGGAGTTTCTCACCGACACCCATCTATCTAATGGTATCATTTTTTAATAAATTTAAGAATTCATAGTTTTATAGAACTCCCCACCATAGGGATCAATTAATATGGGTTGATTCCAAGACATAACACTCCCCACTATTAGAATCAGCTACTAAAAATAAATTATCAGTGGTCTAATGACGTGTTATTTTTAGTTTTCAGTTCATCACACCCAAAAAAATATAAAAACACCAATCAAAACTCCTTGTTATAACATTTCTTGAAAATGGTCGGCCACACCTTCCGATACATTATCACTCACCCGATCTCAATGCCTGAAATCTCAAAGGCATCCCAAGATTGTACAAACACCCACATGGAAGCTCAAACCCAACATCAGGTGAAATTTCACAGTTATGTCCTTGACAAACCATACTAATCATCATGATATCACCAATATGATCAACTTACATTTGATCTTACTAAACCTAAAATCCCATTAATATTATTCTGATCCTGATGCCAACACACAGACTCTATCTAACACCAAATTCAAATATCAAATCTGGTATACCTTGGGAAACCAAATAATACTGGATACATCTCTACAGCGGTATCAAAATTCCACCTAGGCTATCCAATAACTGGTCTTATCATACCTATGACCCTACAAAATTGATGTTCCTACCACTATATCTGACACCTCATCCATTTCTATGCATAATGGATTGACATGATAGTCCAAATCATACCTGAGAGCCAACATAAAACAACAAACAATACATGCTCTCAAATTACTAGAAATTTCATCCTCATCATCTAGGAAAATTACATTTTTAACATCAGTCACCCTTCAATTTCCTATGGTTCACTCCACACCATATGTATTTCTCTATAACAATCCTCAAACTTAACCTCTATAGATTTCAACATCACACATGTGTCACTCCTCCCAAGCCACACTCAGCAAACTATCAACCCATATCACAAAAAATATTTGTTTTCTTCATCATCTCAATAGTAAATCTCCCAATCTCATCAGACCCTCCAGTAAAAAATATCTTAAACATTTCATCAAAACCATTGGTCCTCATCCCCCACATGGTAATTCATTAATCCACAAATCAACGAAATCTTTGGTTACCAATGTCTACCACCTAAATCACATCATAGAAAATTAGGTATAAGATCCCATTCCACTAAGATAAAAATCACAGATCATGCTCTCATGAGTTATACACCATTTAATTTAGGATCATACAAATAAATCGTGAACCCTGTCCACCTTGCACGATAACCCGTCACTCATGAATCTCCTCAAAACTATAAGTGTCTACCACATTCTTTCTATGCCTTCTAAAATGAATATAGAATTAGCAGTGTTAGGAATTTAACACATCCTACCCTTTAAAACCATCTTAAATACATAAATTACCTTGGTTCTATTCATTAAAGAATGCCAAAGCACCTCAATGCTTATTCCACATACCCAGTAACACCTTCTATCAACATATAATATAACCCAAAGTATATACCCATACTTATCATCTCAATGGAAATAAAAAGATCACGTTAAATACTCTCTCAAGTTACCCTCTTATATATCACCCATATAAACAATATCTTGAGTTGTATCTCTAACCACTAGGCCCTCCCACCTAATACATAAACTACATATCATATAGGGAATTGGTCAAAGACAACATCCATGATCTCATCTCCAATAACCCATGGTATCTCAGAAGCTAAAAATCCTATTTAAGGTTCTCATATATATACATATATGTGGTAGGAATGAGATTCCAAGTCATTAAGCTACTAGTGAACTAATACTCACCTGGGCATCTCTATAGGTGATTACCCACTTAAGGACTATGACCTCATCCAACAATATATAACTATATTATCCCATAATGATTTATTTCAAGTTAACCAAAGTCACATAGTTTAGTTAATTATAATTTCACTAATAAAACACCATATAGGTTATTATGGACACTTTTATGTAACCAAACCCATTTCCCTATAGAACTAGTACCAAGGAATCAAATTTCTAAATCATCCCTCTATGGGTCACCATACATCCGTTATAAGAGGGACTAAATGGGAACCATAAATAAATATTTATTAATATAATCTAAATAAATTTTCATTATAATAATTTTTTTTTTGGATAAGAATATTTCCACCAATGAGTTATATATGATAACACCATATAAGTTATTATTAAAATTTAAAGTAATTTAACCCTCTATTGTTAGTAATAATAATCACACACATGAAAACATGTGTTATGTGAGTCTTAAATTCTAAATATGATGTATTTACATGGGCCCCTTACCAATGGACCAATATCCAAAACCCATAAATCATAAGCCTAAATCTATAGTGTATCACACTAGGTGAAATCATACTACTGTAAAAGTGGAAAACAAGAAAAAAATCGCATATCCTTGGTAAACTATATTTTCCACCAAAACGTTTTATCTAATGTATTAGTTTGTAATCCATCATAAGAGATACATTAATATATCATAGGTCCACTATATCCACAAATACCAATATAAAGGAAAATATTCTTTGATTCCACTTAGTAACACCCCAATGCATAGGACATGTCAACAGTTCCTAGACCGGTGGTTACTATGAGAACTTAGGCACACCTCCATATATGTTAGACGATACAAACCAAAATAAAGGGTATAGTTTGTTAATGTGTAGAGACTATTACCAAATATAATATTAAAACATAATGGAAAATTACCAAACAATAACCATCACAAATAATAAGAGTATGTGGAAGCCATAAAACATAACATGTTATAACATATATAATTGTGGAAGTAAAACATCATGCATACACATGGTCATACAAGTATACATATATTAGTCACCAATTGGGACAATAAAATATATGAATAAAATTAAATAATAAAAGATATGGTTTTCTACTACCACCCTTAAGCCTTGTCATGTCCCATTACATGAATCTCATCCAAGCTATCCAACTCAATCATGCAACAACGAGACCTTTACCTATGTAAACCTGTGAATAATGAGGTCTTATCAATTATCTAAGTGACATGGCCTCCCAATTAGTTTGTGAGTACAAATCAGTAGGGAACCACTAATGGGGTCCCAAATACAACCAGTAAATACTATGTATTCACACGTGACATGATCAATATAGTATAAAATATATAAGATTAAATAAGTATCCACTATCAATCCTCAGGTTCTAAAATGATAAAAATGATCAAAATTACGGGGTTTGGACAATGTCATATTTATATAAGAGTAATTAATATACTCATAGGGAAACAAGTCATGCCATTAAATCTCATGAATGTGGTTTCTTGAGGTGTGAACGCTAGATCTTGGAAATCATTATACACATATCATCATGCTGTTCAGTCATCACCAAATCATTATCATCCTTGGAATCTCAATGAAAATCCCTAGGAAACCCACCATATTCCAAGCATCCTAGTAATCCCAAAAAATATCCCCTAGATGTCATGCCAAATCTAACAGATCACTAAACATCTCATAAAACCCCATCAGTTATTCTCTAAATCCTTGGCATCACATGGAATCTCATAAAATATTCTCATTGAAACCACCTAATCCTATGAATTACTAGGAATCTCATAAAATTACTCAGGCATATAGCTATATCATAATCATAACAAGGAATCAGAAATTATATTTTACATGTCACCAGATCATATAAATCACTAATCATCTCATCATATCATTTATAGTCTAGGGACCACATCCACCGAGTTCACATATAATATTAATAATCAGGGGGCTATATCCACCCCATAACCTCTCATAATAATAATAATTAAATGGGTTAAAAACCTACCCAACCAATATCATATAACCAAGTTCATACTCTCAAGTTAATTACTAATCCCTACAATTGTCGCTTTACCAATCTCACATCATAAATTCAGGTTCTAAGGTGACCCCAAAAATCATCACTACATATTATTACACAAACCCTCTAAATGTTTATATAATATGGGGGAACCCACCAAGGTTCCCTTGGACACACCATATCGTAGACACCCTACATGGATTAAAATATCTCAATCACATATCTTAGGTTAATAATATTTGTTAGCGGTCATATCTTTCCCTGATATCACCAAATTTTTATCACATCCATAGAAGACATTCAATAAAAACAATATAAAATCACTCTATAGAGATGGAATAATACTTATCACTCTTACCAAGGACATACTAGGTTAGTCTTCATGCACCCAAAATATTATAATCTACCCCAGGTATACCCCTTTAAGTACTCAAATGCTGTTGGAGGAGGAACACATACCCCAACCTCTAATCATCATTCCCAATAGATCAAAATCCTTTCACAGTTTCATAATGACCTACTTGGTCCAATCATTCCCATTACAATACTCATCCATGATCAAGGGGTATAAAGTACCTATCAAAGGATCAAATATTGTAATTTAATTAATGCGTCCCCTCAAGGGTCCATTCACCTCAAGGAATACTCATTTATGATTGACACCTCTTCCATCGGTGGTCGAGGGATCTAGAAATTTATTGAATGAACTAAGGGTGCATATACAAGTATTTTATGAACACTTAGATTACAATATTATCACCCATCAGGTTTTATATACCTCATATCACACTTATATGATGGATGCCATTTACTTTGGTAGCCAAGGAACTAAGTTGGTTCTCAATGGCTTGCATTGGCCCTTGACATTTCATTCCTTAATTTCTATTCATTTTATTTTAATTAAACAATTAATTTTAATAAGTGTTCGATCATATTTTTTTGTAACACAATATATCACATGCATATAGATATTTTTTATTCAATATAGGGGTGATTTCAAAGGACCACTTACCGAATATGTGAAGTTACTTTCCTTTAAGAATAATTTGACCACTCTCACCAAAGCTTGTATAATTTTTACATTCCCTACCATGAATATTCCTCAATCCATAATTACGAAAAAATTATAAAATTTTTACAAATAATTATACATTTAAATAAAAATATATATAATTCCTAAAATCTCAGTCGTTCATCTTCTCACAAAAAAATCATGACAAACTACCCATAAAAGGCTCAAGGAATACTCCAACCACCATAATAAGAAAAATCTCTAATAAAAGGAATCTATTAAATGCATACTTTCATATACTTCCAAAAAAATATCATAATAAAATTCATTGGGTGATATATCTTTATCGAAATGGAATGAAACAACATGTGCTTGTCATCTTGGGACATCTTGAAGCCGTGAATAGTAAAATCGCCTTCTTATTAAGACAATTTCACCATGATCATGTGGAATCATATAAAAAACCATAACCCAAATCATAAAAATAAAAAACATAAAAAACTAAGGGAATAAGGGTGGAATATGAGAGGATAACTCCCCTTAAATCCCCGAAAGAATTCCACAATTAGACCAAAAATTGAATGTGAACCAAAGAAGAGGAATAGAGAGACTTTTCGGTCTATACACAAGATAGGGAGGATGTATAGGGGTAAGGGGTTAAAACCGTAGGTGTAACAAGTGAAATTTTTCACTTTTTTATGACATCTAAAATGATTCACAGTTTGGGAAAATAATTACCATGGAGTTGGGTCTATTTTAATCCATTCCCCTCACACGGTTTGGCCGCATGGTTTTTGAAACCATATGCTAACCATGTAATTCCTAGTTTAGAAACAATTAAAGGTTATTCATGGTTTTTTTACAACTATTTGTAAACTTTTCACCAAGACCTTTGAAAAAACCAACCCACATTGTTTTCCCACATGGCTTCCCTTAACCACGTGGTAGCCATGCATAGGTAAAAACAATTTTTAGAAGTCTAGATATTGTCTTGAATGTATTTATATTATTTTAATATCTAGTTACACTTCTTTGGGATTGAGTCATTTCCAAAAACATTATATAGGGTATCCTCAACACTTGGATCCTTGATCTGATTCTCAACTCTCAAAATTACCCATTCTCTAGAGTTAAAATTTCAATTTTCATCTAAAATTAAAAACCCTTAACATTTTGAGTCATTATAATTAGTGTGTTCACCAAAATGGGTATAGATTAATTTTATCTAAATGATAGAATATTTGTGTAAGGATATTTTAATTCCATTTAATTATTTTTGTTTCAATATTTATTTGGAAATAAAAAATTGTGATTTGATAAAAATCATTTGTTTTGAGAGAGTGAAGATTTTTTACTAGTTGAGTATCAAAATGAAAGAATACGTTTTAAAAATTTCTCCATTATATGTAAGAAAAACCCATTTTATGATTAATTATTATAAATTTATTTTAATATAATGTGATTGATTAATGACAATGAATTTTTTAGGCATAAGATAATTTGATGTGGAAATAATTTGAGTGTTTAAAAAAGTATTTTCATGAGAATTTTTGGGTTTTTATGCTTAAATATAGAATATTTTCATATTATATGTTTTTAGTGAATTTATATGGAAATTTGACATTCATTATTTTATCAGTGTTAAACATCAAAATTGCTTATACTTAGTTGATCAAATTTTCTAGGAAGTACTTTGAATATTTTGTAAACATATTTGGTTTATTTTTACATTATCAATAATTGATCTTATTTTTAAAATAATGAATAGTTCGAGAAAAATGAATTATGATTCTATGATATAATGTTAATATTATATGAAATTGAAATGTTTCATGTTTTTAATTAAAAATATATTTTTTATTTGTCAAATTTATTTAGGTTAAAATGTTAAATGACATTTTTATTTTAAAATGTATTTCTATGTAATTTAAAATAGATTTTAAATATAATATTGGAATGATTAAATTTTTTTTATAGATTTAATTATGATTAATAGAAAATATATTTTGAAATGAATTTTAATATGATTTTATAGTTTGTTTATAATTCATTTCAATTAGAATTTAATTAGTTTTTGTTATTAGTTTTTAGGTGGATCTTGACTCGGTATGACAAAGGGGATATTTATAAATGAAGTATGCATCAAGAGACACCAGTGCCACTGATTTAATCAACACATGTTTCCACCCAATCAAGATAGTGCATAGAGGAAAGATGAACAAATTTCATGGAAGTTTTTTCAGTATCAAATTTCTCTAACTGATTGAGAAATGTCTATAAAACCTAGACCTATTAAACTTCCTACACATTATGGGGTTCCTCTCAATGATAAAATTGATACTTCAATGTCAAAAGTCTAATTTAAATTCGATTCTATTTGGATGAGATGATGTGTGAAATATGATCATGGAAATGGTATCTTACTTATAGTTAGAGGAATTGTAGTTATGAGATTCTATGAGACACTACAATAAATTTACATATGGTCATTTTAGTGTCAATCGTAGTTCGTATTGAGTTTTAATTGATGAGATCATGTACCGTATCGATGATACGGATCCACTATATCAGTAAGTTGATGTTTTGATAAATATTGGGGTCCAAATGTTTATTATTTAAGGATCTACTATGAATCTATAAAATTAAAATGAATGTGTTTCATAAAAGTTGTATAAGGTGGTTAAAGTTAGGTATTATGGGGGTTGTTATTATATGTGTAGATAGGATCTGTTAGAAGATACAGATATGAGAATAAGGGTTATGTGAAGATCTACTAGAAAATATCATTAATATCGAGAAAATATAAAGGATGAGATTATTATATTATCATAGTGAGAAGATGTTCGTTGAAAAATATTCAAAAGTTGGTTCCATTTAAGAATAAAAATATTCAATAAGAAACCTACTAAGATGATAAAAGCAACACCATTTACTATTGGTGTGAATTTATCTTCATAATAAGAGACTTTTAGTGAAGATTAAGTTAACTAGAGAGTAATTAATAAAGTTAAAAGTCATTTAGGGTAATGTATTTTATATGAAGGATAAAATATACAGTGATTCATGGAAGAAGAAGGATTGGGAAATTAAAAATAAGTAAAGAAATACTTCTTAAAAACATTATTTTGGGATAGATAAACCAAATTCAAAATCCTTGTAAGAGAAGGTTTGTTGGATGTTTCTTAAAGAGAAGAATAAGAATATATATTAATTGATGATAATGAAATATAAAGATTACAAGGATCTTTTACCAATGATTTACATGGGGGACCGAATCATTGAAAAGGAGGTGATCAAGAAGAAACTTGGTTTGACCTGAAAGAGAAAAGATAGAGTAATAGAAGAATATGAAAATTAATTTCCACTTTTCACTCCTTATAATTAATAAGTTGAATATTCAAGGATATTTAAACTATTTTTCCATAAAAAATTACAAGTATAAAATATGTTAGTAGATCCTCCAATTATGGTTGCTGATATAGTTGATCTAGAAGAGGTTATTGCTCAAATGATGATAAAAAAGTTATAGAATGTTTTTTAAATAAAGGAATCATCAGTTCATTAATTTTATTATTTGACTTCGTCCCCTTCATTGAGATCTTCAAAGTATTTAACATCATAAAAAAGGGAGATACCAATCAAATTCTTATTCATCCAATTCTTCTAAATGAAATAAAATGAGTTTACCAGAAGGAGTCGATTGGAATAACATCAGTGTTGAAAAATTTGATCATCCAATAATTTTTGTTTATGTATCATATGAGAAGCATAAAACAAAATTCGATAATATATATAGAACAAAATAATGTAAGGAAGGATTTGATAGATAATCAAAGTCTTCTAAAATTACAGGGACACAAATAATTGAATGAAAGTGATTTTTCTAACTAAATTAATAAATAAGTTAGAATGTTTTAATATTTTCTAGTGTTTAATGAAATATTAAACTTGATGATTTTTCATAAGGTGAATTTTCAATATTATGTGATACAAAAGAAGATGATATACTATGTTATTGAAGTTAAAGTGTATTTATGAATCTTAAGAATGATTATGAAATTCCTTTGTGGAATATCAATATCATTGAAATTTTTCCAAAATATTAGGATAAATATATTCATTATATAAATGATAATAATGTTTATACACATAAAAATTATGAGAATATTGATAAAAGTTCAAAGCATATTGAATAATATTTCAATGATCAAGGTTAGAATATGGATCAACATAATATTTTTATTTAATAATTTGAGAGATTGGTTGATCTTCTAAATGAAAGGATACTTTATTAGGTGTAGATGATCTATTTTTAGTATTATAATTTATCGAGACAATATAAGTAGATCAAGATGTTGAAACATATTATTGGAAAACTCATAAAAAGAGTTGTATTGTTAATTTCCATGATTTGTAACTATCAACCTTATTTTTAAAAAATATTTTTTATTATTTTATTAAAAGGTAGATTTTATAAAATTTTCTTGATAAGTATATTCTTAATATGTGATTGTTTTACCCCTTTACTTTTATTTTCCTTTATATTCAATATTATATTAATGTTCATGATTCTTTTTGAAAATCAAAGAGGTGTATAAAATCTTAATATGATAATTTCTATTAAATATAATAAAGAAAAATTTAAAAATTGAGTTTTTTTTTATTTTAGGATCTAACGTGTTTTCACTTTCAAGGGGAGAATGTGAAAATGGATTAATAATAAATAGATAGTTTTGTTTAATTTTTTCTATTAAACTTATCATTCATTAAATGACATATTATTTTATAATAGGGGATATTATTAGGACAAAAGATCACTATTATATCCTCATTTTGAAAATCACCGCACACATTACAATGAAGTGATATAACATGAGTTTTTTTAGTTTCATGTTGTAACAAATGAAAATCCATACAATAGAGGATTTGTGAAAAATTAGGTTTACTGGATATTGGAGAAATATAGCAACATAGGTTTATTTCATCGAATGATGTAGTGTGTTAATGAATATATTAGAAGAAACATTTACTACTTATGATGTCATTGTAACTACAACTAGGGTTTTTAAAATCTAACCATTGGATAACAATATATAGGTTAAAATAATTACTTTATATATTAACATAGAATTATTTTTTCCTTGAACTCTTGTGATTGTTTTAAAGTCAGTAACATATTGTTGTCTTGAAATATTCTGATTTTATTTTTTATTTCTACATGTTTAGATAAAAACTATATCTTCTGAGGTATTTATTATAAATTTAATAGCCTTTTCTTTATAATCATTATGTTTTTTATAATATTGATCAAGGATCTTATGGTGTGTAGAAGCATGTTGAATTCAATCTATTGAGATCAAGGGCATCCAAGATGGATGAAAACTTTCTATCTTGTCAAGCAGATTGGGGGATACCTTGTGTAGAAAATATAATATTTCATGACCTAACCCATAAAATCAAACAAACTTTGCTCAGTATCGGACCACAACAGGACCCGTAGGGCATTCATGATCCCCATGGGATGGCGACTAGCACCAAAGAATCCAAAAAAACCAAAGATGATGATTTTTCCAACATAAAATTCTCCCATGGAATATATGTAGATAATGGTAATAAGAAAGAAAATATGTCATAATTAATGGTAAAACTATGGTAACAACGAAAAACTAAGGTTCATGTCCAAGAATAAAACTAAACTCAACCCAAACTACCAAAAACTACTCTATTTGAAATTTGGGAAATATCCTTGGGTACGACCACTAGTTTTGGAAGCCCGGCTATCTTGAAACCCCACTACCTCACCATAGAACCTTTCCCTTTCTTGTAACAGAAAAAACAAGGTCTACACACCCTCAAGGGAGTGTAAAAGGTGTGAACTAGAAAAACTTAGTAGGATCCCACCCAAGTGTTCCATAGAAATTATATGCTAAATAATCTCAATAAGCTCAATATATAAAAAACATGGCATGGTAAAATAGTTTTCCCAATTATATCAAAATTATGGTAATACATTTACCATTTTCATAGTTTTAAAATAGCCATCTTAAAACATAGTTCAAATAATGTTTTAAAATAAAATATTTATCAACTCATTCATATTTTATCCATATCAACGACAAATCCAAATATATAAAATAATGATGTAAACGTTCATTAGGATAATTTAGGTTTAGTATATCTTGGTCTCTCATACATCCGTAACCATTTAAATATATCGTTCATTAAACAATTCCCTAAAACAAAAAAACCTAGTAAATAAAGGAACACCCCATTGATGAACCCCTTATAGTGTCATAGTCAATTACCTAGAGAAACAGTTATCAGGGAATGGTTGAAAACCACATGATTGAACCCCCTATGGAAAGAAGGACAATGACCCAGACTAAAAATCCCTCCCAGGTACCCAATGAACCCATGTGTTTCGTAGGTCAAAATGTTTCAAATGGATAATATAATTTCAAAAATAATTTCAAAACAACCATGTATTTTATCAAAAAAATTAATTGAGAACAACTTCAATAAACCATTTCATATTATTTTGAAAAATACATTTTTTATGAAAAAATATGTGTGAAACCCATATTTTATAAAAAACCATTTATGCACATATACTATTTAAAGGATCATGATAATAAACATTTTAAAAAACATGTTATAAAACTAGATCATGTGTCGCTCACCAAACATAGAGTAGAGACAGAACCACCAACCTCAATCTTGGGTACACATAGAAGCAACATCATCGTCAACACACTTAAAATAAAGGTAACACTTAAGAAAGTGAGAGGAGGCCATAAAGATCAATTCTCATATATTATAAAAAAATTCTCATAATCACAAGTTTATTGGAGAAGATAAGATATCACATTGCTTCCAGGACACCATATCTGCACCGGGCCAATGAATATCTAGCTTCCAAGATCCAAATATATAGTAAAAACAATAATATTGAATCAAGGGAACAAAATTACCCAAGGAAGTCACCTGAAATTGGTTTGAATTTCTAAAACTCTTCCCAAAATTTTCTTATTTAAAACACTAGAATGGGAATGATTAATATGTCTTAATCGAGTTGAAAACCGAGTCAAAATTGCACTAAAATGCGCCCATATAAAGATACATTGTGTTTCATAAACAAGCATAATTCCTTCCTAAAAAATATGTGGTCAGTTTGGCTATTTAAAATTATGTAATGATTGATACCACGGTGTGGATGAGGCCGACCATTCAAAGGGTGATTTTTACTAAACATAACCCTAGATCCATATATGCCCTCTAAATATACCCTAGCTCTGAAACCTTGGTTGTTTAATCATGTACGGGGCATACACTATTTTGTGGTAAGGCCTCATTGGCCAGGGTGCACATAGAAACTACCAGTATGTCATGCATGAGAATACACACTTTGATGGGAGTGGTGGATCCAGTCTTTATGTATCAGAACAACTTATAGAGAAATGTCTTGGATGACAACTTGGTCTAGCTTGCTTTCACCTAGAAAATAAAAACACCCTTCATTAATCTACTGTAGTAAAAAAAAACAACCCAAACATGGATGGAGTCATCTGAAAGCTCAAAAAATAAATTACCTAAATATGGGATATTAAAACCTCCCCGCTATATCACTTTCGTTTTGAAACAAATCACATAGAATAATGAAGATCCATAAATAGATAAGGATAGGGAATCATTGATAATGATTCCCACTCCAAATTTGTATGAGAACTTGATTAATTCCTCCATAACACTTTGACCAATAGAATATACTTCCCATGTGGAACAATCAACAAAGAGTCAACAATCTCCAATGGTTTCTCTACAACTGACATGTATAGATCCAACTTTGCTTCCTCAAAATTTAGAACATGGGAATGATTAGAATGATAATTCTAGATCTGAAATATGTGGAAAACATCATGATAACATTCAACATAGATGGTAATTCTAGCTAATAAGATACATTCCAAATATTCTATGTGACCTAGAATGATACAACTTAATTTGGAGACAACATCCCATACATCCCTAGTCGACAGTAACCCAACTGATGGGAATATTTCAAGAATACATGATCACCGACAGAAGACTCCAAATGATGGAATCATTAATTCACATAATATTTCTACTGAATAATTGATGTCCCCACGAATTGGCATATAATATGAACTTTTATCGAATCCACCAAAACAATACTTGGTCCCATGAGATAGGCATCTCCAACCTCAGTGAAATGAAGAATTTATCTACATATGAGATTATACAAAGCCTCAATAGAAGCCATTAAAATAGAATAACAATAACTATTTTTATAGTAAAACTCAACTAGTCCCAGGTGTTTATCACTGGATACTCCAAAATCAAATACACGGGCATAGAGCATATCCTATAGAATCTAAATAGAACGCATTGTATGGGAATTAATCTCTATATGATAGGCTATATAAACCTAAAATGATTCCACATCACCTCATAGAGACATTTATAAAGAAAATAAATTTTCATGGGATCCTTATCAGAGTCAATAGCAGAGGTAAACCCATACAACATCATGATTTTAACTACTAAAACTTACCAAGATATCATTCCCATTAGTTTACGTAATTAGAATAAATTGATCCAATTTTTCTAATTGATCAATCACCTACCAAATAGTATTATTTTCTTAGGGAGTCTATGGTAATATAACTATGAAATCCACAGATACCTCATCACATTTACACACTAATACTGGAAGAGGTTAATATAAAGACAATGGTTTTAAGTGCTCTGCATTAATCTGTTGGAAGACTTAGTAGTGAGACACATAAACAATAATGTTGTGCTTTATTCTCAACAACTAAAAACATCACTTCATATCATAATACATCATTGTACTGTCACGATAAGAAGACCATGAATATCTATAATAATCATGGATCAATTAATTTATCACTAATGAAGGGAAAAAACTGATCTCGATAGTTAATAATACCTTTATAGGGGATATACTAGCCATAATATATCTTCCCACTATATAAGGATTCCCGGATTTCTCTAAACTCTTCAACTTTTTGTTGATATTATGGAATCAACTCAAGGAGAGGTGATGATATCTGAACACTTCTCTGAACAATACCTAAATAATCTTCTTATGAATCTAGATAAAACATAGAGAAAATCCCTATAATTTTCATTTCCTCTTTCAATTTGAATGTGTTATAAAAAAGAAATTTCCTATAAAGAATTTCATTAACAATATTCCACTTCTTAGGGGTATAGGTGATGCCAACGTCAATTTTTTGGATGTAATCTTCTCATAACCTTTACTTGAGTTTTAGATCCTTCAAATTGTAGATATAACTTTATAGCATATGATAAAAATAGACTGTAAGACTCACCCCATAGGGACAGTATCATAAAAACATAAGATAATGCATAACTATGAAAAGCTTCAATTCATGAGTTGGATAATTCTTATCATACAACCAATGTAAAATACTGTATTTTATTATGAGCTAAAAATTCATTAATTTTTATTTTAAACCATTATTTATCACTATATGGAAGTGATTAAAAGGTTAAATAAGGTTCTAAGAGAGTCTATGGCTTAGAGGGATCCCAGAGCTGAGATTGTTTGAGTAAATAGACTTGGAACACTATTTGTTTAATATGTGAACCTGAGTTCACAAGGTTTGTTGGAACTGTTTAGGGTATTTTAATATACTGTAGAGGGGTTCATGGTGTGTTTAAACAATCCATATAAAGATGCATGGGCATGTAGTCTCCACAAAGGATCTACAGAGGAGTCATCTAGGTTGTACACATATTATAAAATCCATTCATCTATCCCACAAGGTTAGTGAAACAAAGGCAATGAGCTGCATGGTTGGCACATAGTTTAACTGAACCATTCACAAACCATGTTTTATTTAAAATAGGATTACTTTGCAAATTCTACATTGACTTATTTAAATATTGAACACAAATTTTTCATCATACATTCATTCATTGTCTCTTTTATCATGTTTGGATATTCATTTGGTATGCAAGGTAGGATCTCAACTACCTCCCCTATTTATCAGCCAATTTGCACAACATTTATCACATTAAGAAGAATATCTACAATCTCTTCATTTATATTTCTTTCTTTGTTCACCTAATTTACTATATGTAATTCTAAATCTATTCAAGCTGATATGCTTTATTTTCATGTTATCCATATATTTATCTGATTTCTCTCATTCTATCCCAAATTGGAGGCCAGTAACAGATGAGAAGTACACTTCCCATCTAACGTAGTTGTTTAATTATTTTTAATAAAACTATAGTGATTTATACATTGTTTAATTAAGTCTAACACTATTTTTTTCCATGAATCACATCATAAAATAAGTTCTTCATATATTAGTTGTATGGGCCTTGACTCATGTGAACCATAAAGTATGATAATAGCATTGGAGGCTGAGAAGCTCAATTAGAACCCCTTGTTGGTGTGGTGTTAAATTGGATAAAGTTCAATTTTCTTATATAGTTGAATCTCCTCCTGTGGTGTGTTATTTTATCCTTGTATTTGGGATGATGTAACTTCATGGAATAAAAAATGAATTAAAGTAAATTTAAGAGGGAATAATGATCCCATTTTCCTAGGTTTTATTTATTATGACAAATTTTATAGCTAACTATTATAAGGAAATCACCATGTTAATTAAAATGATATAATTGTATATATATATATTGTGATCCATAAACATTTCAGTGTCTCATTTCAAGAGTGATGCATGGGTTTCAATTCAGAATACCATAGACAAGCTCATCAATATTATTAAATTAAAATTAATTTTAAATGAATTTATATTAACTCATAGGAAACATATGGATTCCTATGATAAATTTCATGGATGGGATCATCCGATGAGTTGAATTATATTGTTCAATGAGTGACACTTGGGGTACTTACTTGGATTTCCATGGAAAGACATAGATAAAAGTGCATTATATTATTCCATGAGTGACATTTGGATTTATGAAGTGGAATTCCATTGATGGACTAAGATTTAAATTCATTTATATAATACCTTCAGTGATACATGGGAATTCATGAAGAGTTCCGTGGATGAGATTATTTGGTGATGGGTTCATAGTACTCCTAGAGTGATACCTGGGTTCCTTGTAAGTAATTCCACATATGGGCTCAAGATGAAAATTAATTAATTAAATGATGAATCGTCTTTGTAAAAGGACATACTCAGATTTGGTCAATGATTTCCACACATGGAATCCTTATTAAATTACCTTTATACAATAAATATCATGTGACTAATTCATCCCTCATATGAATATAATTAATAGGTTATTTCTTGGCTATGAACATCGGGCATCAAAACAATTATAAAAATTAAATCATATATCATAAGAATTCATAGAAATACAAGCCTAGGCTGAAGCATGTATCATCTAATGGGTGGTACATGATAGACACATTATGGAATGCGTTTTATGTACTAAATTTAATACTTTTATTATTTTATCTTAACATTGTTTCATTATATAATCACATATTATATAGCATTAGACACAATTTTTTGTTGACTAATGAGTTTATCTAATACACTTTTTAGACTGTTGATTTGTACCCATATAGACTTCATGGATTTAGGAAGGGATAAGGGAAATAATCCAACTATGGATGCTTAATTTTATATAATACGATGAAGAATGGGAGAAAAGGGATGAAAATATGATTATAATGATATTGAAGTTAGCTTATGATCTTTTGTTCATTTTTATATAGCATGTTGTATATTCCACTTTCTCTATATCTCATGTATCCTCTATTTTTGTATAACATCCTTACATTCATATTATGTATATTGATTTTTTTTTTATTTTTTCTATAAATTGATTTGGTGATATATTCTTATCTGGATGTTTTTTCAACTATTTCATCTCTTATATTTATCCATAAATTGTTCTATTTTTTACACACCACTATGTTACACACTGATAATTAGGGTATAGACCCTCCACTATACCACCATAGAACCTCTCTAGTAGTCAACATCCTCTAACATATGTGGAGGTTCACTTGAGGCCATGTAGCCATCTAGTTTTGGTTACTTCTGAGTGAAATGATTCCATGATTTCCAAAGGTGGTATCAAAGGGAAATATTTTACTTTTTTCTTATCATTTGGGATGGTAGACAGGTGATTAGGAATGTGTCAGAATTTGGCAAGGAGCTTGTGTCTTGAAGTATAATACCAATTTACAGAGAAATCCAATTTTTTAGGAATGGAATTTCTATTATGGTAATTTTCCTATTATAGTTTTATTGATTTTACCCTTAAATAATTCACATGATTTTTGGTGTTTAAAATCATTATGGTTTACCTTTTCCTCTAATACTGAAATGAAAAATAATGTGTTGTTTCATGCATCATAGTAGGCACTTGAGGATTTACATTTCATGCACATGTAATGCCATATTTATTTTACTGCATGAATTTTCTACATGATGTTATAGTTCCTTGATTAGTATGCTAAAATTTTGCTAATACTTCTTGTTAGAAATGATAAATAGTTGGTCTATTAAAGTTTCAATATCAACCTAGAGGTATATTTCCCATATAGCATGATGATGGAACCTTCACTAACCAATTATCATATTTTTTATCCATGAACTATCAGTTTTATGGATGAAATGTTAGTTGGTTTTAATTACAGGGATACCAATTTCAATTTCAAGAGTATTTTTCCTCTATAAATATAGAATAGTGATCCATATAATAATACCATCATAAATGATTTGTCATATTTACATGTGTTACTAATTAAAACTTATAAAGAATAAGACATTATAACTTGGGAAAGGAAAATTTATCAAACTAAACCCTGATACATTGATGTATAAATATATGAGCTATTTAATTATAACTCTTAAATGATATGGTTTTCATTAATTGGGATTTCAATTAAAACATAAAGGGTGAACTAATAGAAAATGTATTTTTAACGTCACTTTTATAACTTCAGCTCACCATAACTGATTTTATAATAGTAAAGACTCTATTTTTTAGAATTCCTTATTTAAATAACTGATGCTGAAAATATATTGAGTGACATTTTTAGTGTATATTTAATGGAAAACCGATGCCCAAAATTATGTATAATAGTTTTTGACATTGGTTTTAGTATAAATTGATTCCAAAAAGCTGAGAAAAAATATTTTTCACTATGGTTTTATTAAAACTGATATGAAAAATAAAAAATTAAATTGATTTAATATTGATTTTTACTAAAACAGATGTTAATAATCTTTTAAAAAAACCTAATTCTAAACCCATATTTCGAGTATCCCTCGTTATTTCATTCTCTCAAGTGAAAACGATTTTAAAGGCCTCTAAAACCCTTCCGACCAAGTTTTTTTTGCATTTACCCGAGTTAAATCATATTTTCATGATTTAAGATCATAAATCCATCATCCATACATGATTCAAGTTTATATTTCATCTCTGTAACATTTATATGATCGATTGTGATTAAAATTGTAAGTTTCCATTTTTGGTTGTTTATTGTTTCGAAAGTATTATAATTTTTTTTTGTGTGTTTTTTTCCAACATCTAGGGATATTTATCACGTTCTTGTCGCACAACGATTAGAGGGTTTTTTGTTGTTGTGATGGATGTTATCTATATTCATGATCAATCTAGAACTGTATAACTCCTTAAATTTTAAGTAGTTTGTAAACAAATTTAGGAGTAATTTGTCATTTTATAGTTATAAATTTGATTTACTCAATCGTTTGTTTGTATGAATATAAATTTTAATTGTTATGTTTTGTTAATGTTTTTTTAGTTATATATACTATTTATTTAGTGAGATTATAAAATGGTTTTGTTATATGTTATATCTAAGAGGAATATTGATTTCCCTTTTGATGAATCAATGCACAATGACCTCAGTGTTGTTTGATAGTCGTTTAAAAAAAACTATATAATCTTAAGATAATTATATTTTTTATTTTCCATGGTTATCAAGAATTGATTATAATTATTTATTTAAACAAAGTAAATACCTAGAGAAATACATTTTTTATTTTATTTCTTATAATAGTCATTCATCTCTTACCAGATCAGAAATTTTTTTAATTAAATTTATTTGTGTTCAAAATATATCTATTTATTTATATATGTTTAAATTTTTATATATGTTATATGTATATAAACATATGTTTTTATACATGTTGTTTGAAAATAGTTATGTTTTATATTATTTGATTCTAAAAAAATCATCTCTATTTGGATTAGTGAAACATCATGAAAATAGAATACCTATAGTAGATCAGTTTTTATTTTATTTCTAATAATCATTGATATATCATATATGAGTACCAATAATGTTTTTGGTATTTTTTTAAGATTAAAATTTATCTATTTATATATATATATATAAATTTTTATATGTATTAATATATTCAATAATTATATTATGATCTTAGGTATTGAATGGATCATAAATGGATAAATTTATAGAGAATTAGTAATAAATATGAAAAAGGAGTTGACGATTTCTTGGAATTTGATAAACATAATCTTCCAAACAGAGATTTTATTTCCTATCCATGTGTGAAGTGTTTTAATATGATAAAGTTAAATTTTAGAGAAATCAATGATCAACTAATTTTCAACGTTTTTATCCATAATTATAAACCTTGGATCTATCATGGTGAAATTATTGTAAAATCAACGTCTAATGTTGATGAAAATATTCATGATGATAAAGAGAATCCTATTGAAGAATTAATTCATGATTTAGGTGTTTAAACCATTGAAAAATAGAAATTATTGAATGATTGTATGGATATTCTATAAACATATTATTCACTGGTTGTAAATATACAGTGTTATCCGTAGTTTTGTGATTGGATAACTTGAAAGAATTTTTTTCTGGACTGATAAATGTTTTTTCAACTTACTTCCAGAAGGCAACGAACTTCCATATTCCAATTTTGTAGCAAAAAAAATATTATTCCCAATTGGATTGGGGTATAAAAATATACATGTTTTCCCCAGTGATAGTGTTATTTATAGTAAAGAATATTATTTTTTATCAAAATGGTCTACATTTGGAACATCACACTATAATATGGATGAAAAGGTTAATTTAGATTCATTCTATTGTACTGAAATCAAACCTCATTCTAAATAAAATAAATTAATAAAATAATACCTTTATATAATAATGAGAAATTAACTCTAATTTATTCTTTGGTACTAAAATAAATGATCCCACTAAATCAATTTTGTACATATAATATTTCCTCATTTTAAGAATCTAGTTTCAAATTTAATTAATGAAAAATGGTTAATATGGAATTTAGATGAATGCATCTCTGGTGGTAAATTACGTCACCCTTCTGACTCGTCATAATGGAAGAGATATGATAAAAAAATTCCTGATTTTGGAATTGAAGTTATAAATCTTATAATGGTAGTGTGTGAAGATGGAATTAATCTACATCAGATCCTATGTAGCCAAAATAGTTCATAGCATATTTTTTGTAGTTTAAAACATATTACCCTAGATATGTATGAATAAAAAATATGTTATGATGAGCTTGAAGATTTTTGGACTAAATGAGCCAAGAAATGATATTGATGTGCATCTTTCACCATTGATTGATGATTTGAATCTTCTATGGGTGGTAGATGTTAATGTTTTTTATGCGTACAAGAAAGAGTATTTTTTTTGTGTGCTTTGATAATTATACATTATAAATTACTTTCCTGCATATGGAAGTTATTTGGATAGTGTTTTAAGGGAAATAACAGATGTCCAATTTGTGAAGAACATACTTCATATTATCAATTTCATAACGGAATAATGACAGTGTACATGGGACATCAATTATTATTTTTCAATTGATCATCCTTAGTGTAAATTGAAATGATAATTTAATGGTTTACAGGAGTACAATTTTGGCCCACAAATATTTATATTTGAAATATATTACATCAGGGTGAAAAATATTGATGTGATACTTTGAATAAAAATTAGTTATGACCTTAAAAAAATATCTGGAAGAAACAATATATTTTTTGAACTAAATTTTTTGATATTTTTAGAGATAAAACATAACCATGATGTTATGCATGTTGAGAAAATTATATATTCTAGTTTGAATGGATCATTATTATATATAAAATTGAAGCCAACAGATGGATTGAATTCTATATTTGAATTGACATTAATGGGAATATATTTGGAGTAATCTCTTATTAGGAAATGAAACATTTCATATTTACCTCAGGCATGTCACACATTAATCAAGATTGAGAAGTTGAATTTTTTTCACTATTTGTATGGTATAAAAGTACACATTGGGTATTCTTAAAATGTGAATAATTTCATGTCATTAAAAGATTTAAAAATAATTGTTATGAAATCTCATGACTTCCATGTATTGATGTAACAACTGAAACTATTAACATTTTGAGGTATATTGCCTTCTGTTTTCAGAAACACTTTCATCAGGTTATGTAGTTTTTTCAAATACATTTGTATTAATGATATTGATCAAAATCTGTTATATGTTTTGGATAATGATGGTGCTCTTATACCTTTTCAACTAGAAATTTATTTTCCACCTATATTTTTTGATATAATGGTTCATCTGGTGATTCAAGTGGTGCATGAAACAAGAATATACTGGCCCGTTTATTTATGTCGGTTGTATCTTTTTGAAAGTTATATGAAAATGTTAAAGGTATATGTTACCAATATTTATCAAATATAGGACTCTATTATTCAAAAATATGTATCAGAATAAATGATTGAGTTCTATATTGAGTATTTGTATTAAGTGGAGCATATTGGTGTCCCGATATCTCAACATTTGATAGTTGATAGTGAAGGTAAATGGATTCGAGGCTTAAAGGTAAAGTTCATTTCATGTGATAAAGTGATGTAGTAACATTTATATATCATGAAAAACTTATATGATGTTCAATCATATATATATTAACATATTGATGAATTAAATAGATGATATCCAAAAATAAATGAAAAGTGGTTGATGAATGAGAATAAAAAGACATGTGTTTCATGGTTTAAAGAGAATGTCATAATAGATATATCTAAATCCAAAATATTGAAATCGTTGGAAATGATCCATCTATTAATGTGATAACATGGACTGTTTTTTGATATTAATGGGTACAAATTTTACAAAAAAAAAGATGGATGATTAGAGTACTATTCAAAATAGGGGTGTGATGGTTATCGCTGAAGCAGTTCATTATTCAAGTACAATAGATAAAACCACAATTTCTACTTCATCGACATATTCTGTAGTTCTTGAGGTTATATGGGAAATTGATTCATGTATCCATGTTTAAGTGTAATTAGGTTTATAGTAATAGTTAAGTGAAACATGATGATTTCATATTTACATTGGTTGATATGAAAATATTTAATTACAATGATGAACCATTATTCATGGTGACACATACAGATTAAATATTTTATATCATTGATCCATCAAATGATTAGTGGTCCATAATTTATTATGGAAATGATAACATCTGGTTTATTATAATGATTCTGATGATGTTATTGATTTACATGAATCTTATTAATCTATTACATGATTTTTGAATGATTACAATGACTACAATGTAGACATAATGCATGAACTAATTAATGATCATGAAGAAGTAATATAAGAAAACACCAAATCATTCTCATATTTTTTTTAATAATTATTTATATTTTGATTCTTTTTTTGAAACATAAAAATGTGTACAACTTTTTTTACATATTTTTTCTTCCTTGTTTGTAAATATTGGGTTCTCTATTGATATGTAGGTATACAAATTTTCATTACACTTTCTTGTGTCAATGTCAGATACAGAGAGAGTGGAGGAGTTATCGAGATATATCTATTTTCATATTGTTATGTAATTATTAATATACTTATTTAATGAATGAAAAATTTTAATTTATAATTTTTTTGCAATACTAATGATGCATTCGCATCGAATGAGACTTCTCCTCTTACTACATGGAAATCAATTTTTCAACTTGGTAAATTTTTTATTGCACATTTACCAAAACTGTCACATTCACATGGAGATGAGAGATTAAATATTCATTTCGATTATAATAATAATTAAAATATCTCAAATACATTTCAGTTTATCAGTTATATATCAAAGAAGAGGCATTGTAGGATTAGTTTTTTATATCCTGATTATAAGTCCATGGATTGGAAAGAAAAACAAAAACCTTGGGAGGTTGTGATGGTAAAATATCTCAATTTATTCATTTTTTATAATTTTTTGAATAATAAATATTTTAAATTATATATTTCATTTAATAAATTAAATATGACATTCAATTTTTAGGAAACAAAATAAATTAAGAAAAGACAGAACAACACAATCATGGTAGAAGATATCATGTAGGTTTTTGTATTTGAATAGTTTTTTGTTAGAGTAAGTAATGAAAAGACCCAGAAATAGAATACTTAAAAGGTGATATGAAAGATATCAAACAATCTATGGGTGATCAAATTCAAGTAGAATTGCATCAAGATTTGTTAGAACACTTGAAAAGATAGTCACAGTCTGTGTAGCCTTCCTAGCCTTCACATCCTACTCAGCTGATTGTGCAGCCTCTACAGTCATCCCTGCTGGACTACCTTGCCCAATCTACGTACTTTGATCCTCCACCTCCTTTCTTGGACCAAACTGTATAATTGGATTTTTTTTCTAGATATCCTCGTGTATATATTGTTGTGATAGGACTTTTCCATTTTTGGGGGATTCTATACATCACCATCCTATGCAGATGGTTCAGGTTAGAGTATCAGTATATTATATTATTGATCTTAATTCTCTACTACCATTTCCTACTAAAGATATCACTAGAGTTGGGGATTCTCTATGACATCCTTTTAGTTGTACCAACATTTCTTCTTTGTTACATTTTATGTGAGGTGTTTAATTTTTTAAATATTTGCTACCTATTATTGAAAACTACTTATAATGGTTTTTAACATTTAACTTATATAGTATTATCTAAGAGAAAAAGAATATTCGACTCTAGATACTTCTAATACTTCTTATGGGATACACATATTAAATCAGGCTTATTATTCCTTGAATTATATCTATGAATTTTAGATTAAATCTGATATATTTGGTAGATATTATCCATTGAGATTACTTATAGAATATATATTGCACCTAGTAGATTTTGAAGAGCTTGGGCTAAATCTTTTATAGTTGTCTTCCTTGTAAGTAAATTGATGTTTAAATTCTTATTTATTTAAAAAAAAGATTCTTTAAATTTAATAACTATATTCAATTTTTAAATTAGCTATATACACACTCTTATTATACAAAATGAATGCACAAACATTTATAGTTTTATATATCAAGAATACATTTCCATAAAAGTGTAACAGGTGAAGAATGCCAATATAGATGCATATATCTATGATAGATTATCATAGATGGATATTGGATGTTGGTTGTTTCTATTTCATGAAATGTAAAAATAGAAACTCAATTATGAACTAATGATCATTATAATATTCATAATAGTAAAATTTTTGTATTTTAGGGGTAATTGGATGTTAGGAGCCTTTTTCCCAACTGAATGCATGTTATAATGTTTTTTCTATTTATCAAGGTTTTTTCATGAATGATTTTCCACTTTATTAGACATGAATTTTTTGTTGGCATTTTATAAGCTCATTAGGTGTAATTATAATTGTTTATACATGTTCTATTAGTTTATAAATATAAAAATGAAGTTTATGGAATTTTTTTTACAAATAACACATGTCGATAAATAAAACAAATGTAATCCAATATGTAGAAGAAAAGGTAATTAATTATTATATTAGATAGTATTCTGATATATATATATATATATGTATATATTGGTTTTTATTATCAATTTAATGTTTTATAACCATTTTTTCATCATTAACAAGGACATGTTGAATGTGGTTATTATGTTCTACAATTCATATATGAGATAATCACAAATGGGGTAACTACCAAATATTATATGGTTAGTTATATTAATGTTTTTCTATTTTATATCATATAATTATATTTTTTAATCTCATATAATTAAATGTTATTGTAGACATTCAATTATGATGAGTCTTATACCCAAACTGAACTTTCCACTCTTCTATCTTTGTTTGAAATTTATTTCTTATGTCTGGTTACAATTTGAGATATGTATATTCTAATGTTTATGAATAATATTATAATTTCCAAATAATATGAGTTAAAAAAAATAAGTATTTTTTTATAATTGGTGTTTGAAGATAATGATATCAAATGAATTCTTCAACAATAACCAACACCGATCATGTTGTAAACTTCAGCTGTGTGTATTTTAATTCTACTTTATAATACAAATTCAAATATAATTTATTTTTTAACTAGATAAAAGCATGTAAGTATTTATAGTTTTTATTCAATGATAAACGTTGTTTAATTTCTATATACTGTGTTTTTATTATAGGGATCTTGATTATTTTGGAAGTGTAATATTCTCAATTTTCAAAAAAAAAATCAACTTTCAGCATCAGATTGCATAAAAATCAATGCTGAAACATTCTTAAAAAATATGAGGTTTTTTCATTAGATTTTTTGAAAACAAACACCAAAAACCGACTCGTTTACGGTTTTTGGCGTCAGTTTATAACAAAATGGCGTGGAAAAGCTATCAGCGCTCGATTTTTTGTATCAGTTTTTATAAAAACGATGCTGAAAATCGGTTTTCTATGTTAGTTTATTTATATAAAAAACATTGAAAACTAAGAATGTATCATTTTGGGCATTAGTTTTTGGAAACTAATTCCAAAAGCCTTATTTTTTACATCACATTTACATACATTGGTTAAAACTGAATTCAAAAATAAAAAAAACCCGACATGAAATCCAGTTTTTGCACTGGTGATGTTTTCCTTTATGACATGAAATTGACACTCTATATACAAGAACTAATTATGAAGAATAAGGATATTATTTTTCTTGAACCTTAATTGTGGGAAATTGGGAGTATCTATAATGTTCATTTATGAACTACTATATAACTTGTATCTATATTTAGGAGCAGGTATAAGTGTGTGATTCATGTTTAAAAAGGCTTATACCAGTCTTAACCTTTACTCGGTGATCATTTAAATTATAAAACTATGTTCTAAGGCATGTGTTTGCAATAGTTTAAATATTCCACCTTGATATCCTCTAATAATTCTCTATATAGGCGGTGATGACAATGCTTTAGAGGTGGTGTCCCCTGAACACCAGTATTACCTCTTGTAGTGCCACCTATGGCACCCCTACTATTCATTATTTGGTTTTTGATGCACAATTTCAAGAGAAATTTTTAGGACAGATTAAGACCATGAAGGGATCCCCAAAACATTCCCCAACTATGGAAGAGTTTAAACATGAGTTTCAATAAAAAACTCCTCCTATGTTTTCTGGGGATGGCATTCCTCTAGTTGCGAATTCATGTATAGAGACCATACTGACTATATTTGAGAATCTATAGACACATCTTAAGAGGAGAGTGATGCTCATTGAATATATATACATTATGATTGTTATATGTTATGTAGGGACATTATTACTTAGGAATTTCATCATTGGGATATGGTTTTGAGGGATTTTAAAAATACCTTATATGATTATTTTTATCCTAACATGTTTAGGGATGATAGATCCAGAGAGTTTATGAACCTAGGGTAGGGTGATTTATCTATTATGGATGACTATTCTCATTTTAAAGAGATTCAATTCTTTTCACTAATTCATCTAGGTGATGAGATGTTCAGAGTTAGGCGATAAAAGTATAGACTCAGGTATAACATCTAATCACAGGTGAATGTTTTATAGTTGACTACTAATACTAGAATAGATAATCAGGTGATCATTCTCAAGAATAATCTAATAGAATATTCGGGTGTGGAAAGAGAAGTTGAGCATATAGACCTTAATGTTATTTTTCTAATGGATGGATGCACTATTTTGAGTCTTCTTATGGGAATAATATCAAGAGTATGTTCCCAGGTTTCCTAGTGGGATTCCATTAGCGTGGAAGGCTAGGACACATAAAGAACCAGTGTATCAGGGACCCAATTGAGTACCAAGATTGTGGAAAGATTTCTTATATTCAATTTTTTTGTAGATGTTTTCCTCCGGTGACATGTGATAGTGTATCTTCATTGATAACATATTCAGGAGTTGGATCCATTGCTCCATGAAAAGATGGAAGCTATACTACTACATGTTGATTAGTCTAAAGAGGTTTTCTTGGTCATGGGATCTAGACTTATGAGACATAGTACCTGCAGATTGGGCCTACCGAGGGTAGTCAGGTTTTATCTCAAGGTCACAATTTAGGACAAATATATAAAGTAGATATAATGCATTAGGATTAGAGTGTTGGTAGTTCTATAGTTTAAGGTATTTCCTTAGTATCCTCTAATTTAGTGTCTATATTTTTTAACAAAGGTTCCATCCACTCAATTATATCTATGAAAATTATGAATATAATTGTGCTCAAGATTCATTTTTTAGGGTCACAAAACCTGATACTCTATTGGGATTTCGATCTGAATATGTACTCTAATTAAATGAGTGTTCCCTTCAGGTATGTGTCTATCATTTTTTATGGGATCTCTTCATCATTGTGATGAAAATTTTTAACATAATTCTCAAGATAGATTAGATGTTGTCTTACCATTCCCATGTTGATTTCAATTACTGGAGGCTATCTTTCACATCACTCGAAGGCAATAATTGTATTTATATGGGTGAATGGGATGCTCAGATGTGACAATATGAACTAGATAATTAAAGGCTGATAATAGTGGAATAAAAAATTTCTAGACTTTATCTAGATGACTTGAGAACATGACAGATATATTTACCTCTTATGTTGGATCATTTCACGAACGTCTTCCATGAAAATTTTTCTAAGAAACCTTTTGATTTTGAGGTGGGGTTTACTATTGAACTAGTTTCAGGAGTATCACCAATATCCATGACTTCTTACATGATGGATACTAAAAAGTGGAAATATCTCTATTGGTGGCCAGAGGACTTAGAATCTAAATGTTTCTTATAACCTAGTACTTCATTATGGGTTATCCCAGGTTTTTTAAATAATGTTGATGGGACCCTCAAGTTGTGTGTTGATTATCAGAAATTAAATCATCATACCATGAGGAACTGGTATCCCTTACATCATATAGATGACCACATTGACTAGTTTTGAGGAGTGAGGGATTTATATAATATTTATTTGAAGTCAATATACCATCATGTATTAGTTGGACCATTAGATATACCATGTAAAACATTCCATAGTAAATATAGATTTTATGAGTAATTTTTCAGTTTGTTCAGTTTTAATAATGCATTGGTAGTTTTCATGACTATGATGAATCCAATTTTCCATCAGTATCTAGATTAATTTGTCATAATATTTGTGGATGACATTTTGGTGTACTCACATACTCCAGATGAACCAGCCAAACATCTTGATGTAATTTTGATCTCCCTGAGAGAGAACTACTTGTATGATAAGTTTAAAAAATAACACATTAGGATCAAAAAATTACACTTAATGAGTCATATAATATCGAAATAAAGAGTATCCATGGACCTAATTAAAGTTAGAGTCATGGTTTTCTGGGAGCATCCCAAGAACGTCTATAGAAAATATAGTTTATTGGGGATGGCTGGTTATTATAGGTGATTTATAAAATATTTTTTGTGCCTTCTACACCACAAAAATTATTGACCATTAATGTTTTAATGATAAATTTGTATGAATCATGTGATAAATTCTTTTACATAGTTGAAATAGGAATTCAATTCAGTGTCAATACTGATTTTACCTATTCTTAGTAGAGGCTTTGTGGATTTTTATAATGCATCAGGCATTAGGATGGGATCTATTATGATAGAGGGAGATCTCTTCATGGAATACATGTATCACTAGTTGAGGTGAAATGAGCATAATTACAAAATTCATGAGCTAGAGTTATAATTTGTTGTCTTGGACTTGGTTTTTTTGAAGCATTACTTATTTGGATATCACTTTGTGGTGAACATGGACTATAAAAACCTTCAAAACATATTTATAAAATGTGAAATGAACATATAGAGGAGTAGGTGGTTTTAATACCTATAGTACTTAAAATTTTATCTTTCTTATACACCTAGGAAATGAAATTCCATTACAAATTCTCTATTTCAGAAAACTTAGACATAAGCGGGGAAAGAGCTCAATAGAAAATGATAGTTGATTTCCTTGTCTTCTGATATGTATCTAGAGGCGTAGAACCATTGAGGATAATCTGAACTATAATCTTTATATCTAAAGTATTCACATCTATATTGAGTGAAAATAAGGAAAATTTTAAAACATGGGGGTTTAGTTTTATGTGATATTCTTTTAGTCGAGGACCCACTACCTAGTTGTGTTTTTAAGATGGATGAGATCAAGGGTATTCATAGGAATTCAGGGGTTCTTGATGATATATGAGTAAATTATATGTGAGATTCCCATGCCTATTCTTGGTCATTATACCTCAGTATTACTAATATTTACCATGAATTACACCACCAATATTTGTGGTCGGTGATGAAAACAGAGTTCATGGGGTTTTTAATCAGTGTTACACTTTTTAGAAGGTGAACACAAAAAATTTGTGACCTATAGTTATTATTAATCCATTTCCTATTCTATATTTGGAATGGGATGGTGTCACGAAGGTTTTTTTTGATAGGTTTACCTAGGTCACCTTGAGGATGTAACACGGTATGTGTGATTGTAGGTATGTTGACAAAGGTCACTCATTTCTAACCTACTATAAAAACGTTTTCATTGGATAATATTTTAAAGATATATGTAATTGATATCATATTCCTTAATAGAGTTCTATTTAGCATCATATATGAAAAATATTATCAGTTCACATAATAGTTTTGGTAGTATTTGTAAAGGGAACTAGGTTCATAGGTACTTTTGAGTACATCCTATCACCCACAAATTGGATGGCAGTATGAGCATATGATATAGGTGTTAGAGGAATATTTTAGATCATGCATCCTAGATGTCAGAGGTTCTTATGCGAAACACATACCTGCCATTGATTTCTCTTATAACAACAACTTCTATGTGATTATAGAGATTTATCCTTACGAGGCCCTATAAGGTAAGTTAGGTTGTTCACCCCTATTCTGGTTAAAGTTTTGAGAGGAAGTGATACTAGGACCTATTCTTGTTCAGTAGTCTTTAGAAAAGGTGAATCTTATCAGGAAGTATATAGATGAAACTTAATCCAGGTTCATGTTTTATGTCAATCTTCATCACCAACCTATAGAGTTTGAGGTTGGAGAAGGTTCATCTTACAAGTTTCTCCTGGACTAGGGAATCAGTATATTTTGAAAAAATTGAATCTTGCACCTTGGTTTCTATGACCTTTTGACATAAATTATAGATTTGGGATAGTAGCCTATCGATTTCAGTTACCTTATAGGTAATGATCCATGCTTTATGTTTACCATGTATCTAAACTACACTATTACTGTTAAAACCTACATGATGTCCTTTATTCTCAAGAGGTTGAGTTGTTAATGGATGCTTCTTTTGAAGAGTAGTCTATTCGTATCATTAGTTAGAGAATTATATCTCTCTAAGGTAGCTTAGATAATTGATAATGAGTGTTAGGGTATTACGACCATGTATTGTATGAAATCGGGGAGTGATAGGGTCATGTACATGCTCAGTGGATGAAACTATTCTCAGATGATTCTTTACCACTGTTAGAAGGGAAACTCGGGGTTGAGTTGTTTTATAGAGAGTATGTTCTGAGATCCCAATTTTTTTGTGGAATAAATTATTTAATTTTCAATTTAAACCTTTTTTCTCTATATGGAATTTCTTAATGGATTAAAGTAGGTTCTAGGACATCAAAGGCTCATTTATAGCCTAGGGATCCCGTTTTTTGAGGAAATATACCCGGAACATGGTTTATTAAAACTATGCATGTAGAGACCCAAATATTGACATAAACAGACATTAAATTACTTTCTGCGGAATATTTAATACATAACAAAAACAGACACACAAGGTCTGTAATAGTTTAGTGTCTTTGGAAACTTGGAATATAATATTCTAATCGGGGTGAAAGATCATCAACATTTCCTGTAAAGATCTTCACCATTGGTTTTCTTACCTAAAACCTTTCTTTAAATCCTGGGGAAAAAAGAAATAAAAATGGTGATCTCAAATGCTCAGTAAGGGTAAACATAGAGAACATAAAACAATCCATAAACATTTGAATGCAAAAACATGAACATAAAATATAAACATCAAAATCTTGAGCAAAGACATAAATCTCTGAAGTATGTAAGGAATATATCATAAAAAACATGAATCATGATAAAATATCATGGTAATAAAACATATAATTATGTAAAACCATTAGGAACATGATATTATTTCCAAATTAGCCAAGGCATTGCTTCCAAGACCATCTTAGTGGACCAAGTGCCTTTCTGAATCGAGTTCACTCCTCGTTTCAGTCCTGTAAAAATGAACCTTATTAACTTACCGTTCCAGCCATGTCTATCACATGATATGTAAATAATTACACAATGCATTTGATGGAGATATATGTCCCACCAATCTCATAATTAAATCATTCTTACATGTGCCACAACATAAACATAAATCATTCATCATAACCCAAAGAATAAAAAGGGTTTCATAAACATCATCCCATCATAACATAACCCATATAAAACAAATGGATATCATTTCATCATAAGAAAAGTGAAACCATGTAAATCATAGAGACGTTATACTTGAAACATACACATATGAAATAATTTCATCTTAGATGGAAAATTGTTTTGATAAAACACTTGAAATTAATTCTTGAGGAAAATATCATTTCTTCTTCAAAATAATTTTCTTTTCAAAAAATGCCACACAATTTTAAAAGAAAAGGATTTTATTGAAAATAACCATGAAATTTTATAGAGTAATTTTCATGGAAATAAGTCATTATGAAATCCTAAAAATCCATTCACTCCGTATAAGTCAAAAAAACATTCTCCTCATACATTTGTCGGAAAAGTCAAAAAGTACCACGTATGGTAAACAAAAGAAATATTCCATCCATAACAAAAATTAAAAGTCAAATAAGGGTAAAAATGAATTTAAACATACATGAAAGAATATTAAACACTTTATGAAACACATTTTACGGACATGGATGAGAAAAATAACCCCAATAAATACTTACGAATAAACAATCTCGGATAAGAATGAGATTGGAATAATTATCCCTTACCTTAGGTCCGATATACTTCATACATATCTGAAAATCCTGTATAATGTTTTAACTAATGTCATTTACTTATTAAATAATAATATTAATTGTTATTATATCATATATGGTTCACTTAGGACTTTATATTACCTGTTCTTTTGTAAATTCCATGTTAAAGCAGCGTTTTGCGTAAAATCGTTTTATTTATCGTACTTGTTTGGACTTGTTGTTCTTGATATTATTATTACTTATATCATGATTTAATTACTTCCAGACTTTAAATCCTGATTTATATATCATATATATTCAGTATATATATATAATAGATAGATAAATGAAATGAAATACACCGTTCATGGGGACGGTGGGCTGTACGTATGTATGAACGTTGTTTTCATTTCATTATTGACTTGAATGGAATTAAGTAGATGACAAACATATATATACATAAATCCAGTAGAATTATTATTTAATATATTTCATTATTACTTATTATATATACTTTTTAATCATTCTTTAATTTTTAACATGGAAAATGAATCTAATCGCGTCGTGGCGACGGTAATCCGTACATACGCACGAGCGATGATATCGTTTCCATATTTATTGAATGTAATTTTAGTGGATGATATAATATATTAGAATCATTATTATGTTATAATAATCATATATAGTTATTATTTACACCATTATACCCATCCAAGTAGGGTGGTGGTGGAAATACAGATTACACCATGGCGTGGAGACAATATTCCGTACGTACGCATGCGCAATGATTTCATTTTCTGTAGGATGGATAGAAGATGAAATAGGGTTGTTTCATATTTATAATAACATATCAGTATTTATGTAATACTTATGTTATTACTTTATAATTAAAAAACTAAAGAAGAGGAAGTAGAAGAAGAAAGAAACTTGAAAGAGTCAGTAGAAGAGATTACCTCTTCCTCGACGCACCTCCTTTAAACTTATTCTTAGGGAACTATAGTTGGTATTTTGAGAATACCAGAACCTCTATGATGTAAATATATAGGTTGAGAAGTGTAATTTTCAGGGGTTGGACTAGCTTCAAGGCTCAAAAGGGTGTGAAGAGAAGAGGGAAGGGGTGCCTTTTTTATAAGGGAGGAGAGGGGCACCTTAGGAAAACGTAAAATATTATTTTATAATAATGTCATATTCGGTTCTTAATAGATACTAATTGATTTTTTAGAAGATAAGGTGGGTATGGGTCGAAATACTCTCAAAACATTAGTTTTAGACAAGTTTAGGTTACTATTTTATCCTTATCATTTAAATTTAACTCTAAGTTAAATAATTTAACTTTTACTGTGTCTTTTTGTTTTCTTACACTATATGGTTAATAATCAAACTATAACAAGCCAAACGAACCCCAAGTGGTTCATTATTAATATATATATCCTTATATAAGTCATTTGTACAATACTTATAGTTTTAGGAATAAAATAACAATTACTAATAAAATATTTGTTTTAAAAACTATTTTATGTCAATTTGACACTATTTGGTAATTGATTTTTGTGAAAATCATAAAAGATGATTAGTTCAAAAAAAGTTAATAAATTCACTAATTATATTTCATATTAACCTATAAAAGTAGTGGAATTCATAAAAAGTCTAAAATTACATTTATTTTGGTATTTATAACATCAATTATATTAATATTTCATTAATAGGATAATTACTGCATCATCATTGTGACATAAATAAATTAAATTATTTAATGTCTAAAAATTATAAATAAAATAAAATAATGTAGAAATACGTTTTATATTTCGAATGGATATTTATAGTCTAATTCATCTTTGGTATAAACCTATATTGAAAATTTTTTAGTTATTAAACTTTGATTTTAACTATTTTAATTCCTCTTTAAATAAAATAATAATAAATGTCTTAATCTAATCCAAGTGGACCTAAAGGGTAATATTTTATTCCTAAGGTTGTTTTTGTTCAAATTACACTTATCCAATAGAATTAGGACATTTATTATGGTAAAAATAATATCATTTTTACCCTTAAATACCCTATTTACTTTTAACCGTGGTAAATAAAAGTAAAAAAGTTACTATTTACCAAAAATTATTTTTATCTTATTGAACCACATTTTACATCTTGATATTAACTGTGTCTCTCGTATTTTCGAAATTCCACTCACAGAAGAGGTAAAATTAAGGTTTATGTAAGTTTTCAAAAAGCTCCTAGGAGGTAGGTAAAAGACGGTGAAAAGTTGAATAAAATTTTTATATATCTAAAATTATTATAAAATGACTCAAATGAATTACATTGAACTTATATAGGTTTATGTATCAATTTTTTACCTAAAATAAATTTAAATAAAATAAATAATTATTTAAATAAAATGTCGGTTTTTAAATAGTAACCCAGTGTTTTCACTATTCATCAAAAATTGAAAGTTTTCAGAAAAATAAAAAAAAGCACCCTAGGATAATTACGATATTCCGAATAAAAAAATGAAGTCCATTTTGAAAAATAAAATTTCCAAAAGTTGTTATTAATATTCATAACAGCTAGTTCATAATAATATTATCATAATATCTCGTTTAGTGAAACTCGGTATTGCGTACTACACACGCTATAGAAGAAGGTCTTGATTGCGTGTAATGCAAGCCAAGTCAGGGCTGTGTGTAGTGAAAGCTCTGTTTGGTGTTGCGTATAACATAATCAAAACTTATTTCATTTATACATTAAACAAAATCTATACTTAACGTTGCATTGAATAATTTCCAAAAAACGAACATAAAATTGTGTGTAACACAAGCCAAGAATAGTGTTGTGTATACTGCAAGCTAATTATGTGTTGCGTATAGTAAAAGCTAATCTTGGTGTAGTGTATAATAGAATACATCAAAGAAATTAAAAATAATATATCTCATAAAATCTCGAGGTGTTACATTCTACCCCCTTAAAATGAATTTCGCCCACGAAATTCGTCGGGGTTATAAATAATTTACTACTTGAAAGTTTTGTTTATAAAAACCCACATCTAAAAAGGAATACTAAAACTTAATTTTAATAAGTAAAGTTAGAAACACAACGGTTACCCAAATTAACTCATCAATGGGTTTCCACATAGGAGAACATACGTGAAAATATGGATATGGAAGAAAAATCTAACCATCATGTTATGATGAAGAGTGGTAGAGGACATGGCTATGAAAAACCCAACAATCACAAAGCCATAAATTTGTGATAATCTAAGGCACCATATGATTCATCAGATATGAGGACACTAGGACAAAATTTTTGGTTTTCAAGATCATTTCCATAAAGTTGAAGAACTTTTCAATTAAAATAAACGCTTACTTGATTTTGGTTCAATATTACCATTACTCATGCCTTGAACAATTTCCACTTCATCTCTTAAAGAAATGAAGTTGAATTTGTCTTTTGCGAAGTGTTAGCCGGTCATGCGATAGAATGATAGGTCATTCCATCTGTCTCAAAAATAAGATTAGAAAAAGTTATATACTTAAGTCCATTTTATGATGAGATTAATCGTATATGGTTCCAAAAATGGACTTATACTTCATCTATCATAAATCTTAATAAAATAAAACTAGTTTCTACTAACCAGAGACATCATGTAGGCCAGTGGTAGGTGATAAAGTCCTCTTGCACTTCAGTTGTGGGTTCAATTCCCACAACCTTGTCCGACGCGACGGGTTGTCGCCCATCCTACATGTTGTGCTTTTTCTAAAACAATACCATTATTACAAAAAGTTCTAGCCTTAAACAATACTATCTGATTCCCAACATAATTCATTCCAATCTCTAGGCTTATCCAAAATACTTCTGTCCAAGCTCATAGAATAAATAAAACGATTACTTGAAATGTCATATATCGATCATGTGAATACCATTATTTATCATATGATATATCTTGTTGGCCACATTCCATATATGTGAATACCTTAATAATGTATTCTATAGAAAAATTAATACCCATTGAACCTTAGTGAGAACATGAATGCAGTTAAATGTTAACAATTTCCACATACCAAAATCCCAAAAATTCTATATACTAAAACCATGATATCACTTAGTCCTTATATCAATCATGAGGTCATGAATACCATCAAACATATTATTTTCTCCTTATCCATTCATTATGCGCATATAATCTACTTTCCAAAATATTTGATTTACTTTTCATGGTTACTGGTACCATATAATTATTGAAAACCATAATAAAACAATACATAGATATTCCAATATTCCATAGTACTATAAAACATTATTTTGGAATCCCGTTACATAAACACAGAATCATTCCACTATATCATTGTCATACTCAACATTTCTAATAGTGATCGCATGTGACTTCCCTTTGTCCTTTTTCTTAAAAGGTTTCTCACGTTGATCATCATTATCCCTTGTATTAGAGCATTGATTGGCATAATTCCCGATTTCCTTGCACTTGAAACATTGAAGTGTTGGCGGTGCATTCTCTACAGTCTTTTCTTTATTAACATCATTAGCAACCCTTTTTCCATTACTTAGACACTCAGCTGCTCAATGACCTTCTTTAAACATTTTATAGTCCCTTTAAGACAATCTCCACCATTCTTATTTCCAGACTTTGTGCATAAAGAAACATTTATCTTCTTTTCACCATTATTCTGATATTTTTCCTTGAACTCCATCTTTCGTTTCTTGTCAAAACCATGAGATGGATATGTAACAAAAAATTCCATTTATACCTTGATAGCACAATGAAAAATTTCTTCATAGCTATTCTAGTCTCTTATAATTAATGCCCTTTGAAGACTTGGTTTTAAGGCACTGAAGAATTGATCAACTTTACTTTCAGGTTGGATGATAAATCCAGATGCATGCCTTGAAAGTCTTGTAAAATTAAATTCATATATTCCAACAGATTCATCATCCTTCGACTTAAGCTCAACGAACTCCTTTTCCATCTTTGTTCAAAGAATACGAGGGAAGTACATACTGAAAAACATGTTCTTGAACTCATCCCATTCCATGGATTCAATTTCATCATGGGGCCTTGTATTCTTAATTAGAGTCCACCACTGGTCTACTTCACCTTCTAAACGTTAAACAGCTAAAATAACTTTTTCATGTTCTGAACAGAGATGTATGTAAAATATCTTTTCAATGTTATTGATCCATTGTTCATCAAAAAGTGGATCAGAAGACCCATTGAAAGACTGTGGATGTTGCCTCATGAAGGACTCAATAGAATATTGTTCCCTTCTCTGATCATTTGGAAATCCAGAATGATTCATAGATTGTGTAAGTATAGAAATAAAAATTTTCACTCCATCTCCCATTAAATTTGGTTTTTAGGGAGGACAATCATTGAATTGTCTATTAAATTGCTCAACACAGTTCCTTCGGGTTCCTGCCATCGTCTAAAACAAAAAAAAACAGTGTGAGAGGTAAAAATCATGCTAGGAAAACAACCTAATAAAGGGCGAGTACCTTCACTACCTAACATCTTTGGATTAATTCTAATATCATTACAATAATTCTAGGACTATAACCTATACTTATACTTGACCTTAGGGACATCCCTAGACATACCTTAGAAATATCTCTAGGGATCTCACTAAAGTTATCGCATCCTAGTTTCCAAAGGTTGACTAAACCTTTCCTCTGATACCAACTGTATAGTCCCAAATCGTGACGTACACAGAAATTACATTACTTTTTTCAAAATACATAATTTATAACAAAAACAAAAACACAAGGACCGTAATAGTTTAGTGTCTTTGGAAACCCAGAATATAATCTTCTAATCGTGGTGAAAGATCTTCATCATCTCCCGTAATTATCTTGCCCTTTTGTTTTCTTACCTAAAATCTTTGTTTAAATACTAGGGAAAAGAAAACATAAAAAGGTTGAGCTCAAATTCCCAGTAAGGGTAAACATAGATAACATAAAACAATCCATAAACATTTGAATGCAAAAACTTGATCATAAAATCTAAAAATCAAAATCTTGAGCAAAGACATAAATATTCGAAGTATGTAAGGAATATATCATAAAAAAACATCAATCATGATAAAATATCATGGGAAAAAACATTTAATTGTGAAAAACCATTAAGCAAATGATAAAAATTTCTATAATAGCCAAGGAATTGCTTCCAAGACCATATTAGTGGACAAAGCCCCTTTCTGAATTGAGTTCACTCCTTATTTCAGTCCTGTAACACTGAACCAGATTAACTTACCGTTCCAGCCATGTCTATCTCATGAGATAAAAATCTTTACCCAATGCATTGGAGGGAGATATAGGTCCCACCCATATTATAATTAAATCATTCTTACATGTTCCACAACATATACATAAATCATTCATCATAACCCAACGAATAAAATATGTTTCATAAACATCATCCCATCATAACATAATCCATAAAAAACAAATGGATATCATTTCATCATAAGAAAAGTGAAACCATTTAAACCATAGAGACGTTATAATTGAAACATACACATATAAAATAATGTCATCTAAGATGGAAAATAGTTTTGATTAAACACTTGAAATGAATTCTTTAGGAAAATATCCTTTCTTCTTCAAAATCATTCTATTTTCACAAAATCCCACAAAATTTTGAAATAAAAGGATTTTATTTAAAATAACGATGAAATTTTGTAGAGGAATCATCATTGAAATAAGTCATTATGAAATCATAAAAATCCATTCACTCTGTATAAGTTAAACAAACACTCTCCTCATACTTTTGTTGGAAAAGTCAAAAAGTACCACGTATGGTAAAGAGAAGAAAAATTCCATCCATAACAAAAATTAATAGTCAAAGAAGGGTAAAAATTACTTTAAACATATATGAATGAATATTAAAAACTTTATGAAAAACATTTTATTTACATGGATGAAAAATATAACCGCAATAAATACTTACGAATAAACAATCTCGGATAAGAATGAGATTGGAATAATTATCCCTTACCTTAGGTTCGATATGCTTCATACGTATCTGAAACTCCTGTATAATGATTTAAATAATGTCATTTACTGATTACAGAATAATATTCAGTGTTATTATATCATATATGGTTCACTTATGACTTTATATTACCCTTTCTTTTGTAAATTCCATGTTAAATCATCGTTATGTGTAAAATCGTTTTATTTATCATACTTGTTTGGACTTGTTGTTATTGATATTATTATTGATTATATCATGATTTAATTACTTCTAGAATGTAAATAATGATTTTTATATCATATATATTCCGTATATATATATATATATAATAGATAGATAAATGAAATGAAATACACTGTACATACCCATTATAATAGATATAATGGAGACAGTAGGTCGTACGTACCCATGAACGCTATTTTCCTTTCCTTATTGACTTGAATGGAATTAAGTAGATGACATACATATATATATACATAAATCCAGTAGAATTATTATTTCATATATTTCATGATTACTTATTATATATACTTTATAATCATTCTTGAATTGTTAACATGGACAATGAATCTCATCACGTCGTGGAGACGGTAATCCGTACGTACGCGCGAGCGATGATATCATTCCCATATTTACTGAATGGAATTGAAGAGGATGATGTAATATCATAGAATCAGAATGATTTTTCAATAATCATATATAGTTATTCTTTAAAACATTATACAAATCCAAGTAGGGTGGTGGTGGAAAACAGATTACACCACGGCGTGGAGATGATATTCAGTACGTACGCACACACGGTGATTTCATTTTCCGTAGGATGGATAGAAGATGAAATAAGGTTGTTTCATATTTCTAATAACATATTAGTATATAATTAATACTGATGTTATTACTTAATAATGAAACAACTAAATAAGAGGATGTAGAAGAAGAAAGAAACTTGAAAGAGTCGGTAGAAGAGATTACCTCTTCCTTGACGCACCTCCTTTAAACTTCTTCTTAGGGCACTAGAGTTGGTCTTTTGAGAAGACCAAAACCACTATGATGTAACTATAGAGGTTGAAAAGAGGAATTAGCTGGGGTTGGCTGTGATTCAAGGCTCAAAAGGGTGTGAAGAGAAGAGGGAAGGGGTTCCCTTTTTATAAGGGAGGAGAGGGGAACCTTAGGAAAACATAAAATATTATTTTATAATAAAGTCATATTCGGTTTTTAATAGCTCAAAGTTGATTTATTTTGAAGATAATGTGTGTATGGGTCGACATCCTCTCAACCAATAGGTTTTAGATAAGTTTAGGTTACTATTTTATCCTTATCATTTAGATTTAACTCTAAGTTAAATAATTTAACATTTTCCGTGTCTTTTTGTTTTCTTACACTATATGATTAATAAACCTACAATAACAATCCAAACTAACCCCAAGTGGTTCATTATTAATATATATCCTTATCTAAGTCATTTTTATGAACCATTTATTTTTAGGAGTAAAATAACAATTACTAATATAATATTCGTTTTAAAAACTATTTTATGTCAATTTTGACACTATTTGGTACTATATTTTTGTGAAAATCATAACAGCATGATTTGTTTGAAAAAAGTTAATTAAATAAATACTAACATGTCATAGTAACCTATAAAATTAGTGTAACTCACAACAAGTCTAAAATTACATTTATTTGGGTATTTATAACATCAATTATGTTAATATGTCATTAATAAGGTAATTACTGCATCATCATTGTGTCATACATAAACTAAATTATTTAATTTCTAAAAATTATAAATAAAATACCATTATGTAGGAAATATTTTTATCATTCTAATGAATATTTATAGTCGAATTTAGCTTATGTATAACCCTATATTAAAAATGCTTTAGTTATTAAACTTTGATTTTAACTATTTTAATTCTTCTTTAAATAAAATAATAATAAATGTCCTAATCTAATACAAGTGTACCTAAAGGGTATTATTTTATTCCTATGGTTGTTTTTGGTCGAATTACACTTATTGAATAGAATTAGGACATTTTTAGGGTAATAATAATATCATTTTTACCCTTAATTACCCTATTTACTTTTAACCGTGGTAAATAAAAGTAAAAGGTTACTATTCACCAATTTTTTTTTAATCTTATTGAACCACATTTTACTCCTTGATATTAACCATGTATCTCGGATTTTCAAAATTCCACTCACAGAAGTGGTAAAATTATGTTTTATGTATGTTTGCAAAAATCTCCTAAGAGGTAGGTAAAAGATGGTGAAAAGTTCAATAAAATATTTATATATCTAAAATTATTAAAAAATGACTCTAATGAATTACATTGAACTTATATAGGTATTATGTATCAATTTTTTACCTAAAATAAATTTAAATAAAAAGTTGGGTTTTAAATAGTAACATAGTGTTTCACTATTCATAAAAAATTTAATGTTTTCTGAAAAATACAAAAAATTCACCCTAGGCTAATTACGATATTCTGAATCCAAAAATGAAGTCCATTTTGAAATATAAAATTTCAAAAAGTGGGTATTACTATTCATAACGGCTAGTTCATAATAATATTATAATAATATATCATTTAGTGAAACTCGGTATTGCGTACTACACACGCTATCGAAGAAGGTCTTGATTGCGTGTAATGCAAGACAAGTCAGGGTTGCGTGTAGTGAAAGCTCTATTTGGTGTTGCGTATAACATAATAAAAAATTATTTCATTTATACATGAAACAAAATCTATACATAATGTTGCGTAGAATAATTTTCACAAAACGAACTTCAAATTGTGTGTAACACGAGCCAAGAATAGTGTTGTGTATACTGCAAGCTAATATGGTGTTGCGTATAGTACAAGATAACTTTGCTGTAGTGTACAATAGAAGACATAAAAGAAATTAAAAATAATATATCTCATAAAATCTCGGGGTGTTACAATGCACCTTAGGCTGCATGGTTTTTTGAAGTTGCACTGGGTGATGTAATAGACTATAGTTGGTCATATAGTCTATTTAAACTATGCACCTCACGTCATATGGTCATATGGGCGCTGGAGAGTGTCTAGAAAGGGGATGCATGAGTTGTGAAAACTTTTTCTAAACCATGCACCTATCCCACATGGTTTATGCCACTTAGGAAGTGAGCTCGTATGGTTGGTGCATGGTTTGGCCAAATCTTTTGGACAAAACAAGCGCCCTTTAAAATAGGTTGAATTTATGATTTCGAACCTACCTCATTTTATATTTAAACACTCATTTTCCTCCTCCTTTTGTACAATATCTCCTACCTCACATTAAGAGTGTCCTTTTGGATCCAATGTTGGATTTGAGTTTCCACATTTTTTCAGCATTTGATTCCCTCTTCGTCTACCATAATGGAATCATATTGATAAGATCATAAATCCCGCTGATTCATTTCGTTACTAGCCTCCCTTTATAGAGTGTTAAATCTATCTGATCTGATATGCCCTAATTTCAGGGTACTCATATATTTCTTCAATTTATCTTATTCTAGCCCATATTCAAGGCTAATAATGGATAAAGAGTCCACAACCTATCTATGGTAGGCGGTTTAATTCATCTCCTTAAATTTATAGTGATATATACAATGTAATATTGTTCTGAACACAAGTATTTCCACATGTTTCTTCATAAAATGAATTTTCCCTATATTAAATTAATGTGACATGACCCATATAAAAACTAATTTTCTGATAATTCCATTAGAGTTTGAGAACATCAATTAGAACCACCTTATGGGTGTGTTTTTAGAATGGATAATGATCAATTTGCTTATTTAGATGGATCGCCTTATGTGGTGTATTAATTTTTCCTTATAATAGGTATGTTATATCTTCTTGGAATGAAATTTAAATCAATCTAAATTAATGATGGAATGGGGATCCCACAACCCCAGTTCATGTTCCTTATCAATTGTGATAATGTTATATTTTTTAAGGAAATGATCAATTTAATTAGAACATTTTGAATGGTAGGGATATATTATGACCCATGACCATTTAAGTATGCCACGATGAGAGTGAGTCATGGGTTTTGATTCAAGACTCCATTGATAGTATAATCAATCTTGTTAAATTAAAATGAGTCATAAATATATTTTTATTCTCCCATGGGTAACATGTGAACTCCTACGAGTAATTCCTTAAACAGGATCATCGACCACGTTGAATTATATTGTGCCACAAGTGAAACATGGGTTACTTACATGAAATGAAAAAGCATAGACATAGAAGGTAGTGTATTATATTATTCCATGAGTGACACATGGATTAATTACTTGGAATTATAAGGATGGACTCAGATGGAAATGACTTTATACCAATCCTTAGTTGATACAAGGGTTCCCATGAAGAATTCTGTGGATGAATCATGGGGTGATGGGTTCATAACACACCTTGAGTGATGCATGGGTTCACTATGAGTAATTCATGGGGTAGGATTATGATTCTAATAAATAAATTAAATGATACATCTTCCAAGTCAATAAACATACTCAAATTCAGTTAATGCTTTTCACACATGACTTCCTTGTTCATTTCCTTTTATCCATTTAAATCATGGGACTTATTCATTTATTTATATGAATATGATTATATAGGGGATGCATTGGATATGAGAATTAGGTCCCGATCCATTTTTAAGAATTAAATCATAAATCATAAGCATTCAGAGACATACAATCCAAGGTTTTAGAATGTAGCATTGAACGGGTGGTCCATGGGAGACCCATTTCGACATGCCCTTTGTGTACATAATTTACTAATTTTATTATTCTCCTTGCACACTTTTTCATTATATACTCATGGAATTGATAAATTTAGACACCATTGGTTATGTTCTATTGAGTATATCTCACAGCCTGTTTGGGTCATCTATTGGTACCCCGACAGATTTAATGGATTTATGTAGGAACTAAGGAAAGTGGCTTACTATAGATGCATGATTTTCTATACTAAGATGAAGTAAAAAAGAAGAGGACCAAACTTATGCTAGTGATTCTATTGGAAATATATTTTCAGTTTTTGTTCATATTTTTATATCATGTTATAAATATTTGATTCCCTAAATCCTGGGTATTCCCCATTTTTTATAGCATCATTTCAATCATATTTTGTATATGGATCTAGTTATTATATATTTTGTTTATCATAGATTTGGTTATATATCCTTATCTGGATGTTTGATTCTACTCTTTCACCAGTTATATTAATTTTTATCTTGTTCTATTTTTTCATACCACTATGTTCCATGTTTTACATGTGGGTATAGTCTCCCCATTGTACCACTATAGAGCCTCATTTCTAGTTGAAAGCCTCTAGAATATGGGAAGGAATTCCTGTGGCCATGTGGCCAATGATTTCAATAACTTCTTTGAAAAAAATCATAGGATTCAATTGTCCAAGATGATGAGAAACATATTCCACTAAATGATCATCCTTCATTTCATTAATTCCTATCCAACTCAAGACTTGTTACAATAAACTTTGTATCCTTTATTGAGTTTTGAAAAGATTATAATACGAGTCAATGTGAGAAACCATGTTAACACATCAAAGTTTTCCTGACACTTAGAATCCATGAAAATTTCACCCCTTTCTCTATAAGATCATTCAATGGAGATTTCATCATCAAGAAATATTTTACAAACCATTGATGATTCCCTAATAGAATTAAAAATCTCTTAATCATTAAGATATTCTTTGGTTCTTCTCATTATAAGACAACTTTTGCCTTTTCAGTATGAACTAAGAGGCCACATTCTCAGATCATTTTTCCTACTAACATCACCTATCAGGACCAAAAATTACATTTTGATAACTTCACATAATGGTGATGACTCTTTATGATTCCCAAAACTAAATTTTTATTGTGCTCATGATCCTTCTCGATTCTTTAATAAACTAGTATATAATCGATGATTGCAATTAAAAATGTATTTAGAGACTATTTTAATATCATGCTCATAAAATCCATGAACACTGTAAAAGTTTAATTTAGGAAAAAAGGCATTATGATATATTTATATTGGCCATAATTTCTCTAGAAATTGGTATTTATGATATTTTACTCATTAACACTATATTAATGATAACCCAACGAAAGATCAATTTTTTAAAATGGATTTTACCCTTTAACTGATCAAATTGGTCTTCTAGATAGGGAAATGATATTTATTATTAAATGCAGCTTAATTTAGATTTTATAAAATATAAAAATATGAATATAAATATAAACCATATTTTAAAAGAGTATAGGTTCTATCCATGGTGAAACACTATGATGGAAAAATCCATTCTCTAATAAGTTTCATCACTATATCTTAAGCCCATTGAAATCATTATGTGTCATACTATATGTGGGTATATAAATTGGTTGTGTTTCAAATAGTAGATCAAAGGAGAACTCTACCTCTTATTTTAATGGAAGACTAAAGAAGTCGTATGGTAAAACCTCAAAAAAATACTGAAAAACAAGGGAAAACCAAAATGGGAAAGTACATCATCATGCTTAACCACATTAAAAAATTACATTTTCCCATGTTATGGGAGAGAAGGTCTTTCATAACTAGACCTCAGGTAAAACTCTCTTTGAAACACCTAGTATCACTCATTAATAAAACATAACAAAACATGTTTATGATAACAATCATTCTCATCTTTGCAAGAAACCAACAAACCCATCTCAAATTATAATGTCGAAAATATATAGATTAAGTACAAGAAATTACAAGACTAACTCAACATCATATATAGAAAGAAAACATGAAAGATAATAAAACCCCTACTCTTTCCTCTTCCTATAAGGTGCCACAAAATCTATAACATAATACAATATATCCATCAAAGGTTTCAAAACATCCATAAAATGGGTACATTCAAATAAATTTGAGGCATTTGTATCAAATAATGTAACATATATTGAAGATTCAATATAAATAGTACCTCTCACTATATTTAGACTTGTGAGAGACCTATGGATGGAGACCGATTGACTTTGAATATTCTAACTACAATATATTTTCATTTTGATATTATGGTTTATAACTATATAGAGACGTAGAAATAACCTAGAAAAATCTATACAGATGACTTCAGTGACCACAAACATTGTGAGTCTGGAGAGGTGTTGGGAAGACCATTAAGTGTACACTACCATGCAACATTGGTAGTAGGTCAAGGGTACCGTATTAGTATTTTTGGATGGCATAGAAAGTGAATATTGTTGATAGATTCCTCTACCACCTTTGTGATTAACATGACACTACTCTTATTCCCATGAGTTTCACTAGAATTATCACTGGGTTGAAGAGGAAAGAAAAACAAGTTGGACTTTTCCACCAAATATTTATCTACCATCATATCAATATTGAACATTTTAGCATAAGTGGAGAGATTCACCATATATAACTATGTTCGAATATTAGGTCTTACTCATTATGATTATTTTATATCCTTCATATTATTATCATCAACTCATAGAAAAACATACCAACTCACCAAAATGGTTGGTGTACTCAATCACCAAATGATCTCCCTACTAAAATGAAATGAAAATACATATAATTTTTCATCATAAATGATTACATACATTAATACTGAAATAAATGGTGTTAAATTCTTTCCACTCTAATCCAGATGTTGATTCTGTTGAACAATAATGTCTCACCACCTTTGGTGTAAGGAACCAAACTTTTATAAATAAATTTCAATTTTTAAATGAATAAATATGTTATAAAGTAATGATGTTATAGAATATACAAGTAGTAAATTAGTTATTTCTTATAGTTATATTCTTTTAGATTTAAATGAATATTAATAATAATAATATTTCATGATATAACTGTTTTATGGTGACCATTAATATTAGCATATTAAGGTTTTTGATAAAGTCCAATTGATAGATATATGGGAATTGATGGCCTCATCCAATAGGATCATATCATATGAATACCATTTATTAGTCCTGTTAAGCGGGATAGAATATTTTGGATATTATTATGACCAATATGAAGTCGAGATTAAACAACTAAAGCTTAATAGAAACCATTTATGGTAGAAGGTCAAGATCATCGAGATCATGACCCAAACTATGTATATGAACCACCCCAAGAAAATATCACCCCCACACACATTACCCTTAGGGAATAAACTAGTGCATATGGGGTCATGAATTAGACCCTAAAAGTATGAATTTTTATATTTCTATTTGACTTAATAAAATAATTATTATATTTATCTTTTTCATTAAAATTTTATAATGATTAAAAAATAAGTTCAATAAAAATTGAATTTATATACGATGAAACCCAAATTTTATTTTTCAGATGTATACAGTTTTGATCAAGACACTCTATTTTAATGAATTCATGAATTTTTAAAATAAGTGATATTTTAATAAAATATTATTAGTAAATTATATTTTTTAAATATAAATGATAATATAATTTTAGAAAGTGATACACAATTTTTTTATGGGTCAGAAAAAAAAATTTCCCCAAAAAATTATTTTTAAATAAATGCGGATTTTTTATTTAAAATTATAAATTACGATACATAGAGAATTATTTGGATAAAATAAATATTATTTTTAAAATTATCATGTCAAAATTAGAGAATTATGACCTTTTCATAATATATGATGTGTATTATGACATCATAATGATGCAAAAGTGATGTAAAATATTACATAAAATATATTCAAAACCGAATAATTTTTTCCCCATTAATATAATGTATTGTTGAGGTTATTTTATTTATTTTATAAGTCATTAATGATTCACCTCAGACCTATATTATATTTTATGTTTTAAAAATCAATTATTTATAAACATGACTCACTTCCACATCACAAAGGGTGTTATTTTTATGATTTTGGTTATTATCCTTATAAAATAATTAAAATCACCCTTATTTTGAAGAAACTATTGGCAAAAACCATGGTAATGTTTTTGGTTTTAATTACATTATCAAATATTGTCCAAAACCTATGTTTGGAATTTAATAAAGAATTATCAACACTTTTTATATATGAACCCATCCAAATTGTGATTCCTCTTCACTAAAAACCCTACGATCGTGAAATTACTCCTACTTTACCTCTCTATGTTCCTCCTAAGGTTCTCTAAGATCTTAAAAAGATATTCCCAAGCTTTTATAAGTGTCCTCTCAAGGTAAGGGATCCTCACTTTATCCTCTTTATTGAAGTGCCTTATTTATATTCTTACTTATTTCCCACTTGTTCTTGTTGTAATACGTTTTATCACATCCCTATTACTTTAATTATTATTCCCATGTAATCATATACCCATTTAACTCTCATTATCCCCTTCTATATTATTTATGTACACCTGTTATGTGACTGAAATTATCCTGTGATTTTTCATTCCAAACATTTGTGTTGTGAATACCAATCTCCGTTTCCATTCAAGGGTATTCACCTAGTTGTTCTTATCATTTATTGATTGGGTATTTACAAATATGAAACCTTCACACCTTAATCATTGGGTTAAAATTGATTAAACATATCCTTATTTTGTATAATCTAGGCGACACACTTATGCATCTACATGATATAAATGTAATGGGTGGACCCAGAATTATATAGCCCTTCAATGTAGTGGTTAATGTTTTAATATCATGAGATACCTTGTACAGTTTATGAGAGGTTATATTAAATTCACTATGTTATGTTTTCTTGGAATTTATCAATGACATATGTTTATGATGTCCTATTTTATCTTGTTTCCACATTCCAATGTTACCTTAATGCTATTATGTTATATCTGGCCTCATTGTTCACGACTATGATTCTCATTCGTATTATGTTACTTTGATATTCCTATTGGATCAAATCTAATTTCTTACCTTATCATAGTATTTTTTTATTACCTTAATGTATTTTCTAACTTACTCATTTATGATGTACATCTCATGATTATCAAGTGCAGTTTTAGAAGAACGATAGAATATTAGGTGCTTGTTAGGGAATTTTTCAATAATGTCATTGTATTCCTATTGCATGTTATTATACTATGTTCGTAATTTTCCAATGTCATGAGTATACATACTCTTTTGGGTTTTTATTATTTTTACCTTTATTTAATAAATCATGAAATAATTTGTATTAAATATATGGAATGTCATATCTTTCTATGACCCACGTGTTTAAAAATCATGCACTTTACGTTGAAAAAATCGAGTGTCTACAAGAAGTCAAAGAACTGATCAATATTTAATGGTTAGTCCACAACCTCCTAATGTTCATTATTACCATTAAAAGACAGGGGATTAATGAATATGAACTCTTATGCTCAATCAATTTCTCCTCCAAATCATGGTTTCATCTCATTAGCTTAGTTCTGAATAGGCAATGCCTTTGGATCCATGATATGAACTATCTCCTTTATAGTCGTGGTGAGATTCTGATTGAAAGGTGGATTCTACCACTAGAACCTTCAATGGAATCCTAGGAAGATGACTCAAAGGCATGATTTTACATACCAAAAATAGAAAGTGACTATCAAGAAATCAAACAAACTTATATTACACCAAAAGAATATAAATATAAATTAAAACATGTAGAATAATCCTACACAAGAGATACACAACCCAACATCTCGTAGTGACATAAGGATATTTATGATGAGAAATACCTTGGAACTCACTCAATACATACCCATTAAGACTTAAAAATCATATCTTCTACCTATTAAAAATCCCTAAACCAGAGCACATGATGATAGACCCCCTTTGAAAAAAAAAATCTTTACCCAACCGTGATAACCCATCAAACTATACTCTAAACTTTACCAAAACTATACCTTAAGGGTATTCCTAATCTCTATAAGCTAAAGACTAGAATCCGTGCATCCAACAACAACTAGAGGTAAAAAAATACAAACATGAAAAAAATATAATATATGTTGAGAAAGATAACAGAAAAGAAAATATGTCATAACCAAAAACCAACAACGGTAGTGATATGACTAAGGAAACAAGGAAAAAACTAAGGCATATGCCCAAGAAAAAAATTAAGGAAACCCAAACTGCTAATCTGTACTATGTGTGATAAGTGGAAAAATCCCATTGTCTCACCACCATCCACCCATTCCCACCTTAAATGAAACAACATACCTCCTTATGGTGTCTTTCCCTTTCCAACATCTAACAAAACAAGGTCTAAAAACCCCTGATAATGTGTTCATGGTGTGAGATAATCGAGTTATATAAGATCCTACCGAAGTGTTCCAAATATAGTATCTATCAAATAATATCAATATTATCAAATAAAAAATTTATGAACAGATAAATCATTTATCTATATCAAAACCAAAGTAAAATATAAAAAATAACAATGGAGATCACCCCTATAATAACATAGGTCTAAGATAGTTATGTCTATCGTGCCTCAGAAATAAAGTCAACACATAGTGCACTATAAAAGTAGCTAGAAAAATCGGTCCTAGTTAATAGGGGAAAACCCTAGGGAAGAACGCCGTATAGTGTTACAGTTAGGTCCCTTGAACTAAAGGTCCTACGGAATAGGGGAACACCCCAGTAGTGAACCCCGTATAAAAACATGGAAAAGTCCCAATAATAAAAAACTGTCTTAGGTACTCAAGGAAACCATGTTCATTATATGTAAAAACATTTCCCAAGGATCATATAATTTAGCAAATGACTTCCAAAAAAACATTTTTCATAAAAATCATGCTTTGAAAAAGAATTCAATAAACCTTTACATAGTGTGTTGAAAAATGAATTTCATTTACCAAAACTAGGGGGAAACCATCTTTTATAAAAAAACAATATTTGTATGCATATCATATAAATTATTATGATAAAATGAAATTAAACACATGAGAAAGTGAGAGGAATCCATAGAAATATATTGTCACATATTAGAAGCATATTTCCATAATAAAAAAGTCATAGGAGAAGATAAGAGATCATACACAACATAAGAAACTAGATCCTCACCAAAAAACATGATTTGACCTTTAGTAACCAAACACAAAACAAGATAAATAGGATATAATTGGGGGAAATATATCACCCAAGGAAGTCACCTGGAAGAATAAAAAACATCAAATCTTTTCCCAAAATCACCCAATTAAAAACCATATAATGATAATTAATTTGTTGGGCTCAATTGACGATAAAACAACATAAATATAAAATTAAAATATCTAGACAATGATCCTCTAGGTTTCCATAAACAAGAGAAATGCCTTACATAAAAATAAGAAGTTAATTCAGTCATTTTAAATTTTGAAATAGATGATTCCATGGTGTGGTGGAGTCTTACCATGCCCTTAATGGTCCCAGTCACATTTCACCATAGACCCTGACACTATAATGATCTAGCCCAGGTTAACCTAACACATCACATGATCTATCTCTCCACATGGCCTCAAGCATGCCTCCCTAAACACAAATGGTTTCCAAGTAATGATGTGGGTCTAAAATGAATAGTATTAAATCTATACCCTATTTTCAGAGTCTAATAAAAGTAGAAAATAACCAAATTCATACATGAGGATAAACATCAATATACACATAATAAAATAACCAAAATATAAGAATTCTATAAAAAATGGAATTTCGCATACGTTCATACATAATAAAATAAATAAAAACATACAACAGTTGGTCACCCAAGGGAGTAAAACATATAAAAAATAAAAAATACAAGAGGATAAATACAATAGGCTCTAATACCAACATAGAGCGTAACCACATACCCGATCTCCACGATGTTAGGGCTGCACTTTCCCAATCCTAAGACTCCACATGAGTAGTTCTGATCGATCAAGCAACACTGGGCCTTAGCCCCATCCACTGTGAAACTTGAGCACTAACATAAAATAAGACATCTGGTCTGAAATCAAGCCAAGGTTCGCATACAGGGAATGGAAAATAAATCTTTTTTAGGCCACCCTCAATGGAAAAATAATAATCTAATATCATATACAGATTATGTATGAATGATATGTCTAGACATACAAAAGAATAACAAAAACTAGCATAAAATAATAAATACATAAAAAGGGGAAGAACCAAAATAAAATTAGACAACCATGGTTTATATCTTGACACCTGAAGTAAATATTACCCAACTCTATTCCATGCAAGAGGATTTATAAAACATGTCCCATCCTACCCCATGAAAACTATCTCATCCACTAGATCTACACAGGAGCTCGAATATGTATAAATAATCAAATATTGTAATGAACCAACCCCAGAAGCCTAGAGTCGGGGCATTATTACGTATCATTGGCATGATCACAGAAGATCAAGTCTCGAAAGACTGATTACTTTAGTAACCTTGGAATTACAAGATATATTCATAAGATTTACATTACATCATAAAATAGAAAACTACAACAACATTGTTTCCAAATACAAAATGGAGATCCCATGGACTATCCCTACAGGTCAGTCATAATATACTTTTTCGCATCTAGGGGAAAAAAATCAAAGAAATGGGTGAGCTTAGACACTCAGTAAGGATATAAATATAGTGGAAATATTTATAAATAAGCATAAACATTTAAGGTGATGTACAGAACTAAAACAAAGGCCTTTTCAACATAAACTTCGTTATAATTTGGAAAATATAAATCAAAATAATGCAATTTTCTTACTCCCATGGATATTATACTAGTCTAATAATCACATTCAATATAAATAGCCAGCTTTTTAATTATGAAACACAAAATGTTATACTTTCATAAAAACATAGTCAAGGCCTTGTGCCAATAGTACAAATTAGATTTTGTCAAGGCCTGGTTTCAAGACACATGTTTTTCGCATGAGACCTACTAATGCATCAGGGAGCTATAACGGGCTCCACCCATCACTTACTAAGTCCAATGCATTCCTCATATGAAAATGTTTAAACATAACATAAGCATTCGTATTAGGACTAGCATATGAAATGTCAATAATTTATCCATAAAGAATAAATGGTATAAAAATAACACATCAACATTGAAACATATCACACAACCTTAAATACAATATGTATGTTTAGTATCATAATAAATCAATATCAAATAATTTTAAAATCTATCAATGGATGTTGGTATTGATGAAATTAAAACCTTTTTAGGGAAACATCGCTTTCTATTTTGAAATCAATTAAGAGTAACATAATTATAATGAAAAAATTTATTTTGATGATATTCATATAATATTTTAAGGGATGCTTCGATGATGTTATAATGACAGAAAATATACACACCCGCTGTATATGTTTAAAAAACATTATTACCTTAATATTGTCGAAATGGTCATAAAGTACCTTATTTGGAAAACAAAGAAAAGATTCCTTTATAAAAATATTATAAAAATCAAAAAAGTTTATAAATGACTTTATCCCATATTCTAGTAAATAGTATTAATGTTTTGGAATACATTTTTTATGAAAACACGGAAGTGGATGATAAAGAGGTCCCAGTAGATACTTACGTAAAAACAACCTCGGATAATAAAGAGATTGTGAAATTAACCCATACCTTGTAATTTTCCTTAGTCAAGGGTAGGTTAACCTCCTGTATAATGGTAAAATAATTTTTATTAAATTATACAAGAATAATATACATTAATGTGATATCATATACGTTCTTTTATGATTTCTTTGTTAATAATATATTAGTATTATCGTCGTTTTAGGTGTTAACTGATTTGTTTTTCTTTATATGATTTGTTACGTAAGTATTGTTTGTTATAGATAGGATGTATATTATTCATATTCAGAATGATATTAAGTCTTTAAAAATTATTTTTAATCATTAAATTAAAATTAGTCTTGAATGGATACGATGGGGAATGAATCTCATCGCGTTCGTGGAGACGGAATTCCGTACGTATGTACGAGAGACAATATCATTCTTTTGATATTAAAATAATATATAATTGGATGGTATATCATATATACAGGATAATTATCATGTTATATTTATTATTTACATCAATTACACATCATTATTATACCAATCAAAATAATAATGTATTGAATAACAACTACACCACGACGTGGAGACGGTAAGTCATAAGTATGCACGTATGGTGACATGTAATTCAAAGGATGGATAGAATAAAGAATATGGTTGTACCATATTTATAATAACATCACAGTATATATAAGATACTGGGGTTATTATTTTAGATTAAAAACAACAATTAAATAGGAAGTGGAAGAAGAAAGGAACTTGAAAGAGGTGATGAAATATTTACCTCTTCTTCAAGTTCTTCATTTTGATTTGATCCAAAGGGCTCCATAAGATGTCTTCAGACTAAAGTAAGGCCTCTAGAATGAAGGGTGGATAGTTGAGAGGGTATTTGGTTAGGGGTTATCTGTGTCAAATGGCTTTAATGTTGTGAATGTGAGATAATGTGGAGTGCCCTTTTATAAGAGGGGTGAGAGGCATCTTAGAAAAAACTAGAAATATTATTTTATATTTAAATAATTTTCAGTTTATAATGGCTCAAAAATAAATTATTTAAAGGATAATGTGGGTATGGGTCAAAAATATCTCATCTAATAGGTTTTAGATAGGTTTGGGTCACTATATTTACTTCATCTTTTATATTTAACTCTTAGTTAAATAGTTTGATATTTACCATGTCTCTTTGTATTATTATATTATATGGTTAATAAACATAATATAAACCACCAAGAGAACCGAAATTTGTTTATTAATGATACAACTATAATTATATAAGTCTTATGGCCTAAAATTATATTTTTAGGAATATAATATCAATTAATAATATAATATTTGTTTTAGGAACACTTTTATGTCAATTTTGGCACTATTTGGTATTTTGTTTTTTCTAAATTCATAACGGAATTATTACATCCAAAAAAATAATCTAACAAACCCTAATATGTCATATAACCTATAAAATTAGTTTAATGTAAAAAAAAACTCAAAATACATTTATTTGGATATTTAAAACATCATTTATTTTAATATTTCATTAATTTGGTAATTAGTGCATAATAAATGTGTCAAAAATAAATTAAATTAGTTAATGTATAAAAACTATAAATAAAATAATATTATGTAGGAAATATTTATATATTTCTAATTAATATTTATAGTTGAATTTATCTTATGTGTAACACCATATTAAAAATGGTTTAGTTATTAAACATTGAATTTAACACTTCTAACTCTTCTTTGATTTAAATAATCATAAATGTCCTAATCTAATACAGGTGGACCAAAAGGATCATATTTTATTTCTAAGGTTGATTTTGGTCGAATTATACTTATCAAACAGAATTAGGACATGTGTTAGGGTAATAATAATATCATTTTTTCCATTTAATTACCCTATTTACTTTTAACAGTGGTAAATAAAAGTAAAAATTTACTGTTCACCAAAAATTAAATTGATCTTATTGAACCAAATTTTACATACTAATATAAACCATGCCACTCAGATTTTTTAAATTCAACTCAGAGAAGTAGTAAAATTATGTTTTATGTAAATTTTCAAATGATCTTAGGAAGTGGGTCAAAGACGGAAAAAGATCGATAAATTTTTTATATTTATAAAATTATTATAAACTGACTCCCTTGAATTAAACACTATAAATTATTTTGATTAAAAATGTTGTTTTAAGTTAAAATATATTATTTTTCACTAATCACCCAAATATGAAAGTTATCAGAAAAACACTAAAAAATTATTGAAGCTAAATTCTTATTCTAGATTCTAAAGAAGAAGTTAATTTTGTCAAATTGAATATATAAAAATTTCAAATATTGGATTTAAAAAGTGTTCTCCAATAAAAGGTGGTAAAATTGTATTTTTTTGAAAATACTTCTTTCATCTGAAAAAAATGAATTTGTACTTACATTATGTCTAAGAAACTCATAATATCGATTCTAGAAATATTAGGATTATTTAAAGTTCAAAATTCAGTTAATACTCTCATAAATGCTTTTGAATGGCCAGTTTGGTAAGTCGTGGTGTGCTTGAACTCAATGTTGCATGTTGTGATAGTTATTGAATTAATTTTAGAGAAATAATGTACTATGAAATATTGGGGTGTTACAAATATGATAGACGCTAGGGTGTAACCATAGGTGTCCATATGAACAACATACATCTAATAAAGTCATGGACTCAAATAGAACTATTTTAACTAGTGACAGGAACATGTAAGTCGACATTGATAGAGAACCTATTAGTACCATAATCCCTACTAAACAAATTAAGAAACTACTGTGGACCCAAAAAAATCTAGGATCTATACCATGATCTAGGATCAAAAAATATCTATATCTTCAATAGAACAAAAATATCTACAATACACAAAACCCACTTTGTGAGTACCTCGACACCTCACGATTCTGAATCCACTCTAGCATGGGGGTCATGCTAAACAAGATTGGGGTTAAACTCATCCAAATAATTAATTATCTCCCTAAGCCTGTGTAAACACATCTGACCAAAAAATAAAATATCTACATCAATACTTAGAGTAAATTCTTGATCTAATATATATCATTGGTCTCCTCCTGAATCCAAAGTCCTGATCAGAAACTGCCTCAAACAACATAGAGGAAGGCCAACTGAACGTGGGACGATCTATCCTTAAACCAACATTCCAAAAATATAAACAATAAACACCAATAAACTCTTATCCAATAAAGCAATTATCCTCTCTCAACACCTTATATCGTTGAATCCAACCAAAAATAAACATGAGCTCTCAAAAACCCACCTTAGGCCCAAACCAAATCATGAGGCTCCCACAGTCCTCGAAGACACATCACTAACTGATATCAAACATTGGACTCCCCTACTACCCCTAATCTCTCAGAAAACACCATTCAATGTATTTAAAACTAACCCAAATTACATATGAAGAGTAGGAAATCATATGATGGATTCCTCTATATCATCCAAAAGTAGGAGAACTGCCCAATGTCGTAACATCCCAAACGGACCTCAATGTCCTCCAAATTCATTCTGATGAACAAAGAATCAAAAGGGGTTTCCAAATCACAACATTTATACAAGGGAATTCAAAATATTCCCCATGAACACCACAAAGTAAAACCCAAAAAGGCATTCTCAGCATAAGAAAAACCCTAGAGGACAATCCCATTATATGTAAACCTCATCATGGATTCCCAAAAAAACAACCCATGGGTACCAAATCACCTATAAGGGTATCCCAAGAATCACCATGATGAAAAGGCATTCTCAATAAATAACAAAAAACCATTTATCCCTTTATCCGAAAACATCCTATAAGGGCCACCTTAAAAGTACCTCAAACTTATCTCAACAACTCGATGGTGTCTCAAAATTTTCTCTATCCCATGGCATTATCCTAGCCCAAATCTTCTAACAAGTCTTTTCCTCAAAACTAAAAGCTAAACCTCAACTTCTCTATCCTCAAGAAACTAATCCCAAAACATTGGGAAAATCCATGATCACCTCTAATTTACTACTCGGTGTCCGAGTTTAAAATCCATCTAAAAGAACCTCAAAAAATCACTATGGCCTACTCGATCCAGGATGATCTCTGAGCTCACACTACTCACCTAGTATTCGTATCTCACAATCCAAACCCCAAAAAGATTATGAATCCAAAATTAAAATATATCATTGTAATAAAATCCCTCAATCCAAAACACCATCCAAAGGATCTGTAAATGTCAAAAGGATCCCACCGTTGTGATCTAAGTAGGAAAAGCTCAGAATGGTCAACTCACAAGTCCAATTATGACTCTAGGGTGAAAAGTAGGTAAAAAACTATGGTAATAAAAAGTTCATGTTTTTACATAAATTACATGGTGTGTAACTAAAAATTTCCTCCCTAGTCATGTGACATAGGCCACTCAGCAAGTACATTCCCAAAGTACATGACATGTTACTATTAGTACATGGAATGTACTGTAAACAGGGTGCTAGCCTGAGTAACTCAACCCACTCAATGAGTACACCCACTAAATATATTATATGTAGTACCCCATACATTAATTGTACCCCAAGTGGGTTCCCCATCCATGTAACAAGAAAAATACCCCCAAACAGGGTCTCTCTAAGCATAATACATGGCCATTGGCAGTGTACCTTTCATGGGGTTTGGTCATGTTCCTATATGACCATGTACCCCAACATAGCCTGAGACCCAATAAATGGAATGTACTCTGAAGTACACTGATCTTAGTATCAAAAAATCATCTTCCCAAGCAGGAATAACACACAGTGTGTGTTCTCTAATCTATATGTCATATACATGGGTATTTCCGAATAGAAAAACCTCAAAATGGCCCAAATCCCTAGTTTCCCACCCAACAATCTACAGATTTATCCCCTAGAAATCACCATCAGCCCATTAAAGGATTTTAAAAATAAAAAAAATTTAAACTATGGGGATTTAGGGTGAAAATTCTAAAACAGGCCTACCACTTGGTGGAAACCAATGAGTACTTCATATCGAATCCACCACCCACAGTTGTATCACTCGATTATGGGCCTTAGAAAAAATTAATGTGTCACCTCCTCCCTCTCCCTCTTATCTACCTCAACCTTTCTATGTCTCATCTATGTAATGGGATTACCTAGGGGGTGTGCATGGGTTTACAAAGGGGAAATGGTGAAAGAAAAGGGAAAAATGAAAAGGGAGAAAAGAAAAGAAAAGAAAAGGAGATCGGTCCTCGCCCTAGTTCCCAATGCATGGTTAGGCTTTGCCTAGGAAAAACCCCTCATTATAGACTTATACACAGAGAAGGAATCTCAATAGGATGCTCTTTTTAAAATATATCATCTCACAAACATGATTAAATATATTAATATTTAATTGAATAAATATTAAATATTCTATGAAAATTTTAATTGATTATATTTACAGTGAACTCCTTTCCTATAGTAATCCCCCTATTTTGGGACAAACATATTGGTCAAACTAATTTTATAATATAATATTATAAGATTAATTTAAAATTCCCACTAAAACACTTATAATAATAAAAAATAATTTTCCCTTGATTTTCTAAACACATGATGATAATAGGCATCAAAAACTCTCCACCACAAATGCTTCTCACCCTCTGGAAGCCTCAGTGGTCAACCGACATCCATGATTCCAACCAAGCATTGGCACATTTGATTCTAACTCAACCATCCAAAAACTAGTCATATAGCATTTCCTACTCTCCCAAAATAATATACATTCTACCATGACTGATCTGATGCTCTCCAACAACATATAATCCTTTCATAGCCCCACTAACCAAATGGAAAACAACATAACCCACACTAAATCCATTATTGCATGCAATGGATAAACATGTCCAATCCAATCACACTTGAGTGAAAACATGAAAAAAAACCTTTCTTGCATAGAATAATAGAAACAAAAACATCCACAGTCGATAACCAAATTAAATGAGGCTCAATACCTCCAACCGCCATTGGTGAACTCCCCAACACAAGGCTTTCCTTAATCCAATCCTCAAGTGTACAACATGACTTATAATCATGTGGTCCATGTCCTAAAAAAACTAGGTTAATTATATTAAACCCACAAACTAAAATACTCACATAGTTCAGTTCCAACAAATTAGAGAACCCTTTACACTCCACTTAAAAAATGAGGGATATTTTTCTTGCTGCGATCAACCACAAGACCACCCTCCACATAGGTATAAATCCAAATCCCCAAGCTTCCAACCAAGCATCCATTGTGTTACCAAATGTGCAACCCAAAATAAACAGGTCCAATAAACCAACCAAACTAGACTTTTCATATCATCTGAAATATATAAAGCTCTCCTAGTGATCCACTTCTCAAAAACTAGGCATCCTCATGCCTAACTACACATTATTGATAGTGGACCTCAATGAACCCACGAAGGAAGAACAATCATTCCCACCCATGTCATCAGTTATAGTAGGATCATGGGCCCCACTGTAAGTCCTAAAAAGCAACTCATTGAAGGAATATATTCCTCCCAAAAAACAGTAACATGTGACTTTAGTGGAAACAAGAGCCTTATCCAATGATCTCTCAAGAATCCTTTCCCTCGTTAATCCTTTAAGAGAGAACACATGGATCATTGAGAACCCATTAGGGTTTCCATGAATCCCTTTGTGACAGAACTTCATCTCTATCTTCGAAAAACATCTCTCAAAACCCACACATGGCCTTTCAACAAAATAAAATATACACATGTGGTTCAATTGAGTGGAATGTTACCAAATAATTATATTTGAAAACATTGTATGAGTAGTTGCTGACACATTAAAAAATAAACCTCCATAATTAGTGAAAAACCCACAGATAGGTATATGATTTTTTAATACAATGTTCCTAGAATGATGCATGACCATTGGCCTCTTTCCCATGATCCAAGAGCCAAAAACCAATATAAACCATAAATCCCCAAACTCATGTGCATCACACTAGGTGAAATCACACTACTATAAAAATGGAATCCAATAATAAAAATTTCATTCCATAACAACTTGTAATTTATATTAGAAATGGTGTTCAAAACACACAAGTCTGATAACCATCACCAGTTTCAACCCATTCCTTGACCAACATCCTACCAACTCCCAAAATCCCGAAACCAAAACATATATGATACTATTTTATAAAGAACCTTCCTAGGTTTACATGACACATTACTCGATCTCACTCACCACAAGGTCTTAAAGGTTCCTCCAAATAGTCCAGAGGATTACAACAAGCATTGAGGGTCTAAAAGGTGTTTTGGAGAGACTATAAATTATAATTAGAGCACATTATAAACTAAAAATAACCTAAATCATACACAAGGATAAACATCATACTACACATAATAAATAACTGAAACAAAAAAATTCTATAAAAAATGAATTGAGAATATTGTCATATAGACTCAATGCATAAAAAATATAAATAATCCAATTTCCCACTGAGTGAACACATAAAAAATGGTGATTAAATAAAATATACTCTACTAAAAACACAAATCATAACCACATACCTTGTCTTTATAATTATTGAGATACATAATCTTGATCATTTGACTCTATATGAGTGGATATTATCTATCAAGAAACAATGGGACTCAGCCCCATCCACTGTATAACCTTTTCTCCAACTTAAAAGTAGAGAATAGGTCTGCACACACATTGAGATTCATGTATAGGGGGTGAGAAATAAATATCATTATGTCACCCCAATAGTGAACCTGTAATCATCTCTCACAACATGTGTATGCACACATGATATGCCCTGCCTAGCCAAAGACCAATATCATATGGTATGATATATAAACTGCATAAAAAGGGGGGAACCAAAAATGTAAAACATCCAACTATGGGTTCTATACTGACACATGTGGTAAATATACCCCCACAGTATCGCATACTAGAGGATTTAAAAAACATGGACCACCCTTCCTCAAAACAACCAGTAAGTTCACCAGATCTACATAAAATATCTAATATGTATAAACAAAAAAGAATGAATGTTGATCCCCAAGATATTCAAGCCACTCTAGATATGGATCCATACTAACTATAAGGGGGTTGTAGTCATCAATATCATCCATTAGCTCCCTAGTAATGTCCATCCAAGCTATTCAATAGAGGAGAGAACCATATCAGAACTTAGATCCAATGCTCGATACAAGATATTATGTGCCTTCTCCTCACAAAAAAGTCCTACGTTGAAACTGCCTCATGAAACATGGCCAAAGGACAACTGAAGATGGGATCTTCCAACATAAAACCCACTATCCAAAACTCCTAACAAGAGGCCTAAATACACACTCAACCAATAAAGAACAGGTCCTCTCTCATCACCCCAAATATCATTATCCAACAAATAGCCACCATGTTATCTCAAAGACCCGCCCGAGGTCCAAAATATACTCATGGATCCCCTGGTCCTTGGGGTCATAATATAAAAAAAAATCCAACTAGGGACTCACCTACTAAACCCATGAAATAGTTTCATGATTTTTAATGGATCATAAAAAATTCCAATGTCCATAATAAAAAATGAAAATCTATGGAGGGTTCCTCTATCTACTCCCAAAAAATATGGGACACTCCGGGTTCAGAAACATAGAAAACATCCCTAATTGGACTCTAATTGATTATTTAGAATCAATGCATCAAATGGGTTATCTAACACACATTATCTCTATAAGGGAATTCACAATAGTCCTCATGAACACCTCAAGTAAGAACCCAATATTGGATCCTCATTGTAAGGAAAACCATATGGATAAATGTCATAATAAGAAAGAAATATTTAGCCTTCCAAAAAAACACATCCATGGGTACCAACTGACCCACAAGGGTATCCCAGCCATCAACATTCCTCACATACATTCTCAATAGCTGAAAACAGAAACTGATAATCCATTGATCAGAAAAACTCCCACAACAAACTTTATAAGAGTCCTTTCAAATACACCTCAACAACTAAACAACACTTTACCATAGAATCTATCCCACGACATCAAAAAATCCTAAATACACTAATATCTCTAGTCCTCAAACCCAGTAACTAATCCTCAGATACTTTAACCTTGAGAAATTGGTCCCAACATGTAGGAAAAAACAATGACATCCTTAGAGATACTACATGTTCATATCTCTTGTAATCTATCTAAAAATGACTCAAATGGATCATCCTAGAACACTAAATCTGGGACAATCATTGATCTCACAACCATCACTCGAGCCTCATAGCTCATACCTAATCATTTAGGAGGATTCTGAATCCAAACATCAAATAAATACTCTTATTAAACTCTCCCATTCCAAAACACCATCTAGATAGCCTCAAAATTTTTAAAGGATTCAACCACCATTATCTATGTATAAAAACAGTTATAATGAACTAATCAAAATTTCTACACCAACTCTATGGGAAAAAAATTAGAAAAACAGGAAAATGAAGAAAAAATTATGTGGTGTGTACTTCGAGTACATGGAGTGTAATGACAATGGAAGTTTGTGGAAATGTTACTTAGGCCAATCAGTGTAAAATAACCCAAAGTATTTTTTTTATTCCGCTCTGTACATGGCGGGCGTGAACCATAAATGAGGTACCTTCATGTGTACCTCATCCCACTCTCTATGTATATTATTAGACTACATAGTGTGTAACACCCTGTACATGGCATGCACCCTCGTGTACATGGAGTGTACCCTACATGGGGTCCTTATCCATATACCTATCCATGTAGCCCCTACATAGGGTTTGTCTAAGTATATTGTGTACCTTGTATGGGTGTTGGTTGAATGTCCAATAAACCCATGTTCCATCAGCACAACCCAAGTCCCACTACATGGTGTGTACTCCCAGGTATATAACTTGTAGTCCCAAAAACACATATTTTACTAACAGGAAGAAAAAACATTGTGTTCTCTGAGTTACACTCGTGTACATAGTTATTACTAAATAGAAAACCCTCAAACTAGCTAAAAACATTTTAGTCTCTCCAAAAACTAAAAATCTACCCACTAGGGGTCCCAAACATCCCATCAAATAATTCATAAACTAACAAAATTTAAATTTTGGGTATTAAGGATGAAAACATAAAGATGGGACAAACTATGGGTGAAAACTAATGACACATCAATTCAAATATGCAACCTACAACTATTGCACTCTGATTTGGGCCTCGGAGGAACCCTTGACAGTGGATCCACTCTCTCCCACTTCTCTCTCCATATCCTTTTATAAGATACATGAAGGGAATCCATACTGTGTTTTCGTATGAAGTAAAAGAGAAATAGAATAAACAAAAGGAATAAAAAAAGAAAAAAAATAAAATAAAATAAAAGGGGTCCCAGCCCCAGTGGTTGATGCATGGTTATGTCTAACCTAGGCCAAACCCTACAGTTTAGACTCTATAAGAGATAATAATTATCAATATGATGCTTTATTTAAAATATTTCACCAAATGAACACTTAATAATAAATTAATATTAAATTAATAATATATTAAATATTTAATGTAATTTTTAATGGATCATATTTTCTCCAAACACATGTCCTAGGTAAAAACCTTATTTCATGACCAAAAAAGATATCACAAAAATTATTCAAGAGAATCTTATAAGAATAAATTACCATGTTTCTATAAGACACTTTTGGGAAAAGAAAATCAAATTTCAACTAATTTTGACAAACCATGAAACATGAGGTATGACAGACACACCCACTGAAACACCATGTATTAAAAACCTTAGGTGTTTTTTGCTGGACACTGTTTCTACCACATCATGGTTAGGCCTCATTGGTCAAGGTGCACAAGGATTCCACAAGTAAGACACACTCAAAACCATGTTATATGTTGTGAATAGTGTATCTATCTATGGTATTCATGCCACACCAAACAATTAAATGGCATAGACCACAACGTGTTCTACCCTGTTTTTCACATGGAAAATCCAATCACCCTTCATTAAGACACTATCACTAACAAACACTCCTGAACCCCAAAGGAACCACCCCAATTCTCAAAAAATGAATATCTCATGTTAGGATTTTACAGGATACCTTTCTACATTTTTACATTCAAGGGAATTAAATAACCAAAATGAGGATACCTATAGTTAGATAAAAAAACCCTTACCAATATAGTTTAAACTAACGACCTACCAGTTTAAATGGTGTTTAACTTTTTATAATATATTTTATAGGATTTCTTGTCTTGCAATATGATACTCCACGTTTTTATTAAATTTCATTTTGAAAACTGGATTTATTTTATGTTATACTTATATTATTTTTACATTGGTTATAATAAATGCGAAATTTTTTAGTTATTTTATTTTTGAGTCTATCATAATTTCATTTCATCTGATAATGTGAATACTTGAGCATGTTAGAAAAATTTTAGGTCATTTTTAGACTATATTTCACCCCCTCCTATAGTCTACTAGCCATGTTTTATGGGAACTATATTATTCTTTTACTTATTCCAGTTCTCTAACTCAACATAGGTCGGTCTAGTTTATCTTCAATAGGGAGATACTAGAAAACAAATTCTCTCATTTTAGTGTCTATTTAGTTTCTCAAAATTCATATTTTATTGAATTAAGTAATTTTTTCAAAATAATACATCCACCTAATGATCTATAACATTCATTAAATTCATCATATGAATATTTTTTTCAACTCTCTAACAATTTCACCTAAATATGTAAATGTTATGAACAATCATCTTCAATATTTTCACATAGACATGGCATGAATTTTTGTCCCAAACATCAATATATTTTACTTATATTCAATTATTTTATAGTTGGTTAAGACCCTTAGAACACAGAACAATATTTTGTTTTTTAACCTTTAAATTTCATGTTATATAAGAATATAAACAACATTTTTGGGTTATAACATCCTCAAGCCAGATCAAAATTTGACACTATTTATAGAGATGTAAAATAGTTACTTTTTGATGGTCTACAAATAAAAAAAATTTAAAACATTTCTAAATATATTAAAAAAACTAGAATATTTTTGTCATTGATACTGTACTTGAATTATACTCAATTTAATTTCTCACATGCTTTCAAAAAATCTCTGTTGATGTCTTCTTGATATGTTTCATCAATCATTTTATTATAAATCTGTAATTCATTAATAAAGATTTATACTAATTATAGTAATTTTTACATGATTTAAATCTATTTTCAATTCACTATATTCACTTCTTCATTATGAAGTTAATTATCGGTTCTTCCATTACAGATTTGTGAAACATTTGACAAAATTTCTACTTACTAAAATTGATTTTTTTGTGATGATTTTTTTTTCTACACTAAAATATTAATCCTTAGTTATTTTTAGCCTTGTGAAATAATTATGAAATATAGATTGAAATATATAATATTTATTAAATTAATTAAGATTTATACTTATGAAAATTAAGAGATTTATAATTATATATGAGAATGTTTAACTAATTTTTTTAACGGTAAAAATTATTTTTTCCCAATAAATTTATTTCATTATTTTTAAGGGGGTTTGAAGGATAATGAACCAGTATGTGTTGGATAATAAAAATGAATATTTATTTTTTGTTTTTGTGAAGAAAAAATGTAACTTATTTTTGAAATAGATGTAAAATTCATTGTTACACAATGTCTAGAAATTGTTAAGACATATCTAGATGAAAATAAAATGAAATAATTGATAATGAGTGATAGGTAATTTTCAGGATAGACCAAAATTTTTAAGAATAATGCACAATATATTAAGAATCAATATCATATTAATGATAAATGTTTTATTTTGAATCAATGAAAAATAAATTATTTCATTTGTTGGATAGTGAAGATAAAACATTTTGTGATTATATTTCATTCAAATACATTTTTTATATTCTTAATAGAATCGCTTTTTGTGATAAGTGGGAAACTCCTTGTAGGATAAAAATAAAAAAACATATGCAATCAAATCATCCCCACCTTAAAAATAATCAATATTTTATATTTCAAATATAATGAACCAACCAAGAACAGTTGTTAGGAAACTACACCAACAAGTGTGTAGAATATGAGGATATCCATATACCTTGAACCCAATTTCCTACGATGATTGAAAATTCCCATGATCATGGACATTGTCATCTGTGTCACTATTATCATAGACACCCACCATCATGAACACAAATGGAAAATCTTCTAGAATCATTAATAAAACATTATCTTACTGAAGAACAACACCAAAGAACATCAAGAATCCATTGAGAACAAATAACAACAGATGATCTTTCAAAAACATTCTATCCATAGAAAAAATTAATGGGGGTGGAAAACATGATTGGTTCCATGATAATTTGTTTGAAATTTTTTTAGAGTGTCCAATGAAAAAGAAAGTGATAAAAAATAATAATAAATAAAGTATCATGTTAGATTTCAACCTAAAAAAACCCTCCTTGTGGGGGATTTAAAAAACATTGGTATCTTTATTAAATTCTAATTAAATTATAGTTTATACAAAATTCGAGTAAAATCCAAAAACAAGAATTAAAAATACAACATATAAAAAATGTTTGATGATACACACCTTAGTACACCTCTATCTTCTCTATGAAAATTATCCTATGAAATATTGTCACCTATTAGTGATCTCAATCTAAACACACATTGTTGATTGATCATCATCACATGCCACATTTTTTGGGTTGTTTACTTTTCCATGTCATTTATCATGTATCTGTTTCACATAGCATGTTGTGCCTTTTTCCTTTTTTATAGGCCCTCGTGATCCTATTATCTAATTATAATAAATGTAAAAAAAATATATCACCCCTTATACAGATAAAGTTATGGGTAGTTACTTAATAAAAATACCATTTAATGCACCATGAGAGTTTCGAAAACATAAAACTCTCTCATATATCATTTTTATTTCCATGTGATTCAAAATTAACCACATCAATCTCTCCCTTCATCCCATCAAAGAATGATATATCATCTAGAAAACTAAGCTAGAATGAAAACTAGTTTGTATTGAACTAATCATAATCCACTGTAAAAAAAATATGACATCATGTTTTTGTATCTCTGGTGGAGACCCGATATCCCCCTCTTCAAAATAAATTCAAATAATTAAGTATTTTTCAATCCCGAATCTGAACCATCAATACCATAATAAAAAATATCTAACTCCTCTATAATCATGTTCCCCACATAATCCGGTGCACTATAAGGAATTAATTTTCCCTCTCCTAAACATCCTAAGAGCATTTTTAAACTCTCACAATATCACTATAATTTTTTATTTTGATTCCTTCTTAACTAGTGGCACTCTCCGATGAAAAAATAGGTGTAAGACCTAAAACACCTAACCTAACCTACTTTAGCTTGAAAATCATCATCACTATTTTTCATTGTCATAGAACAATGCATGATGATTGTCTGTGACATATGTATTATGAAATATCCTTAAAAACTGTATTTTTTACTTTACGACACACCTTTACACTGGTCCTGTAATGTATGTCAACAATTATTCCTCACACATATACCATTAATACCCTAAAAAATGACCATATTCCTTATTTATATTAACTTCAAAACCAATCATTATCAAGAGAAAAAATAGATAAAGGTTTATGGTGCATACTGGACATATGGTGCAAAACCCTCAAATTTAGTGAAAAACATTCATTTTTTGTGATATAAATATCACCAACAGCAATTGAATTAGTATAACCTTCATTTCCCATATCTAATACTCCAAAGTTACATTATTTGTATGAAAAAAATATCTATTTCATGTTACATGGTATAAAATAACTAAATTAATAAACCATTCATTTTATAGATCAAACTCACTAGGATCAATGCCAATTGAAATCAAATCACTATAAATCATTACAAGATTATGCTGATATCTTCATAATGATTGTCATGCGTATTATTTTTTGTAACCTTCTTTAATGCTTTGAAATTTTGTTTCACATGATCCTTGAAGTCACAATATAATCACTTGAATTTCTTTCTTGTCTTTAAAAAACCAGTTTTATTATCATGTTTATCTATCACACCCAGTATACTAAAATTACATATTACAATCAATGTCATGAATTTCTTCTTTTTCCATGTCGGTGGCCACATATATTATATGCCCCGTAAATGATTCCTTCTACCATTTTAGAGATCTCACAATCCTATTTTCTTGTTCCAATAGATATAATAAAATATATATACCCATAAGATGATAAATCCATGTGTAGAGACTTCAAAAACCCATATATGCATGACCGCATGACCGCAAAACCAACAAACCAATGCATCTACTCCAACCCACGAACACTGAATCAAGTTGGAACTATATTTTTGTGATATGTTAGTACAATCCAAATCTACCTTCACCACCCCAATTCAAGACTATATATGGGTCCTTGTGTGGTAATTCAGTAGGGTGTATGTTCCTAGTGCAGTTGAATTGTGCAATGGGTGATTCCCAACATTTCCTACTATCACGATTGATGACAAATCTGAGATCTATATGACGATAAATGTCATGATCTACGAAATTGTATTGATGATATCAGACAAGGATAATCATTCTGGAACCAGATAGATGATCATCATTTATTATTTATAATTAATTTAATTAAATAAATAATTACTTCTGTTGGGATTTTTTTTTCATTGATGAATCTACTTACATATATGTGGTCTACCATTATTGCATTGTATAAACCAAGTGTATATTTCCTCTATAAGTTATCCACATGAGTTCCAAGAATATCTAGATGTATTTGAAGAAATCATTGGGCGCAAGAATATAAAATCCTTGTGCTTGTGTCATCTGCCTTTGATCACTTCTATAACCACTTCCAAAGTGTTCTCCTTAATCTGGTGGAGGATAATTTCTCTCCATTATGGGAAGAATTCATAGAGAAGGGAGATCTTAAGGCTTGAGAGGATTCAAAAAATCATTTTTTCACAACCAAGAAAAATGAATTGGATCTCTAGAGAAAATAACATAATTGGGTATTTATATTCCTAGGGTTAAAATACAATAATTTCACAAGTACCCATAATTATTTATTTAATCCTAGAAAAATCCAATGTCAAATAATAATAATAATATTATTATTTCTTGACATGCGCTTAACATTTGATGTAATATTAAATAATATTTAATTAAATAATATTAATTATTATTTATTTCTCACCATACCATTCAAAAAAGTTTTCCACTCATTTGGAATATTTATTTGGTCTGGAATAATGTCTATTTATTTATTAAATAAACACCACTCTATTATTTTTCAATAAATTTATAAATACTATATTAAATAAATTGAAAATTAATATTTATATTTGATAAAGCATACATGAATAATTATTAAACAATGTATGGGAATAATATTTATTCAATCTGTTATATAATAAATAATTATATATTATTCTACTAAGATTCGAGACACACATAGTGTGTGACCCTTTGGGAATTTTTCTCAGTGGAATTAGGTGAAGTACCCTAAAGTCCAAGGTTATAATCTAGAAACACTCCAAGGCACACAAAAGAAAATATGTTAATGACGTAAGGACATGTTTCCCTATACGTATTCTTACTGTGTTACATAATCTCTATATCTTGATATCTCTAATCAAGAAGGTTACATGCTGTTGAAATCAACCTATGTGCTCGATGTCTCTTTCTTTGACTTCCCATAAAATGAACTTTACTTTAGAAAACCACATAAATGTACTTATTTAGTCTATATGTATTCCATTAATGGGAATGAGGTATCAACTCTCATTAATAAACAGAAGGGTCAAATCCTTTCTTCCATTAATCATTAATAAAATATTACTTGTGACTCACCCAATATATCCTACTTCACAATGAACATTTGTCATCATGATTTTAATCAATACATCTAAGTGTGCAACTCATAATACAAATTAATAAAAATCATATAGTTGAAGGACCAATGCACACATCCATAGAAAGGAACATCCAATGACACATATAAATGTGGATTTCCTCTTGGCGAGTCTCGTTCTCATAATATCCAACTGGATATTACAACGGCCTTACACCATGATAAGGTTCTCCAATGTCTTACTAGTATCTACCCCAGATATCCTATATTATTTGTGTCCCTCAAATGATATCATCAAGCTATATAACATATATTCATGAATAGATTCGTAGCACTTCCTAGTTCTCATCATAGTGGGGGAACTTATTCTACATTTTAGTGTGACAACTACTGTTATAGAATTATCACATACTTAGTTATGCATAAGAACAATAATGATGTGACTAGATGTTTATTAATATTCAAAAACCATGAATATAAGTTATTATACTGTACATTGAAGAAGGTTTTAAGGAACCAACTCCAACATGGGGAAGGGAATCGGAGGAGCAGAGGCTGATGGGGAAATCTAGAGGATGTAAGTGCATGTTTACATATGCGGAGAAGAAATAACCAAAATTATTAATGGATAATAGAAGATATATCAAAATAATCCCAAAACATAGGACACCAAACTAGCAGATAGTGAATGAGCCCTGCAATCTCACACCCCCTCTCCACTTTCAATAAGTGTCTGAGTCTTTGAAGCACCTAGTCACTACCATGTCTAGGGGGACAGTCTGTCGCAGCTTTGGGCTGGAAGAACTTCCACCCTAGCTTAAAGGAACCACCGAGTAAAACACCTGAAAAGACACATCACTTAGGCCACCACCGAGCGATTTATTTTGAAATATGATCTGGATTTGAATATTGAAGAAGGTTGATCAAAATCAATGAGACAATACAGAGAAGGGAGTATAAGAGGCATGAGAAAAACAAGGAGATGTATGCCATATAACACTAAACAAAATCCAAAATAAAACACCAAGAATAACATCACTGGATCAAATTATATGGAAATAAGGATTGCTTAAATTCATTGTAAAGTCGAGGGATTTAGGGAAGATTACATTGAGCTTGTTTTAAATGGTCTATTTTTTTAAATTGGATTTTTTGTAGTTATTCTTGAAATTATCTTACAAAACTATATTATTTGCTCCTTTGTCAGGATTTTTGGAGCCTAATTTATGTTGTGATCTTTAATGTTAATTATATACTTTTTAATATACTCCATATATTGTTTCCACTTCAAAAAATAATTAAATTAGTTAATTAATGTATCAATATAGAGGTACACCACACATTTTCTTTCACTATTAAGGGAGACCTTCATAGGTTTTTTTTAACTTATATGTGATTTAGTTTCTCAAAACAGTGTTTATGGGAAAATAGTGGCTTGGTTCAGTACTGCTTGCATGCTATAATATAATTTTCACATGTTTTTTTGGTGTTTACTTGAAAAAGAATATGATCCAATAATAAAAACATGCATGTATAGTCTGAAACATGTTATTTTGTTGTTTTAAAACTATTTTATAAGATTTGACTGGGGTAGATGACTAAAAATTGTGGTTTTCATGATTTTATCTACATTTTAGTGTTACCCATGTGAATATTATTGTCTATTGGATATTAAAAATAATTTTTGAAGATAATTTTAAAATAAGTTATCATTAAACTTAAATATAAACATTTTTAAGACATTCCATAGTAGAATTATTTATATGAAAAAATATAGAAGTAATCAAATCGTAATGACAAAGAATTACCAGGGAAGAAGTAATTCTAGATTTAGATGAGTGATATAGAGATAGAATAAATAGATAGGTTCCTTATATCCCCCTCCCATGACACATGTATTCCCTAAAAAATTTAATCTTCCTTCCATACTCCAGCCCCCAAAATTTCTTTATATAGCCATAATTTTGATATGAATGCAGAATAGAGGTTGGTCTTGGGTAATATGGATGATTCAGTGTGGGATGTAGAGGTGAGATATATGACTCTAGATATTTTTTGTGGTATCCTGTATAGGGGTCCTGGATCTACTGGGGGTTATTATTGTTAGGTTGTTGGTATAGTTGGTATGTGTAGGGAATCTATTCATTGTTTAGGGTGTGACTAATAGTAGTGTCTTTACTCTTAATAATGTTTATTGGATGGTAGTGATAAGTTGTGGATAATAATGTGGGTATATGGGGTAGTTGGGAGTGTCATGTTATTCAATAAGGGAGTGGCTAATGTATGGGGGATTATGAATATTTTTGTAGGGATTTAGCCAAGGATGAAGGGGTTGTGGCATAGGGGTTCTGGGAGTAGAGGCTACCTGAAGATTATTTTTCATTCTCTTCTAATCATTATTCTTCATCCTCTAATATTTTTTTAATTATCATTGAAACAGTGTTAAAATCATAGTTTCTAGACTATTTTTCCTCTCTCTCATCTAAATTCTATTAATTTCTGCTTTAGTTGAGATATTTAAAGATATCGGTTCTTAAAATAGAGGTTTGGAAGCTATCAGAGATGATGTAAGCTTCTGAATATGGAGAATCGCCTAGTTGTAAAGTTGGTGGTCCAAAAAATGATGTCTTATTGTCAGAAACTAAAGGGCCTTGTGCCCGGGTAGTCAAGACAGGTTTCGTAATTTTTGATGGCTACAGGTCACCTATTAACGGCATGAGAGGAGAGCATGGATCTAGAAACCAGTAGTGAAAATATGGCTATTTTTGTAGATTTAAGAAGCGATTTGAAATATAATTATGAAGCCACTAGTCCTGCAAATGACATAGTGGTGAGTATTAAAACCTACATGTGATAAAATTGGAAGAGTATTGTGGTTTCAATCCAAAATTTCTTTAGAAGTATAAGTAAACATACAATGATGCACAAACATGGGGCCAAGCTGTGTTACTGCTTGTTGCACAGGTCATGCTTGTGCTACATGTAACAACCTGAACTGTTATAAATAAAAATCATTTATGATTTTATGTTTTATTATGTAATATTTTCATAAAAATCACATGTAGTTATTTTGTATTGTTATATCCAATTGTATTCAAAAGACCATTACAAATCATTATTTTTGATAATGTAGTCATTAAATAATGATCACATGCTTATTATAAATATTGGACATTAACGAATCAAATTGTCTAATACAAAAAATGTGATGGCATCAACTTGTAGAATAATGCCCTAAGAATCCCATTAATCAGAACATTCAATGGAGATAGCATCTATGGAATTTTACCTTGACCAATCCCAAGCTGATATCTTACAACTTATGCATGATAAAAACCGTTTATGAGATAAGATCAAGATCATCGAGATCACGACCCTAACTATGTTTATGAAACGACCCCATGAAAGTCTCACCATCACACACCAGACTCTTAGGAAATAAGATGGTATAATAAATGGATATCTATCAAGACCATAATAATAATAATATGTATATTTTATTGAATAATTAATTTAATTTCCTTTTTTATTGTTACTTTGTAATTGATTGAGATTTTGATTAAATTAAACACAAATTGTATTTTTGGGTAATATTCAAATTCAATTAAGGTATTAAATTTAATGAATTAATGGAATTTTTAAATTAATATAATTTGAATAAAATTTTATAATTAAATAAGGTTAAATAATTATAAATGTTCATATAGTTTTTATGATGTGAAATGTAAATTTTATACGGGTTCAAAAACGGTTATTGTCAAAAAAATGAGCATTTTTCATAAAATATTGAATCTTATTTTAAAATTGAAAATAAAAATATTTTTAAAATTAATTAGATAAAATAAATATTATTTTTGGAATCATACTGTTGAGATTATCCAATGGTGAATTTTCCATAATTTTTTGAGACAGTATGATTTTGTGTAAATGTAATAAAACTACAATTGGTATCTTTATACAATTATATTTTTTCCCCATAATATAATATGATTTTATTTTTATTTTATTGTTTTAATGATGCATTTATGAATCCCCAAAATATATAATATATTTTATGATTTTAAATTCATTTCTTTAATAGAGTGAATTACCTCCACATAAGAAAGGGAAATATTTTAATATGGTCCTACCATTCCTAATAAAATAATTAAAACCCCGAAAAATTGTAAAAAAACATGGGCAAAAACTAAGGGAATGTTTGTGGTTTTGAATATAATATTTTTAGTTTCCAAAAGAAAAATATTAAAGAAATCCCTCGCATTTCCTATATAAACTCACCCAACCTCCCACTTATATGAATACTCATCGTGTGATATGATATTTAATAATATTCATGAATTTGAATATAGAGGTAATTTTAAGTATAATGTAGTTAGTTCTAGGGAAAAAAATTCATTATCTCACACATCATCTTAGAGTTTGCGATGAGGCTCGAAGTAGGTAATACCAATACATACACTCTATAAGTAAGTATTTACTTGTAAATTTCCTTGATCATGTCTGATTATTTTTTATAGCATGTATTTGTCTAAATTTTTTATTCTTATAGCCTTTTATTATTTTTATCATGCTATATAGTTTATGGTAGGTTCTTAGGGTTATGGTGGTGATAAACTACTGGGTATTTTTATGATCATTCCAAGCACGCGACCTTTTGAGACATATGAAAACCCTTTTATACATGACCTTAGTAAAGAAAATTCCACTAAGCATGGGATTCGAGACACAAAAAACATGGAACATGGGTGATCCCTTTTGGACCTTTTATATATGTTTTGGTCATTAACATAATGTTTTTCTATTGTACTCCTTGGGAGAGGGTTCACATATGGGGGTGTGGTTTTTCTTTTATAGGTTATGTTTGGTCTACACAACTTATCAACATGGAGTTTTTTTCATGTCACACACAATTTTTATATATTTTCATTTTCTTTTAAGACTCTTATGTATGGAAATTAATGATCATTCCTTGTTTTTCATTTCGTATTGCTTAATATTTTCATCTTTTTCTATTTGTAATCAGTTCATATACATTCCATTCCAAATATCAGAATGGGACTAGATTATATTTTATTTTTGAAGGGGGAAACCAACTTCCAAACTTATATATCTCAAATCCTTATATTTATTCCAACAACTAGTGATCAGGTGGTGTGCTTGAAGTGTTACGATAACATAAATCTAATACTATTTGAGTAATCATATGATACAAAATGGTATCATAGTAAACTATGGAAACTTGGATATGATACATGAGAGTATCCAAGAAATAAGACCGTTGGGACTCATAAAGTAAACCTTAAATATTTTTTCGCAAACATAATTATAATGGAATATTGAGTACCTATGGGTAGTCTTAGATATGATTTCTTTTTAATAATTAAGTCTATCCTATGACCTCATGTCTCACACATCATATTAGGTGTTGATAGGTAGGTAACAATAAGTAATAATTCCATGTTTTATTGTTTCCTATATTTTTGAAATATATATTATTAATGGAATCAGTCAACAACACATATTAACCAATACATTGACATGATACATGGAAATAAAATCCATTAATTGGTTTTATTCTTGATTTCTCATATGGTGTATGAAAAAATGTTTTAGAATGTGATATCTAAAGAAGATCTCCAATGAATAATGAAAAAATTAGAGGTCAAATTTAGAGGTTTTTAATAAATTAATATGATTCTTGGATTTTATTGTGGAGTAAATTAAAATGGATAAAGATTTCATACATTGATTCATTATAATACCAATCCCTATATACTCTTTGGCTAAGATGTTGTCTCCATGTCTCATACTGGATCCAAAAACATTGTCACCTTTCTCATTCATATTTCTGAGTGTCTTAGGGAACATGTTTCTTATGGTGGATGTAGGGATCTTGTTTTATCACCTATAAAATAATTGTGTATGAAAAAACTAACATTCACCTATTAACAAGGAAGATTCATTTATCATCATACTGGTTCATTAGATAGTGGGGGTAGTATGGGAAGCCAGTTTGAAGAATTGGCCCAAAATCATGATATTATAATTTCAACCCTTAGATGACTCATGCCCTATCTATATGAGATTGATGATATTTCATTATATAATAGTGAATATTTAATCTATTATGAATCTAATTCCCTTTATCACAAGGTTTTTTCTAATAAAATGTTGAGAATTATTACTCAGGTAAGTGAAAACCATCAAAATTTACTTTTCAGTGCAACTTTAGCTCATGCCCTTGAAGTGTTTTCCATGGCTTATTTAATGGATCTTATTGTTTTTAATTTTTACATGGATTAAAATATCATCCTTGATCTCAATATTTTTTTTCTGATTTTATGAAAATAAAATAAAAATATAGCAATTTGGTATTTGTCTATGAATGGAACAAATCAGTGTGGATGAAAACATTATATTATTTCTTTCTACAAAGCATCATGTAGAATTACTCAATAATATTTTTATATATGATGGTATCAAATAATTATTATGTTATTTGTTTCTAAAATTAATTTTAGGGCTATATCAGACCCACCCATCACATAATGATAAACCATAAAAAAGTGTGCCACATGTACTTGAAAACATTCCTAATACCATCATAACTTTATAAACATGTCAAAAATAAATGAATTTCATAAAAACATTCATATGTCATTATACTAACTCATCTATAAAAATAAGGTGGATTATATCATAATATAATGTTCCTAGTGATGTAAAAAAACAATAAATTTTTTTCACATAGATTACAAATACCTTTATAAGAGTATTAGAAATATTCAATGAAAAATAATAAGAAATATCCTTTTATTTTTATAAATTTTAATTTAAAAGAAAATAATTTGGAAAACCATGAAAACTAGGAGAGGGAGTTTCTTATATAAAAATGCAAAAAAACGATGGAAAAATGCATTCATACTGGTTTTGTTTTCAAAAGAACTTTTTTCACACTTGTAAAGAAAGTAAAATTCATTATAAGATGGGTCATGAGAAAAACTTGAAAAAGAAATTTTTCAAACAAAAATTCAAATAATGGATAAATTATTATTAGGTAATAATTTCTGTGTATATAATGAAAATTTTAAATTAATATAAATCATATGTTCATGGATAAGAAATATTCTAGATTCTTAAGAAGAGATAAGGTCATCTTAACTTATAAGAAACCTTTTGGTTTAATTGTAAACAAAGGGAATGGGAAATGGTATGAAGACATGTATACCTAATAAATAACCAAATTAGATCAATATAGATGGATATTAATTGATAAATAATATAAATATTATCCAAATATAGTTTCAAACACTTAAAATATCTATTTAAACTGATATTGGAATGAATCTCTTAAAACTTTGGTAAATTTTAAATCAAATTCAATTTAAAGAGAAAACCTAAGATGAGATTGAAAATCACATTATTTTTAAGAAAATTATGATGAATCATATGTATGGGAAACTATATACACCATAAAAAGGAAATATGGGTGGTGAATATGCATATGAATCAAACTAACATAAAAATATTATAAAAGGGATTCAGAATCACATTATTAAAAAGCAATTTATAATAATATAATTCAATGACAAATAGATAAACTATGTCAACTAAGAATAGGTGTATAAGATAAAAACATGCCTCAAAAAAGGTAAATTGAGAAGAAAACACTTACCATTAATCTGGACTTCTACAAAAGTTCTTTACTCCCCTTTACTCCCAACTTCAATGAAAACTATTTAAACTATCTGATGAAAACCCTTATTCTCATGATGAATTCTTTAAAAATAAATATATTTCAAATATTTAGAACTAGAGGCTACCTAATATGGGAAAATACAATAGGATAGGAAAATTTATTAGAATTTTATGAGAGTTTCAATGTAAAAAATTATTGAAATTTATAGAGGATAGCACCTTGTATAGGTGAAAATAAGGAAATTTTCACTAAAAAATTAAGTTAGGTGATTGATAAAGTTGAAATCAATTAGTGGTTAGGTATTTTAGGTGAGGAAATTTTGGTGTGACATTTAGTTATGAATTTCACACATAAAAAGGTTCATTAAAATTAATAAAAATCTTATTAATTAAAAAATTGATATGTGATAATTTTCCACGTTTAACACCCTTTATTACCTTATTTAATCAATTTATCATAATAATTATTTTTTATTAAAAATATAAGGTGAATCAACTTAACCAATTTTGATGTGTTGAATTCAAATTTTTATTTTATTTAATATTATTTTTTTATATAGTAAAATTCTATCTTTTAGATGAAATATAAATTATATAGAGAAAAATTTTTTGTAAATAAATGATTTTTTTAACATAAAGTGGTATTAATATTATTTCATATTAATTACCAATTAAATGAGTGTTAGTATATATTTTCATAGATTGAAATATTAAATTATATTTTTCAATTCAAATGGACTATTTAATTTATTAATTTAAAAATACACGATAATTTAAAGACAGATCATTGAAAAAAAATATTTTTTAATAATAAATTATTTTAAACATATTCCATTAAAATTAATTATTTATCCTCTAATATTGTAAATTTTATCCATAATTAGAATTAAATTAATTTTTTTAATTTTATAAATATATCAAATATTTATTTAACTATAATAATAATATGGGTCACATAAAAAATATTTTTTGAACAAAATATTTTAATTTAATATTTTCTATTTCTTTCATTATTTAATATTTGTAAATTTTATTTTTTATCTTTTATTTACTATTTTGTACAACACCAATATAACTATTGGATACATGAATACCCAACAACCATATATATAGTGACCATATTTCTAAAAACCATATTTCTAGAAACCATATATCCTAGAAACATATATACAACGATCATATTTCATTTAAAAATAAACACTTACATCCATTCTTATAATCATTCATCCTATTCAATTACTTCTCTAGTAACTTATCTATTATATTTCTAAAGTTTTTCCTTCATTCCATATTTATAACCTAAGTGATGATCTTTACAACTACAATGTTTTCATGTTTCTAGTATTTTATTTTCTTGTGGATTCGTTACTCTAATACTCTTCTTTATGATGTTTTATTTGGTATTCTAAGGATTTATTCATTTTTATCATGCATTTTACGATTTTATCTCAATAAAATGTATCATGGTTCATTTTAGTCTAGTGTTTTAAGTGAAATAAGCTATTTAATACATTAATTATTAAAAGGGAAATTCATAAAATAAAATATCAGGGTACAAAAATGATATTTCCATGTTTATGAAGATAATTGTTCATAAGGGAATATTTTTAGGATCAATAAAATGTATAGAATTTATGCTGTTAAAGTATTAAAATCAATTTAATTAATGTTTTCTTATATATTAATTGTTAAGAATTATGTTATTGTGGGTTTCCAACTTATTTTTTAACAGGTTGAGGGTCAGGACATCTTTTGTTAAAATAAAAAAGGAAACCACCTTCAAAACTAGGTTGAGGGGGACCCAATACATGAAACATAGTTCTATAGGAACATAATCCTATGGGATACATGGTCTAATGGATTAACATGGTCCAGAGGGACTAGAGACGCATTGGATTGAAAAACACCCCTAAAAAAGGAGATGACCTGAATAATCAAGAGGTAGATAGCTTCATTCCAAGAATGAGTCAAACATCTCACCGCCAACCCTACCAGAGATTATGTACTAGTGCTCCAAGTCAAAGATATTTTGATTACCCCTATCAAAATTTGAACTATGTTTGAAAGAAACAATTATTCATAGAACCCCTATAACCAACATTATTGTGTAGGGGAGTACTGGATTATGAGCGCCAGCATACTCATCACTCTTTCAAGATTCCCACATGGTTTTTCTTATATGGGAATCTCTACAATGTTAATAGTATGCTCGATAACATTTGATAGAAACATGATGTATAAATTCCTAAGTTTGGGATTTCATCTGTCCTGCAAGATAGAGGGTTGAATAATTTTAGTTAGCACACACATCCCTCTTTCAAGGATTCCCACTGGGCGAAACATTTAAAAAGTAATGTACCTCCTACCAAATGTGAAAATACATTAGTCTAGTCACACCATTATACCTATCATCCAGAAATGGGCCAAAAGACCAATGAATCGGATGTCCAATAATGACCCGAAGGTCAAGAGGGTTATGAAAACCCAAAATTGGCGAAGAAAAAAAGAAATCTTCTATCGCATCCATCCTCCCTCTGAACCACTTACAACAGATCAATCCATCATCGCTATCTGAGTTTCAACAGTATCACTAGAAAAAAACTGAAATTAGTATCCAAAAAAATGACATCACATGCCAATTCCATGCCTCCTGCACTTCATGAATTAGTTGAAACTGTAGACACCACCACTACCCAACCTATCACGAAAGCATCACAACACGACCACACGTCCATCATCATTAAATCCCATAGGTTATCACTGCATACCTTGATGAATTCTTTCCCTGAAAACCATCGATGTCATCCATCATCATGGATTCCTCCACCCACCACTCCCAATATATCCACATCTATAACTTCGCCACATAAACCCCTAAGATATTTGTTCAGAATAAAAAATATCTTAAAAAATATGATCATGGATCAAAAGTCATGGAGTGAAGTCGAAAAACCAAGCCAGGACCACGATGATAAGGAGTAGAAAATTGTGTGACACTAGACAAATAACACAAAGACTAAATATCAGTGAAAGTGCCATCATCACCATCGAGATGGGTTTCATGAATAAGTCAATATAACCAAAGGAGTGAGGTGTAATAAAAAATTCACTTATTATGGTGTTAGACTAATCATATGGTGTAGTTTAATTTTGGGGTTGTATCTTTATTATGATAGTTATTATAATGGTCTGGGTATTCATGTGAATTTTTTTGGTGAATAAATTTGTCCCGAACATGTTTAATTATCCACATCTGAGTTTTTATAGGTGTTATTTTAGGATATGGTTCATTTTTTGTGGGTTTTTCTATGTCTTAGACTAAAATTATATTTCAAATTAAAGTTAGTGTCGCATCCTATGGAATTGAAACATGACTAGGTGATGCATAACAGTAAATTTTTCTGCTTTTGGATGGTCATTCCATAACATTTGCGTTGTTCCATGAAGTTCTACTTGAGAGGTTTTATTCCCATCAAAGCCAGATGGTTATCCAATAAAACCTGGAATAAGGATAGCAGTGTGTCGTGATGGGAAGTATTATATCACAACAAGACCCTCATATTGGAAATTTGGGGTTTCTAGTGTGAATCTAGGGATATTAATTATTTCATGACCCATGGGATCACATTTTAATATGTCTCATGGTAATGGAGTTACATCATAGCCCCATGGCCCACATTTCAACCTAGTATAGGATATATTAAGCATCCCCCTCTATCTCTCATTATATTATCTTACCAATGGTATGTCTACTATGATTATGGTTTATTATTGGAATAAATTTTCATAGAGAGTCCCTAATTATAGATATTGTTTAATATTCAAAGGAATATACCAATAAATGTTGAATTGAAAGATAAAATTTGACAAGTGGGGTTCTTCTGAGTCTCGGTATGTGGTTCTCAGATATTTCCTTTATTATATGTGTGTTTTAAAATATGTGTTTTAAATGCATTGACGGGGGAGTGTTAATGACATAGAATGGGACTGTAAGTAATATTTTTTGTATAGTGAGGTGCCTTCAGGGTTTTATATAACCCGAGGGATGGTGGGGGTTATGGACTGATGGAGTTAATTGATATCTATTGTGAGGGTCAATGAATATTTAAGTGTCCTATGGGTTTTCTAAGACTAGAGGGATGATTGGGATGAAATATTTATGGATTTATTAAATATGTTTCACAATGTTCAATGACAAGGACTGTGACACACAACATGTCACTAGGTATTTTGTTAATTTATTAATATAATTAATGAATTAATTTAATTATTTTTTTTATTGTTGTGGGTTCCTAAGAGTTTAATGATGAAATTTAAAATTTCTATAGGGAGAGGGTTTGTTGATGATTTGTGTATGTTTAATAGTAATTATGCACCGACTGTAGCAACCCATAAACCCAGGGTGCCAATGAGACATGATACACTAACATTTCATTACATCATTTTACAAATTGGATACCATATCCCATTACTACAGAAGATCGCGAGGCTCAGGATTCTGGGAAACCAGGTGCTTTTGATAAACTTCACTATCACAAACCATTCCTGAAAAACATTAAACAAAAAACGTAGGGTGAGCAAATATGCCCAATAAGGGGTTTTAAAAACGCTTTAAGAAAAATCTTTCTCAAAGTAGTCCTTTTGAAGAGAATAAAACACTCTGCTAAAATCGAAGCATTATCATTTCATAAAAATATAAAATCTAACATTTTTGAAAACCAATTTCACAGAGAAGTAAGTACTTGAAATAAACTTTAAAGTAAACATGATCAGAGAGCGCAACACATGAAGAATAGATAATGCATAATATTCAAACAAGGTTACTTAAATTCAAAAAAAAAATCTGTGACTAAGCAGGGAAAACATTCATAATATGATTCATGAGAAAATAAAGTTCTTCTAAAAGTTTACCACATGAAATTCAGTTCTTGGCACATAATTATATTTTCATAGTCATGGGAATTTTCAACTAGGGGATGTCCTGTTAGTTGAACTAACCCCTGGTTGTCCATTTATCATCACATACAGAGGGAATGTATAATTCCGGACATTGTCAAGACCATTTTTCAAGACCGTATAACATACTTAACGGGTCAAGGCTAACTTCCAATCCCGTTTCCATGGTAGCACAAGCCAAGGCTAACTGCTAACACCGTCGCACATAACGTCTCAAGAGACTCATACATTACCCAATGCATTGGAGCACTATATAATTCTAGGCGCACCCATCACATCATTCATATTGCGCTATATAATTCCGGGCACACCCGTCACATGTAAGTCCAATACATCCCTCACATATCTTGACATGGTCTTTCATTCATATGGTTTTATTCATGCAATCTTAATCAAACCCCTTTTTCATATACATATTCATAACTTGAAGACAGTTCAATCATAAATAATGCTAAGAAATGCATGCTAAAAATCCATATACATAAGAAATTATCTTAACAATTGAAAACATGGGATTTATGGAAATGAGCTTAAACACTTAATATTCCAAAACATCATAATACCTAGTGAAAAACAAGTTCGTTCATAATTAACACATATGCTGATAAATGGGCATTGTTTAATAAAAAATGGGTGAATATACATGCAGTTATGGATACAATGTGCGTAATTAGGTCCATCTTGGGAAATCATGTGTATAAGTAAGAAAACTGCATGAACATATATAATTGTGTAAAAACTCATTTTTCACTTTGAATATCATGACCATTCCTTTGAAATGTTTGAAAACATTATAAAAAAACTTTTATTTGAGGATAACATATTGATACAGGGTTATATATATTTACCTATATACATATATAAATTTAGGTGCGCATACACATGTGCATCAACTTAAACGATATTACTCCTCATGTTATACACTGGGAAAGATTAATGTTTAGTAAAACCAAATGAGGTTCTTTTACATAAAAGAAATGACCTTAATTTTCATAAAACCCTTTATTGGCATAAAATCAATCTTTCATGCAACATGGTCGATCCATAAACATGAGTACACACACACACACATATATATATATACATGTATACACTTTTAAGAAATTCATACTACCCAATTTTTCAAAACAAAATCATGATTTATCAAGAATAGTGATAAATGAAAATTCTCAACTGAAAGAATTATTTTGACATAAAACTAACCCTTAATCTTCATCATACATATGAAAATGTATACAAATAGTTTTGGGTGCTTTTCTTGAAATAATAATCTTAAGGGGTACATATAATTTGCAATAAATCGGTATGTGATAGTGTGGTAAATTTTAAAATAAATAAATGGGCTTGTCCTCATATTCGCATATAGATGTAAATGTAAATATTATATAATCACATGTACATATATATCTATATGATCTATATATTTTCATCATCTTATATGTTGATAAAATTACCCGCAAACTCCATTTTTTTCATAGGGCAGAATTAAAATCATGTTTGTTGACATTGAGAAATGGTTTATATATTTGCATACATCATTTTATACATGTATGTATATAAATGAATATATATACACAATGTGTATATGAAAAAAAACCGAACCCAAATGAAATACATCCTCTGAATTCCCTTACCCTGGTTTTGGATCCCACTCAGAAGCAGACAAGTATGGTCCTCAAGCCAAGCATTAGTGTATAAACAGGGGGTTTATTCTTATGGGTTATATATATATAATCCTATATATATATAAAAACATACAAACCAAAGATTTTTTAAAATAAAACGAAGCATGATCTGTTCCATTACCTGATCGGAGGGGAGGAGTAGACAAAGCAAATGAAACCAAATGTATAAACTCAAAAAATATACATATACATATAACACGTATATATGTATATATATATATAAACCGAAGCTCAAACAAAACCAAAACAGAACTTTTCCCTTAGCTTTACTTGGAGAGGAGGTGAGAAAGAGGCGGCGACGAGGAAAGTGAAACCGGTCCGGTGGTCGGAGATATCAAAGAAGCTCGGTGCAAAACGTCTCCAGCCTTCGGTGCAAACTAGGGTTTTAAAAAAAAGAATCTAAAGACCCACTTGCATGAAGGGTATCTGAGGGGGGGTCGGTGCCGACTCGTGGAAAGTAGGAGACAGCTAGGCCTACTAGCCGGCCTATGAGAAGAAAACGATCCACCCTAACCTACTGGTTCGACGATGCGATGAAGAAGAAGAAGCAGAATGCGGGGGAGAAGGAAAAACCAGAAAAACAGCGGATGACCGGGATTAAACAGCAGAAGATCGTGCGGATCAGATGTATATTGGCATTAAAATCACGGACGACTGTGATTTGGAGATGCTGGATCAAACGGTCCAGCGAGGATGCAGAGTAGAAAAAAAACGTGGGTCTCCTGCGGTTTTATAAGTATATATATAATTAATTTTTTTTTTAAAACAATAATTTTATTAACCTTATTTTATTATCAATAAACCACAATTATTGATCATTTATTATTATATTTTGAAAAGACAATGGTTTATTTAATTAATTAAATCACCCTTATCAAAACATATTATTTATTTATTTATTTATTTTCCTTTGTCGAATTACATATTAATTATCTTAATTTATAATTACATGTAAATATTTAAATACACTATTTAAAAAAAATTGGTTGCTTAATCCCATGTTCATCATAATTTCAAAAACATAAAATTCATATAACATTATCAATTTTATATATATATATATATATTTAATGTTTTTTACAATCAAATAATTATTTTCATTGTTTTTAAATTAAAAAGAGTGTTTATGTGAGAATTAACATAAAGGTGAAAAATTTCTAATGTAAATAAAACCATAATTTGAAAAAGTTTCAAAACAGATAATAAAAGGTCAAAATTATAAATATTTACATTATTTTTATTACTTATATTTAATTTAGAGACAAAAATAATTCATTTAATTTAAAGTTTGATGCAACATATAGAACTCAAGAGTTTGAGCTCATATTTTCAAAACCCATCAGATATAATTTAATTACAACATAAACATTTAATTGCTCAAATTAAGAAAATATGTATAGTGAATAGTGGAAAAAATAATAATATTAATTTTCACCATTTTGGAAACATAAAATATAATTCGCATTTTGGGAAAACAAGAAATTTATTAATTAAATTATCATTGATGTCATTCTTTAAACATTAAGGCAAATTACATAATTAACAATTTTTTTTGAACTTATCGGGGGTAAACCATTCAAAATAAAACATTAGTGGATAATAGAATCCAACAGTCATATTTATAGCCATTCGGGTTCAATGGTCAAACTAGTGTGTTTATAAAGAGTCTGGTCTCGAGGTGTCCCTCACTCCAGGTGACTGAAGGAGAAAGGAATAGATGGTTCATGTGATTCTCTTGGTACTCAGCACGGTTGTAGCGTCTTAGGCCATCCTCATGTTCATTCTGATGGATTCCAGAAACCCTTACCACCTTCTTGGGGTCCTGGTGGTTTTAACCAGTCTCCCAATTATTGTAATTGTGTTTTTAATTGGGATTTTTGGTTATCTTATCTTTTTGTTCGATCAGTGTGAGTTGTAGCCACCATGATGTTACTCAATTGAATAAAAGGAGCATTCATTTATTTGATAAATTTTTCTATTTTATTATTATTATTATCTTATAAGTTGATTGTTTGTTCACTTAACGGGTGGCATTGTAAAATGAACTTTACATAACTCAAAACACGGTTTTCTCGGGTCGTTACAACGACCATGCATGAGGGTCTTTCTGTAGGAAGATTTTGTCTCTCATGTTCTAATAATGGTCAGATAAAATGTTGGACCCATCTAGAAGAAACCATGTAGGTTCCTCATTCTTGTCTAGTATAACCTGCACGATTAGAACATTTCAAGTTAAATTGTGTGCCCCATCAATAAATTTAAAATTCTCCTTATATTTTTATTTTTTTATTACTCCCCTCTACATTTCCCCTCTTCCCTCATGCCCCTTGTCCACTTTTCCTCTTCATGACGTCACCCTCTCTTCCTCTCGTTAGTGACGCCTACCTCTTATCAATCCCCTCCCCTATTTCTCCCCTTCTTCATCGTAGCCCCTACCTTCAGCCTCCCCTTTTTCACATGTGTGACACCCCCGAGCCGAACCCCATTGTTTGTGCACCCCTACCCCCACCCCCTTCTGAGCCTCCTCTATTATGGTGTTTCTTCCAAGATTACTTTATGATTTGTCTTCATCTATTCATGGTAAGTAATTCTCACCATATTTATTATTTACCCTTTATTTCATCTTCTTCCACCAATTTGATTTATTCCAATTAAACAGTAGGTCTAATGTTTAACCTTGTTTTTTATGATTTCTTTACTTTTTGGGTTGTGTGGATTCATTATATCATATTTAGGTGACTTCCATCAAATGGATATTCATATCTTTATTCTACCTTGATTGTATTTGGTCCAAGATATTTGTTTATTTTTCATCACTTTTTATTATGTGTCTTAAAATTAATTTTTTAAATAGTGATTTCTTTTATAGGTATGATTATATATATACATATAACCCATGATAGTTAAATTTTGTATAAAAAGGATTTTTAAACCGTGGCATGGGATTTGAACACATTCTATGTGTTTATAGAAATTCCGAATTGGATTTTAAATGATTATAATGGTTTTTAATGTGATTGTGAGCAACGACCTGATGTTTTAAAAGTGTTCTTGAATTAACATTTCTTTCAAACCATTTGATTTGGTGTTTTTAAAGTGTAAAAGAAATTGGTATGAGTTTATTGATATAAATAGGGTGTGTAATCCCATGGAGATTTTATTTTTAAGCTTGTTGTGTCTTTAAATGTTTTAAAATAATTTTTTATTAAAGGGATGAGTGAGTTTCCATTTGATTTTCAAAAATGGTTTAATGAAATTTCATGGATTTCCAAGAATGTTTTAAAGAGACTACATTTTTTCCATTTTATATAAGATATGTTTTAATAACTGATGTGACAAACTATTAATTCCACTATGATTATTTTGTGCCTATGATGGCTTGTGATCCCATGAATGGATGATTATTTTGATTAATTTTTCAGGATGTTTTTGTTTTTTTGTTGCAGTGATGTGTTTGTGGGGGTAGGATGCAATCTGTGTGTTGTTTAAATATGATTTATCATTGAGTAAAGGAATTATTTATTGTGCTTATAGAGACCCTATCCTTTTAAAAATTAAATTATATGATTTTATACATAATAAAACATCATATTACAAGCCATGGATTATAAAGTCTAATGTCTTAGAAGACTGGGATCACAAAACATAAAACATGGTACTAAAAAACACTTCTTTATTTAATCTCCAAAATTATCTCCAAAATTCCATTGATACCTTACATCTTTATAGGGTAACCTAGGGATCACATGAATAAAGGGATTAGTTAAAATCCCAGTAAGTGAACATAAATAGTAAAAAATCGTTAGAACATGGGTTCAAAAGAATGGGATAATGATATAAAAAAATCATGGAACATGTGAAATAATAGAATATAAACATGGGATCATATAAAAATGGAGAAATAATAATGTAAAATAAATATAAAACAAGACTTTATCTTGATTCATTGCTCGTTGAACACAGAGGATCACAAGTCATGGTTAACGACCAAGATTGTTGCTCACAGTAGCATAAATCAAGGATAACCTCCAAGACCATTGAAAATCACATCTCATGAGACTCAAAATTACCCAATGTATTGGATCTCGATCTGGGATCACCCATCATAACATTTTCATGAATATTATTTCTATGTAAATAATCATACATAATAAACTATACATAAATTGAAGGGTACCATGGAAGCAAATAGGCGTCATAATCATGTCACAAAGAATAATGAATGGGAATATAAAAAAAGTGTCCATGAAAGAAAAAAATTAATAAATACAGGGAAATTCATCAGGTAATCTAAAAATATGTAATTGTAAGCGATATAAAATAGAATTGAAAACATATAAGAAGATTATTTAATAAATTTTAGCATTAAAACATTTTGAAGTAAATAATAATGAGCATTTAAAATAGAAAGGGAATAATATTTTATATTAAAATAGAAGTGATACAAAACTATTTTCATAATATAAAAATTGGTTTTATAAAAACAATGTTGTCTTAAAAAATGATTTATTTCACATGAAATTGGTTCCAAAATCGGTAATTTCCCTTAAAATGTGTTTTGTTATTGGGAAGTATTGAGTAGGGAATCACTTAAAAGAATGTATATCGCTGATAGATAATGTCTAAAGGATCTTGATACATGATTTTAGACACAAAGACAGAAATTAGAATATGTACATAAATATAATATAGGATTTCTTTTGTGTAAAAATAGAGTATGAATAACCCAAATGAATAATGGAGGTTGGGGTAGAATCCCATTTGGAATATCTGCATGGTACCAGGTGTACAAAAGAGGGTTTAATGAGAGAGGAAGTGGTTTCTCATATTTTCTACATCATGAGGGATGTATGGAGAGTGGATAAATCAACCCAATCATTAGGAACTACACATAAAAGGACATAACATAGAGGATATTCTTTAATAAATGTGAGAAAGAGAGGATCCCTTACCTTATGTCTGATAGTGTTCTTCACTTGATCTTAATTACATGATTAATAAATTTTTGTTCATTAATTAATAATTATAGAACATAAAATTCATGTTAATGATTTATTATAACCTTATTAAATTCATCCATTTATTTTTTGATGAGTTTAAAGGTTTAATTTCATTGTTTGTGAGAGTTTTCTTCCATGGTTTTAATGACCGGTTCACTTATATTCACATTCAGATAAACATGAATTATGAGACTGGTTTTCCAGAATTGAAGTTATATGATATATGTGAACATCCATAAGATTATATGGTTATAAAAATAATTTTTTTATTTAGATTAAAGATGAATGATTATATAAAAGATTAATGATAATGATTGGATTAATTTGGAAATTTTTCCAATAATTAACTTGTTTTTTTATTATTTTACATCATGTGTGAAAAAGGATTCCTAAACATCACATAAAATAAAAAACATATTCTATATTTTGGTTAAATTATAAAAATATTTTTATGGCTAGAATATAATATGGTAATATAAATTGATAACTCGTCATCCTTCAATGTGATAAATTAACACATCTCAAATGGTGTTTTCGTTTCTTTCCTATAAAATAATGGGAAATGAGAGATTATAATTAATTATCCCATTATCATAACAAAATTCCATTACATTTGTGGTACTTTATTTTTTATACCATTTGGACGAGGATAGGTTAGAAAGAAAAGAGAACAAAGGAACACGAAAGGAAAAGTAACATAATTGAAAAGAAAACTTTACCTCTTGAGTAAATCATCATTGAGATCCTCTTAAGGAGGAAGGATTTGGTATTCAAAGAATACCATGGGTTTCTGGACGTTTGATAGGTGATTGGGGAGAGATTTGAGCAGAATTTAGGAAATCTGAAAGGCTTGAGAGGAGTGAAGAGAAGAGGGGTGTGTGGGTAGTTTTAATAGTGGAGGGGAGGAGGGTTTTCTAAATATTTTAATCATTAGTTAATTATTTTTCCATAGGATAAGAAATAGTGATAATTCATATGAATAAAAATTAATATGTTCCTGTGAGTTTTAACCCAAGGTGCTTACATCATCCATGAATCAATAAATTTTGTATTTAATATAGAATGTATATTTGTGGTAAATTACCATATTTTACGGTTCATCACAAATTTAAGTATTTTAGAAAAAACCCAAAAATTCACCTCCACCATTATTTAATGTATAAAATAAAAAATAAAATCCACTATTCACAAATAATTTTATAAATATGAATAATTTAATTTTTAATTAAAACCATAATTTACTTAACAATACAAGTTTTAAAACTAAAACTGGTTTAATAGTGCTTTCAAAAATTATATAAGTTTTTAATTTTTTTTGATAAAAATAGAAGACATAAATTTTTTAATTTAGGAAAACCTTTTATGAAAATTTATTTTCTTATAAACTAACTAATTATTTAATTAATTGTGACTTACAAAAATACCAATACTTTTACTATGGTCATATTATCACTTTTACAATGCCTAAATTATATTTATACATTCATGGGTGAGGTTACTATTAATTTAGACAATCTACTATTAATAAGGGGCATATTACGATTCAAAAGGGTTCGATACTATTCATAAAGGTAGGTTACTATTCACCAGAAATTAAGTTTGTTCTATCAGACCCCAAAAATCACGTCGAACGCAACCATGTATATCAGATTTTCAAAATTCAAATAATAGAACTGACAATATTATGTTTAAAGTTCACATAATACTTAATAATTCATTGGGTTTTGATTTCATGTCATTATATGACATAATTATAAGAAGAGTATTTCTATTGATAATGCATTGGATCGTTACAGTGCTCACCTCCATTTTGACTGTTCATGGGAACACGGGTAGCTATGTGGGAGTCTATACATTTTCTGCACTAGTTATCCACACACTATTACATTATCATATAATAATTTATAGGGAAATATGAGATGTTTCATTCTGAAAAGGCTGGGTGAAATCTAGTTGGGTGGTTTCTATAGGATACAATATATGTCAGCAGGTCGGTTTATGTTGAGTGAAGTCTAGGATGGTCTCACATTAGAACATAGGGTAGATTCCATTCAACTAGGATACCATTAGTATTTTTCTAAGGTATTTACCTAATGATTTTATCGTATTTCTCATTTTGTAGATTATTTCTTGGAACATATGTACATTTCATTTGTTTCTTCTAATAGTATGAATTGTGTGGTTTACATTTAAAATGTTTTGAAAATATTTTTTGAAAGGTTTTTAAAGAAGGAAAGTGAAATCCTGAATTTAAATTGTTTTTCAAACTATTTTTAGTAATTTGTTTTAAAAGTTTTATCTTGTGAGAAATGTGTAAAAATGGGTTTTTAGGCCATTATGCATAGTTTTTTTATAAATGGGATGTTTTCAATCATGTTTAGGAAAACCATGTGGTAAATAGAAACCTATTTTTGTTTTGTGAATGTGTATTTATAAAATATATTTTTATGAAATGGTATTTAATGTGAAACATTAAAATGGTATTTTTTCCGATTGTCTTGGTACATAGTAGACTAATTCTTTTTTTCTAACCTCTTTTATTTTGGATTTCAGGGTAATTGTGGACTATATTTGGATATTGAAACTTGAGAGGTAGGTTCAAGGAGAGTCTAGATATCTCTTGCATAATTGAGCCTCAATTTTCCATGGGATGTATAATTTGAATGATGTTTATGTGATTTTATTAGATTTATCGTAAATTATGTGTTGATCCTAATTTTCATAGTTGATATTTCCATATGGTTTATATTGAATTTTTGTTATGAAAACTAATAACAGGGTTGTTTCATGAGGTTGGTTTTCATGACCTTATAAATCGAGGATGTTTCCAAATAATCAATTTTGAAAATGTTATAGAAATTACTGTATGGATATCCCATGGTCAATAAAACTATGTGGTCAAGTCAGGCATGATTATGTATCTTTTTTTATTTTTTTAGACTACCCTTGAGAGATATCTAATGGTAACGGAAGATTACAGGTCGGTCTTTATACATGTTGATAATGTGAACTGTGAATTATGATGTACCTCCATTTTGAATGTTATTCTTGTATAAAATCGGTTTTTGGAATTAATGAATTTTTTGAGAAAAAATTATTTTTTTGTAAATAAGACTTCTTGATGATTAATAAAATGGGTTGGATTTTATTAAATTATTTTTGGTTTTGGAATTTATCATTTATATTATTTATAAAATGAAATTGGTTATTTGGAAAATGTTTGGACATTTTTTGTTTTAAATTAGTTGATTTTGTTATTTGTAAATCACATTGGGTTTTTAATCCATGTGGGGTCAATTTAAGAAATTGATTATTTTTAATTCTGATAAAGAAGTAATAAATGTTTTGAAATGTTTTAATGTTTGGGATTTGAGAAGATGGATGATTTTAAAAAGGCTGGAAAAATATTTTGTAACTACCTTAGGTAATTGGGTTCTTTTTAAAGAGCATTCATTTTGGAAAAATGGTTTCCATTCCTTCAGAAATATGGTGTCTTTTAAATAAATGATCATTTTTTCATTTGATTTTCCATGATTTCTTATTGTTTTGGATTATTTCTCTTCAAGAGGGTTGGGATGGTTGATTTTTTATGAAACATGTTTGGTTTACTCTAGTTTTCTTTGTATATAAAATATGTGTCACTAAAGAGTCTCAAAATAGAGGGAGCATTTTCTCTTAGGGTGGTTTATCCCTTATTCTTTTGAATCTTTCCTAAACTCATAATGAGTGAAATTTTTTTTCCTCCCCTTCCATTTTCCTTGATGATGTGTAAGTATTTTAGAAATCAATTTTTCTTAGAAAACTATGATATGTGAGATTTGGCTTGTCAATAAGGTTAAATGATTAGGATTGGTATGTTTTATATCTAGGGTGTATGTGTTATCTTGATATGATTTTTTGTTTTGTGGATTATTTCATGATTATTTTATAAAATTTTTGGCCTTGAGGTGACTATTACTAGTTTGATTATTGGTCCCTATTTTAGGTTTCTCATGTTTGAGCGATGATTGTTAGGGTTTTTTATTCCTTATTGTTCTTTATGCCTTTTATGTTACAATTATTGGTGATTTCACCATTGTGGAGAGGTCCTTGATGGATTTTTCCTCATTTTTTGTATGTGTTATGGGCATGGTCAAGAAATTCATGTTTTTAGGATTGGTATGTTTCTTGTTGATATTATTCACAGTCTGGTGTCAAATTGGTCCCGGTTGGGTTCACCATGAGAGTGTATCATGGGTATGGGGTACTAGATTTCCTTGTTTTTCTCAGTTTGTGATCTAAGGTTAGATCCCATTTTGTTTCTTATATTAAGGAATGTGTTCTATTTCTACTTACTTTTGGAGACTTATAGATGTGATGGTTTTGGTATCCAGGTCTCATGACCTTTTTTAGTTTTGGATGGGATGGTTGTGGATCATTTTGAAGAATGACCTTAGAATATTATATATCCTTTAGATTTTTGGTTATTTGGGTACTCTTGTATTGTTCTTCCTTTTTAGAGACTAACTATTAATATATTTCATTAGTTAGTGAAATCTATTGATCTCTTTGGATTTTGTGGTAATGTAAAGACCCTAAACCCAGTAGCCCAGAGTCTATGGCTACATTATTAAATTGGAACTATATGCAAGGTAATTCATACTGAAGAACTAAATTGTTTGGATGTCATGGAAAACTAGATACATACTTTAATTTCACATACATTGGAAAACATAAAATACAAAATGTATTTTCTTTGACAAACCCATTATTCGATCTAGAATTTAAATACATATCAATCATAAAATATTTTATGGAATCCTGGGTAAAGGAAATATGAGAAATGGGTGTCCTATAATTCTTAGTAAGGATATGTGTACACTAGAAATTATAATGAAGAAGTAATAATAATCAATATGACAAGGTAAATAACTAAAACACATTCCATTTAAACCATAACTTCAGCATAATATAAATGGAATAATAGATGATCAAAAAAATCCATATAAATGGTCACATGATCTTGAACCTTTTCCAAGAATAGTCTAAATAATTGAATAATAACATTTACATTAATAACTAATCTCATAATGAGAGAATTAATAATGTCAGATATCCCAATCATACTGTCAAGACCTTTCAAATGACAGTTTAAAACTATGGTTGAAAACAAATTTAATTTTGCCATTGAATTTATCTCATGAGACATGTCAATGCTTTGAGAGACTATATAATTTCAGTCTTCACTCATCACTTAATAAGTCAAATGTATTCCTCATATTAAAGTGTTGAAAAAAAATGAACATAAATATTCATTTTTGAAAAATTAAAATACTAAATTTCAAAACTCTCCCCAATCAATAAATTTAATCATAAACTATCTAGAGTAATATGGTGAATGGTACTAAAATAATACATCCTTATTAAAAATTATAATAAACCATCTAGAAGAATAATAATTTTGGTAACATTACAAAATATTCCCAATGGATTATATGTATAATAAAGTTTGGATGTCATTGATGAATAGAAATACCCAATAAAATGTTATTAAAAACATTTTTGAGAAGAATAATATTTTTTACATTGAAAATATTTTCAAAACTAAAATAATAGATAATATTTTTCAAGTAATTTTATTTGAAAATAATTATTAAGACTTATAAATTAATATTTAAAACAATTATTATTTATGATGGTGGGAAATTCCATACATGTTTTACATGTTAAAAAAGTTATCTTTCAAATTTATTGGTAAAATCCAAACAAGAATTATATGGAAAACAAAATGAGATTCCATTAAATGTTTTTAAATATGAAACATGGGAAACAATTTATTTAATTATAAATTTAGATAATGTTAAAAAATTGAAAACATTCTTAGAAACCATGGTTTTGGAAAAAAAAATATTTGCAAACGAAGAGAGAAATAAAGTAGTATTTTATTAAAAATATTTTCTCAATAATTTTAAGTATCAAATAGAAGAATGAATTGTACTATTACTTGAAATTTTCATGAATTAAAAAATGATAAAAAATATAATGGGTTTACGATAAAAATAGAAAACAATTCCCCTAAGGTATACTTAAAAGTAACCAATCCCAAAAAAACATGATATTGGGAAATAAACCCTTACCACCGTAATAAATTTTCAATCATTATCCTCAAAAAAGAAAATAACATCAAATTAAAATTTAAATACCATGTATATAAATAGATTCATGATATTACATATCAATGGGGAATATATACAACACACAAAATGAATGGTTGATAAATATTACATATGTCTCACAGAAGTAAAAGTGAGATGAGAAATTATTAACACAGGTTTGACTTCAATCATGTTTGTATGATCCACCAATATAATAAATATTAGTTTATTATAAATATATTATTGAAACATATTCATATAATCATTCCATATAGTATTTACATATAGTCTTTTATAACCAATTTATTAACAATTCTTCGTTAAAATCATTGTTTCAGGTGATAGTTGCTTCGTTTTACATGTTTGTTTTGGTATGTTAATTCCAGTATATTTAATAAGAACATGGTTAAATCATATATATAATTTAATATACGATATAATATATATATATATATATATATTCATTATATATATATATTTACTATAATCCATAAATGTTAAAGTTAGAAGTACATTAAACCATTCATAGAGACGATATGTCGTACGTATGAATGAATATTTTGTCCTTTTTCTCGATGGATGGATTTAAAAGTAAATAAATATTAATTTACCTTTAAATAATAATAATTATTTTATATATAATATGTGTATTAATCAAATATATCCTTATTACCATCCATGTCAATATAAAATGGGAAATGTTTCACATGGCTAGGTGGTCGCGGTAGTCCACACATACATACATGGAAAATTATTATTTTATAAAATATTTTTTGGTAATATTTTATATGTGATATTAAATTTAAAAGTATTTTAAGATCATAAATATCTCATATATTACTTAAATTTATCCTTACTACCTTCCATGGAAATAAAAATCCATTAACCAATCACATCGCTTCATGAGGTGATATTCTGTTGTACACACGAGTGGATTTACTGTATCCCACATAGAATATAAATTAATAAGTTATATGTCATATTATAACTACATAAGTATAATTAATTCATAAATATTATATACATTTGTTAAACCCTTTTTTATATCTATCTATGATAGGTTGTGATGGAAAAAAACTACATTGGTTCACGACGCAACAATCCATCATACACATGATTGAAAGTATCATTTCCAACTTGATGGAAGAGAAGATGGGTGTAGGTAATTATATAATCATAATAAAGTCTCATTATATGGGATAAATTAGTGTTATTAAATTATAATTACTGAATAATATTTTAAGGAGGTGGAGAAATAAATTAAATAAAAATGTTTATTTAATAATGTTACCTCTTCTTTGGGAAATTCTTTTTAGTTGCACCAAAAACCATCCTAGCTAAGATTTATATTAAAAACAAGTACTATAAGATGTTGAAATAATATTAAATATTTTATTTGTTTTTGGTATATTATCAACTAAATGGTTTTTTAATAGTGAAGAGGAAGGATAGGGGTGGCCATTTATAAGTGGGGGAGAGGACTCACATGGAAGTTTTGAAAAAAATAAAGTATACCCATGTTTTTAATATACCAAAAGTCTAAAAAATTCCATCCTCAAACCTTAGAGGATATAATGTCAAAATATGGTCATTAAATTATATTTTGAGATGTTTTATGTCATTTTAACCATTATATTCTTAGTTTAACCCCGAGGTAAACTCATTTTCATCTTAACTGTGATAATTAAATTTTATTGTTTTCAATATTCATTATAGACAAAAATTAAGAATAAATTATTACATAATCGAAATTATTATAGTTAAAAATGATGAATATATTTTTGCAAATTTAATTTGGATAAGTGTTATAATTCAATATAAAATTAAACCCCATGGAGTGTTGAAAAAACGGTTATTCAAAAGAAAAACATTCAAAAGATTAAAAACATATTATATTATAATTCAACATCAAATTTATTCTAATTAACTAAATTATTTAAATTGTAATATAATTGAACTATTTTTACTGAGAATTAATTTGAGATTTAATTTATCATTATAAACATTTTAAATGTAAATACAGGTTTCATTAAAAATCATTTTTTCACTATTATTCAAAATAATTAATCATTTCATAAATTTCCCAAAACCTCACCCAGATGTGATTTTGAAATGTATATTTGAAAAAAAAAATTATATTTCTAAAAATAAATTTTATAAAATTGGTACAAATTAATTTAAAATTGTGTATGAAAAGCACGACTAAACCATATTTTAGAAGAATATAGTTTTTCATAAAACATTTAATTTTTATTCAATTGATTAATATTTTATTTCTAATAAATATATAACCATTTAATTTATTTTATAAATTTAAAAACCATATAATTTTAAAATTTTATTTAGTCCTGTCTGTTGGGAAAAAATCCCTCAAGGTATCATTGAAACATTTTTTAGGTGATTGTGTTTGTTGACAAAGTGGGCCTCAGGTGTTGTGTTTGTTGACAAAGCAAACCATGACATAATTTTTTTTGAAAAAGGGGATTTCATGGTGGCATGTCGAGTTCAAGGTTTGTGGTAAATGATCCATGTTTGATTCAAGAAATCCGACAAGGAAATGGATGATCTAGAGGCAGTACAAAAAGAGGAGATATAAGGTGGCGTTGTTTGCCAGTGTTTGCCAAATTTTTAAGACTAAAAAACGACAAATGGAGAAAATTTTTTTTGGAAAAGGGGCCTGTGCGCAGTTTTCTTGAAGGAGAGGAAACTTGCGCGCCATATATTTTTCAAGATCAGAACATCAAAATATGGAAAAGGGAAAAGGGGTGCCCAAGTTTTAGTATTGGTTGTGCAAGTGACTTGCATGCCGAAACTTGCGTGTCGAAACATACAAGCTTAGAGGAGAGTTTCACGCCGTCGCGCAGGGTGTTCAAATGCCTATAAATATAGATCGACCCCTCCTCATTCGTAATGAGTTCAACACATAGAGAAAATCATAGCTCCTGTCCCGTAGGTGTGGTGGTCACACAAGTGGTGGTGTGGTAGCGCATGTGGTGGTGTGGTCGCGCAAGTAGATGTTGTGTTCCAGTTGATTGTTGTGAATCCAGAGTGTCTTGGGTGAGAAAGGAAGGGAGTCACTCAAGTTTTGAGTTGAAAAAGGTGGTGTCGCACAAGTGGTTTGGTGACACTTGCACGCCAGGTTTTGAAGAAGCGCAAAAGTTGGTGGTTGCACGCCAATATTATTTTGGGCGTAAAAGGGTGTGAGTCGCTCAAGATTGGAGTTGCAGAATCTCGTGTTTCACAAGTGGTTGAGGTGAACTTGCACGCTGAGACTTGCGTGCTGGCTTGGAGAAGGGTTCCAGATATAGTTGAATCATGGCAGTGATTTATGGATGTGTGAAAGCTATAAGATTTCCCGATACCTTCGGTGCAAAGTCATATTCATCAACAGGTGAACAATAGACTTCAATAGAGAATCTACATACAACATAGGATGTATTCCTTAGTGATAATGAATAGACCTACAGGTCTATAAATAGTGAGTGGATTATTTCCAGAGCAGTGAGCAAAGGAAGAGGAAGATGATGATCCTCTCCACCAGCAGTGAGCCAAAGAGAGAGAAACAAGGAGTGGACCTTGGTAAAGCAGTGAGCTGACCCTAAACATTGTTAAAGTATTGATCCTGGTAATAGAATTGATCTATCCCAACCCCTACAAACAGCAGTGCGCTTTTAGTGGATTTGGTGCATCGGCACATTTTTGGTGTATGATCCTTGGACGTAGCCTTGTGAGGGTGAACCAAGTAAAAATTGGTGTGTCCTGTGCATGCTTTACTTTCTGTCTATATTGTGCACCAGGAAAGAGAGACAAGAGTGTTTTTCTTAATAGCAAAACAAGATCAGAACGATCTTGAATAAAAAATTATCCATACCCTGATTTACCCCCCCCCCCTTCAGGTTATTCATCCTTGGGGACTTAACACTATCCATGGCCAATAACATAAAATCTAGCTTATAATGGTCATGTTTAAGTAATAATATAGAGTATCACATTTCATTTGAATCTAGTGTTGCGAGCGTCAGAAACTATCAAAGTGATTGATTTTATTTGAAATGTAATATATAGTAAAGTCTTAAGGTGTAAAATTATCTTCTAAAATTAGTTATTCAAGTCATATATTATATCAAACGAAATTTTCCTTTTTAAAAATATTGGTTCATTACATTATATACCCTTAAATAAATTATTTCCTCAGAAGTCTATTTTGGACATCATAGGTCTACACTTCACTGAAAACCAAAATGTAAAAAAGGGTTATTAAAAATACCTCCAGGTAGGAGGGAATGTGAAGTAAAAATTTCATCTAGAATACAAAATAACTAGGTTTCAAAGTAAGAAAACATTAGTGATAATTAAATATATTAACATCAAAGAATAACCTAAATAATTATGGATAGTAATATAGATCATTAATAACAAGAAAATGAATGATTTAAAAAATTTGACAACATTAAATACATAAATCAGTGAAGTAAATGAATGTAATAGGATAAAATTTTCATTTTAAGATCATTTTCCTAAAGTTTATAGATTCAGTTATTATCTAGAATAAATCATATGGAAATTTACATACGTTATATCTTTCTATTTCATAGACATAATTTTAACTTATGGTTGTGCTTGAATCAATTTAAGATTTATTTATTACTACAAAAAAATAAAATCCATGATGAATTTTTATACCTGAAGATAGAAAATTAACATTTTAATAATCATTAGATGAATAAAAGAATGAAAGGTTATTATTAATTTATTCACTAAAACAATGATTGTTAGCTCAATTCATTTATTATAGTGAATTAATATATAAACATCAACTGTAACACCCAAATTTTAACTTAATCTACTGTATAAATTGTTAGTCATCCAAAATATTTCTAACCAAATTCAATGTCCAAAAATTATAAGGATGGTCAATAAATATCCAAAATCAACAAAACATTATATTTCCCAAACAACACAATGTATATCTTAATCTCACATATAAAATATGTGATTACCACGATCTCTTTAAAACCTTAATTAAAATATTCGTGCTTCTAGAAATAAAATCTCAGATTATTAAATATATTCCCTAATTCCAAAAATAATGTAATTTCTAGCATATATAACATAAAATATAAAACCACTAAATTATTTTAAGTTCAAAAATATTATCCTATAAATATCTATTTATAATTATTATCTCAACATTATAAATATTTTAAGGGTTATCATTCCTCAATCATGTGTTTTCCACAAATATCAAATTTCCACTATATAACTTTTATTGGTCATCAATACCATTCAACATATGTCTTCAAGTACTCATAGATAGACTACTAAAGAAAAATCATTATCCATATATGATTTTTATAATGAGAATATCATTTAAATAATATTTCTACAACACAATTAATTAATCCAAATACAAAAGTCATTTATTCCACTTAGGTCAAAGTAATAGCATGATCATGACCTTGATCAATTAGTTTATTCTAGGATATATTACCATGAAACATAGGAAATTATTTTTCATAGATCCCCATCTTGTTATTGATGAAGAATTGAACATTAAAAACTTATTTCTTTTCCATGAAATCAAGAGCATGGTGGAATTTCTCTCCATGCTTTTAGAAAAATCTCACTCCCTTCAAGAATGTACCAAAGTGTTTATTTACATAATTATCACATAGGGTAAATCCTACATTCCCTTAATTACTTTATCCATATTTTTATCTACCACCATATTCTTATCTTTATTAATATAGAAGTCATAGTACTTATAGAATTATTTATTTGTCATTATACCACAAGATATTATGTCCTCGTATGATGGAAAATTTGTAGAGACTAGTTACCTTTAAATAATTATCTTATGCCTATAAAATAATTGATCAATATTGATCATTTTATTACATATGTATTACATAAAATTCTTTTATTACGTTGTAAAATGGGCTTTATACTTAGTGAAATATTTATATTCCTTTTATCTTAGATTCATGACTTATATCTCCATATCCACTGGTTTCTTGTTAGGAAAATAATTTCAAAGAAGAGAAACTTAAAATATTTCTATTACATATTTTAAATTTCTTCTTCATCCATACTGTTTTGGTACAATAACCACTATACGTCATCATCTCGTTAGAGATGATAAACTATCATTACAACTTTCTCCCTTTTATTTCTTTCAAAATAAATAATTATTTTCTCTATGAAAATTATCATTTTCCTGTATACAAATAGATATTTATTCCTATTAAATGATGGAGGTTGTTGATGATTAATGTTTTATAATATTTTTAGACTATGTAGTGGTCTATACGATCAAGGTTAATGCTCATAACCTAAGTTAGCTTTGCATTTTTAGCATTATATGCAATTCTATCTTCATTATCCTTCCTATGAGAAAATTCCCTACATCAGATGCATGAATTAATACAACTTCCTATCCCTCTACTATGAACCATTATTAAATAATAGAATACACAATATTAGATAATAACATTATGAAACATAATTTGTAATCCCAGAACTATTGAAAGACTTATGAAAAATTGACTAAATTATGCATAGATAATCTCTTAATCATAAACTTGGTTTCTTTGGGAAATTTTTAAAATAAAAAAAATATTTTGAAATAATTCATAAAGGATTGTAAAGAAAATATGAATTATTCTAATAATATCCCCCAAGAGTTTCAAAATAGTTGTATAGTAAATCCCATTTTCATGTACTAGGTAATTCTAAATACTATCATAATGCTCATTTTTTTGAAGTTAAAACCCCTAGCTCTAAATCTTCTAGAACCACATCCACTTGTAGTATCTAGATATGGATGTATTGCTAGGAAAACAATATAATATCTTCTTTAAAAAAAATCAGGATGTTCTTCTATACTTATCCTCAAATTCTATCATAGTTCTATATTCCCTAATATAGGTTTTCCATGATCTTATTCCCAAGGTTTATATTAAACTTAATCTGATACGAACTATAAAGTCCCTGACCCCAGTAGCCCAGATTCAGTGGTTACTTTATTACATTTTCACTAGTTAAAAGGTATTACATCTCAAAGGACTGGATAGTTTAGTAGTCTTGGTAAACTAATTACATACTTGAATTTCAGATGTATTTGAAAAAATATTATACAAAAAGTATTTTATTTGATAATTCCATTATTCCCTCTAGCAAGACCCTATATATAAATCATAAAATATTTACTGGAATATTGGGAAAAGGAAACATAATAAATGGGTGAGATCTAATGCTTAGCATACGTATTTGTACAAGTAAAAGTATCATGAATAAATAATAATAATAAACATGGAATGATAAATAACTAAAACACATTCCATTTAAATAATTACTTGACCATAATTTGGTAGGAATAAAAGATGATCAAATAAATCCATATAAACAATCACATGAACTTGAAACTTATCCATGAATGTTCTTGCTAATCGAATAATCACATAAAATTAAATAAATGATCTCATAATGAGGTAATGCATAATTACAGACATTTAAAAAGTACTATGATGACCTTTAAAATGATATTTTAAAACTATGGGTGAAACACATCTAATTTAGCCAACTGATTAGTCTCTTGAGACCTATCCAGGCCTCGAGGGACTATGTAATCTTGGACCCCATTCATCACATAATAAGTTCAATGAATTCTTCATATGAATTGGGTAAAACTTAATCAACACAAAAATTTATATTAAAAAACTAACATATGGAATATTAATACTTACCCCAATATATTAACGCAATAATAAATCATCCAAATAAATATGGTGACTGATAATAAAATAGTGTATCCCCATTCAAACAGATCATAAATAATACAGATAAATAACAAGTATGGTACCATTACAATATATCCAAATTTAATAAAAATAAAAATAAATGTTTTATGACATTAATTACTAGAAATATAATAAAAATGTCAATAAAAACATTCTTGAGGAAAATCTTCTTTTTTACTTTGAAAATATTTTCCATAATAAAATTTTATAATATATTTTTAAAATAATATTATTTTAAAATAACATTTGATACTTATAAATGAATATTTATAACTTTTATTGGTCATTACGATGGAAAATTTCATATATAACATACATATTAAAACAAAGATTCCCTTCAAATTTTTCATAAAAGCAAAGTAGTTCATTTTTGGAAAACATCATGAAGATTATTTTTAAATTCATTAAAATAAAAACATTGGTAAATGATTCTCTTATAAATAATTTTGATAATGTTAAAAACGTTTTTGAAATCGTTTTATGAAAACATAGTTTTTGATGAAATATGATTTGCGATCAAAGAGAGGAATAAAGTCATGTTTTATTAAAAACATTTTAAAAATCATTTTAAGTTCCAAGGAGAGGGAAAATGGTAATATTAAATTAACAGTTCATGAATTACTAGTTGAGGATAAAATAGACTGATTTTAATATATAAAGTAAATTCCCCCATGAGAGACTTAAATATAAACAATCCCAAAAATATGATATTTTGAAATAAACTGTCACCACTTTGGTATCGATTCAATCATAAGCACCATGAAATAAATCAATTCAAATTAATCATTAATTATTATGAATATATAAATATTTACGATATAACATAAAAAATGAAAGGTATATACACCAAACAAAAGAATGAAGTGGTGAATATGACATATGTCTCACAGAACAATAAGTTAGATGTGAAACCCTCACCTCATGTTCGATTTCCTTCGTATATTTCCAAACCCCCTATATAATAAATATAGATTTATTATAAATATATTATAGAAGCATACACATATATATCATACCATATAGGATTTACATGTTGTATTGTATCACCAGTTTACTGACAATTCTTTTGTTAAAATAATTGTTTTAGGTGGTAATTGCTTTGATTTTCATGTATGTTTTTGTTCAGTAATTTTAGACATTTTCCTTTGATCATGGTTATATCATCTCTAGAATATAAAACATGATATAAATATCATATATATTCATTATATAAATATTTATTGTAATCCATAGAATATAATGATAGAAATTTCATACACCATTCATGGAGAGGGTAGATCGTACGTTCTAATGAGCACTATTTACATTTTGTTGATTGATAAAGGAAAAAGAAATAAATAATAATGTACCATTACATAATCATTACTATGTTATATATAAAATTTATATTGATCAAATCTATCCTTATTACCATCCACCGATGGATTGGAATGTAAATAGTTATATGTGATATTATATTTACAAAATCATTAAAAGGTCATAAATATCACAATATTAATTAATTTTATCTTTACTACCTTATATATAAAGAATAAGGGAAAAATGAATCACATCACCTCATGAGGTAGTGGTCCACCGTACTCATCTACCTTGTTATCGTTTCCCCCCATGCAATTGAAATTAAAAAGGAATATGTGATATTAAAACTCATGAAGTATAATTATTTCATATATGTCATATACATATATTAAACCTATCATTATATTCATCCTTCAAAGGTGGTAATTAAAAGTGAACTACATTGATTTGTGTGGCGACATTCCGACATAAACATGGTATTTCATGCATCACAAGCTATCAAAGAGATCGAATTTATTTAAAAATAAATATATTCTAAATTTTCAGTGTGTTATATTCTCTTCTAATCATGGAGTTTTGTGTCATATATTATGTCTAACATCATAATCCTCTTTTATAATATTTTGGAATTATAGGAAATACTGGTTATCTTGGTTATTGTACCATTGAAGGAGTGGTCATTTTTTTACAATTTAAATTAATATTAATTGGTGTGGAAACCATTTTTCGGTCTCCAAAATTTTATATCTAATTTATGGATTATTTTATATTAATCCTATTTAAGGTTCCTATCATTGTTTGATGAATTTAGTGGTTCCTTGAAAGTGATCTGTGTTCAGTGTATCCCATCTAGAAATCTATGTGGTTGATACATATACCTCGAATAGAGACTTTCTGGGGGTAAAAAGTGGAATGGTGGGAGTTTTTGATACCCTCTATGTCAAACTGGTTTTAATTAATTGAAAATTTCAATTATTTTTAATTCTTTTTGTGTTTTTGAGAATTTTGGGATAAAATTTTAAAACATTTAATGACAAAGGTATTTTCCAAGTTTCGTGCATAGTTAGGAGTGACCAGGTGTTGACCATGTGTGGGTCTGTCAATTGGATAGTGTTGTTTTTTACAGTCTATGAATGGATAGCTCAACCATGAGACCCACCTAAGAGTAACTGTGTGGGTGCCTCATGATTTTCCTGTAGAGACATCTTGGTTAGCATATAGTTAGGTAAATCATGCTCATAAACTGTGTTCCCCATCCAAAATTTTAAAATTTTTATTTTATTTTTATATTCCATTTTATTTTTTTATTATCCCCTTATAATTTATTATCCTTCCTCATTACACCCAATATATGCTCCTTCTATGTGTTATGAAACACTTTATTTGTCTCACTAACAACCCCTCCCTTCTACCGAGCTCCCCCCTACGCCACCCATACCTCACCACAACCTCCTCCTTCCTACCACCCATTTATCATATGTGAAGCACCCTTGGGATAAACTCCATGGTGTATTAACACCTCCCCTTCTAGGAAACCTATTTCATGATGTTTCTTCATAATTTTATTCATGATTCAGGGTTGGATCTCTATAATAAGAAATCAACCATTTATTTATTGGTTTCTCTTGATTTCAACCCCCCAATCTGGTTATTTGTTTTGTTTTCACCCCATATGTCAAGTTTATCCTATTTTTTGATGTTTGCATTGTTTTTAGGGTGTTCTGAGTTCGTTATATCCCATTTTGGTGTATTCCATTAAAGGAGACACATTCTGGATGTCCACGAATTGCTTCCAACTTCATTGCCTTTATACTGAGGTTGATGTTTCTATTTCATCACATTTTTTACATGACGATAAATTATTATTGTTTGAAAGTGATTTATTTTCCATGTATTTATATATATATATATATAATCCATTATGTTCGAATTTGATAAAAAAATCATTTTTAAACCTTTCTATGGGATGTGAATCTAGGCCAAGTGTTTCTAGAAAATCCCAGTTGGAATTTAAAGGATGCTTTAGGTTTCTAAAGCAGTGGAGAGTGGATTGATGTTCTAAATGCATTATTTATTTAAAGTAACATTTAAACCATGTGATTGGGTGTTTTGAAAGTGTTAAATAGATTTTCCTGAGTTTCATGATTTAAAAATTGTATGTTATCTTATTGGGATTGGATTTTGAAACTCATTTTGGATTCAAATGTTTCAGAATGTTTTTTTGAAGGAAGAGTGAAATCCCATTTTAGTTTGAAAAATGTTTTGGTGAAATGTATTTTAATTCCAAGCATGTTTTAATGAGATGGACCATTTTTTATTTTTTGGAAAATCAGTTTTCCTATATTATCTGTAACTTTCTTAATCCCATCGGGATTATTGTGTGCCTGTGATGTCCTGTGATCCCTTAAAGGGATTATTATATTGATGCATTTTTCATATTGTTTTTTGTTTTTTGATTATGGGGATTATTTTTTGACGGTAGTAGTTGATGCATATTTTTCTTGAAATTTTTTTACTCTTGTGTAAAGGAATATTTGATTGTGCTCACCTTCATTTTTTCTGGTCATGGAAACCCAGGTAGCTAAGTGGGATTCTAGAATTTTTCTACACTAGGTATCTGTCACTACTAATGTACCCTCTAGTTAGTGATAAATATATATGGGGTGTTCTATTTTGATGAAATTGGGTGTAGTCTAGTCATGTGGTTTCTATAAGACCCAACGTATGATGGTAGGTTGGTCTTTGTTTAGCAAAGTCTTGGATGGTATCATATTAGGGCCTAGGGTAGAGCCGAGTACAATAAGAATCTTTTAAGATTATTAAATGGATTTACCAAATTCTTTGATTGTATCGCCTATTTATTGGATTATTTCTTGGCACATATGTTCTTATAATTTATTTTGTTCTTATTAAATGACTTGGTAATAGTGGTGCCTACATGTTTTCATTCCTTATTATTTATGTGTACTACTTTTCAAATGTTTTGAAAATAGTTTTTGAAAGGTTTTTAAAAAAGTTAAGTGAAATCATGAATTTTTTGTCACGACCCGTCCCCCGGGACCCATGTCGTGACTACCCCAACACAACCTTTCATAGGCTAGGGGCTGGAGACTAGCACAAAATGTGTATTTCCTATAACCGGGAAGGCATTGACTTTATAACCAGTAAACACACACAACCAAGCACACAACGATATATGAACACAAGTAAAACAGTATAGAAAAAAGAGTGGTGAATGTAAGAGGGGTCGGAATACCAGATCAATAGTAAAGGTAAAAGTACCACTGAAAGACAATACAACTGAAGAAATAGAAATATAGCTATTGGGTCATCCTATGAGGTTCCTACATTAAGGGTAGGTACATATCGCCTCCTTAGAACTCCACATCCGCACGTCTCCTCTGTGTACGAACACACCGTATGGTCCACCTCCGAACATCGTCCAACCCTAGAACTCTCAGCCTCGATCAGCATTTTCTGTCATCTGCACCAAACCCAACAAGGTACGGGCATATCCCGTGCCGGGGTGAGTATAAGGATACTCAGTAGGGACCCCGAGACCCTCAAGGTCTCCCAAAATCCACAAAGGATAAACCACAAATCATTAAATCAACAGACAATTCGACTTAGGTATATGCCTATACATATACCTAAGTTATGAAGTATGCCCATCTCAATCATGAAGAATCACAGAGTACATCCCAAAAGCCCAAATCTCAACTGTTCCACAAAGGAAGAAATACCAAAAAGGTAAGTACCACACATGTACGTCACCCAGAAGAATACCACCAAGGTATTACCACGAAGGAAAGTACCACACAGGTACAAACATAGTTCACACCAGGTATAACATAAGTACATAAGTAAATATGATTAGTCGAAGGCAAGATCATCTTATTATGTTAAGAGTCTAGGCTTCTGACCCACAAATGATCACTCGGTTCTGACCCACATAGGATCGCTAGGTGTTGTCCCACACAAGATCATTCGGTGCGGACCCACACAGGATCGCTCAGTGCTGGCCCACATAGGATTGCTATGTTCTAAGCCAAATAGGATCTATTGGTGTGGGCCCACACAAAATCACTCGGTGTTGACCCACACAGGATCTCCTAGTGCTAACCTACACAAGATCGCTATTCATTCTTCACGTCATAGCCAGCTACTGGGTTCCCGCACTAAGCTTTCTCATCTTTGGGAGAGTATTCTCCTCAATACACTGGTCGATACTCCAACATCTACTAAGTCCAATGAAAATGTATCTCAATGGAAGTCCATGTCATAGGGGTCTCAATGAAACAGAAGATGACTCAATCAGACAACCGCTTTGTGAGTTATTAGCCTTTTAGTCCCGAGGGCCTGGTTGGATTCGTGCTCGATCCAACCCGACTATACTCCAACGTTATAAAAATATTTAGTGGGGTATACTCAAAGGGGACATATCGATCCAATGTTTCCAGTGTTGCTGGCGGTTCGTCAATCCGACACTCCGTGCCAAAGTTATGTCCGGTAGAGAAAAAAGTTCGAAGCTAGCCTGGGTCTGGTCCGACCCGACCCAACCCGGCACGACCCAGACTGGGCCAACTAGACCCGATTATGGTCGACCTATCCTGGTGGCTCTGGCCCATCCAACCTGGGCGGACCGGCCCACGCTGGGCGGCATCGAGGCTGTGAGGGCAACGTGAGGCTGTAGAGGCTGCGGGGGGGGGGGGGGGGGGGGGCTGCGGGGGTCGTGGGGCAGCGAGACCATCGGGGGGTGCGAGGGCCGTGTGGAGGCATGGAGGGTCGTGGGATTATGAGGGAATGTGGTGGTACATAGGGCCGCGGGGCAGCAAGGGCATGAGGCGGTGTAGAGGGCCGCATGACAGCAAAGCCGCGGGGCAGCACGGAGGGCGGCGAGGCTGTGAGGTCGCAGTGCGGGGCGGAGGGCCATGCCGCAGCGACCCCGTGTGGCAACACGGAGGGTCGTGGGGTGAGCCGAATGGCGTGCACCGTGCCTTTGTCAGCGGCTATCTCAACCCTTCGCCCTTTGTTTTTCGCCTTCGTCATGGCTGGCTGTGTTGCCGGCCGCTGTTCTCGAATTCCACTGGTGCCAAACGCCGACACCGGTCGCCATCACCATCGTGAAGAACACACAGAAGAACCATAAGTTTTACGGAGGGGTCATACCATGTTTTTTTGGCTAGTACCCTCTGTCTTATGGAGGTATCAAGTGTCTCAAGGGAAATGATTCAATGTGAGAGGAAAATTAACATTGATTAATTTTAAACACAACCCTACCTCATTCTTTTTTCAATGTTGATGAGGAGTGATGGACGGTCGTCGATTGAAGAAATCCCACGTTCGAGGATGCCCCGAGGAAGATGTCGAAGTCGTGCATCGGCATTCTTCATTGGAGGAGTGTTCTTCATTTGAGAAGAAGAATTCCTACAAGGTTCTCTCCCAATTTCTCTTTTCCAACACTTCCCCAATTCCACCAAAATAAATGGTCGAAAATATTATATGTTTCCCCAATTTAATTGTAGGAAAAAATTATATTGGCATCATAATAACAATGAGGTTGGCATAATAAATTTTTGGAAAACCTAAAGTTCACTGCCCTCATTAAAGAGGGCATTCAAGAGTGTTCCACACATTTAAGAGGAGATTTCAAGGGGGTTTTAGTCTCGGGTGGTCCCCACAACCACAACCCATGTGGGAGGTTTTAGTTCATGTGGTCCCCACTCATTAACCATAAACATGGGAGGTTTCAAAAAAATGAAAAATAAAATAAAATATTATTTTATTTTATTTCTATTTCCACAATAAACACAAATTCTATCATTCACCCTTGACATACTATGGTTGAGGTGATGGTACCCTAAAGCGAATATCAGCACTAAAAGGTCAACGATTCCTTCAGATTTCAATTCCGAGCACTGATTCAAAAGTTACTAAAACCCACTAATACATTTACTGAATGTACCCAAAAAAATGTTCAGAAATTCATTTTGAGAACATCAGGACTCGGAATCACGCGCCATCAATTTTCATGGACTCGTAAAATTTCCATATATTTTAAAAAAATACATGGACTTTCAAAGTATTTACATTATCCCCACCTCAGGGATTTGTGTCTTTGAAAACCACATCATAATACTAAGAAAACAAGTGGGGGTACTGAGCACATATCTGAGCCTTCCACTCCCATGTTATCTCCTATAGGTTCTCGTGCTGCCAGCTAATGTGCACTAGTGGTATCGACCACCCATGATGGACCAACTCCTGTAGATACTCAATCTCTATAGGAACCTCTATAAATGTTGCCCCATCATTGAAATCTGGATCATCATGGTCGATGACGTGAGCAGGGTCATCCATGTATCTCCTTAGTTGGGATACATGGAAGATGACCTTCACCTGGTGCAACTGAGGGGGAAGTCGTAATCAAGATGCCACCTCACCAACTATTCTGAGGACCTAGAAGGGTCCGATGAACCTCGGAGATAACTTTCCACCTTGTCCAAATCTCCATAAACCACGTCAAGGTGATACCCATAGAATGACGTGGTCGCCATCCTCGAACTCCAGAGGTCTCCGTCTCCTATCGGCATAAGACTTCTGCCTACTCTGTTCAGTCTTCATCCACTCCTGGATGATCTACACTTTCTCAGTGGTAGCCCGTACCATCTCTAATCTCACTAGTGTTGTCTCTTCTGGGTTAGTCCAACACAAAGGTGATCTACAAGGTCTCCCAAACAATGCTTCAAAAGGTGCCATCCTAATGGTGGAGTGATAGCTGTTGTTTTCCGCAACTCCAGCAAAGGCAAGTGATCCTCTCGGCTATGACCGAAGACGAGGATGCAATCAAGCATCATGTCCTAGAGGGTTTGAATGGTCTGCTCTGTCGGGCCATCCATCTGTGGATGGAAGGCAGTGCTCAAATTAAGTTGCATCCCAAAAGCCTCCAGAAACCCCTTCTTAATCATGGTAGTAAAACATGCATCAAGATCAGAGATAATATTAGAGGGTACTCTATGTAGATTCATAATCTCCTTCACATTGGGGCATCCCATGATCTCTACGGAACCCTTCTCTTTGATCAGTAGGAAGTGGGCTGACTTGGTGAGTCGTTCGACTATCACCCATATAGAATAATGACCTCTAGATGTACGTGGAAGTCATGTCACAAATTCTACGGATATACCATCCCACATCCACTCTGGGACATCTAATGACTGATCCATGCCTACAAGCACCTAATTCTTCGCCTTCACTTGCTGACAAGTGAGGCACCGAGAGACAAACTCTGCTACTGCATTCTTCATTCCTAACCCCTAGTGCTATCGTCGGGGATCCTGGTACATCTTTTCCACTCCTAGATATACGGCTAGAGGGGATGTGTGGAACTCCATCATCACATCCACTCGAAGCAACATGGGTACCATGGTACTTCCTTTGAAGAGGATGACGTGCTCCCCACCTTCAGAAAATCCATCAAGTGCCCTCCATGTAGATATCTGAGCATGTTGAGCCTCACAATCAGCATCCCCACGCTGCGCCTCCCTAACTCGCTAAATAATTGGGGGAGTGACTGTAACAGATTGAAGAAATTTTTCTCCATCTCGATCCACAAAGTATATCTACAAAGTGGTCAGCTGCTTCGTTGCCTCAACTAGTAGATGTATACCAGTCCATCTGATGAGTGCATCTACTATAACATTCCCCTTCCCATGAGTATTGACTATCTTTAAGTAATATTTTTGGCGGTACTCATGCCAAAGTCACTGTCTAAGGTTCAGGTCTTGTGAGAGAAGATATACATGAGACTCTTGTGATCTGAGTAGACTATAAAGTGTTTTCCCATCAGATAGTTTCACCACATCTTCAAGGTGAAGACCACTAATGATAACTCCAAGTCATGCATAGCGTAGTTCTTCTCATGTTTTCTCAGTTGTCGTGAACCATATGAGATCACTGATCGCTCTGGAATCAGGACACATTCAATCCTGGTCCTGATGCATTGTAATAGAATACATACCCTACGCCCTCTTCTAGAATCCACAAGATAGGGGCACTAGTCAGCCTCTGCCTCAGCTCCTGAAAAGTTTGCTGGTATCTCTCCGACAACACGAAGGGTTTCCCCATCTTAATCAGCACTTAAAGTGGTGCTAAAACTCTAGAGAAATATGAAAAAAATCTCCGGTAGTATCTGGCCAATCCCAGGAAACTTTGTACCTCTATCACACACATGGGTGGATCCCAAGAAAGTACTGCCTCAATAATCACAGGATCCACTACAACATCAGCCTCTAATACGACATGTCCATGAATGTGAACCTCTCATATCTAGAACTGGCACTTTGAGAGCTTACCATAAAACTGGTTCTCTCAGAGTGTGTCCAGTACTACCTGCAAATGATAGGCATGCTCCTCCTCAGTAGTCAAGTAGATTATAATTTTGTCGATGAAGACTATTATAAAGTGATGAAGGTATACCTGGAAGATCATGTTCATGAGTCCCATGGACACTTTTGGAATGTTGGTCATGCCGAATGGCATAACAGAGAACTTTTAGTGGTCGTACCGACATCTGAAAGTCATCTTCTACACATCCTCGTCCTGTACTATGAGCTTGTGATAGCATGATCTGAGGTCTATCTTCGAGAACCTCCATTCTACCTTCAGATGAACAAAGAGTTTTTCAATCCTCATGAGTGGGAACATGTTCTTCACAGTCACCTGGTTTAGGTGCCGATAGTAGAAACAAAGTCTCATGCTCTCATCAGCCTTCTTGGCTATCAAAATCGGGGCAGCCCAAGGAGAAAAACTGGGCCAAAATAACCCTTTCCCTTGTAATTCGTCCAGCTGTACCCGCATCTCATGAAGATCCCGGGGATACATCTAATATTCTGGTGTAGATATCAGTTCCGTCTTGGGGTACAATTCAATGTAAAATTCCACCTCTATGTGAGGAGGTAGACTCGAAACATCATCCAGGAAGACATCCACGTACTAGTCCACCACTACAGAATAAATCAGACTCTCCACATCAACTACTCTAGGGTAATGTTTTCCAAATTATGAGTGATCAACTGAACTCTCCCATGGGTAAGTCCATATTGTGCTGCAAATTCTCCCTTCTCACTGGTGAATGTCAACCAGGTCCCATACATGCGGACACACCGAAAATTTCAACTAATACATTCAATCTGAGCATGGACTACAAATAACCATTCCATACCAAAGATGACATCATAAGGCCTTGATACCACTACTAGGATATCTCAGTTGAAGCTCTCACCTCCTAGAATATACTCTCACTGTCGGCAATAGTGTGTAATCGTCAAATCTGATCTCGTAGAAGTATCTAGCTATAAGTATTGAGCCATCTACTCTGTCAGAATCTCCAATATCTGAATGAGGTAAGTGGAAAAAAAGAATCACTGGAAAATGTGTCTATAAGTACTGTAGCTGTGGTGGAGTAGACACTGATCGTACCTCATATCATCTCTGGAGAGCTGTGATCATAGGCCTCAGCTGCCTGGAGCTGAGCTCGCCCCTGTCCTCCTACTCCCTGTGGTTAGAGTGGATCACCTCGTAGTGGTGGCGGTAACATCTCGAATCATCGCCCACCGCTAGACACATGACCAACTCTTCTTCCATGTCTTCCTGCTCCCTATGCACTTCCTCAGTAAAACCACTTTCTCTCATTGGGTGGTCCTTTGACCGTCTTCTGATCATCTGTATAGCGAGTTGGACTGTCACGATCCATGTGACCCTGCCCGCCGCATGCAAAACACTGCCCGCTCCTTGCATGACTGGATCTGCCTCAGGTGCACCGCACAACCAAACCTGAATATTGAGGTCATCCACCTATAGGTATGGTCCTCTTGGACCTCTGTGACCTCTATCTGCTTCTAGTTGTAGAAGACTCCACTACGTGACGTCCGGTGGTTGGTCTCTTTGTTGGTGACTGCACAGAAAGGAAACTATCCCCTAAGTGGGATTTCTCTAACACCCCCTCCTACGTCGGGATGTAAGAGAAATCATCAAAGCCCTAATCTCTCTCCTGAGTCCCTACTCAATGGTCCGGGCCCTGAAGAATGGGTCCCACCCTATATCAGTGGAGAATCATGAGAGGTCTGTGATCCTCAATGAGTATTGAGCCACAATCATGCTGCCCTACTGTAGATGAGGAAGCTCTTATATGTGCACTACGAAAAGAGTCGATGGGACAAACGTTTCCCGATATAGGCTTTCGAAGTCTGCCCAGAGAAGTAGCACCTCGTTGTGAACCTGGAGCATCAAGCTCCACCATCTTCCTACTACTGCCTGTAGAAGGCTGGTGGCAAGGATCACCATGAGATTAGATGATGTCCCTACTAGTCGGAAGACTCTCACAACGGCCTCCAGCCAATCCTCAGCCGCCTGTGGGTCCATCTCTCCTCTGAACCTGGGTGGCCTCTGGTGCTGGAACTCATGCAACGCACTCAAGCGGCATGCACCCTCTACTATTTGGGTTGGTGGCATCGGTGGCCCAATGGGTAATGGTACCGCTAGTGCCTCCACTGGTGCCTCTACTAGAAGAGGTCCCTGTACCATTGCCTCATCGCTTAGTGGGCTATCAGGGTGTACTATATCCTGATCCCTAGATGGTTGTCTCCATAGAAGCATCCTAAAAATAAACAGGTGCTCCATGGTCAAAAATTTATACCTGGTGAGCTGACTCAAATAGATCACAAAGAAAAGTCTTCAAACACACACACACACGCAATTAGTGTTCTCTTTCACTGAGTCGTAAATCAGATGTCATGGTCTAGGTGTATGGATACATCAGCCGCCGCACAAACATTGGATTCTTTAAACTGATAACCACACTCACTACACTTAACACTATTGCCATTAAAAAATATCATAGTACTATGATCTATGGTAGAACCTCCCACGAATACCAATTTGTCACGACCCGTCCCCCTGGGCCCATGTCGTGACTACCCCAAGCCCGCCTTCTATAGGCCCGAGGTTGGAGACTAGAACCAAAAGGTGTATTCCCTAAAACTGGGAATGAATTTTCTTTATAACTTGTAAACACACACAACCAAGCACACATCGAGATTTGAACACAAGTAAACTGTATAACAAAAAGAGTGAAGAAAGCAAGAGGGAAAAAAACAAGCTCAACAGTAAAAGTAAAAGTACAACTGAAATACAATAAAACTGAATAAAGATAAAGACAACTACTAGGTCTTCCTATGAGGTTCCTACCTGAAGGATGTATAGATCACCTCCTCAGCACTCCATATCCACCCATCCCTTCTGTGTACCGACACGCCGTATGGTCCACCTCCAGGCTCCATCCTATCCTAGTACCCAAAACCTCGATCAATGATGTCCATCGTTTGCACCAAACACAACACAATGAGGGCATGGCCCATGCATGGGTGAGTATAACGATACTCAATAGGGACCCAAAGACCCTCAAAGTCTCACAAAATCAAAAAATGGCAAACCATTATTGACTCCATTTTCCGTCACGGAGTCTAACGAATGGAAAAGGGAAATTCCTTAAGCAAATATAGTGTCATCCTTTGAAGAACATCAAAAATTGATGAAGGCATGAATAAGGAACCTTTTAAAAATGGGTCATGAAAGTTTCTTTATGGTCGTGAAAGTCACTTGCGCGCCACATATGGGTCGTGCAAGTGACTTGTGTGCCCTATACGTTTTTCGCCTGAGGTGATCACTGGCTTATAAATACCCCCTGTGGGACCCCCATTTTGAAGATGAATTTTCCAAAACTCAGAATTAAGCACCGGTCACCCTAGTCTCTATTTGAATACTTCTGAACACATCTAAGGTAATTTCTTACCTATAATGGAAGATCTAAAGAGGAAGAATAAGGCCTATGTATTAGAACTCATCAATACTTTCAAACCTAAGTATCCATCACTTTAAGGGAAGTGATGATACTTGCGCGCCACCATTCCCTCTTAAGGAAACTTGCATGCCACCCATCTAAAATCCTCTATGGATGATACTAAAGGTTCCAATTCAATGTCGCCCAAGTATCACTTCACATGATCTTCATCACCCAAGTGAAATCATGTAACACAAGTATACTTGTGTGACCAGGACTTTCACGCCATGCCTATACTTGCACACCTCCTTCCAATTCACTTAATTTCCTCAAATCCACCTCTCCTCTTCAAGATTTATCCTTCAAAACCTTCTTCAAATCCATTTGTGGTATGCTTCTATTGTTATCTCCCTTCTCTGAAAAGAATTATGAGAAGTTCTTTTTATTTGGGCCTACTTCTGAGGAGTATGACCCATGTCTCAAGTCCCCCCAACCTGGGCCACCTTATCAAGAGTAATCCCCAGTCACAATTCCTTTAATTTTGGGCCTCCTTCTCAGGAGTAAGCCCCAGTCATAATTCCATTAATTTTGGGCCACCTTCTCAGAAGTAAGTACCAGGTTAATATCCAAAATATCCCTAAAGTACAAACACCTTTATGGACCCTTCTCTTGGGATTCTTTTCTAAAATTCATTGTCTTCATTTACTTGGGCAGTCATACATACGTATCCCCCACATCCTTATGATTGTATATTTCATGGAAAAAATGACAGGTTTTACTAATACCTCTTGTTTCTCACACCATGCATGACTCAAGTGAGCTTAGAGTGTAAAATTAATTATGACATCTCTCATTGAGCCATTAATCAGGAATAAACCTCATATTTCATCCTCAAACAATGTGGGTTCTGATTCCTTTTCTAACAAGGATACGGAGGAAGCCCATCTGTGGGTAGGATCCCAACTCCAAAATAATACCTGTATTTCTGAATGACAATAAACTTCAAGTGCCCCACTGAGTGGCTTTAAAACTAGTATGGTTATCATAATGACCAAGAGATTTCTATATAACATATTGGAGGATACCATTGAATAAGGATCTACAATACATACAGATGATTCTTCATCAACGAATAACCTCAAATAAATATAAAAAATTCATTAAATCTAATACATATCAATCATTGATTTCCAAATATAAAGGAAAACTCATTTTTATGTTTAGTAAATTAATAAGGATTTGTGAACATAACTTAAATATATAAGAGAGTCCTAGAGTAGAAAATAATCCCCCCCGAAGGTGTGATGAGTCTGACCTCCCATCCTATCGACCAATGCACATTCATAAGCCTCATTAGTCCACAAATAGTGAGAACCTACCTTTGGAATGTAGGTCCAAATGGATATAGAATCATTGGATGTTTCAGGTTCTATAAGTAAACCTGTTAGAAACCGATTGGAAATTTTGAACCTTAAACAAACAAGTTCATCCCCATTTCTAGAAGAAACAAAAAATGGTGAACCCGACGTGAATCCTTAACCATGTTAAAATTATGTTTTAATTATTTGTTAGGACCCTAGTTAACTCAATGTGAGGGCCAACAAAGCAATAAATAACATATGTGCTCATCCAAATGATGTTGTCTGGCAAAACTTATCTTGATTATGTCTGTTAGATCAAACATGAACACTTTTCTAAGATCTCTATGAATTACTGAAATGGTTTCTTTAAAGTTCACACCTGTGAATGCTTTGGTCTCTACATTTGCCGGATCCTCTTCTGCTCTGAGGACAACATCACCTACTCAGCATCTTTAACGCTGGGTCTCAAATGCATTTGTTAAGGAATACCATCAACATGGTACCATTCTGAATCTAGAGGCCTCTCGACAAGCCCTCTATGTTAAAAAGTCACCCTGGTTGTCTGGACAGTGATGACCAGTGGTCAAGAAACAGGTGGTGCTAACCACCATCTCCAAATGTTTTTGGTCGTTATGCCCAGAATGCAACAACATGTCCCTCCCATATTACATGGAGGTAAATGAAGAGGTCGCCCAAGGACTCAATTCAAGAAGACAAGAATCCTTTATAAGGAATCCCATCAACAATCGCCACCAGACTAATGTGGTAGTGCATCCTGAACATGATGAGGGTATCACCTCTTAGGGTTCGGCTCAGGATCTTCAGACCTGAGCACACAAGACGAACCACCAGAGGAAACATTTGGCCAATATAGAGCATGTTCTTTCTTTTACCCCTTCCAGAAAAGTCTGTCAATCCAACTTGATGGCAAAAAATGAGCAGGCATATACACCTAGCTGCCCTGATGTTACTGCCCAGAAGACTCATCTACCAGTAACATGCCAATCCTTCCAGGCAATTCAGGTGGAGTATTAAAGGCAGTCATATACACATGTTTATAATTAATCAGCTAGTCAGCAGGCTCGTATGACTTCAACCAAAAAAACTATCCAATAAAATGTGGTGGTGAACAATCAGCAGGTACATACACCTGCAATTCATCAAGCCTACCAACAATATCATTTGGTAGCACCTGGAGAAGTCAGTCGGAAAGCTCCAATGACAAATTTGGAGCAGACTCAACTCTCTGCCCCTATGAATAAGTACTTTCAACATCCGTTAACAGGAAAAGGAGGATAAGAGCAGGCACATACACCTACTCCAGACACAAAATGGACATATAATCTCGTTCCAGCAGTTGAATTCACCAAGCACATTCTGACAAAGTTGAAAGAGCAGAAGCAAATCCCTGCCCTTATTCTGGATACCTATTAGAATATTATGACAATTTCAACAGCATCATAGGTAAGGAATAATAAATCTATCTCTTGAAGTGGAGTTACTAATAAACATGTCACTCCAGAGTAGATACACACCTATGTTCTAGTCCAGGAGGGTTGTAGGTAATACTCCCCCATATCATACAGACAATCAATTCAGGCACATACACCCGATTTTAATGGAGATAATCAGCCTAACCTGACCATTTCTCTTGAGAAGGAATATACACCTTCCAATAATAACAACATTCATCAACAAGTGGTTTTCAAAGTGAGTATGAAGGAGTCTAAGAAAAAGACCTATCCAGCACAGTCGATAAATCAAGAGCCAATCTGCAATAAGGCCTTGCTCGATGCTGGAGTTCTTAATGCACTCAGACAATTTTTTGTTGCAACTCAAGATTCTACTCTTTTATTTCCAGATTCCAGAGGTAAAAACAACAATTCTGAAGGTCTTCATCAGAAATTTCCTCATGAAGGCTTACTTAATGTCTATCTGGTCGATCTCGAAGTATAATCTTTAGATGAGAGCCACAATAATCATCTACGTGGCTAGAAGATCAAGGAGCACAAGGTTTCATATTTTTTTGTAACCCACCCTAGTGGTCCTTCCCATGATGATGAATTTAGCTGTGAAAGTCCTCTCCATAGTAGTAATTCACATTCTCTGGAAAATTCTTCAAAGGAAAATGCAGTAATGAGAAAGCCCTCTTATCTTGAGGCACTTGAAAATATTAATCCATTCATGTCTGATGCTTTACCGCTAGCAGTTGAAATACTTTCTCAATCCGAAGATAGCCCGGGGTATAGGTCATTCTCCAAACCACCCCTTGGTCATTCATCTTCTAATTTGATAAATGAATTCTCTACCAATCTTGTTGAATCTGATAAAGAAATAAAGAAGTAGCATCTTTGGTATAATCAAGTAGAAGAATCTGTATCTAATGACAAGGAGGAAGCAATGAATATGAAAAAATAACTGGTGAATGATGAAGTACCAGTCTTGTTTTGGACTTTGGCTAACTATCAGTATGATATTCCAGAAATTTTGACAGAAGATTATATTCATGATATTTATCTCAAAATGTGGAAAACTCTGTCATTTAAAAGAGAAAATATTATCTTATAATGAATATCAAAATCATGTCAAGATAATAGAAGTGTTGCAACGCCAAATTTACATGGCATCTCTCTCAGTTTCTCGACATCAAAAGGTTGAAAAGCAGCAGATATCCCTTAATCATTCATTCCTTGGTGCATTAGAAAGGTTTCTCCAGTTAATTACCAATTCCCCATATGGTATTCATATCAGGGGATGGGGTGTTCATGGAGCACTGCATTTCACTGTACTATCCCATCAACAAAGCTCGCAAAAAGTGGTCTCATGCAATGTTATTGGCCATGGCCGGCCATAGCCAATTGGTTTTGTGTGTAATCAAAGGCTTTCTTAGGAATATGACTCAACTAGTTCTTCCCAAAGTCAGGCATACAAAGAATAAGTTGTCGAATTAATCTTGCATCATGAAAATGCTAATATCTAATAGGATTCTCGTTTAGAGCATGAACATCATCAGGAGACATAAGTGTCAGAAATAATCCAATGGTTATTTGAGCTAGGTGATTTGAGTGAATGTAGGTTGATGCTTCTGGCTAATTTTCAGACTAATGTCTGCAAAATCAGGAGATATTTTAAGAAAGTCTCAGATGTAGTAGCTCAAGAGCCACCTCAACTTGCCAGGATGGTGATTCTTTTAGCTCAACCCTTGGGATCAATAGATGGGATTCAGGTAGTTGAGTAGGGAAAGTAGGAACATCCCCAGTCCATCGTAATGGGGACTTTTTCAAATCCTCAATCTCTTCTTCAGTGAAAGTCGGTCTTCTCTAGATTAGGAAAGAAGCCACAGGAGGAACTCAGAGCTGAATTATTAGGAGATTCTATCCAAATTATGGTTCATAAAGAAGTTCCTGAAGGATCAACTCAACTAAGGGGAATGTCTCAAAAAGGACATGGAAGAAGACAATATCGCAGAAATGCTGAAAAAAGGACTGCAATGCGTTATGCATCGATAAATGTCATCAATGTCATTATCATTGATCCCCCATAACATGAGGCTCACTCATAGTAATTAGATGAGGAATTTTATATTCAAGAAGCTATACACATAGAAATAAATGAAGAAGGTGTGCGTACGAGAAGATAGAGGGCTGCCCAGAGGCAAGATATTCCTTCAGGCAATGCCCTTCTATACTCTATAAAGTCACATGCCAAGGAAAAGGGTAAAAGTCAAGTTACATTCCACCCTACCTCTATAGAAGGTCAATCACTCTCATTATATGAAAGGATCACATAGAAATAAGTAATGAAGGAGTTAAAGAGGTCAAATGCAGAACTATTTCAAGGTAGTCTTCCACCTAAGCGTGCTGGAGTCAGCCATTTAATGGAATTCATTGCAGTTACTAGGATGGATCAAGAATATCCTCCTTTACAAGTACACCATCACAGGTTCAATACTATGATTCATGCACAACAACAGCCAGTAGTGCTACCATGAGTTGCAGTACAAGTCACCACAACTCTCCAAACACAAGTTCTTGCACCTGCACAGATCCAAGCTCAACCAGATGTTTCTCAAAAATTATTGACTACCATTGAGTCATTAGAAGGTCGGTTGGATGCTATGGAAGGAAAACGTTCACCAGTTCAACTGGAGAAGAGATATTACCCTGAATGGGTTGATGCAATTCCTCCCCCATCAAATTTTGAAAGTACCATATTCCAAATTTGTAATGGCTCAGGAGATCCAGAATAACACTAAACACATTTTGTTTCTCATTGTGATCCTATGATAGAAACTCCTCAACAACAAGAAGCAGTTAAGCTCAGGTGTTTTGTACAGTCATTACAAGGACCTTCTTTTGTCTGGTATACAATATTCCAATCCTAGTCAGTTATTGGGTGGGAAGATCTCCGTCAAAAATTTCTTCTTCAATTTAGCTCATAATTTCCGAAGACTATAGTTTTTGATCTTAAAAATTTTAAGAAAAGGGAAAATGAATGATTTTAAGATTTCATTGCTCAATGGAAGGGATTAACATATTTCTAAAGTTTAGAACTCCCTTAAGAAGAATTTTTTCCAATATATGTGGAAAATTTTCCTGATGAATTACGTACACTGGAGATCCCCGTGAAATATACAGGAGGGTTTAGAGACCATAGTTCAATCGTTCAGCAGAATGAAGATTATCTTACAATGACTAAGGCTAAAACTTGTGTAATTCCATCAGTTCTAGGAAGAAGAATAGGGAAAGCAAGGGCTACTACAGTTGCGCTTAAACAAGAACCTGTGACTGCTTCCACTTCAAAACATTCATCATATCGAAGGGTTCCACCTCCTGAGTGTCAACAACAATGGTCGCCTTGTCAAGATGGTCAAATAGATCAAAGGCAGAATTTTTTTTTAAGATTTTAATAATAATATTTATTCTTTCCGGAATGAACATGTTTATGGCTACTTAATCTCAGCTCTGGAAAACAATCTGGTTCAGTTGCTAAGTCCCAAAAGGACGAACATGGAAGGAGATGAAGACCTTCCCAACTATTCCCATTTAGTCAGATGTTGGGTAATCCCATTAAAGAGTGTTTTGTTTTCAAAGACCTCCTACAAAATATTGTCGACTCTAGATAAGTAAAACTGAAAGGTATTTCAACCCAGGTAGCAGGTGTTGCTGCTACTGATCCAGATGTATAAGACGAGTGGCATGAAGTCAAAAGTAAAAATGTATAAAAATATGATGATTGGATGGTTCAGAAAATGATCAACCGAACTCATTCCATTTAAATAAAACAATTGAATCAACCAATTCTGTCTTCTACTATGAATGCCATAGAAAAAATCCCTTCATTAGAAGGAAAATTTTCAAAGAAGCAGAATAATTCAAATAAGGAAGAGAAATCATAAGAAGATGAGCTCGTGTCAAAGCCTAAGTTTTCTTTGACTCTGGATGATTTTATTCCATCTACTTCAAAAGCATGGGCAGCGCCCCACCAACCGGAAGAGCCTGTACTGTCTAACATGGAAGTGTCTTCGTCAAATGAAGAGTTGATCTTTGGTTCTGTTAACATGATTCATTTAACAGATCCTTATGCCAGTAACTGTTTCAATCATGTTGAGCCGAAGTTCCATGTATCAAACAGAGAAATTAGAGGAAGAGAAAGAGATCTAGGATACATGGGAAGACGTGGATATTCTAGAATCCACTATTTCAATCCTACCCCAACTAGAACTGTTTATGCGACAGAAACTCATGGAAAAGCCCTTCAGTGGGATCAAAAAGAGAAAGAAAGTTCTTCCACACATGGTAGATTCATTCCTGTAAACGTTATTTTGGAAGATCAGTTAGAGGTTACCCTTTATTCCTCTCAGCATATAAATAGACCTATTCGTCCTAATCTGCCAATGCCAGGATTATTTCCAACTCCAAACCTGATACAAGATGCATCTACTTTGAAATCATCAACTTCCAAGGCACCTGCGAAACCACATGTTCTTGTTGGGAAACACAGAACTTTGGACCAAAAGTATGATGTCTTGAAACATTTGTCCCATGTACCAAACAATTTATCAATTTTGGATTCCTTGAATCTATCAAAGGATCTTTGGGAGGCACTCATTGAGGCTTTGTCAATTCCTCAGAAATTCGAAACTGAAATTGTTGCAGTTGAATTCTACCATATAGAGAATGATCATGCAGAATGACATGTAGTGATATCTTTTACAGATGAAGATTAATATGATGTTGTACATGGACATATTAGACCTTTGTATTTATCTGGCAAGGTCAATGATATAGACAAATGATGAGCTTTAATTGATAATGGTTCAGGAGTCCACTTCATCCATATTCGTACACTTCATCGATTGGGCATCACCGAATCTGATTTATCTCCTTCTACTTTGATGTTGGAAGGATATGCTAAAAATGAACAAGAACTACTGGGTGAGATTACACTCAAAACTCAGTTTGGAGACCTTGTATCCAATTCAGATTTCATGGTTGTTCGTCATGACAAAACCTTCAATATTTTTCTTGGAAGGCCTTGGCTACATCAACATGGGGATATACCTTCATCATACCATCAATATCTCAAATATTGTTTCAATGGGAAAATTGGGACATTGTATGGTGATAAAGACCCATTAAAAACATGTGAATCTCAATTCATTGAGGCAGAATTCTATCACATGGAGGGAAAGGAAAAATCCACGACAAATGAGGTTACAGAAATTAATGTACCATATGGTTTGGAAAAGATTCTGGTAAACCCATTCATACATGTGAGTACAGATTATGTGTTTATTATCAGTCAAATTGATAGGATAGACCCAAATCCAAATACTCTTATGGAAACTTCCATAATGTCAATTACGGAAACCAAGCCAGAAAACATGGTAGAAATTGTTGATTCACTAGGAAATGATGAAACCTCAAATGGAGATGTCTTCATTTCATCTGCTGAAATCCAGCAATTCTATACTTCATCAACCAGTCCAGAAGAAGTTATAACAATACCAGATATGAATGATGATGTCGATTCTCAATACATTATCACCTCTTTATTACACAAGGAGAACCCTTCATCATCATTAGGGTCAGAAATGGTAGTCTCTTCTTCAAGATCAAATTTTAACTTCTCTCATAATCATGGAAATTATTTTTCATTGTCTGCTACGCAAGTAGAAACAAAAGAAGTAACACATATTGAAGAATAAGAGGAAGATCTAATGGATGCTCTTCCTTCATTTGAAGAGGGTATCTATACCACTGTGGATGAACTCAGAGAAATAAATCTGGGTACAAAAGAAGATCCATGCCCCCACATTAATTAGTGAGTCCATGACTCATGAAGAGAAAGAAATGTATACTTCATTTTAAAGAAAAATATAGATGTTTTTTCTTGGAAATATACATAAGGATCTAGTCTTGATCCCGATGATGCCACTCATCATTTGGGTTTGCTAGATAAACATTTAGGATTCAAGCAATCAGTAAGAAGAATACATCCATCTTATGCCTCCAAAATTTAAGTTGAAGTGGATAAGCTTATCAAGGATAACTTCGTCAGAGAAGTTCAATATCCCAAATGGCTGGCTAATACTATCCCTGTGAAAAAGAATAATGGTCAAATTACAGTTTGCATTGATTTCAGAGATATTAATCGTCATTGTCCCAAGGATGATTTTCTAGTTCTGATCACAGAACTCTTAATTAATGAAACGGTTTTATATGAGGCACTTTACTTCATGGATGGATATTCTGGGTATAATAAAATCCAAATTGCCCTAGAGGATGAGGAGTCAACATCTTTCCATTCCCCTCAAGGTGTGATTTTCTATCACGTAATGCCCTTTGGCTTGAAGAATGCAGGTGAAAAATATCAACGTGCCATGCACCATATCTTTAATCCCCTTTAAGGGAAATTTGGTGAATGTTATGTGGATGATTTGGTTGTTAAATCCAGAAAATGTTCGGATCACTTGGCCAATCTAGAAATCATATTTCACAAACATCGACAACACGATTTGAAGATGAACCCATTGAAATGTGCTTTCGGGGTAACCTTAGGAAAATTTCTCAACTTTTATGTACGCCATCATGGTATCGCAATTGATCATGAGAAGAAAAAACCAATCCTTGGTACGTCACCTCCTCGAAATTTGAATGAATTGAGAGGACATCAAGGACACTTTACCTATATGTAGTGTTTCATCACCAATTTGGCAGGCAAGTGTTTACCCTTCACCAAATTAATGAAGAATGGAGTCACCTACCAACGGAATGATGATTGTCAAGAAGAATCCGATATTCTCAATATATATCTCTTGAATCGACTGGTATTAATGCCACCTGTTGAAGGAATACCACTTATCCCTTATGTGACATCTTTAGAGTGATCATTGGGTGCCTTCCTTGCCAAAAATAATGATGCTGGGAATGAAAACAGCCTTTACTCTCTTAGTTAGATTATCCTTGAGGTAGAAACCCGATATTAATATATTGAAAAGTGATGCCTATAATTAATCTTTGTAGTTCATAAATTGAGACACTAACTGCAACATAATGAGGTCCAACTGGTATCTTGCAATAACCCACTCAAATTTATCCTTAGTCATCCAAGGCTTATAGGACGTCTGGTAAGTTGGGAAGTTATTTTGCAGTAGTCTGATATCCAGTATGTGTCTCAAAAGGCAATACAGGGCCATGATCCGGCCTATTTCCTTACTGAACACCCATATGTAGAAGATAAATCTTTACATACTAAACTTCCTAATGATGAAGTATTCTCTATGCAAGATAATTTTCAAACATGGGAAATGTACTTTGATGGTGCTTCCCGAAGTCCAACAGGGAAGAAATTGGAAGATCCTAAATTCCAAAAATTTGGGTTAGGAATTGTGCTTATTTCCCAAGAAAAGACAGTGCTACCCTATTCCTTCTTATTGTTGGGAGGCGGTACAAATAATGAAGCAGAATATCAAGCTCTCGTCCCAGGCTTGGAATTGGCGCTTCAGGCACAGGTGAATCACTTAAAGGTTAAAGTTGATTCATATTTGTTAATCAAAAAAGTCAATGGGGATTATGCCATCCTAAAAGAAGAGTTAATCCATTTGTATGATTATGTCAGAGATTTAATGGTGGAATTTCTTTCAGAACCGAAATTCTCTTATGTCCTGCGATTAGAATATGCTCAAGCTGATGCACTGTCTAATGTGGCCACAACCCTGGAAGATCCAATCCAGGACGAACAATCATCTATATTGCCCACCATCATACAGTTTCACCTTATGTTCAAATCAGAATTGAGGAAATCAGTGAAATTAGTCCCATTTCTGAACAATATGGTCATACTATAGGATGGATGATAGCTATCTACGAATACCATCAAAATGGAACAATCCCACCTGATAGAGATGGGAAGGAACAAATCTGGCAATGTGTGGTCAATTTTACTCTTTATGATAACCCAGATCACCTAGATAAAATTCCCTACAAATGAGGTTTTGATGGAATTATCTTTAGATGTATTGATGGTGAAGAGACAATGGTTGTCATGAATGAAGTACATAGAGGAGTCTGTGGTGTCCACCAGTCAGGACATAGACTATCAGATCAAATCCAAAAACATGGATACTTCTAGCCTTCAATGATACATGATTGTGTTAATTTCACTAAGAAGTGTCATTCATTCCAAGTATATGACAATTTCATTCATCAACCCCCAGAGTTTCTCTATAAAACTAAATACTCATGGCCATTTTCCACATGGGGAATGGATGTAGTAGGACCATACCATTTGGCTACATCCAACCAGTTTATGTATATTCTTACTGCTACTGGCTCCTTTTCCAGATGGGTAGAGGGAACACCTCTTAAAAAATTTAGTTCTAAAATCATTGTTAGCTTCATCAAGTCTAACATCATTTCTAGATTTGGTGTCCCTCATACCATTTTGATGGACAATGGCACCAACTTCTATTCATCCAATGTAAGGAAGTTGTATCCAGAATTCAACATCAAATCCAACCATTCATCTCGGTATCATGCAGCGTCCAATGGATAAATAGACACCTTTAATGGAAATATTACAAACATACATCATAATATGGTGGATAAAGATAAGAAATCATGGCCTGATAAACTGTTTCATGCTTTATAGGCTTATCGAACCACCACCCGCACTACTACGTGGTCAACTCCATATTCAGTGGTCTATGGAATAGAAGCAGTCTTGCCCATTGAGGTTCAATTACCTTCTCTCAAAGTATCCATTTGTTATCATTCATCTACAGATGAACAATCTCAAAAGCAATTGGATGAATTGGAACGATTAGATGAAAAAAATATTGTGCACCCTGCACCACATGAAATTTTATCAGAATCAAATAACACAAGATTTCAACAAAAAATTTCATCTTCATTCATTCATTCAAGGAGAATTGGTATTGATCCTTAGAAATACAATGATACCAGGAAATAAACCTCCAAAGTTTGAGACAAAATGGGAAGGACCTTACTCAATACATAAGGTATACTCCAATGGAGCTTATTCTTTAATCTCAATGGATGGGGAACTCATTACAACTCTAACCAATGCAAGATTCTTGAAGAATTATTTTTTGTAACAACTATAGATATTCGTCCGATATGATGATAAACCGTGTTGTCCTAGCGACATGATGCTAAAATGTGTAGCACTGGTCCATGCATTTAACCTTAAACTATTTTAGTCATGACTGTAAGACTTTAAACTGCATGGTCCCTTTGGTCCTTACTGCAGGCCATTAAACTGCATAGCCCCTCTATTCTTCAATATGACATTAAACTATGTCCACTTTTTTTCATCCTACATGATGTTAAACTATGTTGTCCTAGATAAATGATGCTAAACTGTGTAGAACTGGTCCATGCATATGACCTTAAACTATTTTAGTCCTTACTACAAGACTTTAAACTGCATGGTCCCTTTTGTCCTTGCTGTAGAACATTTAACTGAATATCCCCTCAATTGTCCCCCATGACATTAAACTGTGTCCCCTTTTTTCATCCAACATGATGTTAAACTGTTTGTCTGAGCTGCAAGACATTAAACTGCCAAGCACCCCATGTCTATGACACATGCCATTTAAATTGTGAAATAGTCCCTTTTACATTCTACATGATGTTAAACTAAGAATTGTTAGGGTTGTTACTACCTCTTGTTTCTCACACCGAGCATGACTCACATGATATTAGAGTAATTTTCAACCATAACACCCTCTCTAGGAAACTAACCACGCGTACGTCCCAATGCCATCTTCGGGTTTCCTTCAAGTACAACTTGATTACCAATTCATTATTCAATTGAACTATGCAAACTTTTATCCTTGCCTTCTAGGCTGGGTACGTAGGCAACCACATGAGGTTCAATCCCAAAACCAACATCTTCACATCGGTTCACCTCCATCTCATACGATGTTGATCCGTGAGGAACCCCTTGGAAACCAATATAATCACATTGGTTCATCATTGTACTTGATATATGCTGTTAAACTATATAGTCCCCCATTTTCCTCATTACAAGACATTAAACTGCATAGCAATAGGTCCTATCTACATGATGCTAGACTGTGTAGCACTAGTCTTTGCATATGACCTTATGCTATTCACACTTTTGACTTAAATGATAATAAACTACCATAATCATTGACACCCTCACCTGAGAGGGAATCATTATTGACATTGATATCCAATACTGTTATATTCCAAAGACTAGGTGCATACATGGAGATGCCTGAACCTTTAATCATGGGTCCAAACATCATTGAACTAAAGTCCTCTTTCACCCTTCACTTGTACAAACGAAATCTGTACAGAGGGTATTTCAAGAACTACGTATGGCTTGATTCCCATCCCTATGGGATACGTAGGAACGTTCGAGCATCCCTTTAATCCATACCCAAGTCTTTGGGCCTAACCCCAAATTCCACTTTCAGTCCCTTGGCTAAAAAGTTCCCCTATAAGCACATGGATGTGGTATGAGAACCCTGGTCTTCATTCACATCATGTTTATAAAACACACAAGGTTTCTCCATCATTATGGTCTGAAATCTACGACCCTAAACTAAGATCTCCTATATTCTTATCCCACATGAGGTTAAACTGTATTTCAAGAACTACATTTTTCTTGATTCTAATTCTAATGAGATGTGTAGTGAAGTTCAGTATCACAATTTAGGACCCAGGCACAACATGATTATGGTCAACATTTGTCTATGTATATCCTTTATGCATTGGACAATACCCATTTTCATGTGTCATACTCAAAACCTTAAATACTTCCAGATCTTCATAACCCTTTTCTTTACTTCTGGTCACAAAATGTCTGATACCTGGTAATTATTTTCCCTTACTATGCACCATGTTCCCCTAGGTGGCCTTGCATAAGTAGTCTACATAATGGACCTGTCAGCCAAAAGATGATATTGTTTGACTATATAGCCAATGCCCTTAGGAGGGAATGTATAATTCCACCCCCTAACAGGTTTGTCAAATAGTGGTAACTTCATTCTTGGGTAGAAAAACATTGTTATCCTTATTAATCTTAATGAAAATATGTAGAGATCCAAAAAAATAGTCATCTGTAACATATTTTTCCCATTCTCTTTTTCATGATTTGAATGTATTCAAGTCTATGGTTTATATTTCCCTTCCCTATGTTTGGGTCAGACATTCATAGGAGTTACATTCATCCAATTCTTTGAAAATATTGATTGGGAATATCCTCCCCATAATCATGTACCCCTCTCTATACAGAAAACTCTATTCTTTGGAAAAATTGAATCTCCATAAACTTCCATAGGATTTTTAGCAATAGAAATGTAAAATTTCTGAGAGTTCATTTTCCTGACTAAGCATCCCGTGATCCTAGGTGTCCTTGTATAAGTAGTCTACATAATGGACCTGTCAGCCAAAAGATTCTATTATTTTACTATACAACCAATTCCTATAAATGGCCCTGCATAATTCAACCCCCTAACAAGTTTGTTAAATAGTGGTAAATTCACTCTTAGGAAATACTTCATCTAATGCCTTTTAGCCCTTTTTTCATATCATCCCTCAAATTATAAATTCCTTAGGTCATAGTTTACATGTTTTCCCTCATACTTGAATGGGATAATATGTTTTCAAACTAATTGTCAAGGAATTGAGTCAATTTTAATCCATTCAGTAAAATCTATTCGTCCTTTAAATAATAGCCTTTTTTTATGTCTGACATGCATGACTTTAAACTGTCAATAAAAGACAAGATACTCATTAAATTGGGAACTAGTAAAAGGAACTCTGAACAAAATTTGATTCCCACCTCACTAAATGTACATATTGTATGATTTACGCAATATTGAGCAACAAAAGATCCAAATTTTTTGGGGTTGTTTGTATCACCCTATGAAAAATCAAACCATGCTTAATAGGCCCATTGGCTTAGGTAAAATTAATTATGGCAAGTAGCAAGAGAATGGAGGAACAAATGATTGAAGATGAAAGTGTTTTTTATTGATGCACAAGAGTTAGAAGGACATCCACATATTTGAGTCTGTTCTCTTTTTTATGAATTACAAGTGGCTTTCAACATAACTCTTCATTTTATTTACGAAGTCCCGACCTTCATCAGAAATCGCCTGGAATTCATTCATTCAACTGGATACTATAAGAGACATAGTGATATAGTCTCTTCTTGGAACAATTGTAAAAGAATGTTCTTGAGTGTGGTTTGAGAAAATTTTCTACTGATTAAAAAATGACTCGGTTTCTATCCAAGAGACTTGGAAGATGGTTACATGGATTTGAGAATGGATAATTGCAAGTAAAGAGCCATTTGGAGTGAGTAATCTTTTCAGATATTTTTCTAATGTCATGATATTCTTCTCACCACCAACTAGAAGTGGAAAACATATCAACCCATGGGTTTTCTATTTTAATATCTGCAAGGAAATGTAATGGAGGAAAAATTTGAAAGTTCACATGTTGCTGCACTTAATGCATAGCATAACCGAAATAGAGGGATAGTAATGTGGCTGCAGCTCAGGCTTGTGAGGCTTCAAATCTGGAGCACATGGCCTATGATGCATTATGAATGCCTTCTACACTGTCCCAACATTGAAAATTGATCCTAAAACTAAGAAATTTTCTAAAGAAAAGTTTGTGTGAGTTTGAAACCAAGAATGCGGGAGATAGTTCATTGGCTCGGGAATGTTGAATCCTTGCAGATGACCATGGCCATATAATGGCAGATAAATGCTCTATGGGAAATTAACATGATACTTCTTCAGGTACTTGAACAAATCTGGGAGAGTGTTGTCGCCGATATCATAGTAATCATGGCCAACGATGTTCGTCATGTCATCAATCCTATTGCTGCCCAACTCATCAGCCGATCCAATTCTTTTGGGAGCCATTTAATCTGCACAAAGATCAAATAATTATCTTTTAAGTAAGTTTGTTTTTCATAAAATTTGTGAAGAAATCGAAAAAAATTGCTATGGAATTAAGGCGTGCAAGTCTAAAATTGGCGCACAATTCTAAGCCGATCACACAAGTTTTGCTGCGCTAGTACTGGCGCGCATGTCAAAAACAGACTGATGAAGCATGACGCAATGAACAGAAGACAAACGATCGAAAATATAGACACCTACGCGATGAGAGTGAGAAGATTTGGAAGTCGGGTGCTTTGTGCAAGAATTATGCTCATATATATAGGCAGGGTTGTACCCTTGTGTGTTGGAACCTATGCGCCAGAACAATACATGCGCGCCTATTACTTGCGCGTTACGACACCTTGCTTCTTGTTTTCCTCAGAGTCAAATCCTCTTTCATTTTTCGGATCCGAATCTGAGGGGGGTCTTTTGTTGAGGCTTCTTTCCATCACAGTGTATAACGAATGGAAGAGGGAAATTCCTTAATCCCAAAAAGAGTCATCCTTTGAAGAACATAAAAAATTGACAAAGGCATGAACGAGGAACCTTTTAAACATGGGTCGCGCAAGTTTCTTTATGGTCGCAAAACTCACTTGCGCGCCACATATGGGTCACAGAAGTGACTTGCGCACCCTATTATTTTTTCTACCAACTTGCTCAGTGGCCTATAAATACCCCCTGTGGGCCCCCCATTTCGAGGATGAGTTTTCCAAAACACAGAATTAAGGTCTGGTCGCCCTAGTCTCTGTTTGAAGTCTTACGAACACTTCTAATGTAATTTATTACCGATAATAGAAGATCTAAAGAGTAAGAATAATGCCTATGTATTAGAACACATCAATACTTGTGCGCCTAAGTATCCAGCCCTTTAAGGGAAGTGATGATACTTGTGTGCCGCCTTTCCCTCTCACGGAAACTTGTGCTACACCCATATGAAGGCCTCTAGGGAAGATACTATGTGATCCAATTCAAATTAACCCAAGTAGAACTTCAATGTTTCTTTGCCTCCCAAGTGAACTCATGTCGCACAAGTATACTTGCGCGACCAGGACTCGCGCGCCAGACAAATACTTGTGCGCCCTCTTCCAATTCACTTATTTTCCACAAATTCACCTCTCCTTTTCAATATTTAGCCTTCAAAACCTTCTTCAAATCCACTTGTGGCATGGTTCCATTATTGTATTCCTTATCTAAAAGGAATTATGAAATGTTCTTTTGATTTTGTCCTGCTTCTCAAGAGTAAGCCCCAAGTCTCAAGTCCCATTAACCTGGGCCTCCTTCTCAGGAGTAAGCCCCAAGAATCAAGTCCCCTTAACCTGGGCCTCCTTATTAGGAGTAATCCCTAGTAATAATTCCTTGAATTTCTGGCCTCCTTCTTAGGAGTAAGCCCCAGTCATAATTCCTTTAATTTTGGGCCTCCTTCTTAGGAGTAAGCCCCAGGTTCAAACACCAAATCTCCATAAAGTACAAACACCTTTATAGGCCCTGATAATGGGCTTATTTTATAAAAGTCTTTTTATTAATTTACTTGGGCAGTCATACATACGTAATCCCCACATCCTTTCTTATGATTTCATCCTTCGTGGCACAATTGTAAGGTTTTACTAATACCTCTTATTTCTCACACCGATCATGAATCACGTGAGATTAGAGTGTAAAAGTAATTATGACATGTCTCTTTGAGACATTAATCATTCATAAACCACATATTTATTCCTCGAACTACATGGGTTCTGATTCCTTTTATAACAAGGATATGTAGGTATCCCATCTGCGGGAACGATCCCAACTCTTAAAAAATCCTTGTCTTTCTGAATGAAAATAAACTTAAAGTGACCCACTGAGTGTCTTTATAAACATTATGGTTATCAAATGACCAAGATATTTATATATAATGTATTAGGGGATACCATTGACTAAGGATCTCTAATTCATACAGATGATTCTCTATCGATGAAGAACCTCAAATACATATAAAAGTTTCTTTAAATCTCATGCATATCAATCATTGTTTGCCAAATCTAAATGAAAACACATTTTTATGCTTGGTAAATTAATAAGTACATGTGAACATAACTTAAATCTATAAGAAATTCCCATATTAGACAATAATTTCCCCCAAAAGGTGTGATAAGTCTGACCTCCTATCCTCTCGACCAATGCTATTTCTTAAGGCTCATCAATCCACAAGTAATGAGCACATACCTTTGGAAATTAGTTCCAAATGGATATAGAATCATTGGATTTTTACGATTCTATGAATAAACCTGTTAGAAACCGATTGGAAATTTTGAACCTTAAACAAACAAGGTCATCCCCATTTCTAGAAGAAACATCCACAAAGAATGAAATCAACTAACAACCCTCCCTAGGTATATTCCCACACATATACCTAAGTTATCAAGTATTACCATCTCAATAATGATGAAACACAGAGTCCAAACCAAAATCACAAAGCTCAACTATTCTACAAAGGAAAGAATACAACAATGGTAAGTACCACACATGTATGCCATATAGAAGAATACCACCAAGGTACTAACACAAAGGAATGTACCACACATGTACTAAATCAGCTCACAACAGTATTATCTTATGTACAAGAAGTACAAATTATTAGTTGAATGATAGATCATCTTATTCTATTATGATTCCCAGCTGCTGACCCACACATGATCTCTTGGTGGTGACCCACATAGGATCGCTAGGTGCTGACCCACACAGGATCACTCGGTGCTGACCCACACAGGATCGCTGGGTGCTGACCCACATAGGATTGCTCGATGGTGTCCCACATAGGATCGTTCGGTGTTGACCCACATAGGATCGCATGGTTCTTACCCACATAAGATTTCTTGGTGTTGATCAACACAGGATTGCTCGGTGCTGACCCACACATTATCTCTATTCATTCTTCACATCACAGCCCGCTACTGGTTTCTTGCACTAAGCTTCCTCGTCTATGATAAAGTATACTCCTAAATCCACTGGTCGATACTACAACTTCAACTAAGTCCAACAAAAAAGTCTCTCAATGGAGCACAATGTCATAGGGGTCTCAACGCAAAAGACGGTGCGTCAATCGGATGCCCGGTCTGTGAGTTATTAGTCTTTTAGTCCCGAGGGACCGGTTGGATTCGTGCTTGATCCAACCTGACCATACTCCAACTTTATCGAAATCTCCATTGGGGTATACTCAATGGTATATTTTCACTCCAAGGGTTCTAGTTCCACTGGCGATTCGTCAATCGGACGCCCAGTGCTAAAGTTATGGCCAGTAGAGTGAAAAGTTCAAAGGTGGCCTGGGTATGGTCTACCTCGGTCAGACCGACCCGTCCCAGCCGCGTTGGGCGGTACAGAGGCCACGAGGTAAGTGTGAGGCCGTAAGGGGGGATGCGAGGGCCGTGGGGGGATGCGAGGGCCGTGACAGCAGTGTGAGGCCATGAGGCGGCGAGGATAGAGGCATGGCAGTGATTCTGCAGGGCGACGAGGTGGTAGGGTGGCACATAGGGCTGTGAGGCGGCAAGGCAGTGGGGTGGTGCGATGGGCTGTGGGGTAGCGCGGAGGGCCACCCGGCGTCGAGGTCGCGGGGCGGTGTGGAGGGTTGTGGGGTGGTGTAGTTGCGGGGCATAGTAGGGGGCTGCAGAGCGGCGTGGAGGGCCAAGGAGTGGTGAGGCCATAGGGCAGTGCAAAGGGTCGTGGGGCGGTGTGGTGTGGTTGCGCGCCATGCCTTCACTGGAGGCCAGCTTGATAGGTCGCCCTCTGTTTGTCACATTTGTCGCAATTGACCAGGGTGAAAACCGTGGTTCTCAAATTCCACTGGTTCCAAATTTCAGCACCGTTCGTCATCACCATCACGAAGAACAGAAAAAAGAAACATAAGGTTTGCAGAGGGGTAGGGCCATGTTTGTTTAGCCTGTAACCTCCACATTAGGGCAGTATCAAACCACTCAAGGAGAATGAGTCAATGTGAGAGGAAAATTAACATTTATCAATTTAAAACACACCCCTACCTCATTCATTTGTTAGCATTGATGAGTAGGGAAGGGTAGTCATCGATTGATGACATCCCACGTTGGAGGATCCACTGAGGAAGAAGTCAAAGTCGTGCATCAGCGTTCTTTGTTGGAGAAGCATTCTTTGTTGCAGAAGAGGAATTCCTCCAAGGTTCTCTCTAAATTTCCCTTTTCCAACCCTTCCCCAATTACACCAAAAGAAAAGGTAGCCAATATGATATGTTTCCTAAATTTAATTGTTGGCACAAATTAAATTGGCATCATAATTACAATGAGTTTGGCATAATAAATTTTGATGAAACCTAAAGGTCACCTCCCTCATTAAAGAGGTAGTTGAAGATGCTTCCCCAAATTTAAGAGGGGAGATCAAGGGGGGTTTTGTCTCAGGTGGTCCCCACAACCATAACCAATGTTGGAGGTTTTAGTTTAGGTGGTCCCCACCATTAAACCATCCACATGGGAGGTTTCATCAAAAAGAAAAATAAAATAAAACTTTTTTTAATTTATTTTTATTTCCATAAAAAACCCAAATTCTATCTTTCACCCTCGACATACTACGGTCAAGGTTAAGGTCCCCATAAGTGAATATTAGTGGAGTTTGTTAAATGGAGCCCTCAGATTTTAATTTTGAGCACCGGTTCAAATGTTAAAAAAACCCGCTTGTACGCTTACTAAATGTACCTGAAATAATGTTTAGAAATTCATTCCTGGCACATCGGGCCTCGGAATCATGCGCTGTCAATTTTTGCAGGCTTGTAAAATTATCCTATATTTAAAATAAATTACCTATAATTTCCTGGTCTTTGTGTTTTTTTTTTCAAATTATTTTCATAAATGAGTTTTTGTAGTGTTCTCTTCTTATAAAAGTGTAAAATTGGGGTTTTAGACCATTATGCCTCATTTTTCTTCTAAATGAGTGGTTTTGAAAAATGTTTTTGAAAATTTTGTGATTAATGGAAACTTATTTTTTTTAAAGTTTATTTATAATAGAGGTTTTTTTATATGGTTTTAAAAGTGATAATTTATAATGGTATTTTGGACAAGTGTTATAGGATGGAAAAAAGTGATTTCCAAGCGATTATATTCATTTAAATAAAAAACATGGAAAATTTTTATTAATAAACTTTGATATATTGATACAGATTTGAAAAATTTTATAGAAAATTTATATTTTAATATTTTTTTTCAAACAACCAATCTTAGGATGAAATATAAATGTAACTGCTTAATTTTAGCTATTTTTTGTCACACCCCGACCGCGGATGTCCGTAATTGTTCTTCTTTCTTGGTCCCGATTTAAATTTTTCGGAGTTTAATTGCATTGGCGGTTTCGCGCCGGTGCGCGGTCACCACATCGTTAGCGGTGACTGTGTGTTCAGCCCAGGTGACAGTGTGTTCACCCGGTGTTTTAAATATTATAATTTTTATGTTGGCTTTTTATTATTAATACCTGTTTATTTGTGTTTTTGTATATATGTTTATATATGTTTATATATATGTATAATAATGTATGTATATATATATATAGAACTATATATGTATAAATATATATATATGTGTAACATCTTTAAATTATTTTATAATTATTATTTTAAATATTTGATCAAAATAATTATTATTTGAATCAACTAAGTTATTATTTATTATTATTATAAGTTTTATTATTGTTATATAAGTTTTATTATTATTATTATAAGTTTGATTGTTATTAATATTATATGTTTTATTATTATTATTATAATTATTATTTTTATCACATATATATATATAAGCCAAATCTAACCCTAATCCTACCCTCTCCCGTAGCCGCCTCACCTCTCCCCCTCTCCTCTTTCTTCTCCCCAGCACCAGCACCCTCCCGCATCCCCAGCCTCCCCTCCGTCCGGCCTTACTCCGCCAGCGACTTCCCCGCGCGACCGGCCTTGTCAGCTGTCCCGGCCCCGCTCCTCCTTCGCTGCGCACGCCACCACGCCCACTGGCCGTCCCGGTCCCGCTCCTCCTTCGTCGCGCCGCCGTCACACCCGCAGGCCGTCCTGGCCCCGTTCTCCTTCGTCGCGCCCGCGCCCGCCAACGTCTCGCTTCCCTGCCTGCTTTCCATCGTCGGCCCCCGTCACCGGCCTCCCGCCCCGCTTCCCCCCTGCGTGCGTCGGCCTCCCCATCCCACACCCCGTCGGCCTACCCATCCTGACAACCCCGCGCAACCAGATCCCGCCGGCCTCCCCATCTCAGCTTCCCTGCGCGACCCTCTCCCCTTCGCCGCGCCAGCCGACCGCCACCGCCTCTGTCTCCATCCGACGGCCCGCCGACCTCCTTCCGTTCCAGCCTCGCCCGCTGCTCCGCAAAACCCCCCCTGCTGTAAGTTTTGTTTTTATTTTATTTTTATGTTAATCTTATGTTTATAAAACATTTATTATTTTTATCATATTAATAATATTATTATTATTTTATTATTTTTATGTCATTATTATTTTCATGATTTATATTATTATTATTATTATTATTATTATTGTTATTATTATTTTAATAATATTATTAATACTATATTATTATTATTATTATTATTATTATTATTATTACATCATTATTATATTATGCTATTATCTTATTATTATTATTATTATTAATATGTTATTAATATTATTATTATTATTAATATTGTGATGTTGTATTATTATTACTACATTATTATTATTATTATCATGTTATTAAGTTATTATTTTTATTATTATTGCTATATTATTATTATGATTATTTTATTATTATTATTATTACTATTGTCTTATCATTTTTATTATTATCATATTATAATATTATAATTATGCTAAGTTATTATTATTATCATTATATTATTATTATTGTGATTATATTATTATTATATTATTATTATGTTGATATTATTCTATTATTATTATTTTTATTATATCATTATTGTTATTATTGCTATATTGTTATTATACTTATTAAATTATTATTTTTATATCTTTCTTGTTAATAATGTATGTTATTATTATTATTATATTATTATTATTAATATATTATTAAGATTAAGATTATTATTATTATTATTATTTTCAAGTTAATATTATTAAGTTATTATTTTGTTATGATATTGTTATTATTATGGTTATGCTATTATTATTATTATAATATTATTATTGTTATTATTATTGTATTATTATATTATAAAAAATGCCATATTATGATTTTTATTATTATTATATTATCATTATTATTATATTGTGTTATTATTATTATGATGTTATTGTTATCACCATTATTATTATTATTTTCTCATTATTGTTACTCTGGATTTCCCTTGTGCTTTGTTAGGGGTTTTCCATCAACTTATATTTGTTTTTGGTAGGTTTAAGATTTTAGGACCCGCGCAGGGCGTTTCCGAGTGAGCGCCACCGCCGGGCCTTGTATTTGAGGTTCCGTCGTCGCCGCGCTTTAGTTTCAAGGTGAGCGTTTATTCCCGCCGCTTGGTTTCGAATGCTCTAGTGAGTTTTTGTATGTGTCTGAGTCCTTGGTACTGACTATGCAGAGTGTTAGACCTTTTCACGTGGTTTCGGACACACGTCGTGTCATCGTGCCTTAGATCCGAGGTTGTTGTGTCGATGCGCTTGGTTTTGAGGTAGGTCCCCTTTGCACTGCTTTTAAAATTTAAGTTATATTATTTAATGCTGTTTGCGCACCCTAATTGTTCAAAATCATCATTTTATTAATTGTAATAAATATGAGATAATATACGATAATTAATTTTTAATATAAGATGGTAAATTTTTAAATGGTTATTTAATGTCAAAAGGAGCCGTTTATTTTATACACGACACATGAAACATCCTTTTGACGAGCGGACACCCAATAATGAAAGAATGCCTGTTTGGCTTTTAAACATAATTCACGGAATGTAAAACATAGTTCTGGTTTAATGAGAAATGATTTCTTTTGAAGCATGAACAAATACTTTGGTTTGTTTGAGAAATTGCCCGGTTGGCTCTTAAAGATTACTTGGAAAAAGGAAATGGTTTGGTTTGGTTTATAAAAATATTGTTAGCCTGTGGCGTAGTGTTTTGGGGTTCTTTAATAGTTTTAAACTGGGTTTTGTCTCATAAAGAAGTTGTACCTGTCTTTGAGTAGTGTTTGTGAAATGTATTAAATTCCCGTTTGGCACTTTATGGAATGCGATAAAAATGTTTTGATAAAAACCCTCTTAGGGAGACTCTCATGCCTTGGTTGCAATGGATTGTTTGGGAGGCCGCGCTTAGAGGCTCCCGGGTACTTGAGTAGTAAAAGGCATGAGGTTGTTCCACGGAGTGGCTCGGGTGATGCCTGTTGTGCTTTATATATATATATATATATATATGATTGGATGCTCGGTTGGCATTAGTTGGCTCACCCCTTTTTCAAACACTTGAGACATGGGAATCTGGCATATTGAGAGAATATTCTAAGAACGATTGCTGCACTGGTAGGTTATGGTACTGACCAGTGGCCTATAGTAGGTGGATATATTGGGTTTATTACTATGGGATTTGCCCTCGACCTGCCTGTGAGTGGATGGTCGAGCGTTTTGTGCGTTTTGATTTCATCGTGACATGTCAATAAGGATGATTTCGCATGTATTGGTGTCTTCTGGTTTATTCTCGATCTCCTAGGTTCACCCATGTCTATTCAGCTTTTGTAGCTTGCAGTAATGATTATGATGCTCACATGTATACCTACATTGCCCTTGCTGTGTGTTTTACTTTGTGCATTCTGGTGTATTGTTTTCTTGGGAAAATGGTAAATTGCTTTTGATTAGGTTTCAAAAAATTATTTTCAAATAAATGTGTTTAAACCCTTTTGTACCAATTTGAAAATTTAAACATCACTTTCCCCCTTTCCTGAAATGTCATTGAAACTAATGAAATGAACCCGGATTTTGAAATGGCTAAGGGAAATGGTTCGTACTTTGTTTTTAAGTAAAATGCTTAGAAAAACATAATTTTATAAATTGTAGTTCAAACTTGAAATGATGTTTCTTTTATTTTAAAGGTAGTGCATTGGGAATAGATATCGGGCTAGCCTACTGAGTTTTAATACTCACGCCTATAGTTCTTTTCTATTTTTAGTGTTTGTGAAGGCTATAGATTGAGTGCGCTCGCCTAGGGCGACGCTTGATCGTTGAGTCGGAGAGCGACCCGCGAGGTCGCACGGAGTTTGTTCGCACGTCGTGTTTGGTTAGTTTGTTTCTTGTTTGTTCCTGTTTAGTCACTTTATCTGGTTTATCTTTTCTGCGCTGCTCTGTATTATTTTCGCTGTCTTACTTATTTATAATGGGCGAAATCGTTCCCATAGCCTCTGTTGGTGCCCTGGTGCTTGTCGCCAGCCCGGGAGGATCGGGAACGGCTCTCGGGCCATGTCGCGGACCGGCTCGGGTGACCGGCCCAGGGTTGACCCGGGTTGGTTCGTGACAAAGTGGTATCAGAGGTGGTTCTTGTTATTTTGGGTTGTCCGGTAGAAGGAGATTAGGACTGTCGGAACTCGAGGGGTAGGTACGGGAAGAGCGTCGCGAACTCTTGCTCGCACTAATCTTCGAGTTACCAGGGGTAGTTCGGGAATTGTGCCCTTGTCTTTTCTGGTTTGTCTTGGATTGAGAGATGATAATGGAGGCAAGCCGACGCTACATCACGATTTCACATGGAGTAGTGACCCATGTGGAGTCCGAGTACATGGTTTGAATTTTTCCTAGTGGTCGACGCTGACTTGGGACATGGCCCACTACCATGTCGCCAAGTTGAGCGTGACTACAAGTCCCTCATTTTAGTTATTGATGCAAATTTGGATGCTGCTTTTGTTTTGGTCTGTGTAAGTACGTTGTATGAAATGAAAAAGGGTTTTCGAAAATTGGGCTGGTTTCTTTTAAAAGACTTTAAATGTATAAAATGGGTTTTAAACCTGAAATCTCTTGATTTGGAAATCTATTGTTTTCTTGGAATTGGATAAGAATGATTTGGGTTGAAACCTCAGTTCCTCTTTATGAACGTTTGCACATGTGTGAGAATGCATGGAAAGTGTGTGTTGATGCACGTATGAATGGAATGTGGATGAAGACATGTGCAACGGTTCATGAGATTACCTGGGTGTGTATTTGAAGTTAAAGGCTTGACTTTGTTTTCTAAATTGGTTTTAAATGGGAAACAGTTTTGGAAAGTTTTGGTTTGAAAGTGTGTTGGTTTTGGAAAGTAGTGTTGAGAAAAAGTGTGGTTTTATAATTAAAAAAAATGGGGATTTTAAAAGGAGATTTTGTTTTGGGTTGTGTTGTATTTGTTCGGTCTTTGTGCAGACTGTTTTTTGATGGAGGCGCTTTTATTGAAGTTTCTTCAGTTGATATTGGTTTTGGATTTGTGTTCTATATATCGCTCAGGAAATGCCGCCCAGAAAGGTCTCTAAGGATTCTGATAGGTCATCCCAGTTTTTGGTCCTCTTCAGACTTTGCCTATTCTCCATGGTGATCAGGGTCCGTTAGAGGCAATGAAATGGCTCAAGGAAGTGGAGCGTGTCATTAGAACGTTGGGAACTCCCGATAGTGTTAAGGTTCGTGCAATTATGGAGTTGTTTGAGGGTACAGCTTTGGACTAGTGGAAGAAGGATACCCCATCATCAACTCAAGATGAAATGACCTGGGATGTCTTTAAGGTCGTTTTCATCCAATGGTTTGTACCTGAGGGAGTGAAGCTGGAGAAAAAGGGAGAGCTTGTGCATATTCAACAAGGTCAACGGACGGTGAAGGCATATGTTGGCCATTTCAAGGAACTGATTCCCTTTTCTCCAGAGGTAGCGTCGCATGAGCTCATGAAGGTCTCTCTTTTCACTGGGGGTCTTCGTCCAGAGATCAAGGAGCGAGTCCTCCCTTATAAAGACCTTTGTTTCGAGAAGCTGGTGGAGGAAGCTTTCTTGGCTGAGTTAGTTTCTGGTGTGCGGGTGGTTAATACTTCAGCGTCCCCTGTTGCTGTTCGTAAGAGTTCCCCCTCTAGTGAGAAAAAGGCGCTAGAGATACCTATTCCTAAGGAGTTATCCCCTTTGGTCTCAGCTTCCAGTTCATCAGATCATTCAATGGTATGCTATCAGTGTGGTCGTTTCGGGCATTTAAAGTCGTCCTGTCGCAACCCTCCGAAGACGTGTCATCGCTGCAGTTGTCTGGGTCATCTGGAGATGTTTTGCAAGAAGCGTCGCTTGAAGAGGAAGCTGTGATTGGAGAATGTCAGTACCTGACTGTGAGGCAGAAGTTGCTTCAGCCATCAGAGCCCCAGCCTCAGGTCTTGGGGTGAAGCTCGCGCGCAGTCAGGAGTCCCCAGGGTTGTGAAGCCTTGGTCCAGGTTTTGTGTTCCGTGTTAGCAGTGGAACAATCAAGATCTTTTGGTACTTGTCCTTCTGCTGTTAAGTTTTGACGTTGTTGTATGTTCATTGTTTTACCATGGGGTTATCATGGACTTGTTCTATTATAATCCAAGTAGTATGGATTATGTAAATGTGTTGTTTTTCTATAAAGTGACTATGGACTTGTCCGATGATAAATCTAAGCGGACTTGTCGTGTGAATGTAATATTCTAAATCGTGTGTCCTTCTTAAAAGTGTGATTGACTCTCGTGTGGGTTGACCTCGTTTTAGTTATGTTGTCGATGTGGTTATGCTTTGTGGACTTCGGTGGATCATGTCTCCAATTTGATAATGGTTAAATGTTTTCTATGGATTTTCCCTGGTGTTGAAGGTTGTTGACTCTGGTAGAGGATTTAATGTCTTGACGGAAGTGTTGTTCTAATCGTGCTATAAGAGTTGGTTTGAATTGGTTGGGAGTTCCCGCGTCGACCCCCCCTTCCCGGGGTTTTCTATTTAAATGGTCATCTTTTCTGCACTAGTTATGTTCTTGTGGTGGGGAGAACCCCTTCGTGTTCTCCCCTCAATCTCGGACCCCAGTTTTCTCTTAAATCGGTCGGGTGTGACCTGTGCAGAGTAAGGTCATCCCCGAGATTCTCAGTTCTCTCTGGTTCCTTTAGTTCCGTTGGGGCATGGACTTAAATCTTGACCGACTTTTGGCCTGGTGACTTTCTGGGGGCAGAAAGTGTCTGTGGTGGGGAGAATTGTCACACCCCGACCGCGGATGTCCGTAATTGTTCTTCTTTCTTGGTCCCGATTTAAATTTTTCGGAGTTTAATTGCATTGGCGGTTTCGCGCCGGTGCGCAGTCACCACATCGTTAGCGGTGACCGTGCGTTCAGCCCAGGTGACAGTGTGTTCACCCGGTGTTTTAAATATTATAATTTTTATGTTGGCTTTTTATTATTAATACCTGTTTATTTGTGTTTTTGTATATATGTTTATATATGTTTATATATATGTATAATAATGTATGTATATATATATATAGAACTATATATGTATAAATATATATATATGTGTAACATCTTTAAATTATTTTATAATTATTATTTTAAATATTTGATCAAAATAATTATTATTTGAATCAACTAAGTTATTATTTATTATTATTATAAGTTTTATTATTGTTATATAAGTTTTATTACTATTATTATAAGTTTGATTGTTATTAATATTATATGTTTTATTATTATTATTATAATTATTATTTTTATCACATATATATATATATATAAGCCTAATCTAACCCTAATCCTACCCTCTCCCGTAGCCGCCTCACCTCTCCCTCTCTCCTCTTTCTTCTCCCCCGCACCAGCACCCTCCCGCATCCCCAGCCTCCCCTCCGTCCGGCCTTACTCCGCCAGCGACTTCCCCGCGCGACCGGCCTTGTCCGGCTGTCCCGGCCCCGCTCCACCTTCGCCGCGCACGCCACCATGCCCACTGGCCGTCCCAGCCCCGCTCCTCCTTCGTCGCGCCACCGTCACGCCCGCAGGCCGTCCTGGCCCCGTTCTCCTTCGTCGCGCCCGCACCCGCCAGCGTCCCGCTTCCCCGCCTGCTTTCCGTCGTCGACCCCCGTCACCGGCCTCCCTCCCTGCTTCCCCCCCTGCGTGCGTCGGCCTCCCCATCCCACACCCCGTCGGCCTCCCCATCCTGACAACCCCACGCAACCAGATCTCGCCCGCGTCCCCATCTCAGCTTTCCTGCGCGACCCTCTCCCCTTCGCCGCGCCAGCCGACCGCCACCGCCTCTGTCTCCAACCGCCGGCCCGCCGACCTCCTTCCGTTCCAACCTCGCCCGCTGCTCTGCAAAACCCCCCCTGCTGTAAGTTCCGTTTTTATTTTATTTTTATGTTAATCTTATGTTTATAAAACATTTATTATTTTTATCATATTAATAATATTATTATTATTTTATTATTTTTATGTCATTATTATTTTCATGATTTATATTATTATTATTATTATTATTATTGTTATTATTATTTTAACAATATTATTAATACTATATTATTATTATTATTATTATTATTATTATTATTACATCATTATTATATTATGCTATTATGTTATTATTATTATTATTATTATTATGTTATTAATATTATTATTATTATTAATATTGTGATGTTGTATTATTATTACTACATTATTATTATTATTATCATGTAATTAAGTTATTATTTTTATTATTATTGTTATATTATTATTATGATTATTTTATTATTATTATTATTACTATTGTCTTAACATTTTTATTATTATCATATTATAATATTATAATTATGCTAAGTTATTATTATTATCATTATATTATTATTATTGTGATTATATTATTATTATATTATTATTATGTTGATATTATTCTATTATTATTATTTTTATTATATCATTATTGTTATTATTGCTATATTGTTATTATACTTATTAAATTATTATTTTTATATCTTTCTTGTTAATAAAGTATGTTATTATTATTATTATATTATTATTATTAATATATTATTAAGATTAAGATTATTATTATTATTATTATTTTCAAGTTAATATTATTAAGTTATTATTTTGTTATGATATTGTTATTATTATGGTTATGCTATTATTATTATTATAATATTATTATTGTTATTATTATTGTATTATTATATTATAAAAAATGCCATATTATGATTGTTATTATTATTATATTATCATTATTATTATATTGTGTTATTATTATTATGATGTTATTGTTATCACCATTATTATTATTATTTTCTCATTATTGTTACTCTGGCTTTCCCTTGTGCTTTGTTAGGGGTTTTCCATCAACTTATATTTGTTTTTGGTAGGATTAAGATTTTAGGACCCGCGCAGGGCGTTTCCGAGTGAGCTCCACCGCCGCGCCTTGTATTTGAGGTTCCGTCGTTGCCGCGCTTTAGTTTCAAGGTGAGCGTTTATTCCCGCCACTTGGTTTCGAATGCTCTAGTGAGTTTTTGTATGTTTCTGAGTCCTTGGTACTGACTATGAAGAGTGTTAGACCTTGTCACGTGGTTTCGGACACACGTCGTGTCATCGCGCCTTGGATCCGAGGTTGTTGTGTCGACGCGATTGGTTTTGAGGTAGGTCCCCTTTGCACTGCTTTTAAAATTTAAGTTATATTATTTCATGCTGTTTGCGCACCCTAATTGTTCAAAATCAACATTTTATTAATTGTAATAAATATGAGATAATATACGATAATTAATTTTTTATATAAGATGGTAAATTTTTAAATGGTTATTTAATGTAAAAAGGAGCCGTTTATTTTATACACGACACATGAAACATCCTTTTGACGAGTGGACACCCAATAATGAATGAATGCCCATTTGGATTTTAAACATAATTCACAGAATGTAAAACAGATTTCTGGTTTAATGAGAAATGATTTCTTTTGAAGCATGAACAAATACTTTGGTTTGTTTGAGAAATTGCCCGGTTGGCTCTTAAAGATTACTTGGAAAAAGAAAATGGTTTGGTTTGGTTTATAAAAATATTGTTAGCCTATGGCATAGTGTTTTGGGGTTCTTTAACAGTTTTAAACTGGGTTTTGTCTCATAACGAAGTTGTACCTGTCATTGAGTAGTGTTTGTGAAATGTATTAAATGCCCGTTTGGCACTTTATGGAAAGCGATAAAAATGTTTTGATAAAAACCCTCTTAGGGAGACTCTCATGCCTTGGTTGCAATGGATTGTTTGGGAGGCCACACTTAGAGGCTCCCGGGTACTTTAGTAGTAAAAGGCATGAGGTTGTTCCACGGAGTGGCTCGGGTGATGCCTGTTGTGCTTTATATATATATATATATATGATTGGATGCTCGGTTGGCATTAGTTGGCTCACCCCTTTTTCAAACACTTGAGACATGGGAATCTGGCATATTGAGAGAATATTCTAAGAACGATTGCTGCACTGGTAGGTTATGGTACTGACCAGTGGCCCATAGTAGGTGGTTATATTGGGTTTATTACTATGGGATTTTCCCTCGACCTGCCTGTGAGTGGATGGTCGAGCGTTTTGTGCGTTTTGATTTCATCGTGACATGTCAATAAGGATGATTTCTCATGTATTGGTGTCTTCTGGTTTATTCTCGATCTCCTAGGTTCACCCATGTCTATTCAGCTTTTGTAGCTTGCAGTAATGATTATGATGCTCACATGTATACCTACATTGCCCTTGCTGTGTGTTTTACTTTGTGCATTCTGGTGTATTGTTTTCTTGGGAAAATAGTATATTGCTTTTGATTAGGTTTCAAAAAATTATTTTCAAATAAAAGTGTTTAAACCCTTTTGTACAAATTTGAAAATTTAAACATCACTTTCCCCCTTTCCTGAAATGTCATTGACACTAATGAAATGAACCCGGATTTTGAAATGGCTAAGGGCAATGGTTCGTACTTTGTTTTTAAGTAAAATGCTTAGAAAAACATACTTTTATAAATTGTAGTTCAAACTTGAAATGATGTTTCTTTTATTATAAAGGTAGTGCATTGGGAATAGATATCGGGCTAGCCTACTGAGTTTTAATACTCACGACTATAGTTCTTTTCTGTTTTTAGTGTTTGTGCAGGCTATAGCTTGAGTGCGCTCGCCTAGGGCGATGCTTGATAGTTGAGTCGGAGAGCGACCCGCGAGGTCGCACGGAGTTTGTTCGCACGTCGTGTTTGGTTAGTTTGTTTCTTGTTTGTTCCTGTTTAGTCACTTTATCTGGTTTATCTTTTCTGCGCTGCTCTGTATTATTTTCGCTATCTTACTTATTTATAATGGGCGAAATCGTTCCCATAGCCTCTGTTGATGCCCTGGCGCTTGTCGCCAGCCCGGGAGGATCGGGAACGCCTCTCGGGCCATGTCGCGGACCGGCTCGGGTGACCGGCCCAGGGTTGACCCGGGTTGGTTCGTGACATTTTTGGTGGCAAAATGAGTGCTTATATTCTCACACATATATTATTATCTCAGATTCGGGTTCCTTTTTCTTTTTCATTCCTCTTATTTCTCATTGATTTATTGTGTTCTGTCTTTATTTTATCAAATTTTTCTGGTGTCCCTATTACTTATTTTGGTAGGACCAGGCTTTACTTTTTATATAATGGTTGGTAAGGTGACATTTATATGATTTCCTATGGTATAATAATCTTTTACTACTTTCTACTGATGGAGGGTGATTATAATTTCTAAAGAGAGAAGTATATTCACTAGAGGTGGGAATATTTTCTTTATAGGAGAGGGTGTTTGGAGGGTGAGGGAGGTTTTTGGTGATCATTGTTGTTTCATTGAATTCCTAGTATTGATATTAGGTAGCTATTTGTTTTTTCTTTATCATGGACCTCCAACATATGGATGGGTGTTTCAATAATTTTATTTATTTTTTTTATAATTTATAAATTGATTGATTTTTGGGATGAACCCTTACAAAGTGGAGATTCCCTGATTCCAAGACACTTGTTACTGCCTCTGGGGATCTGTAATGCCCATCCGGCTAGTGAAGGGTCAGTTTGGGCATCCATCAGAAAGACAACCTAGACCGGTTCATTTCATAGATGTTAAGACATGAATATAATTGTAGGTAATTATATAGGTTCTTGAAACTAGGTGGTGGTACGATATATTGGTGTGGAGTGATGTTGATATCTCATTCACTAATAGTTGGGTGATTGAGGATTTTTGGGTTATAGACTTAGAATGTGGGTGATACAACTCACTGTTGGAACTAAGGTCGTTTGGTTTAAATGCACACAATGGGACCCATGTGATAATTTTAACTACTAGATGATTGGTAATATTCTATGTAAATTTATGGATTATGGTGATTATGATAATTATCATACTAGAGGAGGGATACACTATAGATTTTGGCCCTGATATTTTATAAGGTGATCTTAATCACAAGTAGAGAGTGGGATGCTCACCATGTGTAGATATATTCTAGGCTATTGAGCATGGAATTGGTATGGATGATTTTTGGATTATAGTTTTTTTAATTAGTTGTTCACTAGGAGGCCATGTGTATGATGGTGTCTTATTTCATTGATTATGCGTGGAGGGAGATTCATCATTTTCCCTTGGGGTGGGTATAGAACAAGGGCATATCATCCCATTCCAGCACTATCTAAAGCATGTAGGTTCTTTAATCGTGGATGATAGTGCATGTCGTGGAGTAGTTCTATTTAAATATTTATTATCTTATGATTCGCATTGAACACACTCATATATGTGGGGATATTATCTAGTTGCATCATTAATGGTGATATACCAAGTTTATACTGACACACTATAGGTCCCTCAAGGATGCGTGAAAACATCGTGACTCATAAAAAATAGATGGGAAATGTAGTGAAATCTATACCATAGTATCTAGTAGTGGGTTAAATATATAGGGGGTTCATTAATTTTTGGGATATACTATGTAGATCCTCAGTTTCATTTTTTGGATATTTTCTTTTGTATAATTTATCTTGTCTATATATGACCATCCTTTGAGTAATCCAACATGATTGTTTATGAATATAATGGAATTATAGAAATTTATTTTGCCACACATATGGATTTTTTTTGTTTATATCCTCCTTTATTATATGTATTCTGCTATTATTATTGATTCTATCATGACCTGTCCCATGAGGCATGTGCTGTGACTACCCCAAGCCCACCTTCCATAGGCAAGGGGCTAGCGACTAGCACCAAAGGCGTAAATCCGAAAAACTGGGAAGTCATTTCCTTTATAACCTTAAAATTCCCACAATAGAGTACAAATGGATGTAATACACTAAGTAAAACTGTATAACAAATTGTATTGAGAGTAAACAAAGGGGTCGGAAATACAAGCCCAATTGTAAAGTACAAGGAAACAGAAAGTACCACTAAAGAAAAGGAAAGCTGCCACTGGGTCATCCTCTGAGGTTACTACCTAAAGGGTAGGTACAAATCGCCTCCTCAGTAATCCAGGTCCGTCCATCTTCTCCGTGTATCGTCATGTTGTATGGTCCATGTCCAGGTATCATCTGGTCCTAGTGCTCTCAGCCTCGGTTAGCATTGTCTGTCATCTGCATCCAACACAATGAGGTGCGGGCATAGTCCATGCATGGGTGAGTATAACGATACTCAGTAGGGGCCCCAAGACCCTCAAGGTCTCACAAAATCCAACATGAATAAATCAAAAAGTTTTAAATCAACAGATAACCCCACTTAGGTATATTCCCATACATATACTTCAGCTATCATGTAATCTATCTCAATCATGAGGAAAACAAAAAAGATACTAACTTAGCTCACACAGGTAGAAATTTTTTTAGAGAGTCTGAGATGATTAGATGTAGCCACTAAATTATCTATTTTTTCGAACACATACTATATCCAGGAATAGTAGACAGAACTGTCGTACCCACAGAGGATCTAGGAACAGTAGTCAAGACTATCGAACCCACACAGGATCCAGGTAAATTAGTTAGATCTTTCAAACTCATACAGGATCCAGGAACAGTAGTCAGTGCTATCAAACCCACACATGATCCAGGAATAGTAGTCAGAACTATCGAACCCACACAGGATCCATGAACAGTAGTCAGAGCTATAGAAACCACATCGGATATAGGAACAATAGTCAGAGCTATCAAACCCACACAGGATCCAGGAACATTAGTCAGAGCTATCAAACCCACACAGGATCCAGGAACAGTAGTAAGAACTGTCGAACCCACATAGGATTGAGGAATAGTAGTCAGAGTTGTCGAACCCACATAGGATCCAGGAACAGTAGTCAGAGTTGTCGAACCTACACACGATCGATGAACAGTAGTTAGAGAGAAACCAACCACAAGGTTTACAAAAAAAGCATGCTTGATTCTGGGAGGGTACCCTTCTCAAGCCAAGTGTCGATACATCAACTTTCGTAAAGTCCCACGAGGAATTATCCCAATGGTCCACCACGTCACAGGGGTCTCAATACAACAGACGACACGTCAATCAGACGCCCGATCTGTTAGTAATTAGCCTTTTAGTCCTGGGGGCCCGGTTCTATTCGTGCACGATCCAACCTGACTATAACTCAACTATACACTGAACTACAGTGGGGTATACTTAAAGGGACCCTCACACTCCAAAAATTACCAGCATCGTTGAGGATTTGTCAAACAGATGTTCGGTGCCAAAGATATGGCCAAAAGAAAGTAAAGGGGTCGTAGTGGGCCAATGTCTGGTCCGACCTGATCGGACCGACCTGGAACAACATAGTCTGAGCCGACCCGTTGGGTCCATCCCGGCCCGCTGGGACCGGCCCATCAGGCTACAAAGGCCGCTAGTAGAGCGAGGGCATGGACCAGTCACGAGGGCACAGACTGGTCGCGATGGCATAGACCGGCTGCAGATCAGTGTAAGTGCGGTTCGGCCTGGATGTGCCGCGAGGGGTGCGGAAGGCCGGCTCAGCCAGGTACGAGTGGGGCGCGGCTCGACGGGTCGGCCAGGATGGTCGAGGCTGGCTCGGCCAGTGCGGCGAGGGGCGCGACTCAGGCAGCTCAGCCCAGTTTTCCGAGGCCGGTTCCACCAACACCGGAAGGGGAGCGAATCAAGTGGCTTAGCCCGGATGGTTGTGGCTGGGAGGTCAGGTAGGAGCGGCTGGGAGGTAGCCGAGTAGGCCAGTGGCAGGTTGACGGGATGCCGGGATACGGTCAGGTAGGCCAGGAGGCGGTCGGGCAGGCCGGCTGGGGCTCGGCTGGGGCCGGTTCGGCCGGTGGCGGTGCGGGACGAGGCAGGGGTAGCTCAGGATATGGAGGCCGCGGGTAGCATGGAATTTGTCTTTTCTACCTTTTCTACCTCGTCGTTCTGTCTCCATGCTGAAGGACATCACAAAAGCGATAGAAGGAGGGTGACAGGCTAGGTTAGTTCGGCACGCACCCTCCGCGTTTAGGGTGATAGTAATCGGTCCTCCAGAACAAACCACAAAAATCCACCTGCAAAAAGAAACCAAACTCCTTCTTCATTTTGATGGAAAGAAGGAACATAGAATTTAAATGAAATTAAACCCCTACTTTTTTTTTGTTCGATGATGAAGTCACTGGAAGAAGACAGTGTTGTCGTCCTTCATCACGTCCGCCACATACTTCCAATCCATGCTCGTGAGTCAGTTCGTTGACAATGACGATGAGGGAAGATTGGTCAAAGACATCCCACGTCAAAGGGGGATCCAAGGATGAATGTCGAAGACTCTACACGCCAGAATTATTCATTGTAAGAAAGTGTTTTTCATTCTTTGTTTTTTATTTGTGAGAGATTTTCACCCTAAGATTTCTCTTTTCTCCGAAGTTCCATCAAAAGACAAATGCCAACCAAAATAATAGATTGTGATATCCTATTAATCATTTTCAAAAATACTCAAATTAGATGAATTAATTAAATTGGATCTACATAATTAATTCCTATGGTTGGAATAATTTAATTTAATGAGGAGGATTGGAAAAATTTAATGATAGGGGAGTTGAAGAGGCTCCCCTACACTTAATTGATGTTTGGAGTTTTCTCACCATTAATGTGGAGTTTCAAGGGGTAAAAAACTTGGGTGGTCCTCGCCATATTAATCTTGAAGGGGAGGTTAGGTTTGGGAGGGCCCCACCACCATAACCACTCATGGGATGTTATGGTGTGGTGGTCCCCACCTCTAACTTCCACATGGAGGCTTCAACCAAACAAATAAAAATAAAGCTACAACTTTATTTTTATTTAATTATTTCATTAAAAACCTAATAAATATCTTTTTTTTCGACCGTCTTCCATCGAGGTGAAAGTCTTCTTAAGAGAATATCAACGCTGTGAGTTCAACGATGCCCTCAGATTTCAATTCATAGCACCGGTTCAAAAGTTATAAAAACCCGCTCGCACGTTTAATGAACGTACCCTAACAAAACTTCATAAATTGAATACAGGCACACCAGGCCTTAGAATCACTCACCATTAATTTTCTCGGACTCATAAAATTCTAATGTATTTAAGAAAAAAATATTCCATGGAAATTCCAGGTCTTTACATTCTCTCCTGCTCAGGGCTTTACGTCCCCGTAAGCTACAACTTGAACTAAGGGGATAAGTGGGGTACTGAGAACACATATGAGCCTCCCACTCCCATGTTCTCTCCTGGAGGTTACCATGCTGCCAACAAACATGCACCGAAGGTATTGACCGTCCACATATGACCCACTCCTATCGATCCACAATCTCCACTTGAACCTCTGTAAAAGTCTCCCAATCATCAACTTCCATCTCTCCAGGGACTATAATGTGGGAAGGGTCGTGCACGTATCTTCTCAACTAAGATATATGGAAGAATTCGTGCACCCAGTGCAACTGAGGTAGAAGAGATAAGCGGTAGGATACCTCTCCAACTCTACTGAGGACCTGGAAAGGTCTGATGAATCTCAGAGATAACTTTCCACCTTGGCCAAATCTCTGTTGACCTCATCGGGGTGAGACCCATAGAAAGGTGTGGTCGTCAACCTCAAACTGCATAGGTTTCTATCTCCTGTCAGCATACAACTTCTTCCCACTATGTGCAGTCTTCATTTGATCAAGGATGACCTGCACTTTCTCCGTGGTAGCCCGTACCATCTCTAGTCCCACTAGTGTTGACTCCCCTGGGTCAGTCCAACATAGAGGTGGTCTGCAAGGTCGCCTGTACAACACCATAAAAGGTTCCATAACTATGGTGGAATGATATCTGTTGTAATTGGAAAACTCCACCAAAGGTAAGTGGTCATACCAACTGCAACCCAAGTTAAGGAAATAATCATGTAGCATGTCCTCGAGGGTTTGAATGGTCTGAGCAGTCTGACCATCTGTCTGAGGATGGAAGGCGGTGCTCAAACAAAGCTGCGTCCCTAAAGCCTCCTGTAACCCCTTCCATATCCGGTATGTAAATCGTGCCTCACAATAGAATAAAATCATCGAGGTTATACCATGTTAACACACAATCTCCTACACATAAAGGCATCCAAATATCTCTACTTTACCCTTATCTCTGATCGGTAGAAAGTGTGATGACTTTGTGAGTCGGTCGACAATCACCTAGATAGAGTCATGTACCATGGACATATGTGGAAGTAATTTCACAAATTATATGGATATCCCATCCGACTTCCACTCTGGGACCTCAAATAGATGCACCAAGCCTGCTGGTACATGGTGCTCCACCTTCACTTGCTGACAAGTGAGGCATCGAGAGACAAACTCAGCAACTACCTTCTTCATACCTAGCCACCAGTGTTGTTGTCTGAGGTCCTGATACATCTTTTCCACTCCTGGATGTACCGCTGGAGAAGATGTGTGGATCCCCCTCAACACTTCCTTTTGAAGTGACACTGGCACCATAGTACGTCCTCTAAATAGGGTGATGTGCTCCCCACCTTCAGAAAATCCATCAGGTGCCTTCCCTGTGGATATCTGATCACGTCGTGTCTCGCAGTTAGCGTCTCTACACTGTGACTCCCTGACTCGCTGATGAAGTGGGGGATTAACTGTAAGAAACTGTAGAAATTCTGCTCCATATCTATCCAACAAGGATATCTGCAAAGCAGCCAGCTACTCTTTCCCCTTTCCTAGTAGCTCCATACTATATCTTCTACTGAGTGCATCGGCAACAACGTTACCCTTCCCATGAGTAAAGACTATCTCAAAGTCATAGTCCTAGAGGAACTCAATCCAACGTCGATGTCTCAGGTTCAGGTCCTTCTGAGAGAAGATATACCTGAGACTCTTGTGATCATAGTACATGGTAAAATGTTCACCCATCATATCGTGCCTCCACATCTTCAAGGCGAATACCAGTTCTGCTAACTCCAGGTCATGGGTAGAATAGTTCTTCTCATGTTGTCTCAGCTGTCGAAAACCATATGTGATCATTGCTCGCTCCTGCATCAGGAAACATCCGAGTCTAGTCCCTGATGCATCGCAGTAGACCATGTAACTTATTACCTCCTTTAGAAGCCACAATACGGGGGCACTATTCAGCATCTGCCTCAGCTTATGAAAGCTCTACTAGAATCTCTATTACCACATAAATTATTTCCCCTTATTCATTAAGGCTGATAGTGGCGCTGCAACACTGGAGAAGTATGGTACGAACCTCCAGTAATATCCATCGAAAACCATGAAACTTTGTACCTATGTCACACTCCTAGGTGGCTCCGAAGCAGGTATCACCGTAATATTTTCTGGATCTACTGCAACTACAGTCTCCGAGATGACATATCCTAGAAATTAAACCTCACGGATCGAAAACTGGAACTTCGAGAGATTCCCATTACGCTGGTTCTCACGGAGCGTATCTAGTACTACCTATAAATAGTATCAATTCTCCACCTTAGTAGTCGAGTAGATCAGAATTTCATCTATGAAAACTACGACAAATCGGTTGGGGTACAGCTGAAAGACGTTGTTCATGAGTCCCATGAACACTACTAGAGATTTGGTTATTCCAAATGGAATTACTAAGAACTTGTAGTGGTCATACCGATATCTGAAGGTCATATTTTGTACATCCCCATCTCGAACTCTGAGCTGGTGATAGATTTATCTGAGGTCTATCTTTGAGAACCACCACACTCCCTTCAGCTGATCAAAGAGTTCGTCAATCCTCAGGAGCTAATACTTGTTCTTCATGGTCACCTGGTTCAGGAAACGGTAGTCAAGACAAAGAATCATTCTCCCATTTTCCTTCCTGGTGAACATAATCTGGGCTTACTAGGGAGAAACACTGGGCCGGATGAATCCCTTCCCCAATAAGTTCTCTAGAATTACCCGCAGCTTTCGAAGCTCCGTGTGAGCCATCAGAAACGCTGGTGTAGATATCGGTGAAATCTTGGGGTAGAAGTCAATGTAGAAGTCCACCTCTCTACGAGGTGGTAGACATGAGACATCATTAGTGAAAAAATCTGCGTACTGGGGCCCCACTTCGGGATAGATCAGACTCTCCAGATCAACTCCTCTGAGATTAAGGCAAGCCAACTGACGAGTGATCGGCTGCACTCTCCTCCGGGTAATTCCTTCCTATGCTGAAAAGGCTCTCTTCTCACCGGTGAAGGTAAAACTAGTCCCATCCGTTTGGACACACCACAATTTGTGACTAATTTAGTTAATCTAAGAATGAATTGTAGATTACCAGTCCATACCCATGATGACATCGTAAAGCCTCAACGCCGCTACTAAGTGATCCCAGTCGAAGATCTCACCTCCTAGAGTAAGCTCGCACTACTGGAAATAGTGCGTAATCATCGAGTCTTCTCTCCTATGAGTCTTTATCCATATGTATCAAGACAATGGATTTATTGGAATCATCGATCTCTAACAAGGGCAGTGGCAATGGAAGATTGATTGGAACCTGTGTCTTTTAGTACTACAGCTATAGTGTAGTAGACACAGATCGTACCTCTAATCATCTCTAGAGCGCTATGATCGTATACCTCAACTAAATGGAGCTGATATCTTCCTTGTACAAATGTTCCCTACAGTCGAGGTGGTCCTCCTAGTGGTGGTGGTGGTAACACATCAAAACGTCGCCCACCACCATCTTCACGACCAGATCCTCTGCCACGTCCACCTACTCCCTACGGACTACCTCGATTGAATCTCATCTCTTCTTGGTTAGTCCATCGACCATATACTGATCATCTAAATGGCGGTTTGGATAGTCATGAGACATGTGACCCTGCCCGCTGCATGAGTAACACTACCCGCTACTGGCATTTTTGTCTCCACCTCGGGTGCTCCGCACAACTGATCCTGAGTCATGCGATTGTCCACCTGTATGTCTGGTCCACTTTGACCTATGCAACCTCTGTTTACTTCCAGCTATAGAATACTCTTCTACATGTCGACTGGTGGCGGATTTCACTGTTAGAGACTTTTTAGAAAGAAAACTCTCCACCATGAGGGCTCTCTCTAGCACCCCCGCCTGTATCGGGATGCTGAGTGAGATCATCGGAGCTATGTTCTCCGGTCTGAGCCCCTACTCAAAGGTCTGAGCTAGGAAGAAAGGGTCCTGCACCATATCGGTGGAGGTTCCTAAGATTTCATTGATCCTCATAGAGTACTGAGCTACAGTGATGCTACCCTGCTACAGATGAATTAGCTTCTGTATGTGCACATTGCAGAGAGTCACTGGAAAAAACTCAACCTGAAACATGCTCTCAATGTTTACCCAGAGTAGCATCATCTCATCACGAACCTGGAGCATCAAGCTCCACCATCTGCCTTCTGTTGCATGTAGAAGGCTGGCATCAAAAATCACCATGAAATCGAATGGTGGCCCTACCAGTCGAAAAACTACCACCACAGCCTCCATACAATCATTAAAATTATGTGGGTATGTCTCGCCCCTAAACCTGGGAGTCCTCTGGTGTCAGAACTCTTAAAATTCACTCAGTCAGCGTGTAATCCTTGCTTCTAGGTCTAGTGTCATCGGTGGCCCAACAGGGAGTGGTACCGCTGGTGCCTCTGCTGGAAAAGGGCCTTACACTGAGGCCTCGTTGCTTGGTGGGATATCTGTTCGTACAACTCTCAGTACCCTAGATGGCTGTCTGCTTGGTGGAATCCTGAAAAAAAAAGAGATGCATTATGGTCAATAAGTTATACATGGTGATCTAACTCAAGATATCACAATGAAAACTCTTGAAAACACACACACAATCAGTGTTTTCATCCCCTAAGTTAGAAATCAGAAGTCAGGGTCTTGGTGTATGGATACGTCAGCCGTAGTAGCAACACTAGAATCCTAGTACTGAAAACAACACTTAGTACCCTTAATACTATTTATTCATAGAAAAGATCAAAGTCTTAGGTTCTGTGGTAGAACCAACTCCTCTAATACCAATATGTCATTACCCATTCCCCGAGGCCTATGCCATGACTACCCCAATCCCGCCTTCCACAGGCCAGGTGCTGGTGACTAGCACCAAAGGTGTAAATCCCTAATACTGGGAAGTCATTTCCTTTATAACCTAAAAATGCACACAATAGAGTAAAACTGGATACAAAACACTAATTAAAATTTTATAAGAAAGTGTACTAAGAGTAAAAAAAGGGGGCCGGAAATAAAATCCCAACTCTAATGTACGAGGAAACGGAAAGTACAAATAAAGAAAAAAAATCTACTAATGGGTCATCCTTCGAGGTTCCTACCTGAAAGGTAGGTACAGATTGCCTCCTCAGTACTCCAGGTTTGTCTATCTCCTCCGTGTATCATCACGCCGTATGGTTCACCTCTATTTACCGTTCGGTCTTGGTGATCTCTGCCTCAGTCAGCGCTGTCTATCGTCTACATCTAACACAACAAGGTGTGAGAATAGCCCGTGTAGGGGTGAGTATAAAGATACTCAGTAGGGATCAAGAGATCCTCAAGGTATCACAAAATCCATCAAGGATAAATCACAAAGTATGAAATCAATAGATAACCCCAGTTATGTATATGCCAATATATATACCTAAGTTATCAATAAATACATCTCAATCATGAGGAAAAAACAAAAGTTACTGACTCATCTCACATAGGTATATAAATTTTATAGAGAGTTATAGATGATTAGATGTAGCCACTAAATCATCTATTTTGTCAAACCCACACAGCATCAAAGAACAGTAGTCAGAAAGGTCGAACCCACACAGGATCCAGGAATAGTAGTCATAACTGTCGAACCCACACATGATCCAGGAAAAGTAGTCAAAGCTATCGAACCCACATAGGATCCATGAACAGTAGTCATTGCTATTGAACACACAAAAGACCCAAGAACATTTGTCAGATTTGTCGAACCCACACAGGATCCATGAATAGTAGTGAGAGCTGTCGAGCCCTCATAGGATATAGGAATAGTAGTCAGAGTATTCTAACCCACACAAGATCCAAGAAAACCAGTCAAATCTGTCGAACCCACACAGGATCCAGGAAGAGTAGTCAGAGCTATCGAACCCACACAGGATCCAAGAACTGTAGTCAGAGCTCTTGAACCCACAAAGGATCTAAGAACAGTAGTCAAAACATTATAACCCACACATGATCCATGAAAAGTAGTTAGATATATCAAATCCACACAGGATCCAGGAATAGAATCCAGAGTTGTTGAACCCACACAGGGTCAAGGAACATTAGCCAGAGAGCATCCATCCACAACGTTTCCACAAAAAGCACGCTTGATTCCGGGAGGGTCTGCTCCTCAAGCCAAGTGTCGATACATCAACTTCCATGAAGTCCCACAAATAAGTGTCTCAAAGTCATGCCACATCATAGTGGTCACAATGCAACAGACAACACGTCAATCAGATGCCCTGTCTATGAGTTATTAGCATTTTAGTCCCAAGGGCTCAGTTAGATTCGTGCACGATCCAACCAGACTGTAACTCAACTATACCTGAACTCCAGTGGGGTATAGTCAAAGAATCCTTCACACTCCAAAAATTATCGGCACTGCTGACATTTTTTCAAATGGACGTTAGGTTCCAAAGATATGGACAAAAGAAATTAAAGGGGTCACAGTGGGCCTGAGTTTGGTCCGACCTAGTCGGACAAACCCTACCCGACATAGTCTAAGCCGACCCATTGGGTATAGCCTGTCCCACTGGGCCCAACCCAGTAGGAAGAAAAATCCGCGAGTAGCGCGAGGGCGTGGACTGGTCGCGAGGGCGCAGACCAGTCGTGGGTCGGTGTAAGGGTGTCTCAGCCCGGAGACGCTGCGAGGGGCGTGGAAGGCTGGCTTGGCCAGCTGAGCATGGGGCGCAGCTCAAAGGCTTGGCTCGGATGGACGAGGCTAGTTCGGCCAGTGCCATGAGGGGTCCGGCTCGGGCGGCTCAGTCCGGGTGGCTGAGGCCAGTTCGGGCAGCGCCGCGAGGGGCACAACACAGGGAGATCGGCTTGGATGGCTGGGGTTAGGAGGCCGGGCCGGGCTGGCCAGGAGGTGGTCGTGCTGGCCGGCAGGGGCTTGGCTGGGGCCGGTTTGGATGGCAGTGGTGCAGGACGCAACAGGGGCGGCACGTGTGACAGAGTCCATGGGTAGCGCGGCCTTTGTCTTTGTCACGTTTTTCGCCTCGTCGTTTCGTCTCCATGCCGAAGGACATCAGAAAAGAAATCGATGGATGGTGTCAGACCATGTTAGTTTGGCTTGCACCCTCTGCATTTAGTGTGATAGAAACTTTTCCTTTAGAATGAACCACAACAATAAAAACAAAACATCCTAATTCTTCGTTCTGAAGGAACGGATGAACATGAAACCTAAATGAAATTAATTCCCTACCATTGTTCGTTGTTCGACGATGATGTCATGGAAAGAAGATGTTGTTGTCGTCGTTTGTTGCATCCTCTACGCACTTCCAATCCAAGCTCGTGCATCGTTTCGTTGATGACGATGAGGATGGAAGGTCAGTTGAAGATTTCCCACGTCAAAGGGGGTTTCAAGGAAGAAAGTCGAATATGCTCCACACTTGCGTTCTTCGTTCTTCGTTCTTTGTTTGCGGGAGCTTTTCTCCCTATGCTTTCTCTCTTCTCTCAAGTTCCACCAAAAGACAAATGACAACCAAAATAATAGATTGTGATATCCTACTAATATGTTGGAACAATATTCATGTTGGATGAATTAATAAAATTGAATCCACCTAATTAATTCATATGGTTGGCACAATTTAATTTTTTGAGGAGGATTGGTACAATTAAATGTTAGGGGAGTTGAAGAGGCTTCTCTACACTTAACGGAAGTTTGAGGGTTTCTCCCCTTTAATGGGGAGTTTCAAGGGGTTAAAAACCTGGGTGGCCCCACCATATTAATCCTGAAGCGGAGGTTAGGTCTGGGTGGGCCCCACCACCATAACCTCTCATGAAAGGTTACGGTGTGGTGGTCCCCACATCAAACTTATACATGGAGGCTTCAACATACCAAATAAAAATAAATATACAACTTTATTTTTATTTAATTATTTCATTAAAAACCCAAAAACTAATTTTTATTTCCAACCATCTGTCGTCCAGGTGAAAGTCTTCTTAAGAAAATATCTGTGCTACGAGTTCAACGGTGCCCTTAAATTTCAATTCTATGCACTGGTTCCAAAGTTATAAAAACTTGCTCGTATGTTTACTGAACGTACCCGAACAAAACATCATAAATTGATTCTGGGCACACTAGGACTCAGAATCACGCACCGTCAATTTATGGGGACTCATAAAATTTCCATGTATTTAAAAAAAATCCACGGAAATCTTGGGTCTTTACAGATACCCCTGTTGTGTTTGGTTATATACACTAGAGCTTATAGTCTCCCCATGATCACACCTTAGGCCCTCACCACTAGTCGATATCCTCTATTATTTTAGGAGGCATGTATGAGGTTTATAGTGGTCCAGATTCGTCATGGTGGATGTGAACTAGAGTGGAGAAGCTTCAAATTGTTATTAAGGTTTGTTCAAGTGCATCCTGCTAGTTACAAATTGTTACTTAGTATATTGTTAATTTTTATTTGTGAATGATATTGGAGTTTTAGGATAAATGGGACTAGGAAACACACTCTTTTAATGTGACTAATTATATCCTATTTAGGGGGAACCCATGTTACTGGGGTAAAATATGTGGTTTGTGTTTTGGATATTATCCTTTAGTGATTTCAGGAAATTATGTGAATTTTATGGTTATTTGGTTTCAATTTAGACTCTTTTCTTTTAAAGGCAAGCGGGTTTCTGTTCCATGCATAATTTTTGGCATGTATGGATCAAATGAAATGCATGGGTGTTTGTAGTGTAGGTTATTTGGTTCTAAAAAAGGGTTCAGTTGTTTAAAGATTCCATAATAATCAAAATAGATTTTTCTTTCATAAATTCATGGTTCCATTTTACTCATCTAAACCAAGTTCTTTTGATTCTTGTTATCTTTGAGTGTGTGAATACTGTATGTGAAAGTGTATGTGGTACCTAATATTTAAATGTGTTGGTGGTGTTATAAGGATAAATGATATGATATCATGGATAGGATAGGAAAATGTATGGTTTAGTGGGATGTAATTAATTTTTCTATATTCCCTCTTTTTGGTATCTCAACTATTATATATTTATTATGCATGGAAACTAGTTTTTAGTGATATTAAACCAAAATAGAATTCATTATATCATTATGATAGTGATGATGTGGTAACATAATGACATGAGTTAAATGGGATAACTATTTTACAATCAGATGATGGTGATTCTAGTATGCTTTATCCAGAGCATTGACTATGGGACTAAAGAATCTGATCCATCTATGGAATATCATACTAGATAGTTCCAGTCATATTATCCTCTATTGTTTTAGTATAGGGTAGACTCCAAGATTCTAAGCATTATATTGAGTCAATTTAGATCATTTTTTATTAGATTGATATACCTTCAAGGTAAAGGATGAAAATTGTGACATACATCCTCAAAGGACCTGAAAAACACTAGTGGGATGTGTCAGTGTAGGTTTATAGGCATGGTGGAATCACATGTAAGGATTTTGAGGTGAGATTCATCAAATAATATTTCCTTGAGACATTTTTAGTGGGCCGAGCCTATGATTCCACGCACAATATGCAAGGGTAGATGTCCGTTATAGAATATGATAAAAAGTTCAATGATTTCTAGTGTTTTTACCCAACATAATAAGGGGAAGAGATGACCATGTTATTATGGGTTGAGGAAACCCTAGGGAATTCCATCATAGTTCACATAAATATATTCACATTGAAACTTTTTTATAAACAAATTAACTATTATTGAATATAATTGTGTAATTTTATTGATAATAATGTACCCAATCAGAAACTGGTGTCTTGTAGGGATAGTAGTGGGGCTTAAAGAAGTATAAAGTGAGGGTATGAAGACATCAAACAAGACAGTTATAGATGGATAAAATATTTTCTTCATTAGAGAGGGTCATTTTCTATGAGTTATCCACATAGGAAAATTGGGAACATTTAGACTTAGTGTGATTGGACATCTAAGGAGTGTTATTCTTATGGGACTATGGGTAATATTGAGAGGTTATACCAAATGATCTTACAGTAACCTAGTGGTTATGGGTGTTGGTAGACTCATGTATCATATTTAGGACTGGAATTATTGAAGGGAGGCAGTAGTTGGTGTTCATATTCATTATTAGGTCGTATAAAATTAAAGGCTGATCAATAGTGTGGGTAGTAGCTGACACAATTATTGATCAGTATGGAGTTTATCCCTTAGGATACTGAGGTTTGGGTTAGTTGAATGTGACTTATGTTACCTATTATAAGCAAGTTAGATATTTGTTAAAAGTTAGAGGTATTTGATGATTTTATTGGATCAAGATTTTATGAATTGGTAATGGTTCATTATGTCTGTTATGTTTGAATTAGATCAACCAAGTGATGGATGAGGTTTGGGAAACAATTATGATGTGTGGTGATTGTATATTTGATGGGTGGAATGTATTCATTTTAGGATGATTTTATTTGTGTGGTATTACTAATGCGGATGGTAGTTGGTTTTGGTAGGACTAGGTTGGTGATTCCAATTATTGAAATTACCCATATATGGAATTAGTCTATTTGAGGCTATTGATCATCATAATTGGGAATTAACTAATGTGATAAATATTTTTTTTGTTACCTATGTGTGAGATAGGAAATATCTTCTAGTTTTAGTTTTTTTAGTTAGTGGTGTGGTCATTGATAGATTAGATATGAGTTACGCTATGGTGGGGGTTTTAATGGTTTTCCTGTTTATGATATTTTTTGTGGCCTATTTTTTGCCTGGATATATGTAATTGTCTGTATTTGAGTTATTAGAGGCATTATTGGAGGTCAATTATCAATGTTTAAAATTGTGTCCTAGCCTCATTTTGAAATTATTCTACAGTTCAAGGGGTGTCCTAGGGCATTACGATGTGATGAGGGGATCTGTCTGATTAAATTTTTCTATAGGTGTCTTGTCACATTATAATTCATGTGTTACTCTATGAAGGTATACTCGATGGAATGTGTTCCAGCAATAATTAAATGATTATTCCATGAAGACTTCACTAATGTGAGAATTGTGTTGTGATTAGAAGGATCACACCACAATGTGACCCTAGATATAATGATTTTGTTTTTTATTTTGAATATGTGGAGATTAATTATTCCATAACCCATGGGATCACACCAAAATTTGGAAAGGCAAATTTAATTATGTTCAGCCCTCTGGGGAACCCTATAACGAGACTTTTGTTATGATTTTTTAGTTTTAATTAATTTAATTAAATTTGTATTAAAATGTGGGGAGTCTCATTTCTTCTCACCACCAGGTAGCTTTAGCTTCTATCTCGCTTTGTCATTCTCTTCTTTCCCCATAAGGGGTTCCATTGATTGGGGTCAATTGTTTGTGCCATCCATTATTGGGGGTTATCATAGGTATGGTTATTGATCTTCTTGTTTATTTTCTTTTGTTTTCTCATTATTTATTAATTTATCACTAGGAATCTTAAATTCTAGAGATTTTTTTTTATTTTGAGGACATTAATGATCATAGATGAATTATCCAAAAATATTAGATAAGAAGGGTTATTTCATATCCAGGAAGGTGGTTTATAGGAACATCCACTATTATATGTGTGTTTTTCACTATTTAATTTATGGGCATCATTAGGGGTGTGTGAAAGATTGGGAATTGAATTATGTGTGGTCTTCATTATGTATGGAGGAATAATAGTGGTTTTACAAGACATGAGGGGTAGTGGGGGATATGGATTGATAAATTTTGGAAGATATATGTATTGAGATTGTCAACAGTCTGAGGAATTATTTAGTAAGACATTGATATGGTTACTTGGATTTTATATGGTTTTTTAGCTGGGTTTATTTTTGATATGTAGGTGTGGTGTGATAGTGATATATTGTTAACAAATGGCTGGGGTGACCATGGTTCTCAAGGTTATAACTATAGGATATGGTTGATTCCACTCGTTATTGGGGAGGAGGATGTTGAGGTCATGTACACACAGACAGAACCATAGGTATGTTTTGATAATCAAATGATTAGCCATGTCTTCTATAGATGTGCATAATAGGGTTATGATAATGGTCATTGAACTAAAAGGGGGGATACATTGTAGATATTATCCATGGGATTTTGGGTGGTGATTTTTATCATCAGTTAGGATTAGTATGTTCATCATGTATAGATATCTTTTGGTATATTGAGCTTTGAATTGTGAAGTATATTAGATATCTCATCATTTTAGTGTTGTATCATTCTCAAAGAGATTGTGGGTATGGTAATTAATTATTTCTTGGACATTGAGGCAAGGGTAATGTTTCATTCTCCCTCAGGGTGTGTTTAAACCATGTGAGCATTTCCCTATTCTAGAACTAGTTCAAGTATGTATGATCTTAAGTTCTGGTTGTCCGAGAACATGGTAGAAAAGGGTTGTTTAATTTTTTTGTCATATATTTTACTTTTAATTCACCCATATTCTTGTTGATATTATCCAAGGACATTATTAATGGTGTCATATTGAGTTTAAACTCACACCTCACACAAGCCCTTTAGGGCACGTACATACTTCATGAATTGTGACATAAGGAAGGGAAAGGGCCCAAAATATTGATTATAGAGGCTAGTAGTGTAGTGGATGTATATGGGTGGTCGATGGATTTGGGGGATGGATCTGGTAGATCATTTATGCCTCGTTAGATATGTTCTTTTTTATATTTTGGACATGTCTTTTTATCATCATCTTATGATAAATCATACATGATTATTTATGAATGAAATGAAATTATAGATATTTATTTTTATTTACATATTGAATGTTGTGTTAATATCCTATTTTATTATATTTATAGGGTTTTTATTTTTTTTTACTTTCACTCTTTTAATTTGTTATCTAAACTAGAGAGTATAGTCTCCCCATGATTACCCCAAATAGTCTTACTATCAATTGGAAGCTTCTAGAATATAAGGAACTTTGTCTAAGGAATATGGTGCTCTGATTCATTCATTGTAGTTGCAAACCATCACATAGATACAATAGTTATAGTATTTTTTGGTTCGTTTATATAGAATATAACTCCTAAATTATCACTTCCTACTATGTAGAAATGGGTATATGAGAATTCACTATTAATAAATCCTAAAAATGATACTCAGGTCTTGGTGGGGGATTGTAAAATTTCTCAAAGTTGGTGATTAATGGTATCCCTAAGAAAAGATAACAATTTTTCATGTTATGAGGGATTTCTAATTCCCCCATCCTCTAATGTTTTTAGGGTTATGTGTCTCCTCAAAATATCGAGGATTGGGTTAACCATCTTCATCAAATATCTAAGAGAATTGATACCCAAAAACAATACTGAATAAAATTATTCAACTTCATGTTAAAATTTGAAGCACTCTAGTGGTGGGAAATTATTTTTGAGGCTAAGAAAGACTAAGGCATCATATAGGGAAATATTCAAGACCTATTCTTAAAAAAATTATTCCCCTTAATCCTATATCTGGTGAAAGAAAATGATTATTTGAACCTTTAATATGGATCTATATATATCATTAAATACTCCACAATGGTCAAGATCTACATCACTTCACTCGATATCTAGGAAGAGATGAAAATTATAAGGTAAGGTGATTCAAAATGGTCCCATCCTTTGAAAACATAAGTTATGATATTTAATATTCTAACTAGGGAAGCTGACAATAACATTTCTTTCTTGTATAGGATCCAAATGAGATATTTCTAGTGATAGGTCTATTAATTGACTAAATATTTGGTGATAATTCTACATAAAAGTAGATCCAATGATGATAGGAAGCGAGCAGAGTTGGTTATCACTAGGGAAACCAGGTTTATGGTATATCGTCATCACCCATTATGTGAATAATCCATGTTCTATGTCACCAGTGTGGGTAATTGGTTCACATGAAGCCTAAGTATACCTTTAAGGAATAAAAATTCAATTATTATCCTCATTATGTCCATATATAGTGGTTCTATTAGTGATGTGCCTTAGACAGTGTTAGGAAGACTTCTTAGCATACCTAGGAATCCCTAGAATAGTCATATGTATACCGATGGAAGTTGATCCCCATTAGGGAGATATCTGGCATGGAGGCTAGGCTCGATTAGCAATCATGTATTATTCTAAGTAGTTATTTATACCTCTGGGTTTGTATAAGGAATCAAGAAGTATGTGTGCTATAAAGAAACATATAATTGGTGTAGGAGTAGGGAATTCTATTATTGAGGAACTATTCTTTAATATTATACTTTATCACATACCTTATTCAATACAGGTTCCATGAATTGGTTAATTTCGGAAAAAATATCTTATTATTATTAAAGTGAAGTCATTACTTGTGACAACCGGGTCCCGGTGATAGCACAGGCACCCCTCTTAACATGGCCATCAGGTCTTGGCCCACCAGGTACCACCAGTTGCCCCGCAAACACGTGGGGCCAACCCTAGGGTCCACCCACATGCCTGAACGGGTCATCTGACTAATGATAGTCCTCATAGGCCAACACATGTCTTTTTCAGTGTGCTTTTTCCTCACTCACACCCACCCTAAGAAACTTTCCAGAAGGTCACCCATCCTAATTACTACTCCAGGCCAAGCACGCTTAACTGTGGATTTCTAATCAGGAAGGCTCCCAAAAAAGAAGATGCACCTTGTTGACATGAGTCATATCATTTATTCAGTTAACCCTTTATCATTTGGGGGGGTATTACAATCAACCCCCCTTTAGAGCACAACGTCCTCATTGTGGGCCGTATATCTCAACCTAGGAAGTGAACTGCACTTAAGGCTGGGACCACCTCTGATACCAAATGTGACAACCAGGCCCCGATGACAGCACATACACCATTCTTAACATGGCCTTCAGGTCCTGGCCCACCAGGTACCACAAGTTGCCCTGCAGACATGTGGGGCCCACCCTAGGGTCCACCCACATGCCCGAACAGGTCATCTGACTAATGATAGTTCCCACAGACCAACACATGTTCTTTCCAGTGTGCTTTATCCTCACTCACAGACACCCTGGGAAATTTCCCAGAAGGTCACCCATACTAATTAATACTGCATGCCAAGCACGCTTAACTGTGGAGTTTTAATCAGACATGCTCGCGAAAAGGAAGGTGCACCTTGTTGACATGAGTCATATCATTTAGTCATTTAACACTTTATCATTTGGGGTTATTACATTACTATAATATATACATTATGTGACATGCTTATGGAAACGAATTAAGAATACTATGAAGTGTACATATTTTTTTTGAATCCTTAGAGAATATTTGGGATTTGATGTCTTGAAATATGGATTCTTTTAATTTCATTATAGAAATTGGATCATTAACTCAGTTTGACCCTATATATAATGTTATCACATTAAATTATATTTCTCACCCCTACTGGTATTTAGTACACACTGCATATATATTGGTATTTATATGCTAACTTGGTAGGTCATAATCAAGGGAATGTGGTTTCGATCACTATATACAAAAAAATAATTCTCTTTAAATTGGATGATGCTAAAGAGTGGAATGTCTTTCCCCTTCTAGTGTATTTATTTCATGATGTGTTCCAAGAAGAGTTCTCAGGACTTACCCTTATACAAGAAGTAGAATTTAACATTTATTTTCTACCTTGAAAGTAACTGGTAACTATTTATCCCTATTAAATAAAACCAACCGAGTTAGAAGAATTATGGAATTCATTGGAGGAGATAAAGAAAATGAGTTCTTTAGAGCGAGTACTTCAATTTGGAGTTCTCCAATACTGATAACCAAAAAAGATGATGGTAGTTTATGCTTATGGTTATATTATTAAAAGCTAAATCATGTAATGATCAAGAACCATTATAACTTAAATACAATTGATGATCATTTTAAATAATTAAAATTTGTGAATTTATTCTCAAAAATTGACCTTTTCTCATATTTCCACCATCTTTTAGTCGGTCCATAGGATATTCCAAATCCCACTTATAAAAATTAGTTATTAACAGTTTTTGGTAAGTCCATTCAATTTAACTAATTCACTAATTATATTTATGTATTTAATGAACATGGGATTTAAACCATACATAGACACTTTAATATTGGTCTTTGTGGATGATATAATCGTGTATTTGATGTTTTATACAGATAATGGTTGAAATATTCATATAATTATAAAAACCTTACAGAAAAATCAACATTATACTAATTGGTCCAAATTCACTTTGTGGGTATGAGAATTCAAGTTCCTAGGCCAAAAAATGTAGATGTACGCATCTCTGTGGCTTGAGAATGTTTATCTAGATAAGTCCGAAAAATTCCCAATGAACATATTTGAAATTTAAATTTTTCTTGTGAATTTTGGGTATTTACACCACTTTATATAAGATTTATCCTAGAATAAAACTCTAATTACCACATTAACCAAGAAAGGGGTTAATTTTTTTATGTCAACACTAACATGAATCATCATTTTAAGATATGAAATATCATTTTACAACAACTCCAATTCTCATTTTACCTTATCTAGGTGAGGGATTTTGCGTTTATTTTGATGTATCATTATTTGTCCCTGCTTGTTTCAAATACATGATCATCGAGTTATAGAATACTGTTCTATAAAAATTAATCTTCATTTAAATAAAAATTTTACCCATTATTGTAAATTGGTCACTATCATTCAAGACTTTAAGTGTTCGTGAAATTACATATATGATGAATTTTTTAGGGTGTTGATGAAGGATACGATCCTATCATATATTTTTTCATAAAGGGAATTTAATCTCTGGAAACATAACAAGGTGGAATACCTATAGTAAATTTATTTCAATATTCAATGTGATCCAGGTAAACGAATCATAGTTTTTGATTCACTTAGCAAGTAATATAACACTCAAATGTTATAAGAAGAAAATTATTTATGGAGATTGATGGAATTGATAGATGAAATATACTTGGTTACTATCAAGGACTTAAGTATGAAATATTTATACCAAATCGGCCTAAAGTCCTCTCTTATGGATAATTTCACAGACTCAAAAATATTTCTTCTAGATTTTTTAATCATTTCGGAAAGAATCAATTTTGTGAGGTCTGTATTCATTGTTTTCAATACTGTTTATCCTCTTTATACATCCAAAAAAGGATATTAATCCCAAAAGGTGTAAGAAAAAGTGTGATGAAATAATACCATGAAACATGATGTGTGATTATCCCTAGAATCTCAAAGCTGTATCCAGAAATTCATCACATATTCTAGTGGACTAGTGCTTTCCCCATGCATGTTAAAATACCCTCAGTGGTTGGGGTGAAACATGGTTTATAAATTTATTTAAAAAATCATGTCTAATGATATTGTTCCACTATTAGTAAGAACAATATTCTCTTTAATAGTATATTAGAATCAATAAATCATGTAAATATGGTCACAAGAAATTATCACATGGTTTACCTACACTGGTGTACCCCAAGAAGCATACAATGAGGATGTGTTAGTGTACCAGAATTACATAGAACTTTATTTTTTACAATATTAATAATGGATTAATTTCCACCAAATTTACAATTAGTTATACTTTAAGATCTCACTACTCTATCACTCATGCTCACTACCTGTTTTCAATTTTTGGAGAAGACTCATTGTCCCTCTTGAACCACCACTAATCATGATTTGAGAACTCATTATTTTATTTATTGAATTATGATCACTACTCATTCAAAATGATTATTAGAAATAATAAATAAAAAATTTCTACAACAAATTGGGTGTTTCATAAAACTTTTATTTCATCCAAATAAAAAACTACAAATTGCCAAAAAAATTCTAGGAAATCCCTCTATGGTTTATATAACCCTTGTACTCAAAAGATCTTCACATCAAACTTATTCACACAACTATAGTTCTCATAACATCCCTATTGTGTACTGATTATATTCACGTAAACCATGTTCAGAATAATCATAAAATTTCTTCCCCACATGAAACTATATGTTATTTAAATTCTCTTTTTAATGGAATGAATTTAGTTAGGCCTTATGTGAAAACAGAGGTATGAGATCTTATTAAAATATCTACAAATAACAAATGATGATTAGTTACCTATTTATAGCATAATGAAATCTATTATGCACCCTAAAATGCATCACCTTGGTTTTATGAACATAACTATCTTTCAAAAATTATCTTCCATGATTTTTTATGAATTTTATGAGTTTCTTCTTGACTTGGGAGAGTGTATTCCAGACATGCGTTAGTGACAGATTGAGTTTTTGAAAAAAAAATACATTCCTTCAAAAAAATATGTAATATTTTGAAAAAATAAAATTCACTAGATATCTTATATAAAGTATATCCCATGGTCTTATCTACCTTTGATATCTGTCAATATGCTTTGTCAGTGAATACAAACAAAAATCCTTGAAGAGTAAATTGGAATGATTATTCTTAACAACTATTATAAAGAAACAGATCTCATTTTTTGCTTCCAGCTGCCTTAAATATTATTATATTATGGTAAATAACCATTGGACTTCACGTTTTCTCCAGTCATTCCCTTTTTCATAATAAAAATGGGATGAGATCATGATGGATTTATTAACTAATTATCTAAGATCATTCAAGGGTCGATATCTAGTAGTTGTAATTATGTATTTTTTGACCCATATGAATCAGATTATCCTAATTATATAATATTATTCAATCAATTAACTCAAGAAACTATATGTTAGAGAGACTATAAAGCACCACTATGTACCTAATAGCATCATATATGACAAGGACCCGGGGTTCATGTCTTAGTTCTAGAAAAATTTATATTTGGAAATAGGCTCCATAGTCAGTATGAGTACCATTTTTCACCCTCAAACTAATGGTAATATTGAACAGACATTTTATATTCTTGAGGATATACACTAATACTGTATCTTTTTTTTGATGGCTCGTGGGAGGAATAGTATTCCTTGATTTAATTCTATTATAATAATATCTAACAATAATTAGATCATATGGATTCATATGAATATTTTTATTGAAGGCTATGTATTTTTCTTCAATGTTATACGTATATATGTGAGTATTATATAATCAGGAATAGAATTATCTAGGATATGATGGAACATGGGAATAAAATTTATATATTTTTCAGGGATACTCATATCTTGGAAAAGTTTTATGAGGACCATCAAATGAGACCCCTGAAATTTGAAGTTGGTTACCATGAATTCTTCTTGATTACCTAATATTTGGATCATTAAAATATGGTTAAATAAGTAAAAATAACTTCAAAATACAACTGAGCATTTGAAATCATTGGTAGAGATAGGAAAGTATCCTATCATCTTACTCTACCGTCAAAATTTAATGCTATACATAACACTTTATGTATTTCCCAATTAAGGATTTATGTACCGAACCCTGTGCACAAGATTCGATATGTTGATGTCATGATTGAAACCAATATCTATTATATAGAACATCTGGTCTATATAATTTATCGGAGTTACATAGTTCCATGGGGTAAGATAATCTCTTTATTTTATGTTAAATGGATTCATGAGAAGCTCCAAGATGAAACATGGGATTGGTTAGAAAAAATGAAGATGCAATGAAAATTCTTTTCCTCCAGAATGGCAGTTGAAGCCTACCTTGGATAAAAAAACCCCTTAGTAAGGAGGTTTTAAAGACCTCAACCTTTATTGGTGAGATTTTAAGCCATTTTATCTCACATCTAGTATATTTTGAATAAGAGGTGTAATTAGAGAAGTTGTTACAATAAAGGGATAAGTAAGAGAGGGTCCTAGAGTTCTAAGAACTACTAGGTACATGATAGGTAGTGACTATGTTTTTAGTGGGGTTATATGTGTCCAAGTAGCTTTGTAAGGACTATTGGGTACCTGATGAACTTGTACTTAGTACCGAATAGACACCTGAGTGAAATCCATTTTTAGAAAAGAAATTGTATTCCTTTAAACCATATATTTTAAACCAAAAAATAAATAGGGCTTGATATTCACATGAATACCCATCCATATCCACCATTATATATCTCTCATATCCTTGAGTTTATATATTTTTATATGATTTTATTTATATTATTACTATGGATTTCTTCAGGTAAATTATCATGACCCAGCCTTACTAAAACCCCACATAGTTCAGTTGTAAGGACATGTGTGGTCTACAAATCACACATCTAATAAGAAACAAGTTGTATAATAGAATCAATGGTATCTTTTACTCAAATAAGAGGCATTTACCCTATAAATTTTGTGGAAAAATAAAACACTATCAATAAAACTTATATAAATAAAATGATGAGTTAACTTTTATTATATCCCAAATGATAACCACATGAATGTGAATCACAACAAGGATAATTCATAATGATGTCATAGAATCCACTCAAGCTGTCAGAACACTAACATCTCAAATATCCTACCGATTTTATGGTAAAATCAATTAATATATTTTAAATGGGTGAGCTCTTGATAATACCCAGTGGGATCATATTTCTAATTCGTTCTATATCCATGTGAAATATATTTGTTTGGATAGACATGTGTAGGATCAATTAATAAGAAACAATGTACAATTAAGAATAGGGCCTGACAAATTAAAAATGATCTGAATAATACTATAAATATTATAGAATCAATTAGATATTACTTCAACAACATCCCTTACATTTTTTATATTAGAACTTTGTCTTAATACAAACAAAATTAACCGATGAGAATTTAAATTTTCAAGGGATTATAATAACAAATGAGGAATCCTAGAATGGTAACACCATAATTTTATTAATAATAATATAATAATATGGCTTTCATGATGTTATCATTGTAAATACATCCAAATCACCAAAACTATCAAAACAAGAAGGAAAAATAAGTAACTCCAACTCTCAACCAGTTCCAATCAATAGAAGTATTTTGGTTTTGGTCGTCACTCTAGAAGATTATAATTGGATACAACATGATCGTTTTCATTTAGTGGTAGATTCCAACTTCAATAATTTGAAATTCATGAATTAGTTTGTGTGATGTTTTTTTCATGAAATAAATTTTCCTACACCTTACTAATGTGGGAAAATCTGTAAGGGTGATTCAGTCTATGTGATGTTCTTCATGTAAGGGTCAATAATGAGCTATATAACTGTATCAAAAGATGGAAATATTGAGATATGTAAGTACTATTATTCCCAATTCATTAATAAATATAGATATAAATGGATCTATGTAATATTATAGGAGAAGTTCCTTGGCATGTGTAAAGGTAGAGGATCATACAATGTTGTCTTGCATTTAGACCACCTATGTAAAGGTAAATAGATTCATACCCCATGGTGAGTATATTACAACATATAAGAATGTTCCATGTTATGTTCAGTTAGAACCCATGTATGTTGAAACATGAAATTATGGAATTTTCATAAGTTTCAGGCCATTGTGGAGTTCTCATAAGGGTAAATTAAGACTGTCACATAAAGCCTTGATGAAGAGGAGTAGTTCACGTTATAGAAATTCCTTGATATATAGAGGAGATTATTCAAGTATTATAATTGAGTTGATAATTTCCAAGTCTATAGTTATCAATGTCATATGTAATGGATTATGCGACAAGTTTTCCAGTGATTGAAGGAGTTTAAAGAGATCATGTTGAAGATCAAGGGAGAGTTAAACATAAAATAATTTTTTGATCATGTTAATAGGTGTCAATGTTTTATAGAATCATTCCACATAATATGTATTGACTGATATTTCCTTGAATGTATTAATGCAAGGAACATTTCCATAGTTAAGGTATGGATATGTAAGAATACATCATAGAATAAGGGACCATACCATAGTCAATTAGTTATAATAGAGATGGATATTCTACCAGGAATGTTGAGCTTGGAGTTTTATGGCATTAAATCAGTTTTCATGGAACTAAATGAACACATTAAATGTGTTCCACACAAGTAAAAAATATCAAAAAATATAAAAGTAATGAGTATTAATTTGATCAATCAGATTATGGTCTACATGATTATAAATACTCCTGTAGTAGTTCTGGAAGATATAGAGAACAAATAGAATATTGAAAATCAAAATCTCATAGTGAAAATTAAATTGGTTCTGTGTAGAAAAGGATATATCATGGAACTTATTGAAGAAATATCCAAATAAGAAGAATATATAACTTAAGAGAAGTAAAATAGTGGCATTTTGGGTCTGTTCTATAAAGTTAATAAAGGTGGTTCCATGAAATATCATAGAAATTAGATGCTTCTCATCATGATGTTTATAGAATGTTTGTAAAGGAAAAAAAGAATTCAAAGTCATCCATCTCTAAATTCTAGTGCATCTATAAAAAAAATAATCTATATTGTTGTTGCCTTGTAAGCCAACTTGTTATCCTTTTTTTAAGTAGTGAGAAAAAATATATGAATTTTAAGGGAAATGATGCTAATATGGTAATGAGATAACCAAAACATTTTTTAATTAGAGGGACCCTAAGATAGTGTGACCTATCCTAAAATCCCAAGTGAAATGAGCTTTAGTGATTTAGTGTATCAACACATTACTAATCACATTCTCCATAGATTAGATCTGATTGGAGAACCAGGTAAAAATCAGTGTGTCCCTAGTACTTTATTATTTATATTTTACACGTCACATAAATGGTGAAATTATGATAAAGTGAATATTTTTAATATTTGGAAATGGATGGTCTTGTAATTAGATAAATATAAAATAAAAAATAAAAATAAGTGACTTTTAAGGTCAAGAGTCCAAGATTAATTATAAAAGTGAAATGAACAGGAATAAACTGTATTATTGGGAATGAGTTCCACAAATTGATTCACCACCCCTCTCACTATATCTCTCACTTAAGTCCCTTGAGGGACAATCAATTTTGTTTTGAATTTATACTACATTCTTACAGATTCGCAATTGTAAACCTACATATAGAAGTCTAAAACCATTTTGGTAATTGATATAGTAGAAAAGATAACATTTTGTAATACATGGGTCATAATATTAATATAAAATCCTCTTTTATTTATTTGATCTCCTTTCCCATGGTTTTTATAGTCATTTTAATGTGTTCATATTTTATTTATATTTCATTCATTATTTAATGTTAGGGGTGATAGTTATTATTTTTAACTCCACATGATTATCTCCATTTATTATTAAATGGTTTGGGTTATATGTTGAAGTATCAAGTGATTGTTGATGTAGTAAAAAAAGGAAGTTGTAGCATCCTAGATCTGGGTGCCACCAAAAGGTTCCCTATACCCATTTGGTTAGATGTCCAAAAGTGCATTTCCCTGAATACCAGAGGCTGCCAACTAGCAGCGAGGGCCTTGTGTGTAATAGTGGGGACACTATTCCTTCATTGGGCAAGTAACATAGTGAAAATAAATAGTAAATAGTACCAAAAGTAGTAACACCACATAACAATAGAAAATAAAGGAAGGCTGGTAGTAAAAAACTGTAGCATATATATAAATAAATGATTCCTGTCACATGTAACTAGGAAAGAAGCCAAACATGTCACAATGCGGGAAACACAATAATGAAACCAAAGTATAGAAAATAGTAAACTACAACAGCATTGCAATCCTCAGCTTAGTCCCATTATCTCCAGCTCCAACAACAATCAAGTACCTGATGAACAAGGGTGTTTTCCATTTTCTATACCTACAACCATATAATCTATTTGGGTCTAAAAGTATGACCCAAATAGGTTGTGAGATGAATCCTAGTAGGAAACCACCATAAGATATGTGCCAAACTGTTAGTGAATATATATAGTAGGAAAGATGTAAAATGAAGTAATAAATCAGAAAGTACTCAATAGTAAACAATCCCACACTTTCCAATTACATTCATTTACATTTATTAATTTTTCAAACCATTGAATAATGTAACCTTAGGATCTATAATAATATCTATATCCCCTGTATAATATAACAAATATTTATCTTAAAAGACCATCTATGAAACCTAGGAAGACCGATTCCATGCATTTTCTTTGGTCTTGGTAGACTTGTCACAATAATTCAATTATTCATGAGAAACCCTCTATAATATTTATCATAGTTAAATCCCTTCTAATTTCACATATAAATAATTCAATAATAATAACAACGCTCTGGGAATGACCACACATTCTATCTCCATTGGTCCCACATAACAATAACCAATTACAATCAACCACCTAGGTAGCTCTCATGGTCAATACCCCCTTGGTCATTAGAGAAATCAGAAAAAGTAATGACCCCTAGAAGCTCCCATAGTCAATTCCCTATGGTCTAACATTCATTTCATAGTGACCCTCTTGGTAGCTCTCACAGTATAACCCCTCTGGTCAATGACCCTGCATTAGCTCTCATAGTCAATACCGCTGGTCATTAATAAAAAAAGTCATTATTAAAATACCCTACCCCAAGAAGCTCTCACAATCAATTCCACTTTTTCATACTTTCATAATTCGAAACACATGCATCTCACATAAACAAAAATTATATCCTAATAACACTAGGCATGCAAAACAAAAAATCCTAACATGGTTCTTAGACTCGACATCCATAATCAAGGAAATAAGGGAAAAAATTCCATAATTAGAGTAATAATCCTTATATATAATCAAAAACCCTTTCTCAATCAAACAAACCATAGCCGAAAATAAACAAGGTTAAATTCCAAAACACTCAATACACTAAACAATTGTATTAATCACTTTTATCATATTTAATAAAAAGACTATCCAATACAAGTTCAACCCACCTACGCCAATGTTTTACTAAGAACACTCTTGAACGTCGGCCCTTGAATCATCTTAGAATGATGTAGATCTATGAAAAGGGTAAAATCGGTCAACCCTAGATAAATCATGAGAGAGGAGAAATGTGGAAGAGAGTCTATAGGGAAAGAGAGAACTCACTAGTGGGAATCCAAATCACTTGACTATGTTTCAATTGGAGCTTGGATAGAGGAATAGAATAGGTTTGAAACTCTCAGTCATCTCATCGCTACCCTGTACTAAAATCAGGAAGAAGAAGATGCTTATGAATATTAAACGCAACCCTGGTCTGATTAAACAAATAAAATGAAAATTACATGGAGTTGTAATTTAATGTACATCCATGTGCAAGCCTCAACTTTCCCACACTTTAGGAAGTCTACCAGGTCACCTCACATGGCCAGTAAACTACTAAACATAGTAATCAAGTACATGACATGTACCTAGGAGTACACGATGTGTACATAGAGAATTTTCAATTCTCCATTTTTCCTTAAACAACCCAAAATAAAGATCCATACCTGAAATAAATATCTGGGTACTTAACAATTTCTCCCATTAAATAAATTCATCCTCGAATTTCCCTTCTATGGGTGGTGAAGAAGAAACTTCATACAAATCTAACCACTGTGATCGAACGTCGGCCTCCCTCTCCCAAGTCTCATCCTCTATTGGCATGTGCTGACATAACCCTCATACAATTCTAATAGACCGGCCATAGAGAACCTTTGTAATGTGATCCAAAATCCGAATAGGGTTCTCCTCAAAGGATGCGACCACCTCTAACTCAACCTCATTGGGTTGAAAATGTGAGACAAGTCTGAAATGAAACGTCGTAGCTGAGAAACATGGGAGACATCGTGCATAGCCCGGTACCTCTGAGGTAACTGAAACCGATACGAAACCAGCCAAACTCTAACAAAAACATAAATGGCCCAACGAATCTGGAGGAAATCATTCCCTGTTTCCTAATCCTCCAATGTCCCAAACTCAGTGTGACATGAATGAAAACCTAATCTCCGACCATGAACTTCAGAGGTCATCTCCATCGACCAGTATAAGATTTATGGAAATATTGGGCAATAACCATCCTCTTCCAAATCAAATCCACCTACTCAGTGGTCTCTTGGACAAGACGAGGTCCCACTATTGCTGCCTTTCCTACCTCTAGCTGACATAGGGATGATCGGCATGGCCTACCATACAAAGCCTCATAAGGTTCCATATAAATCTCCGCATGTGAAATGTTATTGTAAGAATTCTGTACTAGGGGTATATGTCTCCCCCAAGAGCTCCCAAATCAATGACGCATGTTCGAAGCACGTCCTCCAAAACCGAAATTGTGCGCTCAGACTAGCCATCTATCTAGAGATGGTATGTTTTACTCAAAAGTACATGTATACCCAAAGCCCAATGTAGTCCCTTCCAGACACGAGAAGTAAACCAGGAATCCTTGTCATTAATTCTAGAGTGTGGAACCCCATAAAAACATACAATCTCTTAGATGTACAACCTTCTATGTTCATCAACACTGAATGTTTCCCTAATCGCAATAAAGTGTGCAGCCTTAATGAGTCTGTCAATAATAACCCAAAACACATCTTTCCCTTGAAGAGACCTCGGTAAACCCATCAAAAAATCCATAATGACATCATTCCACATCCGCTCAAGAATGAGTAACTGCTGTAAAAGCCTTATTGGTCATTGGTTCTCTGCCTTCACCAACTGATAGGTGGAAAATCTCATCCCTAAAACAACAACATCCCTCTTCATGCCTGGCCACCAATACTGACAATTTAAATCATGATACATCATGGTTATACCAGGATAAACTACCCAAGCTGAGGAATTAAAAACATGAAAACCCTCTTCATATATGTCTGCTGACACCCATATTCGCCCATGAAAACTCATAACCTCATCATTTCCTACGGTCCACCAAAGGGAAGGGTCCTCTCCTAAAACACTCCCCCATAGAACGAGGCTTTGGAATCTAATAGCTTCCTCATTTGAACTCAATCTAGAAGACTAGTGGTAATTGCTAAAGTATAAAGAAATGTCATCCCATGTCTATCATGAACCTTTAAATGAATCATGGAGAATAGGGCCATAATCTTCCACTAATTTTTGGCCTCCTAAACATTCCGTATTTGAGTTATCCTGATCAAGGCATCATCAACTGTTTTTCCTTTCCTTGATGTGTAAGAAAGATCAAAGTCAATGAACTTAAGGTACTCAACTAACCTTCGCTATCTCAAATTACGATCTCTTAGAGTATATATATATACTTGAGACTTTTTTGTCAGTGAATACCACAAAATTCTCTCCCTAAAGATAATATCTCAAACATCATAAATCATGCAAAACTGCAGCCAACTAGAGATCTTTCATTGGGTAATTATCTCATGTGTCCTCTACCGTCGAGACCCGTACAAAATGAATCCTTCCATATACATAAGAACTACTCCAATACCAATACCTGATGCATCATAGTATATAATTTAACTCTTTACCAGATCTATAAAAATAAGTATCAATGTTGAAGTCAATCTCCATTTCAGCTCCTGAAAGGATGAACCACAGAATTTGTCCACAAGTACTTCACACCATTCTTAGTTAGGCCCGTCAGTAGTGCTACTATGCACGATAAGTCCTATATAAATAACTTATAGTAACCAACCTACCATAGAAATATATGTTCCTCAAATAAATTATTCGATTGCTCCTAGGAAACTAATGCACTCACTTTCTATAGGTCTACTAATACTCTTGTCTCTAAGATTATATGACCAAAGAAGTGAATCTGGTCAATCCAAAAGTGAAACTTGGATATCATAGCATATAACTGGTTCTTTATCTTTGTAGTAAATAAAATCTCATGATGGGTGGCATGGTCTTGTCGAGTGTGAGAGTACACGAAGATATCATCCATGAAAACAATGAAAGAAGAGACAAATAAGGACGGAACACTCGGTTTTTCAGTGCCATGAAAATTGTCGATGCTTTTATGAGACCAAACGGCATAACCAAATACTTGTATAGACCATACCTACTCCAAAAGGCTATAAGAGGTATATCTGATGTTTTAATGCACAATTGATGATAACTGGATATCAAGTCAATCTTCGAGAACACTTGGTCTCCCAAAATATGATCAAAGATATTATTAATCCTTAGCAGGGGATATTGTTTCTTAACAATCAACTGTTCATATTCCAATAATCTACTCAATTTCTGAGGGTATTGTCCATATTCTTCACCAAAGGACAATTGAATCCCAGGGAGAAGTACTGGGTTGGGTCCTGCAACTTCTACAAATATTTATTGAGCTCTTGTAACCCATGATTATCCATCCTATAAGGAGTAATGGACACTAGTGCCACTCTTGGAAGTAGATGAATAGATAAATATACCACTCGCTCTAGAGGTAATCCAAAACAGTCATCTAGAATGAAATCTCTGAAATTATCAACCACTAGGGGAAATTCAATCTGTGAAGTTCCCTAGTCATCTAGATATAAACCAAAAATATGGTCTATAATTCCTCCTAACCAAAGATGCTTGAGTTTGGCTCTGCACGGCTAGACATCCCACTCACTTTTTTCTATAAAAGACTCACCCTATGGTTATATGAAACTAAACCTATGAAAATTGAAGTTACAAAAGATATGAAAGGACACCAAACAATCTATTCCATGAATGACATCATATCATATCATATCTAATACATAAGGGTCCCATACTAATTGAAACCCAACAACCTCAAGGGGGAACTCTAGAATTGACACACACTAGTCGTTCTAATATCTAATGGAGTGTCTAGCATCATAACATAATTAGTCAGAAAGATACAGAGCCCAATTCTCCCCACATCAACAAAAAAATATATAATTATGGGATGTCCCTGTATCGAAAAGATAAAAAACTGAAACTATGGAAAGTAGAATCGTACCTATAACCACAGATTGTTCGATATCATGCTTCTACTGGGTATGCTCCACTACAGATGTTTGACTTGTACTGCAACATTGGGACCCTTCCTGACTACCCTATGCTGATCCACCCTACTATCACAGAAAGCCTGCAAACTGGATAGCATGGCCATAACCTCCTCCTTGGCCTAAATGGAAGGGTGAATTCTAGTTTTCTAACTGTTGAGAAACTGGGGGGTCCTCCCTTGAACATGGATTCATTGAAGGACCCCTATCACCTGCTGCTACTGAGAAAATACTACAAAAAATGATAATGATGACCCATCTTACCTCAAGATTGGCTTTCAACTGGGTATCTCAAGCAATACAGTCTCGTATGGACACTCTTCCTACACTGGTATCATACCATATGTCTACATGAAGAAACATCATGTTAATTATCTCTGTGAAGCTTCCAGCTATCTGATGAAAGAGAACCAGCCCTTGATGTTGAACTGCCCTGTCTCACAGCCCCCAACTCCCTCAGATTACACTAGGTAATCAGTTCATGGTTCAATATATCCATCACTGAAGTCAGCCAGATGATATGAACATATGATCAGATGTCATACCCAAGACCATCATCAAACCACCTAGCCAAAGATAACTCGTCACCTCCTGGAACACGTGTGATACACTGAAGCTTTGTAAAACGAGAAGAGTAGCCCTTAACAGAAAGATCTCCCTTCGAAAAATTCATGAACTCTCATGCTCGATCGGCCCCCAATGTCTTGGTATAGAAATAATCACGGAAGGTCCTATGAAACTCTTTCCATGTCAAATCCTAATGAAGTAATGCCTATGAGATAACATCACATGATTGCATGGAAGAATCACATAAAATGTATTTATAAATATTCACCCTCCTCTATAGATGCATCTCCAGATGATCAAAGATATCAATCATGGACTCCATCTTTGACTCTACAGCATGTGGTCCTCCAAACCTAGAAAAAGTGAGAGGATGCTACTGCTGGAACACCCATTCCAGCCCTGCCATAGAGGGGGTAGGATGCAGTGCTACCTGAAAGTTCTGTAACATACCCAAAAAACCTTCACAGTGCTGTGAATCAGCACCTGAATCCGGTATAACAGCTGGTACCCAGATGGGCATGGTGGGAGGATCTACTGGTATTACCTAATCTAGAATTTCAGGTGGCTGGTTATCATCCCTCCCTTTCGATACAACTGAAGGATATATTGATGGCATGACTCCACAAGGTCATGTGCTCACCTCTGTTCAAGGACATCAAGGGAAGAAATTTAGAATTGTTAGAATAAAACAATTGTAGGAAATCATTCAATCAATACAAAACATATCTACATGGTGTGAATAATCTCTAAAAAACATGTTCCCTTATGCTTTTAACATGGCATGTACCTCTAATAAACCCGGTCATGTAACAACCATAAACATGGATTGTTACTCTGATATATTGTGTGTAATTGAATTTTCCCTCCTGCCCAAGTACTTCTACATGACTAAACCACATGGGGTATGCCGCCACAACACTATACAGTGTGTTCACACTAGACAAGGCATGTACTGGTTAGGTTCCATCGACCAGTTTCATTAATCACACGGTTAGAGACACGGTCAACTCCACAAAACATGAAAGAATGGGACACAAAGTGTACATCCTATGTTTTATCCACTCGTGTCCTTAGTCATATGGCTGGATACATTGTCCTTTACAACACTGTGTGTATAATCTGGACATGACATTTTCTACCAAAATATTTCCCAACCTCATGTCTCTGCTCACATAGTCAGTCATAAAGTCAAGCACTACACGACGCGTACTAAAGAAAATTTGTTTCTTCTAGAATAAAAGAACACATGGCATGTGTTCATAACACCACACACCGTGTGGTCTAGATTTTTTGAGAGTAAGCCTCTAAAACTCCTTCAGAACCCTTAAATCATAGGATTTTGTTCAAGGCATGAAAATTTTCGACCCTTGGAAGCCCCTACTCTTGTGAATCAAAATTTGGAATCCCTATTCATATTATAACTTTAAAAAGTTCAATTAATGTTCAGACATGATCCACCAAATTCAGATCCACGAGGGCCCGTGACACCTCAGAGACTAAAGTTTGGCATCGATCCATATGAAAATTTACATAAACTGATACACTATCAAAACAGAAGAAATTCTATCACAATATCTATCACAGCTGCATGCATATGTATCAAAAAAACATGCAATCAGTAACCCAACCTAAATGGAATAACAAGAATGAATGACATGTTATCTCTAGAAAGTAACTATATGAGGCACGATATGACATACCCTTATCTCATCTGGTTATAACAAAAATAGAACGATAATGATATAAATCATAACATCACAAGTCAAGTTCATCACCCAAAAGTGAAATCAAATCAATTGTATCAATTGGAAAACCATAAAAATAGAAAAAATCGAGGTAACTTGGCTTTTCCCTGTACCCAGGTCAGCTATTCTTGGGAAAAAATTATTACCATCAACCTATTCCTTCATATCTCTGTCTATAGGCTCCAAATAGTCTAGAAAATCAGAACAGAACACCTTTAATACCAGTTTGTAACATCCTAGATCCACTTATTTCTCAAATGTGCCCCATACCCGATTGGTCACATGGCCTTAAGAGCATTTCCATGAATTCTAGAGGCATCCAACTAGAAGCGAGTTTCGTAGCTGTAATAGTGGCTAAAATAAGCCCTCATTGGTAGAGTAACACAACGGAAACAAATAGTAACTAGTTGCGAAAGTAGTAAAATCATACAATATAAGTAAATAGTGGAAGACTGATAGATAAAAAACTAAAACATATATATAAATAAATTATTTATATCACATGTAACTAGGAAAGAATCCAAGCAAGTCACAATGCTTGAAATACAATATTGAAATAAAGTACAGAGAATAGTGAACTCTAATAGTATCACAAGCCTCCTCTTGGTCACATGCTCTCTAGATCCAACACCAATCAATTACCTGATTAAGATTGGTGATTTCCATTTTATATACCTGAAACCATATAATCTATTTTGGTCAAAAAAATTACCCAAACAGGGTGTGAGACGAATCGCAAAAGGAAAACACTAAAATATTTTGCTTAATCGTCAGTGAATATTTATATTATGCATGATGAAAAATGAAGAATTAAATAAGTATGTACTCAAGAGTAAACAATCCTAAAGTTTCCAATTACATTCATTTACATTTATTATTTATTCAAGACATTGAATAATGTTCCTCAGGATCTATCCTAAGCTCTGTATCCCCAGGTATAATATAACAAAGAGACATCTCAGAAGACCATTTAAGAAAACCAGTAAGACCAATTCTAAGCTTGTCCTTTAGCTTAGTAGACTCATCACAATAATTAAAATATTCAAAAGCAACCCTCTAGTAAAGTTATCATAGTTTAATCCCCTCTAATTTCTCATATAAAAAATGCAATAATACTAAATAACTTTTGGGAAATCTCACACAGTTTAACCCCTTTGGTCCCACATAGCACTAATCAATTACAATTGACCACCTAGGTAGCTCTTACGGTTAATACCCCTTGGTCTGCATAGCATCAATAAAATGTAATGCCCCTTAGTATCTCTAACAGTCAATTCCCTATATTGAAAAATTAATTAAATAATTACCTTCTAGGTAGATCTCATAGTCTAAACCCTCTAGTAAATTACCCCATGACAAATCTCACATTCAATACCTTTGTTCATTCATAACAACAATTCATAGTTAAAAGACCCTACCTCAAAAATCTCTCACTGTAAATTTCCCTTGGTCATACATTCATAATGTGAAAGACATTAACCTCATATAAATATAAACTCTATCCTAAAAACACTAGGTATAGAAAAGAAAAGTAGCCTAACATGCTTCCTAGACCTGATAACCATTATCAATCAAATATGGGAAACACATCCTTAACTTGGGTAATAATCCTTATGTATAATCAATAAACCTTCCTCAATAAAATAAATCATAACAAGCATTTAACATAGTTAAATTCCAAAACACACAATACCCTAAATAGGGATATTAAAAACATTAATCATATATAATACAAATACTATCAAATAAAGGTACAAAACACCTACCTCAATGTTGTACTGATAACACTCTTGAACATCATCCCTTCAATCATCATAGAATGACATAGAACTGCAAAAAGGGTAAAATATATCAACCCTTGTTAACTCATAAGATATGAGAAATATGGAAGATATGCTCTAGAGAAAGAGGGAACTCACCGGTTGGAATCCAATGCACCTTTCGGTGTCTCAATCGAAGATTGAATGGTAGAAAGGTAGGGGTTAGAAGCTCTCAGACACTCGTTGCTCTCATAGATGAAACACGATAACAAGAATATGATACTAGAGATTTGACGTGACCATGGCCTGATTAAAAAAATAAAAATAAAAGTACACTGATTGTTCATTTAATGTACATTCCATATACTATCCTCATCCAGCCCTTGCTTTAGGTAATCTTCCCGATCACCTCACATGGACACGTATTCGACTATTACACGACCAATACATGGCTACACACAACAACCAAGTACATGAAGTGTACTCATGAGTAAACAACATGTACATAGAAAATTTCCCAATTCTCCCATTTTCCTCAAAACAACCCAAAATGACGATCCATACCTGAAATGAAGATATGGGTTATTACAATAGTGTATTATTTTCGATTACATTGGAGTGACTTCATTCAATTTATTTTTTATTATGTATTTTATTTATATCAAATTTTTCATTTCACACTCATAGGAAGATGATTAGTTACAAGTGGATACACATGATTTCAAATTAAAACTCATTAGAAACCCCTAATAAGAGATGTAGCGATTGTGAATTCCCACATTGGTAAAATTTTTGTATGAGGGTTAATCAATTTAAGGATTGGAGAATAAAAAAATTGGTAATTCTTCCACCAGACAATTCACCCATTCCATCACTTATAAATCATTTTTTTCTTCATGGTATTTACTAGTAGTTTTTATTAAATCAAATGAAATACCCCTACATAGAGACTACCTTTGGAATTTAATATACTATAGTTAAACTTTAGGAAATTAATTTATTTTTAAACCAACCCGTGATTTTTTTAAGAAATATTCATGCATTCACACAGCCTAGGATAATGATGATGGTGATATTGTAAGTTGATAGTCATTATAGTTATCACATGATGTTACATGCCCAGTCATCGCTGATGATTCGATTGGGAAACCTCATCTATTATTAATTCCATGTCTTAAAAAAATCTAAATTAATGTATAGTAATTTCCAAATAAATTTAAGATGAAAACCCTATAATACAAAATATTAAGCAATGAAACATTTAATTCCAATTTTTCTCCTCAAGTAAGAAAATGTGATTAATACCCATAAATTGATTATATTATGGTGATTTATAAAAATAAATTCAACGAAAAATATTTAAAAATATAACTCTTATCACTCCAACAAACTTACATTTTTCACTCTAAGAAAACATTTATTTCCAAATCAAAATTAACAACCAAATTCATTTATGAGGTATTTTTATGTTTATCTAAAAAATAATTTACCTTGCATCATATATGAATTTATTTCCAAAGGATTGAATTTTTAATACATTAATGAAATTCAATTTTTTATATCCACCAATTCCCATTTTTGGAATTACTTCACATGAAATAATTTTCTTTCTTCACTTAAGTGAATAATATATCAAAATTTTCACATGTTTGCAAAAACTCATGCTTTACCATAGGCATCAGCTCCAAAAAAATGAGAAAATAAAAATTCAATCATTTACGATGTATTTGAATTGGGTTTTTTGGTGAATTTGTTTTAGAGAATAGAACCTTTAAAAATAAATGTTGAAACTATGATGTTTGATTTATAAATCTAATTCCTGATTAAATCAAGAATAATAAATGAAATGTACCTCAGAAAATTCACCTTATCATAATATTCCATAAAACTCATATTTATTTTTAATTATGTATATGAGCCATAATAATTAATCATAATGAAAAATTAAATCCATAATTCTATAATTTTAATGAATGGTTTTTTTTTATTTTCAAATGTCTTCATGTTTTGTTTTTTATTCTTTTTCTAATAATAAGAGGATAAAAAATGCCTATAATGACTACTATAACTCATGACAATTTTCTCTTTAAAATGGCTAAAATTATGAATCTTCCCTCTTATACAGTCATAACATTTAATTTCACCAATAGAAAATAAATGAAAGACCTTCCCCGCACTTAATCATGATGTATTTATGAAATTATATTTAGGGAAATGTTGGGTAAGTGAAAAATGGTCTAAAATGTGGCTTAAACGTAATAGGTCATTCATGGTATTCTACGATATTAACAATAGTTTCTGTAAAAGGTGTATCTCAATGATTAAATGGGAGATAGGCTAATTAAATACCTTTATAAATTTTAAAACATTTCAAATATTCATAATGGGTTTTAAAATAATGATTACAATTTCTAATTTTCACATAAATATGAGTTTTTACTTATGAAAAGTGAGAGTTTTAAAAATTAATATGTCAAAATAAAATTATAATCCTATATTTATGAATAAAATATTTTAGGTCATCCTCTTGTGGGTTTAAAATTCATTATCCAAAAAAAAATCGGGAAAATAATTTAAAATAAAAACTATTTAAAACCAAAACATATTAAGAATTATATTAGATTTTATAATTTAAATGATTAAAACATAAAAATAATTACCCTATTGGTAAAAATTTAGTTTGAAAATTTATTTATGATCAAAAAGTTTGAAAACATAAAAAATGAAAATAACAAATAAAATTAAAAAACACACAAAAAACTTGAAATCAAAATAATCATACTGACCCCCCTAATAATTTATTAAATTGTTTCTAATGATACCATTTAGTGTGTATATGAATGATATATATAAAATAATTTTAAAATATAAAAAATCAAGTGTTGGATGAAATAATATGACCTAAGTTATTTTTCAATTGAAGGCATCCTCCTCCCATGCTCCCAAAATTCTAATAAATATATTTTTTAAATTTATTTGAAAAACTATATGAAAATGAATAAAAAGGGGATTCCACCTTATAAGTGCTAAATTAATAATTCCATCAATTATAATGTTGTCATATATCATCTTCATTGTTACACCCCAAGCATCCATGGTATATTTCCCTTTGAATAAGGTAATAGATTTCAATGTATGCAGCTTTGAGATTCTAACACACTGCGACCAATCAAACTAGCTGTTATGAATAATAATACACACTTTTTGAAATTTTATAAATTTTATCTTCCAAAAAGGACTTCATTTATAGATTTGGAATATCAAAATTATCTTAGGGTGAATTTTTGGTATTTTTCTGAAAATATTCAATTTTTGATGAATATTCAAAATACTATATTTTAATTAAAAACATCTCATTTAAAAGAAAAAATTTATGGAGTTAAATTATAAATTTGAATGGGTTTTAAATATCATTAGATTATATTTTTATCATTTAATATAATTTAAGTTATTTTATGTAATCTCACGATTAAACTGTACATAAACAAATGTAAATGTTTTGATAGTTATTATTTCATAAAAGCACGCTTTTTTTTTGACGATGTGAATTAATTTGAAATAAATTTTTACCACTTATGTGTTTTGAATTTATAAAAATATATTTCATATTTGGAATCATGAGGTCCAAATTGTGTAAATAGATAAATTTTATTTTTATACATTAGGAATATTTACATCAGTAAATATTTTATTTACCGTGCTTAAAGCGGTAATTCTAGTAAATAAGGTTAAAAAATAATATTATAATAATATTAAATTACAATAACACGTGTCCTAGCCATATTTGACAATACATTTCCGACCATGGTCATCCTTGGGTAGATTTGTGGACCCCATGGAGCCACATGGAAGTGATAATGACATTTTATATTAAAAAATCTAAAGTAAAGACAAAAATAAAAAAAGAAAATATCTTTTAGTAAAACAATTTTTATATGAGGATATATAATTTATCAATTTTACTATAAATAGTAATTAGAATTATAAAAAAAATTACAACCTTATGATATTTTATTTATATTTTTTACATAAAATAATTATATTTATATACGACATAATAATGATGCAGTATTTTACTTATTAATGAAACAATCAAATAAATGATATTATAAATACTAAAATAAATATAATTTGATTGTTTTGATTACATAAAAAAAATTATAGGTGACTATTAAATTTTATATTTTATTAAATGTATTTATTTTTAATTAAAAAAGTTTTTAATGCTTTAACAAAAATCAATAATTAAATTATGTCAGAATTGGAATAAATGGGTTTTTAAAACAAATACAATATTATTGGTTGATATAATAATCATAAAAATATAAGGTTTATCCAAAAGGATTATATAATGATAGTTTTATCATTATTGAACCACTTGGTGGTCTCTTGGAAGTTTATCGTAAGTTTATTAACCATATAATATAAAAATACTAAGAGGCATGGTAAATGTCAAACTATTTAACAAAGTGTTAAATCTAAAATATAAGATTAATATATTGAACCAAACCTATATAAAACCTATTGGTTGAGTTTTTTAGACCCATACCAACCTAATTATTTAAATAATTCATTTTGGATCCATTATAAACCGAACAATATTTTATTGTAAAATAATATTTCAATCTTTTCCTAAGGTGCCCTCACCCCTCTTTTAAAAAGGCACTTCCCCTCCACTCAAATTCATACCTTAAAAGGCAATTGGCTAAGACAACCACTGCAAAAATATCCTCAAAAATATCCTAACTTCATCATAGATGCATTCCTTTAGTCAGAAAGCTATCATAAAGAGCACTTTTGGTCAAATCAAAAGGAAGAACCGGAAAATGAGGAAAGTATTTAATCACCTCTTCCATGTTCATTTCTTATTCCACTTCCTCTTTCATTATTGTTTCCATTATAAAATAATATATCCAGTGTCTTATTTATACTATTATGTTATTATAAAGATGGTACAACCATATTCATTATTCTATCCATCCTATAAATGACAAAGTAACTATACGTGCGTATATACAAATTACCGTCTCCACGTCGTGGTGTGGTTTGATATTCAAACACTTCATTATTTGGATGGGTAAAATAATGAGTATAAATGATGTAAATAATAAATATTACATGATAATGAATCTTGCTTTCTGATATACCATCAAATTATATATGATTTTAGTATCAAAATAATTATATTGTCACTCGTTCGTACGTACGGATTACCGTCTCCATGAACGCGATGAGATTCATTCCCCATCGTATCCATTCAAGAATAATTTTCATTTTATGATTAAAATTAATTTTTGAAGACTTAATATAATTATTAATATGATTAATATACATCATATCCATAAAAAAAATACTTACATAACAAATCATATAAAGGAAAACAAATCTGTTAACACCCGAAACGGTGATACTACTGAAATGTTGTTAACAAAGCAATATTAGAAGATCATATATGATATAATATTTATGTATATGGTTCTTTTATAATCTAATAATAATTATTTTACCATTATACATGATTTTAACCTAACCTTGACCATGGAAAATTACAATGTAAGGGGTTTCTTATCCCACTCTTAATTTTGTGAGATTTCTATTGTTTGCTACTTATTTATTGAATGTGGTGTATTATGAACTACCATTTGATATAAATTTTAATGATTCTCATAATATTCAATGTATTATTGGAGTAATTTGGTGGTTATTAACTTTTTTTCATACGACTCGATTGATTATAACATGGTATTGGGATTTCATCTCACTTCTTATTCCCGTGAGAATTATGAGGTATTGCCACTATTTCCTTTTATGTGGTGTATGTACTGGACATAATTCTATTCCTTGCGTAATATAATTTAATCTATGGTTATTTACATCTTCATTGAATAATCCATTTTCCCGGGGTATATGTTTCATGAGTTACCAACCCAAAAAGGGAATTTCAAATTTCAATTTCCACTCATTCTGTTTTTCGCATTCATTATTGATTATTTTACTCCAAGGTTATGTGTGGAACCAATATTTATTATTTATGTAGTAATTTCCACTCCCATTTGTGTGTATATATTTTTTTACACATAATCAATCAATTTATTATTTATCAATTCATTGATATGAACTTGATAAGAGTAATCTTAAGTCAATTTCCATTCATTGAGGTAAACAACCATGTCATTGATCTTGTTTTTACAAGAATATGTGTGAATTTCCTCTGATTTATTTACACTTAGTATCAAAAAATATTTAGTGTATTTACATTTTTTACACATAATTATGTCATTGATTTATCCTTAACCTAAGGATACGGTCTTTATAAGTTATTTCATCTCATCATACATTCCCTTGAGACTTTTTTGTTGTTATGCGCCAATTCACTTTTATTTGGTGTATATATTATACATTGACATAATATATCTTGAATCCATTTATTATCCTGATATTAGTATGTTTTTATTACCTCAATTTTTTTTATTCAAGAGTCTCTCATTTTGTTAGGAACTCTAACTAAAATATCATCTTAAAAGTTTAAAAATATTATTCTTCTAAATCGTTATCATTAATTTCCATGTTTTAAAAATGGTTTTAAGGATTTATTTATTTGGACATTATTTTTTAAAAATATTAGTTTCATTCAAAAGTTTCAAAGTGGTATGAGACACTTTGATTCAAAAATCTATTTTAAATGTTTCTTGATAAATAATGTAACTTTTATATGTTTTCAAGAAAAAGGGGGATATTTCTCTAAAATATATTTGATGATTATTTTAATCTATATCAATATCTTTCATTATTATCTATTTAGGAAATTTTATTATAACAAAATATTCCATATTTTATAGAATGAGTTATGATTGACTATGGATGTGCTATTTTTATACCATTCATGGTTTATGGTTAAAGTATTGAAATTTCATATGCTAGTTTAATATGAATGTTTATGTTATGTTTCATCATTTTCATATGAGGAATGCATTGGACTGATTATGTGATGGGTGGATCCTACTATATATCCTCGATTCCATGGTAGGTATCATGAGACAAAATAGTGTCTTGGTATAAGGCCTTGACAAAATCATATTTGTATTCTTGTCACAAGGCCTTGACTATGTGGTTATGATGTCCGGAATTATGAATTCCATCATTATGAGATTAGATATTTATATTTCATGTGGTTATTCTACTAGTAGAATACTCATAACTATGTTTTATTATGTCATTATTTACTCAGCTCATATTTCTTCCATAACGTGATCATGTTTATTATTCATTAATGCATGTTTTTACAATTATTCACCATGATTAATATTTAGGTTTTCTTCTGTTGTAATGCTTACCCAGAATGATTCCCAAGATATGAAGGGGTTAGTTATGAGTGAATTGTAGGCATAATATAGGAGGCTTGGATGTTTATAATAGAATAAATTACTATTGTTCTTTTTTTCAAGTTGTAATGTTGAACTTATGTATGTATTTTATTTCCATGACTACTAAACTGATCGGTCCTTCCGGACATGATTCCTTATAATCATTTCAATGTATTAAAAAAATGCCCCGGCCTCTGGGTAACTGGGGTCAGGGAATTATAGTTATTATCAATGGGAGTATATTACAAACTTTGGAAACTACATTTAGATAAACTCTGATTAAAGCCCATTATCCTAAGATAGACTTTGAGGATTAGTATATGAGAACATCCTAGAATTTTGATACTCTAGAGATTTTGAGAGTTTTCTATGAAATAAATTTCTGTCTGTATATGAGTAAGTAGATGTGGCTCTGGCACAGATGTACCTAGGGGTAAAATATGAAACACCGCATTGAGCTTGTCTCAAACGGGAACTGGTGCATGAAAGTAGGAATTACTGCACTCATGGTTACGACACTCTCGGGGGAAATGCTTAGGATAATTAAAATTTTCATTACAAACTGTTTTGAATGATTTTTTTATAAGATGAAAATAAATTACCTTGGTTAATCCTGAGGTGGTTCAAATTTAAAATATGGTTTCATGATATTCCCAAAATGATTTTATTACTACTGTTACTCACAAAATGCATTACAGTTTTATTCAAAGGCTATATTACAAGGAAGTCATAGTAACTTTGAGAATGATGTACAAGGTGGGAATGGTGGTGGAAATGACTAAAAAAATGGAATGTGGATAGGTGTAAAATATATCGTATTCATGCCAAATATGTTTTCAAAAAATATGACCAAAAAGATATATATTATCCAAATACCATACACAAAAAAGAAGAGAAATTCGATGAATGATAAGTGCTCCAGCAGTGGAGACAATGGAGATAAAAATCCTCAATTTCCATCTTGCAGAAAATGTGGAAGGATACACCCTGGAAAGTTTCTCAATGGAACAAAGAAATTCTTTACGTGTGGAAAATAAGGACATAAAGTAAAAAATTGTCGAGGAAAAATGAAGATTACTATAGAAGAAAATAAAAATTATCTAAAGAATCCATTTACAGTAATTTGTCATAAATATAGGGGACCTGGCCATTACTCAAGTGAATGCCCTATTCTATAGAATATTTTCTTGGTCAACGAAGAAGATATGTGGAAATAAATTGTCAAATAAATTTTTAAAAGTATTAGTGATCTTTGTGTATGTGATTACTGTGGAATAATTTTCTCTTTTATTTGTAACCCTATAGTTTGTCATGTGAAAATGTAATTTGAGGAAGAATTATCTCTTCTATTGTGGGTATAGTTATAAATAACCCTTTGGATTAATATTATCATTGAGTTTGAGGAAATTAATAGTTATTATATTTTGGGATGAAAATTAAAGGAACGAGATAAAAATTGTGGTTATATTATGTTGTGGTTATTTTGAAGAGTTGATCTCATTTTGGTAATGTTATAAAATATAGTTTTTGAAAAAGAACAACACACAGACCGTGCGACAACCCATTACGTCAGACTAAGCTATGGGAATTGAACCCACAACCAGAGTAAGATTGGGATTTATTGCCTACCACTAGACTATGTGAAGTCCCTGGTTAGAGTGACTAAATATTTTTGGTTAAATGAATTCATTGACCAATAATATATTGATTTGGGATCTTATATGTTATCAAATGAATACCCTTAGTATAGGAAAATGATTTGGTGATTAAGTGATAAATGTAATTTTGGAAGACGTTCTCTCTGTTGGGAACACTATATGCCTAAGGAAAATGGAGTACTATGGGATTTCATTTGAGGTGTAATGGTGGATTTTTATCTATGATTTTATTGTGTATTTAAAGAGATTTGGGTTATTTATGGAAATTATTAACCTATAATAGACAATACATGATTAGGTTAATTAATTTTAAGTATGTATCTTTAAGAGTAGTCAATTTCATTTAGTGATACAATTTAATGTGGAAGACTACATAAACAAATTATTCTATGTTTTTTGTTTCAATATTAGTTTGGATTATATTGAAGTATTTTAAGGACAATTTTTTATTGAATGGTATTTATTTAACTTTGGGGTATTGTTGTTTTAATTTTAGAAATTAAGATTACTGTTTCTTTCACTAAATGATTATCCTTTTGGGGGACCAATTGATCTTGTACTAACAATTTTGGTTTTGATTAACCTCTAAAGGCAAGGTAAATATATAGTTTATACTTTGTGGATCATGTGATTCTCTAGATGTTTATTATATCTCTTCTGGTCCGACAAAGTCATCTTGAATACTCATCGTTTGAAAAATAGGAGTTAGTGGTAGAAATTATTTAAGGAATGAAACTCTACGTAAAAATTAAGTATATATCTTTATTTTCTTAGTCAATATAATAAATAAATTCCTCATCATTATGAAATGTAACTTAAAACAAAAAAAATGTTGTCCGTTCACTTTTTCTACTGGGAAACTAATCACTGTTTATCCCATTACATGTTTATGGTTTTATTGTTGGTAACTTTCTCTTGATCATTTTTCTATCCCTCTCTATCAGAAATTGACACATATTTTATCTTCCATATCCATATTTTCTTATATGGAATCCTAGTATGGGTTATCTTGGGTGACCTTTTTACTTCTCTTTCTTTCTTTTGATGTGATATTTTTATTGACTCTTTTTCCGATGTGAGACATTCAATTATGTTTCCAAGACAATTTTTAAAAAATGTGAGGAAATGATTTTCAAAATGGGGGAAGAATGTAACACCCAAAACTTCCACGGTACGTTTCCCTTTTTTTAATGTAATAGATAACATTTAACACAACTTCGAGATTCTAACACATCACGACCAAGCAAACTAGCCGTTATGAATTGTAATACCCACTTTCTAAAATTTTATAAATTTTATCTTTCTAAATGATTTTAATTTTTTGATTCTTAATATCAAAATTATCTTAGGATAATGTTTTGGTATTTTTATGAAAACATTCAATTTTTGATGAATAGTGAAAATACTAAATTTTAATTTTAAAAAAATTTAATCGAAATAATTTATAGTGCTAAATTATACATTTAAATGGTTTCTAAGAATAATTAGATTATGTTTTTATCATTTAATATAATTTATGTCATTTTATGTAATCTCATGATTAAACTGGACAAAAACAAGTGTCAATATTTTGATAATTTTTATTTCATAAAAACACGCTTTTTGTTTTGACAACGGGAATTAATTTTAAATTAATTTCCACAACTACTGAGTTTTGAATTTGGAAAAATTTATTCCATATTTGGAATCAAGAGGTCCAAACTGTGTAAATATTTAACTTTTATTTTTAGACATTAGAAATATTTACTTTCGTAAATATTTTATTTATCATGGTTAAAGGGGTAAATCCAGAAAATAAGGTTAAAAAATAATATTATAATAATATTAAATTACCCTAAGATGTGTCCTACCCCTATTTGTGGAAACATGTCCGACCATGGGCATCCATGGGTCGATTTTGGGACCCCATGGATCCAATTGGAAGTGATAATGACATTTTATACTAAATAATATAAAGTAAAGACAAAAATAACAAAAGAAAATATCTTGTAGTAAAAAAACATTTATGTGGGGTTATATAATTGATATATTCGACTGTAAATACTCATTAAAAATATAAAAATATTTCATACCTCAAGATATTTTATTCATAATTTTTAGACATAAAATAATTATATTTATATATGACACAATAAGGATGTAGTATTTTCTTTATTAATGAAACAATCAAATAAATTATATTATAAATACTAAAATAAATATAATTTAAAAGTTCTTATGACATAAAAAATTTTATAAGTGACTATGACATGTTATGGTTTATTAAATATATTTATATTGAATTAATAAACTTGTTAGTACTTTACGAAAAATAAGTAATTAAATAATGTCAAAATTGAAAAAAATGAGTTTTTAAAACAAATACAATATTATTGGTTGATATAATAATCCTAAAAATCTATAGATCATCCAAAATTATTATATATTGATATTTGTATCATTAGTTAACCAATTGGAGTTTCCTTGATAGCTTATTGTAAGTTTATTAACCACATAAGTTAAACATAAAAAGAGTTATGGTAAATGTCAAACTATTTAACTAAGAGTTGAATCTAAAAGATAGGTTGATATAGTGACCCAAACCTGTCTAAAACCTATTGGTTGAGTGTTTATAGACCCATACCCACCTTATATTTAATATAATTCATTTTTGAGCCTTTTTAAAACGAATATTATTTTATTATAAAATAATATTTCAATCTTTTTCAACGTTTCCCCTCACCCCTTTTATAAAATGGCACTTACCCTTATCTCAAATTCACACATTCGTAGCCATTTGTCTCAGCTAAACCCAGACCAAATATCCTCCAAACCATACTCCCTTAATCCTAGTGTCCTTCCATTAGTTAGAAAGCCAACATAAAGATGACTTTTGATCAAATTGAAAGGATGAACCCGAGAAAGAGGTAAATATTTCAATACCTCTTTCAAGTTCATTTCTTCTTCCACTTCCTCTTTATTCATTTTTTCCATTATAAAAAAATAAATCCAGTATCTTCTATATACTTTTACGTTATTATAAAAATGGTACAACCATATTCATTATTCTATCCATCCTATAAATGACAAAGTCACCATATGTTCGTACGTACGGATTACAGTCTCCATGTCGTGGTGTGGTTTGTTATTCAAATACTTCATCATTTGGATGGGTATAATAATGAGTATTAATTATGTAAATTATAAATATAAAAGGATAATTATTATACTTATATGATATAAAATCCAATTATATTTTATTTTAATATCAAAATAATGATATTGTCGCTCGTGTGTACGTACGAATTACTGTCTCCACGAACGCGATGAGATTCATTCCCCATCATATCCATTCAAGTATCATATTCAATTGATTATTAAAAATAATATTTATAGACTTAATATCATTATTAATACAAATAAGATACATCCTATCACTAACAGACAATACTTATGTAACAAAGAATATAATGGAAAATGAATCAGTTAACACCTGAAACGATGATACTATTGAAATATAATTAAAAAAACTATATTAGAAGATCATATATGATATCATATTAATGTATTTGATTCATGTATAATTTAATAATTATTATTTAACCATTATACCAGAGTTTAACCTACCCTCGACCAAGGAAAAGTGCAAAGTATGGTATTTCTTATCTCAATATTAATTTTCTGAGATTTCCATTGTTCGTTACTTATTTATTGCATGTGGTGTATTTTGTACAGAAATTTGATATACATTGTCATGATTCTCTTTATATTAATGGTGTTCTTTGAATCATTTTGTGGTTATTAAATTTAGTTCATACGACTTGATTGATTACAACATCGTAAGGGGATTTCATCTCACTTTTTATTCCCCTGAGATTCATGCTGTATTGACACTATTTCTTTTTGTGTGGTGTATGTTATGAAAATGATTTTATAACATGTGTAATATAATTTAGTCTATATGTATTTACAAAATCATTGGATAATCATTCTTTCATGTGGTGTATGTTTCTTGAGTTACCAAATTGGAAATGGAATTTCAATTTTTAATTTTTACACATTGTGCTTTACGCATAATTCATTGCTTATTTTACTCCAAGATTATGTGTGCATTCAATATTTATTATTTATGTAGTAATTTCCACTCTCCTTTTTGTGGATATAATTTTGATACACATAATCAATCCATTTATTATTTCTCAATTCGTTTATATGAACTTGATATGAGTAATCTTAACTCAATTTTGTTTCATTGAGTTTAACATCCAAGTCATTGGTGTTGTTATTACAAGAATATGTGTAAATTTCCTATGATTAATTTACACTGAATATCCAACCATATATAGTCTATTTATATTTTTCAGACATAATTATGTAATTTATTTATCCTAAACTTAAGGATACTGTCTTCAAATGTGATTTTATGTCAACATAAATTCAATTGAGACTTCTTTGTTGTTATGTGCCAATTCACTTTTATTTGGAGTATATATTATACTTTAACATAATATATCATGGATACCTCCATTCTCATGATATTATTATGTTTTTATTATCTCCATTTTTAGTATTCAAGCATCTCTCATTTGGTTAGGAACTATAACTAAAATATCATTTAAATGTTTAAAAAATATGTTCTTCTAAATATTTCTAATTAATGTCCATGTTATAAAAATGGTTTTATGGATTTATTTATTTGGAAATTAATGTTTTAAAATGATAATTCCTTTCAAATATTTCAATTTTATATAGGACACATTGATTAAAAAATCTATTTTAAATGGCATCTTAATAAATAATGTGACTTTTAAATTTTTTCAAGAAAAATGGGGATATTTCTCTCAAATACCATTGAGGATTATTTTTATCTATGTAAAATATCCTTCATTATTATTGATTGAGGTTAATTTATTACAAGACAATCTTCCATATTGTTTTTAAAGAGTTATTTTTGACTATGGATGTTCTATTTTTATACCATTCATGGATTATGGTTAAATTATTTACATTTCATATGTTAGTTTAATATGAATGTTTATGTTATGTTTCATAATTTTCATATGTGGAATGAATTGGACTTATTAAGTGATGGGTGGATCCCGTTATAGCTCCTCGATGCATCGGTAGGTATCATGAGACAAACTAGTGTCTTAGCACAAGGCCTTGACAAAATCTTATTTGTAGTCTTGGTACGAGGCCTTAACTATGTTGTTATGATGTCCAACATTATGCATTTGATCCTTATGAGATTATCTATTGATATTTCATGGGGTTATTCGACTAGTAGAACACCCATGAATATGTTTTATTATGGAATTATTTACTCACCTCATATTATTTCCATAATGTGGTCATGTTTATTATTCGTTAAGGCATGTGTTTTATATTATTCACCATGATTAATATTTATGTTGTCTTCCCCTGTATTTCTTACCCTTAATGAGAATTTGAGCTCACCCATTTCTTATGTTTCATTTTTCTAAGATATGAAAGAGTTAGTTATGAGTGACTTGCAGGCATAATCTAGGAGGCTTGGATGTTTCTAATGGAATAAATAAGTTTTGTTTTTATTTTCAAGTTATAATTTTAAACTTATGTATGTAGCTTGTTTCTAAGATTACTAAACTAATCGGTACTTCGGGACTTGATTCATTGTAATCATTCCAATGTATTAAAATAATTCCCCAGCCTCTAGGTAGATATGGTCGGGGAAATACATCTATTCAGCTGGGGGTGGGCTTTCCATAGTTTAAACAACCATATAAATTTATTTCCATGGTACATCCAAGGAAACTGGTAATTGAGAACCCGGAGAAAAACAAAAACAATTCATTCCTCAAAATGATAAGAAAATTAGAAATTTATAGGTGGAGGGAAGAATAATAATTTACCCCTATTTTCTATTATATCCCACACCATGTAATTTTTTATGTAAAAAGGTGGTAAATACTTCTTTATAGAGCATAGGGACTATGTTGGGCACCACATTCTCTTCCACAGTGGGATCTTATTTATCCATATAATAATCCAGAGCAAAAATAGTCTCAACCAAGACTACATTATAAATACCACTGGAGTGACAACATAATTCAAGAAATGAAATATCAAATCACTATTAAAATTACTACTTAAAATTATGTATTTGTAACTTAATTTCTTTATTACTGATGTTATAATTGGTTTCTTAGGTCATATATTTTATAACTGATGTAAAAAACCATAGATAGAATTTTTATATGGTTTATTAAATAACTCACATATAAATTATGTTTTCAACATCAGTTATGAAATAACCAAAATAAAAACATGTTTTATAGCTTTTATTACTATAATTTATGTTTAAAATATTTTAAAAAAATTAATATATCAGATGCGACATTTTATTTAATTTATTCACTCATCCTATGTTAAATTTTTATCTCTAACCTAACCACAACCCTTCATTTAACGGTACTCTCAACCACTATTATACTTCATCCACCATCTTCTACCACCCTCATGAATTCTTAGTTGTTCTTGGACTTACTCTTCAACTGCATTTTGTTATAGACTAAACTTCATGTTATTTTTTTATATTATTTATTTTTTACTTGGATTATTTTTCACCAGTTCATGTAGATGAATTTTGAGTTTACTATGGTTTTTTTGTTCCATTGTATTTACTTATGTTTCATGTTTTTATGTGATTGATAAATTTAGGGTTTTCTATATTTTTACAATTTTTAATAAAATAATTTACAATGTTTTAATAATTCTTTTATTTGAATAACTAACTATCTATTTAAAATATTTCATGCTATGATTATGACATATATTATATACAGGTTACATTTTATCTTTTTTTTTTGGTTTTCAATAAATAAAAATTATTTATATAATAACTGTGTTTTTTATATATTAAAAAAAATTATTTTTTTTAGAATAATTTTTTTATTATAAAATGTGTTATATTTTCTAAAATGAATATTTTTTATTAAAGAACAATGTTTTATATTGATTGGAAATTTAGTTTTTTATATTTATAACTCTAAAATTTATTTTTTCTAGTTTTCTTAAATAATAATAAATTTTATTTCTACAATTTTTTTATGTATTAAGTATAGTGTGACCAATAATATATAAATGTTGTTATATATTTTTTTAAAATATAATTTATTTATTATTCAAATTAGTTATTTTATTTATTTTATAAAATAATATTTTTTATTGTTATTTATTAAAGTAAATTTGAACTTAAATTTCAAAATATGTTAACATATATTTAGTATTTTAAATTTGTTATAAGTTATAATGAATCATAGTGGGCTTACTATAAAATTAATAAGTAGTAAATATGAGGAAGGGGTTGATGATTTTTCATAACATTCCGAATGAAATGTTTGAAATAATGACTTATTATTCTGTCCATGCATAAAATGATTGAATTTGATAATTTTATAATGTATAGAAATCAAATACCATTTAATTTATAATGGTTTTAGTCAAGGATATTGTACTTGGAATTGACATGGTGAAATCAGGTAGAATTAATGTTCTAATAATGAAAAATATTTTAATGATGTTGATTCTAATCAAATTGAAATAATTATTCATTATATTGAAGAATAATCAATTCAAAAAACACAAACGATTTTCCACCTGTATGACGATTCTAAAAAACAACCATATCCAGGTTATAAAAAATTTATAATTTTATAAATAGTGTTAAAATTTTTCAACTTGAAATTTAGGAATGGATGCAGTGACAAGAGTTTTAGGAATTTTCTACAACTATTCAAAGACATACTTATTGAGGACAATGATCTTCCATATTAACATTATAATGTGAAACAAATATTACGAATAATGGGATTGTCGAATAATAAGATACAAGAATTAGCTAATGATTATGTATAATATATGATGGAATATGACGGTCTTTAGAATTGTCTTAAATATGTGACATCATAGTATAAGTTAAATGAAAAAAACAGGTTGGTTTATCTATTATACCATGCACCAATAATCATTCAAAGGAAATTTGGTATTTTCTTATAATTAATCATCTGAAACATTTATTTTATGATTAATATGTTGAAACAGGGATAATATAGAATATAAATGAGAATATATATGATGAAAAATTATATCATCTTGATTATGTTTTACAATGGAATAAAATTAATCAATAAATTACTACATTCAGAAATAATGCTAGAAATATCATATTTCGGCTATGAGCTGATGGAATGAATCCAAATCAGCGACTTAGTAGAAATAATAGTTCACGGACTATTTTATTGGTAATTTATAGCTCATCTCCTAAATTTTCTATTACATGGAAATATATCATGTTGAGTTTAATGATTTATAGAACAATACATCTTTGAAATTTTTTTATGTTTACTTATCACCATTGACTGATGATTTGAAAATCCCAGGAGAGGAAGATATTAGATTGTATTATTATTATAAAAATAAATATTTTTAATTTCATTAAATGATTGTGTTCACTATAAATTACTTCACAGTATATCAAAATTTATATGGATATAGTGTTAAGGAGAAATTTTTTTTTCCAATTTGTGAAGAAAGGTATCCATGTTATTAGATACAACATATGAGAAAAATAGTATAAATTGGTCATCAAAGGTTTTTCTCTATGGATAACACTTATAAAATATTAAAAATATAATTAAATAGATTACATTTGTTTTCAGTTCATTAGTATTTTGAGGGGTGAAAAACATTAATGTCACATTTGGAAAGATACGAAGATCTTGTAATGACAATAATATATGGAAGAAATAATCAATATTTTTTGAGCTTATATATTAAATATATCATGATTTAAAACATAACATTGATGTGATATATAGAAGAATATATATGGTTCATTGATTGGAATATTTTTAGATATTAAATAGAAGATTAAGGATGGATTGAATGCAATATTGGACTTACAACCAATTAGAATATGTTTAGAGATATCCGGTAATCATAAAGGAAAAAATCATACATCCCTATGAATTTTCATACATTATCCAAGAGGGATAAAATCAGTTTTTTCATTGTATTTATAATATCAATGTACCTCAAGAATATTCTTCAAAGGAAAAAAGTTTGTGTTGCTAAATGATCTGAACATAGTAGGAATGAAATCTCATAACTATCGTATAATGATGCAATAAATCCTGCCATTTTCATTATGGATAATAATAAATATCCAAATTATATTTATAATCTTCAAGTTATGTTATTTTTCAATTATATTTATAAAAAACTGAAAAACATGAATTTTTTGAACAATTTTCAGAAGGATGCAGTTGATATACAATCCATTCTAGATATATAATTTTTACCATTTTGTTTTTATATCATGGTATATTTCATGGTTTATATGGTGTAATAAATAAAACATTGTATTGATATATATTTACATTGTATATATGCATTAAAAATATATATTTAGATATTGAATGGGTGAGTTAGGAATCTATATAGACCAGAAGCCTCCATTATTGAAAAGTATATTTCTAAGGAAGTGACATTGTTTTTTATCGACTTTAGGTATTTGTAACATCATGTTGGTTTGCCTATATCTCATCGTAAATGAGTCATTTTTGGGGAAAAGTGGATTCTTGGTATGAAAATAATGTCATTAAAAGTTAAAAAGAATAATTCATGTAAAGTCATAAATCATCAATAAAAAGATTAATCACTATTATATATAAAAAACAATAATATTTTAAAATAATTATGAGGAGAAGAAAGATATGTGGTTATTTAATAGTCATATGAAATTTTTTCTATCATTAAAAGAGATAGTGTGTGGTATATCTAATGTGTTAGAATCATTAAGATGGTTAGTGGGAAACCAAAGCTTTAATATGATATAATTTTTTGGGTACAACAATAATCGCTATATATTTTATTACCAATACTAGGATAGTATGTGTGCACTTTAGAATAACAGTGTCTTAGTGCCCATTGAAGCATTTCATTTTTCATGTGAAAAAATCAAAAAACAAATCTTCATGTCAGGTGCATATTAAAAATTTATTTAAGAAATGTGGGAGATCTATTACATAAACATAAAATGGGATATCAATTAAAATAGAATTAAACATGATTAATTAAGTACAACATTAATAAATCATGATATATCATAGTACACCGATGAATATTTTATCATGACAACATATTAAAAAAACTTCATATTCATGATCCATCAAATGTAAAGTGGTCTATCATTTTCAAGGAAGAAACTAGTATTTTGGTGATGAAAATTTTGATGATGATAATGAAATATATGAGATAAATTATTCTATTAAAATATTTCCAGTGGATATTGTTTACCATGGTCTATACATGGTTTGAACCATATATAAGGATTATAAAGAAGGAATATATGAAAACAATACTTTATCAATTCATTAATATTATAGTTACCATATCTTTATTTTTTATTTAACAATTAAAATTTTTCAAAATGTGAGATATATTGTTTATAATTTTATTTTTTAATTAAGTCACAAATTTAAAATATAATGTAAATTATTTTTTAGAACTATAAAATTCCTTACATATAAATAAAATTTTTAAATTCTCAAATATTAATTTAGAATTGTTTTATTCTGTCTATATCGTTTCATATATTGAAAATTTTTTCATCAATTATTGTAACTTTAGTAAACCACTGAAACAAATATGATAAAAAAACCATGTATATTTTATTTTTGTTTTTTTGTTGGTATCCTTTTAGAATTATTCAATTTTATATGTACTATTTTTATTTTTATAAAATTTTACTTATATTTTATTAATATGTCTATATCATTTCTAATATTACAATGTTTTTATTATTTTTTATTATCTTAATTAACTACTCAAATGCATATGAAAAATATTGTTCTTAGTTTTGTTCTTTTTGTTTGTATAATATTTCAATTATTTTACAATTTTATATATAATAGTTGGGTTTGGATAATATTTTATTTATGATTGGTTTTCGACTCTATATATAATTTCATGTATCATTATCATTTTTATCATTTTTTATAATTTTAGTTAACTATTCTAAATAATTTGATAAAATTGAGTTTAGTTTAGTTTAGTTTTGGTTGTATCATTTTTTCATATGTAGTAGTTGGATTTATATAAGAATTTACTAGTTTTTTAATAATTTTATTTTTAAGATCTTGTTAAATAAAGAAACCGAGTCATCTCAATCTTGTAGGTAGGTCCCACCACATACTTATACAAAGGATCCTCCTTATTACACTACATAAGAGCCTTATTCTTCTATAAGGAAAGAGAATTCTTCTATTTAAGTAAATAGGTGGCATATGCTTATCTAAATGATCACTTTATTGTAGTAAGAACCATGGCTCATCTGTCGAGTTTCATTATAATGGTAATCCACTGAGTCTAAATTCAATTCAATTTAGGAGTTTTGTTGCTATGAAAGATTGAGAAAAATCATGAATATTTATTTCTTATTAGATAATTTTCATCCATACAACACATGATTATCTATGGGAGACTGATTTGGTAATATAAATTATTATTATTTTATTTATCATGAATTTTTTTTACTAATATTGGTTATTATTTTCATCCCCATTAGTTGACATATGATTTACATTTCACTAAAAAATCTTGGAGGATATGTTAATATTTTTCTAGAATGTGATGGATGGATTTTAAATCAACAGTAACATTTTATCTAATTTTTTGAAGATGAAAAAAATGAAAACATGTGTGAAATATATAGTTTTATAGATGAATATATAAAAATAGAGTTTATTATAAGTAAATAAACTGAATTTTTTTTGTTGTTTCAATCTCAACTATTTGATTTTTTTTATAATCTCTAAAAATTATCTTATTAATGATCTGTCCCTTAATTTATAGTAATTGGGAAAATATAATTGGGATATCCAAGAAAAATATGTATATCCTCGTACTATATCTCATAAAATGTATATATTACTCAAAGAAAAAATTATAACTAAAATTTTTGAAAATTTTATATATGAGTCTACAAGATCCATAGAGATTACCCCTCTTACCCACAACTTGACATAAAAGATTGAAAAGGTCCTGGATGATGCAAAATGGCACAAATCGTACAAAATATTTGAAGGATATAATTGAAAATATTTTAAAAAGTTAATTAATTTATTTCTATACTATTTTTTAAAATTTTCTTGAAAATTTCCCAATATTCTTTACCAGAACCCATTATAGTTCCAAACACAAAGAGGAAAATCATACCCAAGAATATGAAAGATATTTTTAATATTTCATTGAGAAATCTAGAACAACTGGACAACATCTGGGGGTACAAGTTGATGTATCTATTAAACAATTAATCAGTCATTCTAGAACTCATTTGAGGGAGAATGTACATAAATAAAAAAATTATTATTTAAAAGATTATATTTATGATATGGGAAATACGATAGAGGACATGAATATATAATAGTTATAGTAGATATTTACCTAAATACAGAGATAGATCCAAGATACACGTCTCAATCCTCCACCTATGAATATATATCCCACTCCACCTCCTCTTTACCGTTCCCCATCTATTATGAGTATTATGTTGAGGATCCCTAATATCATATTTTTATATATGAGTTTAAAAATTATAATTAGTGTGACTTTCATCATCTAGAAATTGAGATGAATCAACTTAGGAAAGAGTAAAATATATTATAGATGCAATGAAAATAGTATTTATCCCAACCTATGAGGTTTATATAGTTGGAAAAATAATCAAGCATTTTTTTTCTTTGGACATCTAGATGTTTATGGAAACTCATCACTATGGTATACATATATTATATCATTTATTTGATATTGTTGATATTTTTATAAAATATATACATATATTATTTTTATTGTATAGATTCAAAATATATAGATTCTAATTATTAACAAACAAAAAATTAAATCCCCTTTAACTTCTCATGCTAAATTTCATTAAGGACATTCTAAATGTTCATTTTATGCATTTATATTGTTGGATATTAATGAGAAAAAAATAAGTGATTATATTTGTGTTCATGATAATATATTGATGAATTTTCAGATATATATCATCTAGATTGTAAATGAAGATATGTTGGGCCTCATATTTGTGGAAGTATTTAATTATACACATTGTATTAAGTTTTCTATTACATCAATTTATGCATTTCTGGACCCATAATTGATATCTATTATAATAAAAACAATACAACATGAAGAAATAATAGAATATGTATCTTAAATATTTCAGAATGTAGATATTAAGTGATGGATTATTTCTAGTCTTGACAGGTATGAAACATATATTGCACAATGTTTTATTCATATTGATTAAATTACCACACACATTATATTTCTATATATCAAGGTCCATTGGATGTAGTTTGTTTTTTCTCTTCAGGAAAATATCAATTTGTGGTTATTCTACATAAATAGTAACATGTGATAATGTCTTAAATAATTATTTAAGAAGTAATCATGATTATTTAAATAATTATATACTATAATAATTTATTTTTATCTTAGACTTGAAATTTTCAAATATGGAATTGAATCAATGTAACTTGTCAACATGAAAAAGGAAAATAATTAATTATTCATTTTTAAGGTTAAATTCTTTAATATGTACTATAATTTAGTAGATATAGAAAATTTCTTTTAAAAATAATTTTTTTAAACAGAATAATCATCCATAACATGGACTAGTAAAATGTGGTTATTATTTCCCAAAAGTTATATATGAAATAACTAAAATTTTAATAGTTAAATATTTTGAGAATTTAATAATTTATTATAAATCTTCTTTTTTAATTTAATCATTATTTTGAGAATAATTTTTTTAAAAATTATTTTTAATTTATAGTTTTTATGATCCTCTCCCTTATAATGAAAATGAATTAATCATCTACGAGGGCATGGGAAGATTATTTTACAAGATTAATTTAGTTTTATTTTATCTCTTTATATTAGTAATGTAGATTTTGAAATTTAAATTTGAAATTGTAAATTTTCTGTAGTTTTAAAAAATTTGTGATATATATTATTATTATATAATTATACTAGTATTTTATTTATTTGGTTAAAATTTAATTATATGTTTTACTATTTTTTGTATTATTATTTCCTAATATTAATTTTTTTGGAAGTGTATATTTCAATGAATGTTTTTTAAAAAAATAATTTTTTAATATGATTTTTTATAACTGATGTGAACAATCAATTGCACTGTTGAAAAAAAATAACTAGGGTGGAATGTCCTCTAATTATTAATTTTTAGATGTTTTTTTTAAAAAAAATTAATATTAAAACCAATTTCAATTTTTTATTTCTATTCAACCTAAAAACATTGTAAAAAATCTATAATTTACAATGTCACTTATGAAGAAGTTAGTTATTAACTGATGTTATAAATTTTAAAAAACTGATTTGAAAAAACCTATTTCTGTACTAGTGAAATGAATTAAATCCCAATTTATATATACACCCTCAATTAGTTTGGACTAAATGTATTACTATTTTTAATGTTCCTCTATAATATTTTTATAAATGGGTGGGAGTTAAGGGTTTCCCAATGTAGCTTCAATATCATTAACATGTTCTCAAGAAATGAAAAAATTCTTTTCATCCAATTATTATTATTATTTTGAACTTTTCTCTTTATATGTTTGTAGAGGGGTTTTCATCTAGGCCATCATTTACATAAACTATGCAATGTATTACTTTTCATTTAATTTGGCCTAATGTGTTGACCCACAATTTTTGTATGATCACAATCACTAAATTTATTTTTAACCTTTACATTTAGTGTTTTTTGTTATAGTGTTGGAACATCATAAAAAGAATTTAACGAAATAAATGAAGGAATTGAGAAGATCATGGACGAATTATTCCAAGGTGCTCACAATCTGACATTGTTGATTAGATGGAAGAAAAAATAGATGTAGTTATGGATATATCATGCCCACTAGCTAGATGGTGGAGCTCACTGACCATCTAGCGGAGTCTATAACAATTTGTAGAGATACTCTTGTCACACCATATAGTCAGCTAGATTGTATGGTTTTCCAATATCTTTGACTTAGAAAAGTAAAACATCTATTAAAAACTAGCATTAAATATTTTACTCAACTCTTTAATGCCTTCACTCAACCAAAGGATCCTCTTTCACCTACAAAGGCTATAAATAAACATCATAGGGGGCTTGGATATCCCCAGTGAACAAAAATTTCCATCAAGTAATCCATGATTGATCCATGATGAAAAAATGAAATATATTTTCAAGTGAACTTCAATTCCCAGTCAACTATAGTCAACCATTCTTCAACTTACCCTATACATTATCTTTTTTTTCTCTTCTCTTTGACCCTTTTTCTCCTTTGATTGCTTTTCATAAGGCTATTTTTCAATACTATCTATATCCCTCCCTATCCTTAAAATTATTCACATGTTTTATAGTGTGTTGAGTGATTTATAATGGGATTGTAAAAATAACCGTATCCCTTATATTTATTCTTCTTTGGGGATCAACTACATTATAGTGATGGTTCATGGTTTCTTAGTTTCAATCAAAAACTGGGGATTTCTTTATTTTTTTATTTTCTTGGTTTCCATTTAAACCAGTTGATTTCATTTCTATTTTTTTCTTAAATATAATTAAATTAAATGGATCAATATAACCATCTCAAATATTCATGATGGGTGGGGATGTAGGTGCTCTTTCTTGATCAATATTCGGTCTCCTTTATCAAAGAGTTCCATTTAATTTTTCGAATATATTTTACACTATTATTAAAGTTTTAATTTCCATTATGCTGACTTTAATTATATTGTTTTAAAATTAATTTTATTTCTTTCATGACAATCACATTTATTTTATAGCATTATTAAAAAAATAATGGAAATTAACCCCCTTTTTTCCATTTTTTCCTACTTCTACTTACACGTGGTTTCAAAGGGATATTGAATGGAATTTTTTTGATATATTTATTTTATATTGTTTCCAAATTATTTAATTTTTATTTAGTTTTCAAAATATTTTTCCATTTTTGAAATAAATGTATTTAAATGGTATCTACTTTCTATACCCATGGTAATCCCTAAAGGAAATCTATGAGTCATGAACCTTATTCTAATGGTTCGAACTATAGTTATTGGAAATTACATATATCAACCTTTCTTATAAGTATTGGTTATCCTGTATGGAAAGGATTCATGCAAGGTTATATTATTACTAGTGAAAAGGATCTCAAATTCACACCTTATGATATTTCTACCTCTAAATTGTATGGTAAAGCTATAAACTCCCTATATTTTATTTTTGACCAAAATGACTTTAATCATATATATATATATATAAAGCTCATAAAATCTAGAAACTGTTAAAAGGTACTCATTAAGGAAAAAATAATGTTAAATATACTAGAGATTATATTTATAGAAAATATTTTAAAAGTTATGGTATGAATCCTAGTGAATATATTACGAATATGTTTACATGGTTTACTAACATATGAAATGGAATAATGTCTCTTGGATATACTCTTACTGCAGAAAAACATCTGAAGAAAATACTTTGTTTAATACCAAGTACTTGGGAAACCAAATTAATAGTAATCAATGAAGGAAAATATAAAAAGAACATTACAGTTCAGAAGATCATAGGATCTCTCATGAAATATGAGATTAATATGATGTAACAAGTCAATAAGAATGAAAAATAATTCATGGTGAAAAAGAAGATTATTGTGAAAGAAATTAATGAGGACACTTATGATTTTAATTTAATGCCTCATCTTTCTAATAATATGAATCAATTTTTTAAATTAAAAAATATTACCAACATTACAAAAGGAGGATGATCAGAGAGAACAAGAAGTAACACTCTTTGAATGAAAAAATAATTGGCCCACAACGCCAAAATTACCCTTAATCAAAAAATAAAAAAGAAGGTTAAAATCAATAAATCTTTCAACAGTTCAAAACATATTGCTGGTGATGACGCATTCACCAAAATAGAATCAAGTGAATTATTTTCCAAGGGACTTGTGGATGAATTTGAGGTTTGTAACAAAGTAAGCTCTAACACCAATTCTTTTTCCTCCTTAAATTACAATTCATTTTCTGATCACCATAGATATAAATATCTAAGATATATTCATGATCAACCTGAATATTCCTTTTTTTAATGAATTCAACTTACAAAGAACTTAAAAATAAGTATAATCAATTTCTTAACGAAAAGAATAAAATCATTATAAAAAATGAATTATCAACAAAAATTAATCAACAACTAAATTTTCATAACTTATAATAATCTATCAATGATCTCAAAGAATACATTTCAAAATTATCCCATGTATGAAAAATTAGAAATAAAATATGAGGTTTAAAATGCACTAAAAATAATATTTTTGAAATTGGTTTTTTGAATAATGATAGTTCTTCTAAAAAGTAGACTTTTGAAAAAGGGGTTTTTTAAAATAAGTTTTTTAATTATTTTCATACAACTAAGACTAAAATTTATGAATTAAATTTAAATAATTTTGATATGGTAGAAAAATTATATAGATTCAACCCCCAATAAAATCTCAAAAATCCAATTCAAAATAAATTTGGGAACTAAAATCCCTCCAATCTATCATTTTTGGACTAAAAATATATGTACCAAAATCATAATTAATTAATATTGTAGGAGATGTTTCTGAAGGGTAAATAGAAAAAAATAAACATGGTACTTGGAAAATATATTCACTCTACAAATTTTAGAAACCTCTCTGAATATAATCACATTGAACAACATCAAAGAGGATACGTGATTTTCAATGAAATTCAAGAAGTAAAATCATTGAGATATGTACAATTGGTTTCCTCAATTAATCACATATAAAATATATTTTAATAATTTATGGTTTAAAATAAGATTTATTAATAATTTTATAATTGTATGATAATGGTTTTTAAATATCATTCAAAAATTATTCTTGTAAGGTTCTTAATTTCCAAAGAAAACTTTTCTTTACTTATTTCAATTTCCAAAAATTTTATATCAGTAATTAAAAATATATTTCTTCTAAAAATGTAATTTTTTTTAGAATTTAGTATAGTGAGACTTGGATTTGGAATAGATTATTTGGTTATTATAGCACACACACTCATTAAGATCAACTTATATAATCTAGTATGATATTATACAAATTTTTATATCCAAGATAATGTTATTTGTGAACCTTTCCAACTTGGTAAGAAACCCTGACTGAGAATTAAATTTTCATTGATAGAGTAATGAGGAATAAAGAGCATTAGTAATAGGTAAAACCAAAAATCAGGTTATTCTGAAGAAATTTTAGCTTTTCAAGGTTATAATAATACTTCTTCCACTCTTATAATACCTCAAAAAAATTGGGTTGTTGAAAGATGGAATTGAACTATTTAAGAAATATCAAGATCCCTCTTTAAATATTTTGATCTCACTCAATAAATGTGAATTGGGGTAGTCAATACCCCTTTTTATATCATAAAAAATTCTCTTATAAAATCTATCTTAAAAAATACCCCTAATTAACTATAGAAAAATAATCAAAAAGTTTCATTTTTCAATGTTTTTTGATGTAAATTTTATATTCTTATCATGAAAAATAACCTATGGAATTTTGATCCCAAATAAAATGAAGGAATAATTCTTGGGTACTCTATATCATGTAAATACTACCAAGTATTTAATAAAATAACAAGAACCTTGGATGAATCCATTCATATCAAATTCTGGGAAAAAAATTCTAAACCCTCTTCCTTATTCAAAGAGGTTAAGGATATCCTCAAACCTTTTACATTTAATTATATACCTTATTCTAAAGATATTATAAAAAATTAATAACATTCCATTTCATTAACTAAATATTTTTATAGAATACAAATACCATCCCTTGGAAAATATTGTTGGTTTAGTTTATATTGGTACTAATATTAAAAGTTATATCTTAAATGAATTTGATCTTTGTTCTTTTATTTATCTTCTAAAACCAAAAAATCATAATTGTACTATTAATCATGAATATTGGGTTTTTTCTACTCATGAAGTGTAAAAAAATTCTAAAAGAATATTGCTTGTACACCTATTTAAAAAATAAGTTTCACCACATTATTGATACAATCTAGAGATTTTGAGATAAATTTGATGAGAAAGTTATATAACATGTAAAATGTATAAACTCATAGAAAAATGATATTACTAAGAGGGATGCCTTAATAATGGTAAAAAATTCACCTATTACATGGAAGGATTCCTTTATAATATTATTAGAATTCACAATGGATCTAAATTTCAAATATTTTCAAATGGATGTTAAAATTAAAATTTTAAATGGTTTTATTTTTTAAAAGGTTTTTATTAAACTAAAAATTTATTTTTGAAAGTGAAAAATATTCTAATTTAATTTTCATGTTTTCCCTGGATTTATATGGTTTAAATAATCCCCCTTGACTTGGTATGAAATATCAAAATGTTTTATTTTATAAAAAGATTTTAAAATGGGAAAACAATATATTATATTATTTCTAAAATATGTTTCAAATGATATTTTAAAAATTTAAATATATGTCGATCGCATATTTTTCGTATCAAAAAATGAATCTCTTTGTATATAATTTTTAAATATTAGATAAATAATAATTGGAAATGTATTTTATAGAAATGTTAAAATTCTTTCTTGTTTTTTAAATATCCTAAAATGCGGATGACACTTTTGTAAGAAAAATCAAATAAAAAAATAAAATTATATGTAAATAATGGATAAAGATAAAGAAATTAAAACACCTTTTAGAAATTAATGTAAGATAATTTTGCATAAAGCGTGTTAATTGGTTGAAAATAAACATTGTAAATGTATTATTATGAGTCTTTTTTACCATACTATGACCCGACTTGACATTATGATTAGTAAATGTAAGTGCATTACTTTTTGATGCCAATCCTAAAGAATCAAATTTTAAATTATGTTAAATTAAATTTAAATTTTTAAGAGGTTCTAAAATCATGGTTTATTTCATCCAAAATAAACCATATTTAGTCTTTCATTTTTTTCCAATTCCAATTTTGGGGATGTAAACAATACAAAAAAATTAAAAGTGGTACTTTTCACCTTATTTTCATTCTTTAATCTCTTATATTTGTAAAAAAATTAGTTTCACTATCATTAGATGAAGAATAATATATAGCTATAGGGATTGGATGATCCCAAAATATATGGATGAAATAAAATACCATATCATTTGGGAAAATATTTCCTTAGGTTTTAAGTAAATTTGATAGTTCATGTTCCATGATAATCTCTAGAAATCATGTTCGTCATTCATGCTTTAAAAAAATTGATATTCACCACTACTTTTTGAGAGACTAGTTTTAAAAAGGATATACATTTTTAGAATATATGATAATGAAATTTCAATTAGATAATATATTTAAAAACCATTCTTTAAAATATTTAAATTTTATAAAGGTTGTGTTTAGAATGATTTTTTAGATTTATTTTTATTAAATATTTTTTTTCTATATTTTCTTCTTTCAAATCTTACTTGTTTTTGAAAATATTTTATTTTATTTTTTTGAAACATCATATTCAAATTTTCGTGTGCATAATTTTATGATAAAAATGATTATATTTTCCATTTTTTATCTGTAATCTATCTAAACATTTTATTTTATAATAAATTTTTCTCATAAAAAATGGGGAGAAAAGTTTAATATATAAGGAAAAGTAAAATTTCGAAGAAAAAATAGTTTTTGATTTAAAGGGATAAAATTCACAATAAAATGGAGTAAATAATTATTATCAAAGGATAAGTGAGATTCATGAAAGGAAGGGTGATATTAAAAAAAAGGAATTATCTCTTTTCAAATAGATATTTTTCAAAGTAATAGAAGGTTCTTGAATCAAGGAGGAGACATTTTATTTCATGAAAATGGAATTTTTAATCTTTTTTATTTTGTTGATACACATTCTTCATTCCGCTTTCTTATTCACCCCATTCTTATAATATATTTTACTCTTAAATTTGTTCTTATGATCATAAAAAACAAGAAGATTTTTTATGCTTTAATTTGTTTCTATGATCCAATTCACTACATGTATTACTGACCATTATTATGAGTTCTTTTTAAATATAGTGTTTGAACATAATAAAAATAATTCAATGGAATAAGATATAGAATCAAGAGGATCATAGAGGACTCATTCCAATTTACTTACTACGTGGAAGTACCATCTAACTGGTAGAAGACCACCAACCAACCAATAGATCAAATAGATGTAGTCGTTACTCTATCATTCCATGCAACTAGCCAGTGGACCTCATTGACCAATCAGTAGAGACTGTAACAATTTAGATAGATATTTCTATCTCACTTTCTAGTCAGTGGGATTTCATGGTTAACTGATGGAGATGATCCAAAATAGTCAAAAGGGCATTATATGTCAATTTAAAGTCTTTGAGTTAGCTATTTAATGGTTTTTCTTGACCCAATGCTTCTTGATTCCATTTAAGGATATAAATAGAAATAAATGGAGGCTTAGATATTACCTATGAACATAAATTTCCATCAAGTTATCCTTCATACATCTTAGATGAAAATTAAAGTATATTTTCATGTGAGCATCGATTACAAACCAAATAAACAAAACTTACCTTTAACTTATTCATTATATTTTCATTTAACTCTTTTCTTTGAATATCTTTATCCATTGATTGTATTTTATATGATTATTATTTTATATTATTTGTCTCTCTCCCTATATTTAAAATTAATTATACTCATAAATATATTTGAGTAATTTTTATTGGATATATAAAAAACAAATATCTTATTAATATTATTCTTTAGGTTCTCACCACCATTAAAGTGAAGATTTTTAGTTTCTTGGATTCCATTAAAACCAAGGAATTTATTTATTTTTTGGTTTCTTAGTTTCTGTTTAAACCAATAGATTTCAAAAATCATTAGTTTCTTGAATAAATTTAATTTCAAGGGATAAATATAGCCCTATTAATATTTTTTAGGGGAGGAGACCTAAGAGATCATTCATGAGAAACTTACAAACTCATTTAGCAAAGTGTACCTTTAAATTTATATAATTTAATTTTTATTGGCGTTATAGTTTTTATTTTTACAACAATCTCTTTACATTGATAATTTTATACATAAATAGATTAATTACATGATAATTGATTTTATTGTAATAAAAAAATTTTAAAATAGTTTCACCCCCTTATTCCATTTTACCCCACTCCAACCAATATGAATAATCTACATAGTTTTTTGGATTTCTTTCAATTTATATAATGGGGGAATAAAATCATGATATTTACTTGTTTCATTTTTGTAATATAGCATTTCCACCAAAATTTTTTTTTACACCTTATGTTGTTCTTCATGTCACAAACATTGGATATTTTACCCTTTGGGAACCTTAGAGAAGAGAAATTGATCAGTAACATGTTTTTTCGGTTAGGAATCATCCTTTGACCTCAATGGTTATTTTTTCCACTTCTTTTAACTATGTATAAATATTTTTATCCACTATAAAAGAATTTTCAATCTAGTATGATTATCCCAATTTGAAAAATAATATAATGAAGGTAAATAGTAAAAAACAAATACAGTGAAATAATATATATATATATATATATATTTGATGCAAATATTTTTAGTGAAACAACCTTTCCATGAATTTTTACTAGATTAGATTAAGGACTTTTCATACGACCTATTAAATGTTATTTTATACCTAAATTCATAACCTAGTTGTATTAATTGTCATTTTCATTATAATATTTATTTCAATAGTTGTTATGTCATGAGGGATTTTCATTTATTGTTTTTTTGGTTATTTATAATAATAAAAATGATTTTAAAACAATAAAAGAAACATTAAATACTAAAATAAATCAAGATAGAAAATATTAATATGAATGGAGATAACCCCAAGGTTAAACTACGAGGGTTTTTGCTTATACATTTTAATTATTTCAAACTTATCCTATGATCAACTCAATACCATTTTCTATCCACTTATTTCTATATATGTTATAGGATATAGTGCACCTTGGAATTCCCTTTTACACAACAAGATCTATCTTCACTATAGTTATTTATATTAAACATACCTTAAACATAGATTTGTCACCACCCAAACACCCTATTATTATGTATATGATTAAACCACATAATATATTATCCATACTTTATGAATGGAATTTAAGGTGAATGGACAGATAAAATAATGTGTCATAATATCAGACACAACTACGAATGAAAAGAAAGAGTTGATGACCGCCAAATCACATCTTTTTAATATCACTATATCAAAAACAATGGGAATAAAATGTTAAAGCATTTATGTAAAGGGATTTATTAACCATTTTAATCTCCCCTAAGGTCCAACCCATAGGTTAGTAGTCCACAACCATGGACATAGAAGTTCATGTAAGGTGGAAATCATTAATAAATAGAAAAAAATTATTATGTTAAAAAAACTATAAAAATAAAAATTAAACAAAAAATGAATCCTTTTAGGTAAGAACTAAATGGGAAATGAATAAATGTAGGATTCATATTATTCTTATACAAATGGTAATATGTGTTTAAGCTTCTTCTGATTCATCTATATAATCTTCATGTTGAATGATTTCTCTCTGGTGATGATCAAAAATATCTAACTATTAGGTTTATACATTGGATATTACTTCCTCTCACTAATTCATTATTCCTTGTAATTTATATGACATAGATGAATGTAATTTCTAGAGGTATAAAAGGAATTTCCCAAATATTAATGATAAAAATAATTTATAGTGGTTTTTTGACTAAGGTCACTAGTAGAAAAATGGATTTTTGTGTCCTCTAAAAGCAGTCACCAATGGGGTTTGGACAACTGGAAAGTGTTTTCTTTTGACAGTTTTAGTAGGTTGGTTTCACAATGGTGAATTTGAGACCCCCACTACTTTCCATCAATTTTTTATTTTTTTAAACAACCCCAACAAGGTTGTTTGTAATAATTTTTTTTATAATAATTAATGTTTTATATTTGGTTTTATTTTAAAATTATTTTTATGATTAAAAAGTTATTTTTAATAATATTTATCCTTACTTTTTTATGGTGATATATAAGTGTAAAATGGGTCATAAGAACCTTGATTAAGGGTAAAGACACCTTTTCATAACATGAATAAGGGAAAATAGGCGTTTCCTTATGGTTCATAAGGTTAAGGAGCGGTTTCTTTATGTTTTGTTAGGGTAGGTTTGTTTCACTGAGTTGAGTAAGGGTAATGTACGCTTTTCATGAGTTGTGTAAGGGTAAAACCATTTTCCTATGGTTTTCAGGGTAAAAATCCATAGGGTAAGGGTAGGAGTAACATTTGTAAGGGTAATTCCATGTTTATAGGAACTAGATAATGGTACTAAGCCTCTATATAAGGGTAACTCCCTTTTATATACGATGTGTAAGGGTACCAAGGTTTACATAAATATAGGGTATGTGTTATTTAAGGTAGTATGCACTATTTAAGGTTAATCATCTAATTACATAAGGTTAACTCTATTTTTCTATATGTTATATAAGGGTAATACCCTTTGTATATGAGTCATATATGTGTAATACAGGTGCTACATAAAGGAAACATAAAATTTTAAATGTAGTGTTCGGGTATTCGAGACTTTCATAAATTTAGTTACTAATTGATTATTATTAAACTAGATTATTTATAACATTGATGAGGGTAAAACCTTCACTGTGTAAGGTTACTTATAGCTTTCTAATGTTTACGTAATGGTAACTTGGAAATCATGTAAAGGTAGTTTGAGTTTTGTAAAGGTATCATCCAATTTAGAAAGGTTATGTAAGGAAACCAAGAACCATTATTTGATAATAAAGTTATTATACGGGTAAAATCATGTCTCCCTTATGAAGTTCACATTTTTGGAAAATGTAAAAATAAATAAATAAAAAACTCTTATTTCCTCTCTAGTTCGCTAGGACGACTTGTAATGCAATTTAATGGGTTTAAATAAATGAAAATACTTCTATTAATTATTTTAACCCCTCTAATCATTGTAACTATAATTTTAATGTCTTCAAATTATTTACACTCAATATTTTAATGAAACAACACACATAAATGGTTTTATTAAATTTGGATTCTAAATCTATGACTTATACACCTTCTTTGTTTTAAATTTTTCCGAAACATTTCTTCATTGTTGTTCAACATCCACATGGGGAGATTCATTCAATAAACCACTGGTTGATCTTTTAAAGTATGTTATAGGTGTATTTACATTGATTACTACATGTTTTATTTCTCTTATGCTGGGTATGGATCCCTTGATTGGGGATTCTAAAATTATTTTATTAAGGTATGTTATTTTGTAATACGGTATTTATCATTTGAAACCTTTGATGTTTATATTTTAAGTTGGGTTTCCAATTAATTTATAAATCATGGATTGAGATGTTGATAATTGTTTTTAAATAGGATGGTGTGTGTGATGAAAAACATTTACAGTGGTTGTTGAAAATTTATTTATTGATTTTGATTAAATGATCTTGAATTAGGAAAACATTAATGTAGAATTATTCATGAATAATAATAATAATGTACAATCATGTGAATAATATTCTGGAGAGATATACTACTATCATATTTGGTATTATTATTATTCTTTGAGGAAGAAATTACTATCACACACATTGACTAATTATGATAAATCAAAGATTATCCCAGAAAGATAAACTTTTATTTTATGTGATTTGTATATGTAATTTATTAAAATTAAAATTCATTAGATATTATATTATTTGAAATGAAATGATGGGATGAGTTTTGAGAAAAATTATTTTATGTTTGGTTTTGGAAATAAAAGGCATGAGGTATTGATAAAAACCATATGATGTATGTTTTTGAAATAAAAGGCTGTATTTTATTGATAAAAATAATTTGATATTAGTTATTTAATTGAATGGAATTGGTTATTGATAAAAAAATTGATGTTGGTTTTTGAAATGAATGGAATTATTTATAGGTAAAAACCCTTTTATGTTGGTGTTTTAAGTAAATGGATTTATCTATTGATAAAAACTATTTCTAGTTTGTTTTTGAAATGAAAGAAATGTATTGAATCTTTGAAATGGTTCCATATAAAATGACATGTTAAATGGTTTAAGAATTATTGAATTAATTATATCCTTTTATATTGATTAGTTTTCATTGAAGAACATTATGTAATAGGTAGTTAGGGGGGAAGAACACACTCTAGGACTGTGTTAAATCTACCTGAAAATTGATTGGTGATGACAACAAAAACTAAACTACATTATGGCGGGGAGATTATTCCTTAGGGATCTTCTCATTTTCACCATTAGAAGTGTTCCATTTTTCTACTAGGCTTGGACCTAAGAAAATGTAAAAAATAGAAGCTATACTTCACTAAGATATGTGATAATCCCTATATACCTTACCCTTGGGTCTCTTAACCATAGTATTGTGATTGGTAATGAATTTACATATCGATGTTATGAAATGTTTTACTCATGATTATTTTGATGTAATATATTATTCATTACTATTTGTTATAAATAAATATTCATTTATACTTTGATATAAATTCTTATTCATGACTTATTTGATAAAATGTTACTCTTATGCCAACCTTGATGGAAATTATTTTCTGGTTATTTTTTTCATCCTTTGAATTATTTTGAAAAGTTTGTTTTGATATGGATTTTGAAAATGTCACCATTCCATGTGTTATATAAAATTGATAATTCTTGATTTATTTGTTAAATATTTCTTATGAATTAATTGGTGAGATCCTATCTGGATTTGTAGCTAACACACTACCTTTTCTTTCAGGAGTTTTTAGTTTATCTTATGCTATGTTTAGGAAATGGGAATGCACCACTCATATATAGTGGGTGTACATATTTAGTGGGACTCAATAGTTGGGGGAGACTGGTGGATTTTGTGGTCCATCTATCATATGGAGTTTGTGGGTTGATATATTATGGTCTTGTATGCTGTCTTGGGTTGACATTCCATATTGAGAGTCTCACCATTTTACATTTGGATATCTCCATTATTTAACTCTATTTATGTTGTTTATTTTTTTATATTTGTATTTTTTGGGTAAAATAATTTCCATCTTGTTAATTATAATGCTCATATTATTATCACCATTCTATAGGGCTGAGTAACTCCATCTACGTTAGTGATGAAATGGCTTGGATATTGGTTTATATAGTGCTCCGGGTTAGTTCATTATAAATAATATCAGAAGAGTTCATTCCTTAAAATAAATTAATTTTCCTTGTAAGACCTTATTTTATTTACAGTGATTCATGGTATAAAGGGGTTTAAGAATTTTTTAGGACTCAATAGATAATTTTTGAGTGGATAATTAATCACCAACTATTCTAGATGATACTTGAGTAATTAGGGAAATTGGGGACTTGAGTCTTTCATTTAAGTTATTGGTTTCTTAATGAAAAATTTGAATTCTTTTATAGATGTTATTATCATTGATTTTTTGAATAACTTATGATTTTCTTGTTGGAATTAATGAATGGATAGAGTTTCACTATTCTTTCACAATCTAGTTAACTATAAGGAATTAGTGTGACTAATATTTAAGTCAATACAATAATTTTTGTGATGTTGGTGCATGGTTTACCATCCCATACAATAAATCCATTCATAGTTCTATTCTAATTTTTAACATGATTCCCTATCATTTTTTTCAAAAATTAATTCACTCATGTGAGGTTATTTTTTAGGTTTCTTGTTTTGAATGGATATTCTAGGTGTGTTCTATTTCATAATCTTGTGCTTTTAAACTTTAATCCATTTTGTTGTGATTTTAAATACCTTATAAAACACAATTATATATTAAAAAAAATTTGTCTGAGTTGTTTTAAAAATGTTTTATTTACTAAAATGTGTGTTTTAGAAGAAACATTGGTTCAAATAACTAATTTTCAAATAATATTTTGTGATGTGGTAAAGTAATGTTCTAAGAAGATATTTTTGTGGACATAAAATAGAAATGGGTTTGGTATTTTATAAATAGGGATTAATGATTTGAAACCATGTATGAAGTTCCATGTTCTTCAAAAAGAAATTTTTGAAACTTTGGTGTATTATATCAAGATTTCATTTTTTTATAGAATTGTACAATTTTATAAAGAATGAAATATTATAGACTTTGAAACTGATTCATTTTTTGAAAAAATTGTTTTTAAGTTGCTTGAATGATTTTGGATTGTTTGTATTTTGTTTCATATTTTTTTATACTTTAGTAAATGATATTTTGTTTTTAGATGTCCATAAATGTCTCCCAAAATGTAATTTAAGAAGGATATTTTTTTTGTCTAGTCATCAACGTAGTCTATCATGTTATTCAGAAAAGGCATATCCAATTGATGAATCTACCTAGACTCCAAATAAAGGGGTGGAGGTAAATCCTTTCCAGTCTTTAGAACCCACCCTGGAATTATTTCATCACCATCCAAATTCTTATATAGGTGAGTATTCTTCCAATAAATTAGTAAAGTATCATGAATAATTTAAATAGATCAAGGTTTATCTCACGAATGATCATACTTATTTGAGGGATGTGGATAAGAGTTGTCGGTGGATGAGATTCCTTTATGTTTTAATACAATAATGTCATGGTAATTCTTTAATTTAGTCTTCATTAACTTTATTTATCCTGAGGAATTGAATAAGAAATTTTTTGAGCTCTCGGGGTTTACCTAATATGAGTTATCCATTGCAGAGTATGCCAATCGATTTTTATGTTTGTTATGTTTCACACGTAGGATTATTAGTGGTTAATACCATAAAGATATTTGTTTTATAAATGGTATTCAACTAGACCTTTGAACATTCATCTCAGTAGACCGTTAAACCTCTTATTTGATAATGATTGAAAGGTAATTTTCAACTAAAATGGAGCTAGCTAAACAATAGATAGTAGAGAATACACAGTTCATTTTTTAATTTCATGAATATTTCTCATATCGTGGAACATGGGAGTTGGTTGATTAAGGAAATATTTCTTTTCAAAATAAGAGGCATGTATTATGGTTTTAGTGTAGATCTCTATTTCTTTCTGAGAATCCATGTTTGAAATATATATAATTTTGTAACCTATTTGTCAAACTAAGAAACCTTAAGTGGTTCTGTAAGATGGGATACCAATAAGAAAAGTTTTATTAATAGATCATCATATCCTAAATGGATGGAAGAATATGCTTCAAGATAAAAAGGGTTATGCCATAGGCCTTAGAGTGAAACTTTTCATGTAGTTGAGGAGGTACCAACAATATTTGATACTAGTAAAACTTTTGATCTTGATGTCAGAGTAAATATCATTTGAGTATTTGTTGATTTTTTTCCTCTTAAGAACCATGCCATAGGAAATTTTCAATGTTTTCTTGTCTCATTATTATATTCTATATTGGAGATTTAAGAATCAATTTTTATGGATTTTCAAATTCTCTTATAATTTTTTGAATACATATTTTTGATGAGTTATGTTTGAGAATGTTGAATATGAGGAAATTCAATTTTATGGGGAGATCACCAATATCAAAATTCTCATGTTGAAAATATGTAACCTTTTTTTCATGACAAAGAGTATATAAATTTGGGATTTATGGTTTCCTTGATCATAAACATTACTCTAGGGATATAGAAAAATAAGGATGTAGGTTTTTCTATTTGTGTAATCCTAGTGTGTGTTTTACAAGTTATGAATCATTGGTTCTTGGTGAAAATTTTGTTATAGGAATCTCTTATTGCTTGCTTTGTATCCTTTTTGGATGTTCTCTTTTTGACCTTGTTTGTAACCGTGATCATGGTTTAATTTTATTATGATATCTGTCGATGTGCCTTGTGGATGCGACCTCTTGGAAGGTTATCCTTCATCTTGGATGGTATTAAGTATTATTGCATTCATGGGGGTGGAGTGGAATCTTTCATTGAGACCCGTTGAATACATGAGGTTGTGGTATTTTGAAATCCCTCATGTTTCTTTCCTCTATGTGTATATTCATATGGTTAGTGTTAGATATCATTCCAATTGGTTTTTGTTCCTTCATATTCTATTATTTCTCCTTTATGGTAAGAGATAAATCTTGAACTAATAAATAATCTCCCTTATGAGAGTGTAGTTGTCTATTGGTTCATATGCCTTTGTTATCTCTTACTAGTTAGACTTAGATAGACCTTGGGGTTGTACTCAGGTAACTAGAATTATATGGATTCTTGATGGAATAGGAACCTGTAGGTGCTGGTAGATGTTTCGATAGGCTCATCGAGGGGTGAGGCACGATGTCGAAAATCCTAGGTTAATATTGATTACTTTCTAAAATTAAATATCCTTATTAATTCCATGGATTTATTATCAATGGTTGGTCCATTGATGGATATTTACAACATTTTCAATTTTTTTAGTCATTGAAATTTTATTGGATGGCTCATTCCACGAGGATTCAGTTTTGACACATTATTGTTTTTATGTAGAATGTAAGAAAAGTATCTTCTTTGATTAAAATATATGTGTGTAACCAGATTTTTCCTCATATTTCAGCATTTGGTAAGTATTTATGGAGGGGATACCTATTCTAGATATTAGGTTCTTTTAAATTGCTTTTTGGTTCCCCACTATGTTGTTGGGTTTTTCGGTGGAGACATATGTTATTATTGTATATGTTCTTAATAACTGATTTTTGGGTGATTCATTCTTCTATTTCATATACCGTACACTGAAACAATTGATTATGAGGATTAATTTTGACTTTTACCTTTTCAATCTTTTATATTGAAATCATTCTAGGGGTATAAATCCTTATGGTTGGTGGAATTGTAACATCCTCTTATTTATAATTATTAAATCCTTTTATGTTCTTTATTTTAAATTTATTTTTATTATAAAAATTTACTATTAAAAAATGTTTCACTCACTTATGTCTTATAGTGTTTCATAAGGGTAGAAATGGTTTTAAGAACCCTTGGTATGGGTAACACCTCCTTTTCATGAATTGGGTAAGTGTAAGGAGGGGTCTCTTTATATAGTGTAAGGGTTAGATGAGGTTTCCTTATGTTTCATAAGGGTAAGGGTCTATTTCCCTAGCTTTCATATGGTTAAGGACTTATTTTCATGAGTTTTGTGAGGGTAAAACCATTTTCTTATAGGTTTAATAAGGATTACATGGAACGACATAAGGGTAGGATTAACCTGCAAATGGTTATCTTGTGTTTGCATGATCTACAAAATGGTATTGAGCCTCTGTGTAAGGATAACTCCCTTTTATATGCATTGTGTAAGGGAATTGAGTTCTGTGTAAAGGTAAGGTGTGTGCTTAATAAGGGTTTTATGCACTACATAAGGGTAATCCTAGAACTGCATAAGGATAACTATCATTTTCAATGGGATATGTAAGGGTAATCTCTTTTGTATATGGGATGCATAAAGTTAATGTGGGCACTATGTAATGGTAACCCATTTTTTCTAAAGGTTGCATAGGGGTATTTTTTACTTTTATATGTGTAGATTCTTACTACATAAAGGTTGAATATTTGTAACTAACTTACACGGGTTGATCAAACCTATTGCTCGATTCGCCCCCCCCCCCCCCCACATATCCAGAAGTGTGTTCTAAATCACAATGTATTGGTGACAATTATAGGAATAACCAACTATTTCTTGGGAATAGTTTGACCACTAGAAAACTGGTATGACTCATCCATAAAACATTATGAACACACTAATAACATCATATTCAACAATAAAATATGGAAATATACCTTAAATAAAGTCATATATCATAAAACAATCATGCCATAACTGGTCACATACATATATGGTATCTCAAAACAAAACCAAAAACTCACAGAATGGGTACAAGACCAAAAAATATCTATAGATACATCCCAAGAAATAAAAAATACCAAAACAACTCCATAAGATCCACTACCCATGAGACCCCATCTCCTCCGAAAACCAGATTGGAAGCTCAGATGGTCTTCCTATTCAAAGTCACTCTAAGTCCTTTAGAAACTGGGTTGGAGGCTTACATGGTCCTCCATCTGATGGCTCACATGTTCTCCTAGATAAACCATAGTGGGATATCACATGGTCTTCCCTCTCAAGGCCCACATGGTCCCTCAGAAAAAACCATCACCCACACCTCAGTTAACCCATTTGTTACTCCATGCCAACAAATACAAAAGAATATTCCCATATCATACAAGATATAACACAATCCATTTTAGAAAAAAACATTACCATTTAAAAAAAACATTACCTAGGTAAACCCATTTATTAAATAACTTTTTATATCCTTTAAAATAAATAAACACTCTCAAAGCCATTTTATAGACACTTGGTGTGCATAGAAGCCACACCCATTTTGGAACCCCTCTTTAAATGTCAAAATTTTGAAAGCAAACCATGAAAAAAATAAAACATGGAATATTCATCATGCCTAAATCATTTATATATAAATTCAAAAAACAAAAACCAAATGTTATTAGAAATATAATGTTATGTCATGGTAATCACTCTTAAATAGAGACTCCTACCTCGCATTCGGTTCAAATCTCATCACCTATGATGATAACCACCATAAAGTGGTAGAATAAGGTATCAAACACCTAATACAAAAGTAAAAATCCAACCCCCTCCCATTAAATACCATATATTAATCTAAAAAAACCATAGGGTTACAATATTTCAAAAAAAAATGGAATTACAGGAAAGAAGTGGGGGAAAGGAGGAAGACACCAAGGAGTAGGGGCTTACCTTAAGACAAAACACCATGATATATAAGAGAAATCACCACCATAGTGGGATATCTCTATAGAAAAAGAGGAATGGATATACATAATGGAGTATGAAAATGTTCTCCTAAATTATTGAAACTCTACTGGGCCATTTTAGTAAAAATCCACTTTTTATGTGACCTGGACAGGGACGCATAGTTTGGGTGAACAATTAAGAAAATAGTGTGCCACCATGTGGGTTCTATTGTTCACCTAAAAATGGGACACATGGTTACCCATGAAGAGTTACACTATTCGGGAAACCATTCTCCAATCAGGCATAGCCCATTATCCCAACCTGAAGCACCCTCACAAGGTTAGTCGAATGATTAGACAAATGACACACTAACTATACACCATGGTATATATTCCATAAAACTCCCATTTTCCACTATTGAAATTTAGGAACTCAAATTAATACTTAAGAGATAAATAAAACTCAAAAGTAGACATACAAGTGGATAAGAGGGTATGACAAACTCCCCACAATTCCACATTCTTCCCCCCAAAACTCCGTAGGAATCACTGGAATAAAATAGGCGAGGTCACTGCTCCCTCAACAAAGATTATTTCTCCCTATATTCATGGCTATCACAGCCACATATCCAGATCACACATACCAATGAGAATACCATAACATGGAGTGCATTGTTTTGAATTTCCATGATATGAATAGGCTACTCCACAATGTTGGCATCATGTTCTGACTCCAAATATTCCCTCTCCAGTACATGAGATGGGTCTAGATGGTGTCTCTTTAACTAGGAATCATTAAAGACAACATGGATCAAGGTTATACTCAACAATAACGCCAAACTCTATGATACCTTTCTAATAAACTCTTAAACATGAAACAACATGACATAACATAGTTCTAGATTCCCATGTTTAACCTAGTGATGATGAACCGACCAAATTGATACCCAGAGAATCAACTGATCACCAACCTAAACATTAAATAGATTATGATGACAGTTGACATATTAATTTTAGTGACTCTGAGTTGTCACTAACCAATTATGAATCAGTCTAATTTTATTGATCATCATTTGAATGAGGCTTAGTCTTATCAATGAACACTCACTTACATCATCCTAGTATAACGGGGATTGTCATGAACTCCTGTATAAGGCCTAAAATGGTCCAATCAGGATCAAGGATTCATAACTATTATTATTATCAAACTCATCCATAAATAGGTTACATTCCCATGAACCTCTTAAATAAAGAACACATACCTCCAACATATCTTTGAGGGTCTAGATTCTCTTCAAAGACTAGTAATCTGTCTATGGGGTTATGTGGTTCTCAAATTCATTTGGGTTCTCGAATCCTCCTAGATTCTATGCCAAAAGAAAGAAGTTAAATGGGTGTCCCAATATAAAACTATTATTGAGGGAACTTTATAAGTTTGAACAACATCTTAAACATAAATGTGTATGAGCCCTTATGCCCTCACAGGCTCCATATTGGGAAGTAAGTGGGCTCATTTTGTCAGATGAAAAATAGTCCACCATATGACATCATTCCAACTTAGAGTAAAAGGTACCCCAATCACAAAATCTATAGATATCTCATAAAACTTATACACTAGCATGAGAAGTGGCTGTAACTACCTGGCGAGTCTTTGATTCTATGCTTTTATCCTCTCATAGACCAAGTATCTAAAAAGAAAGTCTACCTTTGTACATATCATCCTAGACAACTGATATCAGCCTCTTAATGAATTAAACATCTTGGTCACCTTAAGATGCAGGGACCAGCTGGAATGATGCACCTCACACATCAACTTTATCCTCAATCTCAAAGTAATAACTAGATACTTTTGAAAGATAATAGAACCATCAAAAAATTGAGATGAATCACCTAACGTATCCCCACTATTTAAATCACAACAAATCCACTATCACTTGGGTTAATATGCCGGCTAAACCCACACCCGATCGATGACAGATAGTGAAATCTACACAATGGAGAAGAAAAACATCCCTCTATCCTCCTACATGTATAGTTTAAGATATAAATAATACACATCAGACCCCACTCATCCATAGATTCCCAAACTACCTACACTAGAATATTTCTTAGCAATGCATCTGTCATCATGTTCCCCCTTTTGAACATATATGAAATTTATAAATTAAAAATTTTATAAGTTCTCCACCCAGCATTTATATCTGATGTCCTAGTCCCTCTTTGTTAAAACATACATCTGCATCTTTTGATCTGAATACACTGTAAAACAACTCTCGAAGAGGTAGTCGTGCCATGTCTTTAGCACATTCATAAAAACATCTAATTCTAGGTCATGGGTGGTCTAATTCCACAAATATGTGAATTTCTTCTATGATCCATAGGACACCACATGATTCCAGGACATCATTACACATCCCAAACTCACACCAAAAGCATCACAAAACATAGAAAAATATCTCTCAGGTTCAGGAAAAAAAATGGTGTGGCTGTCAAATGAGTCTGCAACTGCTCAGAAGCACTCTGTGACTTCTCATCCCAGTCAAACGTTTCTAGTAAAATACATCAAGGGATAATCAATCCTATATAATTCCCAAACTAAATGGGTATAATTCCCATCAAAGCATAGAAAACTGTAAATCTTGAACACATTCTTTGACTGATCCCAATACATGATGGCTTAAAATCTATCTGGATCCACTGAAACTCTTACCTAATAAATCAAATGGCACAAAAACTTTACTAATCAAATTCAAAAATCGCACTTGAATAGCTTGGATTATAGACAGTTCTTTCTCAAAAAACCCAAAATAGCATCCATATGGTTGGGATGTTTCTCCTAAATTGTGGAATAGACCAAGATTTCATCAATAAAAACGACTACAAATGAGTCCCAAAATAATTAGAAGATATGGTTTATCAATTACCTGAATACTGTAGGATAATTGGTAACTCAAACTGCATTAAAAACTAATAAAAATTTCCATAACAACTCTGAAAAGAATTATATGGAACTTCATATTCCTGGAACTTCAATTGAGGGTACCTCGCTCTTAGGTTGTTCTCTGGAAATGAAATATCCTATTTGAGCTGATCAAACTAATCATATATTCTAGGAAACAAGTATCTATTATTTACTATCGCCTGGTTAAACTTATGGTAGTATATTAAAATCCAATGGCTCCCATTTTCCTCTTTTGTAAACAATAATAGTGAATCCCATAGTGACATGCTTGGACAAATAAAACTATTTCCCTCAATATCCAATACTTAAACATTCAAATATTTTAGCTCAATTAGATACATTCAGTATGATGAAGAGGATATGGATCTCATTCTTGAGAGCATATCGATAAGAAACATAGCATCGTGCCGGGAAAAAAATCAAGAGAAATCTTATGGAATCACATTCAGGTACCTATCCACGACCATTGGATGCTAACGTACTAAACACTTATAAACAACCTGAAAAAAAACCTAGATATAAAGCCTGAAATCAACCCCAACTCAAAAATAACGTGTCCCTCCATCCATGAATGCAGATCCCACTCACCCTGATATATGTGAGCGCTCCCATAGGGCATGTAAAACTGGATCCTATAGTGATAATAGTTTACCAATACTTTACAGCTGATCTACCAATCCAAATTGATATTGAGATAAAAAAAATATATAGGTTCAAAACTAGGAAGTCCCATTAAACCTCTACCCCAGTCACCATAACACATCACCCAAGGAACTTGAAACCCTACACCTTTTCCCACACAATGGGGTTAGAAAATATGGAACATAAGGTATCAACTCTGCTTTTATACCCAAAGAATCAATCAAATTATGTTAAATGAAAAAAGAATATGTTCCTATGTAAAATAAAAATGATGTTATGGATGAAAACAACACCATACCTGTAATGGTGGTTGCTTCAAAATCTATGTCCTTTGGTATGAACGATGTTGTATTGAGATGACCTGGCTCAGACCCGCCCTGAGTCTTATTTCCCTTGTAATAATCTCCCTTGTCACGAGGGAAAGATCATCCCCTTATAAGACTGTCAATACACTTCATATCCCATTGAAAATGTGTATCCCACACCACTCCCCCATGAATCCAATTTATAGAAGTGATGGATATTCCCTAACTTCCCACACTAGTGACACTTCCTTAGAGTCTCTGAGAACTTCATCATAGTATATCCCACGTTACCAAACTAATAATATCTAATATATATAAATTTTTAGTATATATTCATTTGTTTTTATATGTGTTTTATTTGAATAATTATTTATTTAGTATTATATCCACGCTCGATATTAATTTTGTATGTAATCTTATAGTATGACTGACATGTGGAGCAGTTTGGTGGAAAAAATAGAAAGTAGGTAACACGAACCAAAAAAAAATATTATATTGAATCCAATGTCGAAAATTATTCATGTGTATTAAAATTTTCATCAAAAGAAGGATTTTCATGTTGTAGGATGTTCATGTGATGTTCCAGACACTTACAATTGATGAAATGAGAAACAATTGAGGTTTTGACACTATAAATACATGAATCATGTCTTGATTCATCTTCATGATATGTAAGATATACCAGGTGTAAATTGTGAATTGTATTTGAAGAGAAACTAATGCTCGAAATTTGGATCCACTAATTTTCATAGTGTTAACATATGTTTCAAGCCATGAAAGTCTCCTAAAGACCAAGATATAGGATTTTTACTTATCTATTTGATAGGGACCTGAAAACATGGGTTATGACATTTGAAACACATGATTCATGTCATGAATCATGTTCATTTCAAGAAAAATATACAAGGACTGAATTGTATATAGGAATACAATATTAAATAATGACCAAAAACAGGTGATCGTGATTTTCATGGTGTGAAAATATGTTCCATGCTGTGAAACTCTCTAGGCGGACCAAGATATGATATTTTGACATATCTATTCAAGAGGAACTATTGTTTTGACCATGAATTGAAATTTAGAACTTGGTTTTACCTCGTGGAACCTTGGATGATTTCCAGGGTTTAAAATAAGGGATTTTTCCAAATAATTAGGATTTATTTCAATGTGTAGGGATTCGACAATGCAGAGGTTTCCACTAAGGTTACAACCTGGAATTATTTATAGATGGTTTTCTTGTAATGATTTAGTTTTTTTGTTATTTTAATATAATAATTAGAAAATTATTATGTGTGTTCTTTTATTTCCAATTTATTCTCCTTCACTTATTCTCTCCCATATGTTTTTGTGTTTATTTTCCATTGGAGATCGCCTGAAGATAATGGATAAACCTTTAGGGGGAGAGGAATCAGCTAAATTCGGTACATACAAAATTTTTTATTTCATCACTTAGAAAATTATTCTATTTAATTGTTATTTTTTATTGATGTTAAATATATCTATTATTAATTAACAGATCATCTGTGTTTGTTAGTATATGAAACCCAAGATGTTAATGGTAATTAATTCATGAACAATGGATTAGATTATTTTTTCACTGTTATAATCTATTATTAAAGAATACTTTTATTTTAATTTATCTATATATGAAGAATTTGGGTTCTGGTGTATATTGATAGGGATTTATCATTTATTCAATCAATAAAATGGATTAATTATGTATCCAATGAGTCTTATTGTTCTACAAGGGCAGTCAGAATTTATTTTTCGAAAAACCACCCTGAGAAGTTGGATTCCCTCACTTTTTCATTTTCTTGTCTATCTACATAAATTTTAGTTATTTAATTTACATCATTAAATTAGTTTAATAAAATGAAAATAAAAATGGAGTGACCCGTCCCTTTTTTTAGAGTTATCATCGCTATGTTCCCCTCTCTCTATAGGTTTGATCATGTATTGCCACTATGTTGTGCCTTTATGGTTTTTATTATTCAGGATAATATAAATTTATAATTTGATTATACTAGGAGTATATAATGAAATCTTTTGGATTCATCAATATATAACTAGTATATGACCCACATGGGCCACATAAGATGATCCAAATGATCATTGGAAACTCCTTCCACTACACTAATGAAACTCACACCACATTCACTTCTGATGTTTTGAATAACTATGGATTCAAAACACCACTGAGACCCATCATTCCAGAAAAATTGACCCATCAATAACATACTTTTAAAAAACCTCTAAATAAGTTGGTAAGCATAGAATAATGAGCATAGATATGATCTTTGGCCTCTATCCCATATCAAAACACTAATTCTTGAGGTGATCGTTCACAAGGAGATCTGAAGAAACATGTACTTACATAGAAAACTTTTTGGCATAACCCATCACTAAATGACCAACCTACTCCATCTTCAATAACATACATCCCCTCAACACTCTGAATGTATCTGGGTAGGACTACGTGTTATAATTCACCTGAAATGTGGTCTAGGTAAGATCCTCATTATTCCCAAAATCACCACCATGTCCAACCACTTTCTATCTAGTTATTCCACCACATACATGGAAAATTGATCTTTCAAGGTCCCAGGGGTATTCAAGAACACAATAATCTCCTTAATATGATACAACCACTTCTCAAGATCATTAGTTAATTTATTATAGTGGAAAAACAGTTGGTTTTTTCCCAAAAAATTCATGAGCATGGTCCACCATCTGTGTCTTCTCATAAACACCCAATTGATCCATGGTTTGGATCCTAAAAATAATAAACTACGCAAACTCTAGATCAACAGTAGGGTCAGCCTATTTTGTACTCTCCACTTCACAATATCTATGTCTAGACAAGTTCATTATGAGAGTCATTTTCTAAATTCCATCAAAGAGAACATCTTGAATCATGAACCCACCTCAAACACATAAACAATCCATGATTAACCCTCAAAATATGTACCAACAAGCAACATAATCATCAAAATAAACTACAAAAAAGAAGGGAAGGACACAAAAAACACAATTATCTCCCCTTATGAACATTTTTACCACATGGTTAGAAAACCTATTTGCCAACAATGTAGGTGTCACTATAGTTGGTAGGAAAGGCCGCGCAAGCTATGCATGGTCTCTACTAATTGTGTGTGCTAACCATGCACCTCTTATAGACCTCCCCATTTCACCATCACAACTAAAAATAGCCCTCAAGCCTACCTCAATAAATTCCAAAAACTAGTATATACCTTTAAAATAATCAAAAAAATTATTAACATAGCTCAAAACAGAACCACAATCCTAGACCACCCATGGTAACTTGATGTATCACATGAAGAAGAGCTGGGCAACCACTCCCTAATTTATACCTCTAAAGTCCGGAGGATCCCTGATCCATTTTACCATTGAATTTTAAGTAAAAACCCTACTATAATACCATTTTAAAATGAAATAACCTACATTAATCCAACCCATCACCTTAGCTGGTGGTCTACATAGCCCGAAGTGCATTCCCAATCACCACGGGATAACGACAAGCACCGAGCATAACCAAATATTTCATAGGCATGGTTTCACCAATAGAAAACCAACATGAATCATATATAAAATGGGACATACACACCAATAATATTAGATTAAACATTACAAGATAAGAATATACCTTAAACAACCACTTATATGATAAAGTAAACATTCCGTAACTGGTCATATGCATACATGGTATCTCAAAAAAACCCAAAACTCAATGAATGGGTAACCGAAAATACAATAAATATAGATTCATACCAAAGGAAAAAAAATAAAAAAAATGATCCATAACATTCGATCCATGTGAGATAACATCTCCTCCACAGAAATCTTGATAGTGGATATCAAGAAGATACACGCTAGAACATAGTGCCCTTGGCCTTACCTGTTTCCTAAAAAAATTCTACAAATTCATAAAAGCCCAAGAAGGGTGTGAGGAACAAATCCTATTAGTATACCTCCATGAATATATTTCAATATTTTACTCATTAAAACCAATAAACTAGTTTGAAAACATTTTCAAAACTAAACCACATAGAAATAATACTATTTTCAATTAATCCTTTGAAATTCCATTGGGTTTTCATTGAAAAAAAACTAGCTTTTTCAAAAAAAATCCAACATGGACCAAATAGATAAAAATAACCACAAGGAATAATATTCTCAATATACAAAACGAGGCATATCAAAATTTTATCACAACATTAACAACTTGTAACAACGTGGATAGAAAATGAATGGGCATAATATATTCTTTCACATAAAAATAGAACCGATCAAATGCATAAAGGATTTAAGATAAACCATCATAACTAATATGCACCAAGGGATCTAACAATATGGCCTAAAATGAGTTATTAAACATGTATTATATCTATCTAAGAAAATTAATGCTATCACGACATTCCTCAGGCCCAACTCTAATAGCTCTCAAGGTCTTTCAGAAAATAACATTGATTCTCACATAGTTTTCCTACTTAACGATTCTCTCTCAGTACTTTGGAAACTATGTTTGAGGATTGAATGATCATACCTATAATATATCAAATGGAATATCCAAAAAATAATGTGAAGTTTCACACGGTCTTCCCCCTGAAGGCTCACATGGTCCCTCGAACAAATTCCTTGCTCATACCCTGGTTAACCAATGAGTTACACTATGCCATCACATCAACAAGAATCATCCCATATCAAACAAACTATAACACATGAATCCTCATAAAAAAACATGCCCATTTTATCAAAGAACATTTTCAAAGGAAAAATATTTATAAAATAACTTTTTATATCAATTAAATCTAATAAAAACTCTCTGATCCATTTTAACAAACACTTTGTGTGAATATAAGCCACACCTATTTGTAAAACCCCGTTAAATACCCAAATTTAACAACCAATTACTGAAACACGCCAAAAATGGAATAAAAAACAATATTAAAACATTTAAATGTCAATTCATACAATATAATCCAAATTCAATTAGAAATTTGAAGATAAGCCATATAAAATTTCCTTATATAGATACACCTACCTTTTATTTGGTTCAAATCTCATCTCCTCCAATAAAAATCAATTAGAAATGGTAAATAAAGGGTGCACACACCTAATAAACACTTAAAAAAACCAAAAACCCAATTACATACACTATATTTATCCAAAAATACCCCTAGGGTTCCTCCCTTACCTAAAAATGGAAGGACAAGTATGAAGAGGGGGAAAGGAGGAAGAAACCAAGGAGGATGGGATAATCTCAAGACAAAACACCATGATCTCAGTGAGAAATCACCACCATGGGGGGGGAATAAATAAAAATTTAAATTGGAGGGGTTTTCATTTTGTATGAGGGAAATGATCTCCCAAATCATAAAAATTTAATAAGGTTATTTTGTTAAAAATAAAATTTTTAACTGAGATAGAACGATCTGCATGGTTTGGTCTCATGGTTAGGAAAACCATGAACCATCCATGTGGGTTCCACTTTCTAAACTAAAATGAGTTTCTAAGTTAAACACAATGAGAATAATAGTTTGGAGAACCATGCTAAAATTGTGTGAATCCCTTTCTCCCAACCTATAACACCATCACATGGTTATACATAGGGTTAAATTTTTTTGCATTAATCGTGTCCCTTGGTCTATCTTCCAAAAAACACTATTTTGGAACTCATGGAACTAATGAACACCAAGAATGAATAAAAGATAAATAAAACTCAAAATTAGACATATCAGCAACATATTGGGTGTCACACTAGCTTTTTTAAATGTTGTATGAGTTTAAAACCTTCATTGTGTAGTGGTACGTCTTTCTTTCTAATGGTTACGTAAGGGTAACCTAGTTTCCATGTAAGGGTTGTAGGAGATACGTAAGGGTATCACAAAATTTAAAAAGGTTTCTTAATGGTAACCCAATACACTTATGTAAGAAGATGGATGCGTAAGGGTAAATCTTTGTTACCCATACAAAACACACATTTTAATGAAAAAATAATTAAATAACCTATTTTTACTCTCTTCTTCTATAGGAGGACCCGTAAAACCATTTTAACTATTTTAAATGTTGTTAAATCCTGAAAAAATATATTTAAACACCTTATAATTTGGTAACTCTATTTTTAATTTTTTAAAATCCTTCACACTCAAGATTTGAGTGAAGTAAAATAATTAAATAGTGTTCATAATTTTTGGATTTTTAATTTTTAACCCAACTGCCTCTTGTGTTTTAAATTTTATTGACATCTTAATATATAATTTTTTGATATCCTCTTGGAGATTTTCAGACATCCAATTACTGGGTGATATTTGAGATTCTATTATTGGTGGATTTTCCTTGTTTACTATATGTGGGCTTTCCCTTGTGATGAATTCTAATCCCACATTTAGTTATTCGATTACGCTTTTATGGAGGTATGTGATTTCATAATGTGATATTTATCATTTGAAACCTATAATTAATTATATTTTCAATTGGTTTTATAATAAATGTCTAAATATTGTTTTTTTGTGTGATGAAAACACTTTAAAATGGTTGTATAAAATTTATTCTTTATTTATTTTCCATAAATTCCACAAATTTGGATAATAATAACTGAAATTATTCCTGGATGATGATAAAGGATTGTTACATGTATGACATCCAAGAGAGATAGAGTATTATTGCATGTGGTTCTATTATTATTATTTTATGAAGAAATTTTTATCAGACATGTTGGCCTATTTTGATAATTAGAAATTATACAAGAGAGAGAAACTTTTTTCACATATTATTTATATCAGTGTTTTGTTGAAATAAAAAGTAATGAGATATTATATGATTTGAAATGAGATTATTAGATGAGTTTTGATAAAACACCATTTCATGATTGGTTTTTAAATTAAAAGGAATGATTTTTTTTATAAAAAAATGTTTGATGTTGGTTTTTGAAATAAAAGGATTGAATATTTGATAAAAACCATTAAATGTTGGGTTTTGAAATGAATTAAAAGAGTTCTTGATAAAAAACTTTGATGTTGGTTTTTGAAATGAATGGAATGATTTATTGGAAAAACCCCTTTGATGTAGGTTTTTGAAATAAATTTCATGATTTATTTATAGAAACATTTTGGGGTTGGTTTTTAAAATTAAATTAAAGTTTGAAAACATGAAATTGGTAATGAATGAAAAGGATACTAAAATTAATTAATCATGAATAAATGAATTATTCCCCTTAATATTGTTTTATTTACCTTAAATCACATGGGATACTAGGTAGTTTAGTCGGAAGAACACACGCTACGTATGTATTGGATCTAAGTAGAAATACATTGATGATGAAAACACAAAACAAACTACTTAAGGGTAGTGTGATTAGTTCATTGGGATATTCTCCTTTTCCCCTTAGGGGTGTTTCCTTTTTACCATTAGGTGTAGTCCAAGGAACATGAATTCCCCAGAATCCGTACTTAACTAAGATGTGTGAGAATCCCTATATTATCTACCCTTGGACCGCTTAATCATGGTTTTATGGTTATAAATGATTTTATATTCCAATGTTTTACAATTATTTACACATTTCTGTTTTGATAGAAGTTCTTATTCATGCCTCTCATGGGTAAAATATTTTATTTCTCTAGCTTTGATAGAAATTTTTATTCAAACATACTTTGATAAAATATTACTCTAGTGTATATTTAGATGGAAATTATTTTTTACATATTTTGTATTATCCTTTGAATTGTTTTGAATAGTGTATTTTAATATAGATTGTGAAAATATTTTTACTCCATGTCTTATCTAAAATTTAGAATACATGGTTTATTTATAAAATACTTTTTAAGAGAAACTTGGTAAGGTTCTATAAGGATTTATAGCTCACATCATACGTGTACATTCAGTAATTTTTAGTTTTTATTTTTCTAGGTCCATGAAAATGGAATGTGCCCCTCATAGGGGATGGGTGTACTTGTTTTGATGGACACATGAGATTGTAGATATCGGTGTAGTATTTTAACTACTATTCATACAATGTTGTTGGGTTGATATCTTAAGGTATTGTTTAATGTCTCGGGTTGATGTACCATCTTGAGAGTTGTACCATTTTACATTTTTATATCTTTATTTTTTGTCTTTATTTCTACTTATTATCTATTTATATTTTTATTTATTGGGTGAAATCATTACCTTCTCTTTTTTATTACTATCTACATGTCACTGGATAATAGGGATCATGAATACCCTTCGAGTCAGTGATAGATTAGCTTTGTGTAATGACCTATATATTCAATGAAGGTTTGAATCATTATTTTCTCTGTTGTAATAACTTAAATGGAAGAAAACATTACTTTTAATCATGTCAGGAAGGTCATGGGTTCATTTGTGGCTCATTTGGAACCAGAACATCCAAAATGGGTAAAAGGGACTAGGCCACATTGTTTTTCTACAACCATGAAACCTAGGGCGCACGGTTGTGCAACCGGTAGAAAACATGGGGAAAATTATATTTTTATAGTTTTGACATGGTTTTTCAAACTATGTAGCTATCCATGCAGAGTTACCTTATCTACCGAGAACCATGCATAACTCAGGTACAGTTTGACTAATCGTGCACCTAAACCACCCACATTGATATTTTGGGTTGAATTTACCATTTTAACCCTATTTTAATTTATAATACCTTTTACCTTTTCCCATTACTTGTATTTTGGCCAACAACTCTTCTTATTCCTCTTTGACCTTAATAACATCCTAATCTTGGAATTTAGATTTCACCCACCTCTGGTGTCTGATCATCAATCAGTCTGATGCATTGAATCCATCTCTATAAGGATCCCTAGTATCTCAACACATATCAAAGTTAATCTCTACATCCATTGTGAGATTTATATATAGGCTCATTTTAACTATTGTAAATGCATTTTAACATTTCTCATATCTCTTCTAACATACTCTGAATCTGAATTTGAAACTGAGTGAGGATTCATCAATGATGTTGAGGTAGTTTGTCATGTCATTTTATATTTAAGTTTATTCATTTCATAATCCTATCATTGTTTTGCACGCCGTATTTTTACAATATTATCAATTATATTATTTCCCTTATGTATAATTTACCCTCAGACTTAAAAACATGTCTATTTATCTTGGTTTGGTGGTTTTGAGGTTGTACAAACCTTATATGGTCACCACATGGGCGGCCAAGTATAATTGTCAATTTTGACAAATTGGTTTAAAATTCTCAAAATTCTTAATTAGATAACATCATGGTATTAAAATTTAATTTACATTGATACGTGAGTACTAAATTTGACTCAAGGCACCTATTTGGTCTTGGACCTCTTATTGTTGGAATTTCCTAAGTAAGAAATTTCCTTATTTCCCATGTCATCTCCAAAATGACCCTCCAGACTTAGGAATTTAATTGGCATTGTATGGTTAATTGAATGGATTGGTTTGTATAGGATGGAAAATTTTTATTTTTAACCTTACTTAAATGAATTTATTAATTCAAATGAAACAGTTTATTTTGAATAACATATAAGGATAAGGAAAACCTTCCTTTTGATTACATATTATTAAATTCTTATTTAGAATTGCATTGCCTTTAATGGAATTGAATTTAACTAAAGGGACAAGTGAGAGATTTTTCCTCATGTATCTAATTATTTATATATATATAGCCATGTCATTTATAATGTTTAGTTGAAATTAATAAGAGGTTATTCCTTAGAAATTATGTTATAATGATGATTATACCTCCTCTATGTAAATGGTAAAATAAGAGAAATCGATGGGAGGTAATGCACCATGCTAGTTATAATTATAATATGCCTTTAAAGAGGTAGTGTATGAAAGTAAGAGGTGTTGATCCATGAAATAAAACCAAACTACCACCCATCAGGTTTTGATCATCGAATCTTTCACCCGTGATACTGTATGGGTGATTTGGTTTACATGCCATGTTACATGATAGAGTGTTGCCATGGCGGCTCACTCACCATATTGAGTGTTGTAGAATTATTTATCTAACTATTTTTTAGATGTGGGGAGTGTAAACTATTCGATGATATTTTAGGGAAGATAGAATATTTATATATGTCTAAGTTATTCCCATGTCCAGTCCTGCAGTAATATTCCATGTATATGGCCATTTGAAGTCTTCACACACTTGATTCATATAGGTGCATGCAATATAGAACAAAACTATATATATATATATATATTATTACTATTAATATATGTATAGTGACATGGATAGACACACATTGCATCCATGAGATGAAGCAGTTAGACCTTCTAGGTGTCCTATAATAATCTAATCGGGCACATTATTTATTTTAGCTCTATTTACCTTTATACATATACCTACAAACCTTTTATTTATGATCACTACTCGGATTGCACATAGACACCATTTGGTGGTGGCCTACTGAGATTTTTATCCCACGCCCTACTCATGCTACCTATGGTACCCATGAAGACCATATTTGTAATGGTATTGATAAGGTAAAAGGAAATGCTATATGTTGTTGACTTTCTTTCCTAGTTGGATCTTAGGAGTAGGGGATCAAACTCAGGTTCCAGATGTTTATTGAGTTGTTTTATCCTTTTTTTCTTTTTTTACTATTGTATTGCATTATTATATATTCATGTTTCTTTTGTATTATAGAATTCCAGGAATCCATGTATCATAGACTTCTTTATAGGATTTTGGTCATTATACTTAGTTTTTTGGTTATGTTTATTCTTCCACTGATTATTTTTTTATTCTTTCTAATTGTATATGCTTCTGCTATAGTGTATTTTTATCTACTATATCTATTGTAATACTCTGATATAAGGGTATATTCTCCCCACTGTACCACCTTTACACCCTCATTGCTAGTCAAAATCGTTTGGTATATAGGGATGTGTGCTTGAGGCCATGTGACCCACCATCTCAAGACACATGTTATGTGGTTCCTAGGTTAGGAAATTAAAATGTTCTATTAGAACAATTCATTTCTTTCATTACTATTTAAAGACAATAGATTAGAGTCTAGGGAATTATTGGGACTTGGTCATATGTCATGCTTGGGAATCATGAACCAATTTTGGGGGTAAAGGCCATGTTACCTGAATTATAATTACTATTCTGATTTTTCTATTTATTGTTGATATGATTATGTCATTAAGCGATTCACTTGGTTTTTTATGTTATTAATATTGATTTTATTAAAATTATTATTTCTTTTCTATTACATGAAAAAATGGGGGAAATACATTACATGAATCACCATAGGCATAGTATGATTTAGAGGATATGCATTTTTCCATGTCACGTCTATTTTAAGCATGCATTTTCCTGCTGCATATTTATAGTTCCTTGTAATTATATTGAATTGTGCTGACACCTCTTGCAGGTATTGGGTAAAACATAATTTATACTTAAATTTCCTACCATAACCTAATATTTTTTTCCTAAATAGGTTAAAGTAGACACCTTAATAAATATATTATGTCACATTCAGCTATGGACCATTGGTCACATGAGGTAGTAGTGTTATGTTGTGGTTCCAGTGGATTACATGTTTTTATTCATAATGAGTATGTGCCCATATGGACCTAAAAATGGTAGACCATCAGATTCAACCATTTTATGTGATTTTAATGTTTAAATGAGAAAAAATTCAAAATGTATATGACTTTTAAATTGAAAACAACCATGTTATATATGTCATACATAGATATTTGGACCTGAGAGAATCCTTAGTAGGGGGTAGTGGGTATCTGTTATGTTATTACAGCCTATTATGGTCTCAATATAGATTTTAAACTGACCTCATGAAATAGGAAAAGAGGCATGATCATACCTATAGGAATTCTTTACCCCTTTCATTATTTTCCATATATAGATGTTTTAATTGATTAAATATCTTTTGATTCATTCATTTGACATTGTAGTGTCATGTCTCCATGACATCATCTAGTTGTGCACCCTGAAGGTAGTGATGATCATATTCCTGAGGTTGTATGTAGAGAACCTAAGCTTAACGTACATTGACATTACATTACTTTTGCGGAATACTTAGTACATAACAAAAACACACATGCAAGGACCGTAACAGTTTAGTGTCTTTGGAAACTCATAATATAATCTTCTAATCGTGGTGAAAGATCTTCAACATCTCCCATAAATATCTTCCCTTTGTTTTTACCTAAAACCTTTCTTTATATCCTGGGGAAAAGAAATCATAAAAGGGTGAGCTAAAATGCTCAGCAAGGGTAAACAAAAGAAATATAAATCACATCATATACATAAGAACATAACTTTTGGAAATATTAACCAGCAAAAGAGATCATAATATCATAACATGGGATAAATCATAGTAGTGAAATGTAATCCCAATAATCATAACATAAAACATGAAACTTTTTGGCATACACACATAATCATAGTGAATCATTTCTTATTAGTCAAGACTCATTTCCAAGACTATATTAGTGGACAAAGTCCATTTCTGAACTGAGTTCACTCCTCATTTCAGTCCTGTTTCATTGAACCGGTTTAACCTTCCGTTCCAGCCATGTCTATGTCATGAGATATAAAATCTTTACCCAATGCATTGGAGGGAGATATAGGTCCCACCCATCTCATAATGATACCATTATTATGTGTGCCACAAAATCAGAAAAGCATACATCATAGCATAACCCATGTAATAAAAATGGGAATCTTAAACATCATGACATCATAAACCAATTTATATACGATAAAGGAATTCATTAAAATATAATTTCATCACAACATAATCAAATCAATGTAAAAATAGGGATAAAAACAGAACCCTTTATTATCTTAGATGTAAAATAATTTTGATAAAACACTTGAACTCCATTATTGAGGAAATTATCCTTTCTGCTTCAAAAACACTTTTCCTTTCTTAACATGTCGTAAAATTATAAAATAAAAGAAGTTGATTAAAAATAAACTTGAAAAATTTTAAAGTAAGCTTCTTGGAAATAATGTTTTAAAAATCCATTCATGCAGTATAAGTTAAAAAAAACATTTTTCGTACTTTTGTTAGAAAAGTCAAAAAGTACCTCGTACGAAAAATGACAAAATATTCCTTTCATATCCTTTACTAAAAACTCACCGAAGGGTAAAATTGGATTTAAACAATTGTATGTGGGTGAAAATAATATTACATATTGAGGAAAAATGGATGTGGATGATAAAATACACCCCAGTAAATTTCAAAGTATAAAAAATCTCGGATAAAAATGAGATTGTGATATTTCCCTTACCTTAGGGCCGATTTGCTTCATAAGTGTACAAAACTCCTGTATAATGATTTAAATAATGTCATTGACTTATTCCAGAATCATAATCATTGTTATTATATCATATATGGTTCACTTATCACTTTATATTACCTGTTCTTATGTAAATTCCATGTTAAAGTGCGTTTTGGGTAAAATCGTTTCATTTTTCGTCCGTGTTTTGACTTCATTTGATTACATAGATCATGATTACTTAATTACATAATGTAAAACATAATTTATATATAATAGATATTCAGAATATACATATATATAATAGATTAGTAAATGGAAAGAAATACACTGTTCATGGAGACGGTAGGCCGTACGTACGCATGAACGCTGTTTTCGTTTCCTTATTGAGTTGAATGAAATTAAGTAGATGACATAAATATATATACACATAAATCCAGTATCATTATTATGTCATATATTTCATTATTACTTATTATATATACTTTATAATCATTCATGAGTGGTTAACGTGGAGAATGTATCCCATCGCGTCGTGAAGACGGTAGTCCATACGTACGCACGAGTGATGATATCGTTCTCATGATCGTGGAATTGTATTGGAGTGTATGTATACTATATCAGAATCAATATCACATTAAAATAATCATATATAGTTATTATTTACACCATTATACCCATCCAAGTAAGGTGGTGGTGGAAAATAGATTACACCACGGCGTGGAGATGGTATTCCGTACGTACACACGCGACATGATTTCATTTTCCGTAGGATGGATAGATGGTGAAATAGGGTTGTTTCATACTTATAATAACATATCAGTATATGAGTGATACTGATGTTATTACATCATAATGAAACAACCTAAGAAGAAAACGTGGAAGAAGAAATAATGTTGAAAGAATCGGTACCAGACATTACCTCTTCTTTGAAGCACCTCTTTGAGATCTCCTTTTAGGGCACTAAAATTGGTCTTTGAGGAAGACCAGAACCTCTAGGATGTTGCTATGGAAGTGGATAATGGAATTGTGCAGGGCTTGGCCTAGCTTGGAGGCTCAAAGTGGTGTGAGGAAAAGTGGGGGGAGGTGCCCTTTTATAAGGGACGAGAGGGGCTCCATTGGAAAAACTAAAAATATTATTTTATTATCAAGAAAAATTCGGTTTTAAATAGCTCCAAATTTATTTATTTAGAATATAAGGTAGATATGGGTCAAAATCCTTTCATCCAATAGAATTTATTCATGTTTAGGTTCCTATTTTAACCTTATAATTTAGATTTAACATTAAGTAAAATAAATTTACTTTTACCGCGTCTTCTTGTGTTCTTATAATATAAGGTTAATAAACATACTATAAGCAGCCAAACGAACCCCAAGTTGTTTATTATTAATATATATAACCTTATATAAGTCATTTGGAAGAACCTTATATTTTTAGGAATAAAATAACAATTACTAATATAATATTTGTTTTAAAAACTATTTTATGTCAATTTTGAAACTATTTAGTAATTGATTTTTGTGAACCTCATAACAGAATTATTAGTTCGAAAAACGTTACTTAAAGCAATAATAACAGGTAATATTAATCTATAAAATTAGTGTAATTCATAAAAAGTCTCAAATTATATTTATTTAGGTAGTTATAATATAAATTATTCTAATTTCTCACTATTATGGTAATTACTGCATCATCATTGTGTCATAAATAAATTAATTTATATAATGTCTAAAAATTATAAATAAAATATAATTATTGAGGAAATATTATTATCTTTCTAATGAATATTCACAATCGAATTTATCTAATGTATAACCCTATATTAAAAATGTCGTAGTAAATAAACTTTGATTTTAACTCTTTGAACTCTTCTTTGAATTAAATAATAATAAATGTCCTAATCTAATCCAAGTGGGCCTAAATGGTCATATTTTATTCCTAAGGTTGTTTTTGGTCGAATTACACTTATCCAATAGAATTAGGACATGTGTTAGGATAATAATAATATCATTTTTACCCTTAATTACCCTATTTACTTTTAACCGTGGTAAAAAAAAGTAAAAAGTTACTATTCATCAAAAATTATTTTCATCTCATTGAACAACATTTTACTTACTGACATCAACTGTGTCTCTCGGATTTTTGAAATTCCACTCACAGAAGCGATGAAATTAAGTTTTATGAGAAAATCATTTTTTTAACTACCACTTAGTGGTTTCACAATTCATCAAAAAATGAAAGTTTCCAGAAAAATACCAAAAATTAGGCCTAGGCCATATTTGATATTATGAATTCAAAAATGATGTCTATTTTACCAAATTCAAAACATATTATTTGCATTAATTAATTTAAAAATTAATTTCCGTCGTCAAAACAAATAGCGTGTTCTTAAGAGATAATAACTATCAAAAGATTGACATTTGTTTATGTCTAGTTTAAATGTGAAATTACATCCAATGACCAACATTGTATTAAATTGTAAAAATATATTCTAAATATACTTTAAAACCACTCAAATTAATAATTTATCACTATTAATTATTTCGATTAAAAAGGTTGTTTTTAATTAAAAATTAGTAATTTTCACTATTCATCAGAAAATGAAAGTTATCCGAAAAGTACCAAAATTTCACCCTAAGCTAATTTCGATATTCCAAATCCAAATATGAGGTCCATTTTGAAAAATAAAATTTAAAAATTTTCAAAAAGTGGTTATTACTATTCATAACGGCTAGTTTTAATAATATTTTAATAGCATATCATTGTTTAGCTAAACTCGGTATTGCGTACAACACACGCTATCGCAGAAGGACGCACTTGCGTGTATTGCAAGGCAAGTCAAGGATGCATGTTGTGCAAGCTTCTTTTGTTGTAGCATACAACACAAGACATTAATGAAATTAAAAAGAATATTTTTCATAAAATCTCGGGGTGTTACATTCTACCCCCTTAAAATGAATTTCGCCCTCGAAATTCGTCGGGGTTATAAATGGTTTACTACTAGAAATTTTGTTTAATAGAAACCCACATCGTAAAAAGGAATATCCAAACTTGGATTTAAAAAATAAAGTATGAAATGTAATGGTTACCAAAATTATCTCATCACTGGGTTTCCACGTAGGAGAACATAGGTGAAAATATGGATATGGAAGAAAAATCTAACCATCAAGTTCTGATGGGGAGTGGTAGAGAACATTGATATGAAATAGCCAATAATCACAAAGCCATAGATTTGCGATGATCTAAGGTACCATCTGATTCATCAGATATAAGGGCACTAGGACAACATTTTTGGTTTTCAAGATCATTTCCCTAAAGTTTGTGAATTAAAAGAAATACTTACATGATTTTGGGACAATTTCATTGTTGTTTGTGCTTTGAACAATTTTCACTTCATCTATTAAAGAAATGAATTTCAATTTGTTATTCATGAAGTGTTAATAGATCATGTGATATAATGATGGGTCATTCCATCTATTTCTAACAAAAGGTTAGCAAAAGTTATCAAATATACATAAGTCCATCTATGGTGAGGTTAATCGTATACGATTCCAAAAATGAACTTATAATTCATATATCATACCGCGTAATAAAATAAAACTAGTTTCTACTGACGAAGGACTTCCTGTATGCCAGTGGTATGCGATAAAGGCCAGTCGCACTTCGGTTGTGGGTTCGATTCCCACAGCCTTGTCCGATGCGATGGGATGTCACCCGTCCTGCAGGTTGTCCTTTTTCTAAATCTATATTACTATAAAATCCCATCAATAATATCGAAAAAAGTTCTATCCTAACTTATGTCTAACATAATTCATTCCAATCTTTTGGCTTATCTAAAATACTTCGGTCCAAGCTCATAGTATAAAGAAAATGATTACTTGAAATGTCACATAACAATCACGTGAATGAGATCATTTATCCCCCATATATCATATTATATATCTTGTTGGTCAAATTACAAACATGTGAATACCTTAATCATGTATTCTCTTGAAGAATTAATACCCATTAATTGAACCATAGTGAAAACATTAATACAATAAAAAGTTAACTCTTTCCACATACCAAAATCCAAAAATTCTATATACTCAAACCATGATATAAACTTCTCCTTATATCAGTCATGAGCTCATGAATACGGTCAAACATTTCATTTTCTCGTTTTCCTTTCATTATGCGCATATCATCTTTTTTTCCAAAAATATCTCAATCACATTCTATGGTTACCAGTACCATTGAAAACCATAATATACCAATACATTAATATTCCAATATTCCGTGATACTATATACAACATTATTTTGGAATCCCATTCCATAAACACTTAATCATTCCACCACATCGTTGTCATATTCAACATCGCCAATAGTGATCGCATGTGACTTCCCTTTGTCCTTTGCCTTAAGTGGTTGCTCATGTCGATCATCACTAACCCTTGGATTAGAGCATTTATTAGCATAATGCCCCATTTCCTTGCACTTGAAGCATTGGAGTGTTGGTGGTGCGTTCTCTGCAGTCTTTTCTTTATTCACATCATTAGAAACCCTTTTTCCATTACTTCGATAATCAGCGGCTCGATGACGTTCTTTTCAACACTTGAAAACATTTTCTAGTCCCTTTAAGACAATCTCCACCATGCTTCTTTCCACACTTTGAGCATAAGGAAACATTCATCTTCTTTTCACAATTATTCTGAGATTTCTCCTTGAACTCCATCTTTCATTTCTTGTCAAAACTATGAGATGGATAAGTAACAACAACTTCCATTTCTACCTTGATAGCACAATGCACAATTTCATCATATCTACTGAAGTCTCTTATCGCTAATTCCCTTCGAAGATTTGGTTTTAAGCCACTGAATAATCAATCAACTTTACTTTCAGGTTGGATGATAAATCCAGATGCATACCTTGCAAGCCTTGTAAAATTCGTTTCGTATATACCAACATATTCACCATCCTTTTGCTTTAGTTCAAGAAAATCCTTCTCCATCTTTGTTCGAAGAATACGAGGGAAGTACTTTTTGAAAAATAAGTTCTTGAACTCATCCCATTCCATGGACTCAATTTCATCTCTTGGTCTCGTATTCTTGATACGATTCCACCATTGATCGGCATCACCTTCCAAACAATACACTGCTAAGTTGACTTTATCATGTTTAGAACATTGAAGAACTGAAAATATCTTTTCATTAGTACTGATCCATTCTTCAGCAACAAGTGGATCAGAAGACCCACTGAAAGAAGGTGGATGTTGCCTCATGAAGGACTCAATAGAATATTGTTCCCTTCTCTGCTCATTTGAAAGTCCAGAATGATTCATAGCTTGTGTAAGTATAGCAATAAAAGTTTGCACTCCATCTCCCGTAACATTTTATTTTTCAGGAGGATAATCATTGCATTGTCCGTTACATTGATCAACACGGTTCCTTCGGGTTCCATCCATCGTCTAAAACCCAAAAAGAAGAGTGTGAGAGGTAAAAATCATAATAAAGGGGGAGTAGCTTCAATATCTAACATATTTGTTTTAATCTAATATTGTTACCTTAGTTCTAGGACTATATCCTATACGTATACATATCCTTAGGGACATCCCTAGACATACCTTAGAAATATCTCTAGGGATCTCACTAAAGTTCTCACATCCTAGTTTCCAAAGGTTGACTAAACCTTTCCTATGATACCAACTGTAGAGACCCTAATCTTAACGTACATTGACATTACATTACTTTTGCGGAATACTTAGTACGTAACAAAAACACACACGCAAGGACCATAATAGTTTAGTGTCTTTGGAAACTCGGAATATAATCTTCTAATCATGGTGAAAGATCTTTAACATCTCCCATTAATAACTTCACTTTTTTTTACCTAAAACCTTTCTTTATATCCCAGGGAAAAGAAAACATAAAAGGGTGAGCTCAAATACTCAGTAAGGGTAAACAAAAGAAATAAAAATCACATCATATACATAAGAACATAACTTTTGGAAATCTTAACCTGCAAAAGAGATCATAATATCATAACATGGGATAAATCATAGCAGTGAAATGTAATCCCAATAATCATAACATAAAACATTAAACTTTTTGGTATACGCACATAATCATATAGAATAATTTATTATTAGTCAAGACTCATTTCCAAGAATATCTTAGTGGACAAAGTCCATTTCTGAACTGAGTTCACTCCTCGTTTCATTCCTATTTCACTGAACCGGTTTAACCTGCCGTTCCAGCCATGTCTATCTCATGAGATATAAAATCTTCACCCAATGCATTGTAGGGAGATATAGGTCCCACCCATCTCATAATGATACCATTCTTATGTGTGCCACAAAATCAGAAAACCATACATCATAGCATAACCCATGTAATAAAAATTGGAATCTTAAACATCGTGACATCATAAAACAATTCGTATAAGATATAGGAAATCATAAAAATATAATTCTATCACAACATAATCAAATCAATGTAATAACGGGGATAAAAACAGAACCCTTTATTATCTTAGATGGAAAATAATTTTTATAAAACACTTGAACTCCATTCTTGAGGAAAATATCCTTTCTGCTTAAAAAAAACTTTTCCTTTATTAACATGTCGTAAAATTATAAACTAAAAGAAGTTGATTAAAAATAAACTTGAAAACTTGTAAAGGAAGCTTCTTGGAAATAATGTTTTAAAAATCCATTCATGCCGTATAAGTTAAAAAAACATTCTTCGTACTTTTGTCAGAAAACTCAAAAAGTACCTCTTACGAAAAACGACAAAAGATTCCTTTCATATCCTTTTCTAAAAACTCACTGAAGGTTAAAATTGGATTTAAACAATTGTAGGTGGATGGAAATAATATTACATATTGAGGAAAAATGGATGTGGATGATAAAATACACCCAAGTAAATTTCAAAGTATAAACAATCTCGGATAAAAATGAGATTGTGATATTTCCCTTACCTAAGGTCCGATTTGCTTCATAAGTGTCCGAACCTCCTGTATAATGATTTAAATAATGTCATTGACTTATTCCAGAATCATACTCATTGTTATGATATCATATATAGTTCACTTATGACTTTATATTACCCGTTCTTTTGTAAATTCCATGTTAAAGTGCGTTTTGGGTAAAATCGTTTCATTTTTCGTCCGTGTTTTGAGTTCATATGATTACTTAGATCATGATTACTTTATTCCAGAATATAAAACATTATTTATATATAATATATATTCATAATATACATATATATAATAGATTAGTAAATGGAATGAAATACGCTGTTCATGGAGACGGTAGGCCGTACGTACGCATGAACACTGTTTTCGTTTCCTTATTGAGTTGAATGGAATTAAGTAGATGACATACATATATATACACAAAAATCCAGTATAATTATTATGTCATATATTTCATGATTACTTACTATATATACTTTATAATCATTCATGAATTGTTAACGTGGAGAATGTATCTCATCGCTTCGTGGAGACGGTAGTCCGTACGTACGCACGAGCGATGATATCATTCTCATGATCGTGGAATTATATTGGAGTGTATGTATACTATATCAGAATCAATATCACATTACAATAATCATATATAGTTATTATTTACACCATTATACCCATCCAAGTAAGGTGGTGGTGGAATATAGATTACACCACGGCGTGGAGACGGTATTCCGTACGTACGCACGCACGATGATTTCGTTTTCCGTAGGATGGATAGATGGTGAAATAGGGTTGTTTCATACTTATAATAACATATAAGTATATTATTGATACTGATGTTATTACTTCATAATGAAACAACCTAAGAAGAAGAAGTGGAAGAAGAAATAAAGTTGAAAGAATCAGTAACGGACATTACCTCTTCTTTGAAGCGCCTCTTTGAGATCTCCTTTTAGGGCACTAAAATTGATATTTGAGGAATACCAGAACCTCTAGGACGTTTCTATGGAAGTGGAGAATGTAATTTTTCAGGGTTTGGCCGATATTGAAGGCTCAAAGTGGTGTGAGGAAGAGAGGGAGGAGGTGCCCTTTTATAAGGGAGGAGAGGGGCTCCTTTGGAAAAACTAAAAATATTATTTTATTATAAAGACAACTCCGATTTTAAAATGGCTCCAAATTGATTTATTTCGAAGATAAGGTGAGGATGGGTAGAAATACGCTCATCCAATAGAATTTAGACAAGTTTAGGTTCCTATTTTAACCATATCATTTAGATTTAACATTAAGTAAAATAATTTTACTTTTACCGTGTCTTCTTGTTTTCTTATAAAATAAGGTTAATAAACTTACTATAAGCAGCCAAACAAACCCCAAGTTTCTTTATTATTAATATATATAACCGTATCTATGTCATTTGGCCAGACTATAGATTTTTAAGAATAAAATAACAATTACTAATATAATATATGTTTTAAAAACTATTTTATGTCAATTTGGGAACTGTTTAGTAATTGATTTTTGTGAAAATCATAACAGAATGTCTATTTCAAATAAAGTTAATTAAATCAATAATAACATGTCATATTAACCTATAAAATTAGTGTAATTCATAAAAAGTCTCAAATTATATTTATTTGGGTATTTATAATATCAATTATTCTAATTTTTCACTATTATGGTAATTACTACATCATCATTGTGTCGTAAATAAATTGATTTATTTAATGTCTAAAAATTATAAATAAAATATAATTATGTAGGAAATATTATTATCTTTCTAATTAATATTTACAATCGAATTTATCTTATGTATAACCCTATATTAAAAATGTTTTAGTAAATAAACATTGATTTTAACTCTTTCAACTCTTCTTTGAATTAAATAATAATAAATGTCCTAATCGAATCCAAGTGGGCCTAAATGGTCATATTTTATTCCTAAGGTTGTTTTTGGTCGAATTAAACTTATCCAATAGAATTAATACATGTGTTAGGGTAATAATAATATCATTTTTACCCTTAATTACCCTATTTACTTTTAGCCGTGGTAAAAAAAAGTAAAAAGTCACTATTCACCAAAAATTATTTTCATCTCATTGAACCACATTTTACTTACTGACATCAACCCTGTTTCTTGGATTTTTGAAATTACACTCATAGAAGCGGTAAAATTATGTTTTATGAAAAATTCATTTTTTTAACTACCACATAGTGGTTTCACTATTCATCAAAAAATGAAAGTTTCTAGAAAAATACCAAAAATTAGGCCTAAGATATATTTGATATTATGAATTCAAAAATGTTGTCTATTTTACCAAATTCAAAACATATCAGTTGAATTAATTAATTTAAAAATTAATTCCCGTCGTCAAAACAAATAGCGTGTTCTTAATAGATAATAACTATCAAAAGATTGACATTTGTTTTTGTCTGGTTTAAATGTGAAATTACATCCAATGACCAACATTATATTAAATTGTAAAAATATATTCTAAATATACTTTAAAAACACTCAAATTAATAATTTATCACTATTAATTATTTCGATTAAAAAGGTTGTTTTTAATTAAAAGTTAGTAATTTTCACTATTCATCAGAAAATGAAAGTTATCTGAAAAGTACCGAAATTTCACCCTAAGCTAATTTTGATATTCCGAATCCAAAAATGAAGTCCATTTTGAAAAATAAAATTTACAAAATTTCAAAAAGTTGTTATTACTATTCATAACGGCTAGTTTTAATAATATTTTAATAGCATATCATTGTTTAGAGAAACTCGGTATTGCGTACAACACACGCTATCACGGAAGGTCGTGCTTGAGTGTAATGCAAGGAAAGTCAAGGATGCATGTTGTGCATGCTTATTTTGGTGTAGCGTACAACACAAGACATTAATTAAATAAAAAAAAATATTTTTCATAAAATCTCGGGGTGTTACATTGTAGGTCGTGACCCACTAGTGATTCCTCCTATACAGCCACATGTGACTCCTCTTTCAGTTCCCGATATAGGAACAAAATCCACGTTTTTAGATGTTTTTCTTCATATGTTGTAGTCTATTCAAGGTGTAGTTCGACCTGACCTGAGCGTGGCCTATTTGATTCCTGAGTTTCAATAGTAGCATCCTCCCACCTTTTTGGGGGATTAAAGACTATAAGTTGTGGAGTCTTTGCTCGAGGTGACCTTATCTATATTTTATAATCTTAAGACACCTTTATAATAATGGGTCAAGAAGGAATCCTATATGATATGATATTTGTCCAAGTGGTGGTGGGACGTCATCACCTGGGATGATCGACATCATGATATAGTCTGGGTTATCTTATAGATGGTCTTATACTTCAATTTCTTTCCCCTTACTCTGAGGAATAATAGATCTATAGATTTTATGTATATTCATTAGGGAAACATGTCATTTATGGAATACTCTTATAATTTCATAAGGTTGAAGTGATTTGATCCCACTATTTCTTCTTACAATCATATGACCGCTAGACGATTCGAGGATGAGCTAGTTTACGCAATCTGATCGCATGTAAATGTGTTCAGGTTTAATACCATTTTATATATCATCATCCAAACCCAAATTACATAGAGTAATTTTTTGTTTGTTGAATGTGAGAGTTAGGTATGTTTGACATCTAGGGATTCTTGTGGTTCTTCTTCTGGGTGAAAGGGGCATTTTAAGATTACTCATTGCAGAAGTTGGGATCCTAGTGTAGAGAGTTTTCTTATCTTCCACTGGTTTGGAAGGCCATCAAAATTCATGTATTAGTGTCCATGGGATCTAGTCGAGTGTAGAGGTTGTGACAGGACTGGTCATCTACATTGTTTCTATAGGTCTTTATCTCTAGTTCCAAGAAAATGAGGATCTATACCTACTCCTTGATCGGGAGAAGGGACAACAAGATCACGTTAGGTAGGTAGATTTTGCACCACTATTATATTAGGACAAGGTGGAGGTTGAGGTAGAAGTAGTCGTACTTATGATTATTAGTTCCAGTAGTGAGGGCTTTCTTAGGTTATTTAGTAAGTGAATCAGGGTCATGGTACATTCTAGTTATATGCATTGCAGTCTACACCATAAGAGAAAAGTGTTGGACCTTCTACTTTTTGATGTACTATTATAGTTTCCTCCAGTTTAGTGTATAATTTATTTGAAATAAGCGCATCTCACAAGTTTATATTTAAGGCAATCATTCTAAATTTGGGCACGGAGGTCGATCACATTTATGGTGTTATGATTCTAAACACACTGTTAGGTATCTGTTTAGAGGGAGTTTTATATTGTAAGGCTTCTCCACTTGAGGTATATGGATTAAAAAATTCCACTTCTTGGGTCACATTTTCTCAGATACCTGAGTTTCAATAGACTTAGTGAAAGTGATAGCTATAGTTTCTTGGGAGAAGGCCAAGAATGTCATTGGAATTAGTAGTTTCTTGGGGATATGTGGGTATCGTAGTTACTTTGTCCATGATTTCTCATGCATTACAGCACCAATTATTGGCTTGAAAAAGAAAGGTGTAAAATACATACGGTTTGAATCCTACGAATAATCCTTTCAAGAGATGAAGGGAAGATGTGTTTCAACGATATGCTGATTCATCCAGAGCTAGTAAAGAGATATATTATATACAATGATGCATTGGTTATTGGGATTGGAGATTTTATGATGTAGGATGAGTGAGTAATCGTGTATGGGTCTCTTTATTTGAGGTCCCATGAGTAGAATTATCCGATGCACAACCTCGATCTCATTGTTTTTGTTCATGCCTTATGCTATTGGATACACTATTTACTTGGAGAGTGTTTTGTGGTGTTCAAAAAACAAAAAATACTCAAGTATATCTTTTCACAGTGGGATCTCTATCTCAGGAAATGAAAGTGGATCAGTTACCTAATGTCATTTGATTTGGAGCTTTCCTGCATGCCTAGAAAAGGCAATTTTTTGGCTGATTCCCTAATCTGGAAGACTCGGACACAAGTGGATCAGGAATCATGTGGTGAATGAAATTGTATAGTTTTCCTTTCAGGAATGCACCTTGAGGATCAATATACCCATGGTTATACTATCCTCTACCCCATAGGAGTGACTCGTAATCTTTATGAATGGGTATGAATAAGAAATTTATCTAATTTTGAAGGCCTTGTCCTAAGGGAAATCATTTCATAGGATGATACATCATTAGGTTTGACCATGGATTTGGGATGATAATTTAATATTATATGAATGTTTATAGGTCCCATAAAACATTGGAGAGGATAAAATACATGAATTTCACACCATATCATCGGTGTTTCACCCCTAAGTCACTAAAATGTATGAGTATATATGAAACCATTATTAGTGGATTGATATGAAATTCGAGATCGTCAGTTATATCACTCAGTGTTATACTTTTCAACAAGTCATGAAATAACATCATCATCTAGTAGAGATTGTATAGTTGTTGTTCATTCCTGGGTGGAAATGTGATGATGTTTTGATGGATTTTGTGACTATTCTACCCAGACCACGTCAAGGCAATGATAAAATTTGTGTATTAATTATTTTTGGATGAATTTCACACAATTCATACCTTTGGGAGAGACCTTCTCAGCAGACGAGCTAAAAAAGGTTGTTATTCAAATAGGTTTTATGTATGAATGGTGCTCCACAATCTACCTTTTCTGACGGAGACACTCATTTCACATCATGGTTCTAGAAGTATTTGTAGAAGGCCTTGGGTATGCAGATACTTTGGATCATGGTCTATCATCCTCAAACTAATGGCTATATAGAGAGTACAATCCATGTGTTATAGAACAAGATCTTTTCATGCATCCTTGACCTTGTGGGTTCTTTGTGGAAATACATTCCCTTTGTCGAGTTTGGTTATAAAAATAAACTTTCGGATACTATCAAGATTTCTAACAATGAATCATTATATGGTAGGATTTTTCACTAATCTATGTGTATGATAGAGGAAGGATAAGCTGGAATGTTGGACCACATCTATTGTAGGAGACTATAAAGCAGGTATAGATGATCAAAAAGAGCAAGTAAATAGATCAGTCCATATAGTAGTCGTATTGTAATAGACACTAGAATCCTTTTGAGTTCGAGGTGATAGAGTTTGTTTTATTGTCATTCTTGACTAGGTTAGGACATAGACATATTTGTATGAATTGTATGCTCTCACTGAGGATCATTGGAACCATTAATGTTGTGAAATGAATTGGACTAGCAGCTTTCTAATTTCCACTTCCACCAATATATTGGTCCATGAATAATTTATTTTATGTATCTCAACTTTGCTGATACTATCCTAACCCATAACAAGTCTTTCAATATGATGAGTATGATCTATATATCAATTCTTACGTTAAGGAGTATCTTTTTTTTATGGATTAGAGTGTGACGATACTCTTAGGTGGGTTAGTTCCTCGTTTACAAGTGTTATTGCACCATAAAAAAAACAAGATGAGACATATGATTGGGAAGCTGATATACATTCTCAATGATCAGAAATCTTTTTTAACAAATCCACTTTACCCTTATAAGAAAAAAATAGGGATGAGTTACTTCAAGAAAAGGTTGTAACAACCTATATATTCAATGATGGTATCAATCATTATTATTTAAATTTTAATAGCATAAATGGAATTAATATTTATATTTAACCAAGTCATAGAGGTCACTAGTGTTTATGGGGCTCGTTTGGAGCTCAGAACTCTGAAATGGAAAAAATAGATTGGGCCACATGATTTTTCTTCCATCATGTGAATCAGGCCACATGGTATTCTGGTCGATTACAGACATGCGATAGAGTATATTTTCATACTTTTTTCAGGGTTAGTCAAATGATGTTCCAAACTATGCAGTGTTCCCATATCTAGAAAAAATTCTAAACAATTTGACTAATTGTGTGCCTAGATCATGTCCATATATTTTTTGGGTGCATTTTCCATTTCCCCCCTATTTTAAGTTATAATACCTTACATATAACAACCCTAGCCATTTACATATAACATTACATGATTTTAAGCATAATAAAACATCATATTACAATCCATGGATCGTAATGTCTCGTGTCTTGGAAGACAAGGTACATAAAACATAAAATATAAAACATGGGACTAAAAGAACTTCTTCATTTATTATCTATAAATAGATCCTGAATTTCTTTGATCCCTTACATCTTCATAGGGTACCCTAGGGATCACATTAATGAAGGGATGAGCTAAAATCACAATAAAGGAAAAAACATTGTAATAAAGTATTAGAACATGGGTTTGAAGGCATGGGATAATTATTTTAAAAGGCATGGAACATTTGAAATTGTATCATATAAACATTGATTCATAATACTATAGAAGCAATATAAAACATGACTTTAGCGCGATTCTTGTCTTGTTCCACATAGAGGATCACATATCAAGGTTTACCACGAAGAACGTTGCACATGGATGCAAAATTCAAGGCTAACTGCCAAGATCATTGCACATAACATCTCATGAGACACAACATTTCCCAATGAATTGGAACACTATCTAGGTGTATCCATCATAACAGGTTCATGAAAATGCTTTCCACTTAAATAATCATACATAATCAACCACACATAAACAAAAGGGTACCCATGGAATGAAATGGGCATCGTAATCATGTCACAAAGAATAATGAATGGAAATATCATAAAAGTTTCAATGAAAGAAATTAATTAAGAAATAAATGGATATTCATAAGGTAAAACAAGAATGTATCATGGTACGTGATTTCAAACAGCATTGACAACCTCTAAGAACAGTATTTAAGAAATTTTAGCAATAAAGCATTTTAAGATAAATACTAATGGGAATTTAAAATAGAAAAGGGAATAATATTTTATATAAAACTATATGTGATAAAGAAGGTTCTCATTATAAAAACACAAGTCTTATAAAACCTATGGTAGCATAAAACATATGGTTGAGTGCACTTGAAATTATGTATGAATTCAAGAAGTTCCCTTAAAACGGGCTTGCTTATCGGGATGTATTGAGGATGGAATCACATAAAAGCATGTATATCCCAAAAATATAATGGATAAAGGATCTTGATACATGATTTTTTACATAAAAACAGAGATTATAAGATGTATATAAACATAATATATGATTATTTTGTGTAAAAAGAGAGTAAGAATAAACTGAAATAATAATGGAGGCTCAGGTAGAATACCTTACAGAATATCAGCGTAGTACCAGGTGTACATAAGAGGGATTAATGAGAGAGAAATGGATTAATTTTACTTTCTAAATAATGAGGGAAGTATGGGGGGTGTGAAATCATACCACATCATTATAAACTACACCTAAAAGGATATAACATAGAGGAGATTCTTGAATAAATGTGTGAAAGAGTGGATCCCTTACCTTAAGTGTGATGGTGTTCTTCACTTGATCTTAATGAATGGAATAATCAAATTAGGTTCATTAATCAATTATTCCAGAACTCTAACTTATTTTTATTGATTTATTATAACCTTATTATGATCATCCATGTCCTTTTTGATGAATTATGAGGTTCAATTTCATTGTTTGGAGCATTTTCTTCCTATGTTTTAATGATCTGTTCACTTATATTCATGTTCGGATATACATGTATGATGAGAATGGTTTTCCAGAATTGAAGTTATATGACATTAATGAGAATAAATAGTATTACATGGTTGTAAAATTCATTTGGTTGTTTGTATTGAAGGTGAATCATTATATAAAACATTAATGATAAACACTTGGATTAATTTTGCGATTTTTCTATAATTAACTTTTTTTTATTATTATTTTACATCATTTGTGAAAATTGATTCCAGAACATCACCTAAGATAAAATATGTATGTAATATTCTGTTTCAACCATAAAATTGGTTTCATGACTAGAATTGAATATGGTAATATATTTTGATTACTCTTCATCCTTGAATATGTTAAATTAACAGATCTCAGATGGTGTTTTTGTTTCTTTTGTATAAAAGAAGAGGAAAGGAGAGATGATAATGAATTATCCCATTAGCATAAAAAAATTATACTATATGTTTGTTATTTTATATTTCATACCATTTTGATGAGGATAGGTTTGGAAATAAAAGAGAACAACGGAACATGAAAAGAAAATTAAAATAATTGAAAAGAGTAATTTACCCCTTGAGTTAATCGTCCCTGAGAGCCTCTTTAGGAGAGAGGATTTGTTCTTTTGAAGAGACAAAGGGCTGATGGATGTGGAAGATGAGCTTGGTGAGAGAATTGAGTAGAATTTAGGCAATCCACAAGGCTTCATAGGAGTGAAGAAAAGTGGGGTGTGTGGGTGGTTTTTTTAGTGGAGGGTAGGAGGGTTTTCTTAATATTTTAATAATTAGTTTATTATTCTTACATAAGACTAGAAATAGTGATGATTATTGTGTAAAATAATATTAATATGTGCATGTGAGTTATAAACCAAGGTGCATACATCCTCCATGACTCAATAAATAGTATATTTAACATATAATGTATATATACGGTAAATTACCGTATTTTACTACTCATAAATAATTAAAGTATTTCGGAAAAAACCCAAAAATTAACCCTTACCATTTATCCGTGGGTAGAATCCAAAAATAAACTCAATTTTTCAAAAATAATTTTCTAAATATGAATAATTTTATTTTTAACTAAAATCATAATTTACATCAAAAATAAAGATTTTAAAACTATAACTAATTTTATAATGATTTAAAAAATCAAATAAGGTCTTACAAAATAATCTTAAAACAAATAGATATAAAATTTCTAATTTATGAACATAATTTAGAAAAATAACTTTTATTTTATTTTAATTATTTATTTATTTATTTATAACTTACAAAAATAAAAATACATTTATTATAGTCATATTATCACTTATAAGATGCCTAAATATTATTCATACATACATGGGCCATGTTATTATTCATTTGGATGATTTAATATTCATAAATGTCATATTAGTATTCATAATCGTTATTATTCATAGAGGTCGGTTACTCTTCACTAAACATTAATTTTGTTTCCTCAGACCCCCAAAATTACCCTGAATACAACCATGTATGTCAGATTTTTAAAATTCAAATCACAGAAGTGACAATATTATGTTTAAAGGTCACATGCTACTTAGTAGTTCACTGTGTTGTGATTTAATGTGATTATATGACATAATTATATGAATATAATTATCATTGATAAAATATTGGGTTGTTACATTATTCCTCCTTTATGAATTTTCACCCTCGAAATTTCTTTTTACATTCTAAGCCATAAATAGGTGTATGTACTTTTACATCACTGCCTCCTCTAGTTCCCATGTTTCATCTTCACAATTATGGTTTCAACAAAGTAAATTTACAAGGTGAGTAGTCTTGTTATGTTGAACATTATCACTACGATCCAAGATCTTTACCAGATGCACCTCATTAGAATGATAATTCTCTAATTGTACCACCTATTAAAAGAGTACATGTGAAGGATCTGGTATGTACTTCCTTAAGAGGGATACATGGAAGAGATCGTGTACTCTAGAGATGGTTGGTGGGAGTGCGAGTCGATAGGCCATATCCCTGAAATGATCAATAATATCGAAGGGGGTAACGTACCTAGGACTTAACTTTACTTCACAATCCTCATTACCTTCATCCGTGGAGATTTTTATAGAAATACCATGTATCCAACTTTGAACTCAAGGTCTCATCGACAATTATCTGCATAACAATTTTGTTGACTTTGTGATTCCTTGATGTGATATTTAATAGATTTTACCTTCTCTGCCATTTCATCGACAATATGAGGTCCTAGCAGCTTACGCTCACCGACTTCACCCCAACTCACCGGTGTTCTACTCCTTTTCCCATAAATGGGCTTCGTATGGTTCTATTCAGATTCATGAATGGAAACTATTGTTGTAGGAGGATTTTAATAATGAAATATTTTATTTCTATCCTATTTTGAAGTACATAGAACATTATCTCAACATATCTTATAGTTTCTGAATAGTTTTCTCAGATTGACCATCGGTTTGAGGATGATAGGCCGTACGGAAGATTAGTTCAGTGCTTAGAGCATGATGGAGACTTTTCCAGAACTTCAAGGTGAATCTCAGATCTCAATCGGATACACTAGATAGTGTTACTTCATACAACATGGCCACTTCTTTGATATATATCCTTAACAGTTGATACAATGAGAAGCCCTCAAAAATCATGATAAAGTGAGTTGTCTTTATAAGATTATCCATAAAGACCCATATAGAATTATTTCCTATGAATGTCCTTCGAAGTCTAGTGACACATTCCATGGTGATTTTATACCACTTCTATGATGCTATGGGTATTGGTTGCATCATCCCCTTAGGTTTTTGTCTTTCAGTCATCACTTGTTAACATACTAGGGACATTGATGTATACTCAGCAGTCTCCTACTTCATATTTCCCCGCCAAAAGTTCCCTCGAAGATCATGATACATCTATGTGCTCCCTGGGGGAATAGAAAAGATTGATCTATGTGCACGATTCAATATATCCTTCTTTATATCTAGATCATATGATACACATAATCATGAACCAAATATGAAAAATTCTTCCTAAAAAATCATAAACACATAGGATATCCCAGTTTTAATTGCTTCCACCCTTTTCTGAATTTCCACGTCTTTTCCTTGAGCATCCATTATTTTCTCCATGAGGGATTGTTGAGTAATAACTTGACATGATATCTATGAAATTACTCCCTTATTGATTCCCATGTCCATCTTTTGTAAATATAAAAAGATTTTATCCTTTTAAATTTTCATCATTGATAAAGATGATGGACCCTTTCTACATAGAGTATTTGCCGCCTTTTTTGCCTTACTATAGTGGTAGTGGATTGATTAGTCATAATAATTGATGAGATCTATCCATCTTCATTGGTTAATATTAAGAACTTTTTGTGGGAATATATATTTTATACTCTTGTGATCAATATATATCTCACACTTATCCCCATAGAGATAATACTGCCATATTTTCAATGCAAAGAACACATCCACCAAGACCAAATCATGCGTAGGATAGTTTTTCTTAGGGATTTTTAGCTTCCTTGAGGTGGAGTATATCACATTATCATTTTTCATGAGCACACATATTAATCCCTTAATTGAATAGTCTCTATAAACCACAAATAGTTCTCCACTTTTTTGTAGTGTGAGTATTAGTGTAGTGAAAATCCACTTTTTCAACTCCGTAAAGTAGTCTTCACATTATTGAGTCCAGACAAACATCACTCCCTTTTGTGTTAGCTTGGTCATTAGGTTTGAAAATCATCATAAGTTCTTAATAAATTGTAGATAATACCCTGTTAGATCCAGAAAGCTGCATATCTCCATTATAGATGTTAGATTGGGCCACTATTCTATTGCCATTGTCATGGAAGGGTCCACAGATATTCATTTGCTGGTGATAAAATGTCGTAAGGATGATACTACCTTCATCTAAAACTCACATTTATTATACATTCCACAAAATTTATCCCATCACAGAGTTTTGAGCATATTATTCAAATTCTCTTCTTGTTCCTTCATTCTATTGGAGTATATCATAATATCCACAATAAATACTACCACAAATTGGTTAAAGTAATCTATAAAGACTATATTCATTAAATCTATGAAAACAGATGGATCATTAGTGAGTTTTAAGGGCGTAACTATTAACTCATATTTTCCATACCTATTTTGAAAGGAATTCTTGAGAATATCTTCCTTCCTCACCTTTAATTGGTGATATCCCGACAGAAGGTCCGCCTTAGAGAAATAACTGGCCCCATGAAGTTGATTGAAAAAACCATCTATCTGGGGTAGTGGATACTTGTTCCTTATCATTATTTTATTGATATCATGATAATCAATGTAGAGGCTCATTGATCCATCATTATTTATGATTAAGTGGGAAGGTTCCCCCATGTTGAAGCACTCAGGAATATAAAAACCTTATCTAGATTCTCCTATAGCTACTTCTTCAACACCTCCAGCTCTTCAAGATCTATGGTGAACATTATATAAGGATTCATTTATATAGGTAGGGATCCATGAATAAGTTTAATTGAGAAATAAACCTCTCAATTAGAAATAATACAAGGAAACTCTTTAGGGAATACATTAGTGTAATCCCTCATGATGGGCATGTCTTCAAGAATGATTCTATCATTTGTATCAATCCTTTGAGATAAACATTCTTGATCATAATTAATTAATATCCACACTAGATAAAATGATTCTAAATGAGATTCATCTTCCTCCTTACACATTTAAATAATTGGAGGATGCTTTAGGGTGTGAATAGTGATCTCTATTTCTCGATAGTTGATGTTGTATTTGTATAAAGATATCCAATCCATTCCCAAGAAAACACATAACTCCACTAAAAAATGTATGAAAATATTTTTTAGTTTTATTAGTTCAAAAAAATTTATTGTTGAGGAGTTATAAAACATAGACATAATAATTTTACCATTCTTTGTTCTTGCGGATAACATATCCTACAAATTCTGAGGTGGTGTTTGGATAGATCTTCTAAACATGAAAGATACAAATGAATTTGTAGAACCAGAATTAAATAGTATGCTCTATATTCCTAAATGAACAATTATCATACCTATCACTTCATCATTTTCTGGATCCCCCTTAGTAGCAGTGATAGAAAAAGGACTTCCATGTTTCTTTATAGGATGTTTCTGATTTCCTCCAACAACCCCTGGCATAGGGAATTTTTTTTGCATAATACCCATGCTCCTTGCAGTTATAACACTGCACCACTGGATGAGAGTATATTTGAACCTTCCTTTCTTCTTTCACATTATCTGGGTTATTTCATATCTCATCAACAATTTTTATCCAAATGTCCCATATTTCCATATTTGAAGCAATTTTTGGTTCACTTTTGACAGTTTTCAAGAAGTTTCTTCCCAAAATTCTTACACATGGGATGGTCAAGCTTCTTTACACCATGGAATTTATTTGTGGAACCACCCACATTAGATCCCATTTTATTTTTTTTTGACCATGATACAACTGTGAGACTCTAATCTCTATTTCAACCTTAAGGGAAAACGAACAATATCCGTATAGATTTCGACATTTTGAATCGCTAATGATTTTTTTATACTCAAATTTAGTCTTCTAAAGAAATAATCTAATTGGATTTTAGTGTTAATGAAGAAAAATTAGGCATATCATGAAGCATTGTGTTTTTTCTTTATACACCCTAATAGACTCATCTTCTTTTTCCTTGAGTCCGAGGAAATCTATTTATTTCTTGAGGTAGAGGGTTCAGGGAAAATATTTATTTAAAAACCACTTCTTGAATTCTTCCCAATCCATGGAATCAATTTCTTCTTAGGACATCAGATTTTTTTATCAATATCCAACACCGATTAGCTTCCTCATCAAAACGATAGACCACCAACAAAACATTCTCTTCTTTTGAGCACTAGAGAATAGAGAATATATTTTCAATGGAGTTAATCCACTATTTCGTAAGGAGGGGATCAGGAGATCCACTAAACATTGGAGGCCTTTTCCTTGTGAATTATTCTCTAGATACTTTATCTTTCTTTGGGGGAGGATGGAATTCCATGTGATTCAAGTTCTTATTCATAACATGATACAACTTAGCAAGTACTATCAGGATGTTTTGAGAAACCACTCCCATAATATTTGGCATATCATTTGGGAAATCTTCACATTCCCTGTCACATTGATTGTTGGAAAGGTTTCTCTAATTATTGACATTAACTAAGGAAAACAACATAAAATTAGAGGCCTTGAATTATTTTTTATTGAGCATAAAAAGGAAACCTTGAACATAAAAGGATAAACTTGTAAAAGAGAAGTATATCCTATCTTGTGATTCGCTATGTTTAAATCTAGGTTCTCCTTGATCTATTTATTAAATTATCTTCTTATGGGATTTGTTTATTCCCATAATAATGGTTTGTAGTAAACTCATGGATTCACCAAATCATATCCCCTATTAATACCAACCCAAGAGTACAGAAAGGCATGTTTTTGTGCACCAGTTCTCATTCGATTCTTGCTCAAAGTAGTGTTTTTGGGTTTTGCCTCAACATACATTTGTTCTAGAGCCACCTATACCTAATTGAACCTAGCTAGGAATGTATTATCTTGATAAAAAACTTACCCTATACTTTCAAAAATATAGGTATGTTTTCTTATACACAGTATCATCCTTAAGTTTCTTACTAAAGTTATTTATTCTTAATATTCAAAAATAACTAGACCATCCTCTCATACCAACTATAGTTACCCTATCCTATTACACATAACACTACATGATTTTATGCATAATAAAACATCATATTACAATACAAGGATCGTAACGTCTAGCGTCTTGGAAGACTAGGTACATAAAACATAAAACATGGGTCTAAAAAACGATTCTTTATTTAATCTCCATAAGGATATTATAACTTCCTTTGATCCCTTACATCTGCATAGGGTACCCTAGGGATCACATGAATCAATGTATGAGCTAAAACCCCAGTAAGGGAAAAGTCATAGTAATAAATGTTTAGCACATGGGTTAGAAGGCCTGGGATAATGATATAAAAAGGCATCGAACTTGTGAAATCATAACATGTAAACATGGGATCATATAAACATGGACTCGAAATGATGTGGTAGAAATATAAAACATAAATTTATCATGAGTCACTGCTTCTTACCCATAGAGGAGAAAAATATAGGGTTTACCCCCAAGACCGTTATAGATGGTAGCATAAGTCAAGGCTAACTGCCAATACCATTTCACTTAACATCTCAAGAGACTCAACTTTACGCAATGAATTCGAACTATATCTTAGAACACCCATCAGAACATGTTCATTAATAATCTTTACACATACAAAAACATACATAATCAACCATACATAAACATAAGGGTACCTATGGAATGAAATGGACATCATAATCATGCCATAAAGCATAATGAATGGAAATATCATACAAGTGTCCATGAATGGAAGTAAGTAATACCTAAATAGACATTAATTAGGTAAAATAATCATATATCATGTTAAGTGATGTAAAAATGAATTTACTACATGAAATAATAGTTTTTATGAAATTTTAGAATTAAAACATATTTGGGAAAATAATAACGAGTATTTAAAACTAAAAAGGGAATAATATTTTATTAAAAACCATAATTGATCCAAAAGGTTTTAATAATAAAAACATATGTTTTATAAAAAAATGGTGGATTAAAACATATGGTTGATTGCAATTGAAATTGGGTACGAATTCGACAAGTTCCATTAAAATGGATTATTTTATCGGGAAGTATTGAGGAGGGAATCAATTAAAAGAATGTATATCCCCAAAAGAGAATGGATAGAGGATCTATATACATGATTTTCGTCATATAAACAGAAATTATAAGATTTAAATAAATATAATATATGATTTAATTTTAGTATAAAGAGAGTAAGAATAAACCTAAAGAATAATGGATGGTTGGGTATAATCACTTACAGAATATCGGTAAGGTATCAGGTGTACTTAGGAGGGCTTCATGAGAGGTAAATAGGTTTCTATAGTTTTATAAATCATGATGGAAGTTTAGGGGAGGTGTGAAATAATACCCCATAATTGGGAACTACACATAAAAGGACATAACATTGATATAAATCTTGAATAAATGTAAGAAAGTCAAGATCCCTTACCTTAAGTCCAATGGTGTTATTTTCTTGATCTTCCTAACCTGAATAATAAAATTAGTTTCATTAATTAATAATTACCAAACCTCCACTTCATGTTATTGATTCATTATAACCATATTAAATTCAACCATGTCCTATTTGATGATTTATGAGGTTCAATTTCACTACTTGGGAGAATTTTCTTCCTTCTTTTTAATGATTGGTTCACTTATATTCATGTTCGGATAAACATGTATGATGAAAATGGTTGTCCATAATTGATGTTATAAAACATTAATGATAAAAACGTTGTTTAATTTGAAATTTTTTTATAATGATTTTTTTCTATTATTATATTACATCAGGTGTGAGAAAGGATTCAAGAACCTCATATAAGATAAAATATATATTTAATAGTCTGATTAAACCATAAAAATGGTTTTATGACCATAATTTAATATAGTAAAATAAATTGATAAACTGTCATCCTTGAATATGATAAATTAACACATCTCGGATGCTGTTTTCATTTCATTCATATAAAAGAATGGGAAAGAAGAGATGATGATGAATTATTTCATTATCATAACAACATTAAATTACATGTATGGTACTGGATTTTTCATACCATTTAGATGAGGATAGGTTAGGAAATAATAGAGAACAAAGGAACATAAAAAGAAAAGTAAAATAATTGAAAAGAGGAATTTACCTCTTGAGTTAATCTTCTTTCAGAACCACTTATTGGGAGAGGATTTGTTCTTTTGAGGAGACAAAGTTATGATGGATGTGGGGGAGGATATTGGGGAGTGATTTGAGTAGAATTTAGGCATGGAAGAGTCCTTGATGGTAGTGAATAAATGTGGGGTGTGTAGGTGGTTTTTATAGTGTAGGGGAGGAGGGTTTTCATAATATTTTAATCATTAGTTTATTTTTGTTCCATATGAAAAGTAATAGAGATGATTATTGTGACCACAAACAGTAATGTGTTCATTTTTGTTTGAACTCAATGTTATTACATCTTCTAGGAATCTATAAATATTGTATTTAACATCTAATACATATATACGATAAATTACAGTATGATACTATTCAGAAAAAATTCATGTACTTTCGAAAAAACCAAAAGATTCAACCTAAACATTTTTCTACTTCTAGAATCCATAAATGAAATCCATTTTTTGAAATTAATTTTCTAAATATGAGTAATTTAATTTTTAATTAAAATCATAATTTACTTGAAAAATTCGTATTTTGAAACTATGACTGATTTTATCATGCTTTCCAAAATTACATAAAGTCTTATAAAATTATCATAAATTCAAGAATACCTAAAATTGTTCATTTATGAACACCTTTTAGGAAAATAAATTTTCATTAAAATTAATTAATTATTTATGTATTACAAAAATACCAATACTTTTATTATGGTTATATTATCACCAATAAAATGCCTAAATTTTATTTATACATTAATGGTTGAGGTTAATATTTTTTGGATGATTTAAAATTCATAAAGGACATATTACTATTCATAAGGGTAGGTTACTATTCACAAAAATTATGTTTGTTCCATCATAACAAAAAAAATCTCCATGAACACAACCGTGTATGTCAGATTTTCGAAATCAAAATTACATCACTTAAAATATTATGTTTAAAGGTCACATCATGCTTAGTAGTTCATTGTGTTGTGATTTTATGTGATTATATGACATAATTATAAGAAGGGAATTTCCATTGATAAAACATTGGTTCATTACATTACCCTTTCACCTTTCCTTCTCTAGCATCCAGTACCTCTTATTCCCCCTATTTGATCTCAAGAACACCCTAATCTAGGCATTTAGACAACTTGCACGTCTATTTTCTGATCTTCGGTCCATCAAAAGCATTATACCTATCTTGGTAAAGTCTTCTAGTCACCCAACTCATATCAAAGTTAATCATGGCATCCATTGTGCTATTAGGTGCATGCTATTTTTTATTTTTTCAGGTGATTGGACTGTTTATTAGATCTCTTCCAACCGACATAAAAATCTTAGGATGATACTTTGTGAGGAGTCATTTATAGCCCTCAGGTAGGTGGTGAAGTCATTCTACCTTTGAGTTTTTTCATTTGAAATTACACCATGGTGTCGTACACCGAATTTTTCTGAGCTTCTCAGATATATTGTTTCCTCCATTTATAATTGACCATTACAGTTTAACACATGTATAGTGATTTTGGTTTTTTGGTTTATATGGTTTTTACCTTATATGGTCACCCCATGGGTGTTCCATGTAGAATTTTCCATTTTAGCCAATTGGTCCAAAATACCTGGAACTCCTTATTAGGTAACAACTCGTTTTTTAAATGTAATTTCCATTGATACATGAGTATTCCTTATGACACTAGAAACCTATGGTTCCTGGCCCTCTTATAGTTTTAATTTCCCATGTATGAAATTTTCTTGTTGCCCATGTTATCTCCAAAATGACCCTTAATCCTTATAAATTTAATTATCATGCCTTAGAAAATTGAATGGATTGGTATCTATAGGATAGAATAGTCTAGATGTTTACCATTCCTAAAATGAATTTGTTTAATCATTTGAAATGGTTGAATTGTAATAACATATAAAGGATGATGATAATATTCCTTTTTAATATGTCATATTAAATGCTTATGTTGAATTTCATTTCTTAGAATGGAATTGAATTTTACTAAAGGGATAAAAGTTCAGTTTTTCCTCATGTATCAATATATATATATATATATATATGACCATTCCATTGATAATGTTTAGTTTAAATTAATAAGGGTTAATACATTATGTATAATTTTATAATGATGATTAGGCCTCTTCTATGTATATAGTAAAATAAAAGAAATGGATGGGAGGTAATTCCACATGCTATTTATAATTATAATGAGCCTTTGAATAGGGTTTGTATGATTGTAAGGGGCGTTGAGACAATAGGAAAATCAAACTCCCTTATATCAGGTGTTGAGAATGGTGTCTCACACCCGGGATAATATATAGGCAATAATATTTACACACCATGTTCCATGATAGAGTGTTTCCATGGAAGTTCACTTACCATACCAAGTATTGTAGCATGGAATCTCTCACTATTCATGGGATGTATGGAATATACCTTATTTTATGATATTTTAGGCCTATTAGACTGGTTATCAATGTCTGAGTTACACCCCATTCTAGTTCAGCACTAGTATTCCATGTATATGGCCATTATGCGTTTGCATGCACTTGGTTTATACAAGTGGATGCAATATACTACTAAACTATATATATATATATATTATCCCTATTAACATATATATAGTGACATGATGAGATGAACATTCTATCCATGATATGAAGTGGGTAGACCCATCAGGTGTCCTATATAAACCTCAGTAGGCTGGTAATTTATTTCATCGTTGCTTGCTTTTTTTCTCATAACTGAACACTATTTAGTTACGATCACTACTCGAATTACCCGTAGACACCATTTTTGGTCTAATAATGACATTTTTATCTCAAAAACTACTCAATATACCTTTAGGAACCATGAAGAACATCTTTATGTAGGTATTGAAAAGGAAAAATACCATGTTATAGGTTGTTGACATGCTTACCTAATTAGAACTTTGGAGCTGGGGATTGGGCACATGCTCAAGATTCATATGAAGCAGTTTTGTCCTTTTTTATTTTCATAATATTGTATTGAAATAATTTATCTACCTTTTGAATTTTTATTATATCATTCCATGAATATATGTATTAGACCCTTCATTAGAATATTTTAGTTATTATATTCAGTTGTTCAGTCTTGTTTATTCTTCTGCTACTTATTTGTTTATTCAATATGATTTTATATTCTTATGATACTATGTATATATATTTGTTGTATTAATTGTGATAATATGACATGATGGAATAGTATTTACAACATAACACCTTTTCACCCTTGATTCTAGTCAATAGCCTTTAGCATATGTGGAAGTGTACTTGAGTCCATGTGACCCACCATCTCGGGACACGGGTTACGTAAATCCTGGGTTGGGATGTTATAAAGTGGTATCAAAGTAGTTATTTTCTTGATTTAATATTTGGATAAAATATATTGGAGACTATTGAATTATTGTAACTTTGTCATGGGTCATGATTGGGAGTCAGAAACCCATGTTTGGTGTACATGCTGAGTTTCCCAAATTATAATTAGTGTTCTTCTTTATTTATTTATTTTTGACATGATTTCATCATTGGGTGGTGCACTTGGTTTTTCATGTTATTAATATTGATGTTATTGAGATTATTATTTCTTTACTATCGCCTGATGAAATGAGGGCAATGAATTACATGCGTCTCTATAGGCACAATATGATTTATAGGCCATGCATTTTTTCATGTCAAATTTATTTTCAGCAAGAATTTTATTATCTCATATTTATAGTGCATTGTAAATATATTAAATTGTACTGAAAATTCTTGAAATTATTGGTAAAACATAATTGAGACATAAATTACATGACTTAACCTAACAGTGCTTTCTTGAATATGTGAATGGAGACACATTAAGCATTCAATTATGAAACGTTGAGCTATGGACCATCGGACACATGAGCTGGAAAGTGCTACGGTGTGGGTCAAGTGGACTCCATGTTTTCATTCATAAGGTGTATGGAACCTTATGGATCAGAAATTGTTAGACCATTTGATTCATCTATTTTAAGTGATTTAAATGATTAAATTATCACAAATTCAAAATGAATATGAATTTTAAATTGGAAAAATCAATCTTATGTATCTTGGATATAGAGATTTTGACCCGAGCCCCACGTTATTCGTTGTTAGTGGGTATATCGTAGATTATTTTGACCTATTATAGTCTCTTTATACTATCTATACCTAGCTCATAAAGTAGGGAAATAGGTCTGATTGTATATATAGGAAGGATTTACACCTTTCCTATTTTTTCAACTATAGATGTCATACTTTCTTAAATATCTTCTATGTAATTTTTTAGCATTTTATTTCCATTATTCAACAAATTCCCATAGATTTGCACCCATAAGGTGGTTAGTATCATGTTCCTGAGGTGGTTGGCTGTGAGCTCCTAGTTATTCCTCTTGTAGAGCCACATGTCGCTCCTCTTATAGTTCCAGATATTGGTGTTGATTCTTGGTTTCAATACGGTTTTCTTTGTATATTACATTCTATGCAAGTAGTAGTTCGACCTTCCCCAAGAATGGAAGAGTTGAATCATGAGTTTCAATAGTATAATTCTCCCACATTTTCAGGGGATGGTGGACCACATGCTGCGGAGTCTTGGATCAAGGTAATCTTATCAATATTTGAGCATCTTTAGACACCTGTAGTGTGATGGGTTATGATATAAGATTATATTCTATAAAATTCATCCAAGCTGTGGTGATACGTCCCCACCCAGGAATATCGGCATCATGATATATTCTAGGATGACTTTGAGATAGAAATATACGACTATTTCATTCCCCAAACTCTGAGGGTAGATAGATCTTGAGATTTTATGAATATACAGTTGGGAAACATGTCATTTATGGAATAATATACATATTTCACAGAGCTGTAGAGATTTCATTTCACTCTAGCTGTTGATGATATTATAAACTTTAGAAGATTTGGGGATGTGAGGTTTTAGACCATCCAATAATATGTCAATGTGTTCAAGTTGAGTACCATTTCAGAAATTGTCAACCATGACCTAATTACAGAGAGGAATTTAAGGGATGATGATGGTGCGAGTCAGGGTAGTTTTACACCTACGAATTCTAGATGTTCATATTCTAGGAGAAAAAAGAATTTTGAGACTACTTGTGGAGGTAGCATTAGTTAGGGTCCTTGTGAAGAGAGTGTTCATCTCTTCTATAAGTGTGGAATGTTGAGACACTTCAATTCTCAATGTCCACTAGATCTAGATGATTGTAAAGGCTATGGTAGGATGGGCCATCTCCAGAATTCCGGCAAGACATTCACTCCATTTCCCAGAGAGTGGGTATCTATATCTTCTCCTCGATCAAGAGCAAGGCTACCATAATCACATCAGGCAGGTAGCTGGAACACCACAGGAAGATCCGAACAAGGTCGTGGCAAAGTCATAGGTAGTCATATTTTTTATTCTCAAAACCAATAGAGTATGACTGCTCAGGGAATTCAGGTAGTGACGTAGGGTCATGGTACATGAAAATTAAGTGTATTACAAGATATGATGTAAGAGAATAGAACCATACCTTCTACTATTCAATGTACTATTCATGTTGCCTAAAAATTAGTGACTACTTTTTTTGATCCAGGTGTGTGTCACTCATTTATATCTCAGGAAATAACTGATATTATAGTCCTTGAAATCAATCACATTTATGGTTTTATGAATCTAGAAACAAAGTTAGTTATCTGTTCAAAGGGAGTTCACTATTTAAGGGAATTTGTCCCCATTGAGATTGGTGGTTACCTTTTTGATGGGAAATGTATGTCCTCAAAATGATAGGCTTTGACGTAATCATCGGGATAGAATGGTCAGTTTCCTACCAAGACAATATTGACTTATGTCATTGGATAGTGACATTAACATCACTAGAGGTTAGTAATTCTATGTATAAGGGTGAATGGGATGTCAGTGTGATAGGATTAGAAACTGAGTAGCAGAGGCAGGGTAATGTGATAGCTCATATCACCAGACTTTTCCTCAATGACTTGGGTTATAACATGTTGTCTTTCATCCTATAGTAGAGAATTTTAGAGATGTATTTGTTAATGAATTCTCTAGTATACATCTAGATCATGATGTATATTTTTCAATTGAGACTGTAACAAGAGTATCTCCAGTAACCGTTCCTCTTTATCGGATGGAACCTAAAGAGCTTCTAGAACTTAAGAATAAATTAGAGGATATAGAGGATAAAGGTTTTATATGTCCTATCACTTTTCTATGGGGTTCACAAGTTCTTTTTTAGAAAAATGTGGATAGTACCTTCAAGATCTAAATAGATTAATTCCATTAGAACAATCTCATATTAATGAATTCATTTCCATAACCTTGAATAGATGGTCTATTTGATCAGATATGAGGAGAAAAGGTGATTTCAAAGATAAATCTAAGTTCATATTATCATCACATTCATGTTGGGGCTTCATACACACCTCGCATAGAATTTATAAGTAGGTATAGTCTATAAAAGTACCTATTTATTCCATTCTGACTCTTGAAAAATCCTACAGTATTTATGGCTCTTTTGAATCATGTTTCCACCCATATATAGATTCACTTTTTGTTTTATTTGTTGAAAATAACTTGGTGTATTTATGATCCATACATATCCATGAAACACATCTTAATAGTTTGATGAATACACTAAGAGTGAACCAACTCCTTGCTATGATTATTAAATGTCACTTCTAGATAAAAAAATGTCCACTTATTGGGTTGCATTATCATAGAGATAAGAGTTTCAATTGACCCAATGAATGTGATATTTTTTAGTTTCTTGGGAGTATCCTAAGAACATATTTGAGGTAGTTGTATATTAAGGATACTTGGGTATCACAGTCGATTTATCCAAGATTTATCATATCATGTTTCTCCACATACAAGCTTGAAAAATAAGGGTGAAAAATTCATATAGTTAGAAAGTTAAGAAGCAACATTTTAGGAGCTGAAGGGTATACTGACTTCAGCATAGATAATGATTCTTCCAGATCTAGGCAGGAGTTATACTATATACTTTAATGCATTAGTTACCAGTCTTGGAGCTTTACTAATAATGTATGAGTGATTCATCTTATACGGGTCTTCACATGTAAGGCCTCGTGAGTGGAATTACCAAACGCCTGACCTGGAGCTCATTGTTGTTCATTATTCCTTATGCTATTGGAGACACTGTTTACATAGAAATAATTTTATGGTATTCTTAGACCAAAAAAAACTCAAGTATAACTTTTCACAGGGATATATAAATATCAAGAAACACATTTGGGTTTATTACCAACATTATTTTGATTTCAAGCTTTCTTACATGCCTGTAAAAGGAAATTCAACGGACACTGTTATGATCTAGAAGACACAGACTCAGGTTGTTCATGAATCTAGTGTAAAATGGACGCTTATAGCCTTGTTCACAAAAATGCACATTGTGGTTTTGGAGGACCATGGTCAGACAATCCTCTAAAACATAAAAGCGACTACTACTTTTCCGAAACTGGTAAGAATGAGATAGTTATCTAATCATAAAGAAATTTTCCTAAGGTAAAGTGTTTCTGAGGATGATATATCTTCAAGGATAGACTGTGGATTGGGATGATACTTAGCTATTCCATGGTTGTGTATAGATCCTTATATACATTAGATAAGATGTAATGTGGGAATTTCAGGCCTCATCATGGGATGTTTTTCCTGATGTCACCAAAATGTATCAGGATCTATGATACTAGTATTGGTGGTCTAGAATGAATCATGAGATTTTTGGATTCATCACTCAGTGTTATACCTACTAGAAGATGAAGGTGGAATATCAACATCTATCAGGTCTTCTATAGCTATTTTCCAATATTGAGTGGAAATGGGATGATGTTTCTATAGATTTCGTGACTTGTCTACACAAATCACATTGGGGAAATGATATAATGTGGGACATATTTGATCATTCTACGAAGGTCACACGCTTCTTACCTATGTGAGAGACCTTATCGGTAGACTAGCTATGAATATTTCACATTAGAGAGGTTTTACGTCTCCATAGAGCACCTCAATTTATCATTTCTTAGAGAGACGCTATTTTCATATCATATTTTTGGTAGCGGTTTTTGAGTCCTTGGGAACACAAGTAATTTTGAGTGTAACCTATGTAATGCCCTGAACCCAGTTACCCAGATTCAGTGCATTACTTCCTAACATTGGCATGATCAGAAAAGATCATGTCTTGAAAGGCCGATTAGTTTAGTAGCCTTGGAAACACTAGATACATTCATAAATGTTACATTACATCATAAAGTGAAAAACTACAATAACAATGTCTCCATAGTCCACACTCATATCCTCTTCTGACTATCCCTGTAGGTCATTCATAAAATACTTCTCCACATCCTGGAAAATATTAAAACATTGAAAGGTGTGAGATCAGAAGCTCAGTAAGGATAACAATATTGCGGATGCTTCATAAATAAACATTAACATTTAAGGCAATGTATAACTAAAACAAAAGCCTTTTAAACATGAACTTCAACATAATATGGAAAAAGTAAAATGAGATAATTCCATTTACTTATTCACATGGATATTCTACTGCTCGAATAATCAAATGCAAAATCAATAACCACATTCATAATGAAGGAATGCATAATGCCAGACTATCATAACCACGTAGCCAAGGCCTCGTTCCAAGACTACAAATAAGATTTTGTCAAGGGCTCGTTCCAAGACACTAGATTGTCTCATTAGACATGACGATGCATCAAGGAGCTATAGCGGGCCCCACCCATCACTTATTAAGTCTAATTCATTCCTCATATGAACAGGTTTAAACATATCATAAACCATAACATAATTGTATCACATAAAACATGCATAAAGGAAACATAACATTTCCACATTTCAATCATAAGATATCAACACAAACCATTGAAATATTAAAACATTATCAAAACCATTTTTGATACCAAAATAAATGAAAGTTAAAACTTGGTTTTTATTTTTCATTTTAAAAAAAGTTATGGCTTGTAGGGGAAGCCGAAACTCAAATAATGGTCACAGCGGTGGAAAAGTTATTGTCGCCACATACATACGACAAGAAAAACATTCATTTTTGTAGTTTAGTAAAATTCTTCATATAAAAAGATTCCTTTTGAATAAACGTAAAAGTCAAAGGGGTTTATACACCATATTAAAAAAATTTATTTATAAACCAAATATGCCTCAATGAATGGAGATTGAGACGAAGTCCCTTAAAAATATCATTTTTAGAATAAAATAGATCTATTATGTGTATTCACCATAATTACACATAAATAAAGTACAAATACAAGATAGGACATAATAATATCATGACATAATTTGAAAGTAGGAGATTAACCCAAAGAATGGAAATTGGGTTAAGAAGTTCCCTTACCTTGTGTCCGACTTGACTAGACTACTCTTCAACCTCATGAATAATAATATAGAGTTAATCTATACTTGCTTAAGATCCTTTTTCAAGTTTTTTATCCCTTTTATATCACTTATTACAATGTTACGAAAATTATGTAGTCATTTAAGTTAATAATGGTTGTTTTGTAAATCTTTGGTACTTGAGTCCACAATAAACTTCTTATAATTACAAGTTGTTCAAGTGGTAAAATATTGATTATATCCAGAATTATATTCATGATTTAGATATCATATATATCATATATATCCAGTATATACATTCATTAATAATATTACGTAACATTTAGAGGTAAGAAATGAAATGCACCATTCATGGAGACGGTAAGCCGTACGTACGCATGAACGCTACTTTCATTTCTATTTCATATTTAATGGAATGAAATTATAATTATATAAAGGTATAATATAATTATAGTATAATATAATGTATAATACCATTTACTCCATCCTTTATATATCCCACATATGGCATTAACGATTCAAATCAATTTGAGGGGGCGGTAGTCCGCACTTCCTAAAATGAAATTATCGCGTTTACCAATAATGGAAATCATAAAGGTGTGCCATAAATGAAAAATACAGAAGTATAAGGAAATCATAAACATAATATATATCATTTATGAAAATAGTGTCATCATAATGGCCACCATTAGAGGTGTTAAAGGAATATTGAACAATCATCGTTTCGTGAGGCAGTAATTCACCACCAACAGAAACAGTATGTTCTTTAACCATTTGACGAAGGTGTGTGTAAGTGTAAATAAAATACTTCTCATAACAACATCCAAGTATATTGAAGATACTTCTGTTGTTACAAAATAAAATAATAAAAAGAGTTTAATGGGTTGGAGAATAAAAATAAAACAAAACAACATTAGAGAAGACATTACCTTAAAACGAGTAACTCTTTTTTATTTGAGCCAAAGGCTTCCTTGGGAAGAATTCTGTCCAAAGTGAGGATTCTAGGAGTAAGAGAGGGAAGTTTGGAGATTATTTGGGCAGATTTTGTCCGACCCAAAAGGCTTTGAAGGTTTGAGTATGGTGGTAGTGGTGGGGGCCTTTTATAAGAGGTGAGGAGGGGCACTCTTGGAAAGTCATGAAATTTTACTTTATTATATAATGAGTTTCGGATTTTAAAGGTCCCACACTTCTAAATTTCTAGGATAAGGTGATAAGGGTTCTAAATATACTCATCCAATAGGTTTTTGACAAGTTTAAGTCTTAGATTTTACATTATCTTTTTATTTTATTTAAATCTTTAATTAATGAGGTAATCACTGCATCATCATGGTGTCATAAATAATTTAATTTATTTAATGTCTAAAAATTATAAAAAATTTATCATGATTTATGAAATATGTTTATCTTTCTAATTAATATTTATAGTAAAAAATATGACTTGTGTAACCCCATTTAAAATTTTTTTTAGTAAAACAACTCATGTTTGTGACATTTTTATTTTAACATTAAATTTTAATGTCATTTTCCTACCAAAGTGGCTCCATGGGGTCCCCAAGTTGACCCATGGATTTTCTTGGTCAGCCATGGCTCATCCAATAGGGGTAGGACAAGTGTAATGGTATTTTCATATTTTTATAATATCATTTTTACCTTAAATTTCACTAATTACCTATAATAACTATTAATTAAACTTAAAAGCTACTATTCACCAAAAATTATTTTAATCCCATTGAACCACATTTTACTTCCTAATGACAACCATGTATGTCGGATTTTTGAAAATCAAATCATAGAAGTGGTAATGTTTCATTTAAACGAAAAATCAGTTTTTTAGCTACCACTTAGTGCTTTCACTATTCATCAAAAATTAAAGTTTTTCAGAACAATGCCAAAATTTCACCCTAAGCTATAATTGATATTCCGAATGCAAAAATGATGTCGACTTTAAAAACTTCCAATCATATAAGTTTCATTAATTAATTTTATAATTAATTCCCGTTGTCACAACAAATAGCGTGTTTTTAAGAAACAATATATATCAAAAGATTGACAATTGTTTATGTCCAATTTCAAAGTGAAATTAATTCTAATAACCACCATTGGATAAAATAATGAAAATATATTCTAATGATACTTTAAAACCACTAAATAGTATAATTTATCACTATAAAATATTTTGATTAAAAACGTTGTTTTTAAGTATTTTTCACTATTCATAAAGAATTGGAAGTTCATAGAAAATTACATAAAATTAAACTTTGGATAATTTCGATATTCTGAATACAAAAATGAATTCCATTTTGAAATATAAAATTTATATAATTTTAAAGAGTGGGTATTACTATTCATAACTGCTACATTGATTGGTCGCGGCGTGTTAGAATCTCAAACTTGTGTACAATGCAAGCTATTGCATTATTGAAAGAGAAGTGTATCGTGAAATCTTGTGGTGTTACATTCTCCCCTCCTTCAATAAATTGCGTCCTCGCAATTTGAAATTTTTATTTGAAAATAAAAGGTTGAAAATAGAAAATACCTTTGTGGAAAACCCACATCGGAAATACGGTTAATAAAAATATAGCTTTAAAAGATAGAAAGATAAGTACAAAGGTCACCTGAGATAGCCCATACTAGGATTATATGAAAATATGGATATGAAAGAAAAACAAACCATCAAGGTATGATGGAGAGTTGTAGAAAACTGGATTAGGAGAAAGTTAACCACAAGAAAATCACAAACTTGTGATTGCTTAAATGGTCATTGAATCCCTAGTTGGAAAAGTTAACCGACAACATTTTTGTTTTAAGATACCTTTTATAATGTTGAGGAATTTATTTAAGAAATTTTCTAAGAACTTAAGGAAATATACTTACTTGTCATGTAGACTTTCATAAATATTTACCAGAAACCCATCTTTCACTCCAATGGTAATAGAACTCAAAAATATTCTATTTATCCTAATTTTATAATGTTCTAAATATTACCACATACCATTTAGATTAGGAAAAATATTTTTTAATAAACAGGGACTTCTTGTAGGCTAGTGGTAGGTAATAAAAGCCTGTCACACTATGGTTGTGGATTTGATTCCTGTAGCATTGTCCGATGCGACGTGTTATGCCCCACCCTGCAGGTTGTCCTTTTTTAAAACTATTGTATTATAATATTCCAAAAATATTATTCAGAAATTTTTTAACCTTAAAAAATTCTATCCAAAGATCAACTTAATCCATTCCAACCTTTATCGTTATCCAAAATACTTCTGTCCAACTCACAATCCAAATTTTATAAGGAAGGTAAACAAAATAAAGATCCTTTTTTCCATGTAACAACATGTGAACACCTTCATCATGTATTCTTTTAAAACACTGCAACATACTGAATTTCCATAAATCCTTATTGATTACATTCATGATCCCTTATTCCTTATATAATACTAGATATACTCCTTCTATCCAAAAATGTATAGAAATCATTAATCAGTTTCAAGGAAGTTAAGAATATCCAATATAATTTATCCAAATCAATCATGTATTATTCCAAAATCACTATCTCGGTATCAGAACCATATTATGGTTTATCTTTCTTTCAACCATATATTTTCCCAAATTTTAACCTGTTGTGGAGTCACTTTTCTTGGTTCCACACAATCTCATGTCCTTGATGAAATAGTACGGTGGTATAATCCTTATATACTCATTAGTTATTATAACCAGTACATCATTGATACAACACTCAAATGGCAAGATTATTTAATGACAACATAAAAACTCTAATCATTCCTCCTCATCTGTGGTAGTTTCATAACTTGATTATTATCCAATAACATCATTTGGGGCATACTCTGATGATTTGGACATTGGTTTGTGTAGTGTCCCCACTCCTTGCAGATGAAGCATTGTATATTTGAAACATTTTTCTTACCCTTTCAGTCATGCACTTGGTGTCCTTTTTCTCCACACTTATAACAAACTCCCATTCCCTTCAGGAAAGTTCCAAGGTGTTTCTTCCCATAGTTATCACATATTGGAAAATTCTTCTTTTCCCTCGTCCCTTTATCCATCATTCTCTCTTCCATCCTTTTCTTCTCTTTCATCCCTTAAAATACATAAGACTCAGAGAATTATATACTTATCTTATTAACACATGATACTATTTCTTCATATATTGAGAACACATGGGAGACTATTTCCCTTATAAATGTTGGCTTAATATCGTAAAAGATATGATCCTTCTTACTCTTTGGATCATATGTATTGATGGAGTTCGCATTCCTTCTACTGGGATCCATTTCTATACAATGGCATAAACTAGGATAGTTTATGAATCGAAATACATAATAACAAACTTGCAAAACAGTTAACACAAATTGAACTATTTATAGATATAATCCATAATCATAAAAATGTTATCTTTTAGGAAGTATATATTCATAAACCCTTCATAATGATTTGTAAAGAAAATGAGAATTATCCTAAGCATATCCCCCGCTAGTGTTGTAAACAAAAGTGCAGCAAGGCTCGTTGTCGTGCACCAGTTCCCGTTTGAGTCTAGATCAAAACGGTGTTTTCGGGTTTTACCCCTAGGTACATCTGTGCCAGAGCTGCCTCTACCTACTCATATCCAGACAGGGATGTATTGCAAAGAAAACTCACAAAATCTCTATAATACCAAAATTCTAGGAAGTTATTCTATACTAATCCTCAAAGTATATTTTCAGGCTATGTTCTCTAATCAGAGTTTATCTAAATATAGATTCCAAGGTTAGTACTAAACTGCCTCTGATACCAACTGTAACGCCCTGACCCCAGTTACCCAGAGTCGGTGCGTTCTTTCGTAACATTGGCATGATAACAAAAGATCAAGTCTCGAAAGACCGATTAGTTTAGTAGCTTTTGAAACACTAGATACATTCATAAATGTTACATTACATCATAAAGTGAAAAACTACAATAACAAAGTCTCCATAGTCCACACTCATATCCTCTTCTGACTATCCCTGCAGGTCATTCATAAAATACTTCTTCACATCCTGGAAAATATTAAAACATTGAAAGGGGTGAGCTCAGATGCTCAGTAAGGATAACAATATTGTGGAAGCTTCATAAATAAACATCAACATTTAAGGCAATGTATAACTAAAACAAAAGCCTTTTAAACATGAACTTCAACATAATATGGCAAAAGTAAAATGAGATAATGCCATTTACTTATTCACATGGATATTCTACTGGTCGAATAATCACATGCAATATCAATAAACACTTTCTTTAATGATGATATGCGTAATGCCAGACTATCATAACCACGTATCCAAGGCCTCGTTCCAAGACTACAAATAAGATTTTGTCAAGGCCTCGTTCCAAGACACTAGTTTGTCTCATGAGACCTGCCGATGCATCTAGGATCTATAGCGGGCCCCACCCGTCACTTATTAAGTACAATGCATTCCTCATATGAACAGGTTTAAACATATCATAAACCATAACATAATTGTATCACATATAACATGCATAAAGGAAACATAACATTTCCACATTTCAATCACAAGATATCAACACAACAAATTGATATATTAAAACATTATCAAAACCATTTTTTATACCAAAATAAATGAAATTTAAAACTTGGTTTTTATTTTTCATTTAAAAAAAAGATATGGATTGTAGGGGAAGCCGAAACTCAAATAATGGTCATGGCGGCGGAGAAGTCATTGTCGCTGCATATGTATGACAAGAAAAACATTCTTTTTTGTCATTTTGTAAAATGCTTCATATAAAAATATTCCTTTTGAATAAATGTAAAAGTCAAAGGGGGTTATACACCGTATAAAAGAAATTTGTGTATAAAACAAAATATGCCTCAATGAATGAAGATTAAGATGAAGTCCCTTACAAATATAATTTTTAAAATAAAATATATCTATTATGTTTATTCACAATAATTACACATAAATAAAGTACAAATACAAGATAGTACATAATAATATCATGACATAATTTGAAAGTAGGAGATTAACCCAAAGAATGGAAATTGGGTTAAGAGGTTCCCTTACCTTGTGTCCGACTTGACTCGACCGCTCTTTATCTTCCTAAATAATAAACTAGAGTTAATATATACTTTCTTAAGAACCTTTTTCATGTTCATTATCCCTTTTATATCACTTATTACAATGTTACGAAAATTATGTAGTCATTTAAGTTAATAACTGTCATTTTGTCGATCTTTGGTACTTGAGTCAACAATAAACTTATTATAATTACAAGTTGTTCAAGTGGTAAAATATCCATCGTATACAGAATTATATTCATGATTTAGATATCATATATATCATATATATCTAGTATATACATTCATTCATAATATTACGTAACATTTAGAGGTAAGAAATGAAATGCACCAATCATGGAGACGGTAAGCCGTACGTACGCATGAACGCTAATTTCATTTCTATTTCATATTTAATGGAATGAAATAATAATTACATAAAGGTATAATATAATTACATTATAATATAATGTATAATACCATTTACTCCATCATTTATATATCCCACATATGGCATTAACGATTCAAATCACTTTCAGGGGGTGGTAGTCCGCACTTCCTAAAATGAAATTATCGCGTTTACCCCTAATGGAAATCATAAAGGAGTTCCATAAATGAAAAATACAGAAGTATAAGGAAAACATAAACATAATATATATCATTTATGAAAATAGTGTCATCATAATGTCCATCATTAGAGGTGTTAAAAGAATATTGAATAATCATCGTTTTGTGAGGCAGTAATTCACCGCGCACAGAAACAGTATGTTCTTTAACAATTTGACGAAGGTGTGTGTAAGTGTAAATAAAATATGTATCATAAAATCATCCTAGTATATTGAAGATACTTTTTTTGTTACAAAATAAAATAATAAAAAGAGTTTAAGGGGTTGGAGAAGCAAAATATAATAAAACCACATTAGAGAAGACATTACCTTAAAACAGGTAACTCTTTTTGATTTGAGCCAAAGGATTCCTTGGGAAGAATTATGCCCAAATTGAGGCTTCTAGGAGTAAGAGAGGGAAGTTGGGAGAGTATTTGGGTAGAGTTTGGCCGAGCCAAAAGGCTTTGATGGTGTGAGTATGGTGGTAGTGGTGGGGGCCTTTTATAAGAGGTGAGGAGGGGAACTCTTGGAAAGTCATGAAATTTTACTTTATTATATAATGAGTTTCGAATTTTAAAGGTCCCACACATATAAATTTCAAGGATAAGGTGATAAGGGTTCTAAATATACTCATCCAATAGGTTTTTGATAAGTGTAAGTCTTAGATTTAACATTATCTTTTTATTTTATTTAAACCGTTAATTAATGAGGTAATCGCTGCATCACCATGGTGTCATAAATAATTTAATTTATTTAATGTATAAAAATTATAAAAAAATTATCATGATGTATTAAATCATTTTATCTTTCTAATGAATATTTATATTCAAAAATATTACTTGTATAACCCCATTTAAAAATTGTTTTAGTAAAACAACTCATGTTTGTGACATTTTTATTTTAACATTAAATTTTAATGTCATTTTCCTACCAATGTGGCTCCATGGGGTCCCCAAGTTGACCCATGGATTGTCGTGGTCGGCCATCACTCATCCATTAGAGATAGGACAAGTGTAATGGTATTTTCATATTTTTATAATATCATTTTTACCTTAAATTTCACTAATTTCCTTTAATCGCAATTAATTAAACTTAAAAGTTACTATTCACCAAAAATTATTTTAATCCCATTGAACCACATTTTAATTCCTAATGATAACCATGTATGTTGGATTTTTGAAAATCAAATCACAGAAGTGGTAATTTTTCATTTAAACGAAAAAATCAGTTTTTTAACTACCACTTAGTGGTTTCACTATTCATCAAAAATTGAAGTTTTTCAGAACAATGTCAAAATTTCACCCTAAGCTATAATTGATATTAAAAATCCAAAAAATGATGCCTATTTTACAAAATTACAAAAATATAATTTGCATTAATTAATTTTATAATTAATTCCCGCTGTCGAAACAAATAGCATGTTTTTAAGAAACAATATATATCAAAAGATTGACAATTGTTTATGTCCAATTTCAAAGTGAAATTAATTCTAATGACCACCATTGGATAAAATAGTAAAAATATATTCTAATTATACTTTAAAACCACTCAATAGTATAATTTATCAATATAAAATATTTTTATTAAAAAAGATGTTTTTAAGTATTTTTCACTATTCATAAAAAAATTGTATGTTCTCAGAAAATTACAAAAAATTAAACTTTAGATAATTTTGATATTATGAATACAAAAATGAAGTCCATTTTGAAATATAAAATTTATATAATTTCAAAAGGTGGCAATTACTATTCATAACAGATACTTTGATTGGTCGCGGCGTGTTAGAATCTCGAACTTGCGTACAATGCAAGCTATTGCATCATTGAAAGAGAAGTGTATCATGAAAGCTTGGGGTGTTACAACCTATCACCCACAGAACAATGGGAAGATGAAGCGTACAATCCAAGTATTATAGTACATGTTCCATGAATTCATTCTTAACATTGGCTGTTCTTGGGAGAAACACATTCCCCTTGTCTAGTTTAATTATAAAAATAGATTTCAATATACCATATATATGGTTCCCTAAGATTCCATATATGGTAGATATTTCTTCTTTCTTCAAAACTATCTAGATATAGTAGAATCTTGTATTATTTTACCACGTGTCATGTTGGAGACAATAGATTAGGTCCAGCTGTTCAAAATGTGCATATTGATATCTCAGTCTAGATAGCAGTCGTATGCCAGTAGACACCAAATACCTCTTGAGTTCGATGTTTGGGACTGGGTTTTCTTGCAGGTATATGCCAGTTTATAGAAAATACATTTTTGGAATTAGGGTAATCTCTCACTGAGTTTCGTTATATCCTTCAAGGTTGTTAAACAAATCAGGCCAATGGCTAACCCATTAGAACATCCTAAGAGTTATCAGTTCATGCATGATGTCATTATTGTATCTCAACTTTTCTAATATTATCCATACTTGTCACATGTCATTCAACCTAGTGAGGTTGGGTTGGATATGAATGTTTCCTTTAGAGAGTATCCTTTCTGTATTGTGGATCAGAGCATGAAGACACTCTGAGGAAGGTCGATTCCTCTGGAACGTGTGCTTTGGAAGAATTACTGAGTATAAGATGAGACCAGGAATAGGAATCTAATATACATTCTTAAATGCCAGAACTCTTAGCTGATGGCACCTATTTACCCTCTAAATGCCAACAAGGGAATGAGTTCCTTTAAGTGGGGAGATTGTAATGGCCAATATTTTCAATGAATGTATAGATTTCTATTTTTTCAGTTGAAATACCTTAAATGGCCCAAATATTGGTGTTTAATCAAGCTTATGAGGTCAAAATTATATCAGGGGATTAGTTGGAGCCTAGATCTCTAAAATGGAAAAAACATTTTGGGTTGCACGGTTGTTTACAACTGTGAAACCTAGGGAGCACAGCCATGCGGTCAGTTGAATACATGGGATAGAGGAGATTTGTATAGTTTTAACAAGATTTTTCAGACCATATAACTAACCGTGTGGGGGTTCCCTTTTCTACAGACAACCATGTATGGTTTATGCACAGTTTGACTTACCCTGCAATAAAACCATGCACATTGATATTTTGAGGTGAATGTACCATTTTTAGCTCTTTTAAGAAATAAGTATTTTTCTCTATTACCTATCCTTGTCTAGTATCCATCACTTAGTCTTACTCTTATTAGAGATCAAGAACACCCTAATCTTGGCATTGTGACAAATTCCACCTCTGATGTCTGATCTACACTCCATCAGAATCATTGGTTTCATCTCAATAATATCCCTTAGTCTCCAACTCCTATCAAAGTTAATCTTGGAATCTATATATATATTTATGTGTAGGATCATTTTCACTATTTTTAGGGAATTGTAATGTTTCTCATGTTCTTCTAACCTACTCTGAATCTCAGGACAATACTAATCATGTAGATGTCTATGGACATGAGTTAGGTGGTCACATCATTTTACCTTATAGTTTTCTCATTTCATAATTGCCTCATTGTGTCGTACACCGTATTTCACCAAGCTTCTCAATTATATAGTTTAATTCAAGTTGAATTTACTCCTCTCAATTTTAAATATGTCTATTGATTTTTTTTGGGGGGGGGGTATATGTTTTACTTTCCATATATGGTCACCCCATGGGTGTTACAAGTAGAATTGTCCATTTTTACCAATATGTTCAAAATGACCAGAACTCCTAATTAGATAACATCATGATTTTGAAATTTAAATTACATTGATATTTGAGTAATTCATGTGAACCAAGGCACCTATTTATTGTTTTCCCTCCTATAGTTGGATCTTCCCATGTTAGAAATTGGCTTTTTCCCATATGTTATTCTAAATGGCCCTTCAGACTTATGAATTGAATTTTTATTCCATAGGGAATTGAATGGATTGGTTTGTATAGGATAGAATACTCTTTATGTCTACCCATCCTAAAAAAAAATTTTAATCAAATGAAATGGTTGAATTAGAATAACACATAAAATATGGTGAAAACAATCATTTTGATTATGTCTTATTATGTGCTTATGTGGAATTTAATTTCCATGAATGGAATTTAATTTCACTTAAGGGATATGAGAGAGGTTTTTCCTCATGTACCGAATTATATAAATACATGTATATGACAATTATGTTGATAATATATAATAGAAATGAATAAGAGGTTATTCCTTATGTATTCTATTATAATGATGATTATTCTACTTCTATGTATATGTATAAATAATATAAATGGATGGGAGGTAATTCTCCATGCTAGTAATAATTATAATACACATTTAAAGAGGTCATGTATGATGTTAAGGGGTGCTGATCTAGGAGGGAAATCATAGTCCCTTACATCATGTGTTGAGCATGGCGTCTTACACTAGTGATGATATATGGTTGATAGTATTTACACACCACGTTCCATGATAGAGTGGTTCCATGTCAAATCACTAACCATCCCGAGTTTTGTAGCATAAGGTCACTCATGATTCTTGGGATTGTAGGGCGTGTACATTATTACATGAGATTTTAGACTTGTCAGACTGGTTATGGATGTCTGAGTCACACTCATGTTCTATTCAGTACTAGTATTGACATATATAGTAATTTCATAATTCTATATATTTAATTCAATGATTTAATTCTTAAAAATTGAACAAGTTGATTTATTTACATCAGTTTTGGAATTATGATGTGTTTTGGGCTAAAATTGGAAAACTGCTTAATTTGGAAATATTGACATATTTTAATCACATTGATAAATCATTAATAGATTTTAAAATATAAATCCAATTTATGAGATTCATTTTTTATCAGGATCATATACTTATTTTCTTCATAATTTTTTTAGAACTGGATTTAATTCTTCCATCCAAGGGTCCGAAAAATTCATTCAAGTTGGAAAATTATTCTACACGACCTCGTGGACCCCACCTCAATGAATTAATCATAAATATGTCTACATAAATTCAATTTATGTGACTATAATTGTATATGAAATAATATTAAATAATTATTTATTCTTTTGATGATCTTTATGATTTTTCCTCATTAAGGCGGTCTATGGATGCTCACAACTTGGGGAAAAAAAAGTAAACATTCCTCTAGAATAAAATATCAACATTAATTGTCGATATCTTTTAAAACACATGGGGGATAAATCTGAAATTTTTTGATGCAACATAAAACATTTTTTTGAATATCTTTATAGAAGAATCTATTTCACAATTTGGCAACTAAATTGGCTAACTAGGATCAAACTTTCTATGGACATAATCTTCAAGAAATATTAAACTGAGATTTTGAAGATCTAAAATTTGAAGAACAAAGGATGGTATACCTTGGCCTATATAATGAGGTGTTCACCCATGAATAATAGGAAGTTCAAAACCAACGTTGGAGTGGAGGCCTTGGGATGATCTACTAACTTAGAAATTTTCTTTTCTTTTTAATATTGTTTTCTTCTATAATGTAATGCATTCATATTTTAATTAACGTGTTTCCACATTCTATTCCACCATCTTTCTTTTCCAACTATAATCTAACTTCTTTTCCCTATTACATCATTCCATGATGATCTCTATGCTCTTTTCCATGGAAAGTGACTAACTCAAGGCTTGGATCCAGGGGAGGTTTAACAGTGTTCTTTATTATTGTGGCTCAATTCAAAAATTTTTTATTCTATTTGTGGTGGAAGAAGAAATATTACATGGGTGTGGTAGTCGTCCACCACAACATTGTTTCCAAATCCATTACTTTCTATTGATTCACCAATTTTCCATCCCTTATATTAGGAAAACCCTTCATACGTTGGTGTTGGGGTTTCCATAAGGGATGAAACTGTATATGGTGGAGCTGGGTCCTTTAGGAATAACATTCTCGGTTGAGGTGTTACCCTAGTTGACAATTGGAGGAGGTGTGGTTTGGTGTAACAGATGCATGCAAAAATCACACACTCAATAAATAAATGGGGATTAATTCATTAATGAAGTTTCACTAAATTAATTATCAAATTGAATTTAAATAAAAAATAAATAATGAATTAGCTCGTGTTATCCAAACCTAGGACCAAGTTATTTCTTCCTTAATTACATTTTTTCCTTGCATGATAGTTATAATGATAATTTCTTTTAAATTTCATTACCTTCCTAGATTAAATAACAGAACCCAATAATTATTTTAGGTGATATAGATTATGTTTTTGAAAAACTGATAATGCTCCTAAAGTGAGATGACCCTAGTCATCAACTATGCTTCATTATGAAAACATAGAAATTTCTTTTGACATGCCCTATGACATGCATGCATCAAAACTGGCACTGTTTCCAGGGAGCTAATCGGTTTTTTACTTTACTTTTTCCATTTTCAAATTTCAGATAGTTCTTAATATTTAAAAAAAATAAAAAAAATTACTTTTCCCAGATTTAATAAAATTAAAATTATTTTGCATGGAATGATTACACGTAGGTGAAATATCAAGACCCGATGTGGATTATAGAGATCTAAACTCCCTGGTATATTGGATTAACAATACTCTATATGACATGGGGTTCAAAATTCAAATAGCATTTGACTATGTTCGAGCACAAAGTGAGCAACCAGATCCTAAATTGGAGCAAGAGCCTGAGCGAGCTGTGGAAGTAATTTCCCCACTAGTTTTTTATGTTGAAGAACCCTATGGGGTAAAAGAGAATATTATTGAAGATAAATTCCACCTCTCTCAACCATTTATAGAGACGATAAAAGAATTATTATTTTCTACTAATTTATAAGAGGGAAATTATGTGAATTTGGGGAAATTTTGGAGTGCATGGGAAGAAATTAAAATGCAACATGATCTATTAATTCTATACAAAGTAGAAGAAAAACCACCTTTATACCTCCCTCTAGCCTTGGAAGATGAAAAAACCACCAATGTGGGATAATTCAAAGAATGAATGGTGGATCCAGACTACCAACCTCTATCAAGTGATGATCGACTCAAAGAGGAACTTATCATTGAAAAAGTGATCAAATCAGATGCTGCTCAGGGAGATGATCCTTTCTTATACTCTAACTTTTATGATTTAATTCAATATGATTTTAGTATCTCTCCTTATGACTTTGAATTTTTAGATTAGTTCAATACATTTGTCACCATTGGAGGTAGATGTAGAAGGAGAAAATTCACCTATTGAGGAAAACCTGGAGATCCCTAAAGACATTGATCATATTCTTGAGGAAGCCCAAGAAATGATAATAGTGGATATACTTAAATAATTAATCTACAAGATTTATACCTTAAAAGGGGTGGTTTTGAAATTAATATTTAAAATTTAAATTTTCAATCTCCCTTATATTATTCTGTTAATGAAACACATTTGGATCAACCACTGGATTTTGAAGAAAACGTTGCACATGTAGAAACTGAATAGGAGGAGGATCCATTCTTCATCCTACCCCCACCATGTAATCTATACCATAATGCGAATGGGGCAGATATTGTGTACTATATTAATGGAATTCTCCTCAACAATAAAAAATAAGTGCAAGCTGGGAAGAACAACATGTGGTGGTTTAATTTCATGAAGAACCACCCACCATCGAATTATGGATAATAGCTGGTACTGCCCTCTGGAGGCAGTAAAAGAATCTAGGTCCCACTTGGGGGATCTTACCAAGACATATCATTACTATCTTTCTAGGAATGTACATTTCAATTTCTTTTCATAGAAATATCATAGCATGTATCGCACTCCCTGTTATATTTCGGATCTTTGATGATAGGATCCTTTCACTTAATTGAGTAATTCTCTCATGTAAGTTCATGATTAGAGAAGGGAACCCCCAAAATGAAAAATACCAGGGTACATTTGAAATGGGAGTTCAATTTTTATGATTAACTCTGAAACTCCTTAAATTTTTTAGCTTTAATTATAAGAATTGAATTGCCACAATTGAATTATGTTTTACTTTACATATCTAGGATGAATGAGGATTCCACTGACTCCATGTTTCAGATTTCAATGTTAATGAGATTTAATGAGTAAAATGGATAATTGGATGATTAAAGGTAAGCATGGTTATTGAAATAAGGACTCGTGATTTGATGGAATTAATTTATTCATGTAAAGAAAATTTCCATACCATTTCTCATGCTTTAAATTTATGAAATTCATGTGAATTAATTTGTTATTATTAATCATGCCATTAGTGATTTTCCAATATCATATTCCCATTCCTGAGAGGATTTCTAGACCAAATATTTATAATTTTATCTTCAGTATATTTTTGAGTGATCTTGGGATGTGTCACCTTCCAAAACAAGTATTGAAACTGGTCAAAGCTATGACTGTGAAAAAACACATTTTAAATTATTGAGGCACTACATTGGCTAGCAACATATTTACTTGAGACCCAACCTTATATTTATCCTTCGTTATCTGATATATTCTATGAATTGTGTTATAGGTTTAAGCCATATTAAAGACCAATTTTTCCTTACATACCCACACTTTTAGTATTTTGTCATTGTAATTCATGTTTGAGTGTGGGGGAAGGGCCTTTCATGTGCGTTCATTCAGATGAGTATCTTTGGTGCGTGGTGTGAAGTGTGCATAATCATTTTTGGTAGTGTATTATTAGAATATTGGGCATGAGTCATCATTTCATTATGATTATTTCATTTCATCCGGTTCTCCATAAAAATAGAGAAAATAAAGCTATAATTTTTTGGAGAATTACAAAAAAATAAAAAAAATAGATAAATTATGTCATGCCATTATGTAGCTTTATTTAAAAATAGAGGGATAACATGGATGATATCATTCTTTGTAATCATTTATTGACTAATGTCCCATGTAATTAAAATTGTGGTGGTGTTGTGTTTCACATTATCAAAGGGATTTGAGTGAGCTTCATCCTATGTTTTCACTTGATTACTCATGAATTGTAATTAAGAGTCAGATATTCTACTTTTGGCATTAAATTAAATCATTCATTCACCCACAAACCCTAATCTATAGAGTCATTTGAACCATTATTTCAAGTACTCATGATTTTATGTGTGTTTTATCTTTACAAAGCATAGAAAGTAGTTCCTTTACAAGCCTATGGATAAGGATCATTTTCTCATGATATGAGAATAAATACACATTAATGTTATCATGAGTTATGAGAGAAAAGATTCAAAATAGAGTTAGACCATGATTTGGAAAGTTTAATAATAATAAATTGAGAAACTTGAATGAAAGAAAGGAGAAGCACCATCATTTTTCAGTGGGGAAAAGTAAAATGCATGGATTGATTGTTTCATTGAAAAATGTAAAATTAAATTTATATTTTTTCTGGAACTTGAATAATTTATTGGACATTTATAATTGTTTTATTTTATTTTATTGATATTTAAATATTAATAACATTGGTTCCCTTTGAATTCCATGTTGAGATTTTATGCTTGAGGAAAATCATAGTTTAATTATGGTGTAATTGATTGAGATAATGTTTTCATAATTTGATATATTTAATTAAATTATTTAATCCCAAAAAATTGAACAATTTGAGTTATTTACACCAATTTTGGATTTATGATGTGTTTTGGGGTAAAATTGGAAAACATCTTAATTTGGAAGTATTCACATATTTTAATCACTTTGGTAATTCATGAATAGAATTTAAAATATAAATCCAATTTATGTGATTCATTTTTTAATTTGTTTATTTATTTATTTTCCTCATATTTTATTTTTGGAACTAGATCTAATTTAGCCAATAATGGGTCCAAAAAATTCATTCAAGTTGGAAAATTATTCTGGATGACCGTGTGGACCCCACCTCAATAAATTAATCATAAACCAGTCTACATACATCTAATTGATGTGATTATAATTTTATGCGAAATAATATTAAATAAGGAGTTCAGATGTTGATGATCTTGATGATTATCCATCATTAAGGCAGTCCATGGATACTAACAATTTGGGGAAGAAAAAAGGAAACATTCCTCTAGAATAAAATCTCAGCATTAATTTTCGATATCTCCTAATACACAAGGAGTATAAATCTGAAATTTTGTGATAAAACGTAAAACATATTTTTAAATATTTTTATAGAAGGCACCATTTCACAATTTAATAAATAAAGTGGTAGACCAGGATCAATATTTCAGTGGACAGAATCTACAAGAAATCTTAAACTGACATTTTGAAGATCTGATATTTGAAGAACCCGGGATGGAATACATTGGCCTATATAATGAGTTGTTCACACTTGATGAAGTGGTTATTAGACACCAAAGTTGTAGTGGAGGCCTAGGGACATGCTACTAACAAAGGAATTTTCTTTTCTTTTTAATTTAGATTTCTCTTCTAATGTAATGCATTTATATTTTAATTACTGTGTTTCAACCTTCTTTTCCACCATTTTCCTTTTTCGACTTTAATATAATTTCTTTATCTATTACATCATTCCATCAGGATCCCTATTTACTTTTCCATGGAAAGTTTCTAACTCGAGGCTTGGCCCTAGGGGACGTTTCACAGTGTTCATTATTATTGTGCTTCACTTCAAAATGTTTTTATTCTATTTGTAGTGGAGGCGGGAATATTTCACGGGTTTGGTAGTCATCCAAACCCATCATGCGGTGTAGTTGGGGTTTCTATAAGGGACTAAACGACATATGGTGGAGCTAGGTTCATTAGTAAAAACATTCTCAGTTGAGGTGTAACCCTACATGGCGACTAGAGGAGGTGTGGTTTGGTGTGCCGGACGCATGCTAAAATCACACACCCAATAAATCAATGGGGGGTAATTCATTAATGATGTTTCATGAAATTAATTATCAAATTGAATATAAATAACAAATAAATAATGAATTAACTCATGTTATCCAACCCTAGGATCAAGTTCATTCTTCTTTAATTACATTTTTTCACTGCATGATATTTCTCACTTTTATTTATTATAAACATCATTACATCCCTAGATTAAATACAAAAAACCAATAATTAGAATAGGTTATATAGATTATGATGGTGAACAAATGATAAAGCTTCTCAAGTGAGACAACCCTAGTCGGCCATAGTGCTACATTCGAAAAACATAGAAATTACTTTCACCATGACCTACGATAGTAGTGCGTCAAGTATTCTTGGTATATGTCAATTAAGAATCGACACGTACTTCGTTCATATTGGAGGATGAAATATGAAACTAAACTATATATATTAATACTATTTATTTATATATATAATGATAGAATCAGACTCACATTATATCCATGATTTGAATTTGGAAGATCCACTAGGTGTCTTATAGAATCCTAAGTGGGATGGTTATTTATTTCAGCTCGGTTTACAGTTCTACATATACCTGTACATTCATTAGTTATGAGTACTAGTCAGAATACAAGTAGACACCATCAATGGAGGCCTACCGAGATCTGTATCTTAGAATCAACTCGAGATACCTTTATAACCTGAGAAGATCATCTTTTGGTAGGTATTGTTAAGGGGAAATTCTCTTCTATAGGTTATTGACTTTCTTCCCTAGTGGAACATAGTAGCAGGGAATTGGGCTTAGGCTCAAGATGGTTATGGAGATATTTTTTTTCCTTTTTGTGTTTTTGTACTATTGTATAACATCGTTTTATCTAAATGTTCCATTTTTATTTCATCATTCCATGGATCTATGAATCAGACACTACCTTAGAGCCTTTTGGTTATTATATTCAATTGTCCAGTTCTATTTATTCTTTGGTTGCTTATCTATTTATTCTATTTGATTGTGTATTCTTCTATTATTGTGCATGTTTATCTGTTGTATTTGTTGTGATACACTAACATGAGGGTATAGTCTCCCCATCGTACCACCATTACACCCTCACTACTTTTGGGAAACCTATCACATATGAGGAGTGATTGAGGCCACATGACCCATCAAATTTGGACACAATTTTAGCGGATCCCAGGATGGGACTTTACAACTAGATAATATTTTTTATGGTAATCCCGGTTAGTTTTTTATAGTGGATGACAACTATTCTGCTAACTTTGAAGGACTCATGGTTTGAAGGGGTATTTGAAGAGGTAAAATTAGTGGGTGATGGGGTGTTGGGAGGGGGGGTTATTGGGTGGGAGGATAAGGGAAACAAGTAGGATTTTGGATCTGATAGGGAATTTGGGTGATAGATGGGTATGGTTGGATGATGTTTGTGGTGGTGGGGGTGGAAAGGGTGGATTAAAGTTGTGGGTAGTGATAGAGGCAAAATCTTATATTATCTACACTTAAGTATTTGTGGATACTATTGGAGGTCACTAATACTCTCATTCATGACTTCTAATGGTAATCACCCACTATTATTTTCAGCGTCTGCTGATGCTATTGGAGAATTATAGTATTAGTGAATCCATTCATTCAACCCACATAAATGTTGGATCAATCTCATAGTGTTTAATAAAACCTATGAATCATCATGTGGTGATCTGATGGTTTGTGAAGAATGGTTTGTTATTTGAAATTAATGAATGCGGCTCAAGCTCTAATGGTGTTAATTTTTCTAGTGTGGTAAGGTTTCTGCATCCAATTATAGAATCCAGGAAGCGACAACGTGATGTCATTTGATTTGATTATTAATGTTCTATGCATTCATTTTGTTAGTACATGTGAATGGATGAAACAAAAATAAAAAATATATAAGGGTTCACCACATATATCTCAAAATGATAGAGTATTGTTGACAACTGATGACATCCCTCCTATTTTAAGTAAATAAATTGAATTATAGTGGGAATTATCATAATTAGGGGGCATAATAAATCAACATTAGTTTTCCTACATTGTTCCCAATAATATGGCATGATATATAAATTTCATGCATACATGCATGTAGGATAGGCTGACACATATGATGATATCATGTGTTGTTGGCCATATTAACTTTTGTGGGAGGTGACATGGAAAATCTTCAACACTGAAAATAAATAAATATGAACAAAAATATTTAAGACATATTGTTATAACATCAAACATTTAAATTCCTAATAAAAACTTATTGATTCCCAAAAAATTATAAAATAATGGGGTTATTATACAATTAAAGATACATTGAAAAATATTTAAAAATACTACTCTTGTCACATGTGATGAGATAATGGTTAGAGATATTTTTACCTTCTAAATACACAATAATATGTAGTAAAATATTAAAATAAATATGAATATATAAAAATAACCAATGATAATAAAAACATACATACAATGACAATATTATGTGTTATTACCGTTCTATAATGGATCATAGAATTAACTTTCATGATTTATACTAATAATAATCAAGGGAAACATAATGATTTTTAATAGGTAACCTACTTTCGAATTTATATGAAATGTAAAATATAGTTATCATGTCATGTATTGGTAACCGTCTAAAATGTTATGGTTTGGAGTAAAAATATAATTTTCATGTATTATATAAATACCCACCTTCCAAAGACCCATTTGTTTATAAATTCACATTACATATCTCATATATGTAACCTTTTTTCAAGAACCAAATGGGGTAGAAAATGTGCTCATTGATTCCTATATAGATGTTGACACTCCGTTTTCTCAAGGGTGGGAATATTATAAAGAGAACCTCAATTATATTAGGGAGGTGAAAATCCCCAACAAGATCATCAGGGGTTTCCCAAGTCATCCCGCATGCACACCTCTACACATAAGAACGCTCATGAAGCCCCACATGTGTGGAAATGAAAGGCAGGACACCCCTTCTTGGGGTACCTACACTAGGAATCAATGCCATGGAACATTGTAGGGTAACTCCTTCAATTGGATTTCCTATTTTCCTATAAATAATTACTTAAGAATCCTTATTTTAATGAATATAACATCAGAAGAAGCCCCCAATATCTAGTTGTGCATCCCCTTCACCCAGGTCCCCCCAAACCACTTAAGTATCCATATAGAACCTAATAAATATTTGAATTAATTGGGATAGTAGGATAAAAATCTCTACAGGGTCTGAAATATAAGACACATATGTGAGGACCCAATTTCCCCTAGTGGAAAACCACTAGTTTGAGGCCCCTTACCTATCCAGAGACCCGTGCAAGACTTATCCAAGGAAGCTTGAGGAGACCTAGTGTTCCTAGGCTGAAGCCTCACCCTGGTATTTTCTCCTAGGGTTTCTATTTCCCAGGTCATATCCATATTTTTAGGCCCACCCCCTGTATTAAGCACCTCCAGTTCCTCCTAGGCCCTGTAATAAGCACCATTTCTCTCTAAGCTAGAACCCGTGCGAGCCTCCCATTCAGCACTTTTCCAAGTCACCAATGATAGGGCTCCTCTTTGTTTGGATCCTTCATTTAAGGGGGGCCAAATTTTAACCTCCACCAAAGCATATTATATTTAAAAAAATAAGAAATACGCACATCAATGTTTATCCTATTAAGAAATGCATTCCTTTGGGCAGAGGTGCCCCACAGTTATCCTACCTGATTTGTAGGGTCCCCTAGGTGCATGTGTATATACATACCCATGGTTACGAGGACTTGTACCCTCAATGCACTACAAGGGATCTCTTATTCGTAAACACAAGGGTTAGTATATAGACCTTCCCTCATCATTTATGAGACTAGGGACTGTTGATTACAGGCAGGGAGGGTGAGTATCACACTTTAATTTCCCATTTGACGTGGAATTAGATCCTCCTATCTTCCTCTGAAACCAATCATAGGGAATCCCACTTGAATTAATCCCCTATCCTTTATTTTAGGTCCCTCTCCTGATTCATTCCTTCCTCCATCGCAATGCTAGGATGAAACCACAGGAGGGAAGGGGGATATCACATCCCCATCTCCTTATCCTCATCTCCTCACCCCCATCCAACAGCGGGAGAAGGATGGAATGGTCTTTCAGACACAAAAATTTCTATTTTTATCAAACTGATCCCAACTCAAATGTTATTAGAGGTTTTTTATGATCACGAAATCTATGTGATCTCAAACCACAATGGTATCCCTCATAGATTAAGCCCCTAATCATTCTACAGGAGGTTGAACTATTGTTAATGTTATCTTACTCAGGTCATATCCAGATAGATCATCATATATTACTATCTAGGTTACCATAATAAAACAAGAGGTGGGAACATTTAATTTAATTTCCCTTTAGGCTCTATCATTGATCCATTTATGGAAAAATAATAGTTTTCAGTCTTTCAGATTCATCAATTCCTCTTGTTTCTCACACCAAGAATGACTCGTGTTGGATTAAAGGTTGGTGGTGATCATGATATCTGCAAAATCCTAGAATCAGGTCATCCTCCTCAAGAATAGTCCCTAAAATACAACCTTTCATCATCATTCCAAGTGTAATCCTGAATCACCATATGGGAATCCTGCTTAGTATAACCCCCAACTATGTCACCAACAACGGGCTTCCTCTGTACAAATAAGTCCCAACCAAACCTCCCAAATCACCAGGGAATCCTACTTATTAATATTTCCCATATCAATTATCTTAACGGGCCATACTACCCTATGATACAAACCTTAGATCACTACTATAGATGTGTGTCCTCACAACCGAACTATGTGGGTTTTGATTCCTTCCCAAACAGTATATGTAGAGAGCCTCTTTGAGGTCCAAACTGAAAACTCCAAATCAACCCTAATTTTCTCAATGCCTCATTTCCAATAGTGTAACATTCAACCAAGGAATTCATATCCCTTCTACGTTCCCTTTTCTACTTCAACATAACTCCCACACTAAACTTTGACTAGGCATCATTCACCTAGACGTCCTTACTACATGATGTTAAACTGCGCAGTTTGGTCCTTATCGCATGAACATAAAAAGTTTGATGTACCCCATTAAGTGGAACTAAACTACATGGGTTATTATTTCTTTTATAAGGATGCATAAGAATCCCATCTCATGGGTTTGGTACCAACATCAAAACAACTCTCATATCTCTAGATGATGATACAATCTATAGAACCCCAATATGTGGCTGAAAATTAGCATTGTCGTAATAACAACCAAAGAATATCTAATAAATACATAAGAGGATACCATTGATGGAGGACCTTAGAAACATTTAGATATATCCATTTATGAGGAAACTTGGATACATACAAATAATTCTATTTTTTGATAAATTCTAGTCATTGATTGTTAATTCAAGGGTGGCGCATGTCATAATTGGGAATTAATGAAGGGTTTAAGAAGATATCTTTTATCTATAAGAGTGTCTCAGAGTTGGAAATAACTCCCCCAAAAATGGTGTGATGATTCTGACCTCCCATACTCTCTACTAATTTGATTTTATAAGTTTCATTTTCCAAAATTTCCAAAAAGATCATTCCATTGGAAATCACCCAAAAAGGATATTGATATATGTTTGATGTAAGGGTTGTTTCACCAATACCACAAAAATCCATTCCATCCCCACATAGAATTTTTTTAGGGATGTAACAGAAATGGTGGAAATTATGTGATTACATTAATAAGATGATTGTGTCACCCACCATTCAAGCAAAATTCAATTCCAAAATGAAAGTGGTTCGGGCAAGATAGTAAACTTTTCATGTTTTTGTTTAACTATATTCTTATTTGATGGGGTTTTCTTGTTTTTGTTTTTCTCCTATATCTTATGCACATTCAAAAGGAGCTCCGTTCAATCAAAAAGGTGTCACACCAACTCTAACTAACATATTATATGACTACTATTCATATTGGGTCTTTATCTAAGTAGAGGACATCATCGCCAACCCAGTGTCTTCAACACTGGGTCTTGAAAGCACTCATCTAAGAGTATCACCAGAATAGTACCATCCCAACCTTGGAGGCTTCCTGACAGGCCCTCTAGCTCAAAAATCTCCACCAATCATCTAATCAATGATGATTTGTGGTCCAAAATTTGATGTAACAAATCATCATATTCAACTATGTTGGGATATTATCCCCAAAACAAAACAACCAGCCCCTCCGTTATCTTAGGAATATGGATCTAGAGGCTATGTGAAGCTTAATCCAACAGATATAGAGGTAATTATAAGGGGATACTTCAAAAAAACACTTCCTTCAATACCACATGGCAGTGAACCCTCAACACGATGAGTGTATTGAACTTGACAGTTTGGCCCTATTCATCTTGACTCGAGCACACAAGACAGCCCACCAGGGGAACCAATCGGCCAAAAAGGAAAAAGGATACATATCTATCCCCATTATAAAATCACCCCAATAAAATTTTGTTTAAAACTAAGAGTTTAACTTGTATAAAAATGTCCTTTAACATTGTCAATTTAATGTCGGTTCTTCAAGACAGACATTAAAAGTCTTCCATGAGGACTTTTATTGTCAATTATTTTCAGGAACCAACGTTAAAATTAATTTTTATTTCGTTTTTTCAAATAAATGACATCAATATTTATTAACATGTTTTATTTCATTTCCCAATCTTCAATTTGACTTTTCATGGAGCTAAAATGGACTTACGGATAAAAAATTATGGATGTTGAAAGATGAACATTATAAGACTTTTTACATCTTTTTTTTGAAGAACATTAAAATTCCATTTTGACATCATTTATTAGAAAATAAAATATTTAAAATATGTAACAATTTTTAGATACTTTTTTAAGACTCTATTTTACTTGTCTTGGAGCTCAAACAGCGTCACGAATCAAAGGTTACGTCCTTTGAATGTTGGACTTCTCTATGACTTCTATTAGAGAAGTTAAACTTCCAACAACCATAAATTTTGATCTGTATGTCCATTTTAGTTGCACAGAAAATAAAATATAATCTTGGGAAATTATATAAATATTGTTAATGATTTTTAATGTTATTTATTTTAAATACTTATTTCACAAGATAGTTTTAATTTTGGTTCCTGAGAAAACTTACAATAATAGTATTTTATGTGTACTTTTAACATTAGTTTTTCATAAATTGGCATTTAAATAATTATTTTAAATTTGGATACTAAATAACCAATGTTAAAATTGTTGTGGCGATCCATTCACATCATTTTTATAAAAAAAAATTAAAACCCCAATACATGATTGTTTTTAACCTGGATTATATATAAAACCGACGTTAAAAATGAAATTTAAAATACATGGGATTGGAATTTAAATTTATTCATAGTGTGCATTTCATTATTAACAATCTGACCTAAATATTAATACAACTCCATTGAAAATATTTTTTTAACATATATAAATTCATATTCACTTTCTTTTGTCATTTTTGACATCTTTAATTCAATCAAATATTCAAAACATTTTCAATCGTTGATATTAAAACGATATCTATCCTAATCATGTAATTTATTTATTATTATTTTCCATCATTTCTAAAAATCATGATAATTTTCCTTAAAATGATGAGTTATTCTTATTATTTAGATATGAAAATAAAACAACCGGATGAGATTTACCAATCGAGGTAAAAAATTAATTATCGATCACTGCATTCATTACTGCATTAGTTCTACCATAAAAAGAAGAGAAATAATGATAAACAAAATATTGTTTTGATGGAATCTCATAAAATCATTGAAATATGTTCAAATCCTTAATTTTATATTCATTCATGTTTGTCATTTTTTTAAATGAGTTGTATCTACCAAAACATAGAGAAGTCTAACTTCTAAAGGCCATAACCTTTTATCTATAAATCAGTTTTATCTCCAAGACAAATAAAATCAAAACATATGAAATTATATAAATATTGATAAATTTTTTTAATGTCAAATATTTGGAATCTGATGTTAAAAATTATTTTTAACATCATTTCCTAAAAAAGTGATGTTAAAGTCTGTTATGAAGGATTTTAGCATCATTTTTTCTTGAATCGATGATTGAATAAGTCGTTTAACATCAATTAATAATCAAATGACATTAAAATAATTCAATGAGGGAATTTAGTGTTGGTTTTTATCAAAAAATGACATTAAATACATTATGTAATCTGACGTTTGACGTCGATTTTCCCGAAAAAAAACATCATAAGGTAAGTATTTTAATTATTGATGTTGATTTATAAATAATTACATTTAATGTCCCACTTTTAATGTCAGAGGAATAAACATTTGATAAAAAATTGTGTTCAATTTAAAAAAAATCAATAAAGACCAATTTTCTACTAGTTTTGGAATATACACCCACCCTCACTAATTCAATGAGCTATAAAACTCATCTTGTAGAATCATAAGAAGCACACCATTCAAATATGATGACACACAGCGAGCAAGATCATGCACATGCCCACACCAACCCGGCATACCAACAACCTCATAAAGTAGTTTCCAAAGAAGATATCCATGGAAATTTTGTGGAAAGTCATTGGTGGGCACAAACACCCACCCACATCAATCAATCCCACCAGCATCCTTGCCTAGAGGTGTCCAAATAAGTATGTCGATCGAATTGGGAGGTAAATCATGAGAAGAAACACACACCTTCCTACACTTATCAAGCCTTCCAATGACCTCATCTAGAAGCACCTAGATAAGTCAGTTAGAAAGCCCTGTTGATGAACATGTTACTAACCCATCTCTTTACCCCAATGCCTGAGTACTTTTAGTATCAACTAGCGGGAAATGGAGGACAATAGCAGGCACATACCTCTGATCCCGACATGGAATCAGAATATATCCTAATTATAATCACTGAAGTCACCAAGAATATCCTAAAAATGGTGAAAGAGTATAAAAAATCCCTTCTTACATCTTACATACCTATCAGGACATCATAACAGTGACAACAGTAATGAGAGAGGGATGGACACACAACTTTGTCCCCATAAATGGGGTGGTTCATCAGCAAGTCACCCCAGAGCAGACACATATCTATACTCTCATCTTGGATGTTTTTGGGGAAAACTCCCCCATGATATACAAAAAAACAAATTGGTGACACACACCCACTCCAATTGTAGGTAATCAACCTATCCCAATGGCCACTCTAAGGCAGGAATAAATCCTTACCATTGAAAACCACTTTCCCCAACATGTTTCCCTACTCGCTCAAAATAAGGCATCCAAAAAGAAGGATTACCAGATAATAATAGAAAATGAAGAGATGGTTTAGAATGCCACTGTAGTTAATGTTGGAGTTCTAGAATCATTTATATTTTTATCCTTGTAAACTCAAGATTCTACTCTCAAATTACTAAATTATAAGAAAAATATCAGTAATTCCAATGTTTCTCCCAAGAAACTTCACCATGAAGTATTCCTTCATGCTCAAAACTTGACTGATCTCAAGATCCCATCTCATGATGAGAGTCGCATCATCCCTCCACCTGTCTATAAGATCATAGAGCATGAGGGTCTTCCCCTATTTATAATCAACCATGGTAGTCCTCCCCATGAAGTCACTCACTGTGAATGATCTCTCCACCGTAGTGTTTGATTTCATCAAAAGGGTCACCCCTTTGGAAATTTAATGGTTCAAAATTCATCCTACCAAGATGAAATTGGGAAGATATGTCCAAATATTTCTAATCAAATTTCATTAACAAGTGATATCCTGTATCATTCAGAAGATATTCCAAGTTGACGGTTATTCCCAAACCACCCATGGATCATATTCCTTCCATTGTAAAAGAAGAATCCATTATCAGTATTGTTTTATATAGTAAATCAATAAGTAAGAATACACTATTTTTAATCAGGTTGAGGAATGTCTAGAAAAAGATGAAGAAGACATGATAAACATGAAGAATCAATTTGCTAAAGATGATGTACCAATCATGTTCTATACTTTAGCCACCCCTCAATATTGCATTCCGGTGGCATTGTCAGAAGACTGTATACAAAAAATCTACCTCAATATATGAAACACTCATCATCACTTGAGATAAAATGTATTACTCTATGGCGAGTATCAAAGTCACATCAAGGTAATAGAAGGGATGCAACACCAAATTTACTTGGAGGCTCTCTGAGCCATACAATATCAAAAATTAGGGAATTAATAAGAATCACTTCGATGTAAATGCCTTAGTTTTTTAAAAATATTATTAAAAATGATCACAGATACACTATCTGGTGTTCATATTAGAGGATGGGGTGAAAATAGAGTCTGGAATTTCATCACGATCCCCAGACAGCAAAGACCACTGAAGGTGGTTTCATGTAATGTCATAGCATCATGCCGACTTCAATGAACTATCTTGAAAAATAAGGACATGATCAACATAAATAAGTCCTGATATAATCTCACTAACATCAGTCCAAAATAGAGAAAAATATTGAAGTACATTTGCATCGGGCAGTTGTAAATATTGATCAGGCCTTCTGTGTAAGGGAAGTCAGTCGTCAGATAGCACAAACATCATATATATCGTTAAGGTATTCGAAATCAATTTTTTCAAGTGAAACCAAAATTATTCATCTTTCCTATGTTTGAATATATCTATATAAAATTATAAGTGTTGTTGTCGTAGTAGAAACCACAACAATTCGAGAGCCACCCCAGTGCACAGGGACGAGGGGTTTTTCAACACAACCTTCAAGGTCAGCAAACCATTATCGACAAGTTGTTTAATTGGAAAGATAATAGTCATAAACCATCGGTATGGGGGATTTTTTACCTCAACAACCTCCTCCTCGGAGGATTTTAGTCTTCTCCAGATTAACAGAAATTCCACAGAATGAATCCTCCATGTTCAACCCATACAATGATTTTGTACCTTCATTTGGGATGTGCATGATAGAACATTCTAGAGATTCTATTTGGATTACTATCCACCAAAAAGATCCTATATTACCATAAAATGTGATTTCAAGGATACATGGAGGGTAAAAAAAATGTAGTATCGCAAAAATCTGATTAAAGTTCTAAAATGTAGTATGTATCAGTGAATATCATCAACTATAACCTTATAGATCATATAGAACACGAGGGAAATATGGAGGAATAGAATGACTAATTTACAGTTCATAATACTGTCAACACCAAAAAAAATTATGTGTGTTCATACCCAAAACCATAGACCTACCCTGATTTTTTGCATTCTCTCAAACAATCCAGTATTACCTCATCAAAGAGCACCCAATAAGGAAAAGGGAAAATGTAATATTAAGCCTTTCCCACCCCCTAAAGGGGTTGATCACATTACAATTAATGAAATATTAACTCAATAAGAGGAATAAATTATAGAATTACGAATACTCAATGAAGAACTACTCTATGGAATATTTCTTGCTGGATATGTTCTACAAGAATATCATCAACTCACACTCCAAATTGGAACACCTAAACAAAAGGGTTTTATGAAGCAACTAAAATGGATCTAGAACATCATCTCAATGTGGGATATCGACCACCACTATGATTGGTCACTAAAATAGTAGATCAAGAATTTCCTCAATTGGGTATACAACCAGAACATGGCCATGTGCATCCATATATAACTTCCCCTATAGGTTACCCATGGTAGATACCATCAATGTCACCACAGATGGCCCTATTGGCCACTGCCCTTGTTCAATCTCCATCTCATCCAGAAATACCTCAAGGTACCATGAATACCATTGAGTTTCTAATATCTAAATTTAAATCCATGGAATAATTAAATGCATCGGTGCAACGATAGAGGAATCCTTACCCCGAATTGGTTGATCTGACTCTTCTGCAACCGAACATACAGAATCATACATTCCTAATTTTTAAGGGATCTGGGGATCTAGAGAAACTCGTGAATCATTTCATATCCCATTTTGATTCCATTCTAAGGACCACTAAATAAAAATTTGTGGTGAAACTCAGGTGCTTCGTGTAATCACTATAGGGGATATCCTTTGTATGGTACACTATCAAGTTGGTTCGATCAATTATGGGGTGGTAAGATCATCATGATAATTTTATATTCCAATTAAGCTAAAAATTTTAGAAGAAAATAGTCCTCAACCTCCCAAACATAAAATAGTTGGAGAATGAGAGAATCATAGATATCATTGCTTGGTGGAAAGGATTGACATACTCCTTAAACCTACAAATTCCTCAATAAGTCTTGTTTCTCATATGAATAGTAAATATTCATTATGAGTTACATGCACCACTCCTCTCTATGAAATGCACGGGAGGGTATTTGGACCTCACAGAGATTTCTCAAAGAGTGGAAGACTCCATCACACAAAACAAGGATAACACTTTAGTAATAGAATTATCATAGGTAAATTAAATGGGGAATGTATAGGTTGCCACTATTACACTTAAATAGGCCCCATCACCTATTCCCACTCTAAATACTACACCATATCATGCAGTTACACCTTCTGACCATCAGAAACAACACCCACCTCATCAGGACGATCAATGCGAGTAGAGTAAAAAATAGTTATAAGAGATAAAGAACAAGGTTTACTCTTTTCGAAGGGACCAATTCCATGGATACATCATCTAGGAATTAGTGAACAACTTGATCATGTTTCCAAATCCCATGTATCCCATAAAAGATGATGATGAAGATATCCCCAAATATTTTTCCTTTCATAATGTATTAGGGAACAACATCCATAATTGTTTCATTTTAAAATAAATCCTATAGAAGATGGTGGATTGTAGGAAAGTGAAGATGGAAAAGCCAGCTTCTTAGTTATCATATAATTCTACAACCAACCCAAATGAGGAGGATGAATGGAAATATGTTAACAACAAATGTACATAGACATTCAATAACTGGATGGTCATAAAGACAATTAGCCAAATTATGTTATCCTTTAAGCACAGTTGAAACAGCCAATTGTGCCATCAATCGCTTCTGCTAGGACACATTCATCCCCTTTGATGTCACAATACTCTCAATTATAGTCTTCCGAAAAATGTGATGGATAAGGAAGAAAGAAGAAAAAATATGAATATGAGCCTGCACCAATGATGAATTTGTCTTTAACATTTGAAAATATCATGCATACATTACTATAAGTAAAAGCACCGCCCCTCCAAATGGTATAATAGGATTCGACCCACAAGTTGGAATTTCCATCAGATGAGGAGTTGATCATCAATTCCATTAATTTTACTTAGTTAATGGATCTATTATCAGATGATGAGTTCAACTATGAACCTGAATTTCCTAAATTCAATTGGTGAATTGGGGGAGGAGGTTATATGAGTAGAGTATATAAGAGAATACATGGTCATGATAGGATTAACTACTCTAATCACACCCCCTCTCAAACCTTATATTTGGTAAAAACACATGGGAGAGCTCTCAGAATCTCTTAGCATAAGAATGGGTGTTCCCCCACACATGATATATTTTGAACTAAAATGATCATCCTGGAAGATCAGCTAGAGGATATGTCCTCACCATATCATCCTCTATGTGTAGGAAAACCCATTCGACCATATCCACTAAGAGATGAAGAAAATATAGTTCCTATTTCAATTTTGAATCCATAAACATCAATTACATTCATTCCTAATCAAATTGAAAATAGTGTCCCCATTCTAGGAAATGTAGTTCATTGGACCATATGTATGATATTTTGAAACAATTATCATTCCACTGGCTATGATTTTGATCTTGGATGCCTTGAGTCTAACAAAAGTCCTCCTGGAATCACCCATAGAGGACATGGAAATACCTTAGTAATTTGTACTCAATGTTATTGCTTCCAAAGTATATCGTTTAGAGAATTACCCAATAGAATGTCACATGACCATTTCATTCATAGACTGTGATGAGGATTCCATCATATAGGGACATGTAAGACCATTTTATATATCTGGTAGGATAAATGACATTGATATCTGATGATAATTTATTGAAAATGGCTTAGGAGTCAACCTCATCCCTTTTTGGACACCTCGTCATGTGAGTTTTAACAAATATCACTTTTCCCTCACCACTCTAATGTTATAGATTTATGAAAAGAATGAAAAAAATATGGGATAAATCAAACTCATAAATTAGTTCATGGATCTAATGTCAAACTCAGAATTCATGGTTGGTTAGAAGGATGTGGACTTCAATGTTCTGTTGGAAATACCTTGGATACATTAGAATGGATCCATTCTATTATCATACCACCAATACCCAAATATTTTATCTTTGAAAAAATTAGTACATTTCACATTGGAAAAGACCCATTTAAATCCAACGAATCATAGTTCATTGAAGCAAGATTCTACCAAAGTGAATGGAAACAATATGTGATTGAAGATGTCACTCGAATCAATGATCTGAATGGTCTAGAGATGATTATCTCTAATACTTTTAAGAATATCGGTGTATAGTTTGTGTTTACATTCAATCAAACAGAATAGGTTAGTATGAATTTGAAAATGCATTCAGTAACTTCTATTATGTCAAGCGTAACAAAAAAAACTGGATGCACTTGAGAAGTTGTCAACTCTCCATGTAGTAATGAAAGAATGGATGAAAATGCCTTAATTTCATCCCCCAAGCTTCAAAAAATCCATGTTCCTTTCAGAAAAGTTTGAAGATTTTTTCATTTCAATGAGCTAAAAAGAAGAGTCACATTCTGAGTCCTTTGTCTCCCATTCGGAGCCACAAAAAGTCCATGTGTCATCAGTTGAGTCAGAAGTAGTTGTTTCACATCCCAAAGATCTAAATGATCACTCCTATCATAACTCTATGAAAATTTATTCATCACCTACTCCCCAAGAAGACGTGTAAGAGGTATATCATGATGAAGAGGAAGAGGAGGATTCTTTTTTGGATTCCCCACCATCACTTGACGAAGGTGTCTCTGCCACTGTTGATGAACACAGATAAATAAATCTAAGTACATAATAATATCCACAACCCACTTTGATCAGTTTATCCATGAATTATTAAAATTTAGAGTTATATTACTCTATCCTGAAGTTACACTTGGACTTGTTTTCCTGGAATTACATAGATATTCTAGCCCTTTATCCCATGGTGCCCACCAAAAACATGGTCTTTCCAGAATACCACCGAGGATAAAAACAAGCATCTAGAAGGACACACCCCAAAAATTGTTGTTAAAGTAAAAGAATCATCAAGTATAAATTCATCTAGGATGTTTAATATCCAAAATGAAAATCCATTATAATCCTAGTAAATATATAATGTGAGAAAATCATGTTTTTCATAAACATCAATGATCTCAACCGGAACTGTCCAAAATATGAATTCCCCATTTCAATCACATAACCCCTAATTAATGTGTCGACTGGTTATCAAAAACTCTACTTCTGGGATAGTTATTTAGGGTAAAACCAAATTTGTATTTCTATAGAATATGAAAAATAAACCACCTTCAGGGCCCCTTAGGGTGTATTCTGTTATTGGGTAATGCCATTTGGATGGATGAATGTTGGTGTCACATACCAACATCCCATGCACCACATCTTTAATCCCTTCCTGGTGAAGTTTGATGAATGCTACATTGATGATCTAGTGATTAATTACCAATAGAATTATAACCATATGGATGATCATGAGACCATCTCCCATAAGAAGTGACAACATAGCCTGAAGATGAACCCCTTAAAATTAACTTTTAGGGTAACCTCCAGAATATTTATCAACATCATTGTACGCCATCATGGAATCAATGTTTAACGTGAGAAAAAAATATACTTAAATTTTACCCCCTATAATACTTATTTAGTTGAGAGGAATTCATGTACTCATATCCTACATCTACCGCTTCATATCCAATCTTGCAAGAAAGTGTTTTCCCTTCACCAAAATGATGAAGAATGGGGTCACATATCAGTATAAAAGTGACTATTAGGAATCATTTGAAAACCTCAATAAATAACTCTTGAACCCACTAGTATTAATGTCTCTTATTGAGGAAAATTCACTCATTCTATTTGTGATGTCCAAAGAGAGATCACTGAATGTATTCCATTAATAGAAGAATGATGTTCGGAATGAAGACAACCTCTATTTTCTCATTCAAACCATGGTTGACACAAATACTCATTATTCAAATATTGAGAAGAGCTCCCTAGAATTAATATTTACAGTTAATAATGTATGGAACTACCTACATCACCATGAAGACCATTTGGTCTCTTGAAATTTCCCAATCAAATATATCCTCAGTCATCCTATGATGAAAGGATGTTTGGAATGATGGGTGCTTATCCAGCAGTAGTTTGATATACAATTCATGCTTCATTACATAGTAAAATGAAAGAACATGATTGATTTTCTTGAATAACGCCAATCTACAGAAACAAAATCGTTAAATACTTAATTTATAGATGAAGATATGTTTTCTTTTCAATGTGTCCCATGAATATTGGAAATGTATTTTGATGGTGCCTCTCAAATCCTAACAGGGAGGATAATTGAAGATCCTAAGCTCAACAATGTCAGGTTAAGGATTGTGCTCATCTCTATAGAAGAAACATTCTTACATTACTCTATCCTATTATCATAATGTTCTACTGACAATGATTTGGAATATTAGGACTTCATTGTAGGCATGGAACTGGAAATCCGAATACCAGTTGACTATCTAGAGGTGAAAGGTGATTTATATTTGGTAATAAAACATATCAATGGGGACTATGCTTGCAGAAATGAAGTGATAATTACCTTGGATTGACTATGTATAAGGGTTGATGAGAGAGTTCCCCTCAGAGACAAAATTGACTCATATCCCACAATATCTGAATGCTCAAGCAGATTCATTAGAAAATGATGTTATGGATTTGGAAGATCGAAATTGGGATGATATGGTCATCAGCACTACACATCGATGAATGGTCTCACCTTTTGTACAAGCCAAAACTGAATATATCAAATAATCCTTATTACCAAACTATATGGTTCTACCACTGGGTGGATGATTCCCATCATGGAATACCTCTATAATAAAGTACTCCAATTGAACAAAGCTGGGAAAGTGAAAATATGATGATGAGAAACCAACTTCAATCTTTATGATGAACCAAATCACTAGAAGGTCCTCTAAAAATGATTATTTAATGGAGTCCTTATAATATGTATTAATGGAGAAGAGACCATTTCTATCATGAAATAAGTACACTAAAGAGACTGCAATTCCCACCAATCAGGGTTCAAGATTTCTTATTAAATTTGAAGGCTTGGGTACTACTATCCCACTATGACACGTGATTGCAAAGAATTCACCAAGGAATTTCATCCGTTCATGGGAATGAAAACATCATCCATCAATCCCATGAAGTTTCTACATATAAAATAATAATCCGGACCAATTTCCATATAGTGAATGGATTTTTTAGGGACATTCCCTCCATCTATAGAAAATTAGTTAAAAACATCTTAACTGTTAGCGATTTACTCTCCAAATGGGGTAATGGAACACCCCTCAAAGTCGTATGGGCCAAAATCAATGTCAGATTCGTAAAATACAACATCATTATAATATTTGGTGCCCCTCAAACAATACTGATGGAAAACAACACCGATTTATATTCCACTAAGGTAGAAAAGTTGGATTAAGAGTACAATATTAAATCCAATCATTCATTATGCTACCATAAAGGGGCTAATGTATGGATAAAGGCCTTCAACAAGACCCTGTCGAACATACTCCCTAAGATTGTGGATAATGACAAAAGGTCTAGTCCTAGAAATCTCAATAATGTATTATGGCGTTACCACAATACAACCCATACTTCCAAATGAGAAACCTTGTATTCACTCATGTGAGTAATATAGGAAATCCTACCCATTAAGATTCAATTTTCATCAACATTACCATATGAAATCTTTTATCCACGGATGACCAGTCCCAAAAACTATTGGATTAACTGGAATTACTGAGAGATAAAAGGTTGCGTTCCTTTCATCTTTTGGAGTTCTATCAAAATTTGATAGCTGAATATTTTAACAAGAAGGTACCCCTATGTTCATTCATCCAAGGAGAACTGGTATAGGTCCTTATGACTCCAATTATACCAACAAATAAGCCACCAAAGATTAAACCAATGTGGGAGGTACCTTACTCCATTCACAAGGTACACTCCAATGGATATTAATCCTTCGTCCAATATATGGAGAGATCATTATGACCCCAACCTATTCAAGGTCCGTGAATTAATATTTCATGTAATCTCATAATAATCATCTTAGGGGAAAGACGATAACCATTACAACACTATCAAGTCCATGTTGTAAGACTCTAAACTATTTATCATATTTTTCTAACCTTATGATGTTAAACTATTTGGTTCACATCCTAGTTGAATGATGTATAATTGAAAATCATTTCTATTAATGTTTGAGTGGATAACAATAATCAATGCTGGTAATCCACTGCACCTTTATTTGAGAACTATGTATAGCTTGATTTTAATTCCAATGAGATATGTAGTTATGCCCAGACCTCCATCTTGGATCCATCTGTGGAAATAAAATCTCTTTATCCCTATGTACGAATCAGACCTGCATAGGGAACATTTTCAGAACTACATATTGCTTGAATCTCATTTCAATGAGATACACACTGATGCCTATACTCTATGTCTTTGGCCATTCCATAATCCTGGACAATATCAAATCCCCATTTCCCACTATCGAAACCTGGTTGATGAGGGAAAATATTATCATGAACTACATGTTGCATGATTCCTACCACTGTTGGATGTGTATTGATTCCCAAACCTCAAATATAAGGCCCAACCCCAATATTATTTCATTTTTATTTCAATTGACCCATGTCTTTACTACAAGATATTAAACTTCATGTCTAGCATTCTCATTGTATAACAATTAACTACATGTCATTTTTAGAATTGCATATGGATTATTCTCATTTTAATGAGATGCAATGTGATTCCCAAATCTCCAATCCCGGGTCCATCCACAAAAAAACTCCCCACTGCCTTTGTACGATTCAAACCTTTATAGGTAACCTTTAAATAACTATGTGTGGATTTATTCCTTCCATCATAAGATATGTAGTGACATATTGATATTAATTCTTGGCCCCATCCACAAAATTTCTCCTCTTTTACGTCGGTTCATCCTGGTGCATACCATATGAAATTATACTATATGGGATTCCATAGCAATATACACCTCGAATATCATTCTAATGAGATAAATATAAATTCATAGTTCTCATTTCCTAGTCCAACCACCATGGAATATAAATTCACCTACCCTTCATTTGTGTTTCCGTTGTATATTGGAATAAAAATTTTCCACTCCTTATTTCTCAAACCAAGCATAGATCACATGTGATTAGGAGTTTTCATAAATACTTTCACTTTAAAAGTAATTCATATCAATTTAAACTTGGGTTATCAAGGTATTAGATGCATGAACTTAAATGGAATACCATATTTCTTTTCTACATGACTTTAAACTGCATGGATTCCTCAAGAACTATATGTGTCTTGATTCTCTTTCTAGGGAGATATATAGTGATATCAAAATATTCAATCCTCGGCCCAGCTGCAACACAATATGATAAACTCCCCCACTCTCTTATATGTGAATTATATATCGATAATAAGATTCAATGTGGTTTCTCCCCCTATCCATGAACCTATATTAAACTCCCATTTTTCTCCACACTTGAATTCAATAAATATGTGGAATTTATTTTTAGGACTATGTGTGGAACAATTCTTATACCAACAGGATACATAGAAAATACCAGGTCTTATACCCTGGTTTATCCATAATATTATTTTTTCACTATGATTCACCTACAACATTATCGTGTGACTTTAAACAGCATGGAAAATGTCCTGGTCATAGGATTTTAAACTGCATGGTACCTTAAGAACTATGTGAGGATTAATTATCATTCTAGTGAGATATATAGTGACACATAGGCCACATGTCATAGTCTTGACTAGATGATAAATAATAATTCACCCTCTCCTTTATACGGAAAAAGATATATGAAAGACCTCTTAATTTTGAATCCCTCATTCAGGGGTCCACCATGAAAGCATATATTACCCCCATCTACATATCAGTCAAATATATGCAAGAAACTATGCACTTCGTGGATATTGATGGTTCAAACTCTTCCTTTCATATTGTACACATCCCTTCCATGTGTTATTATCCTTATCATGGAATCTTTCAGATCTTCATAATATTTCCCCAACAATCTATGATAAAATTTCTATTACCAGAGGAATCCTTTTTCTGGATACGTTGTAACACAACCTAGTTGGATTTGCATAACTGCCCAAAAAAAATGTCTTCCAGCTAGAGGATGACACTATTTGAATATAAAATAGCATTCCACTATATACTTTTCAAATAGTCACCCTCAAATTTGTTTTTTCAACCATCTGTAACTTCACCCTCAAGGGAAAATTCTTCTTTCCAAGTAACCTTTGATGACATTATTATGGAAATCAGGATTCAAATCTGTTCAATGGTCATCTCTCACATAGTTTTCCCATATCATTTATCTCAATCTAATAACATCCAAGAATGTGGTTTATAATTTCCTCCCTCATGTTTGAAGTGTGAAAGAATTAGCATGGCTCGATAGGCCTCATAATACTCACTATTTCTATAACACTTTGGTTCTATTCACATTACCTAAAACTATAGTCACCATATTTATTGAGTTTTGGTTAGTCCTAGGTAGGAAATATATTCCACAATTTAGTGGTATTTTTGACTCTAAATTTTCCTTCCATATTCAATAACTTTTCATCCACAAAACAAAATTTTATGCCTAGATATATCTGAATCTCCATAATCTACCATCGGCTAATAGTAGTTGAATACCATACTTCATAAGACCTCATTTTCATTACTATGATGTAAAAGTAACGAGATGTATTTGCATAATTTTCCCACAAAATAGGTCTATAAGTCAGAGTATGTCCTTGTTTGACTATACAGTAACAAGTTACAGTTGTCATTTCATAAAGTCGCCAAAAAATGGGTTTGTCAACCAGTGGTAATTTCATCCTTAGGAGAGACCTCCTATATCACAATAATCCCTTTTATCCATATTAATCTCCATATCTGAAGACCCCTAGACTTCAGATTACAACATTTCCCTTTTATACCTAAAAATCATAACACATTCCTATATGGATTATCAGGAATGGGAGAATCATCAATATTTTGGTCAGAAATAATGATCCTAAATTATTTCCCATGAAGCCCTTGTTGTATGAAAATAAACTTCATAGAATAATGTCCTTGTTAGAAGATGTTAAATTTAACAACAACCTCTTTTCTGTAAGAAAACAAACTGTAGGGTCAATGTCGTGGTGGCATGACATTAAACTGCATGATGCTTTAACTATTATAATAAAGGGGGCCTTCCCCTAACATTAGTCAATTAAAAAAATTCACCCTCCATCACATGATCTAAATTAATATAGGAGAATTTTCCCATTCACTTGAAATTATAGTACAAATTCTCTCTTCATTCATAGACATATTCTGTTGAAAAAACAACCCTTCATCGTCATGAAAAATCATGATCTTCACAAACTTCTTGGCCCATTGATAAATGTTATCTGAATTTTTGAGAACTACTTTTTTTATTATACAATAACATGACCCAGTTAGATTTGTATAAGTAACCAAAAAAAGGTCCTATCATCTAGAGGATTCCACTATTTGATAATGGTATAATAAGCCCCAATAATCTTTTCATAATGTTGACCGGAAAACATGTTTGTCAACCAACATTAATTTCTTCCTCAGTAGAGACCTATTGTATTCCAATATTCCTTATAAATATTATTCTGGAAAAAAATTTTGGAACTTGGTATCTGTCTATTCATTTCATAATTTTCTCATTTCATCTTTTAGATCCAGAAACCATAACATTGTTCCTCAAAATTCTTCATCAGTTATCTAAAGAATGTTAGAACATTCTTGGCCTACAAGACTTATTTGGCTCATCATTTCAAAATTTATGGTCAAAGTTGATCAACCTAAAACACCAATTAAATTAGTTTGGTAATCATGACTATAAATATCCCCTGAAAATAGATACAGTACTCTCCAGGTGGAATATTCACAAAAGACACTCTAGATAAAAGTCAAACCCTGGCTCACTAGACCTGCACTTCATGTAGTTTTGGGAAAAATGAATCAATGAAAAAATGTGTATAAAAATTGATAGATTAAAAATTAGTAAAGGGAGTCCCAAGAAAATAAAAGTCTCTCTAACTAAGTCTTATTCATATTTAACATAGTAAAAATAGGTTCATGAAATAAAAAAGGCACAATGTTTGTAAGTTTATCCATATAAACTTAGCAACAGTCCAACTATGCTCTCTAGGCCCTGGGCATTCTAAAAAATTATAATGTTGTCTCGTCCTAGTCATTTAAATTTTATGTTATGAAATTAAATCAAATATGTCAATTATCAGTGTTTTATTGTAATTAAAATGAGGAAAAAAATTAAAGAATAAGTTATCAGAAGAAAAAAATCATTTCATTTATGTTCTAAAGTACGAAAGGGAAATTCCTCATACTAAAGCTTCTCTGCAAAATTTAGTAGTTTTTTTTCACATGGGCTTTGATAAGATGATTTGTAGTTTGAGAAACATATATAGTTTTTCGGAGCTCATCTGATTGTGTTGAAGTATCATCCTTATCATCATGGACCTTATTCTTCCCTATAGCAACATCATCCCTTCGTTAGGCCAAATTCCCTGCAAAGGATTTATTAGGTTGGTAAAACTCTCCTTGTATGACATTTTATTCTTATGGAAGGTACATAAATTGAAGGGATTTATCATCAAGGAAATTTTGATACTCATACACCTTCTTGGTATGGAGGATTTTAGTTCGAGGCATAGAATCCGTGAGATTTTCAAACTATACCTCTTATTGTGACATAGCTCGTTGTGATATTCACTCATCTTCCCTTTTTTGAATAATAGAATTCACCACATAATGAATCATGTAGTAATCATATCCACTATATACTAAATTGAAAATTTTGAATTAATTTTAATGAAGTCATGATGGAAGGTCTTAAAAAGGATTCACCGATACTACCTTTCAGAGGTCTCAACAGACAATGCGGTGCATGGTGAAAAGAGCCTCCTACGTCTCCAAGTCCAATTACAGGACGCACAAGAAGGGATGGATGTATTCTAGGACTGGTGAAATCAATGATTCACCTTATTCTTATCCCTTTAATAAAACCATATTTTTACCTACCAATGTTTGTGGAACTGAAATAGAATCACCCCTCTCATGCCCAGTAACAAAATTTGTTGACACTTAATAGAAGGTGACACATATCATCAAAATCAAGAGGTCAACAAACAAAAACGATTGTGAAGTAACCAAAATAGTTAATATAATTCACCAATTTTGGGTCTACTATTGGGATTGAAACCTCCCAAGTACACTTAGATGACGTTATTGGGTCAAGGACCTCTTAACGGGGAGCATCCTCTCGATTTTTTTCAATAAATGGGATCAAGGGATCATGAATATATCTCACATCATAATTCTCAGTTTTCAATTCCTTAGAAACCTACGAAGGATGTATTTGTAAACCCCGTTCATTAAGGAACTTATAAATGTTTTCTCTGGACAATGTTTTACATATCAAACTCCGATGTGAGACACCAAAGAAAATATTCCATGTATAATTGAAATTAATGCTTGAAATATTGAACTCATGTCTATCCAATTACCTAATAAATTCCTCAATGTCCACTAGATAGGAGGGATTATTAATGATGTTTAACCTATCCTCAAGAAACATTAATTCACCCCTTATTTTATTATATAATCCCTCGCATCTCACAATATCCACACTAGAAGGGGTATTCGAGGCACATTGCTCAGGACCCAAATTTGTTCCACTATTGATCCCCTATGCTGACTTCTCAGCATGCACAATATATTAAACCGATGTGGAGTAATGGTAAGAATTGGAACATTCTTCAGACCATCTAAAATCTCTTTTTCTATTTCTGGAGTTAGAATTGGGTAGTCATTGATTGTTACGTGGTACTCTAGTATAGGAAATAGATCTGAAATATCATAATGTAGGGAAAGTGAAATATAAAAAATGACTTCTTATGGTGTGTATATAACATTACCATGACTCTATCCCACCACTGCATGAGTGCGGGAAGACATAGATTCAACTCTTGGTACTTTTTCTATAAATATGATGAATTCATCTTCATGGTTATGTGCCTCTTATAGGTTGTCCCCTAGATCCATGAAGTATCAGTGCTAGATCCCTTAAGAGAGGAGAGTGAAGCTGATTCCATAAAAAGAAATCATGATCATAATAGTATTTTGAAAAAGTCTTGATATCGAATGACAACACAAAAACTTATTGTGGAACATACATAGGTCCAACATTACTTCCCACTTTTTATTCCTATCTCTAGATGGTGAAAGGCTCATATCATTCTGCTTTTCAATAGACCCTTCAGGTGATAGTTGTGGAACTTTGATGATGCTAAAATTTTCCTACATTTTATAGTGTAAATAATTGGTTATAATCCCACTATAGTGATATTGTATGGTAAATAGTCACCATTTTAGATTTTAGTGGTATCTTGAGCTCAAATGAAAAAAATAGTTAAATTTGGAAATTTGACCGATTTTTATGAAAGGGATATTTTGGTCACAACTATTAATTTATAATTAAAATTTGTGCGATTTTTTTTTTAAATCTGTGACTTATTTTCTACAAATTTTTCTTCAGGATGAATGATTGATCCAAGCATTTAGAGACTCAAAAAATCATTTAATTTGGGAAATTTTCCGGACAGATAACGTGGACCCCACCTCTGTAATGGATACGTAAATCGTTATAAACAACTCCAAATGATATCATTATAGAATTATATAACAAAGGATTTAATGAGACAATCCCATGATAAATTTGAAGTCAAAATATGATAATTAATACATTATTGGAAAGCTTCTAACATGAGGAAGATAAAACGTCTCACCAGGAAATAACGGTTCTATTGAGTAATTAATTCATAACATCCAGACCATGTATCGAAAATGAATAATATTTTTTGAAGGGATTCAAAATTACGTGTGTATCAGCATTTATTAATAATTTAAGGAGTGAATCGACCGGTTTCAATGTCATAATAGGAAGGGAAGTTGAAGAATTAGAATTTGGCCAGTCACATGGGTAGAATAAAAGTCTCGGGTTAAATCGGCCATAACTCCTACATATGATTTCCAATAAAGAAAAATGATGTTTGGTGAACATATGAGACATTATGGAACATATGTTTTGAATTAAACTATTACCAATTTGGATTTTTAATGGTATATCCATGCAGAAACATTTGTAGGATGATTTTAGAGAGAATTATTTCACCTCCTCTCTCTATGAATATGTATCCCCACCCATTCTCAAAGCATTGTCACTTCTATGTAGACATTTTCCATTTTTTGATAGATTAATTTCATTGTAATATTATTATGAATTTTTAATATTATTTTATCTTCTTATTTATTTCATTAACATATTTTTTTACATTTTGTTTTTTCACCACATTCTTATCCATTGCGTTCTCTTATACTCGTGATCATGAGTAACTATCCTGAGGAAGATCCCAGGGGATCAATCTAGTGTTAAAACCAATTCATTGAACATTCATTTTTATTATTTCTAATTTTATTAGAGTTAGTTCAAGGGTAATATTAGTGTTCAATTCACCTCTATGTCTCTACTTTCCACCTGAGGATAAAATTTATCTCCTATAATATTTTCCCTCGATCGAGGAGGTGGATGTGCGGTCTCTCAGCGATTGTTGAGAGCATTGTATATTAAAAACCACATATAGAATAGGATATTTTCACATAATAAGTAGGGTTTTTATTAATTAAATTTGGAACTAATATTGAGACGATGAAGGTTAAATATGGGTGATTCTCTTCAGAAAATCTTCTTTTTGTCTAACATCATTTTGTATGCATTCATTCTGTCTGCATTATGCATTGCATGTTTACATTCCATTATCTTTCATTCTCATTTCTTAGACCAAAATTTCATTTAGTTTTGTTTTATAAATAATAAAAAATATAAAAAAATTGAATTATACATGGTAATTGATTGACCAAAAAATCTTTTCAAGAGAACAACCTAGGCCATCCCCTATGTTGCACTTAGTTATAAATATTTTTTAGTGAACTCTAGACAATGCTTCAATAAATTGGCTTCATTTTAGGGGAGAAAAGTGGTATTCACTCATTATTTATATGCACAATTTGTATATTATTTTTCTTCCTTTAATTTAAAAAACCCAAAAAAGCATAAATTCAAAATATTACAAAGTCTTTTCATATATGATGTATTCAAATTGTGATTATTATGCATGGAGTGACGAATCTTAGGTGCAAGAAGAAATTAAAAAATAAAAAATTCAATAAAATATAGAATAGATACAAGAGTTGGAGATCTAAATAATGCTGATAACTTAATATGTACATTCTTTTCAAGAGAACCCCAAGCCGGAACCTGAACCAGAAAAAATGGTTGAAGAGATTTCCCCAATAATATTTTTGTGGTAAAGTACCAAAGGTAGGTGACAATGAGTTGCTAAAAGAGATAATAACATCATCCTAAACTAATCCATTGCTTGAGGAGGTCCATTAAGTACACATTCAAGCTAATGCAGTTATGGGAGATCAATAATTTTTGGAATAATCCTAGAATAGCTTTATTGAAGATAACAGAAAAGTTTATCTTCCCATCATTGTTAATGAAAACTCAGAACAACTATACCTCTCTCATGCTTTGGAAGATTATTAAGATTATTCACCTACTAAGATTGAGTTTCCAATGGTCCTTCCTGAAGAGATCAATTACCAAGAAAACAAACTTGAAAGTGAATATTTCATTATTAATTCCTCACGTTTTAATCTTATTCAAGCTAAATTGTTTACTGAATTCTCTTTCTTTGAATTTTTTGATGTAGAAATATTGGATTAGACCTTGGAAGTTAATTAAGATACTAATCAAGTGGTAGTGATTTAAGAAGAAGATCTAGAAAAGATAGTGGTGGGACTACCTCCTCAACAAAAATTTGAATACCATATGGAGGAGAACACCACATAAGTTAACAAGGATCACCCTTATCATCTATTGCCTCCCACTCTGGACCTTAATTTATCTATTTATTTATTCTTAGGGGTTATGAATTTTCTTATCTTTTTTAGGGTTCTTTACATTCAGTGTTTACTCATGAACATCGGTACAAGTCAAATATAGTGGTTCATCTCAATGAAACCAAACCCACCTTATTATTGATGATAATCTAATGAAACCTCAAGACTAGGGGCATTGAAAACCTAGCACCCAGTTGGGGATATAAACCAAGAATTATTTCTTTTCTATTCCATTTCACTTTCTTCTTATTTATTTATCTTTTTTATATTTATTTCTTTATTGTAGTCTTTAAGTGGTATCAGATCAAGGAATCCACTTCAAAAATAATGTCATATTTTATCTTTCCTTCCCTTTTTTTCTGCCTTATATTAATTTTTTTGAGAGGAAATGAGGGGTAGTAAAATTTAAGTGTGGGGGGAGTGTCAACCTGTTAGTTGTTCTTGTGTTCTTTTTTTTTCTTTATTAATTTTTTTAATATTTTTGAGATTTAGTGAATATTCTTATCACTTTTCACATATCAATTTATTTAGAAATGTTAAAATGATTTTTGAAATAATGGATTTTAAATGATATTGATGTAAATATATTTTCCTTGATATGTATTTTCAAGTATTTTTATTAGTTTCAATGATTTTTTGAATTCATACCCATGAAACACTAAATCAAAATATTTTTCCGTTATTGTGAGTTATTGTAAACTACTTTGACATATTCTTCCTAATACCAACACTTTATTGAGAGAGACATGGATTCTGTGAGATAACCAAAATTTGTTACTTGTCCATTTCAAGAATTCAGATTTTATGAAATGTTTTGTATATGATAGAGGCATATCATTGGCTAGACACATATAAACCTAATATCTACCTAGACATCTATCCTTATTTATCCCTTAGAATCCATAAAATTCCTTATAAGTTTAAGACACATTATAAGCCTATTTTTCCTTATCTATGTGCACTCTTTGTATTTTTTCATGGATATTTCAAGTTTGACTATGGGGGAAGTACCTTTCATGTGTTTTTAGTGGGATGTGTTTAATTTTTGGGTTTCATGCTGTTTGTGCCTTCATTTTGGACTATAGATAATTAGAAAATTGGTCTTGAGTCATCCTTTCATAGTTCTTTATTTCTTCCATCCAGTTATCCTTAATTTTTTATAAAAATAAATATATATAAGATTGAATTTATTATTGAACTTCTTTTTATGACTCAATACCATATCTAAAATCATGGTCATGAATTGTAATTCGTTCATTGTATTCATTTGTAATCTCATTGTATATGAAAAAAATCCAAAAAAAGAAAATAATGTGAAAATTAAGTTGTGCCTCTCTAGAGATTTAGAAAAAAAAGGGGAGAACATAGATAATATAATTCATTAAAATCACTGATTGGACCATGTTCTATGTCATAAATAAACTGTGTGCTGTTTTTTTACATTCCCAATGGGATTTGATTGAGGTTCATCCAATGTTTTCACTTGATTATTAATTCCTTGTAATTAAGATTCCAACCTACTCTTTTCAACTTTAAAATTTTTTTAATCATTTTCCCACCAACCCTAAGAGAAATAATCATTTTAACCTTCAATTTTATCCCTTGCGATTTAGTTCTTTTTCATGTTTCATGCTGTGGATAAAGTAGATTTTTTACAATCCTATGCTGATACATGTGATTTACATGTAGGAGAATAAATCTAGATTCAATTTCTCTTTAGTAAAGAGTAACATAAAATTCAATGTGAGGTAGGTTGTGATAGGGAAATGGATTGATTTATGAGGTTGACCATATTTTAATGATTTAAATTAAAATGTAATAGAATTGTTTTTCATAGATGATACATGAAGGAATTCTATTTTTGAAAAGGCCATTGATATTTTCTCATTTTTGATTGTTTTGTGAAATTTTATTTGGATGTAAGGTGATTTCATAGGAGTGCAATGTTAAAGTGTGGGGGAGTGATGAAGCTCACATTTTCATATATTTTATTTTGTAAATCATCATATATAATCCCACCATAGTGTTATTGTATCAGAAATTGTCACATTTTTAGGTTTAAGTGGTATTTTTATCTCAAAAGAAAAAAATGGTTAAATCTATAAATTTGATAGATTTTTTTGATGAGGGTCTTTCAAAGAATTTTCCTACACACTCTCAAAAATATTTATAACTAAGAGCAGCAAAGGGGCTGGCCTATCTCATTCTCTTGAAGAGCTTTTATGGCCAATCAATCACTACTTCTAATTAATTTTTTTATTTTTAATATTATTAATATTAAATAACAAAATTAAATTTTTGGTTGGTAAATTATAATTCAAGATAAATTAAAGTAAACATTAAATGCATAATGCCGATAGAATGACTGCAGAAAAAATTATGTTAGTCAGAAATTTGATTTTCCTGAGTGAATCAGCCAAATTGAACCTTCATCATCTCATTATTAGTTTCAAATATAATTCTTAAACACACTCCATAGTATGTGTGAATATCCTCTTCTATATGTGTTTGTTAATATATATTTCTCACAATGATTTCTGAGAGACCATACATCCACCTCCTCGATCGAGGGAAAATATTATAGAAGATAAGGTTACGCCTCGATTGGAAAATGGAGACACAAATGCTCCTTATCCATTAATATGCCCCTTGACCTAAATTTAATAAAATATTAAATAATAAACATGAATGTACAATGACTTGGTTTCAACAGTGGATTTATTCCCTAGAAACATCCTCTGGTTAGTTACTCATGATCATGAGTATAAGAGATCATAGTGGAGAAGAATGAGGTGGAGAAACAAAAGATAAAAAATTATGATAATCAGATAAATAAGAAGAGAAAAGAATATTAAATATTCATAATACTATAAAAATGTAATTAATATACAAAAAAATGGAAAATAACCGCATAAAAGTGCCAATTCTTTGAGAATGGGTGAGGGTGCATATTTATAGGGAGATGAGGTGAAAGAATAATAACCAAAATAATCCTCCCAATATTACTGCATAGATGTCCCATTAAATGGCCGAATTGGTAATATGAGTTTTCATAAAGGATGTTCCATAATGTCCCCTTATAAATAAATAATTAAACATATTTACATATAAAATATTTTCATTAATATATAAACTGTATCTAAATAAAAAATAATATCCATATTTTTAAAATACAAAAATATAAATATTTATATACATATACATATACAATTAATGTATATATAATTAATATATATATATATATATATATATTTTTGTGTGTACTGACAAACATATATATGTTTATCTATATATTATAATATATTTATATATATATAAATATATAATATAAGTAAATAAATATAAATATGTATAATTATATTTATAGATGAACACACACTCAAACACACACACACACACACATATGTGTCTTTATAAACACACACATACACAGACACAAACAAAAAAAATTTTAATATGTATTTAAATATATATATGTGTGTGTATAGATAAAAAAAGTAACAAAAAATATATAAATATATGGATAAAAAATATAACAAAATATAACAAAATATATAGACATGTCATAAAATGATAAATAAAACAATATAGGTGAGTGAAAGAGGCACGGGCGCATGAGGAGGAGGTCCTAGGTTTGAAACCCAACAAGGGCATAGGAAGGGCGCAGATGCAGGTGAGTAGGTGTCTAATGCTATTTGGGGGGGGGGGGTTAGTACTTTTAGGGGGGATCTTGCTTTGGTATAAGGGGTTGCGCACTGATAAAAGGGGTGCGGCCCACCTTTTGATTAGTAGAAAAAAAATTATTTTAATTTTTTTTACCATTATCATTGTCTTTTTAGAACTAATAAATGGTGTTTTTAACAATGTTACAAAAAAGTGCAGATAAATGATTATTTTTTCACCACTTTTTTTAGCGGTGATAAAATACCCCTTTTATCAGTGTTTTTTAGCACGGATAAAAGATGCCTTTATCGTCGCTTTATTTTAGCACAGATAAAAAAGACCCCTATTTTATAGTGCCTCAGTTATCAAATCTTTTTTAGTGCTGATAAAACCATGTTTTGTAGTAGTGAATCTATGTGACATACAGGGAAAATTCATTCCTATAAGATTATAAACAACTAGAAACCATCAAATAAAATAATTGAAATCAAACATAAATGATTTCAAAAAATGTGTCATGTACACTTTATTCACACATAACAAATCAATTTTACTTATAATGATCATAAAAAAATTGATAAAATTCTTCCCTTAGTCAATCCCAAGGAAACCCATTCCCACTGACATGATTTAACTACATCCTCAAGTAAACCCATTAGTGCATCTAACACATTTTTCTTTGGTATCCTTCCTAATAAATGAATTATAATAAATATATTTGTCTGTACATACATGAAATGGTGCACATACATTGTATAACTATAAATAAATCAACATGTTATCACAACATGAACCCATACATTTATTTTGATATAATTATATATTCTTGCACTAGTGTTAGGATAAGAAATATAGATCCATTAGAAATTAAACCCAATAGTTAATACAAGAATATAGATAGCGTTAATGTAAAAAAAATACGAATGAGAATGAAGAATTACATATAATGTCAATATTTCTTGTGCTTACCATGACACCATAAATCTTGTCTTTATATACTTTGAGTTATACATGGAATAATAATGAAAAATGTTTTAATTTTTAATAATAAGCCTCATCCAATGACCTTTACAAAATGAATAATATACTCATCATGTCGTGCAACCAATTTACTAATAGAAAATATAATTAATCCCATACCTCATGATGAGATATGGGAAACATTACAGCACATCATATGTATCACTTGAAGAGATATGCTTGTGAAATAAAATATTGGTTCAATACTTCATTTCATCCTTCATGTAAACTTCCATCACCTTAGATTCTGTATCAATATAAAATGTATTTAATAGATGTTAAATATTTTTTAAATCATTGAAATGTTTAACAATCACTTGAATAATGAGGTAAGATATTACAACTTACAATATTAATAACCTAGCATCAACCATGCATTTTTTTTAAATACATTAACATGAAGAGGACCCTTCATTTAATTAAGGAGTTCTTTAGACTACAAAAAATGTGGGAAATGGAACCGATCGAGATTTATCAGGGCTAATAAAAAAGTGCTGATAAAATGGGGACTTTTATCAGTGATAGAAAAAAGTGTTGACAAATAAACCCTTTATCAGGGCAAATACTAGCATTGATAAACTCCCCCTTTATCATTGCAAATAAAAAGTGATGTTAAAAGGTCGACTTTTTCATCACTAATAATAGCACTGATAAATGTTTGTAATAGAAAATATTATTAATTTATATAAAAATATTTTAATTATATAAAAAAATAATGTTTATTCATATAAATTAAATATAAAAATCCTATTTAATATGTTTAATATATTTATGTTTTATTAATGTTTATTATTTTTGTTTTTTAGTTATATCTTTAATATATATTTTTTATACTATATTTTTATAATATTATATATAAATAATTATTAATATATATATATATAAACAACTCGAAGTGGTGCGTGACACGAGGTGGGTGCGTGACCTGAGGTGGCACATCAAGAGAGGTATGATGATTGGATCAGTTTGAATTTGAAATTTTAAATTTGAATTTGGATATTTTATTTTATTCGGTTGTGGGTACCACTCACACAAAAAGCGGGTATCTTTAAAATCCAAAAAAATAATAATTTTTAGTAAATTTATGTTTACAAATGAATTTGTCAATTGATGCATGTACATTCTTCTCATGAATATAAGTTCATTGTTTTCCTTGATGTTGGCCATATATATATATATATATATATATATATATATTATAGTACCATATATACTTGGTTTTTTCATTTATTTCCAATATATATGAAGCTTTATATTCTCATAATACTTAAAATCACGATTTATATATTTAAATAAACAATAAATCATTTTCTAATATTTAAAAATATAAATATTTTGTTATATATAATTATTTACTTTTTAAATATATTGTATATAATTAATATTATATGTAACTAATTAAACATAAATATGTTTAAATGATTATAAAATTAAAACATGTTTTTAAAATGATAAATATATATTTATGAATACAATTTGAATATATTTATTTATAAATATATTTTTAATGAAATATATTCATAGACATAGTCTTATATATATAAATATTTAAATACTTACGAAAATTAAAATTAAAATAATATATCAATTTATATTTATATATATTTAATTATATATATTTATAAAATTATAAATATTATAAATATATTGGTCATAATTTTATAATTATGAATAAATATAATGTTTTATCAGTGCTAATTAAAAATTGCTGATAAAACATCTGTTTACTAGTTCTTTTTTAGAGTTGATAAAGATCGGAATTTAGCTGCACTAAAAAAGTGCTAATAATGGAATGTTTTATCATCACTAATTAAATAGCATTGAAAAAATATCTATTCATTGGTGGTTTTTTAGCAATGATAAAGATCGATCAGCACTAAAAAAGTGTTGATAAAGGCATTTTTTATCAGAACACTCAATTTTAGCACTGCTAAAACATACTTTTTCATCAATTTTTATCTATTGATGATAAAAGTGTCAAAGGGTATTATAAATTAACCCTAACATTCTCCTCCTTCCCCGCACCCTCAAGCTCTCATGGAAGCCAATCACTTCTGCCCCCGCTGTTGTTGTTGTCTATGTCACCTCCCCTCCTCCATCCCCTCCTCCCTCCTCTCCTCACTGCTATACTACCTCCTCCTCCTCCTCATAGATCGACTCGTCCACAGACGCGAACTGATCTTGGCTACACAGCTCTCCTCCACTACGAACTAATCTTGGACACTGACTCCTCCTCTAGTGGCTGTCCTCTTCCACGCCTATCCAGTAGGTGGTATATTTATCTTAGAGTCCCTATAATAGTAGTTTATTGGTATTGGATTTTATTTTGGGATGTTCTGTATTATCCTTCTCGACCTTTATTTCTATTTTAATTATTATTTTATATGTGGTATTGGTTATTTATATATATTCAAATGGTAATTTGTTGTTATTTTTGAGTTAGTTTTTTTATCCTTGATTTTATTATTATGATTGGTTGTTTCTTTTTATTTGTTATATTTCATTATGTTCACGCACATTCAATATATGGATGGGTCATTTCAAAATTTTTGGAGGAATCCTTATTTTGGTTATTTAGATTATGAGAGTGAAATAATTCCCAATGGTTATGTTTTTATACCCTAGAACTAGTATCCAGTTGGGTGATCAATAATTAACCTTGGGTCTTTCCATGGACTAGATCAGGTTCTTAGTTTAGGGGTGACATGGGTTGTTTCATGATAAAATGATATCAGATCACACTTTACCTATTTAGGGTGTGTCATATTAGAAAGAAGGAATAGAGTAGTCGAAACTGAAGAGGTAAAAATCATGAGTAGGTTCCTAATCACCCCCTTCATGAGAAAACATGATTTTCCCTAGGTATTTGGGACTTGGGTTATGATTTTGAATTCCTTTTATGATTATTGTTTTGGATTTTTTTTATACAATGATGCTTTAATCCCCAATGAGTATATAAATGATTTCAGTGGTATCAATGAGATTTGGGATGGAATTTGAGAAAGGACCTGAGCAATATGGTTACTTCAATAGATTTTGAAAACCATGTGGGGCTAAAACTATTGGATCTATAAACCATATTAGATAATAATGCACAATTTGAACATAGTTTTCCATCTTGATCAGATAAACCATTACCAACTCTATTCTTCTCTCATCATGGTTGTTGTACCTCCCTTTCGTTCCAAATTGACCCCAATAGTATTTTTCATTGGTATGGGGTTAATGAAGGAATTTTTATTACATAATTAGTGGTTTTGGGTGTGATTTTTATTAATTTTAAAGTTTTATCATTCTAAATTATGTTTTAAAGGTAAAAAATTGTTTTATAAAATTGTTTTTGTGTAAGAAAGAATGAATTTTATGAATTTTTTTTATATAAAAGAAGATTTTCAAGAATGTTTCTCATTCAAAAGGAATGTATTGTGGGTTGTTTATAAAATAATATTAACTTGATATTTTAATTCCAAAATAAAATGGTTTTAAGATGATAATTAAAGTGTATTTTGAAAAAAAAGGATTTTAAATATTTTAAGTTGGATCCTTCTTTTCAGGAAGAGTCTAATCTTTTAAAAACCATATGAAATGTTTTAAAGGTGTAGATTATTTTAAAAATATTTAATATAATGGAAAAAGGGTTCTATAAGTTTTTTATTGGTTGAGTTATATTTTGGATTATCTTTGATTTATAGTGAGGCTGTATGGTTTAGTTTATGAAATGTGAACTAATAATGTTTAAGTTTCATATTATTTAGAGTGTACCTCCCATAAAGTCTTCAAATAAGAGTGGAAGGTTCGTTCATTGGTCAGATATCCAGAGAAATTTATCTCATTTATTAGAATTGGTTTCACTACTTTTTTACTCCACCCAGACTCATGATAAAGTGGTGGAGCCACAATAATCTATGAACTTATACCCCATTCAATACATTTTGTATCATTGACCACCTTCTTTCCACAACTATTGATGTCCTATTAAAGAAATGGATAGGTCGTAGAGAATTGGGGGAGACATAAATTCAATTTAAAATCCCGTGGATTAAATATTAAAGGTCATTAGTTGTTTATATGAAGGACATAACTGAATGTGGTGGGTGTGTACGGTTCATTCTCACCTACATGAGTCCATGTTTTGGGAATGTTTCACAACAACATCTATTCAATGGCTGTATAACTTGGAACTAATAGTGGAGGCCATTGAGATCCTCATCCTTTGTTTGGGTGAGCAATTGATGAAAAAGAATACATATTATTTCTAAGACATAGTATTATTTTCTCATGAGGTAGTCAGTAATTACACTTTGAAGGATCTTTAATTAAAAATACCTATTTTTCCAAACATTGGAGTGGTTGTATTTAAATCTGGACTGACATATTTTTTGGAAATAAATATAAGGGCCTTGTTAGTGGAAGCTAATACAAAAAAGAAACTTGTCGAAATATATTTGTTAACATTGATTGATATGAGTGATGATATTATTTTTGATGAAAATGAGAGGTCGGATGAGCCTAATTTGAAATAGTAGTTTAGTGAGGTTCAGACTCCCCAATGGGTGGTCTCTCAAGAAAGAAGAAGATATCTATTATATGGGTTATTTATATGTTTTCTTTATGAGATAATGAATGTTTGATTTTCATGTGGAAAACAATTATGAATTATGATACTAGTAGTACCTATATTCATGCCCAATTCATTGGGTAAAAGATTATATATCATGATATATAAATTCTATGCGAATACGTTAGTAAGTCTATAGGTTCAACAATGGTGAGTTTGATTGTGTTAAGATCTACTCATAATAATACACATTAATATGTTAGCATGTTGATATGTTTACTGATGAGTGTGATTGTGTTAATCACTTATCCTAAATTAAAATTTGAATACTGCTTTTTAGTAACTAGTGAGGGGGGAGTGGGGTCGGAGTACTGGAAAAGAAGTTCACCCACTAGTGATGGGTTGTCCAGTCCATAAGGTTTAATAGAGGAACACTGAGAACTAGTGATCAGAGCTTGATAGGGGGTGTCATGAGAAATATAAGTCATGAATCCATCAATTATTGAATTGGATTGATAAAGGTAATTGACAATGACATATAGTTATTTTTTAGGGGTTCACCTTTAAAATGGTTCAGGTTTATTGAATTGTTTCCTAAAAAATATATGTGTTCAAAATACCCATTTTTTGTTTTAAAATTATTTAAAATAGATTAAAAATGAATTGGAGTTTTGAGAAAGGATGTTTTGAACTAATTGGTTTATTTTAAATTGGGTTTGTAATTTTAAATAGGAATATTTATAAATGGTAGTTTTATAATGGTATTTCAACAATGATTTTATAAATAATTTTCAAAGGAGATTTAATGTCTTTAACTTTTTTATCCTTGGTTAATTTTTATATAAAAGTTTTGTTTATTTATTTTTTTAAATATTAATATCACTGAATCAAATAGGATGGATATGAATAATGAATGGACAGATTCTAATCATCTGACAAATGAGTATGAAGATGGTGTGAAAGATTTCATAATGTTTTCAAAGGACCAGGAATATGATCCTTCTAAAATTCATTTTCTATGTTTATGCTATTGTTATTAAAGACATGTAATTCAAGAGGAGTTTGAAGAACACTTGATCTATCACAAAATATATCAATTTTATAAATGTTGGAATAAACACAGGGAAAAAGAGAATGTAGTTAGGGACTATGATCACACTGTGTTTTATTTATCATTTGATAAGATTACATGTGTGGAAAATGATGAATACCTTATCTAGGAGATGAATAAAGATGTTCATGATGGTGAAGATCATATTATGGAAATGACAAGGACAGTTGAAGATGAATTTCATGATTGCCTAAAATTTTTTGAGTAGTTAAAGAGTTTTGCAAAGACGTCATTATATGATGGGTGCACTTAATATACAGAATTATCACCCATACTCATGTTGTATATTTTGAAAGCATGTAATGGATGGAGTGACACCAGTTTTACGGAATTACATTCTCTCTTGAATGACATGCTCCCAAAAGATAATGAGGTCCTGATCCAAACATATGATGCTAAACAAATGCTATGATCGATGGGTATGATCTCTAAAAGAATATGTGCTTTCCCAAATTATGGTATACTATTTCATAAGGACCGACAGTAACTTAAATAAATCCCAAACTATGGTCCTTCTTGATACAAGAAAGATGAATCTTGTCTTACGAAAGATGAATGGTACTTTCCAATCATTCCAAGGTTTAGGCACCTATATGGAAGTGAAGAGACTGCAGAGTAATTGACATGTCACAAAGATAGAATAAATAAAGATGGAAAAATATGTAATCTGGAAAACTCTCCTCAGGGGAATAGAATTGATCATGAGTATCGTGAATTTGGAAACAAGATGAGAAACATTCTTCTTTCATTATCTACAGATGGATTGAATCCTTATAAGCACTCACATTACATGGAAGGTTATGTTGGTAAATTATAAAATTCCACCATGGTTATTCATGAATCAGAAACACATCAAGTAATCTATTATTATATGAGGAACAAAACAACCATGTAATGATATTCTTGTTTATTTAGTTCCATTGAGTGAGGATTTGAAATTATTATGGGATTTAGGTGTTATGATGTATGATGCTTACAGAAATGAAGATTTCAAATTGAGATCCATATTGTATGGGATGAGAAATGACTTTCCTACTTATAGAAATTTGTTAGGATATAGAATTAAAAGAACTCTTAGGGGTCCCATCTATGAAAAAGTTATACAATCAATTAGGTTGAAACATTTATCAAAAACTATGTTTCTAGGACATCACTGATTTTTACCCCGATGACAGAAGTACTGTTCATGGAAGCCATCATTCAATGTAAGTTTAGAAGAATGTTCACCACTATATAGACTATTATGTGATCAAGTATTTGATAATGTTCAAGATGTAGACACTACTTTTGGTAAACTATTTTTAAAAAACCATACTAAAACTGGTTGGAAAAAGAAATCAGTCATTTTGAATAACCATTCTAGAATTTTCTATATGTCAGACATTTTCTTTATGTTAATCATGATGAAAAATATGTATGTGATAGTTTCATCAGAACATTTCTAATTGAACACGGTAAAACAAAGGATGGAATTAAGGATAGGTTGGATGTGGTTGACATGGTAATATAAGAAGATCTGACCCTAGTGAAGGGTGAAAATGAATATTTATTCCTCCTGCTGCTCACACTCTTTCCAGGCAGGAGAGATGTCAGTTTTAAAACTTCTTTAATGATGTAATGATCTAAAGAAGTTAAAAGTAAAATGTATATAATCACAAGACTTACATGTTTTGATTAAAGATCTGATTCTTATAGGTTTATGTTCCATTTTTTCAATAATGTACATCATAAATTAACAAATATCGGTTTATTCATCAATGCTATTTGTAGAAAAGTTATAGACCAAGAGAAATTTCCTACTATGGAAAGAGAAATTTTCATCATTTTAAGTGAATTAGAAACGTTTTTTCCAACAATATACTCTGATATGATGGTTTATTTTATGGTTCACTTGGTTATAAAAATGTTTTTATGTGGTCATGTACACTATAGTTGGATGTACCCCATATAATTGTATATGAATATTTTGAAAGGGAATGTAAAAAAATGAAGTCATCCAAAGGGTTGTATTAGTAGAGTAATATATTGTTTTATGAAGCCATTGAATTCAATATAGAATACTTTTCTAGTGTGTAAAGCTTTGGTCTAATGATTTCTCGTCACACTGGGTGACTTGTGGGTGGAAGAATTTCTATAAAGGAGGTTGTTACAATAAATACAACATATTGGGAGCAATACCACCTTTATGTTTTGCATAATAGTTTGGACATTGACCCATAAGTTGAAACCCAAAATGAAAATCTTAGGCATTTGAATCCATCCAAGACTGAAAAATATATATCAAATAGACATAATCAAATTTTTATAGGATTGTTTCAGGACCATATTTTTAAGGAGTCAAATTAAAATCCAGACATAATTTCGAAAGACATCGAATGCTATCTGGGGACCAAGTGTGTACGTATTATCTTACAATGATAATGTAATTAATGGTTATACATTACATATTAATGAACATGATGAAGAGAGTACCTGATATAATAGTGTAGTTATGCTTATGGATGAAGCGATTAATGTTTCTAGTGTTAAAGAAAAAAATCCAATTTATGTAAATATGTCATATTTTTTTGCTTCGTCAAATAAATATGGGAGTTGGATAATACGATATTCCGATTGCATAATTTTCAATGAAAGTGGGTTGGTAACCAATGGGATATAAAAATAAAAGATTTATGATTTGTGAAAGTTTATTTCAATAAGGATGGGTACAAAGGCGAACCATTTATAATGGAATCACAGGCAGTACATGTATTTTATGTTCCAGATCCTGCAAACCAAAACTAGTCAATTGTTCTATTATCGACCAAAACCACTGTAGAGTCAGATGAAAATTCAATAGAGGTTGACCCATTAATTGGGAAATCATAATCATTTTAAAATGATACTAGTGTAGATGGAATTTTTTTATGTCAGAGGAGACCAAAATGAAGAGATTTAGATAGTTGATAGAGGGGTCAAGTCCCATCAACCTTTAAAAAAAGAGAGTTCAATAATCAGGTTCTATTTTTTTTCTAATGTACATCATGTTACATTATGTTAGTATCAAATCACTACTTATTTCATTTTATATAAATTAAATGTTAAACCACTTTTTAAGATAATGAATTATACACAAGATGACGCTCCCAATCCCCAGGCCCAATAGGTTTCTCAACCTGTTGTTTCTTACAGTGCAGACAAACAACAAGTTTCTCAACATGTTGCCTTATGTTAATATTAGTTTATTGTTTCATTTATGTTATGTAAATTAAATGTTCAATTAGATTTTAATATTATTACTTCTTCACATGATGATTCTAACAATCCCCTGACACATAATGTTTCTCAACCTGTTGCAGATCACAGTGAAGATGAACAACATTTTTCTCAACCTATTGATGATCCTAGTACAGATGTACAACCACCATCTGCACATTCCAATGCTAGCCCTCTGGAGCCATAGAAACATATTGATGATGGTGGATCCATGGAAATGGTATGTGAAGAAACACCAGCAAAGCATAAAAAATAGAGGTGTCATAGTCTGACGGTATTAGAAAAAATCATTAAGGTTAATGGGAAAGGCATCAAATACGAGATTGGATGGAATAAGAAAGGCCAACATGTTAACCCCAACAAGGCCATGTTCAGAAGTTAGATTAGAATCATCACTCGACAATGCATAGCGATTGATGTAACTTCATGGCACCATGTTGTGGATAAGATTAAGACACTGATGTGTGGAGATATTATAGAATCATTTTGATATCATTTTTTTAATTTACTAAAAATTAAATAATGAAACATTGAATTAGAATTCATCATCTATTGAAGAGTGCATTTATAGTATATGACTCACAAAAAGACTATGTATTAAGGTTTTATGGAAGTATTCATAGGGATTTTTGCACGCATTTAATGAAATATCATCTTAAAGATGTTGATGGGAAAATAAAACTACACCCACATTTTATTTATGCACACCTAATAACCCAAGCATCATGGGATGCATTTATTAGACGTCATGCAAAGAAGTATTTTATGGTACATTGTGTCTACTAATATGTTGTTTGATGGTACTTGTATTCATTACTTACATTGACAATGTTTTATTTATGAAACAACAAATGAGTGCTAAAAATAAACAACAGCAATCAAAACCAGCATACCCCTACCGTAAATCAAGGATGGGGTACACATCACTTGAAAAAATTATAGTAAATATTTTAATTCTACCATAATACTTTTTTGTAACATAAAAAAACACAATAAGTATGTTTTTTTTATATGCAGCTTGTAGAGTCCAAATCCACAACCATTCTATCCCATGCTGTGTTCTATGGAAGGAGGTGCGTGTAACTAAATATGACAAACTAAAAGATGAAAACACACAAAAAGTGTGGGAAACATGTGTAAGTATGACATAATAAAAATTTGTTTTTATTTAAATAATTATTACATAACAATGATTAATTATTTTCCTATATTTTCTATCAGATATAGTCACAAGAATCAATAACACACACACCGGATGCAGACATACTTTTAGTTTCATTGATTCATCCAAGAATGTATGGTCGCGTTAGAGGTGAGTGTTTTGGGGTGACACCCCGAACATATTTTTAGAAAAAAAATGTAGAGTCTTGAAATGAGGAAATGAAAAATGTGAGAATTTTTTTCCCTATGTTTGAAGAATAATAAAAATACCATACAGAGATGATAGCAAGATTGATGGAGGAGGCACAGAGAATAAAAAAATCAAGAAAAACCTATTTGAGAAGATCCCACCCCACCTGAACCGGTTTTGAGGCAATCCATTCCCCTTAAAAAATATTATTAAATGAGGTAGTCAATTTTCAAAAAACATTCTGTGAAATGTGAATCAGATAGAAATTAGACAATGATACCTTTCCTGTATTAATATTCTCTAGGGTGAAAATGAATTTGAATTATATTTATCCATGCCCACCCATTGCCTTGTAGCAAGGGCTATAGTTTTCAATATTGAGAACGATATGCTACACAATAGAACAATTCTGATAGATCATGCCAGAGTGTCAGTTATTGTAGCCTTAGAGCTGAGCACCGAGCTACCTATTACAGTTGATGATGTAGATATTCATACGGTCAAAAATGCTCTAGGAAAATTCATTGCATGGCTATCAAATCATGTAAAAAATGTCTAAATTTAGGTATTCATTTCCAATTGAAATTTCAAGCTGAAACATAACCATTTAATGAAAAAAGGTATCAACTGTTGATATTATTATATATAGACAAAAGAATAGGGTTGAAATGAAAGACCAGTTCAAAACCATCTCAAGGATCAACCAACCAATCAAAACATTCTACCCAAAACACATTAACCCTTATTCTATATCCAATGTTTTATCATTGAAGGGTCTTGTGGATACAAAGTTTCAATATAGTTGTAATCAAAAAATTGACTTGAAGAAAATATGTATGGAGGGGATGATCTATACTTTATTGGTGTTGAGAGTACAGATGAAATCCTCAGTTATGATTGGTTTTGCAGCTTAGTTGTAACTGATTGCATGAGGTATGTTTTCATGATTTTATTTCCCAAAAGATAATATATTATGATAATTATTAATAATTAAATATTATATTTTTCATAGGTGTATATATGAAAAACAATTTAAGGTATTTCCCCACGATCAATAATATGGAATCATTAGTCCTGACATCACCCCTATAGAACAAAAAGAAAAAACACCCAAGAAAAAGGGTGAAATTGTTGTAGGACTTCTCAAATCGATTAACTGCAAACTCATAGATGATAGACTCTTCATAATACCAATTATGTAGGGGTAAAACACTAAAATTTAATAATATCAAATATATTTTTGTTTCTTTCATTACTTATTCTTTTTTGTGTTCTTAGGGAGCATTGGATGCTCATTGTAGTCGATTTGGATACTCCAAAGAATTATTTTCTAGATTCAATTCATGGATATCCGACAAAAAAACCACAAATGATGGAGTTTTTCAATTTTTAATACACTACATACAACATTTTAGAACTAAAAATGTTGTTATATAATTTATATTATCTCTAAATGAGGATTCTATTATGATAGGGTAGTGCATGAATATAATTTACATCATGTAATGGGGTCAGGGGAAAGGACAAGAAACCTGACAAGCACTAAAAATAGATACAAATCAGGGTACATATAGTAATATTTCACTATCCAAACAGCTAAGAAATTTATTAGTTTTCTCAATGTTTATGTAGTGGTCAAAACAATCAAATGATAAAGACTGGGGCTATAATATTTGTAAATTTAAGAAAGATATCATATTTCATGAACAAACCGGAAACCTTGAAGAGGTATTTTCCAAAAATATATATATTTCATTTAAAATACCTATTAATAGTTTGTGTATTTATATTTTAGTAGTACTACCATGAATACTGAAAAAATTCATATTTACAATACGATATAGATGTGATTAAAAATGAATGGGCAACATACCTGATGGAAGAATGTACACATATATAAAGGAGATGGTAATCTTCTCAAATAATTTCGACGTTAATGGTCATGTCTGCCTTATCAATGTCTTTATTTGAAGGTAATGTTGTGATTTATAAGGGTTATATGCCCTACAGAAAATTCTGAACACTGGTGGTCCTTGTTTTCACAGTAAACGAATTTTAGTTTGATTAGTTTTTTAAAAGAAATTAGTGGCCCAAATTTACAGGGTATTTGTGTTGTTGATAGAACCCAATATATAATGAGTATACAAAAGGGGTATCTCCATCCCTTGAGTTTTTTGTGACATCTTGAGACATAATGGGCATAGGATCTTTCTCCACTCTTTAGTCGACCCAGTGAAGAACCGACTGTCATATATTCATTTATAGGTCTTAAATATATTACATTTGGTTCTTCATTGGAAAGATTAATTCTATGTTATAGAAGGAGGATGTTATTCCATTTCAATCATACATGGATCAAAGAGGTCACAACAAACTCAATGGATGGGTAAACCCCTTCTGGATACTCATTAGCTTATGTGGTCTATCAATAACACACATACCATGTAAATTAGGATCACCATTTTTTTTAAAAACCAATAAACATGCTATTAATTTAGAGAAAAACACACAAGTAACATTATAAAAATTGAGAAAATGAATTCTATTTATTCTGATACATTAGGACAATTATCCATCAGTCATTTTTGACTTGTAAGAATCAACTGGACGTAAATTTGATGCACGATGTCACTGGTATGACACCAAATGTGTCTTGTTATTTAAAATTTACATTAATTCATGTTAAAAAACAAAACTAACATACTAAATACCAAGAAAACACAATCTTATTTTTTTTATACTTTAGTAAAATGATCCATGAGTCAGTTGTGATGTGTATGAATCAAACCTACAACAATCTGAAAAAAGGTGTGACCGGTGTGACTAAAAGTGTTTGCTATTAGTTCAAAATTTACATTTTAACTCAAAATGTGTCATGCATTGAAAAAAAAAATTCACTCTAATTGTCTTCCAAATTAAGGATGGTTATTCATACATCCTTTGTGATGTGTATGATGTAGTATCACATCAAACCGACACACGATGTAACCGATATGAATCAAATTGCATGCTTTTTGTATGAGATGACATTTTAATGAAAAAAAACTGACATACAGAAAAATGAGGAAATACATTGAAATTGGTTTAATACTTTTGGAATGAAATCCATCAGTAATTTGTGATATGTAGTAATAAAACACACCTCAATCAGAAACACTCTGTCACCGGTATGACTCCAAATGTGTCTTGTTATTTAAAATTGACATTAATTCAAGTAGAAAAACACAAAATACATTCTAAAAACTGAAAAAAAGCATTTAGATTATTTTTATAATTTAGGAAAAATATCCATGAATCTGTTGTGACTGGTAAGAATCAAAACCACCTCAATACAATTAATTGTGTGATAGGTTTGACTTAAAGTGTCTACTATTAGTTAAAAATTAACATTTTAACTCAAAATGTATCACTCACTGAAAACCAAGAAAATGTGCTCTGATTATATTCCAAATTTTGGAAAGTGATTTGTAAGACCTTTGTGATGTGTATAAAGTAGTCTCACATCAAACTCACATACGATTAGATTTGTAAGACTCAAATTGAATGTTTTCGATTTGAAATGACTTTTTAGTAAAAAAATAATACTGACATACTAAAAACCAATGAAATGAATTCTGTTTGTTTTTATACTTTAGTAAAATGATCTATCAGTCATTTGTGATGTGTAGGAAACAACCACAACTCAATATGATGGTCGATTTTACCAATATGACTCCAAATGTGTCCGATTATTTAAAATTTGCATTAATTCAATTAAAAAAACACAACTGACATACTGAAAACTGAGAAAATGCATTCAGGTTATTTTGACACTTAAGAACAATGATCCATGAGTTAGTTATGATTTGTAATAATCAAACCTATCTCAATATGAAAAATAGTGTGATTAGTGTGACTAAAAGAGACTGCTATCAGTTTAAAATTGACATTTTAACTCAAAACATGTCAGCCACTAAAAACCAAGAAAACAAGCTAAGATTGTATACCAAACTAAGGAAAATGATTCGTAAGTCCTTTTTGACTTGTATGAAGCAGTATAAAATCATATTGATGCACGATGTGACTGGTATGACTCAAATTGCATGTTTTCAGCTTGAAATGACATTTTAGTGAAAAGAACACAACTAAAATACCAAAAACAAGGGAAATGCATTCCGATTGTTTTGATACTTTTGAAAAATGATCTATTAGTAATTTGTTACATTTGAGTATCAAATTCATGTCAATCTAATTCACATTGTCACTAGTATGACTCCAAATATGTCTTGTTATTTAAAATTGACCTTAATTCAATTAAAAAATTCAACTGACATACTGAAAACCAAGAAAATGCATTTGAATTATTTTATATTTTAGGAAAACAATCATTGAGTTAGTTGGGATGTGTAGGAATTAACCCCACCTCAATATGACAAATAGTGTGATCGGTGTGACTAAAAGTGTCTGCTATCATTTTAAAATTGACAATTATCCCAAAACATGACACTCACTAAAAACCAAGAAAAAGAACTCTAATTAACTTCCAAATTAAGGACAACGATTTTTAATTACTTTAGGACGTGTATGAAGACTTCTCTCATCAAACCGATGTATGATTTAACCGGTATGACTAACATTGCATGTTTTTAGTCTAAAATGACATATTAGTGAAAAAACAAAACTGTCATACTGAAACCTGATAAAATACGTTCTGGTTGTTTTGATACTTTAGGAAATTGATACATATGTCATTTGTGACATGTAGGAATCAACCACACGTCAATTAAATATACAGTGTCACCAGAATGATTCAAAATGTTTCTTCTAATTTAAAATTGACATTAATTCATGTCAAAAAAACCTAATTGACATAATAAAAACTGAGAAAATGCGTTTTGATTTATTTTATACTTTAGTAAAGTGATCCATGAGTCAGTTTTAAAATGTTAGAATCAACCCCAACTCAATCTGATGAACAATGTGATCGGTGTGTCTAAAAGTGTCCGCTATCAGTTTAAAATTGAAATTTTAACTCAAAACGTGTCACTCACTGAAAACCAAGAAAATGTTCCATGATTATCTTCCAAAATATGGACATTAATTATTATGTCCATTTTGATGTGTATCAAGATGTATTATGTTAAACCAAAGCACGATGCAACCAGTATGACTCAAATTGCATGTTTTCTGTTTGAAATGACATTTTTGTGAAAAAAAACAACTGGCATACTAATAACTATGGAAATTCATTCCAAATGGTTTGATAATTTAGTATAATAATACTTCATTTATTAATGATGTTTAATAATCAACCACACCACAATCTATCACACGGTGTCACCAGTATGACTCTAAATGTGACTTTTTATTTATAATTGACATTAATTCAAGTAAAAAAACAAAACAGACATATTGAAAACTGAGAAAATGCATTCATATTTTTTTGATAAATTAGGAAAACTATCCATGAGTCATTTTTGAAATGTAGAAATCAACCCCACCCCAATATGATGAATAGTGTAACTAAAAGTGTCTGTTATGAATTTAAAATTGATATTTTACTCAAAATGTGTCACTCAATGAAAACTAAGAAAACACACTCCAATTCAATTAAAAATTAAGGATGGTTATTAATAAGTACTTTATGATGTATATGAATCAGTCTCACATCAAATTGATGCACGATGCGATTGGTAAGACTCAAATTGCGTGTTTTTGGATTGAAATGTCATTTTAGTCAAAAAACACAACTGACATATTGAAAACTGAGGAAATGCTTTCTAATTATTTTGATACATTCAGAAAATGATCCCTCAGTCATTTATGATGTTTAGAAATCAACCACACCTCAATATGATGCACGGTGTCAATGGTATGACTCCAAATGTGTCCTGTCATTTAAAATTGGCATTAATTCAATTAAAAAAACACAACTAACATACTAAAAACCTAGAAAATGAATTAATATTGTTTTGATAATTTCTGAAAATGATCTATGAGTCAGTTGTGACGTGTAGGGATCAATCCCTCCTCAATCTGACGAACAATGTGACTGGTGTGACTAAAAGTGTCCGATATCAGTTTAAAATCGACATTTTAATTGAAAACGTGTCACACACTGAAAAAATAAAAACACACTCCTATTGTATTCTAAATTAAGTAAAATGATTCTTAATTATTTTTTTATTGTGTATCATGAATTCTCACATCAAACTGACGCATGATGAGACCGATATGACTCAAATTGCATTTTTTTGGTTTGAAATGACATTCTAGTGAAAAAACACAACTAACATACTAAAAACAAGGTAAAATCATTCTGTTTGTTTTGATAATTTAGTAAAATGATACATCATTCATTTTTGATGTGTAGGAATCAACTGAACCTCAATCCAACAAATGATTTCATCGGTATGATTCCAAATGTGTATTATTATTTAAAAGTGAAATTAATTCAAGTAAAAAACACAACTGACATACTGAAAAACAAGAAAATGCATTAGGATCATTTTCATACACTAATAAAACGATCCATGAGTCATTTATGACCTATAGGAATCAACCTCACATCAATCTAATGAACAATGTGACCGATGTAACTAAAAGTGTCTGTTATCCGTTTAAAATGGACATTTTAACTCAAAACATGTTACGCACTGAAAACAATAAAAACAAACTAAAATTGTCTTCCAAATTAAGGAAAACTATTGGTATGTTCTTTTTTATGTGTATCAAGAAATATCATGTCAAACTGATGCTCGATGCGATCAGTATGACTCAAATTGCATGTTTTCTGTTGGAAATGATATTTTAGTAAAAAAATAGAACTGACATACTGAAAACCGTGGAAATAAATTCTTATTGTTTTGATACTTTAGGAAAATGATACATCAGTAATTTTTGACATGTATGAATTAACTGCAATTCAATCCGTCACATGGTGTCACCGGTATGACTCCAAATGCGTATTTCCATTTAAAATTGACATTAATTCAAGTAAAAACACAACTAACATACTAAAAACCAATAAAAATCATTCTAATTGTTTTGATACTTTATGAAATTTATCCATGAGTTAGTTTTGATATGTAAGAATCTACTTGACCTCAATCGGATGAATTGTGTGGCCAATGTTACTAAAAGTGTCTATTTTCAGTTTTAAATTGACATTTTAACACAAAATGTGTCACTAACTGAAAACCAAAAAAAATTTCTCTAATTTTATTCCAAAGTAAGGACAGTGATTGCTATGTCCTTTTAGATGTGTATCAAGCTGTATCACATCATACCAACACACGATGTGACCAGTATGACTCAAATAGTATGTTTTCAGTTTGAAATGACATTTTAGTGAAAACACAACTAACATACTGAAAACCAAGGAAATACATTCCGATTGTGTTTATACATTTGGAAAATGATCAATTAGTCATTTTTGATGTGTTGTAGTCAGCTGCACATCAATACGGCAGACGGTGTCCCCATTATGACTCCATATGTGTCATTTTTAATAAAAATTGACATTTTGTAATGTATTCTTCATATTAATGTTTAATTTATTTCATTATAGTATTACTAATGTAATATTTTCATTATATATAGGTGGAACCTATTTCTCGAGTTGGGATGATGTGTTCGGTGACTATAACCATCGAATGACATTTTTTAGCGGACTGCAGACGTCAAAATAGAAACATTATTGTTTTTACCGGTTTATTGGATAATTGTAAATGTATTTTTTTAGAAAAAATGTTCTAATTGTATATAGAAGTGTTTTTTGGTATATACCATGACTGAATATTTTTGTATTCATGATGTCAATTAAATGTATATAGCATTGTTTTCCAAAATTTTCTGTGCGTTGCTTGTTTTTTCATCATTCACATCGTGTATCTGGTTCATTTGTAAATATATACTATGATAGGTTGTTTTTGAGAATTTTATGCTTTTTTCAGGTTCATTTTGTTGGTTTGATTATTTTGGTCAGCTATTTATTTTATTTCATTTTTCTAGATGTTCCTCTATATAAACAGCATGCTGAGATAGGAAAGCCTTTATCTGCATAAGTTGAAGCACTGATAAAAGAGGACTTTATCAATGCTTCCAATATCGCTCATAACAGGGTTCCTTTATCAGTACATATGTAAATATATACTATGAGTGCCATAACCATGCCATGTTTTCGAGCTTGTGCCATCGTCTTTCCTTGGAATATAGGTAGAATCCACTTTTAACATTCCTTTTTAATTAATGATGAATGCATTTCATGTTTTTCTCACCACATTTAATTAATAAATATTGATGTATGATCCTTGGTTTCACTGTTTGGGATGAAAAGTGGTGTTTTATACATTGTTATTTGATACATAGGATTTTATTGTTATATATTGCAAACCTTGTGTTCGATAAAATGCCCGGTTGGCTCTTATAGTTTTTTTTAAAAATTAAATGATTTTGTTTGGTTTTATAATATTATTGGGAGCTTGTGAAGTAGTATTTTGGGGCTCTTCAGATGGTTTCAAAATGGTTTTGGTTTCTTTTTAAGGTTCTGATTGTGAAATATGTTTAATGCCTATTTGGCACTTTATAGAAAATGATGAAATTGTTTTGATGAAAAAATTTCTAGGGTAACTCTCTTGCCTTCACTACGATAGATTTTTTGGGGTCCCATGTTTAGAAGCTCACGAGTGCTCAAATGGTTTAAGGCAATAGGTTATCCAATGGAGTGTCTCAGAGTGATTCCTGTTGTGAATTATTATTATTATATATATATGTGTATATATATATGTATGTATGTATGTGATTGGATGCTCGGATGACATCCGTTTGTTCACCCCCTTTTTTTAATACTTGAGACATGGGAGTCTGGAATATTTAGATAATATTCTAAGAATGAGTGATTCCATGCTAGGTTATAGCACTGACCAATGGCCCATAATAGGAGGATATATTGGGTTTATTTCTATGGGAATTTTCCCTCAGCCTTCCTGAGAAAGGATGTTCGAGCATGTTGTGCGTTTTAATTTCAATGTGTGTGACATGTCAACATGGATGATATCTCATGTGGTGGTTCCTACTGGTTTATTCTTGATTTCCTAGGTTCACCCATGCCTTTTGGAATTCAGTTACTTGTAGTGATGAATATGGTACTTATATATGTTCTTTTCATTTCCCTTACCGTGTAACTACTGTAGCACTTTCATGGGTAATGTTTTTACTGGAATGTCATGTGTGGTTTTAATGTGGCTTATAAAAACAATTTTAAATAAAAAAGTTTTTTAATCCTCTTTGTACAAATTTGAAAATATAAACATCAATTTACCTTTCTAAAATGTCATTGACACTAATGAAATGAAACTATATTTGAAAATGGTTAAGGGAAATGGTTTGTAATTTTTTTTGAGTAAAATATATATATAATCATAATTTTATAAATTATAGTTCATGCTTGAAATGGTGTTTCTTTTATATTAAAGGTAGTGCATTGGGAATAGACATCGGGATAGCCTAATAAGTTTAAATACTCATGCATATAGTTCATTTCTGTTTTTAGTGTTTGTACGGGCTACAGCTTGAGTGTGCTCAACTTGGGCGATTCTTGATCAATGAGTCGGAGAGTGATGAGCGAGGTCACATGGAGTTATTCCGAACGTCGTGTTTGGTTAGATTTATTTACTTATGTTCTTTTTTAGTCTCTTTACTTGGTTTATTTATTCTGTTTTACTCTTCATTATTTTTTCTACTTTATTTATTTATATTAGAAGAAATCATTCTCATAGCCTCTATTGATGCCCTAGCACTGGTCTCTATCTTAGGAGGATTGGGAATGCCTCTTGGGTAATGTCAGGGACCGACTCAGGTGAATGGATCAGGGTCGACCCGGGTTGGTTTGTGAAAAAATGGTATTAAAGGAGGTTATCTCTTAATAGAACTCACTTTTCTGAGTGCCCTTTGTTATTTAGGAAGTCAAGGTACATGTAGTAGGTTTATCGGGAGTCAAGGGGTAGGTGTGGGAAGAGCATCGTGAACTCTTTCTTGTTTTGATACTCAAGATTCCATGGGAAGTCTAGTTTAATTATTTTCTTTGGTTTTTTATGGATAGCTTTTTAATTGGTATATGACAAAGGGAGTTGGACCAATAGTCCTCCTAAGCTGCACGGTCTGGAAATCCATGTGGAACTTGGATCATGGTCCAAATATGCTCTCTGTGTCGGTGAGGTTTTTGTCATATGGAGACCAACCATATGGTCAAGTCACTCATCGACACATGTTTTCTGTTGATTTTTTTGTGTTTCTTCTGACTTCTGAATGTGGTTTGAATTAGAGAAAGATAGTTTTGAAAAGGAAAAAATGATTTTTTTTTGAAAAATGCAGTTGTATTATTCCTTGGTGTTACTAGGGGTGCTGACATGCATACTGATATGTGGGAATGTGGACAAATGTCTGGTATGGCGGATAGATTCCCGAGGTGGCACTGAGACATGCATGTGAGTGAGACTCTATAGAATACCAATGGAGAGGGTTTAACCCAACAATCTTGTTTTATATTAAAAAAAATTTCAAAAAGAAAGTTTTTATTTTATGATAGGTTTTTTCCATGTGTTTATATCTTTTCATCTATAAAGTGTTTGATTTTGATGATTTTATTTATTTTTTTGGCCTTGATTGGGTTTTGAGTTCTCTTGTCCAAAAGTTATCCCTTTGAAGCTTTGATGGGTGATCATAGTACGATCAATTAACCAAATGATTTTATGCTTGAGTTTCGGAAGCAAGATCCACCTCTCTTTAATAGTCAAGAAGACCCTTCTGTAGCAGAATAGTGGATTCAGAAGATTAAAAGGGTCTTAAACCGTGTTGCGTTGCCCGAGTCATTGAAGGTCATGTTTCCAACCATCATTCTTGAAGGTTAACCGTGGATGTGGTGGAAGTAAATGTCTCATAACAAGCCCATAAAGATCTTACTTCGGAGTTTTTCAAGGCATTGTTCATTCGTTATTATTTCTCTGAAGAAGAAAGGGTGAAAAAGGGGATTGAGATGTGTTGTTTACAGCAGGGCAATAGATCCGTCAAGGAATATTTCCAGCGCTTTGTTGATCTAGTCACTTATAATTCAGAGTATGCCACAGATGACCCCATGAAGGCTCGACGCTTTGAGGTAGGTCTTTACCCTTATCTACAGTCAAATGTGTCAATGTCCAACCTAACTTCTTTTATCAATGTTGTGAGACAATAGTTTTTTGTCAAAGTCGTGATGGTTGGAGTGCTCGAAGTAGTCCACCCTCCATTGATCTCTATGAGAAGTGTTGAAGATTCTGGAAAGTAGACAAGAAAGTGATTGAAAGTGGATGCAGCATGTCATGGAAACAAAAGGCATTGGGATCTCTCATCAACCTCTTCAGAGTTAGAGATCCTCATGTGTCATTAGTTTGGAAAGATGGGTCACAGGAAGCCATTGTGTACAAGTGCTCTGAATCCCTTCCCGGAATGTGGATGCATGGGTCACTTGCGACAATTCTTTCTGGGCGTTTCTAGGAAGTGTTGTAGAGGAAGTTCTCAGAAGTGTTGTGTTGTTGGGTTTTTGTTTAAAGTTTCTTGAGTATGTTTCCTTCCATTGTAAGGGATCTTTTATCATGATATTTATATGATTGATGTTTTAGGTTTGAAATGTATGGGAATGTTGTGGGTCTTTTGATGAACTATGGTTTTCAATTTCAGCGTGGTTTTCATTTCAAAACTCAGTATTTTCATTTTAAAAATAAAAAGATGTGTATTTATTATTGGGATTATAAGAACCTGACTACATGGAAGAAGATGCTTTATCCATCAGAGCTCCAGCCAAAGGTCCTTGGAGTGAAGTTGGCGCGTAGTCAGGAACCTCGAGGAGTTTTAAGAAGTTTGGCTAAGGTTGTGCCTTTATTGTTACAGTGAGGCAGTTTTAGCATATCTATCAGGGCTTCTTGGTCGGGTACATCTCCTCTTGATGCAGAGAGAATGATGGACTTATCCCTCACTCAATGTCGGTATTTGTGCTTATTTGGGTCCGTACGGAGTTTTCGGTCCAGGTCCCATTCCTCTTGGATGAGACTGAATAGTTTAAGTGTTCTTGGTGGGTTTATTTTAGCTCGAGTAGGGCCCGATCCTAATACTAGTTGAATTCTTATGGTGGGGAGTCTGTTCCTGCCTCCCCTCTGGTGGTGTTTTGTTTCGGGCAATAGTGTTAAGTCCTATTGGTGGTCGATGTAATGACCATGTGTTAAAAGGTTGAATCATGTTATATGCAATCCTTAAGTGTTGATAAATCGGCTGGATGGTATCTTGGGTTTCCGGGGACATAAATATTTATGGTGGGGAGAATTGTCAATCCCCGACCCATGTGATCATTTTATTTTAATTATTTTTCTACCTCTAAATTTTTTTATTGAGGTCTGGGGGAGTCTCGGATGAGGTTTATGGGATTTCGATAAAAACATTGCATTTTGGGTTCATCATCGATGGACGCATGCGTGGAGTGTGACGCCGCACAGCTTCACCTATGCAACGACATGACGTTTTCATTATTGTTTTTGTTATTAAATGAAATAAATTAAATTATTATTATTATTATTACTATTACTACTACTATTATTATTATTTTAGTACTACATTTTTTTGTTGTTTACTTTTTATTTTATTTTACTTTTTAATATATTCTTTCATCATTTGTTTCTTTTCCTCCATCTTACACACGTTTGTTTCCCCCTGCCTCATGTTCTTCTGTGGGGTGCACCTGGTCATAGCAACATTTGTTCCTTCTACTTGAACTTCATAGTGACCCCCAGCCTCTTGCTCTTCTCCTAGGGCTCCCCTGCTACCCGATGTCGCATTCCCCAGCTTCTGCTACTCCTCCCCATTTCAGCACCCTGCGCAGCGCCCACCGGTGCCTCGACCTCCTCTCCTCCTGCAGCCCGTGTAGTATCCCCTGGCCAAAACCATACCGGTCAGCCCTCTTACAGCCCACATCTCCTAACCGGTCGTAACCCCCCCCCCCCCCCCCCCCTCAACCCTCATCCAGCCTCTGCTCCGGTCACGCAACCAGCGCCGCGGCCCCCCTTGGGCCACTCCTGTCTCACAGTTCGGCAGGCCTCCACACACCCGCACGCTGTCCTCCACCTTCCTCCGACCTGCATGGCCCTTGGACCTCATTCCCAATGAACCTAGAAACCCCCCCTTCCTCCTATTCTTCTCCCCTGTGTAGTGAACATCCCCATTTGATATCCTGCCGCAGTGACCCCACAGCCCGCTTCGCCTCCTCCCCGTAGCCTACCTCTTGCTTCCCTCATAGCAACCGTCACCCCACGCAGCAGCCCTTTTGTGACCTCCATTTTTCACAATGTCCCCCAAGCATGGTGGCCAGATGACCAGCCTCCCCCTTTCCTTCCTTCATTCAGGCGTCTCCCCCTCGCCCTCACATCTTTCCATCCAATGGTGATGCACTCTGTCCTCTCTCTTGGTGACCTCCACAAGCCTCTAGCGGCTCCTATTGCATTGTGTTCTCCAATAGACCTAGCCTCCCATTCTCCCTTATTGTAGTGATTTCCCTTTGCACTATGTGAGCCGACCAGCCACCCTCCTCTGACTGGAAACATCCTAGGCTGACCCACTCTCTATTCATTTTTTGGTGATCTCCTTAGCTAGCGGATGCCCTCTGCTGTTCCGGCGCGACACTCTTTGGCTGACCCACAGACCCCCTCCGCTGTCCCGACACCTTTTCCCTGACTGACTAGTATTCTCCCTTTCCACATCCTGCCCCTAACAGAATGTACCCCACAAGCACACCATCTACTAATGAGAACAACAACTCACCTTGCCGGCGTGGCCCTATTTTAACACCCTCACCTGCCGGCATTGCCCCGACCAACCCACCTCTACTGGTGCATCTTCTTCCATTTGGTGTACCCTTTTATTTTATGCTCCTTTGATATTTATATTTGATATATATATATATATATATACCTCAATTTGGTTAGGGTTTTTATTAATTAATTATTGTTTTGGGTCTGTTTGACATTTTAGGACCTGCGCGTGGCGTTTCCGAGTGAGCGACATCAGCACGCCTTCTTTCTGAGCTTGAGCCATCGTTGTTACATGGCCTTGAGGTAGGTTCCCCATTGCACATGCCTTTTTAATTAATGATTCATGCATTTAATGCTTTTATCACCACATTTAATTAATAAATATTGATGTATGATCTTTGGTTTCACTGTTTAGGGTCCAATGTGGTGTTTTATAACTTGTTATGTGATAAATAGGATTTTCTTGTTATATATTGCACACCTCATGTTTGATGAAATTTCTGGTCAGCTCTTAGGGTTTATTTAGGAAATAAAATGATTTGGTTTGGGTTTATAAAAATATTGGAAGCCTGTGATGTAGTATTTTGGGGATATTCAAATGGTTTCAAAATGGTTTTTGTTCCTTTTTTAATGTGGTGATAGTGAAATGTGTTTAATTACAGTCTATGAGTTTATGGGAAATTATGAAATTGTGTTGATGAAAACCCTCCTAGGCTAACTCTCCTACCTTGGCTGTGATAAATTGTTTGGGGACCATGTTTAGAAGCTCTCGGGTGCTCGAATGGTTTAAAGGCAACAGGTTGTCCCATGGAGTGGCTCGGGGTGATGCTTGTTGTGCATTATATATATATATATAAGAATGTGATTGGATGCGTGGTTTGCATCGGTTTGTTCACCCCCTTTTATAAATACTTGAGACATGAGAATCTGGCATATTGAGAGAATATTCTAATAATGAGTGTTGCACCGGTAGGTTATGGAACTGGCCAGTGGCCCAAAGTAGGGGGATATATTGGGTTTATTACTATGGGAATTTTCCCTCAGCTTGCCTAAGAAAGGATGGTCGAGCGTATTGAGCGTTTTAATTTCATTGTGTGTGACATGTCAATGAGGATGATATCTCATGTATGGGTGTCTTCTGGTTTATTCTTGATCTCCTAGGTTCACCCTTGTCTGTTGGATTTCAATTACTTATAGTGATGAATATGGTACTTGTATATTTTCTTTCCATTTCCCATGTGGTGTAACTATTGTAGCACTTTCATGTGTTATGTTTTTACTAGAATGTTATGTGTGGTTTTAATGTGGATTATGAACACAGTTTTAAAAAACTGTTTTAATCCTCTTTGTAAAAATTTGAAAATATAAACATCACTTTCCCTTTCTAAAATATCATTGAACCTTATGAAATGAAACTAGATTTGAAAATGGTTAATGGAAACGATTTGAACTTTTATTTTGAGTAAAATATTTAGGAAAACATACTTTTATAAATTGTAGTTCATACTTGAAATGGTGTTTCTTTTATTTTTAAGGTAGTGCATTGGGAATAGATATCGGGCTAGCCTATTGAGTTTTAATACTAAAACCTACAGTTTTTTTCTTCTGATTTTAGAGTTTTTTCTGGATACAGATTGAGTGTGCTCTCCATGGGTGATTCTTGATCATTGAGTCAGAGAGTGACCCGCGAGGTCACAAGGAGTTAGTCCGGACGTCGAGTTTGGTTAGCATTATTTACATTTTTTTCTTGTTTAGTAACATTACTTGGTTTATTTAATCTATTCCACTATGTATTATTTCTTCGGATTAATTTATTTATATTGGGAAAAATCATTCCCATAGCCTCAGTTGATGCTTTGGTGCTTGTCTCCATCCTGGGAGGATCGGCAATGCCTCTCAGGTCATGTCGCGGAATGGCTCTGGTGACCAGTTCACGGTCGATCCGGGTTGGTTTGTGACATGTATGGTATCTTGATAACCCATATATAGATATCTTGATGAACATGATGTCATGTGAATATGTAGATATCACTATCCACATAAGATTTTGACTGAATTTAATTTTTTTAACTCTAGGATCATATGGGATATCGTTATCTATATTTCAAGAATAAAAAATAATGTTTATAATAGTATACTAATATCATTATATTAATTATGTAAATAATCCATGTTTTCAATATTATTGGGTAGAGATATTTAAATAACCAAACCCATGATATGAACTGTAACCGACACTATAAAATCAAACAACATAATAACGATAACACTACATCAAAAAAATAGAGCACCATAATGTGTACAATGATATGCCAATATAATTATTTTCATTATCAAAATAATCCCTTATTTTCAATATCATTGGGTAGGGATGTGTTAATATCATACCTCGTGATATGAACTGTAACTGATAATATAAAATTGAACAACGCAATAACAGTGAAACGATATTAAATAAACAATATATGGTCTCATTGGACATGTTATAATAGGAAATGATATAATGAATAACTATTACTTGATAGGTGATATAAAATTGGACTATATCAAAGGTAGTAATATAGGATAACTCTATCTACAATATAATATTAAAAATTAATAAACGATTTGTTTTATACCCTTCATCGATTTAGGCCTTATAGGTCTGTGGTATATCCCTTTTACATTAGAATAACAAATAATTGTATTTAGAGGAAAAATACTTTTCTAAAATTATTATATATAATAATAAAACCATTATTTTTTTTCTATTTTATATATTCAGGATTATGGAGTCTTTATTTTGTAAATATATTTATGAATTAATTTAAATTATCTAAATTAATTCTTATAAATATTATGTTTCACATGTCAAGAGTATCATGAAATATTTTCTATAATATTTTTTATATTTAAATGAAAATATATAATTTTTTTGTTACAAATATGGGATTGAATTATATTTTAGATTTTTAAATATATTTGGATTTAAAATTATGTTAACATTTAATATAACTCTTGAGTGGTGATATATGGATAATGGGACTTTGGTTTGGAGTTCCCATTGAATTGGGATATTAGGATATATTTTAAAAAATTGGGGGGTTGGAAACCAATCATTCAATACCTAATAGTAAGTAAGATTTTGGTTTCATAAGATTTTAATTTATTACATGAAGATGATTCATGTGTAATTTCCATGTGATGTATATATAAATATGCGTTGAAAATTAAAATTAATTTTATTATGGATATATAACAAAAATAAATATTTTTTTAATACGTGTAAATTAACATGACTAAAGTATGTTAATTTTTTAAGATATGTTATGATTAATTTAAATATTTATATGAATACATGAATATAGGGAATACATGATATGTATATAGAAAATAGTGTGTTCTTTTAGACACCTCAAAATACCAAGTTGTCAGATTTATTATAAAGTTAACACTCAATAAGAACTTGAAAATTAGATTTAGTAAGTTTCACTGAAATCAAGTACTAATGAATTATTTTTTATAATTCATGCAAGATATGGGAAAAACTAATCATTAGGTACTTATAATTGATTTTAAGGTTTGAGTTACACCTGTTTGAGTGACCATAATTATTATGTTTCCAAAGTAGTAGAGTTAAGATAATTTTTTTGGATAAATATGGAAAAATGTTGTCTACTCAACTATTTAAGAGCTATATATTGAATTATTGACATGTTTTTTAACATAAATAACTATGCCTTTGGAGAATATCTAAATTTAACTCAAAGTATAATGAAATATTGGACTTGTAAAACTAATATATTTTATATATGTGTATTTATTTTAGTGAGAGTGTGTTAAATTAATGTCCTTATTAGATAGTTATATAAAACAGGATACTCAATCAATAAATATCTTTTATTTGAAATTAAAATGGAATTGAATAAAAACATTAGGACATTGAGATCTATTTAATATTGATATTATAACATTATAGATTGGTATTATAACTTTAGAGGTTTTATTAGTGATAAAGATAAGAATAATGATCACAAATAATAGAATGATATAGAAATCAATTATTCAAATTCTAAAGTATGGTTTTTAAAGACTGGCAGTGCATGCCACATTTGTGTAGATATACATGTTCTTAAAAATAAAAGAGAATTATATATGGGAGAAATATATTCCTTTGTTGGAAATAATGGTATTTGGTATGATTTTATCATGTTTGTTACATATATTTTTTCTATCATTTGTTGATGATTTTTATCATAAAAATGGCTATTTAATGTTGATTTTTATAATCAAACAATTTCGAGAAAAGTTTGTTAGTCATTTACTAATTAATTAAAAAACAAGAATTTTGTATTCTAATATGACTAAAAGTTCTATGTTTGAGGTTATACACATTTTTTGAACTATATTTTTTGTTGTATTTTGATGGTATTTAATGATAATACCATTTTACTTTAAATATGATGGTTTTTATATATTTTGAATGATTTTTGTGGAATTTGATGAATATTAATAAAATATTCTTTTAAAATGATTCTTTGAATTTAAGAAAACATTAAAATAGTGTAGTTATAAAATGTAAAAAACATGTCTACTGATATTCAATGGGAATGAAGATATAATTAAAATTATAGATTTATTTTTTGAAATTACGTTTAAAGGAAATTTTCATGGAAGGATTATAAGAGTAATTTTGAGAGTGAATTGGTTTAGAAATAGTTGTTCAATATTAATTGAATATTTTCACAATATCCTGAGAAGAATAAATCCATCTCATATATGATATTTTTGGAACCATTTGATGTTATGTAAGATTATATTTTTATGTTTTTATATGCAATAATATATTGAAAATCATAAAGGCCACAGGACCTCACATAGAATAAATTTTTCTATGGTCCTTACATCGTAATAATTGAGGTTTTTTGTGGGATATGTAATAATTTAAAATGGGATGGTTATGAATGGAAAAAATATGAAATGAAATTTATGTAAGATTATGTTTTTGATAAGTAAAAATAAATTGTACCATGCATAAGAATAGATGGAAAGGGTTACTGGATCATGAGTCAACACAGGAGATCTACTCTTCGCTATACCACCTTATATACAATTATACTCATGAATCAGGATTCTATGTAAGAATAGCGTAGAAAGGGGTCAGGGAATATAAGAATTAATTTTCTTTTATGTGATGTTAACTCTATAATTTCAGAGTTTGATAAGAATAATTCTAGCTTCTGTCATTCTAAGGAGTGAAATTGCTAAAAAACCATTACTGAAGATGAACTTTGTGTTGGGACCACTATGGGGAAAAAGGGTTCCACGGTGGGTTTTTAGTAGTTGATTTTTAAAAAGCACAACTAAATGCATTTTTATATATTTTTTATTTTCTTTTAGAAGCTTATTTTCAAAAACCACAACTAAAACTATTTTTTTTATTTTTTTTATTTTAATAGTTTTTTATTTGTGGGTTTTAAGAACTTCAACTAACTTAATGGGAAAATTATTAAATATTAAATATTAAATATTCAATTATTATTTATTATTTAAAATAATTTATTATTTATTATTTAAAATTTAAATTAATTATTATGTGTTAGTTATTAATTATTTAAAATTACTAGTATGTAATTAATTGAATCTTAAATTAATTCTAAGATATGTTGAAAATGAGACATCCACATCAAATAATCGTAACATTTAATCTGGCTATCTGTTTTAGCTCCACAACCATTGAAATCGAAGCTTATGAAATGAATTATAATGAAGTTAGAAAATAATGTTTCCATAATCAATTGATTAAAATTTATTACAATTTTAAGGGAAGTTAAAAATTTAAATTCAACATTAGAAGACTGTAACTTTTTATCCAGGTGTCCGTTTGAGCTCTAACACATATAAAATCATTGTTTGCGGTGATATATACAACATGTTGGCTTGGGGGACCTGAATTTTTTTTCTAGGTAGAAAAACACCCAAAAGGCCTATAATATTTATTTTTTATTTAGATACCATTATTTTTGAACATTTTATTTTATTTCAACTTCATTTAAGAGTGTCTTCATATTCTTATTGTAATGTTTATGATTTTATTCTATTTATTTAAATTCCTTTTGATTTCATGAGGTTATAATTGTTTTGGTTTCCCTCTTTTGGAGATTTATTATCTAATATATATATATATATGTATTTATATATATAGGTATATTTATTTAAATTTTTTTATATATTTATCAATATTTATTTAATAATATTTGTAATTATATTTATTCATATAAATTTAAATGTATTTATGCATATTTTCATAAATTTATATACATTTATAAATATTTATATGTATTTATGTTTATATATTTTATATTATGTGGGCATATATAAATATTCACTTGTGTTGATATATATATTTATGTTAATATAAAATTTTATATGTGTGTGTTTTTATCTATATTAATATTATATATATGTGGTTATATATATATTTCTGTAAATTTTGTTATATGTATATAAATTTATAAATATTTATATGAATTTATGTATATTTATATACATAAATGTTTATATATATATGATGTAGGTATATATATTTATATATATTATGTTGGTTGGTGTGTGTGTGTCTTAATGCTTGTATTTAAATACATTACTGTAAATTTATTATTATTTAAATATTTTTATAGGAAATATATAACTGTATTTAAATAAATTTATATGTAATTATATATGTGAGTCATTATTTACTATTTACTATTTACTATTTATTATTTATTATTTTTATTATTATTTATTATATGTGAGTGTTTTTTTTTCAATTTCACGTAACCTCTAGAACCTTCTATGATTACTTATTAATTATAATTAATAAGGTATTCATTTATTTTTTATTTTTTATTTATTCAATATTATTTTTTTAATATTTATTATTGATTTATTATTAAATTATTATTAAATAATCATTAGATTCTTATTAAATTATGCTTAAATTAATATTTATTTACTTATTACTTATTTAATATTTATTATATATTGATACATATTATTTAATATTAAATTATTTTTTATCTATTATCTAATATGAATTTGATTTTTTATTAATTATTTTTTTATTTATTATTTACCTATTATTTACTATTTATTTATTTCTTATTAATTATAAATTATAAATTATAAATTATAAATTATAAATTATTATTGATTATTTATTACCGTATTATTAATTATTTATTATGAAATCATTTGTTTGTTATTTATTAAATATTAACCATTAATCATTAATGAATAATTAATAACGAATAATTATTTAGATCATATTTATTTGTTATGTATTATTTGTTTTTTATTATTTATTATTATTAATATTTAATATTGTTATTCATGTATATGTATTGGTATGTATCTTTCTATATATATATATATATTACTATATTGAATTCTATTCACTCACTACATGAAGAGTTTGATGGAGTGGTAAAGTCATTGTAGAATAACAAAGAGGTAAGAGGTTTAAATATCATTCAGCACATATATATGCTAAATTTCTACATGGAATGCATGGCAGGATAAATAAATAATCGATATGTAATAAATAAATAAAAATTCTAAAAATAAAACAACAATTTTTGAAAAAAATAATTTCTTAAAATAAATTTAAAAAATCAAAATAACCACTCTGAAATAAATCCTCCATGCAAAAAAATAATGCTAATTTATTGTAGACACATGTAAATGTGACAGTTTCTAGAAACTACCACGCAACATTTAGAGGTGGTCTAAACAACCACTAAAACCAAAAAATGACAACGAATTGGCCTTTTTGCGTAGTGTATTGAAATTGATTGGACCTTTGATGAATCAATCATTTCAAGATAAAAAAATTGAATAAATGTGGAAATAATTTAATGCCACATGTAACGTGTAAACCCCCCAAAAATGAACGGGGTAAAAAAACATTGGCAAATAGAAGGATCAATATGAGTAAAAGTGGGCACAAACTATCACTCACAATTATGAAGAAAAAAAACTGAAAATATCCTATCTTGAATAAATGAAAAAAACACTTCATAAAATACCACTCAAAACTGAAATCCATATAGAGAATATAATTTCCTGAGAAAACTATTTTTGAAGATGGAATTGTATCCCTTTATAGGTAAAATTCACTATATTGGACCCTCCCTCCTTGAACAAATTAAATGAGTTAAATTAATGGGGGTTAAATTTCCCATTTACCAAATTAAAGATGGGAAATTAAATGTTGGATCCACTCCCTTCGACCAAATTTAATGGAGAATCAATTTCATTTTTTTATTCTACCAACAAATCTACCACTTTGTGATTTGACTGAGAACCAATCACATCTCCAAACATCATCATATATTTGAAACTATGTTTCTCATGTCTCTACAAGGACTATTAAGGATATGAAGCATCTAAACATATCCTTGTTAATCATGTAAAACCCCACTCCTTTATGAGTTGTGATGTTCATAGGAATTTTTTAATTTTTTTTCTGGAAAGTGGTTAATATTAAATTTTGAGATTCTTGTTGTAATTTCATGTGTTGAGATGTATTAAAAATATATATTTTTTGTAATGGTTCAAGTCCCGATCGGTGGTATGGGTTCTTGGGTGAGCATGATAGGGTGATTGGGTGGAATGAGGGCTGATTTTTCAGTTGTTGCTACTATTAACATTGTGAACCATGGGATTTACATTGTGAATGTAGTTTGGATGAGGGTTCTAGCCCCCTTACTGATTATTTAATGGCGTGAACTTCCCATTCCATTGTGATTGAGTGTTGGGTGTGTTTCTAGGGGTTCATAAGGCCATGAAATATGGTTCAGTTCGTGAAACATTAAAGGGGGTGACCTTTCATCCTGTGAAATATTATTCAGGTCGTGAAATGTGTCTGCCCCAAATTTTTAATTTTTGTGTTTTTTATATTTTTTCCCCTATAAAACTTTTTCTAGTTTTGACCCTTTTCCTATCCCTCTCATGAATAATCTAACTGTCTAACCCCCTCCTCCTCCTTTGAATCCCCTCGGTTTGGGATGTTTTTGGCATTGTACTTCATAAATTCAAGGTATGTTTTCTCCTTGGTTAACCTTGAATTATGATTTCTCTTGGTTTCATTTTGATTTTATTTTCTTTGTTCAGTGTTTCAGTACTGATTCCACTGGATCATGAGGAAATCAACCAATTTTTATGATCTATTTCATGAAACTTAGGGAGAATACGTCTCATGACAATGTATGCACACTGTCACACATCGTTTTGATTGAGGTATGTCATCGTATTAATTTTTAAATTGTTCGTCAAAATTTAAATTAATTTAAAATTTAATTTGGTATAATGTGAAATTAATTTTTCCCAGGATGACATTCAGAGTGTGTTTCAAACCTCCCATTAGTTGTTGGTTGCAGTTTTGGTGCAGAGAGAGAACTCGATGAGTTTTTATTGACATTATGCCTGTTTGGATTATTAATGAAATTTATCCTCATTAATGTAATTAGTCAATATGATTTCATGAACTAGGATCGATTATATTTCAAAATTGTCCACAACTAGGGGCTAATGGTTTTGGTGAACATTTATGACTCAGTGAGTTTTTAGGTAATTTGTCCTAATTTAATTAATTTGTAAATTTAAATTATAAATTTATTATTTAATTATAAATGATTATAATTAATAAAAATAAGTTTAATGGAGTGGGAGAAGTTCTTGAGATTTTTGTGGGAGCTTGGGTAGGTCTCGGTGAGGATAGCCGAGCATGAATTAAAAATGGAATAACTCTAAAATGTGGTAGGTGGTCCCTTGTACACACCCTTATGGTATTATACATTATTTATTCAATATCAAATATATGGTCTCGTCACTGGGGGTGATTGAACTATTTATATTAAGTACATTATTTCAATTAAATTTAATTCATATGGAATTTTTAAGCAACATTCTATGGCCATGACCTTCCTTGTGAACTGGAATGATGCCTCTACCACCGATGGATGATGAAATAATTTTAAATATATACTTTTAGATGAATGGACCTTGTTGGGTGAGACGCTAATAATTTAATGAAAATAGAGTCCCTTATTGTAGGTTCCAAGATTGGATCCTTATAGAAGAGAATGTTGGACTGGTAATGAGTGGCCTAAGTAGGACATGAAGGAACCATGAGATTCTTTAGATAAATTTGACTATTATGGTAAACATGGGGTGAGTTTTTATTTCCCCTTGAGATGCGAGAATCAGGTGTATAGACAATGGGTAGTTAAATGGATAGGATTACAATGTGAGGACCGACTCTATGATAATATGGAATGTGAGAGGGGATTAATCCATATCACTGGAGATGTTATAGTGAGGCTTTCCTTGTGATTCTAGTGAGGCCATGAGATGATTAGAATAACATTTAGGGGCATTATACCCCTCTAGTTATAGTTACTAACTCGAGAGGTGTGAATGAGATATGGGAAATCATGAAGGGTATTCTAGTTGAATTGAGACCTAGGGTACCCTAGTGGGGTACCCAATGATATATTTACCCCCACCCCCCACCCCTCGAGAAGGTGTGTGTGTGAATGGGTATTGATGTTCTTAGTTATCATATTAGAACCCAGACCGATGGTGTAATCTTAATGAGGATATAATTACTATTGATTGACTACGATTACCTCATTTGGATTTTGTGGGAGCCTAATGATTATGGATCACTTTGTATAACCTCCTAGGGGTCAATGATGAATCCTAATAATACTAGATTGCCTAATTTCACCCCCCATGGAATCAAATTGGAGCTTCAAGATTATGGGTTTCTTAGGATTACCAATTAGGGATTAGTGATGACATCTAATATTAAATAATTGCCTTGGGTTACCCCCAATGAATTGGTTTTTGAGATAGATATTATGACTTTTTAGGGTCATCCTCATAAGAGGCTGGTATAGATCATGATAGTAATATATTACCTTGGGTTATCCTATTGGAGTTGACAATGACACCTGATGTTTTTTAGGACCACAAAGGTTCATAACCTAGGAGTGAGTAATTACAGCTGATGATTATTGGGACTACCTTGGGCCATCCCCCCATAAGCTGATGAATATTCCTAATGATTATTGGCACTGCCGAGGGTGATTACCTAAGAGTCATAAATAATGCATGATAAAAAATAAGGATTTATTAATATTATCTCTTTGGGGAAAATTTATTCCTGATGAATTTAAATAACCCAATATTTCCTTTTGGGGGTTAGGATATTCACTATATATGTTAGTATGATTTCATTACATGCTTAGAGATACACTATTACTGGATTTAGTAGTCTTGGATTAATATTTGGTTACATAGTAGATACAAAGGATTAATAATATTTATTTTATTTATATTTTAACAACTATTTTTTTTATATTCTGATCATATCACATATATACACTAAATTTTCTGGTTATATATAGGACAACTTTTCTATTTCCCTACCGATTTTCACTCACACCCTTCGTGGTTGTACATGACACTTAGGCACCTGATTAAACATAAATGGTTTAGGTTTATGTTGGGAAGATCCCCGATGTAGCATAAGTGATTATGATAATTCATGCAGGATTGAAGAATAAGGTGAGGTGAGTATTGGGAATGTAGTAAAGCCTCTTGAACATTTATTTTATTCTTTTATTCAATTTTTATTTGTGATAAGATTAGTGAGAACCCAATATGTTTTTATAATTATCTATCTACTTTATTTAATTTATTACTTATGAATATGTTTATTTGATTTTATGTGCTTATATGATTGTCTATTATGGATGAGTTTTTTTTATTTTCCCATTATTGTGCACTCCAAAATGAGGATATAGTCTCTCTATGGTAACACCCTAGACCCATACTGATCTCTAGTAGCATTTGTTGTATAAGGATGTGTGACTAAGGTCCTAGTGGTAAATCATTTGATCCAGGCACTGCTCAGTGTCCAGGACCCAGGGGACGACATTATAAAGTGGTATGCGAGATTATGTGAGTGATATCACATAGTGAATCCATGGTTTTATTATTTTTATTAATATTTCAGGTGATGGTATACATGTGACATATTAATTTGTTGGTGCTTGTAATGTATATAAAATAGTGCATCAAGAACACTTTTCCAAGTAGGAAGTATAGGTACCAAGGCATTGGATCACCATTATTGAATTCCTATGTTATAGTTTTTTTATTTCACCTAGCCTGGAACTCTTGGATTTTTATATTTATGGTTTATTATAGTTTTTTATCAGGTACTGGTGGTGTGATGTCATATATATGCATCATATTTTACACGTAGGATTCACATAACATACACTTGAATGTGTTTGATTGATGCCACTAATTATAAAGCATTGATCTGTTTAAAGTGTTAACAATAACATATATTGAATTATCCCATATGACTTGGTGGTGAAATTCTACTCAGCAGGAAAAAAAGATTTTATTTTTGATGATGGGTCAGGTGGATCAATAAAAAGATGATACTTAATGATAACTACACAGTCCCTCAGTGTAGGGGATGTTAGTGAAATTTATTGGGTCTATATTGGCAGATGATTACTCAGAACTATTTTCAAAAAATAAAATGTTTCAATTATTTAATGTATCATTAACAACATATATTGAATTTTTATATATATCATGGTGATTACATTGTACACAACCAAACCATCTAAATATTTTATTCCCGACACTTATCATTGTAGGTAGATTATATTGGATATATTCAATTGGAAGTGAATTTGATCCTTAATGGGGTGACTCCTATTGTAGAGGCCTCATAAGGATTATCCTTGTTTTTTTATTTTATATAGGGTAGTCACGTATGCAGATGCTTGGTGATAATAAATTCCCTATTAAGATAATGGTTTAGCATGAGATTCTGGAAATGCACATGGATATGTGACCCTAGAGTTGGTAGTTTGGAACATGAGTTACTTGGATATTTTTGAGATGGTATTAAAGATGTTTCCTATGTGTTATAACTTATTAGAGATTCTTTTTATGGGCTAGGTGGGAGAGCCAAGTGCTTGAGATATGACTCAGAATATAGGTCAACGGAGTATTACCATTGATAAGGGATGTTATGTATGTGATGGTAACCCAAGAGAGAAGTTATAAAACACCCTAATATTTTCAAATATATTTTTCTATTTGATAAATTTTAAGTGTTCGATAACTTTCTTTACATGAAACACTGATCTTAAACAAACCATGAAATACTTTTGAAATATTGTTATAAAATTTGACTAATAAGACTACTATTTGATTAGAGGTTAGGAATAAGACTAACTAGATTATAAAAAATATGTATAAAAAATTTACGTAATGAAAATTTATTATCTAATGCATAGAAATTAAGTACTCAAATTTTAATAATAAGTGTAAAATAATACAAGACCTATTTTTTAAAAAAACTACATTTTCTACATATTAAGAATTTTTATCTAATAAATAATATTGATCACTACTGATCAATAATTAATTATATTGATAACGTATATTAAAAAAGGAATAAATTTTTTTGAATTTATTACTAATAGGTTATAAGTGATGATAAAATCATTTAAGGGTAAACCAAGATATTTTTTAGAAAAAATGTTTTTATCATGAATAATATATTTTATATTAATAAATTTAATTCATAACTATTTATGAATTATTTTAATTAAATTTGATGATAAAGCATTCAATAAAATATTTTAATAATCATTTAATGATTTGTATGAGGAATGGAATTCTAATAAAATCATTTTTATGATTAAATCTACATTTTCTCTAAAAATTGCTTTTATGTGGTTTGTGTGTGAATATTAGAATTAATTTATACAACTAATAATAATTTAATCATGTAAAATGTATCCCATATTTTGAATCAACATAATTAACATTAGCTAATAATTTCAACTTATTTTTTATCCATAATGAATAGTTACAATGGAAAAAATCATGTTACCACGGTATGGATTAAAAAGGGTTAAAAGTGGGGTTAACATAAGAGATATGATTTAAAATAAAACAATAAATTAATTAAATCTTATTGGTTGATTTTATTTAAACCTTACCATTATTATATTTGAAATTTTGAAATTTTGGATCCAATTGATTTGAGTATGACATATATTATATAATCAAGTTTCAAGTATTTATAATTTTTCCACCTACCTCGCTTATAAAAGGGAATCACCTCTTCTCAATTAACCACACCACTTATGAAATACATTTGGGTGAAACCCTTCCTAAATAACTTCCCAAAATTATTCTCCTCATCCTAGAGGTCCCGGTCTCAACAAATGAACATCCTAAAAAGGATTAGGGTGTAATCTAAACAATTATTCTTGAATAATTGTAGGTTAAGAGAATGTATAAAGAATGTCGGTACATTAGGTAAGGGTTTATATTATAATATCATTTATTTTTGGGATTTTATATGTTAAATCTCCTATAAGGTAAATTATATGTTCCGTATCTTTTAAACCCCATATATTTTATTCTCTTGTAGGGTTGGTCCTACTAGGTGAAATACTTTGGGATGATCAGGGAATTATGAATTAGGGAAAACACTCTTAAATATTGTTTCATTCTTATAAAAACCCTCTTATCTATTGTTCATGGAGAATTATATAAATATATAAATTAAATCATTCAAGAGGAACGCAACTTTTACTTGCTTCACCCAATATGGGTTAGTCCAAGGAGAATACAAAGGCATTGTGGAAATGTACCAAAATTCACTAAGTTCATTATATTCAAAATGTTCATAGTGGAATCAATATCCCCATATTTTATAACCAATCAAACTTTTAAGGCTTACCTCTCACTCTACTGAATTGAACTCGCTGCTCCCCTAGAATATTCTTCCATTGTTCTTAATTAGTTTAGATCTAGTTCACTCATGTGTGTGTGTGTCATGAAGCTCAATTTTCACTTGAGATATGGAATTAAATATTTCAATTACTTTAATTATAACACCCCATGATTTATAATATATTTATTTTAAATAAATTTTATTTCATTGATATATTTTGTTACATGTAATAAAAAACTTAAACAAAACATGATATATTTTATAATAGTCATTGGATTGGAAGATATGAATAAGAGTAACCATATTATGATATATATATATTTATATATATATATATAAATTTATCACTTAATTCAAATGCATTGAGTAATTATCAGTAAAGAATCACACAATTTAGAGTAAAGTTTTTTTTGTTTCAAAAATGTGTTATCTTTAAAAATGGATTTTATTTCATTTTGTGTGTGAATATTATAATTAATTTATGAAAATTTTATGAATTTAATTTTTTTAAATAAAAATAATTTTTTAAATAATCATTTAAAAAATATCTAGTTGTTAATTTATGGAATTTCTCAAAAAATATTGATTTTGACTGAATAGTTGAAAAATACCAATTTTTGGAAAACTGTTATTTATTTTCTTCAAAAAAATAATTGAAAAGTAAAAATATTTTTTTTTGATTTGGTATTAATGTAAAATAATTATATTTTAATAATAAATAACTTAATTAATCACAAAAATGACTAGAAATATATTTTATTTTGGTATAAACTCAATTTTAGACTTAAAAACACATTTTTCTAAAAAATTATTCGTCATTGTGTTTTACGCATTATATTAAATTTTATTTCCTCAACCTATATAAATTAAATATTTAAAAATTTATACCATATTTTTAATTATGAGGTTCAAATTTGGTAAATAAGTTCCATTTAGTTTTTGACATAATGAAGAGTAACCATGGTATAAACTTTGTCTGCACTGTATGGGTAAAATAGGTAAAACAAGGATTAAACTATGGGATAAGGCTTAAAATCCACCTAATACATGTATCAATTTTATTTTATGAGTTTATTTTGAAAATAACCATCCAATAGTCAAAAATTTGGAATTTATTACCACTTTACTTTGATTATAACCTCTATATTTTTTACAATAATGGACAATTAAAAAAAATGTCACTCTCTTTCTTTTAATTTATCTTATATGTTTTCTTTGGGATAAGAAGATTTTATTATTGAATATAAAATAGTATTTTGAATATAAATAAATTATTTTTATTATTACAGTCTAATTACATTTTTCTGATGGTATAATTACGTTAAATGCTTAGACAACGTTGACACAGTTCTTATGCAAGTAGTAGAAATATCAAAAATAAATGAATTAAAAAAAAGTTAAATATAATATTTTTGGATGAATTTTTATGTTAATTATATTTTATAGTTAATAATAATGTATAATTTATGGTTAAGGATTTTATATTGTAGTTTTATTACTAAATTTATGCCTTTAAAGTAAAATTTTTCGAATTGTCTCAAAAATGACATTAATAATATTTTATGTTAAATAATTTTTATTAAATTATTTAAAAATAAAAAAATAAAAAAATAAAAAAAAATTATAATGGTAAATGGTGTAAAATTTCATCCATGTACCATTTTTCAGTTACTTTGTACATTAGAAAAAAAATTTATAACCATTAAATATTGAAGAAGATGTCACCACAACTAAAGTTAAAAAGGGTTAATGAAGGGTTAAAAAAATTAATGTTTTAAAAATAAAATTAAACCTATAAATAATTTAATTTTTAAAGGAATTTTCAAATTATCCTATCAAAAATTCTAAAAAATGTTCATATTTCTCCAATTTACATGGTTATTATATTTATTATATTTTAAAGTTCATAAAAAATAAAAGTGTTTTCATTCTCCTTCTTATAAAAGGATACCACCTCAAATATCTTATTTACAATTCATGAGACACTTTTCTTAAGAAAAAAATACCAAAATATGTTCTGAAATTCCTTTAACACATTATGTAGGTTATTTTATTCTTAAAAAAAGGATCTAATTATCCTTAAGGGGAGATCTAAAAGAGGATTCTCAAATAAGAGGTATAACTCTAAACTGAGTTCTATCATCTTATTAATACATTTAATTCCTTCAATTATATACTAAATCTAATGATATAATAAAATAAATATATTAAATATACTTATATGTTATTATGTTTGTTTCACAACCATTATTCATCTCATTTCCATCGAATGAGAAATGAAAGAATTATTAGTGAATACGTGCAGACTACTGCCTCCACATAGTGATGTATTTTTCATTTTATCAACACCTTTTATATGTTTTTATGATTATGGACAATATTTTTATATAATTTTTTACTAATATAATTATAATTCTGTAAATAAAATATATATTTTTACTATTTGTTTATTCCAACCAATGTAAAATCAAGGTATCGCTCGGACTTAAGGTAAGAGTTTATTATCTCAATTTTGTTTGTGTGAGACATATACCATATTATCAACTAGTTTATTTCATGTGGTTTATATCGTACATATTTTTTAGGATATATCATTAATATATTAATATTCATTGTATTTGGAGTTCAATTTGAATTTATATCTTTCATGAGGGTTATGATTTTAAAGTTACCAAAGCTGTAAGAGTTTTGTTTCTAATATTAATTTTGATTGAGATTAGTTACGTTTAAATTTCCATTGTAAGTAATTGTATGATATCTCTTTATAGAATCATATAAATTTTATTCTAATTTTTTATGTATGTTTTTTAAAATTTATTTTCCAATTTCTCTCTCTTTATTCAAGAAATAATTGGAATTTTTATTGAATGTGATATAGAACAACTCTATTCTTTTAGGATGGAAATTTTTTTCATTGGTATCCATATTTTCTAAAAATATTTCAATAATATTTTTTACATAAATTTAAATTATTTTTAAGGTTATTTTTAACTATATTGTACTTTATTAAAAAAGGTTTAAAAAGTAATATTTTGAACATTTCTTGTATGGAACATTTTGGATTTTATTATAATGTTCAAAAAGAAAGTTCTTTCTTAATGTATATGGATTGACCACATTTTAATAACATCTTCACTACTAATTTCTTTTAATATTCTCTTAAATTTTTCTAAGATTCATTATAAATTATTTTCCCTATAATTTTTGAGTAATTTTTATATTTCTAATAAATTATTTTAAAAGAAAATTATTTTTTCTCTTACATTAAAAATGAATATTCCAATGATATTTTAAAGGTATTTTCATCTATGCTAAATTCATTTGATTTTTTATTATGATGGACATATGATACTATCTAATGATACCATCATTATTATTTTTTTGTATTTCTTATTATTGTGATGATTAAATATTGATTAAACCTGTCTATTTTCTATGGGTTATGATATGATTAAATTATAAATGTTTACACGATATTATATAATACATATGAATATATTATGGTTATGTTATGGGTGGTTCCACTATATTTCTCCATAAAATTGGGTAATTTTTAATGTTTATGTGATAAAATGGAAACAATGAGTTTAACCGAAGCCTGAAAGAGGGTTCATGGGAGGTTATCTCAAGACTAAAAGTGTGTACAAAAAAGGATATCACAAACCCAAGTGGGTACATGGGTGGTTACCCCAAACCGAACATGTGACGAATGTCTTGTTATATTTCCTCGATAAATAATTTATATAATTTTTATTATTTGACATTTTATGCCACTCTTTTGTGACATGTTTTTATGACAATTTTAGATTATCATGGGTCATGGTCTTTGATTTTCTTATTATTCATGTCTTACAGACTTCCAAATATTTATTCCATGATTCGTGATTATGATATTTTAATTATTAGCTATGATTTATTATTGTTAATATCATCCTCTAATACCATTATTCCCATCTTCTATTCACTTATTATTATAAACTATTATATCCAATGCTTACCCTTAATGTGAATCTAAGATCACCTATTATTTTGTTTACATTTACAAATGTTATAAATAATTATTTTAAATAAGTTATTTTTGAAGGAATTTATGATATATGTTGAATAATTTTCTTCAGATAATAAATTCTGGGTATTATGTGAAAAAATATCACATTATGTCTTGGGTATTATAATGAAATATTTTTTCAAAATTATCTAAAACTCTAAACCAAAAAGGTATTTAGGTGTGTAAGTGACTCAATATTCACCTTTATTTTTAAATGAATAAAATAGTCCATGATTATTGGTATCAAATCCAATATGTAAAGAATAAATGTTTTAGCGCCAAATCTAAGTGTATGGGTTCAAGAATATTATAGCTATAATCAAATTAGGGTTTTGATAATTTTAGAGGTTAGGATTCTTTCATGTGAGGATAACATATGTGTTATAAATTACATCACATGTTTATAAGTTTATAGATAACCATATTATTCAAAGGAATATATCCTATTTTAGGGTCTTCTCTGATTATGATTTAAGGTAATTTTGGAATAATACATTATTAATGTATAGATACTCTATATTAAGTAATTCCAGGGTGATTAATAAAATTTTGGGAAAATTGTTTTAGGATGGAATGTATAATAGAGGGATAGATAACCTTTGGGGTTGTTTTGTGATTTGATGATGTGTAAATTAAGGAAAAAGGGTTTATTATATTTTGGAATAAATATATTTATTGGTACCAATAAACTTTAATAATAATGACTAAATATATTTTTAAGAAGTTTATTATATTTTGGGGAACATTATGAATTTTTTTCTAGTATGTGACTTTATGATTGAAAATATTTCTGGGATAAATATTAAGTTAATTTTAGAAATTATATATAATTATATTTTGGTTTTATATATGGTGTTCCATTTTTTGTGGAATATGTTATCATATTATGAATTATATATGATTTGGGTATATACATTTTTTAAATTATTATTATATAAAAAAAATTATTGAATTTTTGGTTTTTAAAAATTTAGTTAATCATACTTTTAAGAGTTTTATGGTTCAGTTATTTTCAAAATTATTTATATTGATACATGGGTTTTATAGATGATTTTTTAGATATTTATTTTTTACTTCATCATATAAAGGTTTATTGAGTATGATTTTATCTTGATCTAACAATTACAATTTTAGTGAATGACTATTAACTAGATGAATAACCTTTATTCCTTTTATAGATCTCAAGACATATTAAAAGTTGATTTTAGTTCTTCAATCTTGATAAATTTATCTCGGTTATACATCATTGGAATGTTAGATTATGTAAAGGTTGAAATATATTAAAACACAATTGAATGATGAAATTGTTTATCAAGTAAGTATATCATCTCTTCATAATGGAAAGTAAATCCCTATAACAAAAATAAGATAATAAAAAATCTACAAATATTTATGTCGGAAACATCACCCAACTACCATGGTCTGTTTTTGGGAAACTCATTCACTATATAAGTCATATAAAAGTTTAGTTTGATAAACAAATATTTTAGAAATGATATGTTTTTTGGTCATAGACTAGGAATTTAAATTTTTAATGAATTTTATATATAATATTATGAAAGGATACAATGCCTTAGTATGAAAAAAATTAAATTTTAGAAGACATAATTTCATTATGTTGGGGATGATGTGACACCCCTAAATTTTAGAATATATTTCCCATTTAGATATTTGAGGTATTCGATAACTTTCTTGACATACAATACTGAACTTAAACAAAACATGATATAATATATCATTGTCAAAGTATTGGAGGGTATGAATAAAAGTAACCATATTATGAAATATATATATATATTTATATAATGTTTTAATTAAGAACAAATTCATTCATTAATTAATAGGAAATAATCACTCAGTTTATAGTAAAGTTATTTTATGTTTCAAAAATTGATTATCTTCTTAAATGGTTTTTAATTGAATTTCTTCAGTGGATATTATAATTAATAATTGATAATTTTTTAATTTTTTTTATTATATGAATATAATTTTAAAAATCTTCCTGAATATAATAAATTAGGGTGGTTTTGAATTTTTTATAAAATACTGATTTTGAGTGGGTAGTTGTAAAATAGCATTTTTTATAAAACAACAATTTATTTTATTAAAACAAGTAACATAAAAGATTCATTATGTTTTTTATTTTCTCTTAATGTAAAATAATAATATTTTAAATATATATAATATAGTCAATTATATAATAATTATGATTACATTTTATTATGGTATATGATAATTTTACGATTTAAGAACTCATTTTCTCTATAAACTATTTTTCATTGGATTTTATTGTTTTATATTTAAATTTAATTTTACCATATATTGAAATTGATTCTCGAAACTTTTATCCCATATTTGGAATTAGTAGTTTCATATTTGGTAAATATATTGCTTCTATTTTTGTTCATTCTGAATGGAATCCTTGGTAAAAATGTTTATCACCTCGGTAAGGGTAAAACAAGTAGACCATGGTTAAAACTATGAGAAAAGGACAAAATATATCCATAACACTTCTATTTATTTTATTGGATGATATTTTTTCTAACATAAACATAAAATATTTAATTTTTTCATTTTATTTCCACCTTCCTTCAATTAAAACCTTTATATTAGTTTAAATGATAATTACAGAAATGTCGCTCACTAGGTTTTAATTTCTCTTATATTTTTTCATTGGGATAAAAATATTTTATAAAGGAATTAAATGAATTATTTTGAACAAAAATAATTTATATTTATGATGATAAATTAATTTTAATTTTTAGGGATGGCAAATTTATATTAAACGCTTATGAAAAGCTAACACAATACTTGTGAAAAAAGTATAAAAATCAAATTAAATGACTTTAAAAGAATTAAAAAAATTGGATGAATTTTTTAGTTCCTTAAAATTTATAGTTAATAATAATGTTTAATAGATTATGAAAGAGTTTATATTTTAATTGTATTGTTATATTTATGTCTTTAAAGTTAAATTTTGTGAATAGTCCCAAAAATGACTTTAATAATATTTTATGATTAATAAAATTTTATTAAATGATTTAATGAATAAAAGATTTAAATTGGAAAATTAGAATGTGAAATGGAATAAAATTACATAAATTAACCAATTTTTAAATAATTTTCAATTATAAGTAAGTTTCTAACCCTTAAATATTGAAGAATATTTTACCATGAAAGAAATTAAAAAGGTTTAATAAGGGGGTTAAACAAAAACATATGGTTTAAAATTACAGTTAAACCTATCCAAATTTTATGGGTTATAGTTATTTTAATATTTATCAGTCATATATTTTTAATTATTCCCATTTGGGTCCACTTGAAAATATTATGATATTTATTATATTTTAATGTTTATAAAAATTAAGAGTGTTTCCTTTATCCCTCTTATAGAATGACACCATGTATCCTCTATTCTTTGCACCTATTGAGCCAATTATCTCAAAAAACCAATAAAAAATATCTTATAAACATACATGAATAGATTATATGTGTTTTTGTCTTCTTAAAATACCTACCCAAGAGTCCCTAATGGGAGATCCAAATATGGATTCTCCAAGAAGAGGTATAACTCTTAACCGGGCTCTATCATCATATTTATTATTATAACACTTTCAATTATATACTATAATTGATGATATAATAACATAATTATATTACATACAGTCATATGTTATTATGTTAATGTCACAAACTTTATTAATCTTCTTTTCAATCAAATGATAAATTAAAGGATCTTTCGTGCATACATGCATACTGTCACCTTCACATCGCGATGTATTTCATTTTTTATAATAGCATTTAATGGGTGGGTTTTATGATGAATATTATTTTTATATATTATTTTAATAATATAATTAGAATTCTATAATGAAAATATATAATATTCTTTTTTATGACATCATCTAATGGTAAATGAAATATCGCTCATGCGTACCTACAGACTATCGTCTCCACATAACAATGAGTATCATTATCCACCACCAACTCACATGTATAGAAATAATTATGGATTCAATAGAAATATATGATATTTTTTATGTAATTAATATTAAATATTTTTTAAATATTATTTTCCTTTTATTTCATCTTTTCATTATAAAATTAAAACAACATTCATGCGTACGTATGGACTATCACCTCCATGAACAATGTATTTAATTTATCTATTATTGAATATCATGGAATGTTGTAAATATATTTATAATGATTAAATATAATATTCATACCATGTATATGAGTTTTTGAAATTATGAAACTATGATCAATATTCAAGGACCAAAACTACCAAATTTAAACTTACATGAAAAATCCAATAACTAACACCTGAAAATAATGGTTATAATAAATAATTATTAATAAAACGGTGTCAAAATATTATAATTTTCATGAACCAACCAAACATTATTTCCAAACTAACACCCAACCTGATTTTTGTCATGGACCAAAGGGTTTTCCTAATGCCCATAGACTTGAAACGAGTTCATGGGCATCAAAGAACTCTTTTAGGAATGATTTCTACCATAATAATAGTAACTATCATCTTTAAAAGATTTACATAAGACCATATCCAAAATCAATAATGATATTAAAAAAACAAGAAAATTGTTGACTTTTAATTCACTTTTACATTTATTACTATAAACCAAAATAAACAAGGGGGGAACTAAATGAACAAAATCATCTTTGTGACATAAGGGTCAAAAATCACCATTCCACCACCATAAATATCTACAAAAAAGAAGTATATAATAAGTGTACCCATAACCACCTCCAATTATTTCCATGCCATTTTTTTGTTATAAAAAACATGGTTTAAATATACCCATTGTTTATATGCAGGGTTATATATCACTTTCTAAGTATGATCCCACCATGATGTACCATGCATACCCATTTAAAGAAAAATGAAAACGATTATTTTTTAAATATAAGACAATTTAATTTGTAAAACATGATTTGTTTTGAAAGAGAAATATGAAAATCAAGAATATATGTTAATAGGTAAAAAAAATCATAATTACCATGCGAAATCCATAAGTAACTAGGGTTATTAGGGACCTAGGATCCTCGTACTCTTAGTGATCAATCTTGGATGTGAATATCTATCTCTTGATCAATATAACCAATCCCCATCACTAATTTTTTGTTATTGTTGTATCATAAACCTTCTAGGTATGGTGGGTCATTCCTAGTGCACTTTTCTTAGTCATCTCACCTAGATACCAAGGATTATCATGTTCTTTACCTCATTTATCAAACCATGAAAATCTCTTTATTTCATAAACAAATCCATCACATTCTAGAGAATTACATTTTCATGAGTTTTTAACCTTTTAAAAACATTACTCACACTAATAATGTAGAAAATGCTCATTTACACACATACATAAATTTAAGAAAAACATATAAAAAAGAAAAATATATTTAAATTGTAAGAAATAGATAAACAAAGAACCATCTACATTTACCTTTGAAACTACCAAAATCTAGTTGAATGTCAAAATAAAAATAAATGGGGAACCTAAGGAATGTAAACGAATCCAAAAAAATCAAAACTCAAGGAAACTTTTTAGATTCAACCCACTATAAGTCTACACAACCATTGTAGAAGAGGTAACTCAATAAATAGGGAAGAAGAAACCAAAGAAAGAGAAGAGGAGAGACTTACCTAAATATTCCTTTAATATTCAACACCAATCCACCCAAAAAGAGAGAAAAAAGGGAGTAAAGGAAGAGGATATGCACTCCTAGGGATGGTAGAGGCCAAATGGAGAAAATTATAGTTGTTAGAGGGTTAAAATGGATGAAGGGAATAAATGGAATTTAAAAAAATTTAAGATTCCAGTAGGGTGCACAATTTTTCCACAAGGTCTTCCGAACCTTAATCTAACTATATGGAACCATTATCTAAGGGGAGTTAGAGACAACAAGATTTTTGTGGGCATATAAAACTTCCATGTATCGATCTATTTAGCCTTGATAGACCCACTATCTGGGTCTCATGGTTTGTAGAGGTTGACAGATAGTTTCTATTAACCGTGAAAAAGCCATGAACCACCCCATATCTAGACCAAAATCCCAATGCTCCGTGGAATAAAACAAGAAAATATATAAAATAAAATTTATACTAAGAGTAAATGAGAAATAGTTGAAAATAACACCATGAGTTTGAATATTCATCCCACCATGAAAAATTTTTAAGCTCTAAAAGTTAAACAATATACTGATTAGAAAATAATTGAGGGTATTATTCATCATCCTAAGACTTTTAATCCCAAGTATCATTCTCATAATTTCAATGATTCTATATCAACTTTACTATTGGAATAAATTTTACTTAGTACTTTTACTTTGGAATCAAGAATCTTCATTGGTTTCTTGGTCACTGATAGATCGAGTCTGAATTTAAGCTCATACCAGCTGATAACAAGGGTGGTATTTGAGTTATACTTGTTCAAGTCTGATAAAAGAAAAGAATCATGAATTTATGTAATTTTGGAAGGTGATTTAGTGTGGTAAGATACTATACTGATCTTATTGGTAATATTGAATGGTTTGATATAACTCAGTGTAAGTTAACCATACCTACATGTTAGGACCAAGCTGCTTATGAAGAATATTCATTTTAGGTATTGTCATTTGTTGTCATTGAATTTTGTGAAGAATTTAAATAACTTAACTTTGTATAAGTGGTTGATAGACGATAGGGAGGTTACAATACATCCCATGGTAATTAGGATGATGCTTGGCTGATTTTTATTTTAAAAATATCATAAGTTAGGATAACATGTGATGCATTCTTTATGAAGTAAAGGAAGAGTAAAGGTGATTCCAGTCATATTCAGTTTTGATTGTAAAGAAAGATGCTAGTTGAAGACAGGGAAGGTAATAGATTTTCTGTTGAAAATATGATGATGGTAAATGTGATCGATTGAAGAATATATAAAATTGGAGATATGTTATGGGATGAAAGAAGATGTTTTTTGAATAATCCATATGACAATTAATTAGCATTGGTTTTCTTTCTGAAGAATATTTAAGGTTGCGATGTTTCCCATTTTTTTTCCAAATTTTTGGGGCTAAAAACCACGAGATGGAGAAATTTCATTTTGGAAAAGGATGTTGCATGAAATATTGAAGAGTGTTTGGTATGTTGTGCACAAGGAATGATTTAAGGTTAAAACATCAAAAAATGTTAAATTTATTAAGTGCACGAAATATTCTTGAAGTGCATGAAAGATTCAAAAAGTGTGTGAAAGGTTATATTGGCGCAGAAGAGAATTACGCACCCAATGGGACATCAATTTTGCTTTTGTGTGACACTTCAGGATTTTGCACAATGAATCGTGGTTTTTGTGCATGGGGGTCCATGATGCTTATAAATAATAGGTGAACCCTTCTCAATTTTAGGTCTCGACACATAAATAAATTCTACACTCTGAGAAGCAAAAGAATTTTAAGTAAAGGGGAGTGTGAAAAAGAAATAGAGTTACATGCAAGAAGAAAAAGTTGTGCATAATAAGAGATTTGTGTGCAATATTGAAGTTGCGTGCAAGAGGTGTTTCACCAAAAAAGTCAAATATTGTGCCTGTGGAGTAAAGGTTGTGTGCAAGATACATAAAAGGGATTGTTAAAGATTTGGTTTCTTCGCACATATTCAGTTTTGTGAATGATAGTTCTTGCTGGATTTTGGGTCTGAAAGTGAATATTTGTACTTCATACAATACTCCTGTTCAATTTTTAAGAAGAACTAAAAAATTATTTTTCTTTATTTGTGCTAAGAGAGTGTACAGATGGTTACGGATTGTTTTCCAAGTCCTACAACTGTGCAATGGCATATCCTACTCTTTGTATTCCACATCAAAGGATTGTTTTCTAGTGTATGGTGTGGTACTGGATTGTTTTCATACCATACCAATGGAGTAGTAACTTTTTTTGGGTAGTTAACCTTGTAAATATTATGTTCCTATGGTTGTGCATGTTCATAAAGGAAGGAACTCTTTAACAGGAGGCGAAGGATGTTTCAAAAATAAGGAAGCAAAAAAAGAAAAAGATATCACAAGATCACCCCCTCCCCCTCTCAGTGATTCTTGGATCCTTACAGGGAACATCACCTCCAAGATGAAAGTGACCCATGTGAGGTGTCACCTTTAAAAAAACATAGCCACCCATTGAGAACTCTAATGAACAATATCACTGATTTTCATGGGATTTATTATGGATCTAGGTTATATATCACCACATCATGATCATCTAAATATTTCTAGTTATCTCCTACACTAGGATCGACCCCAATAGAGAAATATTACCCACTTCCATCTAGAATATAGAAGACCAAAAAGGTCCACTGTATAGAGCTTCTATGGGATCCATATTGATTGAGTATTGGTAACTATAATTGTAATAAAAACACCCAATAAAAGGTGGTTATCTCATGATCCACTAATTTTTCTCACACATGCACATAGAATGTATTCTATTATTTTGTTTGGTTGTTCTATCTGACCATATGTTTGTTGATGGTATGTTGTGCTAAGCTTGAATTGTAACCCCATGAACTTATTAAGTCCTTAATAGATCCAAGAGTTCAAACATGGATCTTTATTAGATATGATAGTATATGGAAGACCATATAGTATCATGATAAGCTAAATATACAACCTTCCCAATTCATCCACTTTAGTCAAATCATTAATTAGGATGAAATGAGTTTATTTTTTTAAATGCTCAATAACTAACCATATGGAATTTATTCTATGTGGTGTTTTGGGGGTAACCATATGATAGAATCCATGGCTACCACTTCCCACTACTAGGTAATAATTGGGAGGGTATTAAGTAATATTGAGTTCATCTAGTGTTTGGATTTGATCTACTGATATGTACATCATCGAGATATAAAGTTGGCTATATCACACCTTATACCTGGCCACCAGAACTAACGACACAGATCATAGATCAAACTCTTATGGTCTGAATAGACCATAAAATTTTCCATATAAAATGTAATGAATCAACAATTTCAGAAGATGAATCACTACCTCTAGCTCATGTTAATGGGTTGGGTAATTTATTTTTTTTGTTTGGACATAGTGAGAGACACACACCAACACATAGTCACCTTGCACCAACACACACCCCATACCCATACTCGAATCTTCAAAATAATCCATATACCCCTTTCCCGCCTCTGGTAAAATTAATATGGGGGTAGTGGATGACTATTTATTGAGTTTCTATAAACATTCTTCAAATTGTGGACTCTAGATGAACTTCACCCTTTTCTAGGTAAGGCCCGTCATCAACAAAGTAAGCTGTGAGAAATCTTTTACTTATCAGCTGTAATATCCAACTACCCATAAGAAACTCTTAATCATAACATGTTCCTCAACTTCTCCCATGCCATCACTGCCTTAATATTATCCATATAAACTAAAATCCCATGCTATGAGATCACATGGATATGAAATATTACTTAATGGAGCCATAAAATGCACTTGGAGTGCTTAAAATAAATACTATGATACAAAAATGTGCCAACAAAAATTCTCAAGTATTGCCTGCGCTCATCTCCCATCCTGGATTAGACCATAATGTCATCCAAAAATACCAAAATAATGAAATCATGGTATTTATGATACATCTAATTTATAAGATCCATAAAAATCATGAGATCTTTTCTTAATATGGATTTCAATGTCAGGTACATTAAATGGTTTTAACTTCTTTAGAAAGATATTTTGGGAACATATTATTCACTTTCCATAACCTTGTGATATCTATAATGGTGGATTATTTTATATAACCACCTTTCCCACTAATTGGTCAAAAAATCACCAATGTGGTGGAATGGGTATTTATTCTTGATAGAGACCTTATTCATCTTCTAATAGACAATGCATATCTGGAGAGATCCATCGAAAGTTTTTTATAAATAATTGGTGCGACCCAAGGTGAGATTATCAGGAAGATGAACCCTTTATATTCAAGATATTCCAATTATATATTCAATTCCCTCAACTCAATAGGATCCATATGATATGAAATGTGGGATATCAGCTATTTCCCATGTGCTAAATCGATGGTAAACTCCACCTCTCATTCTAGAGGTAGGAATGATAAATAATTTGAGAATATCTGAATAATCTAATTCAATATAGGAGGGAAATTAATTTTTAAACATTCCCCATCATCCTTCAGCATGATAGTAGACACCCGGAAATAAATCCTACCTAACATTGGGAGTGGAGAACTGACTAATCCTAAGCACAAATCAGATTCACCTTGTAAAAAATCTGTTGTTCCTATTAGGGATTATGAAAGTCACCTATAGATGACAACAATCAATATGAACCTTGATGCACACCATCCATTCCATCACTAGGATCACATAAAATAAGTCTATTTACAGGATAAGAAAATCCCAATTTATCTTGACCTTTGATATAATGATAACATAAGTTGGAAACTCGATGCCATACTATATATTTTTACCATCAGGCATAACCAGGGCCATGAAATAGGGCATAAAATTAGTTGTAACTTTAAAAATATCCACATTAAGAGAAAAGATGAATGAATTGGAATATCTTGTATCAAACAAATAAACCACTATAGATGATTCAACAAGAATAGTACCTCAAATTATTACGGGTTCTGTATATGATTCTATTGATGCCTGGTCTATAGAATGAATGTACTTCATCTCTATTTGTTCTTATGGTCGGCTTATAAATTGTGGTTAATCCATAAGATGAATCTATTTATAGGATGATCTATCCTTTACACAACACTAACTAGATCAAAAATCTGTATCCCTAGATACACAAAACTATGTTGTTGAAGACCAAGGTGTTATGGACCCTACCCCACTCTGAGTAGCATAATAAAATCATACCAAATCATTGAAAGTGGACCATGAATCCAAATTAATAGTAGGGTTTGGGTAGAACTAGAAATATAGAATCCATGCTCCTAGACCTTCCACACTAATGGAACATCACTGATCCCCCACCTGAAGCTACTAACAAAGATGATCAAAGTGGGTTTATGGAGTTTCCAATATTCTTCTTTCACTATTCCTCGTGTTTCCTCTTCTTTTCATACATCACATTTCTACCCTAGAGCATAACAGGAAATGTCTTAGAGAATCATGATTTACCGTCCTAGATAATATCCACCAACATGGATTGATCAACCACCTCAGCTTACATTTTCAATTTAAACAAGAAGACTGGGAATCAAATATCAAACTACAACCCCATCATAAAATGTTGGTCTTATAAATATTCATTAGATACTACCTTAGGAGAAAATTGAACTAGGTCTATGAAACAATTATCATATTTAGACATATAATTATCTAATTGACTAAGGGATAGTAATTATTGGGTACTATAAAGAGCCAAAGTCATAGAGAAGTACTTCTCATTAAAGACAAACATGGTGTCCTTCTAGACTACTTCTTCATACTTTCCTACTTGGACCACAACCTCCCACCACCTTCGAATGGTCCGTTCTGACATAAATGAAGTTAAAATTTCCTTAAGAACAGAAGAAGTCCTAGGGATCCCATATACCATCTCAACCTTATCGTCCTAATATCCTTGCTTTCTAAGGTTCGGTGGTTCCTTATATGTAATTGGGTTTATAATAGAGGAAATTATGAGCCCTATCCCTTACCAAACATGGCTTCTTTTGCTTAAATAGAGTAGGACTATAATACACTCCCTGATCTAATTATTAGAAATACCAAACCACTACCTCAATAAATCTATGATCAACCAGTGACAGATAACTCTCTCTGACCACTTTCCATGGTTGTACAGGAGGTCCGAAGGGAGTTATGATACTACAAAATCCAATAATAAAAGAAAATATCAATACATTATACCAAATAGAACAAAAAAATATCATAATTGAAACACTAACATAGATAAAAATAAAACCATAAAAATCACAAGAAACAATATAAAAAACTTTTTCCTACCTCATTTTCCATGCTCAGTCTACATCCTGTGCATTACACCTAATGAAAGAGTCAACAAAATCCTAGACATCCCATGGTGACCCAATACATTTCATGAGGTGTGTTGGTTAGACACTATACTCTCAACTAGAACCTAATTCCCTAATAGCCCCAACTACTATCTACCAATAATATCCCAAATAACATGTCCCCAAAGAGGAGAAAACTTCTTTGATGCCATTTTTTCACGAATCATCCTAGGTTTCCTTCCAAACTGATACCCTACCTAGTATATGTTATGGACCATATGGAATTTATGATCCCCATAGGCTAACAACTTCTGATTGTAAAATTAATAACTCTTTTGGGAACTGTTTCTTCCATTATAACAACAACTAAATTCAATACAAGATACACATAACACCACATCCAACATCCATAATGATCTTTACAAAAGGAATCATGCAATTTATGTTTATGTCACTTATAAATTTATGGACAAAAACCAAAATAAACAAGGGGAGGGGAAAACAATTAAATGAATAAGACCCTTTTTATGACATGAGGTTCGATACACACCATGACACCACCACAACGTCCACAAAAAATTATCTTAAGAGTATCCACAACCACCTCCATGGAAGGACTTACCTCTTCCTATATCAGAAAAAACAAGGACTTTGTATACCCATTAAATATATTTATGGTGTGAAATCACTTTATAAGTATAATCCCACAACGATATTCCCTACTTAACCATTATAAGATAAATAAACATATTAGTTTTTACAAATAAATAAATTTAATTTCTAAAACGTGATTTGTTTTTAAAGAAAAATAGTAAATAAAAGAATAAATGGTAATAGATAAAACACTGCATAAACACCAAGGGAAATCCCTAAGTATATTTGGATTTTAGGGACCAATAATACTCCTGATCTCGATGATCTATCCTAGATGTGAAGTTCTATCTCCAGCTCGAGCCAACTAATACCATCATCAATGTTTTTTAGTGTTATATCATAAAATTACTAGGTACAGTGGGTTATTCCCAATATACTTGTCATAGTTTTCCCACTTAGATACTTAGGAGTCCCATATTCTTCACTCCATTTACCAGACCATTAAAAGACCCTTATTTCACACACCAATCCATTACAATTCATATCAAACCATTTCCATGATGGTTTATCCGTTTCAAAACCTTACCCATACCAATACTTCAGAAATCACTCATTTACACACAAACAGAAAAATTTAAAACTCCCATATAAAATAAGGATACCATATTTAAATAAATAAATAAAATCTCAACTTGGAACCACCTACATTTCTATTTCAAACGACCAAAATCTGATTGAAATTTGAAAGACAAATGAATGGGGACCCTACATAAGGGAAACATAGTTCCAAAATAAAAAATAAGTCTCTGAATTTTAGATTCAACCCAATTTAGGTCCACATAATCACTGGAAAATAGAGAACTAAAGAAATAGTGAATAAGAAACCAAAGTAAGAGATAAGTAGAGAATTACTTGAGGATTTCTTGAGGATTCAGTTTGAAATCCATGAAAAAAGGGGATCCAAGAAGGTGTGGAGGAGGAGGAGATCTGCACCTAAATATGGTGGATTCCAAATTGGGAAAATAAGAGGGGTTATAGGGTTAAAATTCGGTAGGGGAATAAATGTAATTCAATTGTTTTATGAATTTGACAGGCTGCACAATCTGCTAGACTATGAACCAACCATGAGACACCTTTATCTAAGGGGAGGGAGAGGGCACACTGTTTTTTGAGGCCTGGAACATGGTCATGTGCCTAGCCATGTGGCCTTGATAGATGTACTTTCTGATCTGGAATATTTTCAGAGGTTAGATATGGTTTCTTCTAACTGTGTTCTAATTGTCCAACACCCATTGTTCAGACCAACAACAACATTTTTCATTGAAAATACTCATGAATGCTATAAAACAAAAGATTGACCAAGAATAAATAAAAAATACATAAAAATAACACCATATATGGGATAATAAGTGAATAATATATTATAATATAAGTATTTATAGGGTTATGTTATAGAATTATAAATAATCCAAATTTATTATATGGTTTGTTTGAGTTCTTACAAATCTAGTCAAACTAATGGTAGGTGTTTCTCGTATCACTTTTGTTTTTCTCTCTGACATGATATATTCAACACTGGTTTATTTCATATGGTCAATAAACTACACATTTTATATGATATATCTTGAATATTATTATATCCATGGAATTAAAAGTTTAATTTAAAGTTATATTATAATGGGAGTTATGATTCAAAAGTCACCAATGCAATATGAGTTTTATTTCTAATCTATTTTAGATTGGGATTGGTCAGGTATACATTTACATTAAATGGAATTGTACGATATCTATTTCTTGAAACATATCAGTTTTCCTATCCTCTAGTTATTTATGTGGTTTGAAAATTTATTCTCTATTTCATTTCTTTTGATTCAAGAAATATTGTGAAATTTATTTATCAATGATACTGACCTTATCTCATCTTTAGGTCGGGATGTTTTTATTCCATATCTATATATTATAAAAATGTTTCAAAAATGTTATTATTTACATTTAAATGATTTATTAAGGGAATTTTAAACTATATTTTACTTTATTTATAATGTTTGAAAAAGTTGTATTTTTATTGTTTCCCATATGACACATTTTAACATTCTCTACAAAGTGAAAAATAATATTCTTTTATAACTAAGTAGTCTTGACCACATTTTCCCACCACCATGAATATTATTTTATTTTATGATTCCCTTAAAAATTTTCAAGATTCCTTAAAAATAATATAGTTTTCCTATTATTTTATTAAATTTTTTTATTTAGAATAAAATATTTCAAAAGAAAAGAATCTTTTCTCTATTACTTTTCCTAGTAATATTCTAATGTTATTTTGAAGGTATTTTGCATATATGAAAACGTATTTTGATGAATATTATTAACCATTGGGGATATGTTCTATTGATTACATTATTACTCTTTCTTATGATAGAAAATAATTATGATGAAAAATCTTGATAAAACCCATCTATTTCATAGAGGTTATGATATGATAAAATGATAAATGTTTCCACGATCTTATATCATATGTTTGAATATATTAGAGTTGTATAATGGGGGGTCTTGTTATATCTCTCCAATTCATTATGTAATGTTTAATTTTTATGAAATTAAATGTTAAATGGGAGGTTATCCCAATACATAAAGACGGTGCATGGTAAATTATCCTAAGTCTAAAAGAGGTTTCATAGGAGGATATCCCAATCCCAGAGAGGGTACCTATATAGTTACCAATCCCAACATGTGATTAAATTCATGGTATATATCCTCGAAAAATTATTTCTATTTTTATTATTGTGAATATATATTATTATATGTTCATATTATAAAGTTATATTCTAATGGATCATGATATTTTATTCTCATATGATTCACGTCATAGGAATTATGAAATATTTATGCCATGATTCTTGATTACGATTTATGAATAGTTGGGTATGATTTTATAATGTTAATATCATCCAATCACAAAATTATAGATATCTTATATTCATTTATGTTTATCAACTATTGTCTCTCATGTTTACCATTATTTATCATTTCATCTCACTCCTTCTTATGTACTTATTTCCCTATATTATGAAGATTGATGGTAAGTATATTATGTGTAGATAATTTTATGGGATATATTAAATAATTTAAATGGAATAAAAATGGGTGTTATGTGAAAAGTGATCACTTAAAAACATATGCATTGTTATGAATGTGATTATCCCAATTCTCTTAAATAATAAACCTAGAAATGTCTTCAAGATGTAGGTGACTCAATACTTCATTTAATGTTGAAATGGAAAAAAATTGGTTCATAACTATTGGTATCATATCCAATTTAGAAATAATATATTATTTAGAATCAAATTCAGGTGTATATGTTTTGATATATTATATAACTTCATGGTACACTGTTCACCATGAACTCTACTTCTCATCTATGTGCTTGTCTACTCAAAACACATTTACTATGAACTCAAACCTCACAAATTACTCCTTGATTAAATATAACATTTCTTCCATGATTTTCAAACCTACAAACATGTTTTAAAGTATTCATAAATTTTAAGATAGGGTTCACCATTCTATTGACTCTGCCAATGTGGTTAATATGACCTCAAAAATTACTCTGTGGATGCATGCTTCATTAATGGATTCACTATGAACTCTCTTCTACAATATTACACCTTACATATGACCTTTAAAGAAAATATGGATTCCTCTAATGATGATTTCTATAATGGATTCACATCATACTATTGAAGTGATCATGGGTCCTTTATATAGTCAAGGATATCCAATAGACCCTCTAATTAAAAGTATTATTTAGGAGTTCACATAGGATTTATCTGCATACTCAAAATCACATACTGTGAACTCCCTTTGATAGTTATTGTACATGAATTTGTGGGTCACTAAATATCACCACCTTGAAACTAAGAAATCATACTCCTCTCTGATGCCTCATAATAACCTTCCAGTCTAACTCCATAATCTTTCCTTCTGATCTAACACCATGTACTCACCATCTTCTCTGTGGAATTCCTTTATGATTCCATGAACATGATCTCAGAATTATTGTTCTAAAAATAAAAATCTAGATAATATTATTTGAGGAAAAAATTCCTGTCTCAAAAACCACCTTTTACCCTTCAAATGCTTTGGCCTAAAAATTCACAAAACAATGGGGGAATTATACCCCCTTCAAGTTAATTTATGAACTACTATGTTATCATGATTTATTAAGAATAACAATAACCCAAAACATTGATAGAGATTTTGTTTTCATAATACCCCCTTTTGGATTTGTTTATGACATTTCAAAACCTCTTAGAAATATCTGTTGACAAATACTGATGTACATTTTCTCTAAACACTACTCACTCTCTTTGACTCAAGATTAGGATCAATGTCTTAATAAAAATATACAATAATACCACATGAGTCATTCTTAGTGTGGGTGTATCATCCCTACCCATACCCCACTCGGTAGATCCCTAAGATGGTTTCCCACATGTCCTCAAGCATTCCTCCACATATGCTAAAAGTTTCCAACTTTCAGAAAGATTCTTCGCTATGTCCATGGGGAGATTATTCCAACATAGATCAGAGTGGAGGGAAATGATATATAATAGGAATAAATAGTGAAAGTAGTAATAATAGACAGAAAATCATGGCATGATAATAATCTATGTAATATAATTAAACAAGTGGGTTCTGAATAAATAATATATACAAAATGATGATGATCATCATTTAGCTATAAAAAATGAGTACATAGGGACAAAAAGGGATATATGAATATAGCACATGATATAAAAAATAAAAATTCCAAAAGAAACTACTAATGGCATAATAAGTATAGGTTCGGTCTTCTACCAACATTCTATATCCTAAAACTATCAATCAAACATCAGAAGATAATTACCTCCCATTAGTTATACCTCAAACCATGAATTCTATATGGATACCAAAGGTGGACCAGGCAGGGTATGAGATATACTCAGTAATCCACCACCAATGGTATCTAGATAAATACAGTTCATGCAATATAATATGAAAAGTGTTCCAATACTAATAAATTCAAGGTAATAAATAACTAAAACATGATGGTATGGGTTCCATTCGGATACCAAACTGTCACAACCCGTCCCTCAGGACCCATGTCGTGACAAGCCCAAGCCCACTACTGATAATCTATGGGATGGTGACTAGTGTCGAGTAGGCATATCGCACAAATGGGAGTAATTTTTCTTATAACATATACACACACACAAAACTCCAACCCCCAGGAACAGATAGTGAAATAACTAAGTAACGAAAATGCATGCATACCACTACAACCCAACAAAAGAGTACTACAGAATTTAAAGCAGTATAGTACGACCATTCCGACATGATCCCACTAAAATAAAGACAAATATAAACTATGAACACCAAAAAAGAGAACAGAATATATTGTAGGAAGCCTCCAGAAACACCTCATCTCATCTTATCTCACAAGGAACCATCTAGTCATGGTTCTCATCCTACTACCCCTAAGACTCCACCAAAGTGTCTGTCAACTGCATAAGACATAACATGTGCCAGAAAAGACCTTACAGGGGTGAGTAAATAAATACTCAGTATGAGACCCCGAAACATAAAGTAAAAGACCACAACGGAAACACCACCAAGAAGGTATAGTCATATCTAAAAAGGTATATGTCAGCAACACATATAACAAGAATATCCAGGTATACTCATAATAGAATCCTAGATGCAACATCTCATCCACTTCTAGCCATATGGTTCAGCTCGTAAAACCCTTGATTCTGAGAGGTCCTAGTCCTTGAGCTATCTAAAATAAAGCACATGGAATATGTCTACCATAATTATCTGAGAGAACATCTGGTCTCAATATGTCATGAAGTCTCCTAGAGACTTCTTGTCTCACTGAGACAAAGAGTCTCAAGATCACATCCAAATCCTTGGTAATTGGATTCTTCCTAAGGCACTCTTATTATGGGAGAACTGGCTCCTTGTGTTATGAAGTCATCAGAGACCCTCACAATGTGGTCACTCTTCTTTCGGCCCCACCCAAAGAGAACACACTGTGAACTACTCAAAGCACATTGATCAGGTCTAGTCACAAAGAAATGGAAGATATCGATACAGAGATTGGTGGCCCTACACCTAGGGCTCACTGGGGGAAATCCAAGCCCTACTGGAATTGTCATCCTAGATATGGGATGAGTGCCCATGTAAATTTTAGTTACACCCATGCCACAATGTTTATCTAAGGTACCATGAAGAGATGTGATGACCGATCAGGCCTATCGGTATGGTACATGATCCACATAGATTGACTAGGGAACTAAGACCCGCAGAGTCATTTCATTCTACTGGGTCACCTAGATCCACTCGTCACATAGGCCTACTGGGTCACTAAGATCCACTCTGAGCCAACTCACTTCAGAACATGGTCCATTCTCTATGACAGGAACATGATCCTACATCGCACCTTCATAGAGAAAGAATAAAGAGAACACCACCATCCCCTTTTGGTGAAACTAGAACCCCACTAAGCCTTATCAAAAGTATCACCTCATATCAAGTGTCCCAAAACATTAGAAAAATTATCAATTAGATTTACGGTTTGAAAGATATGGGATTTTCTGCAAAAAAGGGCAGGTGGGATCGGGTCTGGTCTGACCCGACCCGACCAGACCTCGGGTCCAAAGGCCTGACCCAACCCACTCTACCAGACTGGCCTGTAACATTAGGCCCAGCTCACGGCTGACCATCCTGTCCAACCAGACCTAAGGTCGGCCTGCCTATCCTACCCGACCCATTAGAGTGGGCTGGACTTCTCAACCCAGAACGTGGTGGGTTCTACATCCTTCCCCGCTGAACCTGTCTGATATCTGGTTAGCTTCCTCCCCCTCACATGGTCACATGATTGTGTGCCAGCACACACCTACAGCTAAGCCAAAATTTCCTCCACTGATCCACATCGCCACAGCCTGCAAGACATGGCCCCTTGAGCATCACCCATGGCTTGAGTCGATCACCCCACTACAACCAAAACATTGACCTTCTCTAACACGGGTAGCCATGTAGAAATGATCTCCACCTCCGCCAATCCATCATGTGGACACCCCCACATGATGCCTTCGCCATACTGGTGGAATCTTCTCCAGGCCACCGAAATCACTCTAGTGGTATGATTTTAGATCTGAAAGAGGTTCTAGAAATCATAGGCTGTATTCTACATCGCTGGGGTTTTGAATCCAATCCATGATCCCTCCTGGTGAAATGTTTCTTTAATGATAATATATTCTACATCTCCTTAATCCATTCACCTCCTCCATCACAGCACCTCTTTCATGCCGTGTATTGCCCGGATCTGTGATGACGGATCATTTTGCAAAAGATTGATTGTGCAATGATTAATTGATTGCGTAATTCTCAATCGATCTCCATAGGTCATGTCACATGTTGAATAAAGAACACACATGATTAATGAAGAAAATAGGGTGAAAATAATTAATTAGAAAAGATGAACAGACCTCAATAGATGTTTGTGATGATCAGGGTTCGTTGCCGTTATAATTTTTTACCATGAATTAGTATGAAAATATCCTATTAAAACCCTTAATAGAGTAATCCCATCCACTAATAATGATTTCTCCATGTGGCAATTTGTTTATTAATAGCTTCACATCCATATTGGAATATCAAGAATGTGGAATGGAGAATATTAAAATAAATAACAACCCCTACCTCAAGTTGGATTGCTTACAGACATAGATTGAAGTCACATCTCCATATTGATCGTTGTTCTACCAGTGTGTGTAAATTCATCTCCATCTAATCGAATCCCAAACTCTGATCCGTTGTCACCAGTCAGGGATCCTCCTTCTCATTTCCTTAGTAAAACTCTAGCATTTTTAATTTTATCATAGGGACATTCCCCAGAATAATAGAGGAGACACGTTAATGCATTTACACATTTCAATTTTATTGTTTCACTTTGAAACAACATCACCACACTGCTTCATTTATGAAAGGATAAAAGGTTTCTCCATATCTTCATCACAGCATCGCCACGCTGTGATATATTAAAATAAAATTAAATAATATTACTTAAGTCTATTTTATTCTCGTTAAAAAATTCAAAAAATTAACTTTTACCCTCGACCTACGTCAGACGTGGTTAGGGTCCGCCTACAGAATTCAAACCCTCATGAGCTCAATGGTGCTATCAGATTTTATATCGGATTAACGTTTATGAGTTATGAGTATTTGAAAAATAAAATAATGTTATTTAAATATTTTATTAACGATTATTCCATTTTAAGGTTTTCTCCCTCGAGACCCATGCTGGCTAATCTAATGTCATTACTATGGTAAACCCACTTCTCTAAACACAATGGTTCTCTCAGATTTATATATTGAGAACCCATTTAAGAGTTACCCTATTTTTTAGGAAAACTAGTCGCACACACAATCTAATAACATAAAAATTTTGGACAGATCATTATAGGAATGCTGGGCCTCAGAATCACATGCCATCTCAGTGCTTGGTCTCATGATTTTTCCTATATTTCTCAAAAAAATATAAGCAATAAAATCCGAGATGTTACTTTCTCCCCACATTAAGGATTTCCAGACGTGGAATGGAAATCAAGGTTTACTCAAACAAAAATTGAGAGAACCGAGCTCAAATATGATCCTCCCACTCCCATGTACTCATCTTAAGATCTTTGTGTTTCCTTCGAACATGAACCATGAGAAAATATCATTAATGAAGATTCCTCAATATTCATTGGGAATTTATCCTAAAAAAATCCAACATCAATGTCCATATCTCCCCATATTATGATGTGAAAAGGGTTTAAGAACAAATATCCTCAGTTGAGACATGTTGAAGACATTGTGTACATGGTCCCACTATGGGTAGAGACAAGAAATATGCTACCTTTACATCTCTATGAACCACATGAACAAGGGAATATTAACCTTGGATATAGATTTCCAGCCTAGAAAAATTTCCGTAACCCTCATCGAGGTGAGTCCCAAAGGAATACATGGTCTCCTTCAATCAATTCTAAAGGACTCCACTATCTGCTAGCCTAAACCATTAGATATCCTTGTGCATACTTCATTCACTCCTAGATGACATGCACAACATTTAAAAATGCCTTCTGCAATCCATTCCACAACTGGGATGTAATGTGAGCATTAATATCTGAAACAATCATCAATGAAACTCCATGGAGTAAAACTATATCCTACACATAGAGGAATACCAAGCCCTCTAATAAACTCTAATCTTGGGTAGTTATGAAGTGGACCGACTCGGTTTGTCAGTCTACGATCACATGATGGTATCTTGTCTCTTGGATATACGTGTTAAACCCGTTAGGAATTCCACGGACATCCCTTTCCACTTTTGTGGTACTCCAATAAAGAGAAGAAACAACCCACAAAACTGATTCAAAAAAGCATTCATTTTTCATCCCAAAAGTTAAGCCCAACTTTAACTTGTTTCATCGTCCCTAGTGTCCCCCTTGACACCCAAATTCATACTCTGGTGAATCTCTCCACTCTAGGCATCTACTTCTACTACTGCACATCTCTATAAAATAATGATGTGGTCTCCCCCTATCTAATGTCTATTTGGGGTATTCCCAATGGACAACTATGCACATAATGACACACAATCGATATCACCGAGTTGTGCCTCCCCAACTCATTTAATAGTGGACGAGTAACAACCCATGACTGGAGATAAACTGCTCCATCTCAATTAACAATGGATAACCGCAACTAGGACAACCACTCCAATGGCACATTCAGTAACTACTATCTAGATTCCTACTGAGATAATCAACTTCAAAGTTCCACTTCCCAGTAGTATAGACAAACTCCAAGTCATAGTCTTGTAGGATCTCTAGGAATCACCTCTATTTCAAGCCCTGATCCTTCTAAGAGAAGGCATACATTATAATCTTGAGTCTAAGGTGGAATATGTATCACCCGCCCTTCAGATTGTATCGACAGATCTTCAATGAAAACACCACTACTACTAACTCAATATTATGCGTCATGGAGTTCAGATTATCAAACTCCGTCTCAACACTCTATGGATTCAATGAAACTTCTGCCTCTGAGGTGACATTTTCTAGAAATAGAAGAAATATTTAATCCATGAAATACACTTCAAGAGATTTATTTATAGGTAGCACTCTCAATGTGGGTCCAAGACCATCTTCAATTATCTCACGCACTACTCCTTGGACACTGAGTATACTATGATTTCATCAACGATGATCACCAGGGGTTTTCTAGGGTGAAACACTGGGTCTTACTAATCCGTTCCTATGTAAGTCCCCATATGAAACCCAAGATCATGGAGCTATTTGGGAGACATCTAATAAATTTATGTAATTATCAGGACACCCTTGGGTGTAGACTAACAAAGAAGTCTAACTATCGATGGAGAGGTTAACCAAGAACATCTTAAAGGATGACATCCTTATACACAGTCACCTCTAAGAAACCTGATGACTCATAACATCCAAGGAACCAAGGTTTAGACTAGGAAACTAAATAGAAATCATCTACACCCTCCTCTTCCTATGTCTTTCAATAATTTTAAGTATTTCCCTTTTTATAGATAATGCGTAAATATTGATCCATCACCATGGAAGTACTACATCCTTTTTCCTAAAAGAGTGAAATTAAGCATGAACTATGGATTAGTTCACACCGACAATGACATCATAAGTCCTCAATGACACTACTAAGATATCCCAATCAAAAATATCACCAACAAGAGTCAGGTCATACCATCGGCACCAGTGCGTGTTCATTGGGTCTCCTCTGGTACGAGTATCTAAATGCGAGGATCAAGTCAATGGTTTAATAGAAACCTATATGTATCAAACCAGAAAAGTGGCAGGAAATGAAATCACAAGTACAAGTTTATATCAATATTTAAGCTAAAGTATAAAGACATATATCTTAACTTGAATCATCCCTAGAGTCCAGGGGTTATAAGCCTAAACAGCCTACAATTTTGTCCTCCCCTATCCTCCAACTCCCAGAGTTTGGTATGGACCACCTTGAGGAGCTGGTGGTAACATGTAAAACTTACGGCCATATCCAATTGCTTCCACATATCTCCTATCATATTCTATTCCCAAAATACTTGCATTCTCTTGTTTTTTCCTCTTCATTGGTGGTTCATCAACCGCCACTCTGACTGAAGCATGAATAGTGGGACAATCTCGCTTGAGATGACCCCTTTTACAACTACTATAGTAATAGATTTTATTCTAGGAACTAGCGCACCCCCAGAACATCAGATAAAACCTCTGGTTCAACGGCTTATGTTGTGAATTTACTATCTGTAGGTCATGATGACCCTACATCCCAGATTATCGGTACCTTGGATGATTGTGATACACATTTGAACTCCATGCTTCATCATCTAGTGCAAAAATAGCCATCCAAGACAAAGTCTAGAAATCTGCACCCATATGAACCAATAGAGGTGGTTCTACTAACTAATCATCCCATTAAATCATAACCTATGGACCACCCTGAAGAAAACACTAATCTGCAGTTGGGTCCCATTAGGGAGGCCTCATCGAGCATCGGTCAAAATCTCTGATCCTACTGGGGAAACCTCGCATGTTGGCGTTGTCAACAGATCCCATAGAGAACAAGATGCATCATATTTAAAAGAGTATACTTAGTGAGATGACTCAAGAAAGAAATGGAAACACAAAACAATCATATTTTATGCATGTAACTTTATTTCCCTACAACTAGTGTTTTCATATACCGAGTTGGAAAATAGATTCCCAGAGTCCTAGTGTATGGATACATCGACCGCCTCACCATCATCGGAGTCCCTGGCCTGAATGCCGAACATGAAACACTTAACACTATTTCTCCAAACCAATCTCACTAAATCATGATCCCAAGGTAGAACTAAACTGATCTGATACCACTCTGTTGCGGATTATCCCCCGAGGCCCATTCCATGACAACCCAAATCCCCCATATGATAGTTCAAGGTTAGGTGAATATCCCCGAGTAGGAATATCCCACTAATGAGAGTAATTCCTCTATGAACCTATACACATGCACCCAACTCCAAGACATAGGGTTGGAGAGTGATAAAATTAATCAAATAAAACACATGTGTACCACTACAACCCAACAACATATTATGAATGAAAGTAAAATCATTAAAGTGCAACCAGGAAATAAATGATCCCACTAAAAGAAAGACAAATGTAAGTTCTGACCTCCAAACAAGGGAACTGAAGCTGATATAGGAATCAGAAAAAAACTTCAGCTCATCTGATCTCACAAGGCACCATCTAGTTGTCTTCCTAGTCCTACTCATCCTAGTACTCCACCAAAGCATTGGTCAACTACACCATACATGACACGTTCTCGAAAAGCCTGTGTAGGGGTGAGTAAAACAATACTCAGTAGGTGACCCCAAAATAGAAAATAAAATAACACAAATGAAACACCACCAAGAAGGTAGAGTCATCTCAAAATTGGTATATGTTCACAACACGTATAAAAAGAACATCTAGGTATACTCACAAAGGATTCCAAGTTGTAATGTATCTTCTACTGCCATCCATATTGTTCCACTCATAGAACACTCGATTCCTGGAGGTCCTACTCCTCGATCTATCTAAAATAAATCATGTAGAACTGGTCTACCAAATGAATCAAAGAGAACAAATGGTCTTGATATATCATGAAGTTTTTCTAAGATGTCTGGTGTCACTATAGAAAGATGTCTTGATATCAAAACAAAATCCTTGATCACAGGATTTTGGTCAAGGCACACTTGTCCTGGGAGAATTCACTCCTTGATCTATGAATTCATCAGAGTCCCTCACAAAGAGGTCGGGCTACTTTGGGCCCCAACAAAATAAAACACACTAAGAAATACTCGAAGCACACTGATCAGGCCATGTCCTGAAGAAAAGAAAGATCTTGACACACAAATAAGGGGTCCTACACCCATGGCTCTCAAGGGACATCCTAGCCCTATTGGAATTGTCTTCCTAGATAAGGGATGGGTTCTTGTGAAAATTTTGGTCACACCCATGCCACAAATCATATCTAAGCTACCAATAAGAAAAGTAAGGACCGAACGGGCCATTGGGTATCGTACATGATCCATATAGACTTGGTAGGGCACTAAGACCTACAGATTCATTTCGACCTACTAGGTAAACTAGATCCACTCGTCTCATAGGTCTACTAGGTTATCAAGATCTGCTATAAGCCAACTCAGCTTAGAACACCAGCAATTCTCTATAACAAGAATGGGATCATGCATCGTACCTTAATTAATAGGAAAAAGAGAATGACACCAGCCCATTCTGGTGATACTAAAATCCCACTAATCCATTTCAAAGGACCTCCTTGTTGCAAGTGTCTCAATGCTATAGACGTCTCATTAATCAGAATTACGGGTTGAATGATATGGACATTTTGTGAAAAAGGGTCGGTGGGGTCTAGGCTCGGCCCGACCCAACCCGAACTAGCTCGAGGTCCACTAAATTGAACCAGATTTTCTGGTCGAACCAACTCGGAAGGTTCAAACTGACTCATTGGGTCGACCCATCCCGGTCTTCTGCGCCATCCCAAAAGGATAGGCCTGACCCACCTGGCCCACCTGACCCACTAGAGCATCCCGATCTTCTCTTCCTGGGATGTGGTGGGTTCCACGTCCTCCGATGGTCAAGATGATGGATAGCTATCTGACCGCCTCCCCCGCACATGGTCAGGTGGACCACATGCTAGAACATGCCTGTGGCTAAGCCGTGGGTTCCTCCACCTAATGCAGTTCCTACTGGCATTGTTGCTCTACACGACCACAGACCCCCATGGACTGCCTGTGGCCTCATGCTCTGGTCTTCCTCTATGTCATATGATCGACTCTACGGGCCACTTCTATTCTTGTACGCATCTTGATCTGTAGGTCCAGCTCACCCCCACCAAATTCGAATCCACAACCTTCTCCTGCTCAGGTAGCCATGTAGATGCAGCTGCTGTTTCTACCAAAGTGAACTACCTCAAGCGTACAGGCACATGACTTCCACTACATCCATTGCTAACGCATTAGTGGAATCATCTACGGTCCACCAGACATGATCTAGTTGTCCAATTAGTGATCGGGATTAGGTTCCAGAAACCACAAATCATTCTCTTCATCTGTGTGGGTTTGAATCCAAGAAAAGATCTATCCCAATGCAATGTTTCCCAAACGATGATATCTTTTACAATGCCTCGATCCATTCGTATAACAACCCTAGTCATTATTACTCACTTAGACGAGATATATTATATAAACATTCACTTAATACAACCCAGAAGATTGATAGGTATAGTTTCATTGGGGATTAGAAACATTACATGGAAACTTAAGACATAAAATACATAATCTATATTGAAAACATATTTCACATGACCGCAAAATTCCATCATACATAGCATTGCATTGAATAACTTGAGGAAATACATAAAAAATGGTGAGTTATAAAGCCCATTAAGGGAGTAAACAAGGAATAACATGAAGAATACAATACATGTTAGGTAATAAGAATACCAATGGAGCACAATAGAAATATTAACATAAAGGCATGATATATTATGATTATCATAACATGGAAATATGAAAATAACTTAAAACACTACATCATTAACCTAATGGAATCAGGTAAAACCATATCCCAACACGATTGATAAAATTACAATAAAGGATTTAGGTAAAACACTATCCCAACATGACGTATCATGATGCTAAACATTACCCAATGCATTGGAGTTCTATTAGGGTGCACCCTTCATAATCATTTTAATATAATGCTTTAGTGTGCCACATAGGTTATATAATAAAGATTCATTCAAAATCATCATTTTTACACGATAAAGGAATGTGGAATACATACATGAAAGTCTATAATAAATAAGTATGTCTCTATAATGATGAATATCCATGGTATAGAAATAGGCATGGTATTAAATGCACGATGATTTTTGAATTGAAAATTGTGGTGCAATTTTTTCATCATAACAACATCACATATTGATTCATAAAATGGGTTGATGAGGGAGAAAGGGGTCTCTAACCATATCGATGTAAAATGGGAATTACGGGGATCATGTATAATAGTATAAAAACACATGAAATTTAATTTGAGATGCATAATATAAGAGAAATGTTTGACTGGAAATGAGGAGAGAGAAATCCATTACGGAATTCTAGCAAGGTAACTAGTGTACATGGGAGGGATTAATGAGAGTGAAAGGGATCTATAATCATTCAAACATAATAAGTGAAGTATGGGGGGGTGGAAAAATGTACCCAAGAATTTTTAATTAATAATAAAATGGTGTGACAATATAAGGAAAATTGGATTAAAATGGTAAATAAAGGAATATGAGGATCCCTTACAGAAAGTTGGCATGGTAACAGGTGTACATAAGGGTTCATAAGAGAGATAAATGAGAGTTAAATGGGATATCATCATTGGTGACCTTTCCCGTTTTGATAATCCCAGTTATGCTTTCACATACTTTGATAATCCCAATTAATGTTTATCTATATATTAATTATTCCAATCTATGATATTCTATTATCAAGATGATAATAATATTAAAATAGACCTTGAAATATGTTAATCTATGTTTATCTATGTTTATATGAGTTTTTAATTAATTCTAACTAAATCGAATGTGTGATGCATAAAACAGAAGTGTTAAGTCCCTGATATGCCTATAGATATTGATAAAGACAATATACTGATAGAATTAGTCTACCGATATACATAGTCATCGATAGGTAAATGTCATGAATACGTAGAGCTACTGGTATGTATAAGTCCACCGGTAATCACATGACCTTGATAGATCAATTTCACCGATACAGACAAACACAGATAGAGACTAAGCTACCGATAGAACAAGTATACCGGTATGCATAAGTCTACCGATATATATACTTCACTGGAACCAAATGGAGCTACCGATATGAACAGACTAAAAGTCTACTCATACAAGCTACTGTTACACCAGAGTTACTAATAGAATAAGTTTTCCAATATGAACAAGTCTACCGCTATGAAGCTACCGATACAAAACGAGCTACCGATAGAGGCGAAGTCTCCCGGTATATGAATTCACTGGTATATATATCTACTGATACACAGAGTAACAGCTACCAATATCAGGAGCTACCGATACATGATCAAAGAGCTACCGATACAAGATCAAACAACTACAGATAGAAGGTCACTATTACATAAAGTCAACCACTACCTACAAAACGCTACTACTAAATGACTGAACATTAAAACTCTATACTCTCAATATTATTTATTTATTGTGAAATGGTTATATTTGAGGTTTTTAATGCAATTAATGTTATTTAATGATAGTTGTTGGCATGTCAGGGAACCTTACCTAGTACCCATGAAAATGGTAATCATTATTTTTACTGGAGCTGAAAGCTATAAAAGGAAGGACAAAGACCGAATAGTAAGAAACTAAGAAGGCTCATGAAGGGTGTAAAAGGAAAGGGATAAACCACATTGAAACGTGGTGCATTCACAAAAAAGGGAAAAGATACATTAATACTCGAAGAGCACTCAACATACACGAAGCCATTCTTCCTGAAGGGGAACACAAGATGCACCTTTGAAAAAGAGTGAAGAACTACTACGGGCTCTTCATGCACTCAAGATGATAAAACTCAACTTGATGAAAGAGACCATATATTTTCAGAAAAAACCAGAGAAGGACTCATAATCATTTCTGATAAATCAAAATATTCTGGAGCTGCACTTCACGTCACTAGATCATTCTAAACTCGTATCAATTCTTTTAGTTATTCTTTTAATTACATTTCGAGGAGTGTGTATAATCTGTATATTTCTTACACACACTGTCTCCTATGCTATGCTGGAGGATTTTTATATCCTCATTCAAACTCTATAACTCCCTTATCTCTCACTGTGGATAGTGGTAGAGGTCAAGTAAGACCTGGACAGCCTGTGAGCTGTTGTTGGTTTTCCCACGTAGAACTGTGGTAAATGTCTTTGTACCTGGACAATGTTTTCACTGTTTTTTACCCCAATCCAGGGTGTGAATCAAATTTATATAAATTGTTTGAGAGGACTAGGTCTCAGCTTGAGACTGAACCTCTTGGTTACATCTGCTATGCATTTTAGTTTAAGTCTAAAGTATTCTAAATATTTTATATTCCGCTACTAATTATATTGAAATAAAATTGGTTTAAATGTTACTTTGATAGTTAAATTAGAATCTTTTTATACATATTGTGAACCAGTAAGTTAGTTTCAAAATTTAATTTAATCTTCTGATTAAATTAACTGAGACCAAATCAATCTTTGAGAAAATAATTGAACTTTTACAAACTGTATAAATTCACTATAGTTTAACTTGTTTTTAAATAGGAGGATTTTAAGAGAAATATTTTTAACAGAAATTTTTAAATGGAACTTAATTCACCCCCTCTTGAGTATCCACTCTGACCAGCATTTGGCATCAGAGGTTGTTTTTATTAATACACGATTTCAAAACACGCTGTTTTTCAACTGTGATTTTAGTTGTATCTTTAATGATCTTAAATTTCTGTTAGTTCGAAATTTTATCTCTTTAAATATATTTTCTAAAATATAGTTATTGATAATATAATATAAGGTGATGCTACCAACATGCCACCTTTCTTTAATGGTACAAATTATGCTTAGTGGAAGCTTAAAATGAAAATTCATTTTGAAAGTATGGGATTTGATATCTCGATTGCAATAGAATCTCAATATAAAATTGCAGAAACTGATAGAAATACTTGGGATGGACCTACAAAGACTGCCTACAATAATAATTGTAAATCTATGAATGCCCTTTATTGGGATCTAGGAGAGGAAGAGTTTAATTGAATATCTTTTTGCAAAACTGCTTATGAAATCTGGGAAACCTTGGCTATTTCCCACAAGGGAACAACCAATGTTAATGAAATGATGCTGAATACCTATACTATTAAATATGATAATTTTTAAATAAATCCTCATGAGCCTATTTCTGACATGTATCTCAGGTTCAATGAGATTTTCAACACCATGGGATCTCTTGGTAAAGTTGTTCCTACAAAGGAGCAGATAATGAGAATATGAAGATGTCTGCCAGAAAGATGGAGAGGCACATCTGTCTCTATAAAATAATCATCTGATATAAGTTCACTTCCTATTAAAGAACGTATTGGTAAGATTATGATGTATGAGGAAGAGCTGAAGGTAAACAAATAAGAGGATGATGAACCTAAAAGGATGTCAATGGAATTTAAGTCTACTGTCTCAAAGAGAAAGGACAAGGAGAAAGTTCACATACCTACTGAATGATCAACAAGTGAAAGTTCAGACTCAGATAGTGATGCTGAGATGGATCAGATAGCTAGAAGATTTATGAAATTCTATAGGAAGAAGAAATTATTCAAAAAATCAATCTATAAAGGTAATTATGATAACAAAAGTCATTGGAAGAAGGACTAGAAGAAGCCTGATAATGTTGATGGGATTATCTGCTATGAATGAAAAAGGAAAGGACACGTGAAAACAGACTGTTCAAAGTTAATGTTCAAAAAGAAACATGACTACAAGGACATAAAGTATAAGAAAGCAATGAATGCAAATTTGAGTGATTCATAAGACACTTCAAGTGATTCTCATTCTGCTAAGGATGAAGATTCTCATAAAGCTAACATGTGTTTTATGAAAACCACATCTAAGCAAACACTGGACCCTCATGTTTTAAATTCATACTATTTTGGAGATGATTATGATTCTGAATCTAAAAATATGTCTATGGAAGAATTTTTTGAATACTGTAATATGATAAAAGAGACCTGTAATGAACTTAAGGACATGTAAAAAATCCTTAAAGAAACAGCATTATTTATCTTGCACTGTTAAATCTGCCATTGATATTGAAAAGGAAAAGAATGATCAATTACTTAAGGAAAATACCGAACTGAAAATGTCTAATGATAAACTGACAAAGGACATAGAAAAATTCATGAATGGAAAACATACACTTACAAAAATTATAAGTAAACAAGTGGCACTAAAGTACACTACTAGTTTGGGATACCAACCTGGACAGAGAAATTTTACCAAAAAAAGATTTGTTCCTAAATCTGGACAAAAATATGCTAGTTCCAGTTTTGAAAATTCATATGCCTCAACTAGTTATTCACATTGTTATAGATCAAAAAAAGTTTATATTTCAAGATCAATTGATTCGTTGAATTATATGGAAACCATAAGACAAATTTGGGTACAAAAAACGTTACTTGTTATCCTGTCTGGACCCAAGAAGATCCAGGTACCAAAATCATTTTCCATCTAAACTTGTTTTGTAGGAGACCTTCTTAAAGATTTCTCATAATAAGTTATGGTACATGTATAGTGGATGTTCAAGGAACATGTCTGGATACTATTCATTCTTTAAAAGATTAATAAAGGTTGATGGAGGTTAGTCACCTTTGGTGATAATTCTAAATGAAAAATCATCAGCCTAGGCCAGATTGGTAGCATTAATTCAGTTTTAATTTCTAAAGTATTATTTGTTGATGGACATAAATAGAATCTGTAGAGTATTTCTTAGTTATGTGATGATGGTTTCAATGTTAAGTTTGAATATGATTATTCTAATGTTTTAACTCTAAAAATGATTTAGTATTTTCTTCCTTGAAAAATGAAAATGTTTATGCTGTTGATTTGAATTCTTTAGCCAAGAAAAATGTTACTTATTTAAATGATTTTCATAAAGAATCTTGGTTGTGGCACAGAATATTAGGACACTGCGACATTTATTCACATAGAAAACTGACTAGGAATAACTTAGTTAGAGACCTACATAAATTTGAATTCCCAACTGACAAAGTTTGTAATCCCTGTCAAAAGGGAAAGCAACATAATGTTTCTTTTAAATAAAAGAAAGAAGTTTCAACTTCTCAGCCTCTCGAATTGGTTCACATGGACTTGTTTGGACCTTCTAGAGTTTCTAGTTTAAATGGGAAGCACTATGTCTATGTCCTAGTAGATGACTTTTCTAGATATACTTGGGTATACTTCTTAGCTCACAAAAGTGATGTTTGTTCTTATTTTTTCAAATAATCTAAGTCTGTAGATAACCTTAGTGGAATTAAGATTAAAACCCTAAGAAGTGATCATGGCCATGAGTTTGACAATCTTGAGTTTGAATCTTACTGCTCACACAATGGCTATAGTCACAAATTTGTTTCCCCTAGAACACCTCAACAGAATGGTGTAGTAAAAAGAAGAAAGAAATCCCTGAAAGAAATTGCAAGAACCATGCTCAAGGATTATGACCTACCTATTTATTTTTGGGAAGAAGATTTGAAGACAACATGTTATATTATCAATAGAGTCTTGATTAGACCTGTTCTTAAGAAGACCCATTATGAACTGTGGAATAATAGAAAACCTAAGGTTAATTACACCAGAGTCTTTGGTGGCAAAGTCTTTATTCTAAATACCAAGGATAATCTTGAAAAATTTGCATTTAAATGTGATGAAAGAATTTTTCTTAGTTATTCATCTACTATAAAAGCCTATAGAGTCTATAATAAAAGAACCAAATGTGTGGAAGAATCTATTCATATCAAGTATTATGAAACTGATCCACATGAACCTAAGCCTTTACTTGAAAATATTGAAGATGATTTGATGGTTTTGGACCATAATGATAAAACTAAAGAACCTGCTGTAAAAAAACTAGTTCTGGACATATTCTAGAATCTGCTTTAACAGAACCCAAACTCAGAGAAGAGCCTGAAATTCCTAGTCCTACCCTTACTAGATCAACTAGGATTCTAAAGAATTATCATTTGGATGCTGTTGTTGGTAATCTTGATAGAGGGACATAGACTAGAGCTTCTCTAAGAAACCAGGTTGAACATCAAGCCTTTCTTTCACAGATAGAACATAAAAATGTCAATGATTCAATAAATGATGAATTTTGGGTAATGGGTATGCAAGAAGAGTTAAACCAATTTGAAAGAAACAATGTCTGGGAATTAGTTGACAGACCCAAGGACACATTTACAATAAGCACTAAATAGGTTTTTAGAAACAAAGTGGATAAATCTGGAAGCATAGTTAGAAACAAAGATAGGTTAGTTGCACAAGGATATATTCAAGAGGAAGGTATAGACTATGAGGAAACCTTTGCACCTTTTTCTAGATTTGAATCTATTAGGATCTTACTTGCCTATGATGCTCATCTGAATTTCATGTTATATCAAATGGATGTCAAACGTTCTTTTCTAAATGGTTTTATAATTAAAGATGTTATTGTTGAACAACCACCTGGATTTACTAATCCTCACTTTCCACACCAAGTTTTCAAGCTATCTAAAGATTTGTATGGTTGGAAAAAATCTACAAGAGCTTGGTATGATAGACATAGTAATTTTCTTATTACAAAATGTTTTACTAAAGGGATTGCTAATCCAGCTCTTTTTTTTAAAAGAACTTCTAAAGATGTTTTGATAGTACAAATATACGTTGATGATATTATTTTTGGATCTTCTAAAAATTATTTATGTACTGATTTTTCAAAGAGTATGAAAAATTAATTTGAAATGAGTTTAATGGGAGAACTAAAATATTTTCTTGAATTTCAAGTTTCTCAAAATAAAAATGGTATTATTTTGAATCAAATTAAATATAAAAAGGATCTTTTAAAACGTTTTGGTTTGGATAGTATTAAGGAATTGGTACTCCCATGAGTACTATCTATAAATTGGATGTAGATGGAACTAGGAAACCAGTGGATCAAACATAATATAGAGGTATGATTGGAAGCTTGATTTACCTTACTGCTAGTCGACCAGATATTATGTTTAATGTATGTATGTGTGCAAGATATCAAGCTAATCCAACAGAATATCATTTTCTTGCAGTTAAAATAATTTTTAAGTATCTTAAAAACACTGTAAATTTACGTTTGTTTTACCCAAAAGGACAATCTTTTGAGATAATGAGTTATTCAGATGCTAACTTTGATGGATGTAAGTTGGATATAAAAATAAAATATGAAACATGTCATTTTCTAGGTAAGTCCTTAGTATCTTGGTGTAGTAAAAATAAGAAGTATGTAGCTTTATCTACTGATGAAGTAGAGTATATAGCTACTGGTAGTTGATGTGCACATGTTTTGTGGATGAAACACACTTTTTTAGGCTATGGATATGATTTTAAGAATGTTTCAATTAACTGTGATAACACTACTGCAATAAATATTTCAAAGAACCCTGTATCTCACTTCAAGACCAAACACATTGATGTATGACACCACTTTTTGAGAGATCATTACCAAAAAGGTGATATTACTCTTGAATTTATCGGTATTGAACATCAATTAGCTGACATCTTCACCAAACCTTTATGTTCGGATAGGTTATGTTACATTAGACATGAGTTAGGAATGATTAACCTTAATCGGTTGATACCTCACTGATGTGGATACCTCACCGATGTGGATTCATCAAAGATGTGGATACCTCACCGATGTGGATACCTCACCAATGTAAAAACCTCACCGATGTAAAACCTCACTGATGGAGCTCACTGATATGAATTCTCACCGATAAACACTACCGATTAATACATGTTGTTTTAAACTTCTATCTACCACCAGAATCTTTATCGTCTATATTGTATTTTATTTTATTTATTTTATGATTCCTAAATGATAAAATAAAGTCCTAGTTACTTCTCAATCCACCGAGCCTCACACCCTTTTCCCTCAAACCTTAGCTCTCTAATCTATCTAAAACCCTAAATCCTTCGAACCAGAGATGGTAAAAACCAAACTCCCTACCTTCATAGATGACTTTGATGAGCTGAATGCGAAGAAGGAGAAGACTGAGCGAGAAACTAGTGGCAGTATTATTAGAACAAGGTCGGGGAGGCGACCAGTGAATCCTCATATTTAAATAGAGTTATTGTGATCGAAAAAGAGTTGTTCATGGAATGGTTGTTGGCTAGAAAATAATTATTGATCGAGGTCTTGGATGATAAAAAGTGGGTAGATTGTTTTTCGAACAATAATGACCCCTACTATCCGAAGCTAGTGAAACAATTTTATGAGTTTGTGAGTTTTACGAAGTCAGAAGATGAGAACTGAGTGATTTCTTTTGTGAGTGGAAAGGAGATATCTTTTTCATTTGTTGAGTTGGATGAATCCCTGAAGGTTCCACATGAAGGTGTTTTTGGATATGTCTTGAAAGCAATACCACCTACAAGTGATATATTCGATTATGAATCTTCCCTAGAGGGGATCACATGTAGTGTAAATCAAAGACATGTGGTGGCTGCTGAAATAGATGGAGTGAACAGATTGTTGTTCAAATTTGTTCAGCATGTCTTAATACTATAGAGATGGGACTTTGCGAATTTAATATATCAAGATATCTATAATCTATATATCTTGAGACATTGTGTGAAAGTGAATCTGTGCAGATTCCTAATTTCTCAAAAGGAGGACATGACCAGACCCAAATCAAAGACAAATGCCTTATTCTTTTCCAAGATGATCTCAGTGATGATGAAAGTGAATGGGGTAGCTGAGTCTCAGGATGAGATAGTGGTAGTAAAGAATAATTTTTGTATCACAAGAACAATTTTCAAATATATGAAGATAAATTGGAACCCATATAGAGGATAATGTGTTAATGATGAAAATAAGGTGTATGATAAATTCAATCCTGTGAATCATCCTTCAAGGCCTAAGGATGTGAGGGATCCAGGGCTAGGGCCTGATGAAGGGGAACCTGAATATAGTGATGAGACTAATGAAGAGGAGACTTCTATGGCTGATAGAAGGGATCCAGACTTTCCCCCAAGTCCTGCTGCTGAATTTGTGTCTTCAGAAAAGGAAGCTTTAGAAGAAGAAGAAACTCCTCCTAATGAGGTAGACCAGCCAGTCCCTGAGAATGAAGAATAATGGGAGAATGAATCTAAAGCCTCTGATTTTTAATTCTTAAGTCTAAGTCCATTGATTAGTAGCATAGTTGTTATTGTTAAAGATGTAGTAGATGAGATGGAAGGAACTGTTCCTAATATAGAGGATACTTCTGCTATTGCAGATGTTGTAGAGATGGAGTTGATAGTAAAAGATTCTTCTGAAGGAGAAAGACCTGATGATAATGCTCTTGTTGTACAGGAGAATGCACCAGTTTAGGGGGAGAATCAAACCATGTTTGGTAGTGTGTCAGTGGCTATTGAAATAGAGGATTGGGCAGAAGACCCAAGTTTTGTGGTTTGTGGATTGGACTATCCCGATTTTAAAAATGAGGAATTCCTCAATAGACCAAAAACAAATTATGATATTCAGACTGAGTTGTTACCTAAATATGTGGTCAGAATACATGATCTGGACAAGCTCAAGTCTGATCTCAAAATCAATTTTGTGGAAGAAATAATGAAAATGGAAGCTTCACTTGTGTCATCCATTCAATAGATTATGAATGACTTAGTGTCCATTATAGCATCTGAAAGAGCACCTGTTGTGGTTACACATGCTGATATGATCACTAGGGGTGATTTTGAATACTTAAAGAATGAGCTAAAATAGTCTGTTAGTTCCTCTGTTGCCGAGTTGAAGCATTGATTTGTTGAAGAGATGAGAAATTTGGAAAAGTCCTTTTAACTCTCTCTTGGATGTAATGTATCTACCTTTATGGCAGAGATAGTGGATGAAGTTACAGCTTTCCAGAATCAGTTTTCTAGCCTGGAAGAAATTGTTGAAGCTCTAATGAAATATGTTATCTCTTTATAATCTTATATGATTTATAAATCCCATGAAGATAAAGATTTAGATTATGTCAAAGGTGTTGTGAGCCAGATGGTATCAGTATTTGATGGTTTTAAAACCTCCATAAAATACCATGTCATCACCCAGGATTCTCATGTTAAAAATCTTATCAGTGGGTTGACCAAAAACTTTAAAGAAATAGTAACTTTCTCTGTTGGTTCTCTTGCCTCCAGACCATTAGTGTATTTGGATCATAGTAGAGCTATGATAAAGGAGGAGCTTGGTTTAGCATCAACCAGTGGCTCTGTGGACTCATCCGATCTGAGAAAAGTGGTGATATCTACTAGAGATTCATCTAGAGAAATAATAAAGATAGTCTAAGACAATATGAGAGTAGCTTATGCCTATCAGAAAGAAGTGAAAGAAAAGGTAGAATAATATTCTCAAAGGATTTATACCAAACATCAACTCAACAATAACTTCAAAATTCTATTATAAAACATAATGTTACCTCCTTTTAATCAAGCCTTTCGAGAGAAAGTCAGTAAGCTAAGGGAACTGACTCTAGCCTTGGACAAATTAATGGAGAACAAGGATGATTTCGTATCTTCTATGGAGAGAGGATGAGGAATAATTATGGATTTCAAAAATCTCTTGTTGCCTTTCTTTCATGTCGATGCTATACCAGTAATTATACCTCCAACTTTACCAGCCTCTGCCTCTACTGCTTCTCTTGTTCAGATGACTCCATCCCAAGCCATTCGAAGCCTTACTCCTATGATCACTCAAATAACTACTCAGTACAGGCCAGGAACAGTTTCAGTGGCTCAGCCTCCTGTGATTATTTCTGTGATTCCTAAGCCTTCCCCTACATCCACACAGTTTGAATCCTCTTCTGATCCAAAGGGAAAATCTCACATTGAGTATGTGGATTGAATAGGTGGCTAAGATATTTGATAGGAATCCCTTTAATTTTGTTTTATTACCTTGTAACTTTTTGCAACATGAAATACAAAATGGCTTTCTTTTCCTTCTCATTTTGTTCCTTTTTCTTTGTGGTTTCCTACTTTTTGATTATCACAAAGGGGGAGAAATATTATAAGGGGAGAAAAATTATATCTTGGAATAATAACTTTTATGCGAAAGGGGGAGAAATATTCTCTAAGGGAGAGATAATATTCTAAGGGAGAGCTAATCTTCTTTGTAACTTGTAACTTTGATACCATTGCATTTAATTATACCATTGGTACATTTCTTATTTCACATCTTATATTGTTTTCTTTGATACAATTGAATTTAATGATATATCATCTGATACAATTACTAATTATTTTGAGATTATAATATCATAAGTTGTGATTATCAAAAAGGGGGAGATTATTGACCCCACCTGTTTTGATAATCCCAATTATGCTTTCATATACTTTGATAATCCCAATTAATGTTTATCTATATATTAATTCTTTAAATATATGATATTCTATTATCAAGATGATAATAATATTAAAATAGTCCTTGAAATATGTCAATAAATGTTTATCTATGTTTATATGAGTTTTGAATTAATTATAACTCAATCGGACATGTTCTGCATAATAAAGAAGTGTTAAGACACTGATATGCCTATAGCTAATGATAAAGATAGTATACCGATAGACTTAGTCTACCGATAGACATAGTCACCGATAGGGAAAGGTCACCGATACACAGAACTACGGGTATGTATAAGTCCACCGGTAAGCACATGTCTCTGATAGATCAGGTCCACCGATACAGACAGCCACTGACAAAAACTGAGCTACCGATAGAACAAGTGTAACGGTATGCATAAGTCTACTAATATATATACTTCACTGGAACCAAAAGGAGATACCAATATGCACCGACTAAAAGTCTACTAATACAAGGTACTGTTACACTAGAGTTACCGATAGAATAAGTCGGTCGATATGAACAAGTCTACCTCTATTAATCTACCGATACAAAACGAGCTACCGATAGAAGCGAAGTCTACCGATAGATGAAGTCACCAGTATATATATCTACTAATACACAGAGTAATAGCTACCAATAACAGGATATACTGATACATGATCAAAGAGCTACTGATACAAGATCAAACAGCTACCGATAGAAGGCCACTATTACATAAAGTCAACAACTACCTATAGAACGCTACTAATGATAGACTGACCAGTAAAACTCTATACTCTAAATATTATTTATTTATTATGAAACAGTTATATTTGATTTTTAATGCAATTAATGTCATTTAATCATAGTTTATGTCATGTCATGGAACCGTACCTAGTACCCATGAAAAAAGGTAATCATTATTTTTACCGAAGCTGAAAGCTATAAAAGGATGAAAAAAGACAGAACATTAAGAGACTAAGAAGGCATGTGAAGGGTGTAAAAGGCAATGGATGAATACCATTGAAATGTGGTTCATTCGCACAAAAGAAAAAATCTACATGTATTGTGGAAGAGAACTGAACACACACGAAGCCATTCTTTATGAAGGAGAACACAAGTTGCACCTTTGTCAATGAGTGAAGAACTACTACGATCTCTTCATGCACTCTAGCTGATCAAACACAACATGAAGAAAAAGACCCTGTTATTTTCACAAAAAAACCGGAGAAGGACTCAGAAGCATTTCTGATATATCAAAAGAGTCCAGAGCTGCACTTCACATTACTAGATCTTTCTAAACTCTTATCTATTCTTTTACTGATTCTTTTATTTACATTTCGAGGAGTGTGTACACTCTGTATATTTCTTACACACACTATCTCCTATGCTAAGCTGGAGGATTTCTAAATCCTCATTCAAACTATATAACTCCCTTGTCTCCCAATTTGGATAGTGTTAGAGGTCAAGTAAGACCTGGATATCGTGTGAGCTGTTGTTGTTTTTCCCACGTAGAAATGTGGTAGAGGTATTTGTACCTGGACAGTGTTTTTACTGTTGTTTACCGCGATCTAGGGTGTACATCAAATTTATATAAATTGTTTGAGAGTACTAGGTCTCAACTTTAGACTGAACCTATTGGTTACATCTTCTGTTCATTTTATTTTATGTTTGAAGTATGCTATATATTTAATATTCCACTGCTAATTACATTGAAATACAATTTGTTTTAAAGTTGCTTTGATAGTTAAATTAGCAAGTTTTTATACTTATTTTGAAATAGAAAGATAGTTTTAAAAGATAATATAATATTTTGATTAAATTAACTAAGACCTAATCAATCTTTGAGAAACTAATTTAACTTTTACAATATGTATAAATTCAATACAGTTGAACTTGTTTTTAAATAGGGTGATTTTAAGAGAAATATTTTTTACAGAAATTTTTAATTGGAACTCAATTCAACCCCTCTTGAGTATCCACTCTGTCCAAATTTCATTCATACATAAAATGGAAATTATGAAGGATATTTAATAACATATACTAACATAGTAATTAAATAAAGTAAAAGACATAACATGAAAAGAATACTTGATAAAATAGGAGGGTAGAAGATCCCTTACAGAATTCAGGCATAGTAACATGTGTGATTAAAGGATCCTAGGGGTTTGATTAGAGTGAAAGGAATTTCTCACATCTATACATAAATGTTAATTTATGGGGTTTATGTAAAAATATAACCCATAATATAAATATGGAACTTCATAAGCATAATATAAAAGAGTTTCTTTAATATAAATGAGAAGATATAAATCCCTTAATGAATTTCAGCACAGTAACACCTTAGGCATGGGTTCAAATGGGGGAGGATAAATAGTAAATTATTGAAATAACATAAAATTTAATTTTGGGTAATTATTATAAAAGGATGAAAATATAACCAATTGAAATTAAAAGGACTAATTTCAAAATAGGCTCTTGAATTGGAATGAAGAGAGGAAGGAGATGATCCCTTACTTGGATGTGTTATCCCAAAGGCTTGAGAGAGGCTTATTGTGAGATTGGGGGTTCTTTGAGATGACTATAAGGAGTGGATAGAAGAGTTAGCATGATCTTCATGGGGTTTTAGTGAAGATGAATGGGTGCTTGGGTGGGTTTATATGGGAATGAAGGGGGAATTCTTTATTATTTATGTTTTGGACACTACAAAATATAATATTCAAAACCACAAACCATACCATGGTCTTTGAAAATGTTTTCTAGAAAAGAGGAGATATATAAGTTGTTTTAAAAGGATATGGTCCAATGTTATTAAAATATTTCCCTTGATTATGTGGATGTGAGTCACACTTTCATGTAAATGATTTTAAAATCATAAAATATTTTATATGTCTTGGAGGATTCACTAGGGCATTATAAACAAAATAAAATACACCTAAAATTATATTATTTTAAGTAAAAAATAAATTTTACAGAAGATACCCTGTAAAGTATTTTATTACATCACTATTGGTTCATTATGATGTCATAAAACAAATTATATATTTATATGGTATTTAGTTTTTTCCCAAAAATTAGACCGTCTCAGAAAATTATGAAAACTTATCCATTGGATACTTTCAATATTCTAATTCCAAAAAATTTATTCATTTTCTCTAAATAATTTTCTAAATATTTGAATTTTCTCTTTTAAAATAAAAGCCAAAATTTATTGAAAATTGATGGGTTTTGGAAAAAACAGTTTTCAGACCTTAATAAAAATTACTATTGACTTCACAAAAATAATATGATAATTTATATATAAAAAATTAATTTAATAATAATATTTTATTAAAATATTATTTAATTTATAAATCCATTAATTCGTCAAAATATACTTCTTAATTGAATATGAATATTATCTAAGAATACAATTTTCGATTTAAAAACAATTTACAAAACTACAATAATAAAATAAAGGTAATTTAATTATTAAATACAAAAATAATGTACATAACCATAATTCTTGTGACTTGTTACATATCCCTTTATTACACCAGCATACTCTCAAAGAGTAAGGTTTGTGATGGTGGGGTTTTAATGGGGTCGTTCGGTTAACATTGTTTGGGTCATGATCTCGATGATCTTGAACTTCTCCCGTAAGGGGTTTTGCTCATGGTTTAGTTGTTAGATCTCACCTAGGGATTGGTCTTGGGAAAATCTCAAAAATGATATCTCCCAAGGAATCTCCGAAAAATGGGATTCATGAGAAATGACCTTATAGGTCGAGGCCATCAATTCCTTTGTCTGTGTCACAAGTATTTCTTTTTAAAAAACTTATATTTATATCAGTTGTGTGATCACTGTTCAATGACTATATTATCAATGGTAGTGATATAAAATATTCATTTAAACCCAATAAGAAAAATAATAAAAGAGTTCATGTGTTTTCAATATCCATAAAAAATTAAATGAAAGTAAATTTTATTCATAAATGATCGGGTCATTACATCCTTCCCCAATTAAGAAATTTCACCCTTGAAATTTCCTTTTCCCACGCTGAAATAGATGAGGGTAACTCTTCATCATCACTTCCTCCAGTTCCCATGTTTCTTCTTCAAACTTGTGTTTTCACCACAACAAATTAATGAGGGGCATTATCTTATTCCATAGAATTTTTTCTCAAATACTTATGATTTTTACAAGATTAACTTTATTGGAGAGGTCATTCACCAATGGTTCCACCTCTAGATTGAGAAAATGTGATAGGTATGGTATGTACTTCCATAAGATTGATACATGGAATACATAATGTACTTGAGATAGGTTTGGTGGGAGTGCTAGTCAATAGACCACTGTACCTATGTGATCAAGAATCTCAAAAGGGCCGATGTACCTTTGACTAAGCATTACATTCTTACAACGTATCATAACACTCTTCCATAGAGATATGTGGAGGAATAAAATGTCTCCAACATCAAACACTAGGTCTCATCGAAGATTGTTATCATATCTCATTTTTCGATTCTATGTAGATTTGATGTGTTTCTGGATGGTCTTCATCTTCTCCACCATTTCTTTAACCATTTTTTAACCAAGAATTGTTTGTTCCCCAACATGCCAATGTTATTCACCTCTCCAAATAAAGGGCTTTATATGGGGACATTTGAAATCTTTAGTGGAAGCTGTTGTTGTAGGAAAACTCAACCAGAATAATATATTGATCCCATCATCCTTTGAAGTATATTGAACTTTCTCTCAACAATTACTCCTGTGTTTAGATAGTCCAAAACTATTTTCCATTATTTTGATGATGATAAGTCATACTGAAGTTTAGATTAGTATTCAGAGTGTTTTGGGGAATCTACCTGAACATAGAGGTGAGTCTTGGATCTCGATCAGAAACAATCAATAGTCGTACTCCATTCAGTATTACTACTTCTCTGATGTATATTCACTCCATTTGATCCATTTATGAATCCCATCGAATTGAAATGAAGTGTACATTCTTTTTAAGATGATCCAAAATAACCTAGATAAAATTGTTTCCTTTTTATTTATTCATAAGTATGGTGACAATGTCCATGGTGATGTTTTCCCATTTCCATGTTCGTATGGGTAATTATTGTATCACCAATTTAGACTTCTTCCTCTCAGACATCATTTATTGACATACTAGGCGGTTTGATGTATACTAAGCGATCTCATTCTTCATGTTATCCTACCAATAATGCTCTTGGAGATCCCGATACATCTTTGTGTTTCCTGTGTGAATGGGGAATTTTGAACTATGTGCATTATCAATTTTGTTTTCCTTAACTTTTGATTTGATGGAACACATAGTCTAGACCCAAATCTCACAACTCCTTCTTTATTAACATTTAACTCTGAGGATTTTCTTTTTTTGATAGTTTCCACTTTCTTCAGAATTCTAACATCATCTTTTTGAGAATTCTTTAAAGTTTCTAAAATAGACATTTAAGAAATAATTTGTAAAAGGATTGACGATGTTCCCTTTTTGATTCACATGTCCATATTTACCAAATTTAGGAAGATTTTATCCTTTTCAATTCTCAACAATGATAGAATTGTTTGGTCTTTTCTACTTAGAGTGTCTTCCACTTTTTTCTATTTCCTTTGATGGTAGTGAATTGAGAACTCACAGTCTTTTTTCATATCTAACCATATTTTATGGAACATATTCAAATATTTCTCTATGAATATATACTTGAGGATTTTGGGATCGGTATATATGTCACACTTCTCCCCAAAGAGGTAATGTTTACAAATTTTCAACGCACTTATGATAACTCTAGATCATGCATGGGATAGTCTTTCTCGTGAAATTTCAACTACCTTGAGACATATACAATGAGATTGTCCATTTTTTTTCAAATTCCATCAAAGGTATAGTTATAATATTTTCAATAAGAACATTACCACAAACATCAACAAGATATACAACACTTAAAGAAGTTTTCCGTAACGATTTAATATCGTTTTTTCTGGGGACTCAATGTTCTTAGAAAAGATAAAATATATACTAATATGACATGAATTAAAATATATTATGATATTCAATACTTTAAATTAGTGGTTACATGTAATTAATTCATCATTATCCATCTTCTCATAGGACATTACGGGCTCCCTTGATCATGGATATTATTGATTCCCATCATGCTTTTCAGCCCTTTCAATAGAGCATCATCTTGGATAATACCTGAATTCTCTACATATATAACATAAAACTCGGTAAGATTCCTTAGATGGGACTTTGTTTCCATAGATCACATTATCCATTATTTCATGGAAATTGGATACATCGTGACTTTCATTCCACACTTAAAACATTACCTAGTCCATTTTTTAAATTTCCCTTGGGCCTCTTTCCACACTTGTTGCATGAAAGAAATTGGGCCTTTATTCCATTATCACATTTATCAGCTGGACTTTCAGGAGATTTCATCTTCCCATTCCTTCATGTCCTTAGGCATTCAAAAAAGTAAAAATTATTAACCATGATTTTTGATTGCTGGTTTGGCATAATCAAGATATATACTACTTGTGCTCCCATTTGATTGGGAATCTCGTTGGTTCATTCATCACATTTCTCTTCACATTAATTGTGATCCCAATTCCTCATATTATTGTCCATTGAGTAGAATAAAAGAAAAATTATGGATTATTATATTAAAATTTTTAAAACAAAAAGGGGAATACAATGACATTAAAGATATAACTTATAAATTACATTTATTTCCTTAAATTATGAATTTCTATGATTCAATATATTTTATCCATGATCTATTTATGAACATAATTATAGTGGTATATTTTTGTTCCCTTGATAATGGTCTGCACTAATCTTATGAATTTAAAAAATCCTATACCCTAGGAGTTTCAAAACAAGAGTGTGTTAAGGTCCATTGTTATGCACCAGTTCTTATTCGAGTCTATCTCAAAGCGGTGTTTTCAAGTTGTACTCCTAGATACATCTGTTCCAGAGCCACCTTTACTTTTTTGTATCCACAAATTGATGTAATTTATTGATAAAACACTTATTTTATACTCATCAAAATGTTGGGATTCTTTTCATACACTTAGTCTTATCCCTATGGATATCTCTCGGGTTTTCTAATCCTAATCCAAAAAATAAGTAAACATATTCTACGATACCAACTATAACAACCCTAGTATTTATTACACACTTAATCATTATTTTTTACATAAAATTTCACTTAATAGAACCCATAAAATCTAGATTTATAGTGCCTTTGGGGATTAATGACATTACATGAAAACTTAAGACATAAAATACAACATCTTTATTGAAAACCTCTTTTAAATGGCCATAATATTCCTTCGTACTTAACATTGCATGAGATAACACAAGGACATGTATAAGAAAAGGGTGAGCTATAAAGCTCATTAAGGGAGTAAAAAAGGCATAAAATGAATAATAAAATATATTTTAGGAAATTCTCATAGAAATGGAGGGCATGAGAAACATGAACATAAAGGCATGATAAAGCATGATTATCATAACCGGGAAATGTGGAAACAACTTAAAACACTACATCATTAACATAAAAGAATTAGGTAAACCCCAGTCCCATCATGATGGAAAAAAGTCATATAAAGTAATATGTCAAACCCCTATCCTAACATTACATATCATTATACATGACATTACCAAATGCATTGGATCACTATCAGGGTGCACCCTTCATAATCATTTCAATCTCATGCTTATGTGTGTCACATAGATCATATAACATAGATTCATTAAACATCATAATTTATTACATGATAAAGTAACATGGAATGCATGAATAAATGTCTATTATAAATAAGTATTTGTGCATAAAAGTGAATACCCTTGGTAGAGAAATGATCATGTTATTCAATACATGATGATTTTGGCATGGAAAATCACAGTACAATTTCGACAGCATAATGACATCACATGGGGATTCATAAAATGGGTTGATGAGAGAGAAAGGGATCTCTAATAATTTAGACATTAAATGGTTATTAAGGGGATCATGGATAATAATATCCCAATATAGAATTTGAGATGCATAATTCATGATAAATTCTTGAATGGAAATGAGGAAAGGGAAATCCCTTACAGAATTTTGGCATGGTAACAGGTGTATATGGGAGAGATTAATGAGTGTGAAAGGGGTCTCTCGTTATTCAAACATAATATGGGATGTATCAGGGAGGTGAAATAACATAACCAATTAGTTTTAATTGAAAATAAAAGGGTGTAACAATATAAACAAACTTGGATAGAGATGAGAAAGGATTGAAAGTGAAGATCCCTTACGAAAATCCGGCATGGTAACGAGTGTACATAAAGGTACAGACGAGTTATAAATAAGAGTGAAAGAGGATCTAATAATTTATAAATAAAATTGAAAGTAATTATTTTATTTAATAACATATAATAACATAGTATTAAAAGAAATTAAAATACATAAAATTAAAAGAATGCTTAAAAAATAGGAGGGTGGAAGATCCCTTATGGAATTATAGAATAGTAATTGGTGTGATTAAAGAATAATAGGGGGGATTGATGGAAGTGAAATGAATTTATATCATATATAAATAAAATAGAATGTATGGGGGTCTTGGAACATTATAACCCAACATATAAATACAGATCATAATAATTATAATATAAATGATTAGCTTGAATAGAAATGAGAAGAGAGAAATCCCTTATGGAATTTCGGCTTTGTAACGACTTAGGTATGGGTCCAAATGGGGTAGGATAAATGAAAAATAATTGAAATAAAATCAATTGAACAGTATGGAATTGATTGTAAATGGATGAAAATATAACCAATTGAAATTAAAATGACAAATTTCAAACAAGGTTCTTGAATTGAAAGGAATAGAGGAAGGAGAAGATCCCTTACTTGGATGTGTGATCCCAAAGGCTCGAGAGAGGCTTCTTGGGATATTGGGGTAACCTTTGGAGGATTATATGGAGTGAATAAAATAGTGAGGATTATATTAAAGTAGTTTTATGATAGATTAATGAGTTCTTGCATGGGTTTATATAAGAAAGGAGGGGGAATTGTTATTATTTAGTTTTTGGACATTACACACAAAAATATTCAAAACCACTAACCATCCCAGGGTCTTTTCCCATAGTTCCATGGAAAAGGGAGTGGTAAATATTATTTTAAATGGATAAGGGCAGAAGATATTAAAATATTTCCCTTTCTTATGTGGTGATGAGTCACACTTTCAAAGACATGATTTTAAAATTTTAAAATAATTTATATATCTTGGAGGATTCACTAAGCCTTTATAAAATAAATAAAATAAAAATATAATCAAATTATTTTAAAGTAAAAAATATATTTTACAAATATACCCTTTATATTATTTTATTATATCTCTATTGAGTTATTATGATGTCATAAAACACATTATATATTGATACAGTTTTTAATTTTTACCCAAAAATTCATCTATCTCAGAATTTTATGGGAACATCACCATTGGATAATTTTGACATCCTGATTCCAAAAAGAATATTCATTTTATCAAAAAAAAATTCCCAATATGCGAGTTTTCACTTTTTTAAATAAAAAACAACATTTATTGAAAATGGGTGGGTTTTGACAAAAATAGTTTTCAAACCTTAATAAAAATTTCAATTGACTAAAAAAAAATAATATGATAATTTATATTTAATAAAAGTAATTTTATAATAAAATTTTATTAAAATATTTTTTAATTCAAAAATCCAATAATTTATAAAAATATATTGCTTAATATAATTTTATTATTAACCAAAAATACTATCTGTGATTTATAAATCACATACAAAGTAAAAATAATAAAATGAAATATATTAATTGTTCTATAAAAAAATTATTCACATAATCATAATGCTAGAGTATTGTTACATATACCTTTATTACACCAGTATATACCCTAAGAGTAATGTGTGCGATGGTGGGGCTTTCATGGGTCCATTCGGTGAACATGGTTTGGGCCATGATCTCAATGAGCTTGAACTTCTCCCGTAAGTGGTTTTTCTCATGATTAAGTTATTATATTTAGTCTTGGTATAGGTCTAGGGAAAATACCATCAATTATATCTCCCTCTAAAATCTTCAATAAATGGGCTTCATTGGGATAGATCCTAAGGGTTGATTCCATTACTTCTTTTGTTTGTGTCGAAATGATTTTTTAAAAACCATATATTTATATCAGTTTTGTGATCAGTGTTCAAAAACTATATTTTCAATTTAAATGATACATAATGGTAATTTACATCCAATAACAATACTAAATGAGTACAAATGTTTTCTATATCTATAAGACATTAAAATAAAGTGAATTTTATTCATTACTGGTCCGGTCATTATATTTCCCCTCCGCCATCGTCGGCCCTCTATCATGGGGTGACCATTCCAGATATGTAAAACTGTATCGTTGCCCTAATGATCTATTGCGCAATGGTCAATCAATCTCCAATGGTCGATTCATGGTCCAAACAAATAACATCCATTATGAATGAATAATGGAGGGAGAAAATAACGAATTAACAATGACTAATGGACCTCGATCGAAGTTCATGTCGATCGAGGTTCATTGCCATTAAAATATTTAACTGAGAATCACTAAGAAAATATCTCATTAAAACCCCCAAGTGAAATCCCATCCTATAATAATGATAGATCCTTGGGCCAATGTTTTTTTTATTGTTCTAATTCTATCATAGAATATCAAGGACATGGAAAAGAGAAGAACCAAATAAATAAATACCATACCTCGAGTTGGATCACTTGTATAAGAAGATTGATGTCTCATAGCCACGTCAATCCTTGTTCTTCCAACATTCATTGATTCATCACTGCTTGATTGAATCTCAAACTCTAATATATCGTTGATGGAAATGGATCCTACTCATCCTTGCCTAAGGGAAACTCTAGGGTTCCAAAGAAAACTCCAGCATTGTGAATTCTTATGTTGTAACCTATCCCTGAATAATGGATAAAATTGGTTTACGTGGTTCAACATTACTCTTTCTCTTTGAAACAGTGTCTCCACGCCACTTCATTTATGAAAGGAGAATAATTTTCTATGTCTCTATGTCGCAGCATCTCCATGCTATAAAACATTAAAAGGAAACAAAATAACCATCCATAATATTATTTTTTTCTCCGTTAAAAACTCCAAAAATTAACTTTTACCGTCGACTCGTGCTGGCCGAGGTTAGAGTCCACCTTTAGAAAGAACACCCTCACGAGCTCAAAAATACACTTAGATTTCCAATATGAGTTATTATTTTTGATTTATATGTATTTGAATAATGGAATAATTTTATTTAAATATTTTATTTATGGTTATTCCATTATTGGGTTATCTCACTAGAGACCCGCACCAAAAAAACATATGTCATGCATTGGGAAAACCTAATGCTCTGAATGCAATGGAGCCCTAATATTTTTGATCCAGGCACTGGTTCATGTGCTATTCCACTTTTTTGAAAAAACTACCCACACAGACTATTTAAAAACGTAACTTTTTTGATGGATCATTCCAGGAACTCTGGGCTTCGGAATCTCATGCTATCTCAGCACCTGGTCTCGTTATTTTCAAAAACAAATTCTAAAATATAGTTCTAGAAAAATATGAGTTGTTACACGACCACCACATCTTTTTTTAGATTATGTCTGATGTCTCCAAATCATGGAATCCTATACAATAGTGATAAGTTTTTTACATGGGCTATCATAAATAAATCATCAATCATGGACTGACCCCCAAGCATGTGATTTGTCTTGGAGGGCGCATCTCTAAAACATCCGTAAAGAATTATCATAATTTAAAAATAAGTTATAACATATAAACAAGGAAAATAAATCATAAAATCTAGTATGGAATCCTAAGTCCATCTAAGGCAAACTCTAAAAGAATACTAGGGATTACTGGAAGTGATATTGTAAATACCCAATGTCATAGAGATCGTACAAGTCAATCCATAAAAGGAGTCCCTCATATAACTCTTAGCATGGTGTAATCATAACCTATGATCTCGTCCTAGGTATCTCACATAGGGGACCACGTATCACTTGAGAAATGGTATAACCATATTTCCAGTGTGCCCACCCATGGTGTCTCCCCTTGGGAACTGGTGTCACTGATGGGTACAAATAGTCCACCCGAAGATTCCTTAAAAGGTAATATATGTGTCACTCATGTCACATCTCATTGATATAACTACCAAGAAAGTAAATCCCATCCATTAGTTCCTTTTGTCACAAACTGTGTTCTCTCCCGTCCTGTAAGAAGATAAGGAATAATATATACAACAAGATAACCCAATTAAAAAATTTATTTTATTCAATCCAAAACCCATGGCACAAGGCATAATAAAACAAGCATAAATCATAATGAACATGTTACATGAGATAAGAATAATGAATAAGCAACAAGGCATAAATTATATGGTTTATGGTCCTACCCCATGGCCTACCACTCATCTAAATACAATTCATTAATTATGGAATTGATAACAAAATCAACACACCTCAAGTGGTTGATACAAAATATGAGATAAAAGGAATTGGGCCTATAAAATTGAATCTGAACCATTAGGGTAGATTATGTCATATTGAATAACCAATAATGTTGATTATCCACTATCTAGGATCATATGGACCTAGGAAACCCATTTAATTGAATTAATTAAATGTTAAAGTGGTGTCTCCAAATGGGTTTGGCACATAACACAATGGTAAACTATATAATAAGTAATAAAACCAAGGGAAATAAGATTGACCACCTACCTTAGTTTTTTAAAAGACAACTCATCCATATTCAGCCCTTTAATCGAGCTATAATGGAATATATTAGAAGAATCATAATATTACTTGAAAATGGGGAAAATGAGGGCTCACTAAAATAATGAAATAGAGAAGAAGAGAAACTAGAAAAAGAGGGAACATGATTAAAGAGCATACCTCATACATTCTAATGCACCTGATGGAAAATGTTTTAGATCTTAGAAAAGGGAGATTTGGAAATCCCTAAAGGAGGAGAATGTAGGAGCTCATGCATGGGAGATTTCCGTTGTAGGAGGAAGAATGAGAGTTTAATGATTAAAAAATTTAGGGGAAAAATGAAATCTCAACTTGAATTATAGGGCTAAACGGTTTAGCTACATGGTTGGAAAAACTGTGTGCCAACCGTGGTCCCAGATATTATGAGGGATGAAGAACGTGTTAGGTGCACTGTTTGGATAACCATGTGCATGTTATAAACAATCCTCTATCATAAACTATTCTAAAACCTGCATGGGTATGCGCCTTGGATTGCACTACTACATACAACCAATTCCCCCCACCCCTGCTCCCTTTCTTCACACCCCTAAACAGTTGGGGAAACCACGCGGGTTGGGATGCACAGTTTCACCTAACCATGTAGCCTTGTCTTTTTCTCAAAATTCTAGGGCTTCAAGCTCAAAACAAGAATCAAACACCCCCAAGACCCCCATGCCTCTATTAGGAAACATTACAAGTGCCAAAATAATGAATTGAATAAAAAAAAGGTCTGTACCTTTGAGATAACCTAAGACATTACATCCTCTGCTCTTTAATAAAAACCATCCATGAGTTTCCCTTATAAGGGTATTAATATGTCATTTTAGAAGAGTTCCAACCATTATACATGTACATTGGATTACCACTATGGATGTGCCCGTAAGGGGCTCTCAGAGTTAAGGTTTCCCCTGCCGCCACCTTCATCCCCCCTATGGAGGATCTGATATGAATTATTACAACATTCTATGTTTCGTGTTTGAAGATCTCCCTCATGTTGTGGTTTCAAGCTTGGATTATGTGGTGCTTCAGTTCACGATCCGAGGGTGTAATACTGGTTTGCGATGAGGTCGCTCTTTTCGTCAGCTCAATCTTTGGAGCGTTCCTGGGATCACGGTTTCTGGTGGCGCGGTGTCGTCCTAGTCTGTCGAAGCTTGAGGGTTGTGGTCATGATTCGATGGATTGAATGACTCGAATGTTCGTGGTAGTCTTATCTAGTAGGACTGTTGGCGGCGACAGGATATGATTGGTTGATCTTCGCGTTTGGGCTTGGTGATGGGTTCTCTCCCTCATCCTTTTTTCTTCTTTATCAATTTTGTATTCACCTATTGTTGTCTTAGGATTTCTGTATCTTTTTGTTGGTTTTCTTTGGATGAATTTTCTCAGAGAATCTCATTGTTTTGTGTTGCATGACGGATTGGCAATGCTCCTCCGTCCTAAATCTGGTTTTCTTGGGATTTTTCATTCCCAGTTATCTGCTGATTCGGTTTCGTTTAAGGTTACTCCCCAGTTTTGTTTATCATTTTGTGTTCTTCCCCGATGTTGGTTCGTGATCTATGGAGGTGGTTTCATTCTTTGGTGTTGATCATTGGTGGCAGGAAGATGAGCCAGTGGCGACAGTGGCATGATCGTGTTGGTTGTGATGTTGTGAAGTCGGTGACATGATGGTGCCGAGTTCAATTAGTGATAAGGACGGTGGGGTGACAGTTTATTGGTTTTCTTCCTTTGTAATTTGCTGGTGTTTCTGTTCTGTGGTTCTGATACAAGCCAGTGGTTCCTCTGGCTGATGACCGGTGGAGTTCTTGACAAAGGTTCTTGGAGATGGGATAATGGTGAAGGGACAATACATTAAGTGATGCGATGATGGTGTTGACTATGCAGATGCGACTTGGCAGGCCTATCCTCATTCCATGAAGTGGATTACGCGGCCTTTGAGGTGACTATTTGGCTGGATTTGAGGATCACATTATTTTGAATTCCTGGATCTTTTTTGGTTAAATTTTGAATTTTGAATCCGAAAATTTGAAATTTGTAATCCTGATGTACGGTTACCACTACCATAAAGTGGATATAGAAAATTAAAAAAAGAGATTTGAGGTGATGTATATTGGATTCCCACTCCGAGGTCTCATCTTGAACATGAATGTGCATGCATATCACCCAATCCAATGTTACATATATTCCTCGGAGATCCTTCATGCCCTGGTCAATGATACATATTAGATTCTCCTCAAAGGATGCATTCACCTTTATCTCAAATTCGTCGGTGTCAAATGAATGAGATGGGTATGCATGGAAATGATGAAGTGGTAATATGCACAAGAAATCGTGTATGGAATGGTACCTCATAGGTTGCTTCAACCAATAGGCTACCGAACCAACTCAATCCACTATATTGAAATTCTTGACATGATGAGGTGATAACTTTCCCTATCCATGAATTTTTTTAAGACCCAATCTTGGCAATACATGCAGAAATGCCCTCTATGAAACTTAATACTCTAGAGGTTGATAGTTATGGTTGGTATATGATTTATTCCTAGACTGATATATATACATATACTTAGGAATTATCTATACTTGCATTGAAGTATCCAAAATGAGATGATGTCCCATCTGTGTTTCCCCACCTGCCACTAACTAGCATAGAAGTGACTGTAATGACCTACAATAAAGGGTTTAATATGAATCCATATGAATCATTTACTGAAATCTATTTTTGTAGAAAAACTCAATAATAGGTATGTGTTTCTCTTATGAACCTCTAAAATGAAGGACATGTGCCCAAAGCATGTCTTCTATCACCTTTTTGGTATACTCAGACTACATGTTGGTCTGATGGTGATATGTTGTACTCAAGATCACTTGTGAACCAAACGAATTTTTCAACCCTCTCTAGAACTATTATGTAACCCAATCATCTCAGTCTGATATGAGAGAACAAGGTGCACCATAAAGGTGAAATATCTCCAGAATATAAAGCCTCCAAAGCTCATCAATTAAGAACGTCTTCTGGGTTAGTAGGACATGTGCGAACATGGTCAACCTATCGACAATCACCTACACCGCATCACTTCCTTGAGGGGATATTGAAAAGACCATCATGAAATCCATGGTGAAGTTATTCTATTTCCACTCAAGAATGGAGAGAGGATCTGGATATCTAGTAGGTTGCTGGTGTTATGCCTTCACCAACTGATAGGTGGAGCACCGAGTGATAAAACCTACAATTTGAATCTTTGCACCAGACCACCAATACTATTAATGTATTTCTTGGTACATCATGGTAATACCATGATGAAATTCCCAAATATAAGAATGAGATTCCCTCATCAACTCTTCCGGTATATTAGAATGAACCCAAATGTTCCCACGGTAGAGTAAGGTCGTATTCCTATCAACAACCCAACTAGGCGGTGGGTTTTCACATGAGACACTCTCCCTTAGGACCAATCCCCAGGATCAGAATGTTTCCGCATCTACACCCTCTCTAGAAGAGAGTATTTCACTACTAGAGATGATAAAATATGTTTCTCGTACTATTCTAGAACATCTATGTGCATCTTAGAAAACAAATCCATCAACTACCACTCATTGATGGTCCCTTGAATGGAATGTGTACGATTCTTCTGGATCAGGGTGTCAGCCACAACATTACCCTTTTTGGATGTATAAGAAATATAAATATTGAACAACTACAGGTACTCTACCATTATACACTTCCTTAGATTCACATCCCATTAAATGGATTTTTATTTTAGTCTTTTGTGATCTATGAAAATAATGAAATAATCTCCCAATATATAATTCCTCCAACAACATAGGTCATAAACCACAGATGCTAGCTCAAGGTTTTGTGTAGGATAATTCTTCACACATGACCTCAGTTGGGGGTACACGTAAACAACAACTCAGTCACCTTACATCAAAAATACTTCTTGAATGATCCCCTATGTATCACTGTAAACTGTATAGCCTCTACCAACTAATAGAAGAATCATGATCAGTGCTGAAGTCAGTCTCCCCTTTAAATCCTGAAAATATGACTCATAAAATTAATACTAGATGAAATTCATTACCTTTTTATTCAATCTCATTAGTGGTGGTTTTTTATATGGGTTGTCTTGAATGAATCACCTGTAATAGCCATCAATCCCCAAGAAACTGCATAAATAAATTACATTCATGGGTTGTTCCCAGGAAACAATGGAACTCACCTTCTCTGGGTCAATAAATACGCCTTCCAATGAATTTATATGACCTAATAAGTGAAATTTATTGATCCAAAAATTTAATTTTCTAAGCATAAAATGTTGATTTTTCTTTATCAGTATATTTAGTATGATCTCAATACAGTTGGCATGATTGTGTCTAGTTCGAGAATGAACTAATATTTATTCTATAAAGTCCTCCACAAATTAATATTGGTATGACGGTAAAACCTGATTCATTTAATACATAAATAATTCTATCATGTTTTAAGGCCAAATAGTATGATTAGATATTCATTAAATTTGTACCTTCTTCAGAACACCATATGTGGTATGTATTACTGCCTCACACGCACCTAATGGTAGCCCAACCTCAAATCGATCTTATGGAAAATTTTCACTCTTCAATGATGGCTGAAGATTTTATTTATTTGAGAAAGTGGATACATGTTCTTCACTATAATATTGTTCAATGATATGTAATCCATACACAAATGACGGGTACCATATGCCTTCTTGGTGAAGAGGACGGGGAAACCCCAAGGCAATGTGATGGGTCAGATAAAACCCTTTTTCCTCTAAACATTCCAACTACTTATTGAGTTTATGGATCTCTATAGGTTCTATCAAATAGGGAGGAATGGACACCAATTCCACACATATAACTAGCTCTATGGGGAAATCCACCTCTATCTCGAGTGTTAATCTAGAGAAATCATCAGGGAAGACATTTCTAAAATGATCCACAAAAAGAGATAATTCCACAAGATTCATTCCTTGATCACACAAAAAGAGACTAGAAATCTGGGTTTTCACCCTACCTAGACCCTAAAGATTTAGTCTATATAGGCTATCTATGATATCCCATTCAAATTTTGAATATACGTGCTTCCCTCAAGTTACGTGAATGAAACCTGCCGACACTACCAATAAACATGGTCGTGACAAGGAACAATCTAGTCCATACCGAGAATGATATATAATATGGTCATCTAAAGGGTGAATAAATAACACAAGAAATGATACCCAACTATCTCAAGGGTAACTCTTTACACTACTGTATACTCTATAATCTAACCCCTAGCGATGAATCAAGATTCATCATGCAACTCAAGTACTCTATATCTAGGAGCATATTGTCCACAATCATAGTAGATATAAAAGAGTGCGATGAACATGTATCAAAAAAAGAAGAAACTAGAGTAGATGATAATAGAATAGTACCTCCTATAGTAGAAGGTCCAGAACTATAATCCTTATGCTTAGGCTGCACTGCATATAAATGACCCAAACCATGGACCTAAGATATCACCTGAATAACCTAGGTGGGTTCACTCTCCTTGTGTTTAGCCTCTAAGGTATGACTACATCAGCCAAGAACACCTCCTTGGACTAATTAGATGGTAGAAGACTAACATATTTCTTGATGTGAATTCAATGATCATGTACCTGAATGTGGGGTCGGTATGGATCCCCTCTCACAAGATACTGAGGAAAAAGATTAGTAGAAGTACTAAAGTTGAACCATCCTTCCACAATATCAACACTCGATCTGGTTCCTTATGTATTGGGAATTTTTATGTCTTGGAATACCACACTAGTGACATGCTATATATCTATCAGTATGTGTCACCTGGTTGGAACCACCCCCTCGTGCACCCTCAAAATGGAACTTCCTACTTCCAGATGAACCATCACCATACCTCAACATCAGACCACCCAAGCTCAAAACTGAACCTTATTAACTAACATTTCTATGTTCCCTAAATATATATTATATAATGAAATAATTTTTCACTATCTCTAAAATAGTAACCAACTCAAATACGTTCACCTATGACTGGGCAACATACACATGTTCGTCCTCAAATCGTATCATAGTCATCAACTCATCACCGGTCAGAGTTTGAAAAATACTAGATCTCGATAAAGTGTTTAAAATTATCTAACATGGTTATATCACCCTTATAAAGAATCATAAACTACCAATCATGGTCTACACTTAGTGTCTGTGGAAATAAGTTATCATAAAGTGCTTTCTATAATCCTTCCCATTCTATAGCTTGAAAATGATCAGCCTATGAGATGACATCCCACAAATTCTTGTTGGACTCATGTAGCATGTAAGTAGTGACCATGAACCTCTACTCTGGAGGCGTTTCAAGATGGTTGAAGATAGATAGAATGGCCTTTATCCATGACTCAACGTCCTAAGGTCTATCGTATCCTAAGAAGGTGGAAGGATAATGTTGCTAATACTCATGGGCCATCTTTTCCATAGTACGGACAGGGAGGGGAGAACCCTATACTAAATACATAAATTAGAAGAATCTATCACAGAACTAAGCATCTGTGCCAAATAAAAGACCAACATGAGGTGCCACGGGTGGCACTATAGGAGGTATCATAGGTGGCTCAGGGACCAACACCTACAGAGCATTATTCTATCCACTTTCTTGTCATATGATGAAATGAAACCATGGTGTAATAATAATAAAATTACCAAGAGCACTCCTCATATAATATTTATAACATAGAGAAAAAGTGATAATAAGAAGAAGATGCTATAAGTACTTGTTACAACCAAGTCCCACATCTTTTCCTCCTCCTAAATCCAAGATTAGGTGATGAGAAAGGTCACTAAAACCTCAAAAGAAACAAACTACCACCCACTACTGTGGTCAGGTCGAGGTAAACTTCTCATACCATAGAATATGATCTGGTATATGAAGTTTAAAATGGAAGGTATATAGAAAAATTCCCATTACATTGCATTTTGAATCTTGATATAACGAAAACCTTTTCATTTAAAAAAAATTATTTATTTGGATTTATACTTATTTTTTTTATTTCTATCACAATCCAATTAATTACATCACAAATTTAAAATTTATAAAGTCCCATACTCATTATAAACTGAAATTGGAACATCATGTATATGTGATTTGGACTTTACATATGATAAAAGGATATAATAGACCATGAATAGTGATTTGAATAAATGATCTAATATTTCATATTTATAGAGGTACATGCTTTATAAATTTCTATTAGCATTCATCAAACAAACCAACTAATATTTGAACCCATAGAACTGATGAATCATGGCTCGAACATGAAATAATTAGTTAATTACGGTTTAATCATAAAAAAAGTCAAGAAAATACTATTTATATTGATATAATAACTTTAATTAACCTAATTATACCATTCCTACAAGAAACATTGAAACACAACAATTTAAAAAATAAGTGCACAAACAATAGGCACATGAAATACAGGTAATTTAGGTAGAAAAATAGATATGGAATGGAATAATGCATGAAATTTAATCCCTTTGATGCCTACTATGATAAATTAGTTGATATACCCTTCTTTCATCAGTCCAAGTAAAATGAATTTTCCACTATGTTTATATAAACAATAATATCCTCAAAAAACAATGGAATCACCAAAGAGTGAAATCTGGAAAACTATAATAGCACAACCAATGACAACAATAACCCATCTCAAGTGAATTGGGTTTCCCCTATATGTGGGTTAGCTACTCCCTTTAATAGTCTCATTTCCAAATTACAATACTACTAGTATCCCTTATAATAATCAAATAGAAAGGCAAAAGAAAAAAAGATGCACTCTGATACAACTTTGTAGCATCCCACCCAAGATGCCACTTAGTGGTTCCCTGAGACGGTGGGGTAGAATACATCAAGTGTGCAACCCTATATGCCAGAGGATGATGAATAATAGGGAGTTCATATGGTCTATCCATGGGGAGACTATTCTCTCATTGATAATAGTGGATCCGAATGATATATAACAATAATAAACAATAGAAGTAATAATAACAGACTGACAACAACAGAATAATATTATTCAATAAAATATAAATAAACAAGAGGAATCTGAATAAATAATAGAAAAAAAATTATTATGATTATCATGTAGATATAAAAAGTCAGTACATGGGGATAATTGGGGATACATGCATATACCACATGCTACAAAAATAAAAATACCCAAAGAATCTACTACTAGCATCATGAGCATAGGATCAGTACTCTGCCCCCATGTTCCATCATAAATCTATAAATTTAGCATTGAAATATAGAAAATTACAATTATCTATACTTCAAACCCTGAACAATGCTTGGTTAATAAAGGTATCCCAAGAAGGGTGTGATATATACCCAGTAGGTCACCACCAACAGTGTCTAAATATGTCCAGTTCGTGAAATATAAAATGAATAGTGTTCCCATGCTAATCAATGCAAGGAAATAAATAACTAAAACATGATGGTCCATGATCCACCCAGATACCCACCAACCACTACCATATTTAGCTTAATTCAGATGTATCTTACCTAAGGAAACCTATAAAATAGTTATAAGGTATGTACATGTGTTATCATAAATAAATAATAAAGTTCAAATCAACCCCAAGAATATGATTTGACTTAGAGAATGCAACCTCAAGACATTAGTCAAGAATTATCATAATTTATCAATAAGACATCACATGTAAACTAGGAAACGAAACCATAAAATAGAGTATGGAATCCTAATCCCATAAAATGTGATCCATAAAGGAATCCTAATGGTTTCTATAAGAGCTCCCATAAATAACCAATACCGCAGATCCCATCCAAGGTGATCCATAAAATGAGTCCCTCGTATCACTCTAAACATGATGTGGAAATAACCTCTGATCCCGTATTAGGTGTCTCTAATATTGGATTGAGTATCACCTGTGACATGGTATAAACATATTTCCAATAAGTCCGTCCATGATGTCTCCCCCGGATAACTGGTGTCACTCATGGGTATAGATAATCTGATCGGAGATCCCATACACGGAAACCCAAGTATCGCAATTAGTGCATCTGATAGATTCACGCACCAAGCATGGTGAGCCCATCCACGGAGTCCTTAAGTCGAGAATCTTGTTCTATTGTTGATAGTAACCACATAGTTTATAGATTGTATAATTAAATAATAAATCTAGGAAACTTACTTTATTCAATCCAAAAACCATGGAATAAGACACAATAGAATAATCCTATTTCATAAGGAACATGGTATGGTGTGGAATAAGAGAATAATCCTAAAGTATAAAGCACATGGTATGGTTCATAAACATTATCAATAAGAAATAAGTAATAAGGTTTTAACCAACGCCCTACCATTCATATTAATTCAATTCATTAAATAGGGAATTGATAAGAAAAAGAAACACATCACAAGAGGCGGATACATAATATAAGATAAAGTGAATTAGGACTCTAAAATGGAATCACACCCATTGGTGTGGATTAAGTCGATGAGAATAACCACCTATGTTGATTCTCTACTATCTAAGATCATATAGAAATATGAAAACATTTTAATTAAATTAATAAAACAGTTAAGAGGCATCACTAGAAGAGTCTGGTGTGATTCACAATTTTTCCCCATAAAAAAAGTAATGAATCTTTAGAAATGAAGATAGTCCACCTACCATAAGTTTTTAGAAGACCAATCCTCCATTTTCGGCCCATTAATTGATTTATAATGAAAGATATCTAAAGAATCATCAAATTCCTTTAAAATAGAGAAACTGAGGTCGCACTAAAATAGAAAAAACAGAGCGTATGAGAAAATATAAAAAGTATTAAGATGATTAAAGATCATACCTAAAGCTTTGAAACACACTAGAAGACAAATTATTTTGAGCTAGAATGGGGGAGATATAAAAATAACAAATGGAGGAGGAAAGAGGAGCTCATTTATTAGAGTTATCCACTGGAGGATGAATAATGAGGGTTGAAGGATTAAAAACATTTCAAGGGAAAACTAACATTTCCCCTTTAATTACTGTGATGCCTGGTTTGTACATATGACTGACCAAACCATGCACAAACCATGCTCCCAGTTCAACATAATTAGGGACCCCATATAGGATAGGCACATAGTTTGGCTAGCCATTCATAATTCATGCACAATCATTTATCACAAACCCTTCTGAAACCCGTAATAGCTCGTGCCTTGTCTTAAATGGTTGTAGGCAACCATGTGACCCCATTCTCTCTTCTATCACACCTCACATGATTAAGGAAACCATGTGGGCTGGTATGCATGATTTGTAATAACCCTGAACCCCTTTCTATTTCTCAAAATTCTAGGTCTATAGTCTCTGAACATGCCCTATACACCCTCATGACCTCCCTGAATCTATTAAGAAACATTACAAGGTCCAAACTAAGGAATTGAATTTGGAAAAAATGGTATGTACCTTTGATAAAATATGGGATGTTATAGAGGGAAATAAGAGTACCCTGAAATATTAATCTATAAATCAATTTATTCTTGGAAACATCTATTCTTTCTCCATAACCAATTTTGAAAATTATTTTATATAGCATGACCCCCAAGAATAACACATTCTCAAACATAAATCAGGACTTTTTTTATCACAAAACATTATGTTACCCTTTCATGATATGCTGTCATTGAAATAATATCTTCAATATCATTATATTTTAAAAAACACCATCTAATTCAACATGGATCTACTCTCCATTAATCAAAAAACTTCTCTCATTTATCAACAATATTACTTCCTTATTTCCAAATAACCCAAAAGTTACTCCTTTGTGGTCTTTAAAATTAAAATGGACACAAATAAATATATAGGGGAATTTAAAACATACCTAGAAGAGTGGGGGGTTTCAAAACCATGCTAATTAGTTTATTGAGTTTGAATAGACTTTTAGATTCAACTGATTCAATTCAAATACTTCATTGGTTATGGTCTATGTTAGAATTTATGCTACCTGAAATTTTTTATGAACTTTAACTGACTTCACCAATCCATGCTCAAATTTATAATTTATAAAATGGTACTTGATTTCAATTTTCTATATCCTTGAGTGATGGTAAATATTTTTTTAATATTTATTTAAATTTAATTTTCCTAATTAATTTCAATTGGAGACATCACTTTAACTCACATATATTTAAGACACTTCTTCATCCACAATAACAGTGTACAAGATTGAGTGGCTATAATATTTTGAACATCTACAATTCTTAGAGAAATTAAATAACAGTTCATTCTCTACTAAAAAATTAAAATATCTCCCATATTGAGATGCATCACTTTATGTAAACATTCTGTAATCTTGTGGATAGGCCCAATCAGTGTATTTATATAAAAAAAACTAATATTATGATGCTTCATTGTAAAGTAATACAAAATATACTATTTCTTTAATTCACAATAATATTATATTCATTAAATTCATATGAATTTATTTAGGATTAAATTTATATTGTGCCTCCTCACATATGGAAAATACATTATTGTGTTACATATCTATTAAGTAAAACAAACTTCTAGTTCCCTTCTTGTATTTTTGGACATTGACATCTTTTCCTTCAATATCCCTTGATGATTTCATTCTTGTACAACTATAATTGTCATATACTTGAAAAACACCATTTGAGATCTTCTCAAATCCTCAATTTAATATTTTAATTGAGAAAAATGTGTCAATATTTATTTATATAACTTAAAAACCATGGAAAATTCTAGATATCCAATAACTAACATTTCATACCCACACTTCATAAAATATTAATTTTCGTTCATTGAATTTCATTTGATCTATTATATAGTATGTTCTCCATATATACAAGAACTAAAATCAATTTATAATTCTCATTGTTAATATATATATTGTAATAATCTAATCTCCTCAAATAATGATCATTTTGTGAGTACCATGATCTTGGTTCCTATATAATTCTATATAAAACATTCTATAGTCAATAAAATTTTTTCTCATCTTCATGAATGATAAAACAATATTGTTATTCAATGTACGTGTTTTTTCTTGAATCCCAGTTAGAAATGAAGGCTTTTCATACATTTGGAAAAATTTGAATTTCTTTTGCACTATTATAGACAAGAATAGTAAAATTGTCTCTATCCTTTAAAAAATGAATTTATATCATTTATCTCAATACCCTATATCTATAATTCCCTTTTCACAAAATTTTTTCATTGTTTTGAATCACTATGAGATATTTATTCAGTTTTTTTAAAAAAATACATATGTTCCTAATGATGTTCTTATTTGTTGGCCTTAACAAAATCGCCCATGTTCTATTATTCTCAATTTGGTTATGCTATTAATTCATTATCTAAACCCAATTATCATCTCTAGTAGCTTCATCAAAACATTTTATTTCTACCTATGATATGAAGGATTTTGGTTGTAGAGACTTAATTCTCTTTGTTTTCACTTGTGTAGTATGATCACTAATGATATTCTATCAATCAATTTAAGCTTAAATCATCTACTTATTTAGAGATATAAGACTAAATTCATCTTTCTCACAATATAAATATATTTTTTTCAATCACTATTTACCACATTTTTTCTCCCTAGTATTATTTCTTCCATATAAATTTCATCAAAATAATTCAAATCGTTTTGTTCAATATTCTTCTAATTTCCCCCCACAATAACACAGTTTCCCTCCACAAAAATTCCTATATACTTATTAATGAATAAATATTGTATTTTTTTCATGAGTATCGAATAAATATCCCATAATCTCCACTTGATTAAAATTTCATATGTTTCTTCAAATTTATTATTAAATATTTACATATGAAGGATCAATATTATTTCAATTTCATCTTATTTTAATTGTTGGGAAAAAATCCCTCAAGGGAACATTGAAATGATTTTTGGATGATTGTGTTTGTTGGAAATGTATGTGTACAAGGTCATTTGTGGAGTTCCAGAATGGTTTTTTATTAGGTATGTTGACAATGATTCAAGATAAAGGAATGGATGCTATGGATGTGTTAATAAAAGATACATGTATAATGTGGTGTTGTTTCCAAGTGATTTCAAATTTTTTAGGGGACTAAAATATGGAGGATAATTTAATCATCATGAGAGATGTATTTCCACAAATGTATCATAAAAATATAGAAAATTCATAAATTTAATGAAGGTTTTATTTTTAAATATGGTATGGAGTTTTAAGGCATCCATTATCATGAAGGCTGGGTTTTGTGAAGGTGTGGAGCATAATGAATGCATGATGGAAAGGCGGTGATCTCCATGATTATGATAAGCTTCAAGAACATGAAAATATCCTTGGTCCTTTCAAAGATATGGAGTATCTTAAACAAAGAAGGGGAGATTTTCAAAAAGATGGCGGTGAGCTTGTAATCTTCTCAAAAGGATGGAAACCCCTTTAAATAGGCATCTACCCCCACCATTGTAGCGATAAATCAATAAACAATCCATAGGCTCTAAATTTACGAGTGTGATTTGTAAACGATGTTATTCTGAAATAGTTCATGAAGAATTGAATGTCACAAGGGCAATGTAGTCCAACCAAAATATATAAGCATTGTGAAAGTGTTGAGCTTCGTGAATGATAAAATTTTTTATAAAAGTATTGATCTTCATAAAGGCTATGTAAGATTTAAAAAAGTGTTGAGATTCACTAAGGCTAAGTGAGATTCATGAAAGGAGGTTTCCTCATGCAGGCTGTTTGAGATACACAAAATTGGTGAGATTCATGAATGTTTAAGGGTTCATGAGAGTAGAGTCTTCCTGTAAAAAATTGGGTAGTTTTGTGGAGGCTGTTTTATCTTCATGAAGGTAGTGAGAATTGTGAAAGTGTTTAGAAAGGATTACCTAGTGAATTTTTTATAAACTAGTATTCATTAAATGTATGGAAGTAGAACTTACTAATGCACCAATTGAGGTGTAAAACATACTAAATCATGTGATAAAAGGATGATTATTTTTTATTAGTGAGCACACATCAATTGAGAGAACAATGAGCCTTCAAATTGTGATTGGTTGTAAACAAGGAGGGATAGTGAGTCCATTCGGAACATTGTATCATTAGTGAAATTTAGTTTATTTGGTACATTGGTACATTGAATTTGAATTCTCATTGTACATAACATAGTATAGGTGAACCAAGTAAACTTTTTGTGTCTCATGCATGATTTCAATTAAGATCTTTCAATTCTATGATAAAGAGAGAGAGAAGAGTCTTTAAAAAAACAATATCTAAAGGGGAAATTGTTATAATTTGTCTTACCCAAATTCACCCCCCTTTCTGGGTATTTAACATAGTTGTGATAACACATACTAGAACTTGTATATAGTGTTTTCTTCTTTCTACCACTAAAATATTTTTTTGAGATGTATATTGATGTCAAGAATGCTTCCTTCAAAAAAAATATTTGGCAGGTCTTCTTCAATGAGAATTATTCTATCCATATTGTTTTTTATTCAATTAATCCTCTCAACGAAACCATTTATGGAATTATTTTTTACTACTGAAACATAGTTCTTTATCCCATGTTATTGGAAATAATCTTTTACATATATGTTGGTAAAGTCTATATCATTATTGGTTCAAAATATTTGAATTTTTTCTCCAATTATATTTTCAACTCTCGGTGATGTTATTTTATGATAAAAAGCACACAAGACATCTGGGATATTACCACAATCCATTCTATCATGCTGAAATAATTAATTAAAATAACATAGTTTCTCTTCCTATCAATATCTCTTGGTGATATTTATGAATGCGCATCAACATGGACCAGTTCAAGAAGTATTTTTTACTTTTTATCATTTTTCCTTTTTTTCCATTTCAAAAGATCATACCTTAATGGAATGCAATGCACATATGAGTATGATCCCTAGACCATTTTTTTAAATTTTCTAAAAAACCAATTTATGGGGGAGTGGTAACTGTACATTCAAACAAAAACCATATTGACAAATTCATGTTTCAAAACTCATACACCAATCAACTGAAGTTTATAATTTGAAAATAAACAATTTTGGTGCCCAAAATCAAGTAGCTTTATGTGCCCGCTTCCAGTACATCCATAGGACAATATTTTAGAAATCCCCAAGCCTCAATCTAGGAGAAATCACCATCATGCATCACATGAAGTCATGTCTCTATCCTCCACCATTATCACCAATAAAGATGTCACATTATCCCTCACCTTTTTTTTCACCATCACCATCATGAAAACACCATACAATACTTACCCACACTATCTTCTCTTCACCCTCACGGTCAACATTCCATAAAAAATCACTGAAACACAAAACTTATTCACTCCTCCGGAGCCCAAATACGCCACCGTAAAAGTCAAAATAGAAAACCATAAAAAATGCTCCAGAACCACTCAAAATGATAAAACCACCATAGATATCATAATTATTAGAAAAGCACCAAATACAAGAGAAAATACAATGGAAACCAAAAAGGAGAAGAAAAAACAATGCATGAATCACCTCCTAGAACCTCATCAGATGCTCAACCAGAAAGAGCTAAAGAATCCTGGGAGCAATCATACCCGACCGATTTGGTGAGGAGCGATGGAACCAGAAGCTTTAGTAGTGGTTAAGAAGATTGATGTTGTAGCATAAGGAAGGAACAAAAGCAAAACCATCAGCCCTTCCAGAAATACACAATGAAAGACCATCATCAGAGAAACACACACCAAATCACATTCCATCATCAAACAACATCTTGAAAGAACCATAGTGACCTGGAAAAACCCCGGCAATGGAAGAACCTCTTGAAAAATCGTCGACCGATTAGACAGAACATCCTAGACATTCCTTAAAATCATTTCCATAAACCAATTGGGAGAGTTTTACGGTACATAAAGCCATGGAAGAGTTTAAATCGGAATTTCCCACCACCAAAGAGACTCAGCCTCATCAATGCCACCAAATTCAACCATCAAACCCATCAACAAGTGAGAATAATACTGATAAAGTGATGAAAGGGAACATGATGAAGTACGGAAAGGGGGAGATGATACAAAATGTGGGCTTATCCCTAAAAATCACCACAAGGTAAACCATACTTTGAGAGATTTGGGAGGGTGATGACACTTAGAGTATCCACTGAGGACTTTCCACCCACTTTATACAAATAATAATAATCTTCTACTCACACATATGAGTATGATAACATGATATATTATGGATATCTTGAGATTCATCACTTTTCACCAGATCTTCCAAGGATGATTTTATTAAATAGAAGAGTCATTTATATTATAATATAATTTCATTATCCCTTCATTAAAAATATATATCTTATTCTCCACTAAAAAGGTAGACACGCCCATTTATGAAATTACCTTATATAATAACTACTCCATTTTTCACATGATGATACAAGTTTTATTAGTAAACATTATTACATTCCTTAGTCACATAGTTGATTTAAAATTTAAAAGTTTTTTTGAGACATTAAACAAACAATACATCTAGGTGTCTCATATCTTTTCCCCCAAATTTGGTTTTCCTTAATCTAATAATCTTTTGGCCGTCATCATTTTCAAATATAATGAAACATTCTTTATAATTCTTAATTTTTGTGATAATGTCCATATTTCTCTCTAGGTGAGATCTGAATATGCTTTTAAGGATCCAAACTCTATCACGATATAATGATTCTAGTGAAATTTATAGAACCACTTAATTCTCAAATATTTTCTTTTTTATAAATGTTTTTGGTTTCACACCTGATGTTGATAGACACGGTTCATCTTCTCTAGAGTATGATGGACCAACTTCATATTAATTTTTCATTTTCATCTCACTTGATGATTCCTTGAGATTAAGTATAAAAACACTCAGGGTTTACTTGGTATATTCCACTAAATTATCAATGAGATATACTTGGCCATGTTTCCAAATCATCTGCCTCAAAAAAATCAAAAGCATGAATTCAATATTAAACTCTTGTTTGATTCATTTTTCCCCTTTGGCCCTTCATTGCGTCTTGGATATAGAATATACATATTTGGAATGCCCCATATTTCCAAAAAATAATACCTGATTTGAGGTGAAGTTATATTTTCATTTCTATTACATTGGGTTTCCCTTAGATTCTTTGAATATTCTACATTATACCCAAAAAACCATTAAATTTAGAGTAGGTAATTGTGGGTTTTCATTAACCATCACTAATTACTATTTATGGTCAAAAACCATACCAAAATTTTCATTTTAATATAAAATTTTCTTCTTATAAAATTCTATTTCCTATTCTTCAAGACCTCCATTCTACACTTTCACATTTTCTATTTCCCATGTGATTTGCTTTCCCGATGTTATATTTGGAGTCAAAAGTCATTTTTGATTTTCAATTTTTCATCACTAGTTGAAAACATAATCCTATATTTCATTAATATGTATGACTGGACCTTTCACTATTTTAGTGAAACCATTTATCACCACTGATTCTTTTTTAAACATCAATCTTGTACTCAATAACATTTTCCAGTTTTTTTTCTATGTAGATTTGAGCTTCTCCTATTTTTTCCTTAAAATCAGACTTATCCTCTTAGTGGTGTAGCATATATAGTTTTCAATCATGAACCAATCTGCTAGATTTCATTATTTTGGATCTCTAAATATGTATTTATTCAAAATTGGAATCAAGTTTGACTTATGAAAAAACACTTCCTTCCGTTATATTTTGTTAGTTTCATTCTCTTCCCTTTTCTAGGAATTCCCCACAACAATCACCATAACATTATCTCTATAGTATATACATTATTATATTTATTTTAACTCACATCATCCAAAAAAATTATCTTTGTTAAGAAAATATACTTCTTCATGAAGAAGTTACACTTAGTGTTTCTCTTTACCATTCACTTTTTTAAGACTTCTTAATGGGAATTTCATCAAAGTCATCATCATATTGAAGCTTATATGGATATTTTGTAGCATGGTGCCCAAATTCATAACATCAAAAAAAATGTAGGTGGAAGTTTCCCATTAAACATTCCTTTCCCAATTTTAGGTTTTAGGAAAGTAATGGCATGACCTCATACACATCTTCTTCTTCCTAACCATCCTTTATGGTGAGTTTATTCATGGCCATCAGTGCCTCCACTTTAGACTACACATTTTCCCAACCTCATTATTATTTTCCATCTCATATGTGATACGATTATTATGAAAACTGTCTAATTTAACATTATTTAGATCATTTTCCTCACATATAGAGGCTTTAAGATTGAACTAGTATGGAAGTCTTCTCAGGATGTGTCTGACGATCTTCACAGCATCAAGGGATTCTTTGTGACCATTTCTGTCCTCCACAATAACATTCACCCAAAAAAATAATGCATCGAAATATTTATTTGGGAGATTCCTTATTCCTGATACTTATTTTATATAACTTTCAATTTAGATTATTGAAATTTTGAATCACATTTGTAGATGTTGATTATAATTTCCCATATGGTATGAGAGGAAATAAATGACATCAAATTAATCTATATTGTGTTGGATAAATTTCCCCCTAAATAATTTATTCCTCTAGTATCAATATAAAAATATATGTATTCCACTTCTAATAAATCGACACTATCTATAATTACTGAAACACCATGAATCATAGTTATAAAAACACAAATACCTAAGGATTAAAAGTGGGTTTGTATCTGATTCTTCCAAAATTGAATAATTTTTCCATGAATGATTGAAATCCCTTTCATGATTAACTACATCCATTAATTACATTGAGATAGGAGACCACACAATTTATCCTTTGGCTATGATACTAATATTTGGTCCCATTAGGGTAAATATATTCAGGGAGGGGGTAAAGTAGGGTGTGAAAATTTAGAACTACCCCTTCAATATTATTTTATTGATAAATAAATCCCACTTCTCTCTTGTTATTATAGTAACATATAAATTTAGAAATTAAATCATGTAATAGTCACAAAAAATTTACATAGTTCACCCAAACTGGGATAGTATAAAGAGTATAAAAAGGATTTCCACTAATATACTAAAATACCTTAAGTGCACTGATATTTCAATGTTTAGAGAAATCTCACTATTCCATTGGTTTACCACCAATCACACTTTAAAAGATCACTTATCCCTTTACTAAAGAGACCACACTGCTCCTTCAGAAGTAGTTTATGTTATTTTGAATTAGTTCAAATTTCATTGACACATTTGTTAGTGTGTAATGAAGCTACATTTTGACCTATTAAATAAAATCCACACTTCCATATACTTGAATTTGTGCTACACTATTCACCACAAAATTCACTAGCCTTCTGTGTATTTGACTATTTGGAACACATTTAACATTAAATACAACATCCCATAGTATTAACCTATAAACTTGGTAACTTAATTGTCATGAGTATGGTAAATGATACATTTATAAGACCCAAGATATAACATAGTGGCGAATCTCAGGGTTTCTCTCAAGGAAGCAGTGTTGAATGAATTAGTGGTATTTTCAAAAATCATTTTGTGACTGTATATTTTGAAAATAGTAAATTAAAACAACAAACAACAATTTAAAATAAACAAATTAGGAGTGCTGAAACATCGGTGAATAATAAATAGAGGAAACTAAAAAAGGTGGAAGATGAAGTTAGTTTGAACAAGTCTAGATGCAAGTTGATTCCACCCTTATATCACTATCATAGATCTTCTAAAGGAAAAAATTAACAATTCTCATCTAACTATGTTCATGGTCTATGGCTCAACGAACACACCTCCCTCACACAAAACATTGATCACTCATGGGCATAATCACATCCAAAACATGAGCACTCTTCCATTGTGAAGAAATCGCCAAATCAAATCGCACTAGACATGAATTTATCCCTGGCCGAAGTGATTTTTGAAGGATAAAATGGTACACAACCTCTTATAACCACTAAACATATCAAGATAAAAGAATAAAGGAAAAATGATAATAGGAAAGAGAGAAATAGATTATCCAGTGAAAGAATGTGCTCACATACACCTAAAATCACCTTCACGATCTCCTCAGAGTGATGAAGAGGTGACGATAACCATGGAGTGAGGATCTACAGGAAGCATAGAGATTCTATTCCTGAATCAAAAACCACATATTATTTCTAAATTATTAGAGATTCTATAGCACAAAACAAATTGAGGAGAAACAAATAGACCATTCCAATTCACTACTCCAAAATTTTATTTAGCAGCGGTTTAAATCGCCCCTAAATCATTCTTAGGAGGTTTTGGAAAACTGTCGCTCAATCATGTGTTGGGAAATAACTAGTTGCAGTTTTTTTAAACCGTTGTAGAATGATTTATCAACGGTTTAAACCATATTTTAAATCTTTTTTTAATCTTTTTTTTAATTTTATTAAATTTTTTAATTTTTTTTAAAATTTTAGAATTTTTTATTTTTCATAATTTTTTTATTTTCATAATTACTGAATTAATTTTTTATTCTCCCAATTTATTTATTTATTTATTTATATATTTAATTATTTAATTATTTAATTATTATTTATTATTACCATGCTTATGCCCATCTCCATGAACAAGTTCATATCCATGCACATGCCCATGCCATATATAAAAATTCTACGTTGGTTGAGATTTGAACATTTTACATCTTGCTTATTCTATGAAGACTTTACAACTATAGGCGGCTCTTCATGTGGTCAGTAAATAGAAATTAATATACTTATATATATATATATATATATTAAATAGAAATACAAATAAAACATACCAAATTACTACACACTAAATAATTATTAATCAATAACGATTAATCAATAATCAATAATCAAAAATAAAAAAAAAATAAAAAATAAAAAATTAATAATTAATAATTACTAATTACTAATTACTAATTACTAATTACTAATTATTAAATAAAATATAAATGAATAATAATAAATATATATATAATATTGAAATGAATAGTAAATAAAAAATTGTAATAAAATAGTAAATAGTAAATAATAAATAGTAAATAATAAATAGTATATAGTAAATAGTAAACAACAAATAGTAACATATAAATAATAAATACTAAATACTAAATACTAAATAATAAATAATAAATAATAAATAATATATAATTTATAATTTATAATTTATAATATATAATAAATATAAAATATAAAAGAAAATATATTTGATATAATAAACAATACATCATATATAATATATAATATCTAATATATAATACATAATACATAATATATAACATAATATACATAATATATAATATATAATATATAATATATAACATATAATATATAAGTAATGTATAAATAATAAATAAAATACAATATATTTTAAAATATGATAAATAAAAAAAATTATAATAAAATAATAATTAACAGATAAATTAATAAATAAATAAATAAAAAGTAAAAAGTAAATAATAGAAAATAAATAAATAATAATAAATAAAAGATACTTAAAATAAATAGAAAATAGAAAATAGAAAATAGAAAATAGTAAATAATAAATAATTATTAATTATTAATTATTAATTAATAGCTACTCATACTTAATATTTTATAATTAAGAATTAAGAATTCATAATTAAGAATTTATAATTAATTGTTAATATTTAACAAATTAAAAATAATTAAAAAACTATTAAGAAATTATTAATAAATAAATAAATATTAATTAATTAATAATTAATAAGAAAATAAAAAATAAAAAATAATATATAGTAAAGAATAAAGAGTAAAGAATAAAAATAAAGAGTAAAGAAATAAAGAAATAAATGATAATTAATTAATAATAACTAATAATAACTAATTGATCATTAATAATTAATAATTAATAATTAATAATTGATAATTGAAAATTATTAATTATTTATTGATAATTATTAATTTTTAATTTTTAATTAATTATTAAAATTTTTCAATTAATGTTTAAAATATGAAATATAAAATTTAATAAATAATAAATAATTAATTATTAATTATTAATTAATTAATTAATTAATAATAATTTATTATTTATTAATAAGTAATAAAAAATTAATAAAAAATTAATATTTTATAAATAATTAATTGATTAATTAATTAATTGATTAATAATTATTAAATACACAATAAACAAATAAATAAATAGTAAATGAATAGTGAACTAATAATAAATAAATAACTAATAATTAATAATTAATTAATAAATTGAAAATAAATTCATAATTGATTTGTACATAATAACTAAATAATAAATAAATAAACAAATACATATTAAATATTAAATAAATAAATATATAAGGTTATCGTTAAATCAATTGATAAATAAATAATAACTAATAATTAAATCATTAATTAATAATTAAGAAGTTAATAATTAATTAATTAATTAATTAATTAATAATAAATATATATATATATATAAATCATAAAACGTTAACAGCCTCTAAAACCCTAAAAACACTAAAATAACCATAATATCTTATTTGAGACTCCTTTTTCAATGTGAAAACCATTCAAATCAAAGATCATGAAATGAACATCGATATGATATGTGGTACCAGCCGAACAAACACCTCGAGTGAAAGTTAAAACTGTTTGAATTTTAAAAAATCGAGGACTAAAACGAAAACCTCTGTTTGAGAGTCCTTACGTAACTTTCTAGAGGAATAAAACGAGGTTCAATACTCAAAGAGTTGGTACCATACATAAATGTTATATATCTCATCATAGGCTTCAATTTGATTTGTGGTAGAGCCCAAAAGGACACTCGTATTAAATGTTTTGGCCATTTGAAATTTGAGTTTGATTTTCAACTTCTGAAATTAGAATATATTCTTTTTTTCCTTTCATTATCAAATTATTTAAATCTCAGTTGGTTTAATCTCATTTGATAAGCTTTTATTTGAATGGTTGTGGAGATGAAATGGACTCTCAGATCAGAAATCATAGTTATTTGATGTCGTTGTCTGTCTTTCAACTTATTTAATATATTTTTTGTAGTTTAAAAAACAATTAGCTAATAATTATAAATATTTACCAATTGACACCTCATAAATAATTAAAATTATAAATAATAAACTATATTTGATTATAGAAAAATTATAATTATTTAATTAATTATAAATTTTTTAAATTATTTTTCTTCTATTTCGCGGTGGTTTTGAAAAAACCGATGCTAAATATATTGTATTTTCTTTTTTTGAAATTTTTTTAATAAAATAAAAATAATTAAAAATAATTAGCGACGGTTTTTTCACAGCGGTTTTGAAAACCTCTGAAAAAAATATTTTTCTTGTAGTGATTCCATTAATAAAACAGTGAAATTGGAGTGAGATGTTAACAAGGATGAAAAAAATAAAAATAGTGAAAAAAATGAAGAAGAATGAGTACGATTCCCATCTAAAAGTAGAAATATGGTTCCCATATCCTATGGTTCTTCGAAAAATAGAGTGGAAGATTCATCTTATAAAAAAACAAAAATAAATAAACTGAAAATAAATGAAATCCTATAGGTATCATATCCACACGACATTCCTTGAAATGTGTGTCTCTAGCCTTCAGGGAACTCCTAGTGAAATCAATCGACCTCTTATAATAACCCCACATTCCCTTTCATATGTGATGAAATAGTCCATGATAACTTCACCTTCAATCACCACCCATGATCATCGAGTTTTCTTTTCCAAACAATAAAAAGAAAAATGAGGTGTCACACACTTCTTAAAATGTTTCTATTATATATATATATATATATATATATATATATATATTATAGAACGAAAAAGTACATGTAAGAAAAGATATATATTAATATATACTAATATATACTTATTTATTATTATTACTAATAATATTAGAAATATATAATATTTATTTATTTATATTTACTAATATATAAATATTTCATATTTGATATTATTATTAGTATAAGTATATTTGTTTTTATTATTATATCTATTATATTATATATGTAATTATAAATAAAAAATGAAGAAAAGAGGGTGGGGGAAAGGGTGGCTTTTCAAAAGGAGGGAATTGAGATGGGTGGTTTGTAGAAGAGAGGATAAGAAAGGGATGGGGTTCTTGTTAAAGCATAGTGAGGTTGGGCGGTTCTATGAAGCATGGGATTGTAGGTTTGGGGGTTGCAGCGGGCTCATCATCTGGGAAACTGGGGGCTTAGAGGAGTGTGAGTGGGGTTCTTCTAGTGGTGCAAGCAGTTCAAACTTGGTGTCTTGTCTTTTTCCTCACGAGGACTGACATAGGGTGGCAAGTATAGGTGGTTAGCAGTGACTTGCAGTGACTCCCTTGATTCCACATTGATTTTTACTGTTGTTTTGGTGATGGTGATAGTGGGTCGGGTGTGCCACAGTTGGGGGTGAATTAATTGGTGGATGGGTGAAACAGTGGCTGAGGATCCCCCTTTGCGTGAGTTTATGGTTGTGAGACATGAGGCATTAGTGAGATGCTACTAGAGGTAGGTCGATTAGTGAATGGTGAGATTTGGGGCTTTTAGTGATTGCGCGAGTCATTACTACGTGTTATCAACAGTGGCTCAAGTACTACTTATGAATGGTTCTAACAGTGACTAGAGTGTGGTGGTGGTTGGATGAGTCATCATTGGGGTTTTCCAATGGTGGGTGGATGAGTGAAATATGAGAGGCAGAGATGAGTCCCTCTAGCAGCAACAACACTCACTTGAAAAATAAAAAATAAAATAAATAATGAATAAATAATGAATAATGAATTTATAAAAGCAACAACAAAGTAAAATGAAAAAGAAAAGTAAATTACTTCCAAAATCATAAAATGAATGAATTCATTTATGACTAATTTCAAATAATGAATTCAATTAAAAACAAAATAAATATCTAATGAAATTTAATAAAATACAAACTCAATGAAATATAATAAATTACTTAAGTAAAAAATATAAATTAAAGATCATAATATTTATTAACTTAAAAAATAATTACATAAATAAATAATTAAATAAAATAATAAAGGAAATAAATATTTTGAAAAACACAAAACAATGTAAAAACAAAAGAATTAATGGAATTAGAAAATAAATTATAATTCAAACAAAACCAAATAATAAGAAATTATGGTTGACCATAATTAATTAATTAACTTTTTAATTATTCAAAAATGATTAATGTAATAAATAAAATATATATTTTCACCATAAAATAACAATTTTATTAATTATTTACAAAAAGGACAACATTTGATAGTTATTCATTGAAATACATTTTTTTGAAATTAATTATACAATAAAATAAAATAAAATGATGTGGCAAAGTGAATTATAAAACAACCACACAGGAACTCCACATTTATTTCAATGAACTCTAACTTTGCATACATGGTTTTATTGTAATCAACATTTTGGATAGGGTTCACCATATTCTCAACATCACAGATGTGGTTCAATATAAACTCACAAAATACTCTGTGAACACCTGCTTCACAAATGAATCCTCCGCAAAATTTCTTTTATAATCTTGTACTTTTCATAAAACCATTAGGAATTACCCAAATTCTCACCATGATTATTTCTCTAATGGTTTCTCTAATTACCAATGAAGTGATTAGTGGTCCATTATATAGGCAATGTTTTTCAAACAAATCACTAATCATAAATAATATTCATATATTCACTTAATAATCTTCTATATACTGAGAATAACATACTGAGAACTCCCTTTGGAAGTTGGTAGACTTTAATTTTTTGATGACCAAAAGTCACCACCATGAAACTAAAAAACCGACCTCCTCTTTGATGCTATATACCCATCATCAGCTTTGAAACCGCATACTTGCCTTATTATTTGTAAAATTCCATTATTATTTCATGAAATTAACCTCCTGGTACATGTGCTGGAATCATTAGACCATATACACTACTTCTTGAAAAACTTTCCTTCACCGAAAACCAACATTGAATCTTGAAAAGTTTAAGCCCAAAAATTTTACAACACAGAGAAACAATGCCACCTTCAATATGAATTCAGAACCACTTTGTAAACTAGATTTTTCAAAAAGCACAAAAACAACACAAAGAGGGATTTTTCATAGAATCAGATTATTTCTAGAGTTTTAGGTTTTCCTTTCTTTTTCCTCTCTTTGGAACTTAATATTATTAATAAAATGTTTTTAATAAAATCCACCTTATCCCTATTCTTTTGGTAGAGAATCATTCCCCTCTCTGTCTATAATCTTCAAGTTATTTTATGTTAGTTTTTATCAATATTTAAAATTTTGATAAATTAATTTTATGCTCCTTTTACATTCATTACAAATGATTAAAAGAAATGTTTCCAATTTTTTTTGCATGACATACTTTTCACTTTTCACAAAAGTCTAAAAGGTGTGTTTTTTTAATTCAAATAACATTAATTTATTTTACTATCATCTTGTGTTTCCTTACTCCTGGGTATTCTTTTCCATGTTTTAAAGGATTTATGAAGAAAATAATATTCGTAATTTCACTGGATTTTTAGTTGTTTTAATGTTTCCAAAATAAAAGGTATATTTTCAATCGAATTTCAAAGAATATATTAAATTTTGTTATAACGAATATTATTTATCCTTTCCAACATTCTTTAACAATTTTTATACTTCACTGGTGATATGATCTTATGTTACCATACACATTAATTCTCTGGAAGGATAATTCTAATGATTGTTTAATGTTTCTTTCAGGTAACCCATTTCATTATCAAGGATTAATTAATAAATAAAGGGATGATAAACTCTCTTATGTACTTGTGAAATGTATATGAATTTTTTATTATTACATGATAGGTGGTCCTCTTATAGACCTAGTATTCATTTGATAATTGTTTTATGTATAATGATTTGAAATGGTACATAAGTTTTAATCCCAAGCCCAAGAGGGTATATGAGCGTTTATACCAAGCCCAAGAAGATACATGAGTGGTTATCATAAGATTACTATTTAATTAATGTCTTGGTGGGTCATCTTGACATATGATTTGATTAACATCTTAGTGGATAACCTTAACATTTAATTTATATGCTTATATTTATGTTATATCCTTATTCCTAAGTTATACTATAATGGATTATGATTTTTTGATATCCACACTCTTATGTTTTATGTTTTATGTCATATGTTATGTAAAATATTTATACAATGACTCAAGATTTGAGATTTATGTCTTTCGGTATGACTTATTTACCATTATTATATTCTAATACCCTTATGAACATCCTATGTTGGTTTATGATCATTGAATTTATATATACCATGTTTAACCTTACTAATAATTTGATCACACCCTATCTTATATTTCCATTTACATAGGTTATAATGAAGGGTATTAAAAAATATGTGTCTAGAAGGGTATTATATGAGAATATTGTTTGGTAGATGTTAATGATATTTCATGAAATAAGTGTATCATATATATAGTCTCAATATACACTAAGCTTTTATGGTTATGGGGAACGTATTAATGTGAGGCGTGTTGAATATTTATCTAAAATGATGTAATATTTATTTAAGTGATGCTCGAGTTTCCTCAGTTGGTATCGAAGAGAAGTTTATATAAATTTGGAGATTCTGAATGAGAGTAAAAATCTATGATAAAAAATGATTAAAGAAGAGTGACATTAGATGAACTTAAATCATTATAGGATTATTTGAAGGTGTCATAACTTAGGACATATGTGGATTTTTTTTATTATCATATGATTAATTATTTTAATTATTTGTTCTTGATACTCACACAAGATATTTTCATCTTAGTCAATGCTAGGAACTGGGAGGAAGTGTTTGAAAAAAGAATTTTATAACCAATGAAATGATCATCCACATGAGAAACCAAATGAAATAGGACCTATAATGTGCAATATTGTGTCTATACTCACCCAACTCTCTCAATATATGATGGGTAGGATGAATCATGATGAACTTATAAATATCTAAAAGAAAGAAAATCTCACCATTGTGTATTTTATGTAGAAACCTCCACCTTTCCTTAGTGATTCCTTTGATCCAATTAACATTGAACAATGGATCAATGAAATATAATATATATTCTCTATTATCTAATACTTAGATGGTGAAAAGGTATTTTTTTTACTATGTATCATTTAATAGGTGAATCTGATCAATGGTGAAATATTATCAAGAATAAAAGGGAATAAGATTTAATTTAAACTATGTGATGGGAATGGTTTTAAAAATAAATTGTCATGAATTATTTTCCTTAAAATATTCACATGATAATGGAAAGGAATTTTATGAAACTAAAATAGGAGGATGATGAATCCATTAGTACCTATGATGTAAATTTCTCAAGACTTTCAAGGTATTATTTAGCATTTATCATCTACCATGAATGAAAATTTGATAGATTCTTTAGTGGTTGAAGACTATGTCTTTTAAAGGCGTTGGTTATAAGAGACATTGATAGATATGGAAAAATAGTTTGATGTTATCTTAAGATAAAAAATGAGAGTGGGGAATCTCATTGTTCTCTTGGTTTTGTGGATTAGAATATAAAGATGGGTTTATATGGAAATTCAATGAATAAAACCAATGTAGAAAATAATATTAATCTTCATTCATGCCAAAAATGGGAAAAAATCAGGGTGAAAACTATATACTTAGAATAGTTAAATTATTTAATTGTAGAATAAAAGGCCATCGAGCACTTGAATACTGAACTGATGTGTATAGGTCAACCAAAAAAATATTAGAGATAAAAATCAGTCAAATACGCCCCCTACACTCTAATGCTTCAATTAAAAGGTGTATAGACATTATACCAACAAGTTTACAAAACCTGGGGTTAATGATGATAATCAGAATCAATAACCTACAAAGCCAATGATAAATTGAATTTTTATGAAATATAAACTACTGAGAAAGGAATTAGAATTAAATGGTAAATGGTACTCTTATCATTAACTATAGAACTAAAAATTTCTTATTTGTATCAGGTTTTACTCACACTTTTATATCTAAATAATTTTCAATGAGTATGACATCACCACCTAAATTTTTATATATAAAATTATTAGGGAAAAATTATAATAATATGATTATTTAATCTCATTTATATAACTCTTATTTGATATATTTTTTAAGGGAATTTTATTCCTTTATACCTTGTCATTCTTCCTCTAGTTGAATTTGATGTTATATTGATAATTTATTAGAACTATTTATATTGATACCATATCAATTTACAAGGAAGGGAAAACACATTTGATAATATAAATTAACCCATGATTTCATATTAGTATAAGGATAAAAATGAACTTACAATGGAAATTAAATTCATAATATGGGTCTTACTACATATTCATGAGGGGTATCTATCTCAAATGGTTAGGGAGAAACTCAATATTGAAGATATATAATTTTTTTGGAATATATGGATGTATTTACTTAATATTTTCTTGTTTTTCCTCCAAACTAGGAAGTTGAGATTTCAATATAAATCATACGTGATACTGTACAAATTTAAAAGACTCATTATAGAATGTACTTATTTGAGTTGTAGGAATTGAATAAGAAACTATAGGATAATAATGAAAATGGATTCATATTCTCAATTTATTTACTAATGGGCACACCATGTGTTTTTGTTAAGAAAAAATATGTTTCAATGGTTCTTTGTATTAATTATTAGATACATAACAAAATCATTATCAATAACGAGTATCCTCCACACTGTATTAATAAGTTTTTTTTATCAACTATGTGAATCTTAATATATTTCAAATATTAACATTTATTTTGAATATCATAAATTAAGGCTCAAGATGGAAGATATACCCAAGAACACCTTTTGTATCAGGTATGTTTATTATAAATATATATTTATTCCATTAATAATTACCCCTTTTATATTCATGGATCTAATAAAAATTGTCTTTAAAGGTTACCTTGATAAGTTTTTAATAATCTTTATAGATTATGTTATTATATAATAAATGTTTAAGGAATAGAATAAAGATCATTGAGGATTGTTTTTAAGACCCTAAATAAAGACAAACTATATTATAGATTTAGATAATAATAATTTAGGATATAAATTTGTTTTTCATGGGGATTATAATTATAAGTGAGAGTATATTGGTGAATCATTCTAAGATTTAAGTTATTGAACAATGACCTAGATCAACCACAATGATCAAAATCCATAGTTTTATTAGATTGGATAGATAATATTTATGATTTATGAGAATTGTTTCATGACTATCTTATCCAATAACCAAGTTGGTATATAATGGATCCAAGTTCATTTTGATAGAGAAATATGAAGAAACATTCATGAAACTAAAGAGAAAGTTGGTCAGTGCACATATGCTTACACTACCATATAATAGAGAATGGTTTATGATATAAAATTATTTATAAAATAAGATGTTGGGAAGTTTTATTATATATAATGACATGGTGGTAGATTATTCCTCATTAAAACTGAATATTCATGAGAAAAATTACCTGACTCGTGCTTTAGAAATGGAAGTGGTAGTTTTTGCATTAAAAATATAGAGGCGTTATAAATATGGTGGAAAATGTGATACATTTAATGAACATAATATATTTATATAGAAATTGTTTAATGTTTTCTAAAGATTAACATTCGAGTATATTAAAGGTCATGACCATTCAATACATTAACACCTTGGGATGGTTAACAAGGGGGTGATTCTTGGAGTCAAAGGGACGATTCTATTTCTCTAATGATGTGGATTGAAAGAGATATAATATTTATTTATTTTTATAGGATGGAAATAAAATCATATTTATAGGTGAAGTATCCTATCTTTCTCTGATGAATGTTCGAGTATCCATTCATGTGAAGACCAAAGAGGCATGGGACAATAATGTTGAGCTTAAAATGAATGGAAGGATTATTCTAGAGTTCAAACGTAACCATGATGGAATGATAGAATTTATGGAACAGGTTTGTGTCCAATAAAAACAATAATTAAAAAGGATATATTTGATGAAGAACAAAGCACATAATTCTCTATTCATCCAGGAATCACAGAGATGTATTGAGATATTGAGGAGTATTTCTTGTGGGATAATAAAGAGAAATATTGTAGAGTAAGTATCTTGAAGCCTAGTATGTCATAAAGTTAAAGATAAAGGTTATAATTCTAAGGGTATGTTACAAACATTTCATATACCATAATGGAAATGAAAAAACATCACCATGGATTTCATCATAGGAATCCCAATGATATGTAAAGAACATAACACCATATGGTTTGTAGTCAATCACCTTATAAAGATAGAACATTTTACTACTATTAGAGAATAATTATCTATTGAGCATATTTCTAGGATATAATTTAAGGAATTAGTGCGGTTTCATGGAGTACCACATTCAATTTTTTATTGATATCCAAGGTTAACCTCAAAGTTCTCAATAATTCTTTAGTAAGCTTTGAATACGGAGTTGAACTTCAGAAATGTATATCATCCTTAGATAGATGGTCATAATGAAAATACCATTAAAACCATAGAAGATATATTGAGATAATTATATACATATTTAAAATGTTTTTAGGATCAAAAACATCCACTCTTCAAATTTTCTTATAACAACATCTTTCACTCGAGCATTAAGGCAGATCCTTATGAAAAACTATATGACATGAAGTGTAGTTCCAACATTATAGGATGTTATTGGGGAATAAAATATATTATGACCTGAAATAGAAGATGAAATGTAAAATAATGTTAGATCCATATAGAAACACATCAAAAAATTATAGAGTAGATAGAAAAGTTATGATGTTAATCACTGGAGAGATATAGAGTTCAGAGTTGTTGATAATGAAACACTTTGAATATATTCTAGGAAGAAAGATGCAAGATTTGTAATTAATGGTAATATAATAACTAGATATATTGGTCTCTTTTATATTATTTATCATATTAGTACAGTAACTTATCACATGGCACTTTCACTTAACCTATCATAAATTCATGATGTGCTCTATATATATCTTTTGAGAAAGTACATACTAGATCCATCACATGTACTGAAGTCAGAGGTTATACCATTGGATAATGATATTTGTTAAGATGATAGAGCAATTTATATTATTTATCAATGAGATAAATTTATATGAATCAAGACCCATTATCTTCTCAATGTTTTTTTGGACAAACAATATGTTTGAGGAAGCTGTGAGGGAACCCGAGGATGTCAAAAATCAGAAATATCCTCATTTGTTTATATCATATTAACAAAATTTTGAGAATGAAATTATTATAAGGGGTTAAAATTTAACACATTGATATTTTATAATTTGTTTGACTCTTTAATAAATTCAAATAATCTGAGAAATTCCTTTACATGAAACACTAAACTTTGATGAACCACAATATTCTATTGAAATATTATTATTAAATGAAACTGTAATTGAGTAGCCATTGGATTGGTAAGTATTAATAAGAAAAAATGAATTATGCAATATATGTATAAATTTTTCCTTAAATAAAATTTATCAATTAATTATTTATAATTAAGCACATAAATTTATATAATAAGAATAAAACAATATAAGACATAATTTTTTTGAGAGTTTTATTTTCTATACATTAGTTATTTTTATATAAATAAAACATTCCGATCACAAATTTAAAATGATTAAATATATTTAAAATTTATATAACCAAAGTAATAATAATTTATTAATTTATAATTAATTGGATATAAATTATGATAAAATCATTTAAAGGTAAAAAGACATATTTTTTCTGAAAACTATTTTTATTATGTGTAATGTATATTACCTTAATAAATTAAATTAATAACTATTATTGAATTATTTTAATAAAGGGTGTATATAATATATTAAATAATATATTTTAACATTAATATAATTGTTTTCACTACTAAATTAATGATAATAAAATCATTATATGCTTAGAAGTGTATTTTTAAAAAAATTAATTTTATGGATTTTCTGTGCATATATTATAATTAAAATTTACTATTTATTTGAATTGAATATCGTAAAATGGATGAAATAAATTAAATCAAAATAATAAATATTATTTAATAAGTTTGACTTATTTTTTATTCATAATGAATAGTTATCATGTTAAAAATCTTATTACCACAATCAGGGTTAAAAGGGTTAAAAGAGGGGTCAAACTAAGAGATAATGTTTGAAATAACACAAAAAATATTAAATCTCATTAGTTAATTATATTTAAACCTTAAAGTTATTATATTTGAAACTATAACAAATTTTTTCCACTTTAATTGAGTAATACATATATTATATAATAAGTTTTTGTGTATTTATAAGTTTTCCACTCACCTGACATATAAAAGGGAACCTACTATTATCACTTCTCTACACCAATTAAGTAATCTGGTTCATTCAATAATTTCCTAAATCCATTCTCAAATTACATTTCCACATAATAGAGTCCGTTTTCTCAATAAAATAAGATATAATGCAGGAATAAGAAATAATATAAAGGAAGATACCTGATGAAGAGGAGGTTAAGAACTCATATGAAGAAAGTGAAGATTTGATGTAAGGGTTTATATAACAATCTCATTTATTTTAATGATTATATATGTTAAATTTAAAATGTGGGAAATTATTGGATACTACTACTTTAAACCCCATATATTTTCTTATCCATTAATTATTGATGGGGTTTTCATGTTTTCCTTTATTTATCTTCTCTTTGGTACATAAAAATACTGAGAAAATGTTTTTCATAAAATCAAACCTTATTTATCTTCTTTTGTACATGAATATTTCTCTTCTATGTTCATGTTCTTCAAATTATCTTATAGGATTTTTTATATATATTTAAACATTTTAATATGTTATTTTATAATCCTTTCTATATTCATTAGAAATTATTAAAGGGAATCATTTCAAATGATTTCCATATGAATCAATTTTGATTTTTTAAGAATTTGAAATGGATTGTTTTATTTTAACATATATGAAATGATTATATTTTTCCACCATCATGTAATTAATTAATTATTAATCATCCTATATATGTTTAAAATTATTTTTAAAAACAATCATATTCCCATTTTCCTAGGAATTTATATTTTTTAAAAGTCACAAAATGAAAAGGGGTATCCTCTCTTGATTTTCAAAGAAGATTTTAAATGAGACAATAAAATAAATTTTCATCTATGTCAAAATTCATTATAGATTTTTATTATTATCTTTGGGTACTCTATTATTATAATATCGACATTATTTCTTTTGAAGGATCATGTTGATGATGTTTTCAAGAAACTCATTTCTTTATCATGGGTTAATTAAGATATAAAAGAATGATAAATGATCGTATATGCTTGTGGTATATATATAAATGGTTTATTATGTGGTTATGTGTGGTTACATTATATCCCTGTAATTAATTTGGGAATTTTATTATATTTTATGTGGTCAAAGGTTACATGGTTGGTCATTGCAATCCCAAGAGGGTATACTTGCACTTATCACATTCCCATGAATGTATACAAGTGGTTATCCTAAGCCTAATATTTAATGAATTTCATAGTGGGTAGAATTGAAATATTTTGTGATGAATGTATTAGTATGTATCCTTGACATATGATTTCATTGATTATGTTTATGCCACATTCTTATGCAATATTTTTATCCCTATGTCATACTATCATTTCATATTCTTGTTTTATGTTCCCCACTCTTATGATTTATGTATTATGTTATAACGAAGCGTTATTCCATGAATCAGGGTTTGATATTTATTTCTTTTAGTATGACCATTTTAAAAAAATTATTATGTTTTCATGCCCTTATGAAAATTCAATGTTCAATTATGATATTTTAACTGATCTCTCCCATATTAACCCTTACTGAGAATTTGTGATCACCCTTTATTATGTTTATATTTCCATAGGTTTTGATAAATAGTATTAAGTAATATGAGCCTATAAGGTTACCATATAGAAAAAATTTCTGTGGGATATGATGAATATATTTCATGATATATGTATATTATGTATCAAGTCTGCAAATACACTAAAACATTATGGGTGTAGAAAATTTAATAATGTGAGATACATTGAATATTTATTTAAAATGATGTAATATTTTTCTATTTGATGATCAAGTCATGGAAGGTTAGCTGTATCTTATCATTAACTTATAGGTATAAATAATAGATAGATTATTTGGGTTATGAGATTTATGTATGTGAGTTGTTATCTAGAATTTGTTATATAAGTGAGGCGATTCCTTGAGTTTTCTCTATGATGTACACCATGAGTGCTAGTGCTTTGGGTAAATGTATAGATTTGAAAGGTAGGACTGGTTGAGCACCTGAGCCGATTGACCTTTGGATATTCTTTGGAGAATGAGGTGAGAGAAATGATAGATTCTTTTGATTTTGGAAATAATGTTGTTTTGATGGGTGATTGTGTGATAGACCGTGGGATAGGTGAAATTCTTGAATTTGATGAGAATAATCATAGGTGCTTGTGGGTAAATGAGACTACAATTCATGTGAGCATTGTCATTGGTATAATCACACAATATTAGCTTTGATTATATGTGACTCATGGGAGTACGAGTTAAATTCTGGATTAAATTACACTAGAGTATAAACCTATTAGTTTTGTATGAAATTTAGCTAGTATGAACTGGTTACTTGTAGGGCATATGTAAATATGGATCAGTGAGTGGATGTTATTAAACTGAGTGACATTGGTTTTGATAAAATTATTTTGGTCCTAGTTTCCTAGGATTTTAATAAAAAAAAATGTACCTATGTGGCATATGAGAAATTGGAATTGGGTTGGGTGTAGAGGAATGGGGGATCCAAGTTGATCTTGATTAGTATTTATAGGATGTGATGAGCATGGGTTTTAAGCATAAACAAACACATGCTGATGATGGGGCTTTTGGATGTTATTTTAATGGATATATATAGGAGAATCCATATGGATAGTGTCCACCATAGGTTGTTAAAGGTTTTGACCCTTGTTATAATTAGGGTTTTTGAAGTTATTGAGGATGAAGTCACCATGAGCTAGGAATGGTTGACATTTTATGTTTTGGGTTTGTGTCTAGGTATGAGTGGATGCATCATGTCTAGTTATTACATGTGCTAATACAAAGAGTGCATGCCATAGAAGAATGAACCCATTTTAGTAGTGTCTTGGGTGTGATTATAATGATTGTTGGATGGTCGAGATGGATTTTAGATGTTGGCGAGTAGATAAATTTAATTTATCTAGAACCATATAGAATACCATATTTTTATTCCAGATCAAGTATTAAAAAGATATCATGTATTAGCTTTGGGAATAGAATTGTTTTGATGTAATCTAAGGGTGACTCAAATTAGTGGTATATTTATTCTTGGCGGGAGAGGATGTTGACCGATTTAGTTGGTCAAGGATAAAAATATTTAATTACACTAAGTGTCAGGTTTAGAATTCAATGTGGGTGTTTTGGGATGATATTAGAATGCCTTTGAATGTGTTGGAATTATGATTAGGTGATGTTATAGAGCATCGATGGATGTAGCTAATCATTTTGAGAATGGTCAGACAGTGGAGGAAAGACTGGTGATTTTATGTATAATTACGTGTTGTGAGATGGAAACCTCACTAAGTAGGTTGTTGAACTTTGGGAAATACATTTTGGTAGTAAATTCTTATAGTATGGAGCACTATTGATATGAATCATTCTTTTATGAGACAAGTCTCATGGTGGGGAGTGAAATAAGCCAGAAGATGAATTAATTGATGAAATAATGGTGTCTCGGGTAATATGGGCATCATTATGCACTATCTTGGAGTTTTGGTGATGATAAAAAGTAGTGTCTTAGGTTATAATGAATAGTGTATCACATATTTGGAGTTTCACACTAGAAGATCATTTGGAATTCTAGGGTAGAAAGAAGTGAGCTAAACATCAATTGGAAATCATAATAGGTCAAGGTTGATGATTGAATGGTCAATTAGACTTATCAGGGATAAGAAGTGTTATATTGGGGAGGATTTAATACCCCACTCATTTATGATTTGTGATGTTCAGATGATTTTTTGAATTTTTGGTTCAATGGATGGATAGTTTTGAAATTCCATATTAGGATTGGAATTTTAAGTATTGGTATATATTAAATATATATTTTTGGACATGTTTCAAGACCTAGTTAGTAGTGAAAGTTCTTAAGTGGGTATTAGAGAAGGGTTGGGTGGCCCAGAAGCTGAGTTTTCAATTGCTACAGTAATTCAAGCTATGAATCAGGTGGATTATAATGTGAATTGATCTTGGTAGATGGTTGGATCCCATTGATTTATTATTTCACAATGTGAACTAATCATTCACCCCATGAAGGGGTGTTTGGTGTAATACCAGGGGTGATTCAGAATGTAAATATTTTTAGGTGGGACCTTTTAATCTGTGAAATATAGTTTAGGCTATGAAATGTGCATTCACCTAGTTTAAATTTTTTATGTTTTTTAAATTTTACCCCTATGATGATTTTATATTTTTTCTCTATTTCCTCTCCCATTCACACTATGTCCAACTACATGAACCCCTTAATTCTTCTTGATTCATCCTAGATTTGGGCAGTTTTAAAGATCATTCTTTAGATATTCAAGGTATGTATTGTCCTTAGTTTCACCCACCATTTTAATTCCCCAAGGACTCCTCCGGAATTTTTATTTCTATTGCTGGGGTTTTGGTGTTATTTCCACCAGTTCATGGTGGAATTGACAATTTTTTTGGTATTTTGTGAAGCCTAGGGAGAGGATGTCTCTAGATGATGTTTTCCTACTACCACACATAATTTATATCGAGGTACATTACAATATTATTTATTCAAGTGTTTTGAAAAAATATTAAATTAATTTTGTGTTTGAATTGGTATCATGTGATAGGGATTTTACATAATATGGAATCATGTGTTCATTATAGACCTCCCATGAGTTGTCATTTTTGGTTTTGGTGTGACAAGAGAGCCCATTGAGTTTTTAAAAATTAAGCCAATTTTGATTAAGTGATCAATTAAAGGGACATCAAGGACTAGGTTATAGCATGTGCTAAGAGTGGTACACACTCCATGACTCATGGTTTAAGATAGTGACTAGGACATGATGAGTTTTTAAGTTATTAGGACCAAATGAATTATTCTAGATATTTAATTTTAAATGACTATAATTAATAAAAATTTATGTTATAGCTTGATACACGTAAGGATGTTGATGTAATCTTAGACGGGTCTCAATGTGGATAAGAAATCATGAATTAAAAGCGGAATAACTTCAAAATGAGTTTGGTGGTCCTTTGTACCTACCCATATGGTATTATTCTTTTTTTATATTTAATATAACATGTGGTCTGTCCTCCATGTGAGATTAAAAGGTTCAAATTTATTACATTATTAAAATTATATTAAATATCTATGGATAGACTGAACAATGTTCCAAGGCCATGTGGGACCATTGGCACTAGCTTGATGCCCTGACCACTGATGGTCAATTACATGATTATAATTGTATACATTCGGATGAAAGGAAAATGAGTAGAGATATTATAATAATTTAATGAACATATTGGTCCTTATTTTAGGTTTCTAGGATGCTTCCTTATAGAGGAGATCATTGGACTGGTAATGAGTGGCTAGAGTAGGCCGTGAAAGAACAATAAGATGATTTAAATCCATTAGTACAATAAAATAATCATGGGGTGAGTGTTTAGTTACCCTTAAGATTTAATAAGTTAGATGGGTATACCCTGGGTAGTTTAAAAGATAGTTTAGGTGCGTAGGTACTGACTTATTGATAACAAGAAATGTGCCTCTCTTGATAGGTAATAGTGATGCTTTTCTTGTGAGACTAACGAGTCCATGATAAGATTATGATGACGTTGAAGGGAATTATTCCCCATGAGTGATGATTATTAACCTAGTAGTTGGGAATGAGATAAGGGATCCCAAGAAGGGTGTCTTGGTAGATATGATTCCTGGGGAACCCCGGTGGGTTCCCCAGTCATATATTAACCCCCATGAAAGTGTGTGTGGGAATAGGTAGTGATGTTCTTGGATATCAGCATAGAACCTCGATCGATGATCTATGACCACTGAGGTTGTGATTACTATTGACCACCTAGGATCACCTCATATGAATCGACATATAGAATAATGAATATGGATTACCTAGGATTACCTCTTAGGAATATGCAGTAATGTATAATATTACAGCATTTCCTAGCTCCATCCTCAAAGGAATCTTATTGGATCATAATGATTAGGGATCACTTGGGATAACCTCATAAGAATCAATAATGATGCTTGATATTAATATATTTCCTACTGTCACACCTCTAAGAATCGTCCATTTTGGATGATACTAGGGATGCCTATGATCATGACCATAGTAGTTATAGTTGGATTATAATGCTACGAAATTTCATAGTGTTATCCCCCTAGGATTCAAAAATGACAATCAATGATTATTGGATTTTCCTGGGTCATCCCTCTAGGGGTTGATGATGACGCCCAATGATTATTGGCACTACATAAGACTATACCTCTAGGATTCAGTAATGATTATAGATGAAGAGTATGTATTTCCTAGGATTATATCCTAGGGATTGGATTTTAATTATGATGTTATTAACTGTATATTATTACCCAAATAGTTTGGACGTATACTTGATGACTATTGACATACATGGATTATGTCTTTAGGGTTGGCGTATTCACCTTATATGTTGAGATAATTTTTTGAAATGATTAGAGGCAGTCTGAAATTGGTTGAAGTAGGTTTGGTTCGATCTGAGGTTTTATTATAAAAACTGAGGAACATAGTGGTTATTTTATTTATGTTTCCATAACTATTTTTCTTATATTTTGAGACTATCACATATTTACACAACAGTTATTAGTCATATATGGGACCACATTGGTAGTTCCATATTTATTTATACACACACTCTACTTGGATATCCATGGAACTAGGGTTCTCGAGAATACATCTCCAGTTACAAGTTTAGGTTGGAATATTCCCAACGAGGCATGAGTGAGTGGGATAACCATGTGGGACCAGAGACCGGGATGAGGTGGGTTATGAGGATGGTAGTATAGGCTCTTACAAATATATTTTATTCTTTTATTCATTTTTTAATAAGAGGTTGGATCGGTGGGTACCCAATGATTCTATATTTCTATCAGTATACTACATTTGATTTATTATTGATGGATATGATTATTTCATTCGGCACACTATGATGATTGTTTTTTTGTGGATGATGTTTAGTTTATTTTCCTATTATCACGAACTCTCATATGGGGGAATATTATCCCCATAGTAAATCCCTAGTCCCAAAATGCTATTTGTAAGACTCTAACATTAAATGAGACACAATTTAGGTCACAGTAGTGATTCCTTTGGATTGGGAATGGCATAGTGGTTTCATCTTGGGGGAGGATGTTGCAAATAACCTTCTTCAAGAAATATACCAAATTTTCTCTTGTATGAATTTTCTATATATCCACAATTCTTTCCTCAAAAAACATCTAAAAAAAATGATATTTTACCCCAAGGTGATTTATCTTAGAATGTAAAGATACATTATTTATAAGGAGAAACATGCTCTGAATATCATATAATATAGGATTCTACTCATGTTTTTTCCCTATCTATTTAAAAAAATTCTTATAAAAATTACCTCCTTGTATGATTATGGAACTTCTATATAATCTACCTCAGTTATAAATAAATCTACATCTGATTGTAACATTGAAATCTATCTCATAGATACTCCTTTAATAGTAAACTCATAACCAGTAGTGGATTTAATCATGTTAGAATTATTCCCAGAATATGATTCAACACAACCTCTAATAGTGAAATTTTATCCTTCATAACACAATGTTCCATCTAAGGTATCCTTAGTTAATCTTTTGATCCTATTCAATATTTTACAATGATTATATCATGGATTATCTATATGCTGGCTAACGGATCCCACTAAATGTGTAATGTTTGGTCTATTACAAACCTTAATGAACATCAAACTCCCCACTGGTGATGTATACGAAACTCGAGGCTTCTCTTTCCTATCTAATTCAATACTAGAAATCATTATTGAATATAACATGAAATTAATAGTAAGTGGGGTAAATATTTTATTATAGTATTGTATGATTTTGTCTTCCAATATTTTACTCCAGTAAATATATATTGAATTTAAAATCATCACTTTATTTTTATCGGGACAAATATTCATCCCAGGAATCTTATTTACCTATCCTAAGTCCTTCATATCAAAATCCTTCATCCAACAGTCTGAATGCCTTCAATTGTATTATTATAAACAAAACCCCCTTTTAAGGGAAGAAGGGAAACCCTAGCATTCATCATCAACTAAGAAAAAATCATGACATAAAGGTCAAGCAGGACAAACACCTCAAAACCTACTTGAGATCATATAAATATTTTTTCAACATAAAAACAGTATTCTATTTTCCATATTATATAGAAAACTTTTTTCTATAGTACATAGATTTATTCATCAATATCACCATGGAAAAAATCTGCCTTTACATCTAGCTATCCTAGATGTAAAATGTATGCAGAACACATCACTAGAACTACCCAAATATTATTCAGTCTAACAAGTGGTGAAAATATTTCACTAAAATAAATACTTTCCTTCTATGCATTTACTTTAACCACCCGTATCACACGATATCCTTACACTTGATCCTTCCCATTCCTACTTTTCTTAAATATCTATTTGTTTCTAATATCCTTCATTCTATGAGAAAATGGAACAAGATATCTAATCTTTTTCTTGTGAAGGAATTCAAGTTCTTCCAAATCCATAATTATCCAGGATAATTTGTATAGAATTTGGGATATCTCCATGAAATTATATCTCTCTCCATACTCCTTCAATAATAAATAAATAAAGTTTCTCTCAATAAAAAATTTTCAGTTCTATATTGGTGCTATTTTCTCTTAAGTTGAGCTTCGTGGTCTAAACAATTAGTACTTGATCATCTTGTTCTCGTAATGATTTATAGGAAATTCGATATTCTTTTTATCATTCACATTATCTTTTTTAGTTTATATACACTCTTTATCCATGTCTCCATTCATTATCATTTTAACAATATCTTCTATATAAATGAGATCTCTACTGATTGTAAGGGGTCCCACAAATGATACCTTTTCACATCATTAGAATTTCCCAACATGATACATTCCTTGGATCTCTAATCCAACAGTGATATTTCATGGTCATTAAATATTTTATATGTGGGACTTCCAAAAGTTTGTAATCAAGAATACTTGGTTTTAATATCCCAAATATACATCATAGTTTTCATATCAACCACTAATAATAGAGATTAGTTGATCACCTAACAAATGTATTTCAGTAATTCGACTCATAACATGGTTACAACTCCTACATTCTTTAAAATTTTCCTTATTCTATCCAATAGGGTTATATTAGTTTTCTCTATTACTCAATTACACCGATAGTTTTACACTACTATGAAATAACCCTTGGTTTCTTCCTTTTTAAAAAATTATTGAAATACTCTTTTGTATATTCTCCACCGTTATTAGTTATAAAATATTTGATCATTATTCAAAATTCATGCTCATTCCATGATTTGAATATTTTTAAGTCCTTAAAAACATCCAATTTCTTCTTGAATGGCCACTCACAAAATATCCAATAACAATCATCAATTAATTATAAAAAGTACCTTTCTCATTCTAGGGATATAACTAATGATTTAGAAACAGTATAATGGTTCAAATAGAATAACTCATTTATCCTCTCTATTAATATCCAAAACATAAAACCATAGTGATTTCTCAAAACATAATGATCACAAAATTGTAAAGATACTGTTTTAATCCTTGTTAGAAACTTATGATTAGCTATAATCTTCATGCCTCATTCAGACATATATCTATGATTCAGATTTCATAATTTTATAGATTCTTTTATTGAGGAAATTAATTCAACAATCATATCTACCTCCATGTATGTTTAATCCATAATCAATTATTGGGTTTTATAATATATTCTATACCTTAATCATAAAAATAATTCATTTCAAATTTTAATCACAACTCTCTCAGTGTGAGTCTTATATATGATATCATCAAATTCTCCCAAAGACAATATATCCCTTTTGAAGACCATAACATGATATACTCTTGGGATAGTTTGAACAAAACCAGTATGAATCTTCAATTTGTTGGGAAAAACTACAAAAATCTTCATGGTGTGATTATTACTTATTTTAACATGTCCATTTGGGATAGGATTCTATTTATTAAAACATTATCTATGAGATTCCATGTGAAAGGTTTCCCCTAATTCAATTATTCATCTGGCATTGAGATGCTATCTACCTTCAGTAGACTTCATTGATTCACTAAATAAAACATATCCACATCTATAATTACTCTCCACATTTCATTAAGAGTAATTTATACCATCATTTTTGTACCAATAGTCATTACTGACATTCCCCTTCTTAACATAATTATAACATTTTATATTATTATTCTTGCTCATTGATTATCACCTTCCATGATTCTGGATCCCACTATAAATATGATATGTTATTCTTCCTATTTATATTAATATTTATCTTCTTAGTGATATATTATTATTATATATTCCCTATTCTTTTATTCAAATTATTCTTTCTGAACAATAGTTGAAATGTTGTTAATGATAAAAATATCTATCGGGATATTTTTGGTGATGCTGATGATGAGTTAATTATATGAATAAAAAAACCATAAATAATAATATCCACACATTTAGTACCCACAATTCTATATCCCAATCCCTTAAGTTGATAAAATAGGGAATTGGGAGTATTTATGTTGCCAATAATTGATAAAAATCCACTATTCAAAGACTGTTTTATTTTTTTCTTGTTGAAAATTTTATTGTACAATGACTTGGACTAATATAGAATTTATAGAGTATGCCAATTTTAATTCACCATATTTTCCTCCAAAATGTTTTTTAGGACCCCATCTTCAAAATACAAATATATTATAGAAATAACATTATTTTCTTTATCATTCTACTTATACTCAGGCACACCTAACTTTTTATCACTGATCGCTTATAGGAAATTATCTTTCCAAATCACTAATTGTGTCTTAACTTTACACGATGTAAAATTATTCCCATTTAAATTTCAATCACATATTTTCTTTCCATTTGGACACATCATCAGTATAAAAACTTCTTGGGCTAGAATGTCACTATGTTCTCACTTTTTGGAACTGAAAATTATTATTCATTCCATGAATTGATAATTATGAGTTAAATTTAAAATAAAAAAAATATAAAAGTAAATAAACAATACATGTAACATTGAAAAAACCCAAAATGAAAAGGTTAAAAAACCATAGTCAAATATAACTGTCACTATAGGTAAAACTGTTTATAGAATCTCTCTCACAATTAAAAAGAGAAAACATTCAAAATATTCTCCCTTGAATAAATAGAGAAAAATTTGTAAAATACAACTATAAACTAAAATATAGACATTAGAATTGGATTGCATGATAATGATGACTTATGAAGGGGAGAAATATCATTTTACAGGGAACCTTTACCACCTTGAATCTCATCCCTCCATGAAAAAATTAAATGATCCTAATTAAAACTAAATATATTTTCTTTATACAAAATTATTGGGGTGATATAAAATGGGGATATACCCCCTATACTATATTAAAAGTGGAAACAATTTCATTTTTAAGACTCCAGACACTAATGAAATTAAAGTAATTTTGGATTTAGATTAGAATTAGATAAATCCCCTCGAAGAAAAAACACTTGAGTTATATAGATTTTTAATCGTGTTGATCAAACACAATGGTAATTCAGTGATATACTAAGAAAAGAGATTAATTCAAATTTAGTTATGGTAGTTAATATTGAGAAAGACGAACCACTTTGTGTATTGATCAACCAAGGATAGTGATTTCAGGGATAAAATAGATTGAATAATGAAATATGTTTTGATGGAGAAATGAATATCAATTGACTAAAGAAGAATTAGCATTGATCATGAGATGATAGTGTAGACTTTAGTAGAATAATGACAACTTGAAGCTTGTAAAATATTGTAGAAGATTAATTGACTAGAGAAGGACCATGATTCATGTAATAAATCTTTATATAGGGTGAGTGATGATGTATAATGATGTTTGAAGTAAATGAATAATATTTTAGTTCCCTAGTTTAAATTTCATACAGGTATGAGTTTTTTCAATGTTAGTTGATGAATCGGTTCTCGGTTGTCATCATAGTTTATACCGAACTCATGAACATGGAAGATTTTTTATATTTAATCAAACAAAATATTGATTGAGGATTGTACTTTATGGGGATATAATATAGCTTGATGGATGTCAAATAGTTAAAAGTCTAATTTGAGGAGTAAAATATTATTTTCATGGTGATATATTATTCTTGGAATATTGTTCAAGTTGTGTAATGGTTTATTTCAACGGGTGAGTTTATGTGATTTGAGTGTACCAAACCCTTTATAAGAAACATTTTAATACTAACACACTAAGGTTAACCAAATGATTGATTTTTTTATCAATGAATTCAACTATATATCTCAAGGGGACCATCGATGGTTGGTGAAATCTTGTATAATTTTTATTGAACAAATTTTTTTAAGGGAAGTGATGAAGTCATTGAGCACTACAAAATGTTTGGTTAAATTGGACGATTTCAAGGCCAATATGTATGTAGAGGTTCCAAGTTAACTAAATAATAGATGTGCGAATAGAATTGATATTTTCATTGTGAAAAATGAAAGAAGATGAATGATAATGATTGATACATGAAGACTGGGCCATTGGAAATAGTTAAAGAAGAGGACTAGTCGAACTGAAATAAAATAATTAAAAAAATAAATTTCTAAATAAATTTAAATATTTAAAAAGTGGCCAAACAATAATTTTATGGTTTAAACTAATGGTTAGTTTGAATATTAAATCAATCAAATACTATGATAAAGGAGAATTTTTTTTAGAAATGTTGACATTTTTTATGAATTCATATGAAGATATTGTGGAATAGGTTGACTTTAACACAGTAGGATGAACTGAAGTCATCTGAAATTTAATTAATACATAGTTTCTTCCATGTTTCTTCTTATGTGGAAGCATGTGATGGAGAATATTTAGTTTATAGATATTGTTAAAATCCTCAATGTTAAATCTGAGTTTTTTTTTGAAGTTACTGATAGGTGTAATGAACAGTAGTAATGTATATTAGTGTTTTTATTTTATATATTTTAGTGGAGTGAACTGTAAATGAAATTCCTAGTTTTCGGACTATAGGTTTACCTGTGTTTTTTATTTTATTTTTCATTCACTCCTACTCTATAACTCTACATTCTATTAAAATTGAATGTGTGGGGACATGGTGTCATTATCTCGTCATATTGTGCTCTGTTCTATTATGTCCCATAGGGAGATAATTCTACTTATTTTTCTAAGGGAGGTAACTTTATATCTTTTATAGTTTTGAATTTTATATTTCTTACTTATTTTTATGTGAATATAATGTTAGTTAAAATGATTATATGATAAGTTTCTTTTATTTTCCTTATTAACTATTTTTTTCTCAACTCATTTATACATCACACTTCCTTTATCAACATAGTCCATCCTATGAAATATTTGGAATTTGTAAGTGTTGTTTGATAATGTGATTGTTAAACCAAATTTAGAAGGATGATTTTCTTTCATGTTAAGGATTAAATGTGATATATACATTTTTAAATGATAGAAATAAGAAATTCATGGTTTCGAGTTTCTTACTGAATGTAAACAATAATATCAAGTATTTTTTATAATTATTGTGATAAATTTTCATTTTGGACACCTACAGATAATAATATTCCCACTAATTTCATTCCATATAAATATTTCTTACATTTTTTTCATTAAATTAATCTATATAAATATATATTATATATTTATAATATAAAAACTATTTTTTATTGTAGTTTGATATATTTTAACCTATCAATAATAATTATTATAAAAAATTTAGTTTATTAATGGATTCTTTGTGATATCAACCCTAATTTGTGTAATACTATAGTTCATTCTTAATTAATAAGAGATATCTTAGTTAGTGATCCATAAAAAATATATACTATAATAAATTAATGGTTTTTATATTGGGATTAGAAGATATAGTATACATTGACCCATTGGGTTGGTAATAGAATTTGTAAATTTATACGATTTTCCATATTTTAATCAAATATAAATATAAATATATTATTTTTTCAATATATATATAATTTATTATATATAAATTTATAATATTATTTAGCCAAATGACCTCTTTCGTATCCTAATTTTGAAAATAAAAATACACTCCATAAATTTTTTTATCTAACTTGAGGTTTTTGTATGTTATATTTTTATATAGTTTTAAATATCTAATTATCTTCGTTTGGGTGAAATTAAGTGATCAGTCCAATTTTTAAAACAAAGATAAATTTTACTAAATTGATTTCATGTGTAGATATTTATTCTTTTAAAGACATTATAACTGAACCTAAAGAGCAGTGGAGATTTAGTTACATCAATGTCTATAAATTGAACCAATGCATTGAGTAATGATATATTTTTACATTTACTAAAAAAAATTTGTTTTCAATACAATAACTTGATGATTTGAGAGTTTTTGATTGTAATATTTTTCAATGTGTTTTACTATAGCCTCATATAGGTAATAATTTTCATTGTAATGTATCTATGTTTTTTTAATTTAATCATTTATTTCGATTATTGAGATCGAGGAGATTCCAAGTCTAAAATATGATTCTTCCAACCATTATGATCGATGTGGTTCTAGGGGTAGGAACATTCCTATATTTGAACATGGCTATTTGTAAAATTATATGGTACTTGGAATTCCTATAGATCATGCTATTTGAAGAGGAGAATTAAGATAGTGCTACATGGTTTTGATGTTTTATAGAATAAGTTTTGGGTACATAACATTTTTCATTACAATAGGTTATGTAGATGAATTTACTAAAGTGGAACTTGGATACCATGGTTTAGTTTATGAAAACATATACCTATTTGGATTAAAAGTAAAGAGTTTATATGGATTAGAAATACTAGTAATATAATATCCTATATGAGAGTATTTGTTTTATTATCCAATACTTCATGTTTTGTCTCATCTGAACTATTATTATTTTTTGAATATATATCTTAAAATGTTATTTTTTTTATAAATTCATTTTATTTTTAATAATACATAAAATTTATTATTGTACTTTTTTAGACATTATCACTTTTAGAAAACATACATTCTTAACTTGATGAATTGTTTCATTTTATTATTTGGCTTCAATTCACCCCTATTAAAAGGTTAATACCAAATTTTATATAAAAAACACTTGGTATAAGATATTACATATATAATTTAGTCTATTAAACTTTTCATTAGTCCATCAAATCCTATATCTAACATTTTTAAGCTGTTTTATATTTCCTTACGGTAATGTGTAGAAGTGGAAAAATACTTGGTTTTTATGGTAGGGATAATAATTTTAACTATGGAGAATTTAAATTTGATTCAACCAATTTTTTATGGGAATGACTATGAGTATTGCTGTGATTCGGTGAAGATTATTTTTATTAATTCAATAGCTTATCATTAACAATTGATGACCAAAACTTAAAATATTAAAGGGAAAATTTTCTCAGTTTAATTATGAATAGAAATTGGAGTATCATGAAAATTAGAATGTTTTGAACAATCTATTGTGATATGTGATGATTAATATATGTCATAAAATTTCATCATGTGGTTCCGTGAATGAAATTTTGTTAGAATATGAGATTAAACATTTTTGGAAAAACTATGTTTATAAAGACTAGAAGGGAATTTCATAGAGTTTTCTATCAAGGTTTTTATTTTCATACAAGAGAATTAGTAGCTCAGATTCATTAGAGATTTGTGATCATTGTTAATATCTAAAAATCCCCAAGTTAGAGGGAAATTTATAATTACAATCTACTTTATAAAATCATTAATATTTTATTGAAATATTGGAAGGAAAAGAAGGAAAAAAATTGATGACACAAAGCACCTAACAAAGTTGAGTCAGGATGATTTGATTGGGGATAAAATGCAATATCAAAGTCATTTGAAAAGAGATGTGGAGAAATACATAATTTAGGAAAAAAATTCCTTTACTTTTAAAGTTTTAACGTCCAAATTTAATTTTATGAATCCTTATAAATCAAAGAAGAGTACATAATGTTATAACAGAAGTTTTTTTAAAAAAATAGTGTGTGTAATATTTCTCAATTCTCTAGGAGGATAAAAAATTCATAGGAAAGAAAGACTTATATAATTATAATGAAAAGGATACCTAACAGAATCATGAAAATAAATATTCATAATATATTTTTTGTTATGAATCTAAGGATCTAGGTCACATTACTATTGATTATATGAAATTGAAAATGAACAATATTAATTCTAAAAGAAATTTGAAGGGAAAAAATTGAAAATATTTTATATATGAATCTAGCACCTTGAGTGCCAGTGAGGAACCATTTTCTAATATAAATAGTTGTTCAGAAAGTTATGACAATCGAAATACAACTAGATTTCATTCAAAGGATCCTCAAAATTATCTATGATTTCTAGGAAAGGTATATCCTAATTCTCTTTATCTTCTTTTAGAAATTGGACTTAATTTTTCATTATATGATAAGGAGTATGATGCTATAACATTGAAATAAATGACTAAATATGTTACTACCCAACAGAAAAAAATAAAGAGATGAATAAATACTATAATCAAGCTAAAGTGAACTATTTTAAGGTTGATGATAAAATTTCAAAACTTATTTTTGAGTTGGATGGTAAATCTATTTTTGTTTAAACTAATAATGATAAGAATAATTTATAGGACTCAATTATGAAGATATTATTCTAAATAATATTATATATATTTTTATGTCTGATAGGGAGATATTAGAAAATCACTTTATATTGTTGAAACCTAATCATACATCTTCTAGAATCAGTTTTACTTTCAAAAATTCACATTTCCAATCCGGATAGATAATTATGAAAAGTGAAAACTTTTTCACTAAATATAAAATGGAAGGTCACTGGAGGAATCAATTTCCATTAGATAAGACTAAATCCTTTGGAACTAAAATGATTTATATTTTTTAAGAATAAAAAACTATTTGACCATAGTTTTGGATAGATATGGGTTCTAAAAGTACATTGTCTAGAATTAATAGACCCTAAAATGTATGGGGAAAACATATCTATCCTTTTATCTATTTGGAAGAAATGATGCATAAAATTTTCCAAAACATTGGAATATGGACAATGGTTTTTCTCGGTACCTGACAAGGAATAATTCAAACATTAAAAATTTACCAAACATGAAGGGTGGATATTTAAATTTTGGAGACAACACAGAAGGAAAAATTTTATGTGTTGTTGGTATTTCTTATATAGATAATTATGTAACATTTACTGTAATTATGTCTTAGTAATTAAGTAAAAATTATCAATATATGTTAACTGTGTGATTATGGTTACTCTGTGAACTTTTGGAATGGAAAATGTACCATTACAAGTTCATAAAGACTTTACATCTTATATACCAATAATCATGAGAATGTTTATACCATTGATCTATATTAAATTTTTTATAAAAATTTAAATTGTGTTAGATTGGTTAGGAATAATTATTTTCCTTTTTATAGAAGGTTTATACACTACAATTTTCAGAATATAGCTAAACTTCCAAGGAGAGGATTAGGGATTGAAGTTCAAAAATTTATTTTCAATTCTTTTAGATTTCATGAACCTTTACAATATGGAAGTAATATAATTATATCTTTTAAACATTCATTGAAGCCTCAAGGTCCAATGATATATAGTTAGTACACATGAACATTTTTAGACCTACACAAATATAGAGCATCAGAGGAAGACATTGTATGTATTTCATAATTGATGATTACACCATGCACCATGTATAATTTGGTTTATTTTCATGAACATAAATTAAAATAACTCTAAAATATTAAAGGTTTTTATTTTTATGTTCATTATATTAAAAAACTATCCATAGGAACTATATAGAGTGATTATTATGGAGAGGTTTTAAATTCCACTTTGTATTTTTTTGTAGTGAATAAGGAATTACAAACAATTTTTCAACACAAAGAACTCTATAATATATTAATAAAGTTGAAATTCAGAATATATTACATTAAAATTACCTGGACAATATGTGAATGTTGTTTAACTAAATGTTTTTGGGATAAATCTATTAGAACTGGCTATTATACTATAAATTGAATTTTACATCTGCTCATTTTATATGAAAATTCTAATTAATTTTAGAACAGAAGGAATCCAAATCATGGCTACTTAATATTTTTTTATGTAAAGTGTATATTTTGAATACTAAGGATAATTTACATAGATTTGTGTTGAAATATTATAGAGTTATATTTCTTGGTTACTCCATCACAATTAATAATATCATTTTTTAAATAAATTAACACATACCATTTAAGAAGTGATACATATTAAGTTTGATTAGGTTGATCCTTATGTGATGTTAAAACAACTGAATTACTAAGTTAATACGAATTTTATTTTTGAATCCCCATATGTTTAGTTCCTAAATATGAACCACATCGATAAGATATTATCATATTAGAATCCATTTTAATGGTAGATACTCACATGGTATGTGAAGGAATACCTTCGTTTTTATATAGGAACTAATTGATATTATAGAATCATCTCATTAAGAATATTATTAGTAATGTAGATCATCTGGTTAGAAAAAAATACATATAAAATGAATGCAAGTATCTTAAATTTTTATCTCAATTCATACATAAAATGGTAGATGATTCCATGGATGATGAAAATTAGATAGTTTTGATGTAATAGTAGTTTAATAAATTTGAATAGAAAAATAAATGTACCTTGGTCAAGCATATGAGCGATCCTCTAGTTATAGGAGTTGAATGGGTCTTTTGGAATAAGTTTGATGAGAATGGGAAAATTGTTCCGAATATATATAGGCTAGTTACTAAGGGATATAACTAGAAAAAAGATAGAGACTATAGAGAAAATTTTCCTCTAATAATTACACTAAAATCCATTCGTATTTCTTTAATATTTACAAATAATATAAAAATTACTATATTTTAAATAGTTTTAAAGTGTTCCTTACTTAACAGTTATGTTCATGGGGTTGTTTATGTTTAACAACCTATTGGTTTTGAAAATTTACATTTTGTCAAAACATATATTTAAACATACAAAATCACTATAGAAACATGAATAAGATATGAGAGCCTGGTATGAGAGATTTTATAGATTATTAATTTAAAACTAATTTGTCAAAATATTAATAGATTCCACTATTTCTATCATTACATTTTTAATTGACACTATTATTTTATAATTCTATGTCTATGACATTATTTTTAGCTAAATAATCACTTGTATAATGATTTCTAGAACCTATTCAATGTGAATTAAAGATAAATATGATGGGTGAACATAAATACTTTATTGGATTCTATATATTGAAGAGACCAAAATAAACTATTTTAATTAAATGTATGTAAATTATAGATTTACATAATCATTTTTTTATAATTCTTTAAGTATTAATACTCCAGTAGGATACTCATGATAACATGATCTTGATGAATGTAGGAAACTAGTAGATTAAAAATTGTTTAAAGGAATGATCTGATGCTTACATTACTTCATTGCTAGTCAGCCAACCATTATGTACTATGTTTTATTGTGTGTAGAATTCCAACAAAATATGAAATAATCCCATCCTAGTGTAGTTAAACATATATTTTATTGCATTAATGGAACTTTATAAAAACTGGTCTATATTATTCTTTCAAGACTAAGTTAACACTTATGAGTTACATGGAAGTATAATTTAGTGGTTTTAGAATGTATTAAAATATAAATTCTAGATATTATCACTTTATTAGTGAATATTTAGTCTCTTATCCCCATAAAATGAAAATTTATTTGCACCTTCCTTGAATTAAGTCCAATGTGTGTAAATTGGAAGTTATTGGAAAATATTTTCAGGGATGAAAGACACACTCAGAGATTAAAAAATGTACCTAACTGATTCTATGATTATTTTTATAGTATAACATATATTGGATGATCTATGATCCCAAAAAACAATTCACAAACTAAACACATATAATAATGGGGGAGGAATTTAGTTTTTACAAAATTATAATAATTTTTTATGCTTGTAGTTCACATTCACTAAAAATTTGAATGGAACTAAACATAACATAACTGATAATGTTCTATAAATATAATGGTAATTATAACCCTAAAGGTTTCTTTCATATTATAATAATTTTATTTTTTCAGTTTTCCAATCTATAATATTCAGGAGTTACTATTACAAATTTTAGTAGATACTTTTTTGTATTACCTAGATTTTCTTTATGTATTTTTGAGTTACTCTTACATACTCTTGAGATTAATTGTACATATTGTGTAAGTTAATTTTATAGTGAAGGAACCTGGGACACCCTGAGAAGGGAGGGGTGAATCAGGGTGACAACTTTTTCTTAAAATGTGATAGATCTTGTTCCCACATTGGTAGGAACTTGTTGAACCTGTATGATGAAAAAGATCATAAATAAAACATGCACATGCACAGAGAAGACACAACCATTTTTACTTGGTTCACCACTAAGGGCTACGTCCAAGAAGAATACGCCGAAAAGTTGTCGGTCGTACCAAAATCCACCATGCTTCACTAGCTGGAGAATACAAATGTTCGGGCACAGTCACTCTGTCCAAGGATCACTACCTTTACTAAGGTTCAGGGAATGCTCACTGCTTCCCTCGGGTCACTCCCGTTGACTCCCCCTGGCTCACTACCATTGGTGAAGTCACACTCAGTTTATAGATGTGAAGGTCTCTTCAATAGATAGACATGAAGTTCATCGTCTCCTGTTCAGAATGAGACTTTGCTTGCATCAGAGTTTTTAGTCAATGCTCTGTTAAAGTCCAAATTCCAACCACTGATGAATACCCCCTTTTCCCTTGTCCACTGGGAAAACAACCTTTGGAAAAGGCCTTCGCAAAGTACCCTCCTTCGCAAGGCTCCCAATTTTGGAAAGCTCAAACAAGCCTTCGCAGAGCCCCTGTCATTTCGCGAAGCTCAATCGCGAAGCACTCTCACGATGCTCCAGCCTTCACAATGCTTGGCTATCACGAAGCTCCAACCTCTTCGTGAAGCTCACTGAGCCAACACGGGGCGCACGTCTTTCGCAAAGCTAGAATAGCCTCCGAGAAGCTCCTCTTTCGCGAAGCCCACTGCCTTCGTGAGAGACCATTGCGAACCGAGAGCAAAATACTTTCTTTGAAATTCTCTCTACTTCTCTTGAGGGGGTCGGCCTCTATTTATAAGCGATTCCACCGACCCTCGACCCTTCCGCGAGAAGTCAGTGCCACGTCATCTCAAATAGAGAAGCTCCGAAGATCCCGCCAGAATTCTGTCCAAATCACGAAGCACCACGGCAATTTTCCGTTCACAGAGCTTGACGTAATCGCGAATAATCACCATCAACATTCCTTCGCACCTTCGTCGCGAAGCTCCCTCGCAAATCCCCTCTCCACCGCGATGCGCTTCAGCCTCTGCCGTTCGCGAAGCTTGACGTAATCGCGAAGACTCACCACCTCCATTCTTCTGGTCTTTGCGATTTCCAAATTATTAATCCTATCTTCGCTAAATTCATGCCTTTTCCATATTAAATCATGATCTTCATGGAAATCCTATTTTCGCGATGCTCACCAAATTCCAAATTTTGGACACCAAAAATTTGGCAAACACTGGGAAACGGCACCACCTTCAATACTGTTGTGTTCTTGAACGGTATGATCTCTTTTCTGGTACACGATCCGAACATCCATTGATGATTGACAACAAACACAAACCACACTCCAAATCATGCATAGAAGACCATGGTTCCAACATATAGATGGTTCTCTTACTTTTATTCATGATTATTATATATTAAATTATACATTTATGTATGAGTTTAAATATGTGAATAATTTTTTCCATAGTATATAAGTTTCTCCCATCTAATATGTGTACATTTTTTAATTTATTGTTATAAATGGTTTTTTTACTCACCCTTTAAAATGGAGGGATTGTTTTTTTACTCTTTTTTAATAAAGTTAATATTTTATTAGTTTTTATATGAATGTTAAGTATATTTTTTCAATATAAAATCTAGATCCATATTTGAAATAATAAGATCATCCACTGTATCAAAAAATAATTTCCATAACGGTATTAGTTTTCTTTTAATATTTACCATAATATTTCCTATTATATTTTTTCTTAATTTTTTTCTCTAATTAACCCAAAAGGTATTGAAAGGTTATTTTTTGGTGTTATTTTTTATGGTTAATAAATTTTAGAAAATTAAAATAATTCATGGGATGAACATTGAAAAGACTTAAAAAGATTATACTTGCGCTTCTATAAATTTAGAAATGGGGAGATATCAAAAGGAGTAGACATCAAAAGAGTTATTAGATTAAAGATATGGGAAATGATACTTAACATGTTTTCCAATTATTATTTTCATATACTAAGGGGAATAAATATATATAAAAATTATACAATGATTTATATCTTTTTTTATGTTTAATTCTCAATATGTTGTTCATTTTTCTTTTAAAATTTATTTCATAAAATATAAAAGTGGGAGATATTTGAGAAAGATATGTTTTGATAATGTTTTTATTATAATACAATATTTATTTTAGGTTTTTATCTTCTCAAAGGGTTTTATATTTGGGTACACATGGGAAAATGTAGATTTTTAGAAATTATACTCATAAGGAGTAATATCAGATGATACATGGAGTATTCACTTTTTTTATAGTCCTGCTTACCCTTGATTAAAAACTTGTTATGTGTTTTGTGATTTTAAAAAGGGGGAAATTATTGAGTAATGTGAACTATTTAATATCCTTGTTTTGAAAATAAAAATACACTCAATTTTTTGTTTGATATAACTTGATGTTTTTCATGTTATTTTTTTTATATTTTTTAAATTTAGATTATCTGAGTTCAAATGAAATGAAGTGATCAACATAATTTCTAGAACTTAGTGAAGTTATGTTGAATTTATTTCATCATATGATATAACACTTATGATGCCATTATAATTTAACCTGACGATCTAAGGAGAGTTAGTTACATCGATGTATAAAAATTGAATTGTAACTTTGAGTAATGGTTGATGATAGCATTCTATGAATGGTTTATTCATCCTGTGAATTTCTTCAATACAATGAGAGTTTTTTATTTGAATATTTTCCAATTTTTATACTTAGAGCTTTCATTGGGTGATTATTTCCATTATAAATGCTCCAGTTTATTTACTTTAATTTTTTACTATCGAACTCTGAGATCAATGATATTTCGTGTGGGGAATCCAGTGCTTCTGATTACTGTGACCGATGAGGTTTTGTGGATTGAAACCCGAAAAATTCTAAATTTGGATTTTCATTGAATTATAGGGTTCTTGTAAATGTTTCTAAAAAATATAATTAATGACAAGCTCATATATATATATATATATCTTTTTGGTTATGATGTTTTGACAAATATGTTACAAGAGTTGAACTTGATACATTCTAATGGGTTAACTCGACAAAGTTCATAGTATAGAACTATAATACCTTGGTTCAGGTTATAAAAAATTCATCAAATTTAGATTGAAAGAGATTAATTTATTTTATTTGATACTAATAGTAATATAATTTCATTTAAAATAGTATTTGGTTTCTTATCCAATACTCTATGTTTTGTTTTTATCCGATTTTGTTAATTTATGATTGTATGTATTATTCTGGTTAAGTTGTTCTAAGTTCAATTGAATTTATTTTCAAATGTTTTCTTTTAGTTATTGTACTCAATTTTATTCATAGGGTATAGCCTCTATAAATCTTACTTTCTTGAGTGGGTGAATTTTTTGATTTGTGACTTTCAATTCAATTCATCCCCACTTGAAACTGTCTGACATTGTTTTATCCAAAATAATATAAATATTTAATAGAATTCATAATATGTTTAGTGGATTATATATTCTATACATGGATGATCAAATTTATAAATATTTAAATAATAAGGTAAAATTTAATGATTCTATAATCCCAAACCTTTGGAATTTTTATTTTAGATATATAAATGAAACACATAAATAACTAAAAATTGATAGATTATTGGAATCATTTAATTATAAATAATTTGATACATAATAATATTATTTATTAGAAATGATGATAAAATCTCATTTTAGTAGAAATTGTAAAAAATAATAAAGAAATGTTGGTCTTAATTAATAACGATACATGTGGTATAATAAGCACACATGATAATAGTGGTTATTATAACATTATAAATTTTACAAATGTATTGAATCAGTATGGTTATATAACCAAGGGAAAAATATTTAAAACCTTTAATGTTTTCAATGTATTAAATGTAAAAAAATACTATTAAAATAATCATATTAAATCATGTTATGTAAATACCATAGTCAATAATTATTTAATCTCTTAAGATATTTTTTTCTTTTTTTTAAATTTAGTCTTCTAGTTACATCATATTTCAATGATCTATTTTAAAAGTAAACTTTTATCTTGTTAGATGTTAGTATTGATAAAATATGATCTAATCATAACATTCAATATTTTTATGGGGTTATTTTATTGAGACTGCTGGTCATTAAACAATATTCTATCTATGAAATTTGTAAAGATACCATAAGAGATATGGACCGAGAAACGTCATGACCTATCTTTTATTAGAATTTAGAGCTGTGAAACATATTTTAAACAAAAAGTAACATATAATATTGTTACCTAATATGATAATTTAAAATTTATTGGATATCTTAATGAAAAAAATGTATACTATTTTTATCATATTACTAAAAAAGTTTTTATGGATTGACATGGTATGTATCTAATGAAGGAATAAATTTTTGAAAAAATCAATTTAGGGAAATTGAAACGTAGTGATGTTTAATATAAAAAATAAGGAAAAATTCCTAATATGGAATTTGAGATTATACCACAATTGGTTTTGGAAATTGAACCAACTCATGTATCACAATATCCACAATAACATAGTGAAATGTTTTAATATCCTAAGAGACACAAACTTAAAATTTTAAATGGTGATTGACATGAGTTCAGAAAATATAAATAAAATTTATATCAAGATATTCTTAATAGTTCATATTTTATGAAATGGTTATAGGTAATCAAATTGGAAATGGACTCTATGTATATAGATAAATTTTGTAACTTGGTAAATCCCAAAGAATAGGTAATACCAACTATGTATAATTCAGTATTCTAAAAGAAAAAAACATGGATGAAATATTATCTATATATAAGTTACAAAATGTGGTGAAATTGTTTAATTTTTTATAAGATTTTGACTGAAAAATCCTTTTATCTTATATCCATGATAAATACCTTATAGTTTTTTTCTTTATATTACAGGTTTATATGATTGTGAAATTTTCAAAATGGATGTCAATCCTTATATGGGGACCCAATAATTTTATATATATTTTTAAATTATTCTTATATATAAATATTCATTAATACAACATAAGTATCATAAATGCCTAGTGTATTTTGAAGACCTCGTTCATAATACATCATATGAAACTAAAACATTACATACTTAATTTATTCTCCATAGTGAGATCCTGAAATCTATTTGATATCCTAAATCTACATGGGCAAACCTATGGAATATATGAAATAAAGGGGTGATATAAAATCCAAGTAAGGGAAACCACATGAAAAGTAAGAATAACCTAGGATTCAAAGGTATGACATGATATCCTAAAAGAGAAGGTACATGAGTAATCACCTGGAAGAATAACATAAAGAGTATGGTATCAAAAGATCATGGATACATGGGAATGTGGTAAAAATAGAATACATGAAATAAACATATGTCATGGGTATGTTCAAAGAAAACATCACATGGTTGAAAGAGTCCCATAATAGATTAGGTTCACTCCATAATCCCATACATTAAATATCATGAGACTAAAACTTTTCCCAATCAATTTGAGGGATATATATTCCTGATCCCACCTATCACATTAATTTAATTTTCATTCATATGTGTTTTACATAGGGTTATAAATCATAATGCATAAATATAAGAATTACCAATGGAAAGATATTTCTTAAATAAGTAATTTGAGAAATGGTAATAAGTAATGTATTAACTCATCAAATGAAGTTTTTATAATATAGGTATACACGTGAGAGACATATATTCATAATTTATAGTAATTCCATAACCTTAAATGTAATGAAAGTGATTTAGATAGAGAATGGCCATAGCTTACAGAAAAGGGTGGGTATGAAAGATCCCTTAACTTAAGACTGATTTGTTACTTGAATTCCTTATTTTACTAAAAATATTACTTATGTTGATTATTTAATTTATTAATACCCTTTTTCAAGTTTATATTTCTTTTTATTTTATTCATTTCCTTATCATATTAAATTACTTAACCAATTAATTTCACATAAGATATTTTAATGATAAATGACTCATACATTCAAAATCAATTTGTTAAGTTGAATGATGTCAAATATATTATTATTTAATCATATCCATAATTGTATTATTAATATAATTATCATTTTTATATTAAATTTTTATTTTTAAACCAACCATGATGTATTATTATGAAAAATTAACTATGTTACAATCATGGAGATGGAAGGTCGTACATACACATGAGCAAAATTACTATTCTGTAATGATAATGATGGAAATAAGTTAAGTATAATGTTATATTTATATAATTATTATTATATAATAAATATAAAATTATTTATTTAAATAAACTTATATATTCTATCCATGTGATGTGGTAAAAAAGTGAATCACAGTGCTTCGTGAGGCGGTAGTTTATTGTACAAAAGAATGATGTTACCATTCATTCAATGGTTGGTAAGGTAAGAAATTATATGATATAAGTATTTTAAATAATAATTAATATTTCATGAATATATATTTCAACATAAAACTATCACTTATTATCTTCCATGTAAATCATAAATTAAAAACAAATAACATCATTTTACGATGTGGTAGTCTTCTATACACACGAATGACGTTATCATATTCTATATGGAATGTAAAGTAAGAAAGAATATAAAATATTATAATTCCAGAAGTATAATTATATAATAAATATCATACATAAACATTAGTTACATCATTATATCCATCCATTATATGCGGTGATGGAAAACAAATTTTGCCGGTTCACAAAGACTTAGTTAGGCATACACACGATCATGTATTTCGTTTCCCATTGGGGGGGGAGGAGATGGTTATAGGTAATATGCATAAAAATAAGATTATAGAATATGTAATATAATGAGGTTTTTATATTATCATGTTTTAATAATATGTAATGTTTTTATAGTAATAAATAATATAAAATTATCGGTTAAGGACCTTACCACTTCATCAGACAATTTCTTCTTTTTTCTCTGAAATAATTCCTAGGTTGAAATTTTCTAGAAAAAAGTATTATGGGATTAGAAGAGGGAATTAGGGAAGTTATTTATGTTTTTCATTGATTAAATAATGGGTTTTAGAAGTGTGTAAAAGAGAGAAGAGTGGGTGGACTTTTATAAGTGGGGGAGAGGATGAGATTGTAATTTTTTAAAATTAAGAATTCCACCTATATTTTTATCCAACCATAATGATAAAAAATGCTCTATATTTGAACATTAGAAGTTATAAGGTATAAATATGAACATAAAATAGGAATTATACAATTTTTTTTAATTTTGAACCATTATTATTTTAGATTAACCCATGATAAACCTGTTTTCACATAAACCATGGTAAATAATTTTTTAATTTTCAAAATTCATTAGTGTAAAAAATTAATTTGAACATATTTTGTAATAAAATTGTTATAATTATAAATATTTAATCCATTTTTAAAATTTTAACTTGCATAACTGGAATAATTTAATTTAAAATTACACACACATACACTTTAAAAAATCGGTTTTCCAAAAGAAATACATTCAAAAGTTGAAAATATTTTTTATAAGTATTCAATATAAAATTTATTAGAATAAAATAATTTGGATTATTTAATATATAATTAGACTAAATTTACTTATAAAACAATATTAAAATAATATTTTTCTTGTAAAAACTTTAAATGAAAAGATAGTTTTTAATATAAAAATTATTTTTCTATTTTCATTACAAAATGAAACATTTCAGAAAACAAAAAAAATCATCCTAAGATAATTTTGATATGATGATTTCAAAAATGAATTTATCTTATATTTTTTTATAAATTTATAAAATATTAATTTTAAATTATCTGTGAAAAATGCAGATAAACCACCTTCTAGAAAAAAACACTTTTTCTAAAAACATTTGTTTTTTTTCTTTAAAGTGGTTCTAATTTTATTTATAATAATTAGATAAAAAATGAATTTATTTTACACATGTGTCAACTATATAATATTTAATAATTTATTTAGTCATATTCATACCCTCTGACATTTCATCTAGGTTATAATGGCTAGATTTAAATAATAATTTTTTTAATAGAGTATCACATTTCATTTAAACAAGGAGTTGTGTTCATCATAAGTTATCAATGATTTTGAATATTTTAGAAAAAAACATATCATAAATTATTAGGGTTCTGAAATATTACCCCTTAAATAATTTCTCCATTGAAATTTAATATTACATACTAAGGTGAAAAAATGTTAGGGATCTTCTACATCATCACCTCTTTTGGTTCCAAAGATGGTTCCTCAAACTTATGGTTTCACCACAACACATTGACTTTGTGAGTTTTCTTGTCTTGTAGAACATTGTATCTATAATCCAAGATCTTCACTATCTACTACTCATATGAAAGGTATTTCACTGAATGTTTCAGCTCTAGATTCAGTATATGTGAGGGGTTTGGTATGTACTTCCTCAAGAGGGATACATGGAGCACATCATCTACTTCAGGTATGTTATGTGGGAGTGATAGTTGGTAGGCCATCACTACGATCTGATCGAAGATATAAAAGGGAATAATGTATCTACTAATAATAGTTTACTTCATCCCATACTTCATGACCTTCTTTAATGGTGATATACGAAGGAACACTATATCTGTGACCTCAAACTTCAAGTCTTATTAATGGTTGTTTGAAAATATTTTTTACTAAATTTACATAGATTTCATGTGATACTGAAATTTTTGGACCTTTTATATCATCTATTTGGAAATATTTGGTCCCATAAGCTTCAACACCCCTAATTCATCCTATCATGCCATATTTTGACACCACATACCATATATAGTCTCATAAGGCTCCGTTAATAATCTAGAACATAAAATATTGTTATATGAAAACTCTTGTATAGGAATGTTCTGATCCCTAAATCCTTAGAAATACATTTAACAAGAACTCAATATATCCTCAATAGTTTATATAGTTCTTTCAGACTAAACATCTATCTGAGGTTGAAAAGAAGTAATGAAACTCAGTTCTATATCCAAGATTGTCGAAAGCTTCTCTATAAAATTGAGGTAAAACTCAAATTCCAATCATATACAATAAATATTATAACTACATAATATATTACTACTTCCCTTATGTATATATTAGTTAGTTGGTTAAAATAGAAATCTTCTTTGATTGTAATGAAATGTGTTGAAATTGTATTGTGATAAACTACAACCCAGATGGTGTTATTTCCTTTAGGGGTCTTGGGGAGTCCTACAATAAAATCCATGGTTATTATATCCAATTTACATACTATTATGGGAAACATTTACATCATAACATTATACTTCTACCATTAAGCATTGACTTGTTGGGATACCAAGAACCGAGATACAAATTCTTCAATATACTTCATCATGTTATTCCACTAGAAGTGTTACATCGTATCTCTATATATCTTTTTGCTTTCAGGATGAATAGATTAGTATGATCTATATGCATCCTTTTGAAGATACGTCTTCATATTTTGTTTTTATTGGAAAAATATCTAGGTTCCAATCATTATAATATATTTTTCACAAGAGTTGAACGCTATAATATTCTCTAACTTTTTTTAGCTCCTCATCATCTTTCTAGGCCTCCTTAAACCTCTCAAAAATGGATGGTTGAGAGGTTATTTGAGTAAGTATGTTTGTAGATACATTTAATATTCCCATACCCATAATCTGAAAATCTAAGAAGATTGGATCCTTCACAATTCTTATCATTTATAAAATAATAGGATCATTTATACATAGAGAATCTACCACTTTGTGTTTTTTCTAGGATAGTAATGGATTTCATAGTTACATTCCTCGATTATCTCAAACCATCTTCACTAGATAATTTTCATTCTCGTCTGTAGGAATATATATTTTATCCTCTTATGATCTGTGATTATTTCAAACTTCTCCCCATAAAGATTACTTCACCATATCTTCTATACAAAGATAATTTCATCCAAATATAAATCATGTGTTGGATAATTATGATTATGAAAATTTAACTACCATGAGGAATAGTCTAACCCTTTATCATTATACATTAGTAAAAAACCCAAATAAATCTTTAAATGATCATTGTATACCAAAAAAGAGTTCCCCACCTAAGGGCAGTGTAAGTATTGGTGAAATGATAAACCTATTTCTAAGATCTTTAATGCTCTCTTCACATTCATTGGTCTGGAAAAAATTTATTCCCTTCCATGTTAGAATGGTTTGTGGGTTTTACAGTCACAATTTTTTTTAGAATTAATTGATAATACATATTTAGTCTAATGAAACTATGAATCTCTATTACAGATGTTGGTATAGGCCAGTCCTTAATTTACATTATCTTAGAAGGGTCTACAGATGTCCCTTTTCTAATGATAATATTCTACAATAATTATACTTCATAAAAAACACTAATTAACTATAATATTCACATATATTCTCCTCTCTTAATTCCTTTGGAATTGTATTGAAATAATCCCCATGCTCTTCATTTCCCTTAGAGTACATCAAATTATAATCTATAAAGACTACCAAAAAATTTTCTAAGTAATACCTAAAGATTCTATTCATTAATTTCATAATAATTTATGGAGAATTGGGGAGTAAAAAAGGAATAAATATGAACTCATAATGTCAATAACTTGTTCAAAAGATATTTTTGGGAATATCTCCCTTCTTCACCCTTAATTGGTGATATCCTGACCAAAGTTCCACCTTAGAGAAATAATGAGCCCCACATATATGATCAAACAAGTCATCTATATATGGCTGTGGATTATTGTTATTTGTCATTATTTTTTGAGCTCATGATAATCAATACATAGGTGCTTTGACCCATCCTTCTTTTTTATTAAGGGAACTAGTTCACCCCACGGTTAATCAATTTGGTGTATAAACCCTTTATTTTGATTCTTCTATAGTTTCTTCTTCATCTACTCAAGTTCAAAATGAAAATTATATATGATGTCTTAATTATTAAAAAAATATCCATGTATAAGCTCAATTGGAAATTCAACCTCTCAACTAGGAGAAGGACTAGGTGACTCGTTGGATAAACATGAGAATAATACCTTAAAATGGTAATGACTTGAAGCATGAACCTTTCCATATTCTTAATCATTTGGGAAAGATATGATTATTAGAAGTAAAAATATATATTATTCATAAGATTCTACAAAAGGAGATTATAAATTCTCCTAACACGTGTAAATAATTAGAGGGAGATTCCCAATTTAGATGTTGATATCATTATCTCATAATTTTAGGTTGGATATATATAATAGAAGCCCATCCATTCCTATAATTGGATAAAAATTCAACTAGAGAAACATAAGGGTTTCAAGTACATTCCGAAAAAATAAGTATTTTGGATGAGTTATATTCTTGGGATGCAATAATTGACCCATTATATATCTTCACTCATAACTCGACTTCTAGGTTTTGATGTGTTTCTTGAATATTTCTTCTAAACATGCATTATATGAAATAATTCATAGAACCGAAAAAAATATGTTTGATATTCTTGAATAAACAACTAGAATACATTACACCCTTTAATTGTTAGGATCCACCTCCATTATTAAGATTACACAACATTTCCCCTTATCTCTAGGCCTTATAGGTTGTCTTTAACAATTTTCATCAATAACCCTTGGATTAGTACACTGGATCACATAGTGTACTTGTTCCTTGCAGTTATAACATTGGACAATAGGCTGAGATTTTGATAGAGAATTGCATTCATCCATCACATCAGTGGGATTCTCAAATAAAAAATCACTATCTAGGTACCCATCCTTCCCATACCTAAATTCTTTCCGGGCCCCCTTTACATAATTTAAATGATTATTATTCCCATTCTTTAAAAAGTGTGATGTTGGACTTTCATTCCATCATTATATTTCTCCTTCATACCAATGATGTTAAAATATATTTTCCACTTTTTAACCCCATGATATCCTTGATATTTTATGATCACCATCTTGAATTTGATGGAAAATTAGATAATTTATTCATAGCTTTCGATGTATCAAATTACCAAATCTTTTAACAAACTTGTCTGTAGCCCACCAAAAAAAGAGAGATATTTAATTTCGAGGGAGATGAAAAAGGTGAAGGAATATCATGAAAGTATTGTGAATTTTTCTTCATATACTCCCAATGGGTTAATTAGCTATTTTCTTAAGGATAAAGAAAACCTCTCTCAATTTTTTGTTTATGAGTGCGACGAAAATATTTTTCAATTTTTTTTGGAATTCCTTCTACTCAATCTCTTTGATATCTTACCTAGACTTAGTATTATTGATCAAAATACACCATTGATTGGCTTCACCATCCATATAATAAAAATTCTATGCAACCTTCCCTCATTTAGATCATTGAATGATAAAGAATTTATTTCCAATGGATTTTTATATTTTCCACAAATAAAGGATTATAAGATCCACTAAATATTGGTGGTATTTTTCATATGAACTTTTTAATTTTAAAATGCTCTTTCTTTGGGATATTTGAGTGTTCCATATGATTTATTATTCAATTTAGAAAATTAGTTAGCTAGGAAATTATTAACATGACGTTCCCAACTCCTACATCCATCAAGTTGGGCATCTTATTTGGGTATTCATAAAATTAACCTTTTACAATGTTTTTTGAATCTGTTTCTCATATTTCCAACCATTTGACTAAGAAAAGTATAATTAGGGATGATTATTTTTAAAATTTTAAAAATATAAATGGAAATCTATAAAAATGAAAGGGATAACTCATAAATGGTATATATTTTGAACTTAGGAATTTCTAGGTTTTTACTTATGTTATCCAAGATCTATTTATTTATATGAAATATTATTTCCATTTTATTCCCTTAATAATGTTTTGTAATGATTTTTTCAATTTAAAAAATCATATCCCATGAGAGTGTTAAACTAGGTGCGTATTAAGGCATGTTGTTATGTACCAGGTAATGATTGAGTCAAGCATGATATACCTTTTTCAATGTCAGTAACCCTAGGTAAATATATTCTAGAAACACATCTACACATAGTATCCATAAATGGATGTAATTTATTGGATACCACTCAGTCTATAAATTACCAAGATTCTGATGTATTTTTTTATACCTGTTCATACCCTTAAACATATCCTTAGATTTATCCCTATGGTTTTTACTAATGTCTATCATATTATTTTCCAACGGTTAACAATAAGTTTACTATGATAAAAACTATAGTGAACCAATACTTTTACGTATATTAATACACTATTCTTAAACATAAATATCAATTAATATAACACAAGGATCATAAATGCCTAGTGTATTTGGAAGACTAGGTTAAAAATAAATCATAGGAAACTTAAAAATAAAATCCTTATTTATTTCTATATTGTAAAGACCCGTAAAATTCAAGGAATTTTTTTTCATAATTTTCTTTGGATTTTTAAAAGAATGTAGTTTCTGATGGCACCTGATTCAGAGGTCCGGTGTGCCCGGAATCATCTTCCGAAGTTTAGATCGGGTACGTTCAGTGAACGAACGAGCGGGTTTTTCTAACTTTTGAAACGGTGCTCGGAATCGAATTCTTAGGACACCGATGAAATCGCAGCGCCGGTTTTTGCTTAGAAACGCCTCTTCCGGAGTTGCGTTTGCTCAGGTGTGGTTTTTAATTTTTGGGGTTAAGTGAAGAAAATAAAATAAAGTGGTGCGAAAACTTTATTTTATTTCACTTAATGCCACATAAAGCCACTTAAAATCCACTTAATCTAAGTTGAGCGGATAGGGTGGAACCCAAAATATCCTACCCACTTGGTAGGATATTTGTGAGGTGGGGCCCGCACAAGCCCCACCGTTTCTTTTCCTCGAAGTAACGCACCCGCAAAAACCCATTTTAAATGAAAGTCAACCTGAGCGTTTTCTTAAATTCTTGACGCCCCTATTAATTCGACAGTTATGACGTTACCATTAATTCACCAAATTAATGGTTCGTTTCTTAACTTGTTTTCAAACTGTTGGCATAATAATAAAATAAGACAAACACCATTTTTGTTGACGGGTTGCTTGTTGAGAGGATTTGGAGAAACTCTATCTTCATCCTCCTTCGCGAAGAACGCGAAGAACGCGAAGAACATGAAGAACGCGAAGAACGCGAAGAACGCTCTCCTTCGACGTAAGGCGACGAAGAACACCGAACCTTCGGAGATGGAAGACGCGACGTCGTGTTCCGCGATGTGGACGATTCTCCTTCCGCAATGCTTCTTTCGCGACAATCTTCGATCAACTTCTTGAGGTAGGAGATTAGGATTCTCTAATTCTTTTTGGATTTTATCCTCAACATGGATTTAATTTGTGAAACTAAATATGTTTGTTTTCTTTAACCCTCGGAGATCGTCGACGCGAAGCCATATTCCGCGACGACGCGAAGCCCCCTTCTGCGACGCGACGATCCTCTTCTTCCGCGACGGTCAATCCCGCGAAGAACACACGTTCGACGACTACGATGAGGTATGGGTTTTATTTGTGAATAATATTTATTCCCATGGTTGTTTCCTTAAAAAATAAATAACCTGGACCAACTCATCATCAAGTTGATCCGCGTTTGTTTTTATATGCAGTGCGAGAATTTTTATTTACGGGAGTTTTTTTTGGTAACTTGGTTCAATTTTAATTTATTAAAATTGTGCCTTGTTATGTTTTAATGGGTTGATTATTATTCCCAATTGTTATCACCTAATGCAGAGAGTGCGGGCCAAACAAACACAGCCCGACAACCCTCCGCAGTTTTTTGTTGATGCGTGGATTATCGGCGTTTACGAAATGGGACCGGAATGACGATTGGTGGCCTTCACAGGAAATTTCTAATTGCGGGAGAGCCGTAGGCGCAAACTGAAGGAAAAACGGACCACCGGAGCGCTTCCGGTGGTCCGCAGAAGTTCCCGCCGGCGCGCCACGCCGGCACAGCGGCGCAGGCGGTCGGAGGCGGCGGCTGGCAGTGGCCAGCCGCCAGGAAGCGGCGGTGCTCGGCGCGCCGCCGGGAAGACCCGCCGCGGCGGCGAGCGCCGGTCCCGTGGCCGCGCTGGACAGTAGGGATGGGACGCGGCCATGCGCCACGTCCGGGGACACGGAGCGGCCCCCGCGCAGGGGTTGCGGCTCCTTTGGCGCTGCTGCTCGGCCAGCGCCGAGCCGCCCAGGCCGGGTCGGGCCACCCGGGCCGGGCTGGGTCGCGCCCGGGTCGGGTCGACCAGGTTCGGGCCGACCCAGGGGGAGTTGGGCTGGGTCAGTCCGGGCCGACCTAGGGGGCATCGGGCCGGGTCGGTCCGGGCCCAGACCCCCTGTTTTAGGACCCTTTTCAGTTTTTTACCCATAACATGATCTACGGGCCTCCGATCGACGCACCATCAGTTGCGATGTTATCCTTGGATCAAGGAGGTCATTTTGGTATATTACACTCAAGGTTTCGAAATACTTTCTGTTCGGCCAGGTTGGTTTGTACACAAAACCAACCAGGCCCACGGAGCAGAAATGCTTATAACTTGAGCTCCAGACGTCCGATTGATGTACAATCGACTTTGATGGATTTCTCTAAGTGAGATAGATCTTTTGGCTTACTCCGCCCGAGGTTTGGACGCAGGTGGAGTACGGTGGGATTGGTTTTGCCTTAAAAACCAACCTTGCCCCTGGGACGAAAAAGCCAATAACTCCCAGACCGGGCGTTCGATTGAGGTGCCATCTACGACGTTGAGTTCCTTTTGACGATACGGAACTTTTGGATAGATCAACTCTAGACTATGTATCAGTTGATGTATCAGCCTCTCGGCTCATGGAGCGGACCCTCCCAAATGAGCTTGCTGTGTGCAGGAACCCTAGAGCTGGCTGCGACTGAGACAACGACGACGACTGTGGAGAGATCCTCAGTGGATTCGACGGCGACGACTACAGCACTCAGCGATCCTTTGTGGGTCAGTGCTACCGATCATGTGTGGGTCTGATCCTGTGTGGGTCAGCGCTCAGCGCTCCTGTGTGGGCCAACGCCTACAGATCCTGTGTGGGTCCGATCCTGTGTGGGTCTTTGTGGGGGTTAGTTACCTATCGATCCTGTGTGGGTTAGATCCTTTGTGGGTCATTGCGGGGGTTAGTACATATCGATCCTTTGTGGGTCCGACGACTTATATGAATAAGTAGATATATCTGATCATCTCTATCATCATACGAACAAGTATACCTGTGTGAGCTGAATCATGTTTTTCTTTCCTATGTGGATTGTGTTGTGCTATCCTATATGTATTTACGTTTTTCGTTCCTGTGTGTACTAGGTTGTACTTGGGCTCGGATTTTGGATCAGAAACAGAATTGATGACTTAGGTATATGTATGGGAATATACCTAAGTAGTGTCGGATGTTACTTCGTGATTGTATCTTTCCTTGTGGATTATCCTTTTTGGAATCTGGGAGACCTTCGGGGGTCTCGGGGTCCCTATTGAGTAGCTTATACTCACCCCTGCACGGGCTATGCTCGCACTACGTTGTGTTGGTTGCAGACGATGGACAACGCTGATCATGGTTGAGGCTTGCGGAGGAGGACGGTACCTGGAGGTGAACCACTGGGTGGGACGTTCTTGGAGTGGGCGGTTGGACCTGAGCAGCTGTAGATGCTCTCTATACTCACCCTTTAGGTGGGACTTCCAGTGGACGGCTTGACTCCGTGACTTTACTTTTCTGTTGCTGTTTTCCCTTTCGAGTTGTACTTTACATTCAATTTGGGTTTGTATTCTGGCCCACTTACTATTCGCACATACTGTTGTACTCGGTTTTTACTTAGTGTACTTCTAATGCTTGCTTTCTCTGTGATGTTTGTTTACTTTACAAAGGAAATGCCTTCCCTTTTTACTGGGATTTATGCCTTGGTGCTAGTCGCCAGCCCCTGGCCTATGGAAGGCGGGCATGGGGTAGTCAGGGCACAGGCCCCGAGGACGGGTCATGACAAATTGGTATCAGTGGAGTTCGGTTCTACCGCAGTCTCTGATCATTATTCTATGTGAAGCAATAGTTTTAAGCATATTGGGTGTGGTTATTAGTCCAGGGAGTCCAGTGTTGGTGCGGCGACTGACGTATCCATACACCAGGACCCTGACTTCTGATTTCCGACTTAATGCACGAAAACATTGATTGCATCTGCGTTTCAAGTTTTCTTTGTGATTACTTTATGTCAGCTCACCAGGTATGTTGTTCTGACCGTGGCGCACCTGTTTCTTTTTCAGGATGGCCCCATGACAGCAGCCATCTAGGGTTTCGAGAGTTGAGCGTGACGAAAGCCCGCCGAGCGACGAGGCCTCGGTACAGGGCCCTTTAACAGCTGAGGAACCGGCAGTACCTTTACCCACTGAGCCACCGATGCTTCCAGCCCCAGCCGCTGACGATGCACATCACCATAGTGTACTTAATGAGTTCCAGCGCCAGTGACCGCCCAGGTTCTGCGGGGAGACGGACCCCCAGGCAGCCGAGGACTGGCTGGAGGCAGTGGTATGAGTTTTCCGGTTAGTGAGGACCCCAGCAGACCTCATGGTGGTCCTCGTAGTGAGCCTACTACACGCGGCAGTGGGACGATGGTGGAGCTTGATGCTCCAGGTGCATGATGAGACATGAATTCTCTAGAATGACATTGAGAGCCTCTTCCGCTTAGAGTTCGTCCCGACCACCCTCTGTGCGGTACGCATCCAGGAGCTTCTACAGCTGCGGCATGGTAGCTTGACGGTCGCCCAATACTCAGTGAGATTTACCAATCTCTCACGCTACTCGACAGACATGGTACGTGACCCGTTCTTCCAGGACCGGACCTTTGATCAGGGATTGAGACATGAGATCAGGGCATCGATGATCACCCTTAGAATTCCGACTCAGGCAGGAGTACTGGAGCGAGCCCTTTTGATCGAGATCTTTCTTGTCGAGCCTTCATCAGCAGCGAGACCTACCGTGGGGCGGCACGTAGCAGAGTCTTCTACAGCAGGCAGTCGACAGATGACTCATGGGTCCAGGCAGACCAGAACCTCACACAAACGACCTCAGGACAATGGCTCAGCAGTGCGGGGCACACAACGTGGAGCCAGCCTTTCGAGAGGCAGGCATTGCTACACATGCGGCGGGCACGACCACATGGCTCGTGACTGCCCGACCCACCGTGCTGAGGAGCAGCAAACGGTTGAGGGGCCACCCAGGCAGAGGCAGAGGGTTGACCGTGGCAGTCCGCAGGGAGAAGGCGGACGAGGAAGAGGAGCTAGCCGAGCAGTAGGTGGTGGGCGACGCTTTGAGGCCCTACCAACACCACCACCAGGAGGTCCACCCCGGCCACATGGAGATGGCGGGCAGAGACATGCACAGATCCAGGAAGCGGAGGCCTACGACCACGGAATGCCTGAGATGATTCGAGGTACTATCTGTTTCTATTCCACCCTTGTTTCAGTTCTTATAGACACAGGAGCGAGTCACTCTTTCATAGCCACTACCGTTGTTCGGAGCTCGGAGATTCCGACAGAGCCGTTGGCTCGATCCTTACGGCTAGAGACTGTTATGGGAGGAGACTCGACGATTACGCACTGGTGCCGGTAGTGTGAGCATACTCTAGGAGGTGATAGATTCGGCTGGGATCTTTTTGTAGCGGCTTCGAGGACTTACGACGTCATCTTGGGCATGGATTGGTTATCTACAGTCTATGCACAAATTGACTGTATTAGGTGCAAGGTGTGATGTGTATGCACCGACGGGAGCAGGTTTACCTTCACCGGCGAGAAGGGAGCCATCACAGCACAGGATGGACTTTTGCAGAGGAGAGGATAGCCCATCACTCATCAGTTGGATATACTCATCCTAGGAGCAGTTGACGTGAAGAGTCCTAGTTTTCCTGCAGGGGTGGATCAATATGTGGATGTTTTCCCCGACGACGTCCCAGGGATACCTCCTCGCAGAGAGGTAGACTTTTATATTGATCTGTACCTCAGTACAGCCCCGATATCCACTCCAGCATATCAGATGGCCCCCGCTGAGCTTGGAGAGCTACGGGTACAGTTGGAGGACTTTCAGGGAAAGGGATTCATCCGACCTAGTGTTTCACCCTAGGCTTCCCTGATTTTGTTCGACAACAAGGCGGACGGGAGCTTGCGACTTTGTGTCGACTATCGTCGCCTGAACTAGGTGACGGTGAGGAACAAGTATCTGCTACCGAGGATTGATGACCTCTTCAATCAGCTCAAGGGAGCACGGTGGTTCTCAAAGATAGACCTCAGGTCAAGCTATCATTAGCTCAGAGTTCGTGACGAGGACATGCAGAAGACGGTCTTCAGATGTAGGTATGGCCACTATGAGTTCTTGGTTATGCCATTCTGCGTAACCAATGCTCTAGTAGTGTTCATGGGCCTCATGAAAAGGATCTTTCAGCCATACCTCGATCGATTTGTCGTGGTCTTCATCAATGACATTTTGATATACTCGACGACCGAGGAGGAGCACGCCTACCACTTGCGCGATGTACTAGACACACTCCGAGAGAACCAGATTTATGGAAAGCTCACGAAGTGTCAGTTCTACTTACGTGAGGTTCACTTCTTGGGGCATGTCATCTCTGAGGCGGGAGTTGCAGTAGATCCTGCGAAGATCGAGGCAGTGCTAGCTTGGGAGCCACTCAGGAGCATGATGGAGGTGCAGAGTTTCTTGGGACTAGATGGATACTATCAGAGATTTGTTCCAGACTTCTCCAGAGTTGTGGCACCACTGTCAGCTTTGAAAAAGAAGGTAAAACCCTTTGTGTTGTTAGACAGATCTCAGCAGTGCTTCCAGGAGCTGAGACAGATATTGACCAGCACCCCTATCTTGAGGTTGCCTGAGGAGGGAGTAGGGTACGTAGTCTACTGCGATGCATCAGGGGCCGGACTCGGATGTGTCCTAATGCAGGAGCGAGCAGTGATCGCCTATGGATCACGTCAGTTGAGGCCGCATGAGCAGAATTACGCTACCCATGACATGGAGTTAGCAGTAGCGGTCTTTGGTCTGAAGACATGGCGACACTATCAGATGGGAGAGCGCTTTATAGTATTTTCTGACCATTAGAGTCTCAGATACATCTTCTCTCAGAAGGACCTGAACCTGAGAAAATGGCGATGGCTCGAGTTCCTCCATGACTATGACTTTGAGATAGTCTATACTCCTGGGAAGGGAAACATGGTAGTCGATGCTCTCAGGAGGAGGACGAGAATTCAGCTACTTGAGGAGGTGACAGAGCAGCTAGTCGCCTTGCAGATATCCTTCGTGGATAGGGATGGAGCAGCCTTCCTTCAGTCTCTCACAGTCACCCCTCCACTACTGCAGCAGGTCAGAGAGGCACAATGGGGGGACGCTGACTGTGAGACACAGCGTGCACAGATATCCTCAGGACAGGAACCTGATGGTTTCTCCTTTGGAGTAGAGCACGATGTCCTTTTCAGAGAACGTACCTTGGTACCAGTTGCCTTACGGGAGGAGGTGCTAAGAGAGTTTCACACTTCTCCTTTGAAGGTACATCTTGGAGTGGCGAAGATGTACCAGGACCTCAGACAACAGCACTGGTGGCCAGGCATGAAGAAGGCTATGGCAGAGTTCGTTTCTCGATGCCTCACCTTCTAGTAGGTGAAGGCAGAGCATCAGGTACCAACAGGCTTGGTACAACCCTTGGAGGTCCTGGAGTGGAAGTGGGACGGGATATCTATGGGCTCCATTTCTCGACTTCCACGCACATCCAGAGGTCAGGACTCCATTTGGGTGATTGTCGACCGACTCACCAAGTTGGATCACTTCTTACCCATCAGAGAGGAGGGCTCAGTGGAGATCTTGGGATGTCTCTACGTCCAAAAGATTGCACGGCTTCACGGTGTGCCATTGTCTATCGTCTCCGATCGAGATGCTCGCTTTACTTCCTGGAATTGGAAGGGGTTGCAGGAGGCATTCGAGACGCAGCTATGTCTGAGCACCGCCTTTCACCCTCAGACGGATGGTCAGACGAAGAGGACCATTCAGACTCTCGAGGACATACTCCGCGCATGTATCCTCGACTTTGGTCGCAGCTGGGAGGACCACCTACCCTTGGTAGAGTTTGCGTACAACAACAGCTACCTCTCCACCATTGGGATGGCACCATACGAGGCATTGTACGACAGACCTTGTATATCTCCTTTGTGCTGGACAGACCTTGGGGAGTCAGCACTTGTGGTACCGGAGATGGTCCAGGCCACGACAGAGAATGTCCAGGTCATCTAGGAGCGGATGTGGATAGCTCAGAGCCGGTAGAAGTCTTTTGCTAACAGGAGGCATATGCCACTAGAGTTTGAGGATGGAGACCATGTCTTCTTGCGTGTCTAACCTCAATGTGGATTGCAGAGATTTGGCCAAGGCGGCAAGTTATCTCCACGCTTCATCGGACCCTTCCAGGTCCTCAGCAGGATTGGCGAGGTGGCTTATCTTCTGGCTCTACCACCTTAGTTGCACCGGGTGCATGACGTCTTCCACGTATCTCAGCTGAGAAGATACGTGCACGACCCGACACATATCATTGACCATGGGGAGCTAGACGTTGATGATGGGGCGACTTTTGCGGAGGTCCCGGTAGAGATCGAGGATCGATAGGTGCAGGTCCTATGTGGACGGTCGATTCCTCTAGTGCGCATCAGATGGCAGCACGGGAACCTCTAGGAGAGCACTTGGGAGCAGGAGGCTCAGATGCGTGCTCAGTACCCACTTTTGTTCCCCTAGTTTATGATGTATCTTTATGGGGACGTAAAGCCCTGAGGTGGGAGTGATGTAAAGACCCGTAAAATTCAAGGAATTTTTTTTCTTATTTTTCTTTGGATTTTTACAAGAATGCAGTTTCTGACGGAACCTGATTCTGAGTCCCGGTGTGCCGGGAATCATCTTCCGAAGTTTGGCTCGGGTATGCTCAGTGAATGAATGAGCGGGTTTTTCTAACTTTTGAACCGGTGCTCGGAATCGAATTCTGAGGGCACCAATGAAATCGCAGCGCCGAGTTTTGCTTAGAAACGCCTCTTCCAGAGTTGCGTTTGGTCGGGTGTAGTTTTTAATTTTTGGGTTTAAGTGAAGAAAATAAAATAAAGTGGTGCGAAAAATTTATTTTATTTCACTTAAAGCCACTTAAATCCACTTAAAATCCTCTTAAGCTAAGTTGAGCGGATAGGGTGGAACCCAAAATATCCTACCCACTTGGTAGGATATTTGTGAGGTGGGGCCCGCACGAGCCCCACCATTTCTTTTCCTCTAAGTAACGCACCCGAAAAAACCCCTTTTAAAGGAAAGTCAACCTGGGCATTTTCTTAAATTCTTAACGCCCCTATTAATTGGACAGTTATGACATTACCATTAATTCACCGAATTAATGGTTCGTTTCTTAACTTGTTTTCAAACTGTTGGAATAATAATAAAATAAGACCAACACCCTTTTGTTGATGGGTTGCTTGTTGAGAGAAATTGGAGAAACTCTATCTTCATCCTCCATCGCGAAGAACGCGAAGAAGGCGAAGAAGACGAAGAACGCGAAGAACGCGAAGAACGTTGGCCTTCGATGAAAGGCGAAGAAGAACGCCGAACCTTCTAAGATCGATGACACGACGCCGTGTTCCATGACGCCGACGATTCTCCTTCCGCGACGCTTCTTCCGCGACAATCTTCGATCAACTGCTTGATGTAGGAGATTACGATTCTCTAATTCTTTTTTGGATTTTATCCTCAACATGGATTTAATTAATGAAATTAAATCTATGTGTTTTCTTTAACCCTTGGAGATCGTCGATGCGACACCGTATTCCGCGACGACGCGATGCCCCCTTCTGCGACGCGACGATCCTCTTCTTCCACGACGGTCAATCCCGCGAAGAACACACGTTCGACGACTACGACGAGGTAGGGGTTTTATTTGAGAATAATATTTATTCCCATGGTTGTTTCCTTCTAAAATAAAGAACCTGGACCAACTCATCATCAAGTAGATCTGCGTTTGTTTTTATATGAAGGACAGGAATTTTTATTTACGGGAGTTTTTTTGGTAACTAGGTTCAATTTAATTTATTAAAATTGTGCCTTGTTATATTTTCATGTGTTGGTTATTATTCCCAATTGTTATCACCTAATGCGGAGGGTGCAGGCCAAAAAAACATGGCCTGACAACCCTCCGTAGTTTTTTGTTGATGCTTGGATTATCGGCGTTTACGAAATGGGACCGGAATGGAGATTGGAGGCCTTCGCAGCAAAGTTTAGATCCCGGGAGAGTCGTAGGCGCAAACCGCAGGCAAAACAGACCACCGAAGCGCGTCCGGTGGTCCGAAGAAGTTCCCACCAACGCGCCACGCCAGCACGGCGGCACCGGCTATCAGAGGCTGCGCCCGGCGCACCGTCAGGAAGACCCGCCATGGCTAAAGCCGCGGCGGCGATCGCCGGTCCCACGGCCGCGAGGGACCGCGGGGAAGGGACGCGACCATGCGCTGCGTCCGGCAACACGGAGCGGCCCCGACGCGGGGGTCGTGGCTCCTTAGGTGCGGACACTCGGCCAGCACCGAGCCGCCCAGACCGAGCCGGGCTGCGCCGGCCGGGCCGGGTCGCGCCCCGCCGGGTCGGTCCGGGCCCAGACCCCCCGTTTTCGGACCCTTTTCGGTATTTTTCCCATAACATGAGATTCGAGCCTCCGATCGATGCAACGTCAATTGCGATGCGATAATTGTATCAAGATGGTCGTTTCGGTATATTACACTCAAGGTTTCAAAATAATTTGGGTTCGGCCGGGTTGGTTCGTACACGAAACCAACCGGGTCCTCGGAGCGGAAACACTTACAACTTGAGCTCCGGACGTCCGACTGACGTATCGTCGAATTTGATGGATTCTTCTAAGTGAGACGGATATTTTGGATTACCCTTCTTGAGGTTTGGATGCAGGTGGAGTACAATCGGATTGGTTTTGCCTTAAAAACCAACCGGGCCCCTGGGACGAAAAAGCCAATAACTCCCAGACCGGGCGTCTGATTGACGCGTCGTCTGCGACGTTGAGTTCCTTTTGACGATATTGAACTTTGGATGCATCAACTCTAGACTATGTGTCAGTTGATGTATCAGCCTATCGGCTCGTTGAGAGGACCCTCCCGAACTAGCTTTCTGTGTACGGGAACCATAGAGTTGGCTGCTACTGCGACAACGACGACGACTGTGCAGAGATCCTCAGTAGATTCGACGGCGACGACTACAACACTCAGTGATCCTTTGTGGGTCAGTGCTACCAATCCTGTGTGGGTCCGATTCTGTGTGGGTCAGTGCTCAGCGGTCCGGTGTGGGCCAGCGCCTACAGATCCTGTGTGGGTCTGATCCTGTGTGGGTCTTTGCGGGGGTTAGTTACCTATCGATCCTGTGTGGGTCAGATCCTTTGTGGGCCATTGTGGGGGTTAGTACTTATCGATCCTTTATGGGTCCAATGACTTAGATGAATCAGAAGATATATATGATCATCTCTATCATCATACGAAGAAGTATACCTGTGTGAGCTGAATCCTGTTTTGCTTTCCTATGTGGATTGTGCTGTGCTATCCTGTATGGATTTACATTTTGCTTTCCTGTGTGGACTGGGTTGTACTTGGGCTCGGATGTTGGAGCTGAACGAGAATTGATGACTTAGGTATATGTATGGGCATAAACCTAAGCAGTGTATGATGTTACTTTGTGATTGTATCTTTCCTTGTGGATTATCCTTTGTGGATTCTGGGAGACCTTCGGGGGTCTCGGGGTCCCTACTGAGTAGCTTATACTCACCCCTGCACGGGATATGCCCGCACTACGTTGTGTTGGATGCAGATGATAGACAGCGCTGATCGTGGTTGAGGCTTGCGGAGCAGGACGGTACCTGGAGGTGGACCACTAGGCGGGATGTGCTTGGAGTGGACGGTTGGACTCGAGGAGTTGTAGAGGCTATATGTACTCACCCTTCAGGTGGGACATCTAGTGGACGGCTCGACGCTACGGCTTTACTTTTCAGTTGTTGTTTTCCCTTTCGAGTTGTACTTTTACTTTCATTTTGTGTTTGTATTTTTGCCCACTTACTTTCCGTACTTATTTTTGTTCTTGGTTTTTACTTAGTGTTACTTCTACTGCTTTCTTGCTCTATGGTGTTTGTTTACTTTACAAAGGCATTGCCTTCCCTTTTTACTGGGATTTACACCTTGGTGCTTGTTGCCAGCCCCTGGCCTATGGAAGGAGGGCATGGGGTAGTCATGGCACGGGCCTCGAGGAAGGGTCGTTACATCTATAGCAAGATCATAAAATCCATATTATCTATTAAAAATTCATGGGATAACCAACAGAATACATTAAATAAAGGGGTGAGATAAAAAAACCAGTAAGGGAAAAACATTATAAGGAAGCATAACATATGAGTCAAAGGTGTAACCTGGTAACATAAAAGAGAATGTACATAAGTAATAAGGTTGAAGCATAAATTAAATTTAATATTATCATTTGTTAATAGAAATATAGAGTGTTAAAATTACAAAAAAAATTGAAATAAACATAAGTTAAGGATAACTGGTAAGACTACATCATACAGTTGATAGAGTCCCATAATAGATTGGGTTCATTCCCTAATCCCATACATGAAATCACATGAGACTAATAAATTTCACAATGAATTGGAGGGATATATAATTCTAGACCCACCCATCACATTCATTTCATGTTCATACAAATGCATGTCACATAAATATATCAATCATAACTTACAAATATAATAATTACCCCTGGAAAGAAATGGGTTGCAAAATCTGGTCTCATAACATAATCAAAAGAGATTTCTTAAAGAATGAATTTGTGAAATGGTAATAGGGAATGTATTACCCCTATAAATAAGGTATAAAATTATATTTATACATTTTAGAGACATAAATATAGTATTTATAATAATTCCAAAACTTCAAAGTGAGAAAAAGTGAGTTATATAGATAAGGGTCATCACCCGAAAAAATGGTGGGTTATAAAGATCCCTTAAATTGATCCTGATTTTTCATTGAATTATTTATATTACTAATTAAGTAAATTATTTTTTTTATTTACATGATTAGTTTTTACCATTTAATATTAAATTACATAACAAATTAATTTCACGACTAACGTTATTATTGATAAACAGATCATATATTCAAAATAAATTTGGTAGGTTTACTAAGTTCATAGATATAATTATTTAATAATATATATAATGGTAATAATCAAATAATTGTCATTTTATACATAAATTATAATTTTTAAACCAAACAAGAATTTTGATTTCGAAAAATGAACTATGTTACAATCATGGAGATATTAGGTCGTATGTACACTTGAGTAACATTTTTATTTTTCAAAGATCATGATGGAAATAAGTTAAGTGTTATTTTATATTTTATAAATTATAAATATATCATAAATATCATAATATTTCTTTAAATACACTTACATATACCATCCATGTAATATAGTAATTAAAAATAATCACATCATTATGTGATGTGGTAGTCCACCCTACACACGAACGATGTTATCATTTATTCAATGAATGGAAAGGTAAGAAAATATTTGATATAATTATTTAATTTAATGATTAATATTTAATTAATATCGTATATAAACATTTAATTAATCCTTATTACACTCCATGTAAAGCATTTGTGAAAAATGAATCGCATCGCTTCACGGGGCGGTAGTCCACTGTACACACAAGCGATGCTATAATATTCTATACGAAATGGAAAGTAAGAAGGTATATATGAAATTATAATTAAATATTCTTAATTATATCATAAATATAATACATAAAAATTAGATACATTATTGTATCCATCCATGAGAAGTGGTGATGGAAAATGAATTTCATCGATTCGTGAGGTGGTAGTCTTCCGTAAACACAATAAATGGTTTCATTTACATTTTGAGGGTAGAGGAGATGTTTATAAGTAATTCTATTAACAAAAAAATATCAGCATATGTAAGAAAATTTGGTTATTATATCTCTTTTTGACGCTTTCCCCGGGTTTTTCCTTCCACATTCATTTAATATGAAGCTAGTGTCACATTGTAGCCCAAAAAAACTTCTTTCCAAAGGCGTGTGACTTTCATCACTTTCGATGGTGAAGTTTGTTCCTTGATTAAAATGGGATGATGGGATTTTAGTTTATCCTTCCTCGGATTCATTTTTAGAACTAATCATATAGTCTATGTGTCACTCATTGATTTATTTTTTGATCATGGAACTCATTCCCATTTACATGTTTTTGGACACCGGTAAATTACACCTCATTAATCTTGGCATTCTAAGAGGTCTTGATAGGAAATAAACATTTGGAAAGTACAATAGACTCATTGGGTATTGATGGGATGTGTGGACTCCAGGAACATTGGTCACTTGTATCTTCCTCAAAGGAGGATGCCTTATGGAGGCATCTCAAGGTGTAGAACACAAGGCATCCTATAGCGATCTGGAGGTATCTAATTCCAAATGAATAATCAATATCATTCACCTCAGGTATACCATTCTTGGCATGAGTTAGCTAATGTATTAGTTTCATAACCACCAAGGCTTTCACCTTAGTCATCCCATGCTTGGAATGATTTTATAGTATAAATTGGGTTGAATGTTTAACATCTTTGGAAGACAGGAAGAGGTGGATCAGAGTACCCCTCAGAGGTGGATCAAGAAGGTACATTACTTGGAGGGATCACCTAGAAGGTTTACTGATGAATGGATTTGAACACCTCGTAGTGGAATATCTGAGAGTTGTTCCCCACAAAGGAAACGTGTCACACCCTGAAGGATGATCTGAAAACATCTAGATTTGGATTAGATAAGATCACCCCTAGAAGGGGGAACCAAGGATTACCATTGGTTGGAATTGAACTTCAAATAGGCATCCTACACATACATTTTAGATGAAAGGGATCAAAACACACATGGTTCGATTGATGTTGTGGGCCATAAGCATAGGATCCACCCTTCGTAAGTTATTTTTTCTTAGTTTGATTGTGTAGGGATTATACATGGGAGCTTCATGGGTGCAACTAGGAGTATTGATGATGTGGATGGGATATACATGTAGTAGTGGCCCAGGTGGATGTAATGATCCCACTTTTATGTGGTGGTCTAGGTACAATCAGGATGGATTATGGACGTATTGGATGGAATTGATGGATATTTGGGTTTTGATGGGAAAAAATCCCTCAAGGTATCATTGAATCATTTTTTAGATGATTGTGTTTGTTGAAAATGCAGGACTCCATGATGTTTTTATTGACAGTGAGAGTCTCAATGACACAATCTATTGACAAAGGTGGTTTTCCTGTAGAATGGGGAAAATTGTTTTTGGCAAAGGGAGTTGTGCTCTTGTATTAAGGAGGTTTCTAATGTTGCACGCCAATTTTTTTTTGAATTCAAAACATCGAAAATTTGGTAAAGGAAAAGTGGCATGCAATTCTAATAGTAGTGCGCTAGTGTGGCATGCAAGTCCAAAAGTGGCGCTCAAGTGTGGCGCGCAAGTCCAAAATTGGCGTGCAAGTGTGGTGCCCATGTCCTAAAATGGTGCGCATGTATGACACACAATTATGGCGCGCATGTGTGGCTTGAAAGTCATATTTCAAGATCATCATATCAAAATATGACAAAAGAAAAGAAAGAGGCATGCAAGTGTGGAACGCATGTGTGGCACACAAGTCTTCAAAATGTTTATTAATAGATGGATACTCCCCACATTTATGAATGAGCTCAACACTTAGAGAAAATCCGATCTCTAATCGTGAAAGTGGAAGTGATGTGCAAGTTCAGTGTGCGAGCAAGTGGGGCGTGCAAATGTGCTTTGAAAGTATACCGCACAAGTTTGTCACGCAAGTGTACCACACAAGCGTGCTGTGAATATAGTGTGGAGTGAAAATTTGGTGTGCTACTGTGGTGCACAAGTGTGGCACGGAAGATGGTTTTTCGGCAGTGAAGGCAAAGGTTGTGTACTAGTTAAAGGGGCACACATGTCACCCTAGGGTTGCGTGAAAGCTATAAATTTCCTAGAACATCTGTTGTATAGCAGTATTCATCAGTGGATGAAATTTTTACTTCAATAAAGCATCTATGAACATTTGAGGATGCATGATTTCATAAAAATGAAGAGACCTAAAAGTCTATAAACTGTGAGTGGATCTTCTAAAGAAGCAGTGAACTAACATTAGTTGAGGGAGCAGTGAGTTCTCAAATTGTGAGTGGTTGTCAACCAGGAGGGATAGTGAGTCCACTTCAAAGTTGTAAATAGAAGTGCGCTTATAGTGGAATTGGTACATCGACACACATCTAGTGTATGCTCCTTGGACGTAGCCTAGTGAGGGTGAACCAAGTACAAATCAGTATGTCTTGTGCATGCTTTACGTTTTATTTATACTCTGCATCGGGAAGGAGAGAGAAGAGGGTATTTTCTAACAGCAACACAATATCAAAAGGGGCAGTTGTTTTAATCTGTCACACCCTAATTCACCCCCAAAGGTATCTAGCCTTGTGGACCTAACAATTGGTATTAGAGGGAAAGGTTGATATCAGTGTTTCACTCTCAAATGGAGGTCACTAATCATAAAGGGATTCCGATCATCGACAAGAACTATTTTCCACAATAGAAGAATCAGATGCAACACTACTTCCTATATTTGGGAATGGATGTGTTTACAACAGAAATTCATAGTATCACAACTGATATTAATAGTGGTGCATTATCAATAGTTGAGCGAAGAGAATTGGATGTTGACGCAATGGGAGTCAATGCTTTGGGAGGAGCCCTATCAAATTCTATATATACCAATGTGATGTCATGTAAAACATCACATGCTATGTGGAAAATGTTTTTTAACATATTTTAAGGAGATACAAAGGCAAGATAAGTGAAGTTGCAAGAATTATGAAACAACTATGAAGATCAATGAATAACCCGAATGAATCTGTTGATGGATTCTTTGACAGGGTAAATGTTTTTGTGGAAGATATGTGAGGTATGAGAGAAGTCATTTAAGACTTGAAGATTGTAAAGTGCATCTTGAAGAAACATCCACCACAGTTCAATCCGAAGGTTTCAGAACTAGAAGAAAAAGATCCAATGGATCTAACATTGGACAATTTTTACAATACCTTGGTTGCATATGAAATTCGAAACAATGATAACAAGGATGTGAAAAAGGGAAAATCTAAATAAGTGGAATTCATGGCCATGAAGAATCTCACCATTGAAGATTCTCAAGAATAAGAACAGAGAGAGGAGGTGATGTCATTACTCTCCTCAACCCTTCAAAGAATAAAAGGAATGTTTAAAATGAAACATCCATTGGACTATTTTCGATTTGGAAAGGTTGGTCATAATGCAACAAGGTGTCCCAAAAAGCTCCAAGAAGATAATGATTTCACCGAAGTCAAAATTCCCAAGAAGAAGTAATCAGCCTATTAGAAAGGCAAGAAATTGTTCAAGTAAAATTTCATTAAGAAGAAAAATCTCGTTTCCAAAGAATTCGATAGTTCAGATGAGACTGAGGCTGAGGAGGTTGAAGAGATAAAGAAATACAAAAATCATGGAGAAAATTCTATGGTGGTAGTGGTTGGTAGTTCTTAGGGGAGTAATGAAACCAAAGTTGATGAAAGAAGTATAAGTTTAAGGAAGAATAGATATGAAACATAAGTTAGAGGCTGCTCTTGAGGAGATAGATGTTTGGAGAGCCAAAACAAAGAAAGCTAAAAGTCTTTTTTGTGACACCAAAATCTATATACAGCTGCAGGAAGAAGAGAACTCTTAGTTGATGGATGAAATTGAGAAACTCAAGTAATCAACCCCAGAGAACTCAAATTTAGTTAGTGAGTATAAAATCAAGACTGGTGAATAGAAAAGGGAGATCGATGGCTTGAAAAACACAATGAAAGATCACGTCAGGCGTATCGAAGAGCTTGAAGAGGAAGTTGTCGGTCTGCGGAGAAAAGTTAAAGAACAGAAAAAAACATTGCTTTCCAACACATTCTTGGGAAAAAAGGTTATTCCAAAGACTCAAAAGATGAAATAAGAACCTAGTATTTCATCAGGAAAGAAGAAAAAATTGAGATCAGCTATTAAGGCTGATTCATGGCATGATCAGAAACAAAAACCTGTGAAAATTGATGTCAGACTGTGAGCACCCATACCGAGATTGAAGGTTGATTTGGGAACAAAAAAGAATCACAATATTCAAATATCCAAAGGGGAAACTCGTAGTGCAGATGTAACACAAAGGAATTCACCTTAAATTAGGTGTTATTGTTGTGGAAAGATAGGAAATTCACAGTATGTGTGTTCCATAGCCAAGAGATATCAAAGGGAACAAGAACAAATGTGGTATCCAAAAATATAATGGTTCTCCAGAACATATTTTGAAGGAAACTATTTTTTGTGTGGAGGATTTGGGCACATGGATAGGTGCTGAACTTCGAACATACAAAGAAATGTGCCAAAGTAGAATCAAAATGATCAGTAGCACCAGATCAATAATCTAATAGTTGAGTTAAAAATGAAAAATAGATTTTACGCTTTGCAAGTTGAAGCTAGTACATCGTAATCTGAGAAAGAATAGAAGTATCATTCCATGCCGAGTGTGAAGGAAAAAATATGGACTAAAAAAAGAAGTATGAGAAGGTCGTGGTGGCAGAAATTTCCCTTAATGCATCAGATCTCTCTACTGTGTGGATCCTTGATAGTGGTTACACATATCACATGACAGGTAATGAAGATCATGTTATAGGCATAAAATATGATAAAGACAGAGTTTTAATGTTTGGAAATGATGAAGGCCTGAAGATTACTGGTGCATGAAATTCCAAGTTTGATGGAAAAGAGATGAGACATGTTGATGTCTTAGTAGTAGAAGGCCTCAGTGACAATTTACTCAGTGTCAGTCAACTATGTGAATCAAGACATTCTATAAGGTCTAATAAGAAGATGTGTGTCATAAAAGGAAGAGATGGGGTAGTATTTATATAGGGAAAAATAACTAAGGTAAATCTATATCTGGTAAGTGGAGAAGAACATATGTGTCTTCTATCTAGAGACGAAGAAAACAAGTTGTGGCATAAACGACTTGGTCATCTTTTCCAACCATCCCTGGAAGATCTGGTGAGGTGTGATGCAGCAAGAGAACTCTCTAAGCTATCACGTGATCATACTCACATGTGAGATGCATACCAACAATTGAAGCTTATCAGAATGACGTATAAGTAAAAAGAAATGAAGTCAACAATAGTACTTGAATTGGTGCATACTGATGTTTTTAGTCCTATCACACCAAGAGAAATTGACAGAAAGAGGTACTATGATATTTTCATTGATGAATATAGTATAATGGCATGAGTATTTGTTATTTTCCATAATTTGGATGTGTTCAGGTGCTTAAAATAGTATCGGAGGAAGTGTGAAAGGATTCTTGGAAAGAAAATTTTGAAGCTTCATACAGACAATGGTACATAATTCAAAAACAGTTAGGTGGAAGGTTATCTCGAGAAACATGGGATAAGGAATCATGATTCCTCAGTAAGAACTCCCTAACAGAATGGAGTGGTTGAAAGGAGAAATAAAATCATTAATAACATGGATGGAATGATGCTCACTGAAAAATGCATACCATAGAAATTTTGGAAGGAAGAAGTTTTGACATCGGTCTATATTTCTAACAGGGCTTTATTGTGTCTGAAGAAAGGAAAGACTCCGTACGAGATGTGGTATAGAAAGAATCCAATGGTGAAATAATTTTTAATATTTTGAAGTAAGGGATTTATCCTCAACAAGTAAAAACATAGGAAATATGAGTCATGAGGATATGAAGGGATATTCCTTGGATACTCAAGAAAAGTAAGGCATATAAATGCTTTAACAAAAGGTAGGGAAAATTAGTTGAGAGAAATGATGTCACTATAGTAGAGAATGAGGAGATCATTAAACAACGCAGTGAACAATTTCTTGATGAGAGTGATGAGGAAGAAAGAAACACAGTGGGAGCATAAGTGTATGATGTTGATTCAGATGATGATACTGATGACGATCATGTGGAAGTAAAATATGTATCTGCACAAAATCCAAGGAGTCGAGCTGAAATTGATAAGAAGAATATCATTGGGGATCAGTAAACTTCAATTCAGTCAAGAAGAATGAAATTAATGCAACAGATATCGTTACTATCACAGGTTGAGATGAAATTCTTTGCTGATATAGCATAATATGAAAACAAGATTCAGGTAATCAATGAAGAGCTAGATCAGATTTAGAAGAATCAGACGTGGGAGATTGTTTCGAGGCCAGCAGATAAGAATGTCATTAGGAATAAATGGGTTTATCGCAATAAGATGAATGAAGATGGCATAATGATTCAGAACAAAGCATGACTAGTGTGTAAGGGATACTCCCAGATATAGGGAATAGATGTTTATGAGACATTTGAACCGGTTTCTAGCCTAGAGACAATCAGATAATTTCTAACCATTGTAGTGCAACGAGAGTTCATTTTTTTCCATATGGATGTCAAATCTTTATTTTTGAACAGGGTTCTAGAGGAAGAGGTGTATATTGAGAATCCAAATGGTTTTCGCATACATGAGGATAAGAACAAGGTTTAAAGATTGAAGAAGGTGTTTTATGGGCAGAAACAAGCACCAAGTGAATGGTACTCAAGGATTGACTAATACTTGAAGAAGCTTGGTTTCCTACATGTGGAATTGATTACAATCTCTATTTCAACAACAACAGTAATCAAAGGATGATGGTCTTGGTTTATGTCGATGACGTAATATTTGGCGGATCAGATGAAGCTCAGTGCAGACAGTTTTCTGAATTCATGAAAAGTGAGTTCGAAATATCAATGATTGGAGAGATAAAATTTTTCTTGGTCTACAGGTGTCAAAAGGAAATGAATGGAACATTCATTTCTCAATCCAAATATTCCAAGGAGGTTTTCAAAAGATATTAAATGGAAAATTACCAGGAGATGAAGACTCTGGTTTCTACCCGGATGAAATTATCGAAAGATGACAATGGCAAGGTAGTTAATATCACATAATTTTGGAAGATTATTGGGAGTTTACTATACCTGAAAGTGACGAGACCTCATATTGTTTTCGCCACCTACCAAGCAGCATGATTTAAATGAAATCCTAAGAAAAGGCGCATACTTGCAGTGAAAATAATACTTTGTTATATCAAGGTTACGATGGAATTCAGCTTGATGTATAATCTAAAATATCCAACATAGTTTTTGGGATATACTGAGGCACATTGGGCCAGTTCAACGGATGATAGGAAATCACCATCAGGACATGCATTCTATCTTGGTGGATTGGGTGTTTCTTCGCTAATAAAGAAGTGAGACTAAATTTCTCTGAGCACCACAAAGGCTACGTATATTGCGGTCACTCAAGCATGCACATAGATATTGTGGATGAAGCAACAGCTTGAAGATATGGGAGTTGAAGTGAAGTCTCTGATCGAAATCCAGTGTGATAACTCAAGTGCTATCAATCTTAGAAAAAATTCAGTTTATCACTCAAGGAAAAATCACATTAAGATCAAATATAATTTCATCAAGGAGAAGGTGGAGAAAGGGATTGTGAAGTTGGAGTATGTGCCTACAGAGCTATAGGTTGCAGTTATTCAGATAAAGGCCTTACCCAAAAAAGACTTTGAGAGGCATCGACTAGATCTGGGAGTCCAATCGACTCCCCAAACATGAAAAGTGTGGATGTGGGACAACTCCCCTCTTCCCATGGTATGGTGTGTTTTTCCCTCATGTACTAATATGTGTTTTTACCTTACTGTAGACTCCAACAGAGTTCCCTTTGGGTTCATTGAAAAAGGGGTAGAATACGTGAGAAAACAGAATTGTTCAAGGGGGAGAAAATGTCTTAGTAAAGACATGGGGATAAGCTGACAGGTGGATCAGCGAGATAGGGGGAGCCCTGAGATATGGGAGAAAATTAAATCAGAAGATACTAGATGAGATCTATCAAAGAATAGATATCACGACAGCAAAGGATCATGATAAAAGTAGAAGTGTGGTTGGTATCAGGTTGGTATGAAAATTTTATTTGGTATCAGTTTGGTATCAATAGTGGTGTCAGAAATGAATTGACTCATAAATCAAAATTTCATGATACTCTCGTTTCTAATGCCGAGCATTGCTCATGTGGGCTTAGATTATGTGTTGAGTTAGTCTTTGATCACTATCTGTATCACAATAGGTGAATGGTGGATGGAGATGAATAAAGCCTTAATGAGGTTTTAATGAATGTGTAATTTTTTTGAGAAGAGTTGTCAACAAACCAAAAGGGGGAGATTTTTGGGAAAAAATCCCTCATGTTATCATTGAATCATTTTAGAGATGATTGTGTTTGTTGACAATGCAGGACTCCATGTTGTGTTTGTTGACAAAGCGAGTTTCAATGAATCAAAATGTTGACAAAGGGGGTTTTTCTAGAGAACATGGTAAAGTGTTTTTGGAATATGGAGTCGTGTTCTTGTGTTAAGGAGGTTTCTAATGTTGTACGCAATGCATTTTTTGAATTCAGAACATCAAAAAATTGGCAATGGAAAAGTGGCATGCAAGTCCAAAATTGGGGCACATGTGTGGCACTCAAGTCTAAAAGTGGCGCACAAGTGTGTAGCACAAGTCCAAAAGTGGCGCGAATGTGTGGCGCGCAAGTCCAAAAGTGGCGTGCAAGTGTGGCACACAGCTCCTAAAGTGGTGTGAAAGTATGATGCTAAAGTATGATGCACAAGTGTGGAACACAAGTGTGGCACACAAGTCATATTTCAAAATCATCATATCAAAATATGATAAATGAAAGAAAGAGGCATGCAAGTGTGGCATGCAAGTGTGGCACAGAAGTCCTAAAAATTCCTATAAATAGATGGATACTCTCCTCATTTCGGAATGAGCTCAACACTGAGAGAAAATCCAAGCTCTGATCACACAAGTGGAAGTGACATGCATGTTCAGTGTGTGCGCATGTGGGGAACGCAAGTGTACTGCACAAGTGTACTGTGCAAGTGTATCGCGCAACTGTACCGTGAAATTGTACCATGCAAGTGTGCCACACATGCAGTGTGGATCGCATGTTTGGCACGCTAGTGTGTTGTACAAGTTGGTTTTTCCGCAACGAAGGAAGAGGTTGTGCACTAGGAAAAGGGGCACAAAAGTCACCCTAGTCTTGCGTGAAAGTTAGATATTGCCCAGAACATCTGTGGTAAAGTGGTATTCATCAGTGGATGAAATTTGGACTTCAATATAGAATCTATCAAAAGTTGAGGATGCATGCTTTCATGCAAATGAAGAGACCTACCGGTCTATAAACTGTGAGTGTATCTTCTGAAGAATCATTGGGCTCAAATAATTTTAGAGAGCAGTGAGTTCTCAAATTGTGGTTGGTTGTAAACCAGGAGGCACAGTGAGTCCACTTCGAAGTCGTAAACTATAGTGGTCTTATAATAGAATTGGTACATCGCTACAATGTGGGAGTATGCTCCTCGTACGTATCCATGTGAGGGTGAACCAAGTAAAAAATTGATGTTTCATGTGCATGCATAAACTTTTATTCATACTCTGCATCGGGAAGGAGTGAGAATAGGGTTTTTTCTAATAGAAAAACAAGATCAAAAGGGGCAGTTGTTTTAATATCTCATACCCTGATTCACCCCCCCTCTCAAGGTATCCATCCTAGTGGACCTAATAGGTTTGTTCCCCATAGATCCTCCATACGTATACCATGTTATTAGGAATCAAAGACCACATAGTTTGAGAAGGGGGAATTGGGGCGTACACCTGAGGATAAGGCCCATGGAAGTGAAGAATGAAGATTACACATAGAACTGACCTATTGAGGGGACATGGTGTGGTTGTCAGGTCTTATAAATAGAAGTGGCTCGTTGAGGGTGGTTACCGATTGGGGATTACTCTTGGAGGTATTACAAATGAGTTTGTATGGTTGTCATGATTTCTACCAACCTCTAAGACCACGTGCGTCATAATTTGTTTGAGAAAAAGGAGGACAAAATAGACCTGACACTCATGTCATGAAATATTCGTCAACAAGGGATGATGTGGGGATTATGTGTAGAAGCTACCATGGGATAATGTCATTTCTTGTGAGGATGATATGATACAATTCCACTCACACATGGATAATCCTATCAAGGGTGCATACAAGCCTTATGTGAGGAAGATACCCATGGGTGGTGTAGTGTCCTTAAGAAGATGAGAAGGTGTCATCCCCTGATTAGCCTACATGGGCCATCCCATGTTAATTACATTGGTCAATGTCATAGTTCATAATGTGTTTTGGAAAATTTTGCTCATAAGTTTTACATCATGAAATTTTGACATGGGTAACTCACTCCTTACCTCTTTGGTTACATAACCATCACACATACACCCTCGGAAGGGGCATGGAATTAGAAATTATAGTATACGAAGGTGTGGAGGAGTGGTCAGACACAAAGTCCATGTTATCATGACTATGCGGAAAATAAAGAGGCATTAGTGTAACTATACTTAAAAGAAAGCGGTATGAATTCTCAAGGAATACTTGAATTGGAGTGCGCCACGGTAAAGGGTGGAACATGTCACATAAGGACTCAACTTGTAGTTGAATTGATCTTGGACATTCATGGGACATTTGGGCACTCAAACATTACCAAGAGGTGTTAGTAGACGGGATGCATCATGGAGAAGTCCACGAAAGGGTCTTCGTGAAGGATAGGGTCCCATGGAGAGGTGCTTCATAAATATCTCATGCTTTGTAGAGGTTAGGGGATTCACAATGTAAAACTATTCATGTAAAATGGTAACCCTCCCATAGGATGAAGTCTTAGTTCAAGAAAAGAGTGATTCACAAAGGCTGAATGATTTATGAATCCTCAAGTACCCCTAAGGGCCTTCCTTCTTTGTGAAGGGCATAGGCCTTCATGTATGGAATCCCCACTTTAGTTGGAGGTACTTAAAAACACATGAAAGGGAATTTAAAAAATCCAGGATACCTTTGATGATCTATTTGAGTTTGGTTCACGATGATCAAGGTGATTCTAGAATCGGGATAAATATGGAAGTTGAAAGGTTATAGTCCATCCCTTTAAGCTGGAATAAGCCGAGTATTTATAGGTGAATGGGTCTCACAAAGCTGGGATTCCTTTTGCAAAGAAAATACGGTCTTCATGTGTGATCATGACTATAAGGACCGAACATTATTACATACATAATCATGAATTTAGTCAAAAAAAACATCCATTTACATTGAGGATATTTTCTTGTTTAGATCTTTAGAGAATTAGGATAATACCTTCATAACATAACACATTATTACAGAGTGGATACCATAAAAATAGTTTCCATTTTTTTCTAAATATAAATCATTAAAACTTAAAACAAGACTCATTAACAATTCTTCATCATTTAACATGGTTTCCTTCCCTATCATAAACATCCATTAACCTGTCAAAATCATTTAAAAACAAGAGATGAGCACAAAATCTCAGTAAGGGATGGAAAACAAGGAAATATCACATTAGTCCATGATTACTCGTAACATATGAAATAATTTTCAAAAGACATTCTTGTCACCCATATATACATACTTTGTGAAACATGATATTTACACAAGATCCACACAAAACATGAGAAAATAAATATAATCAAAATGAATTCTTGGGGAATTACTTAAATAATCTTGTAACCATTCTTGGCTACCTTATATTTGGTAACCCTCACGACTACCTTACTTTCTGTACCCGTCACAGACAACATGGAGTAACCATACGATCAACCACCAACATACACATACCCAATGCGTTGGATGGAGATATAGGTCCCAACCTTAATCATATTTAATTTCCAAGAACCAAAACATCATCATACAACATGAATAATTCCCTTAAAACATTACTTGGGAATTTCATAAAACAGAATTTAAAAAGAGTATTTTTAAAGAAAATCCCCTTATAAATATCATATAATTGAAGAGAGACCTGATAGAGTGGATAGAGTGTTTATATATAATATTAATACACATAATAAAACATTATATAAATATAACCCATCACAGAAACAATTTAAAATGCACATAAATAATGAAGTAGAAGGTTAACCCAAAGAATTAAAATCGGGTTAAGAATTCCCTTACCTTGGGTTTGTCTTACTTGAATCTTGTTTAAACCTTCAGTATAATGGTTAAAATAGTGTTATTATTTTTTAAAATAAATATTTTTAAGGTTTTAACATTTATATTATCATTTCATAACATCATTTCATCTTTTAATTGTTAGTATTTCGCTCCTTGCACTGTTTTTGGGTGACTTCTTTACATGATTTCCATTATTGGTTCATGGTGGATGTTCTTGTCGATTGGAAGTCAAATTCCATAATTGGAATGTCTATTTATTTAAATATTTCCAGTACTATGATTTATACCATTTATCATTTTGATGTTTAATATGAGGATGATAATTAAGTAAAACATTAATGATGTTCGTTTAGATCATTTTAGTGGTTCTTTGATAATAACGACCTCATTTAGTTTTATAAATTAAAAACATGTGTTGAAACTAATTATAAAACCATTGATGAGACATAATACATATATTATAACATGGTTCAACCCTAAAAATTATTTCATGACCAGACTTGAAGGATTTAATGAAAAATTAAATCACATCGTCCATGATGTTGGTAATTCGACACATCATGGACAATATTTTTAATTCCTTGAATAAGTGGGAGAGGTGAAGAACAATGATGATTAATTTTCCATGAACATGAGAACATTCAGAATATAAATGATTATGGGGATTTCATTCCTCTTGGGTAAGATGGGGTGAGGAAAGAAGAAGAAGGAATCATGAAATAAAAGAAAATTTGAGAAATTTATCATGAAAATTTGGCAGCCTAACGGCGTCTCTTAAATTTTCATAAAAATAGTTTGATGAGAGAAAGGGAATATATCATCACTCATACATAATATGGAAAGTAAGGGGGGATATGGAATGTAATATCCCAACATAATTCAAAAGAGAAAGTGTAACGCCCCGACCCCAGTTACCCAGAGTCGATGCATTATTTTAATACATTGGCATGATTAAAAGGAATCAAGTCCCAAAAGACTGATCAGTTTAGCAGTCATGGAAAATATATTACATACTTGAACGTTACATTACACATTAGAAAATAAAACACAATATAAATTATCCTTTGAGAATTCCATTAATCTTCTAGCTTAACCCTGCTTATCAATCATAATACACTTCTTGGAATCCTGAGAAAATTAAAACATAGAAAGGGGTGAGCTCAGATGCTCAGTAAGGATAAAAATATATCTAAAACTTTCATAAATAATCATAAACATTTATGGAAATTTATAAGACTAAAAAAAGCCTTTTAAACATAAAATTCATCATAATACGACAAAGATACAATAAAATAATGCCATTTACGTATGAACATGGATATTCTTCAAGTCATATAATCATATGCAATATCAATATCCACTTTCATAATGATGGAATGTATAATTCCAGACTTTCATAACCACATAATAATGGACTTGTGCCAATACTACAAATAATTTTTTTTTTGCCAAGGCCTTGTGCCAAGACACTAGTTTGTCTCATAAGGCCTACAGATGCATCGAGGATCTATAGCGGGATCCACCCATCAATTACTAAGTCTAATGCATTCCTCATATGAAAATTTTGAAACATATCATAACCATTCATATTAAAACTAGCATACGAAATGTAAATACTTTATACATAAACCATAAATTGAATAAATATAGCACATTTACAGTCAAACATAGCATAACTCATTCAATATAATATGGAAGACTGTATTATAATAAATAAACTTCAATCAAGTTTAAAATCCACCAAAGGATGTTGACGTATATGAAAATGATGTGTAAAATGCTTTCAGAGAAAAAACCATTTTTCATGAAATTGTTTAAAAGACTCAAAATTTATAAAGGAAGTTATTTAAAAGATATTTTTGAACCAAAGTGTCCCATAACACTGTGAAACATTTGAAAAGAATTATCATTTCAAAACATTCATGTCCATATAAATAAATCTTAAATTTGTTTTCAAAACATGGACATTGATTAAAAGGGTTTAGAAAAATAAATCTTTAAAACATTTAAAATGATGATCTAGTTAAATAGAACCTCCCAGAAAAAAATAAAATATCTCTTTTGAAAAAATTATTTTGAAATATGGGTATCTATGATAAATATGCCCCAGAAAGTACTTACACCGGAACAATCTCGGATAAATAATGATATTGAGGTAATAACCCCTACCTTACACTTTCCTCTCAACGAGGGTACGTTTAAACTTCTGTATAATGACCATTTTATGTTATTAAATTATACCAGAACCATATTAATATTTATTATATCATACATGATTCATTTATGAATTTATACAACCCATTTAATAAATATGTTCATGTTAAATTAACGTTTCAGGTAATAATTGCTTTCTTTATCGTACGTGATTTAACTTGTTATTCTCGATCGTATCATTTAGATAATGATTCAAATAATTCCATAATATAAACCTTGATTTATATATCATATATATTTAGAATATAAATATTTTTAAAATATAGACATATGAAATTTAAAACACCGTGTATGGAGACGGTAGGCCGTACGTACGCATACACGCTGTTTCTGTTTTCATATCATATTGAATAGTAGTGAATAAGATATATGTAAGTACATAAATACATACATATATATATATATCTCTGGTATCATTATTATGTAATATATTACATACTTTTTAATAATATATATTTTTATAATCATCATTGAATGGTGAACGAGGAAATGAATTTCATCGTGTCGTGGAGATGGTAATTCGTACGTACGAACGAGCGACAATATCATTATTTTGATATTAAAATTTTATATAATTGGATGTTATATCATATATAAAGAATATTTATAATGTTATATTTATTATTTACATCATTTATAATCATTATTATACATATCCATGTGATGAAATGTTTGAATTACAAATTACACCACGACGTAGAGAAGGTAAGCCATACGCACGCACGTGTGGTGAATTTTCATTCATAAGATGGATAAAAATAATTAATATGGTTGTACCATTCATATAATAACATCAAAGTATATATAATATAATGTAGTTATTATTTTATAATGGAAACAACAAATAAAGAGGATGTGGAAGAAGAAAAGAACTTGAAGGAGGTATAGAATATTTTCCTCTCTTTCGGGTTCTTCCTTTTGATTTGATCAAAAAAGATCCTTAGGTAGGGTTTCCTACTAATATATGGACACTAGGATGAAGTTAGGATAGTTGATAAGATAGTTGGGCAGGGTTTGGCGGATCCAAATGGCTTTGAAGGTGTGAATTTGAGAGAAGGGGGAGTTCCATTTTATAAGAGGGGTGAGGGGTACCTTAAAAAATGATTGAAATATTATTTTATAATAAATTCATATTCGGTTTATAATGACTCCAAATTGATTTATTTAGAATATAACATTGTTATGGGTCTAAATAATCTCAAAAAAATATGTTTTAGATATGTTTGGGTCACTATATTAACCTTGTCTTTTATATTTAACTCCTAGTGAAATAGTGTGACATTTACCATGTCTCATTATATTTTTATATTATATGGTTAATAAAAATACTATAAATTTCCAAGAGAACCCCAAGTGGTTCATTAATGACATATATAAATATATTTAAGCCCTTTTTCGAACCTTATATTTTTAGGAATAGAATACCAATTTATAATATAATATTTTTTTAAAAACTCTTTTATGTCAATTTTGACTCTATTTGGTATTTTGTTGCTAAATTTATAAAATCATTTTTAATATGAACAAATATCATTTAATCAATTCTAACATGTCATATTAACCTAGAAAATAAGCATAATACATAAAAAGTATCAAATTACCTTTATTTGGGTATTTATAATATCAATTATTTTAATAAATCATTAATAAGGTAATTACTACATCATCATTATGTCATAAATAAATTAAATTATTTAATGATTAAAATTATAAATAAACTACAATTATTTAGGAAATTGTTTTATATTTTTAATCAATATTTATAGTCTAATTTATATTATGTGTAACCCTATATTAAAAATGGTTTAGTTATTAAACATTTAATTTAACACTTTTAACTCTTTTTTTGAATTAAATAATATTAAATGTCCTAATCTAATCCAAGTTGACCTAAAGGATCATATTTTATTACTGAGTTTGTTTTTGGTAGAATTACACTTATCCATTAGAATTAAGACAAGTGTTATGGTAATTATGATACCATTTTTAACCATAATTACCCGATTGACTTTTAACCGTGGTAAATAAAAGTCAAACATTACTATTCACCAAAAATTATTTTCATCTTATTGAACCACATTTTACATACTAATATCAACCGTGTCTCTATGATTTTTTAAATTCAACTCACAGAAGTGGTAAAATTATGTTTTATGTAGATTTTTCAAAGCTCATAGGAGGTGGGTAAAAGACGGTAAAATGTTCGATAAAATTTTATACATCTAATTTTATTATAAAATGACTCTAATGAATTTCATTAAACTTATATAGGTATTATATATATATATCGTCTTGAAATAAATTTAAATAAAATAAATAGTTATTTAAATAAATAGCCAGTTTTATATAATAACACTGTGTTTTTCAATATTCATCAAAAATTGAAATTTTCTAGAAAAATACCATAATTTTACCCTAAGATAATATTGATATTATGAGTTCAGAAATGAAGTCCATTTTACCAAATTCAAAAAATATAAGCTTTATTTATTAATTTAAAATTAATTCCTATTGTCATGACCAAAATGATTATTTTTAAGAAATAATAACTATCAAAACATTTACCCTTGTTGATATCCAATTTCAATGTAAAATTACTTAAAATGACCAGAATTATATTAAATGGTAAAAATATAATCTATTTATACTTCAAAACAACAAAATGTATAATTTAACATTATAAATTATTTTGATTAAAAAGGTTGTTTTTAGTTAAAATATAGTATTATTTACTATTCTCCCAAATATGAAAGTTATCAGAAAAACACCAAAAAATTATTAATACCTAATTATTATGTTCCGATTATAAAGAAGAAGTTTATTTTGTCAAATTGAATATATTAAAGTTTGAAATATTGGATTTGAAGAGGGTTCAACATTAATGGTGGTAAAATTACATATTTTTTGTAAAAAACTTCTTTTATCAAAAAAAATGAATTTGTTCTTACATTATGTATAAGAAACTCAAAATATGGATTCTAAAATTACAAGGATTATATAAAGTTCAAAATTATTTTAATACTATTCATAACCTCTTTAGAATGGCTAGTTTGGTAAGTCATGGTGCGCTAGAACTCGGTGTTGCATGTAGTGAAAGTTATTGAATTACTTTTAAAAAATAACGTACTCTGAAATATTGGGGGTGTTACATTCATCCCTCCTTTAATAAATTGTGTCCTTGCAATTTAGAATTGTATTTTGAAAATAGAAAATACCTTTGTGGGAAAACCCACATCGGAAATTGGGTTAATAAAATTTAGTCTTAATAAGAAGAAAAAATTATATATATATATATACTTGACAAGTAGAGTGTCATCCTTCAACAAATTCCTTCCACAAACTCATCTTTCAATCTAAAAGATAATAGAACATAAAAAAATTTATTTATATTATTCTTATAGGGTTCCAAAAAAATAATTTATAATTAATCTTCCAGACCCATTAAAAAAACTACATTATTCAATCCAGGATATCACGTAGTACAGTGGTTGGCGATAAATCCCAATCGCACTATGGATGTGGGTTCTATTCCCACATCTTTGTCTGACGTGACAGATTGTCACACGGTCTGCATGTTTCCATTTTTATAACAATCCAAAAATAACCTTATCAATAGTATCAAATTTCATACTTAATCCATTCCAACTTTTAGACTTATCCAAAATACTTCTATCCAAACTCACAGTCCAAAATTTATAAGAAATTTAAAGACAATGAATATCCTTTTTTCCACGTAATAACATGTGAACACTTTCATCATGTATTATTTTAAAACATGGTAACACCCTGAATTACCATAAATCCTTATTGATTACATTCATGCTCCATTATCCTTTATATAATACTGGATATATTCCTTATATGCAAAATATTTGAATATTCCAACGATGATGAAATAAACAAACTATTAATCAGTTCCACGAAAGTCAAGAATATCCAATATATTCTCTACAAATCAAACTTCTCGCATTCCAAAATTACTACCTCATTATCGGGACCACATTAAGGATTACCTTTCCTCCAACCAGGTATTTTCCAAAAAGTGTAACATACTATTAAGTCACTTTTCTTAGAACCATATAATATCAAATCCTCAATAAAATAGTACTGCAATACAATCCTTATTTATCTCCATAATTCATATAACCAATATATTGTTGATACAACACTCAAATGAAATAATTCTATAATAAAAACATAATAACACTAGTCATTCATCTTTATTAAAGGTAGTATCATAACATTATTATTATCCAATATCATCATTTGATGTATACTCTGATGATTGGGACATTGATTCGCGTAGTGTCCCAATGCCTTGCAGATGAATCATTTTACATTTGAATCTTTTTTCTTACACTTGCAATCACGTACTTGGTATCCTTTTTATCCACACTTATAAATAACTTCTGTTCCTATCATGAATTTACCTAGGTGATTATTTCCACATTTATCACATATGGGAAAATCCTTCTTTCCCATCTTCACTTTATCCATATTTCTCACTACCATCCATTTCATCTCTTACTTCCCTACAAATCCATAGGACTCAGAGAATTATTTAATTATCATATTCACACATGATACTATTTCTTCATATGTTGAGAATATATAGGACACTATTTCCCTTATAAATGTTGGATTAATTTTATGAATGATATGATCCCTTTTTACTTTTTAGATCATATGTATTTGTGGATTTCTAATTCCTTATACTAGGCGCCATTTCATAATAATTGAATACACTAGGCTATTTTATGAATCGAAATTCATAAATACAAACTTGTATAATACCTAATGTAAATTGAATAGTTTATGGATATAATCCATAGTCATAAAAATGTCTTCTTTGAAGAATTATTTACTCCTAAATCCATCATAATGGCTTGTTATTAGGATGTTAATTATCCTATGCATATCCCCCGGTGGTGTCGTAACCAAGAGTGTTGACATGCCTTTTGTCGTGCACCTGTTCTCATTCAAGTCTAGCTCAAAACGGTGTTTTCATGTTTTACCCCTAGGTACATCTGTGCCAGATCCACCTCTACCTGCTCATATCTAGACAAAGATTTATTTCATGGAAAACTCACAAAATATCTACCTTAGCAAAATTCTATGAAGTTCTTCTATACTAATCCTCAATGTTTATCTTTGGGTAATGTGCTCTAGTCGGTGTTTATCTAAATCTAGTTTCCAATGTTATTGCTAAACCTCCTCTGAGACCAATTTTAATGCCCTAACCCCAGTTACCTAGAGTCCGTGCATTATTTTAATACATTGGCAAGATTTCTAGGAATCATGTCCCAAAAGACCGACCAGTTTAGCAGTCTTGGAAAATATATTACATACATGAATGTTACATTACACATTGAAAAATAAAACACAACATAAATTATCCTTTTATAATTCCATTTATCCCCTAGCTTAACCCCGCTTATCAATCATAATACACTTTTTGTAATCCTGAGAAAATTAAAACATAGAAAGGGGTGAGCTCAGATGCTCAGTAAGGATAACAATATATCAGAAACTATCATAAATAAGCATAAAAATTTAAGGAAATTTATATGACTAAAACAAAATCCTTTTAAACATAAACATCAGAATAATATAGAAAATATAGAATAAAATAATTCCATTTACGTTTTCACATGGATATTCAACTAGTCGAATAATCACATGCAAAATCAATAGCCACTTTCATAATGATGGAATGTATAATGCCAGACTTTTATAACCACATAGTCATGGCCTTGTGCCAAGACTACAAATAATTTGTTTTGCCACAGCCTTATACCAAGACACTAGTTTTTATCATGATACCTACCGATGCATCAAAGAGTTATAGCGGGCTCCACCGGTCACTTACTAAGTCCAATTCATTCCTCATATTAAAAGGTTGAAATATAACATAAACATTTGTATTAAAACTAGCATACAAAATTGAAATACCGTATCCATAAACCATGAATGGTATAAAAACAACACATTCATATTAAAACATAGCATAACCAATTCAATATAATATAGAAGATTTTATAATTTTAAATTAACTACAAACAAGTTTAAAATCCATCAATGGATGTTGACTTTGATGAATATGATGAGTAAAATGCTTTCAGAGAAATACCCATTTTCATGAAATCGTTTAAAAGTATCACAATTTATAAAGGATGTTATTTAAAAGATATTTTTTAATCAATGTATCCCATACCACTTTGAAACTTTTGAAAAATAATTATCATTTCAAAAAATTCATGTATATATAAATAAATCTTTAAAATCATTTTGAAAATATGGACATTGATTAAAAGGGTTTAGAAAGATAAATCATTAAAACATTTAAAATGATGATCTAGTTTAAAAGGCCCTCCCATAAATCCATAAAATATTCCTTTTGAAAACATTTTTTAAAATATGGGTATCAATGATAAAAATGTCCCATAGATTACTTACACATGAATAATCTCTGATAAATAATGAGATTGAGGAAATAACCCTTACCTTGCACTTTCCTTTGGTCGAGGGTACTTTTAACCTCCTGTATAATGACCATTGTATGTTATTTAATTATACCTGAACCATATTCATATTTATTATATCATAGATTATCCATTTATTACATTATACTACCCATTTAATAATGATTTTCATGTTAAATTAACATTTCAGGTAATAATCGCATTCTTTATCATACGGGTTTTAACTTGTTATTCCTGATCGTATCATTTAGATCATGATTTAAATAATTCCAGAATATAAACCTTGATTTATATATCATATATATTTTGACTACAAATATTTTTAATAGATTGATATATGAAATGGAAAACACTATTTATGGAGACGGTAGGCCGTACGTATGCATACACATTATTTATGTTTTCATATCATATTAAAATGAAGTGAATAATATATATATGTAAGTACATACATACATACATACATATATATCTCTAGTATCATTTTTTTTCATATATTACATATTAATAATATAAATTTTATAATCATCGTTTAATGGTGAACGTGGAAATGAATCTCATCGCGTCGTGGAGAAGGTAATATGTACGTACGTACGAGCAACAATATCATTCTTTTGATTTTAAAAACGTATATAATTGGATGGTATATCATATATAAAGAATAATAATAATGTTATATTTATTATTTACATCCTTTATACTCATTATTATACCCATCCAAATGATAAAATGTTTGAATAACAAACAACACCATGATGTGGAGATGGAAAGTCGTACGTACGCACGTGTGGTGACTTTTAATTCACAGGATGGATAAAAATAATGAATATGGTTGTTCCATTTTTATAATAACATCCTAGTATATATAATATACTGTAGTTATTATTTTAGAATGGAAAAAACAATGAATGATGTAGTTGAAGAAGAAAGTAACTAGAAGGAGGTGATGAAATATTTACCTCTTCTTCGGGTTCTTCTTTTTGATTTGATCAAAAGGGCTCATTAAGTTGGTTTTCTGACTAAAGGAAGGCCTCTAGGATGAATTTAGGATAGTTTAGAAGATATTTGGGTAGTTTTTGGCCGAGACAAAGGGCTTTTATGGTGTTAATCTGAGAAAATGCGGACTGCCCTTTTATAAGAGGGGTGAGGGGTTCCTTAGGAAAAGAAGGAAATATTATTTAATAATAAATTAATATTCAGTTTATAATGACTAAAAATTAATTTATTTTGAATTTAAAGTGGTTATGGGTCTCAATCCTCTCAACCAATAGGTTTTAGATAGGTTTGGGTCACTATATTAACCTTATATTTTATATTTAACTCTTAGTTAAATAGTTTGACATTTACAATGTCTCTTTTTATTTTTATATTATATGGTAAATAAACATACTATAAACATCCAGGAGAACCAAAAGTGGTTCATTAATGAAATATATAATAGTATTTATGCCCTTTACCAAACCTTATATTTTTAGGAATAGATTACCAATTAATAATATTATATTTGTTTTAAAAACTCTTTTATGTCAATTTTGACACTGTTTGGTATTTTGTTTTTTCTAAATTCATAACATCATTATTACTTCAAAAAAATTCATTTAATCAACTCTAATAGGTCATATTAACCAAAAAATTAAGTTTAATTCATAAAAAGCCACCAATTACATTTATTTGGGTATTTATAATGTCAATTATTTTAATATTTCATTAATAAGGTAATTACTACAACATCATTGTTTAATAAATAAATTAAATTATTTATTTTCTAAAAATTATAAATAAAATACCATTATGTTGGAAATATTTGTATTTTTCTAATGAATATTTATAGTCTAATTTATATTATGTGTAACTCTATATTAAAAACGGTTTAGTTATTATACTTTGACTTTTACAATTTTAACTCTTCTTTGAATTAAATAATAGTAAATGTCCTATTCTAATCCAAGTTGACATAAAGGATCATACTTTATTACTAATGTTGTTTTTGGTCTAATTACACTTATATAATAAATTATAACTTGTGTTAGGGTAATTATGATATTGTTTTTACCCTTAACTACCCTATTTACTTTTAACCGTGGTAAATAAAAGTCAAAAGTTACTCTTCACCAAAAATTATTTTCATATTATTGAAACACATTTTACTTATATCAATCGTGTTTCTCAGATATTTGAAATTCATGTCACAGAAGTGGTAAAATTATTTTTTATGTAAATTTGTAAATGCTCCTAGGAGGTGGATAAAAGATGGTAAAACGTTCGATAAAATTTTATACATCTAATTTTATTATAAAATGACTCCAATAAATTGCATTTAAATTATATAGGTATTATATATTTTTTGACATAAAATAAATTTGAATAAAATAAATAATTATTTAAATAAAAATTCGATTTTAAATAATAACACAATGTTTTCACTATTCATCAAAAATTTAATGTTTTCAGAAAAATACCAAAAACATACCCTAAGATAATTTTAATATTCTAAATTCATAAATGAATTACATTTTACCAAATTAACAACATAGAAGCTACATTTATTAATTTAAAATTAATTCTTGCTGTCATGACCAAAAAGCTTATTTTTATGAAATAATAACTATCAAAAGATTGACACTTGTTTATGTCCAAATTCAAAGTGAAATTTCTTACAATGAACAGAATTAGATTAAATGGTAAAAATATAATATATTTATATTTCCAAACCATTAAAATTTATAATTTAACACTATAAATTATTTTGATTAAAAAAGTTGTTTTCAGTTAAAGTATAGTATTTTTTACTATACTCCCATATATAAAAGTTATCAAAAAAACACCAAAAATTAATTGAAACTAAATTATTATTTCCCAATCTTAAAGAAGATGTTTTTTTTGTCAAATAGAATATATAATAGTTTCAAATATTGTATTTAAAAAGGGTTCTCCATTAAAGGCGGTAAAATTGCATTTTTTTTAAAAACATTTGTTTTATCTGAAAAAATGAATTTTTTCCTAAATTATGTCTAGGAAACTCACAATGTGGATCCTAAAATTATATGGATGATATAAAGTTCAAAATTATATTAATACTACTCATAACCGCTTTTGAAAGACAAGTTTGTTAAGTCATGGTGCGCTAGAACTTGGTGTTGCGTGTAGTGAAAGTTATTGAATTACTTTGAAAAAATAACGTACTATAAAATCTTGGGGTCTTATAAAAAGGAAGATAATAATATAAAATGAATGAAAAGAAAGAAAATAAAAGAGGATGTTTACCTCTTGAAATATTCTCATTGAGATCCTTCTTAAGGGCTTTGGTTTTGGTCTTTTGGTGAGACCAGTAAATCTTGGATGTGGGGAAGTGCCTTAGGAGGAGTACTGGGCAAAACGTAGGCATGGATCAAGGGATGAGAGGTGTGGGAAGAAGATGGGAGTTAGTGTAGGTTCTGGGTGCAGCGGAAGCGCGTTAGTGGGTTTTCCCAACTTTAATTTTAACATTAAACAACGTTCAATACGAGATCTGTCACGATATAAAACGCCTAATCTTTGGAATAGAACGAAGAAGGAAAAGAAAAGATGAGTCCCGAAACCCTTGAGGAGGATCATCATATGTTGATCATAATTAATTTAATTAATGCATAAGAATTACTTCGTTGGAATTCTTTCTTCATTGATGTGTCCGGTCACGATTCGGTGATCCGTCGTTGCGTCGTAGAATCCAAGTGTAGGATTCCTCTAGCGGTGATCCACACGTGTGTCACATATCTCTGAACGTCGCCGAAGGGATCTCTGAGTGCTAGCGCGGAAGAACCTTCGCTTGTGATATCCGCCTTTGACCGCCTCGATCCAGTGGAGGATCTTGCTCTCGTAACTTGAGGGCGTTCTTGGTGGAAAGAGAATTTCTCTTCGCTTGAGAGTATTTCCAAATCCGTTGTGCACAACCAATGGCTCTTCAAAATGTTGGGGTTGTGAGGATATTTATAATCATGTTTGAGGTTAATAGAGTTATGACAATTAATAAACGTGTTACACGTTTTATTTATTTCATTAACTCTTATTGAAAACCCCCCCATGTCGAATTATTAATTCCTTGACATGCGCCCACGCTGATTATAATAAATATCATTTAATAAAATAATATTAAATCCTCAAAATCCCAACTGGAAAAACTACACGGCGTGTAATAATTAATACACGGCGTGTACTTGTTTTCCGTCAAACTACACGGCGTGTATATTTAATATACACGGTGTGTACTTTTATTTTCAATTTTTCTCCACCACATTTATTAGACCTTGAGTAATGACTATTTATTTCTTAAATAAATTTAACTGCATTACTCGCTAATAAATATATTATTTTGTCCACAATATATTCTCTCGAATAACTAGTGTCAAAATAAATGCGACCAGACATCATTAAATAATTATTAAACCAGAGTCAGGAATTATATTTATTTAACTTGTTAAATTAATTTTTAACTGAGATACATGGACACACTTAGTGTGTGACCATTTAGGCCTCTTTCTCAGTGGCATTAGGCTGAGCCTGCCTAAAGTCCAAGGTTAGCGTCTAGCAACATGCCAAGGCACCCATAGAGAAAGAAGTTAACGCCGCAATGACGTGTTACCTCCTACGAACGCTTACCGTGTAATATAATCCCTTTGTCTCGATATCTCCAATCAAGCGGGTTGCATGCTAGTGCCATCAACCCATGTGCTTGATTATTCTTTCTTTGACTTCTCGGAATTGAACTTGCCCATACCTTACCATGGCCATGGATTTATTTAGGCTATATCAATTCCATCAAAGGGCCTGATATATCTACTTCCGTTATGGAACATAAGGGACAAATCCTTTCTCGCATTATCTATTAATGCAGTATTACTCGTGACGCACCCAATGTATCCTACCTCACTGGGAAAAGTGTGTCGTCACAGTTTTCGTCAATACATCTAAGTGCGCGAGTTGTAAAACCCATTAATAATAATCTTAAATTCTAAGGATCAATACACACGTTCGTATATAGGAACATCCAATGACACTATGAAATGTGGATTTCCTACTGGCGGGTCTCATTCTCATAATATCCTCCTGGATATTACCAAGGGCGCACACCATGAGAAGGTACATCAAAGTTTTATGAGTCCTCACCCCTAATGACCTATATTATTTGTGTCCCTCAAATAATATCATCCGGCCATAGAAAATACATTCAAGAACAGTGTTATGGAACTTCCGGGTTCTCATCATAGCAGGGATCCGCTACGACACTTTAATGCAACAACTGTCCTTAGGACATTATCACATGACATGTCACACAGAAGAACAATCATGATGTGATAAGGATTTTATTTAATGAATAAAGTACAAAGTAGTTGGTTCTAGACCACCAACTCCAACAGACTCCCACTTGGACTAGAGCCAACTGCTAACAACCTTTAACCCGCTAGCTCTCACATGATATTCATGCTTCTGCTAAGATAGGCCTTTAGTCAGGGGGTCCGCCACGTTCTATTCTGTGGATACTCTGCTCACTGCAACATCACCCCTTTTATAGAAATCCCTCAAGAGGTGATACTTCCGGAGTATGTGCTTTGTCAGTTTATGTGACCTTGGTTCTTTTGCAAAATCCACCGCTGCAGTATTATCACAATACAATGTAATTGTATATTTACTGCTAGGCACCACATCAAGCTCCTGGACAAAGTTCCGAATCCAAACAGCTTCTTTGGCTGCATCAGAAGACACTATATACTCGGACTCCGCTGTAGAATCGGCGACAACTAGCTGCTTTGATCTCTTCCAGCTCACAGCTCCTCCATTGAGACAGAAAACATATCCAGATTGTGACTTCAGATCATTCTGATCTATTTGAAAAATAGCATCAGCATACCCTCTGATGACAAGCTCCTCGTCTCCTCCATATACCAGGAACATATCCTTAGTTCTTCTCAGATACTTAAGGATAGTCTTAACAGCAGTCCAATGCTATTCTCCTGGATCTTCTTGATATCTGCCTACCATGCTCAGTGCATATGCAACTTCAAGCCTGGTACATAACATGGCATACATGATGGATCCTATAGCCGAAGCATATGGGATCTTGCTCATCCTATCTTTCTCCTGTTGTGTCTGGGGACACATTTTCTTAGAAAGATGCAAGCCATGTGACACTGGAACCAATCCCCTCTTGGATTTCTCCATACTAAATCTCTTTAGTATCTGGTCAATGTATGTACCCTGACTTAGTCCAAGAAGCCTCTTGGATCTATCACGAATGATCTTGATCCCTAGAATGTAGGCTGCTTCTCCTAAGTCCTTCATGGAGTAACACTTGTTCAACCAGTCCTTAACTGACTATAAGGCTGGTACGTCGTTTCTAATAAGTAATATGTCATCAACATATACCACTAGGATGATGACCGCATTCCCATTAAACCGCTTATAAACACATGGATCACATTCGTTCTTAATGAAACCAAATTCTTTTATGGCTTCATCAAATTGAATGTTCCATGACCTGGATGCTTGCTTCAATCCATAAATAGATTTCTGCAACTTGAAAACCCGTTTGGCTTCACTTGGTGTCACAAACCCTTCTGGTTGTGTCATATAGACATCTTACTGAAGGTTCCCATTAAGGAATGCTGTTTTGACATCCATCTGCCAAATCTCGTAGTCATGGTAAGCTGCTATGGCAAGTATGATTCTTATGGATTTAAACATGGAAACTGGCGAGAAGGTTTCATCATAGTCAATTCCTTGATGTTGTCTGAATCCTTTATCCACTAGCCTTTCTTTATAGGTGCTAACTTGACCTTCCATGTCCATATTTCTTTTGAATACCCATTTGCATCCAACAGGATTTACATCAACTGGCTCATCGACCAGAACCCAAACTTGGTTCTGATACATGGAATCCATCTCAGAATTCATAGATTATAGCCATCTTGATGCTTCTGAGCTTTCTACTGCTTCCTTGTAGGAGATAGGTTCACCATTGTCCAACAATAATGATTCACCATCCTCGGTGACTAGGAAACCAAATCTTTCTGGTTCCCTTACCTCTCTTGAGCTCCTACGCAGTACTTGTGTTTTTGGAACCTCTTCCACGAGGACCTGTGGAACTTGTTCCTGTACCAACTCCTGTGTATCTTGAGCATCAAGTTCGTCGAAGTCAATCTTTCTCCCACTATCCTTCTTGAGGATGTGCTCCCTCTAAAGAAAGACAGCTTGTATGGCGACAATCACTTTCTTGTCTTGGGGGTTATATAGGTAATATCCTTTCCTTTCTTTGGGATATCCTATAAATATACACTTCGTGCCCTGGGGTGCTAGTTTGTTGCCTGAGAAGGCCTTAACAAATGCCTCACATCCCCATACATGTGTGTGCGACAAAGTGGGTTTCCTTCCATTCCATAACTCAGATGGAATTCCATTTTCCGCCATAGTTGGTACTCGGTTTAATGTGTATATTACATTTTGTAATGCATATCCCCATAAGGATAATGGAAGATCCGCATGACTCATCATTGACCTCAGCATGTCCAACAAGGTGCGGTTCCTCCTTTCACTAACACCATTCCACTGTGGTGTATAAGGAGGAGTGAGCTGAGATAGAATCCCAGACTCCCGTAGAAGATCGATGAACTCTTGGTTCAGATATTCTCCACCTCGATCCGATCGAAGCTTCTTTATCTTCTTACCAAGTTGATTCTCTACTTCATTCTTTAATTCCTTAAATTTCTCTAAGGACTTTGACTTATACCTCATTAAGTATACATAGCCATATCTACTCAAATCATCAGTAAAAGTAATAAAGTAAGAATATCCACCTCTAGCTTCTACTGGAAATGGTCCACACACATCTGTGTGTACCAATCCTAGAAGCTCTGTGGCCCTTTCACCTTGTCCACCAAAAGTCGGCTTGGTCATTTTTCCTTTTAAACAAGCGTGACATCTATCAAGTGGTTTTAGCTTAGTAGAGTCTAAATAGCCATCTTGGCAGAGATTTATGGAGCGCTTCTCGTTCACATGACCAAGGCGGTGATGCCATAATTGGGTGATGTATGAGTCATGTGAGTTTGTTTCGTTATCAATTGCCAACACTTGGTTTTTGTAATTTAATACATACAAACCATTATTCAAATGTGCCATACCATAACATACATTGTTCTTATAAAAGAGAAAACCCTTATTTCCAAACATGAAAATAAATCCATCCATATCCAAACAAGACACAGAAATTATGTTCTTGGTAACAGTAGGCACAAAATAATAGTTTTGTACAACCAAAATCATGCCAATTGGCAATGAGAGGTGATAGTCGCTAATAGCCAACGCAGCCAGCCTTGGACCATTGGCAGCTCGAAGATCCACCTCTCCTCTGGCGATTTTTCTAAATCTACTTGGTTCCTACATTTGAATACAGAGGTGAGCCCCACAAGCTGTATCTAATACCCAATGTGTAGAAATAGAAATATTTCACTCGATAACGAACGCACATTTAGCGTCCCCATGCTTCTGGGTGCAATTACTCTTCCAATGGTCCTGCTTGCCACATGCAAAACACACTGCCTCCCGTTCCTTGCCCTGCCTTTGGATCTTCCCCTTCTTGGAGGGACGGTGCTCAGGGGCTTCAGACCGTTTATAATTCTTTGCCCCCTTTGCCTTGTCCTTCCTTTTCTTGTTCACCATAAGGACCGCGGGTTTGTCACGCCCCATGTCCTTATCTACCTGGCGTATCAAGGTCAGAAGCTCTGATAGACTCTTTTCATTGCCGCTCATGTTATAGTTAACAATGAAGCTAGAGAAGGTCTTGGGCAGTGATGATAGGATGAGATCTGTACGCAACTCATCTGGGAATTTAATCCCTAAGATGTGCAAGCGTTCAATGTAGCCAATAAGCTTGACTACATGAGGCCCAGCTGGCGCAGAATCTCTAAACTTCATGGTAAACAGAGCATTGGAGATCTCATACCTCTCTTGTCTCGCTTTCTCTTGGTAGAGATCTTTAAGGTGAGACATCAAGCTATACGCATCCATGTTTTCATGTTGCTTCAAGAGCTCATTAGACATGGCTGATAGCATGAAACACTAGACATATGTGGCATCATCCATGTGTTTCATGTAGAGAGATAATTCCTCATCACTAGCCTCTTTCCCAGGCGCTACTGGAATAGGCTCTTCCAGCACATATAATTTCCTTTCGTGGCGAAGGACGACGCGTAAACCCCTCTGCCACTCTTGGAAATTGGTGCCGGTGAGAAGGTTTTCTTTCTCGAGTATGGTGCGCAATGATATGTTTGAAGTCATTTTCTTTCCGTTTCTACAAATTAAGATGAGCAAAGGTTTAGTACTTTATTATAAAAATTGAGACAAATAAATTAATACTTATTAGTCTCCCACTATTTTATCGAAATCCAATAGCCCCCACCATTGACTTCGGAATATTCTGTTGCATGAATATTCTAGTGGCAAGGATCCATATTTCCCTTCACATTACCCCAACTAGGGTTGGTCAAGCAACTTGAAGGGTTTTAGGTAGGCATTCCAAATTCCAACTGCATTAACTCGCAGTTCCTTGATCCACTGAGTGGACTCCCCAATCCTGAAATCCTTTTTTGGATTTCCTCAACCTTTGCCTCTTGGTCACACCAAGTCCTGCTGTGGCAGTCAACCCTTGATGTGAACCAAGTCAATTCAACCCAAAACCTTAAATTAGAATTCCCTCGATAATTGAAAGCACCCCAACTAGGGTTGGTCAAGCACTTTGAACTATGGTTAGATTCTAACCAAGATTATGGAAGGCTATGCCGACTTAATATTTATCTTGAGGGATTTTATCCTTATACGTAAATTGCCATTTTATTATCATTGATTACATGCTTGTTAATATTAAGTGGGATATACTTAAGTGATTAACCATGTCTAAGATAATATTTACGTATAAGCCAATTTTATTTTAGTTCCATCTTGCATGCTCATTTAATTCATTAATTGTGTGATCGTGACAACACACCCACAATAAATAAACCATGAAACTGACAGAAATAAAATAAATGGTATGATCATGAGCTTTTCTATTGGTTATTTTATCTAGTGGTTGATAAACTAACTCAAGACCTAGGGGAGAAACACCTTGAACCTTTCGGGTTCATGTCTATAGCTTTCCACCTGTCCACCTTTGTATCTCCATGGATTGGTTTCACCTTGGATCCTGACTTGAGCCGCCTCCCTAGCTTGGGAGCTCCATCCATTACATATGCATTTATCTCACATGCAGTTGAGGGGTAAAAAGGGGTTTTTACATAAAATAATCCTTGGGCGCGTAGGCCCTACATATTAATTAGGAGATGGCTCGCAGGCCAAAAAATGTAATTTAAATAAATAAATTTTAAAAAACCATTCTCATACAAAGGTCTCGGTCTAGCTCATGATCATCCATACATGCAACGATATTTACGCATAAATAAAACTAGTATTCAATTCTTTAATCGTTCTTGTTTAAGATAAATCACACTCAAATCAATTAATTATCTTTAATTAATCAATCCTTTTATCTTAAATCAATTTTCTGAATTTCCTTGAGATTCTCATCCATCATAATTTTAAACAAATAAATTCATTTAAAATTATCCTTGTACGTAACTTGTACCATGGAGGCAACCCGGTGAATTCCCATTTATTACGCAGATGTTAAATTAAACACATATATATAAAACACCTATCACGTGTTGTGCCTCAGCTTTACGCCTGCACCATGGTACACGTCTCAAGGGTTTGTATAATATAATAATAAATTTTAATAAATCTGCGTAATTTGGGTGAGTACATGGCGTGTAGTTCAGACTACACGGCGTGCACTTTTCTTCACCGTCCATCCGAAGTACACGCCCGGGGATAAGGCGTGTTAATATACTTCGGAAATTTTCGGAGTACACGGCGTGTACAGTGGGACACACGCCGTGTATTTTCTGTGTTACACGGTTTCCAGCCGGGCAGGCCGTGTACGGAGTACACGACCCAACCCTAACCCGAAGGGACTACACGCCATGTTCATTGGACCACACGGCGTGTATTCCAGAAACTGTGTGCCACCTGTTTCTGGTCAACACACGGTGTCTTAAATTCTTAGAAAGAATCCAATACACTGCCTGATTTGGCGGATCAGTCAATGCATTGAACCTAGACTACACGGCGTGTACTTCCAAATACACGTCGTGTATTCTGGTGTTATACGGCCAGAAACGTTTGGCTCCTCCGGATGAGTTCCTCTATTTTATTTTAATCAAAATTAAAAGAAAAATCCATTTTTGTGAGGTGAACGAGAAACGAGGAAGGAAGAACAGATCTCGAGATTCAGATTTTCAGAACGATTAAACATGAATTGAAATAACTAAATTATTAAATGCGTAAATCACCAACGAAAAACTAAAAAATTATAACCAACGATATGACCCCTTTGATACCACTTGTAGGTTCCGGGTGCAGCAGAAGCGTGTTAGTGGGTTTTCCCAACTTTAATTTTAACGTTAAACAACGTTCAATCCAAGATCCGTCATGATATAAAACGCCGAATCTTTGGAATAGAACGAAGAAGGAAAAGAAAAGAAGAGTCCCAGAACCCTTGAGGAGGATCATCATATGTTTATCATAATTAATTAATGTAATGCATAAGAATTACCTCGTTGGAATTATTTCTTCGTTGATGTGTCCGGTCACGATTCGGTGATCCATCGTTGCGTCATAGAATCCAAGTATAGGATTCCTCTAGCGGTGATCCACACGTGTGTCACGTATCTCCGGATGCCGCTGAAGGGATCTACGAGTGCTAGCGCGGAAGAACCTTCGCTTGCGATATCCGCCATTGACCACCTTGATCCGGTGGAGGATCTTGCTCTCGTAACTTGAGGGCGTTCTTGGTGGAAAGAGAATTCTCTCTTGGCTTGAGAGTATTTCCAAATCCGTTGTGCACAACCAATGTCTCTTCAAAATGTTGGGATTGTGAGGATATTTATAATCATGTTTGAGGTTAATAGAGTTATGACAATAAATAAACACGTTACTCATTTTATTTATTTCATTAACTCTTATTGAAAACCCCGCCATGTCGAATTATTAATTCCTTGACATGGGCCCACGCTGATTATAATAAATACCATTTAATAAAATAATATTAAATACTCAAAATCACAGCTGAAAAAACTACACGGCGTGTAATAATTAATACACGACGTGTACTTGTTTTCCATAAAACTACATGGCATGTATATTTAATATACACGGTGTGTACTTTTATTTTCCATTTTTTCTCCACCACATTTATTAGACCTTGAGTAATGACTATTTATTTTTTAAATAAATTTAACTGCATTACTCGCTAATAAATATATTATTTCGTCCACAATATATTATCTCGAATAACTAGTGTCAAAACAAATGCGATCAGACTTCCTTAAATAATTTTTAATCCACAGTCGGGAATAATATTTATTTAACTTGTTAAATTAATATTTAACTGAGATACATGGACACACTTAGTGTGTGACCCTCTAGGCCTCTTTCTCAGTGGCATTAGACTGAGCATGCCTAACGTCCAAGGTTAGCGTCTAGCAACACGCCAAGGCACCCATAGAGAAATAAGTTAACGCCGCAATGACGTGTTACCTGCTACAAACGCTTACTGTGTAATATAATCCCTTTCTCTCGATATCTCCAATCATGGGGGTTGCATGCTAGTGCCATCAACCCATGTGCTTGATTATTCTTTCTTTGACTTCCCGGAATTGAACTTGCCCATACCTTACCATGGCCATGGATTTATTTAGGCTATATCAATTCTATCAAAGGCCCTGAGATATCTACTTCCGTTATGGAATGGAAGGGACAAATCCTTTCTCGCATTATCTATTAATGTTGTATTACTCGTGACGCACCCAACGTATCCTACCTCACTGCGAACAGTGTGTCATCACAGTTTTCATCAATACATCTAAGTGCGCGAGTTGTAATTCCCATTAATAATAATATTCTATTCTATGGATCAATACACACGTTCGTAGAAAGGAACATCCAATGACACTATGAAATGTGGATTTCCTACTGGCGGGTCTCGTTCTCATAATATCCTCCTGGATATTACCAAGGGCGCACACCATGAGAAGGTGCCTCAATGTTTTATGAGTCCTCACCCCTAATGACTTGTATTATTTGTATCCCTCAAATAATATCATCCAGCCATAGAACATACATTCAAGAACATTGTTATGGCACTTCTGGGTTCTCATCATAGAAGGGATCCGCTACGACCCTTTAATGCAACAGCTGTCCTTAGGCCATTATCACATGACATGTCACCCAGAAGAACAATCAAGATGTGATAAGGCTTTTATTTAATGAATAAAGTACAAAGTAGTTGGTTCTAGACCACCAACTCCAACAGTTAGGGTGGTATTTATAGTGATGAAGAGAGGGTATTTTTAATTATTTTAGTCATTAATATAATATTTTTTTCCCAAGATTATGAATAGTCTTAGTTCATGTGGCCTCAAATTGTAATAATGGCACGTCAGTTTGAACTAAGTGGCCTAAAATCACTTATGACATAATAAATAGTTTATTTTACTAATAATTTGAATATACAGTATTTTATCGTATATCACTATTCACTAAAAAGTCAAAAATTTCTGAAAAACCCAAAAATTTACCCTAGCCATTTTTCAACGTGTAGAATTCAAAAATTAAGTCCATTTTATGAAAATAATTTTCTAAATATTAATAATTTAATTTTTTAATAAAATCACACTTAATTCTAAAATTAACATTTCTAATTATATAACTACTTCTATATCACGAAGAAAACTTAACCAAGAAGTTATTATCTTATAGCCTAAAGAAAAAAATAATATGTACTATTCATTATGGTCAAATTACAATTCATAAGGGTATGTTACTCTTCATCAAAAAACAATTTGGTTCCAATATACTCTAAATAACATACTTAACACAATTGTAGATGAAAATTTCATGAAATTAAAAATATAGAAGTGGAAAAGTTATGTTTTAAATGCTAGTTAAAAATATCTACTCAAAACAATGTTTCATGCATTTTTATTTATTTTTAGAAAAACATGGGGTGTTACATTATCCCCACCTTCTGGAAATTGCATCCTCACAATTTTAAATACTTATTAAACAACTGAGGGTACTTTTACCTCATAACATTTTTATACTCCCATGTTGCTTATTCATCCATGAGGTTTTTCCCCAAAAACTTTACCTGGTGGATTACCTTATTCCGCAATACATGTTCCCTTCAATAAAGAATTTGAACTGGTTTCTCTTCATAAGTGAGGTTATCTTCCAGCTGAACTGCTTGTGGTCTTAAGGCATGTGATGAATCTGGAACATATATCCTCAACATCGAAACATGAAAAACATTGTGTACCTAAAACAAAATCGGATGCAAAGCTATGCGGTATGCTACTATTCCAACTTTCTCCATGAATTCAAAAGGACTGATGAACCATGGATTTGTCTTCCCTTTTGTTAACTAAATGAATCACTCTTTTCTAAGGAGAGATTTTAAGGAAAAAATGGTCACCTACCTCGAAAGAGAAGTATTTCCTTCTGTTATCTGCAAAACTTTTCAGCCTACTCTGAGCTTCCCTCATGTGCTGCTGGATCATCCTCACTTTCTCAGCCACTTCTTCTAATAATTTTGGACCCATCAACATTCTTTCACCGACTTCATCCCAAAATGTTGAAGTCCAACACCACTTCCTATACAAGGCCTCAAATGGTTCCATCTAAATACTGGAATTAAAAATGTTATTATATGAAAACTCAACTAAAGAAAGATGCTTATCCCAACTTCCCAGATAGTCTATTGAACAAGATCGATGCATATCCTCCAATGTTTGAATCCTTCATTATGACTGCCCATCTGATTGAGGATGAAAAGATATACTGAAATTTAACTTTGTGCCCAACGACTTCTGAAGTCCCTTTAAAAAGTTAGAAGTGAACCTGAGATCTCAGTCAGATACAATGGAAAGAGAAAATTCATTTAACCTGACAATTTCCTTGAGGTACAATCGAGAAAGCTGATCCAAAGTCATTGTATCTCGAATAGAAAGAAAATGTGCAGACTTTGTTAGCCGATCAACAAAAACCAGACCACATTTTCTCCTCGAGAAGACGTTGGTAGTCCCACCACAAAGTCCATGGATACATTCTCCTATTTCAACTATGGCACTGGAAAAGGCTGAAGCATCCCCTTCGATAACTGCCACTCTGCTTTAACCGGTTGACACGTCAATCATTTCATAGTAAAATCAGCAATACCTCTTTTCATTCTATCCCACCAATAATACTCTCAAAAGTCACTGTACATCTTAGTACAGATAGGATGAACATAAAATGAATAACTATGAGCTTCAAACAACAAATCATTCTTCAACTGAGAATCAATAGGCACACACAACTGTTTTCAAAATCATAAAACACAATCTTTGTCAAGGATAAAATCTGGAAACATACCCATTTTAACCAATTCTACCTTTTTCTGTAGCTCACAGTCTTCCTTCAGCGCTTGATTAATTCGTTCTAACAATGAAGAATGCACTGAAACCTGAAATAAAATAGAGGTATTCCCTGCATCGACAACTTCTAAGGCAAAATTCATCAAATCATTAATCAATGGATCATGTTCCAAACATAACATGTTTAATGATGCTTGATTTTTCTGACTTAAGGCATCTACTACTTTGGTTTCTTTCTCCGGATGGTAATTGATCATGCAGTCATAATCCTATATCAGTTATATCCATCTTCTCTGCCTCATGTTTAATTCCTTCTGAGTGAATATATACTTTAGAATTTTATGGTCATTATGTATTTTTCATTTGTTTCTGTATTGATTATGCCTCCATATTTTTAAAGAAAAACCCATAGCTACCAATTCCAAATCATGTGTGGGATAATTTATATCATGAGGTTTAAGTTGTCTTGAAGCATATGCAATTACCTTATTATTCTGCATCAAAACACAACCAAGTCCCTTTAAAGAAGCATCATTATAGATGACATACTCACCATTTCAGGAAGGTAAGACCAAAATTAGATCATTCACCAATCTCTTCTTCAGTTTCGGAAAATAAACATCACTTTCCTCTATCCAAACAAATTTAACACCTTTCTGTGTTAACTTAGTTATTGGTCTAGATAATTGTGAAACGTTCTTAACAAACCGTCTGTAATAACTTGCTAACCCAAGAAAAATATGAATCTCTGTAACATTTTTGGGTCTTGGCCATTCATCAACTACTTTTTTTGGTAGGATCAACTATTATTCTATTCTTATTTACAATTTTACCTAGAAAAGAAATCTATTGAAACCAAAAATCACACTTTATGAATTTTCCATTTAGTTTATTTTCTTTTAATGTTTTCGAAACAACTCTTAGATGTTTTTCATGCACCTTTTTATTTTTTAAAAATACCAGAATTTCCTCAATAAATACAACCACAAACTTATCCAAGAAATCATGAAATACTATATTCATAAGAATAATGAATACAGAAGGTACATTAGTTAATCCAAATGAAATAACAACAAATTCATAAAGCCCATATCTAGTACGAAAGGATGTTTTTGGGATGTCATCCTCCTTCACCTTCAGCTGATGGTATCCGAATCTCATGACAATCTTAGAAAAGTATTGAGCTCCACGGAGCTAATCAAAAAAGTCATCGATATGAGGAAAAGGATACTTTTTTTTAAAAGTGATGTGATTCAAATATCTATAATCAATGCAAAGTATCATGGATCTATCTTTCTTTTTAGAAAACACAATAGGGGATCCCCATGGTGAAGTGCTAGGATGAATGAATCCCTTGTCAAGAAAATCCTACAACTGATTTTTCAATTCAAGAAGTTCTATTGGAGCCATACGATATTGGGGTTTTGAAATTAGATTAGCATCAGGAACTAAGTCAATTGTGAATTAGACTTCTCAATCAGGTATGTCATTGGGTAACTCATCTAGAAAAACATCAAGGTACACATTTACCACTGGCACATCATTAATTTTAACAGTTCTCTTGTTTTCAATAATATGATAAAGATAACATTAATTTCCATCTTTCAATTTTTTCTCACCTTCTTGATATGTTATAAATTGTATTGGTTCATTATTGTATAGAAAATGAAACACTTTCTGAAAAACTACATCTTTAGCTCTACAGTCTATCTTAGCATGATAATCAGAAAGCCATTCCATCCCCAGAATAACATCAGACTCGACTAAGCGTAAAAAAACTATGTCTGTAGGTAATGTATTTCCATAGACCATAATAGAATGATTCTTATAATTACTTTTTACTATAACATTTCCCCCTGGTGTTTTAACGACAAGTTCAGGTCTCATTTGTTGAGGTGATATTTCCAATTAACCAGAAAATTTCTTAGAGATGAAAGAATGTGTAGACCCTGTATCAAACAAAAATTTAGAAAAATCTGAGTGAAAAAAACAACGTACATGATAAAAATTCATTGGATATCCTGACATCTACAGACATAATCTCAAAGGATCTCATTATACCTTCCTTCTTGTAGTCTGGCTTTTTTTCATCATTCGGATCACTCTTTGGGCAGACATTTTCATAATGACCCATCTCACCAAATTAAAAACACTTTACAATATAATTATCAGGATTAGTCTTAGGATCATTTTCATTGCAATCTCAAGCCATATGTCCAAACATACCACATTTAAAACACCTCCATGTTTTCTAAGACATTCCCTAGGGTGTTTCTTGACACACATTTCACAAACTAGAAATTGGATTTTTTTTACCATCATATTTCGTTGGTTGATTCTTACCCATTTCTTACCTACTGGACCTCTTCTTCTCTTTGTTTCCAAAATGCACGTGATCATCATAAAACTCCATCTCTACCCTCTCAGCACATCGAACAAGTTTCTCATAACTTTTGAATTCACGGGGGGCCAATGCCTTTTGATACCTTGGCTTCAATCCTGAGTAAAAGGGGTTTATTTTTCTATCAAGATCTAGAATAATATTTGAAGCATACCTCTCCAGTTGAGTGAAGTTTTCTTCATACATAGCCACTGAATCTTCCTCCTTCTGTTTCAATTCAAGTAATTTATTCTCCATCCTAAGTCGCATTACCTTAGGAAAATATTTTTCAAGGAATAGAAATTTAAATTCATCCCACTCTAAGGCATAAAAATCCTTTCTACCCCTGATATTGCTTACCATTGACCACCACTGATTAGATTCCCCTTCAAAATGATAAATGGCAAGACATACCTTTTGATTGTCTGAATATCCCATAACATTGAATATCCTTTCAAAGACTTTGATCCATCCTTCAGCTACTACTAGGTTAGAAGATCCATTGAATACAGGAGGATGTTGTCTCATAAAATGTTCCACTACTGTCATGTTCTGTTTTGGTACCTCTATTGGTTCTCTTGCATGGATTAGAAAACCATTTATTTCCTGCGTTAGCTGAGCCATTACTGTCACAAACTTCTTTTTTCCAATCACTACCATTCGGACTGTAGTTCTGGGATGATGTCATTTTGTCGGTGCCTCTCCTCTTAAACATCCATGTTCCTTCTATGGACAACCATTCTGAACAAACATGTCTTAGATGAATCAACATGGTAATATTTAAATTCTAAGACATTTCAAATTAAACATAGAGTGAAAATCATTTATGGTATTATATTAACATCACCATAACCCCTAAAGTTATCGAAACCATCCTCTGATACCAACTATAATGACCTGACCTTATTACATAAATAATATTTAATTTAGTCAAGAAAAAACTTTATTTTACATTGAATATATTTTCATATTTAGAGCTATATAGAATTAGGGAAATAAATTCATAACATTACACATTATTATAGAGTGGATACCATTAAAACAGTTTCCATTTTATTAAAATATAAAACATTAAAACATAAACAAGACTCCTTGACAATTCATAAACATTTAACATGGAGTCCTTCCATGTCCTACACATCCATTATCCTATTAAAATAATTTAAAAACTTGGGATTATCACAAAATCACATTAACTGATGGAAAAGAAATAATGATCACATTAGTCTATGATTACTCATAACGTATGAAAGCATTTTAAAAAGACATTCCTGTCACCCATATATACATACATTGTGTAAAATAATATTTAAACAAGATCCAAACTAAAATAAAGAACAAAAATATAATCATAAAGGTATCTTGGGTCATTACATACATAATCTTGTAACCATTCTTGGCTACCATATAATCTGTAACCCTCACAACTACTGTACTTTGGGTGACCATCGCAGTTACTCTTAGAGTAACCATATGGCCGACCTCTAGCATACACATAACCAATGCATTGGAGGGATATATAGTTCCCACCATTAATCATAAATAATTACCAATAACCAAAACATAATCATAAAACATGAATAATTCCATAAAAACATTACTTTGGAATTTTGTAAATTCGAATTTAAAAAGAGGTTTTTTAAAGAAAAGCCCCTTATAAATATCGTACAATTGAAGAGAGATTTAATAGAGTGGATAGAGTGTGTGTATATATAATGTAAATAAACATTATAAAACATAATATAAAAATAACCCATCACACAAACAATTTAAATAGCACATAAATAATGAAGTAGAAGGTTAACCCAAATAATTGAAATCGGGTTGATAATTCCCTTACCTCAGGTTTTTCTTACATAGAAATTTTTTAAAACTACATTATAATGGTTAAAAGAGTGTTATTAGTATTTTAAAGAAATATTTTCATGTTTTTAACATCTTATATTATCATTTCATAACATCATTTCACCCATTAATTGTTAATATTTTGCTCCTTTCATTGTTTTTTTGGTGAGTTCTTTACATGATTTCAATGATTGGTTCATGGCGGATGTTCTTGTTGATTGGAAGTGAAATTACAGAATTAGGATGGAAAGGTATTTACATATTTCCAATACCATTATTTATACCATTTATCATTTTGATTCTTAATATGAGGATGATTCATATGTTAAAACATTAATGATGTTCGTTTAGATCATTTTAGTGGATCTTTAATAATAACGACCTCATTTAGTTTTATAAATTAAAACCATGTGTTAAAACTAATTCTAGAACCATAGATGAGACATAATAAATATATTATAACCTAGTTTAACAATAAAAATGGTTTCATTACCAGACTTGAAATATTTAAAGAAAAATGAAATCACATCGTCCATGATGTGGGTAATTCGGCACGTAATGGTCAATGTTTTTAATTTTTTGAATAAGTGGGAGAGGAGAAGAAAAATGATAATAAATTTTCCATGAAAATAAGAACATACAGAATATACATTATTAGGTAGAAATAATTATTCTTGGATAAGAGGGGTGAGGATAGAAGAAAAGGAATCAAGAAATAAAATAAAACATGATAAACTTCTCACAAAAAGTCCGCATCCTAACGACATCTCTTAAAATTTAATAAAAATAGTTTGATGAGAGAAAGGTAATATCTCATCACTCATAAATAATATGTACATTAAGGGGGGATATGGAATGAAATATTCCACCATATTTCAAAAGTTTAAGGAATAGAATAACATAAAATGAAAGAAAAGAAATAAAATAAAAGAAGATGTTTACCTCTTGATCTTTTCTCCTTGAGATCCTTCTTAAGGGCTTTGGTTTTGGTCTTTTGGTGAGCCCAGTAGCTCTAAGATGAGTGTAAGAGCCTTGGGAGGAGTATTGGTCAGAAATTAGGCATGGAACAAGGCTTGAGAGTTTTGGGAAGAGGAGGGGAGTGAGGATGGTATTTATAGTGGATGAGAGGGGGTATTTTTCATTATTTTAATCATTAATATAATATTTTTCCCTAGATTATGAATATTCATAGTTCATGTGACCAAAAATAGTAATAATGGAATGTTAGTTCAAACTAAGTGGCCTTGAATCACTTATGATGTCATAAATAGTGTATTTAACTGATAATTTGATTATACGGTATTTTATTATATTTCACTCTTCACTGAAAAATCATGAATTTCAGAAAAAACCCAAAAATTTACCCTAACCATTTTATGATGTCTAGAATTAAAAAATAAATTCCATTTTTTGAAAATAATATTCTAAATATTATTAATATTATTTTTAAATAAAATAATACTTAATTAAAAAATTAACAACTGTAATTCTATAACTACTTCTATATCATGAGGAAAAATTCACCAAGATGTTATTATCATAAATACTAAATAGAAAAAATAATAATAAAACTTACTATTAATTATGTTCATATTACTATTCATAAGGGTATGCTACTATTCACCAAAAAAACAAGTTCGTTACAATAGACTCCAAATAACATACTGAACACAATTGTAGATGACAGTTTCTTGAAATTTAAAACATAGAAGAGGAAAAGTGTTTTTAAAAGGACAGTTAAAAATATATACATAAAACAAAGTTCCATACATTTCTATTTATTTTTAATAAAACATGGGCTGTTACAATGAATCTATCAGAATCACAAATCAAACTTCAATCCTTATCTTGGCTTCAAAACAGCTTCAATCTCCTAGAAAGATCCATCAGCACCTCGTGAGTTTGCGATGGTGGAGGGATCTTCACAAAACGGCTTTAAAAAACATACCATTATGATTGTTTTGGGTATTTTTGAGATTGGATTAATTTTTAATTGATTGTTCAATCCTTTAATAATACATTAGAATTTAATGTAGTTCTAAAAAATTCCCCTTGGAATGGTAGCCGACTGAAAAAGGTGGCTCAAATTCTGAGGGATGATCGCTGAAGATGTGGACAATCATCTTTTTTCATGAATCACATTCCTGAAGTTGGATCATGATACAAGAATCACGATGGAATAGGCATGAATACTATAGTGAAGCTCAAGTTAGACAAACCCCTATATATTATCAGTGGGGTCCATTAAATAGTATCAAACTTTTGCATGAAGCAAATCCGTTGATCACTTTTAGTGAAGCTCATTATCTCCATGATACATGCTCTATGAATAAATTATTTAAAAACTAGAATTCGAGGATCCTAGATCTATGAACTCTTATTAGAGAATTGGGCATTGTGATTCATTGTTACATCAAGAAGAATGCAGAGTACTACGAATCTTTGCGATCTGTTGCTCCATGAATAACCTTTGTGAATGACCTTCAAGAATCAGACTCAAATTTTTTTCTAAGTCTATGATTTGATTGCTGCTCAAGAATAATATCAGGATGTCTGTGTATATGTAAGTAAAAGGGATGTAATGGAGAAAAATGTTATGAATGGGGGAGTGCGTTTGAATTCATTTGGTCTATGAATCTCATATTGGGATGATTTAGAAAGAACAGAAGGTATATCCTTTGTGAAAATATATCAATTGTATGGGTTTGACCTAAGGGATGAAATATTCAGCCTACCGGCAAGTAGGGATGAACCAATTTATTGATTTAGGGGAGTACCAGGACAATACTGAGGGTATAGGGACAATGTAGGCCATATTAGGAAGGATAACACACCCATCATAGTGAAATTCCACTACAACCACATCAATTATATTGATGGGAAGAAACATGAGGATGATTTATCTACACTTCAATATCATACCATAATCATGGAAGTCCTAGGAAATCCTGAATAAATTTAGACCAATGACTAGAATCTATTCATTGGTGGTGACTTCATTAATGAGTGGGATTGGGCCTACTAGTCATGCACGTCATGCACTGAATTTGGGGTAGAACTGAGTTGGGTAGTCTTATACAAAGTAACATGGGATTCTTAGTTCAATGTATACTAGCACAGGAGATCATGATGAAGATATTGAATTGGTGGTCATTAGAGACCAAAAAAATTCATTTATATCATGGGGAGGTTAGCATTAGCCTCTGGTACCTTCATTAGATCATTGGGATCACCATCCTTGGGAAGAAGTATGATAAGATTTTCTCCATGGAGAATGTGTGGGACGTTCAAGAGAAGCTAACAATTTTGGAAAAGGTGTCGTTGGATCTGGTGTAGAGCACCACTAAATACAATTCAAGGATGAGGGATATAAACTTCATGAAATGGTTTAGTTATTTTCTAAATTTCCCAATGGAGGGTCCTACTAAGGTTATGAATCTAGCCAAGAAATTTCCAAAAACGCCTCGAACCTTTCTGAGAGGAGTCCATAGAGGAAAGGAAAACTCGTACTTGTGGATTATAGAAGTGTTCAAATATAAGTTAAGGGGGTACAAAATCTAAACTGAACCTCAAACATAGTCAGTTTTTCCAGATTTATTATGGAACTCATATGTGGGTGGATGCGTCCTGTGGGGGATGTGAATACGAGAGTGTGGGTAAAAACATTCATAATGGTGGGGATGTTGGAGACATGGTAGTACGTTAATAATGGGATCCTGGTTCTTGAAAGTAATATAAATTATTTTGGAATATAAATTATGGGAAGATTCCCTTCTGTTTGTGTGGGTTATTCTACATTCTATATAGCCGGGTGGATGGACACATGGAAGGACATGAATATACAAAACTGATTTACCCTCCTAGAAAAAACATTCGGCTGACGATTCTGAACTTCATGAGATGTTTCCCATTCAATATGGGATTAATAGACATGTAGAATAAGGCTATGTTGGTGGATTATTTTACATTTCACATGCTTCCACTACCGACATGGCTAGTAATCATTGCAGACTCAGGGACTGAGGAACAATGTTCATATCTCTTATACTTTTGAGGTGGAGTGCTGGTGGAAAGGGTTAACTGTGAGTCAGTTTGTGATTCATATAACCCGTATTGATTCGCAAGGAAATTCAAGTTACTACAGAGGTTGACTCTGAAGGTGTACGCAGTGGTATATCATTAACTCCACCCTTCGGGGATTTGGTAGATCTAGCTCATTTTCATGTGTGAAGATAAAAAAGATACAAAACAATTTTTTTCCCTCCACTTCTGCATATGGGTAAATTCATTAGTACAAAAAATTGATGGGCCAATACCTATCTAAGGGTAATGTCGTAGAAATGGACCATCCAATCCAATGAAGGATTGGTCTCTCAATGATAGGGCTATGGCTGAATAGTGGTGATAGATCATCGTGGTTGCAGGGTTGAGGTACATCGTTGTAGTAGAACATTAGCAATAAAGCCAATATTTCAGGAGCCTGGACTGGATTGAGGTGAAGAAATAGGATCAGAAACATTAGGCCCAAAGCTCCCGGTTAGTCCAACTTAGGAGGAAGGGAAATAATCTAGGGGCTTCCATAGGATGTTTGCAAAATCTCTTGCTGAACGACTACACCATGTGGAAATTATTGATGATGCCATATTTCATAAGGCTTGGGACATCTGGGATATTTATATGAAATTACAGGATCTTAATGGGATGTGTGACCACCTCAGTTGGTATGGGATATAGATCAATTGAATTGGATATTCCAAGGAAGGCTTACTCATGCCCCCAGAAGAGGGGGAAAGTATGTAATGTAGCTGAGGACCAAGTGCACTCTTTGGGCACTATGCATCCAATGAAAGACCGGGTGAAGGTGATGCTAGACTAGACTTCTCCTCTTAAACATCCATAAACTAATATGGATGCATGATCTCCATTTCTAAAGGAATAAAAAAATATTGGTGAGGCAATGCTCATAAATTTATCTCCTTATAGAGTGGAGAGATCATAATCACGGTGTAGGAATTTGCTGAAATTATCTAAGTAATCATTAACACATTTTATAGTGATTAAAATTTCATCCCTTATTACATATATCCAATGAATGAAACATATTTTGTGTAGTAGAATCTTGAATAAGGTATCTTTATTGGTTGGGATGAAGGTGCACCAACGGGTACAGAGGAGCACACTCAAGGTCCTAATCCTGGGGAAGAAGTAGTTACAAGTCCAACTAGAGTTGATAAGGTTGGAGAAACCAAACTAGAATCCCATGATCTCCCATTTATATATGGTTGGCGACACATTAGTTTTACGATAGTGGAGACCCATGATTCTAATATGTATGTGTTCATCTTCCGCAAGTCATCTATCTTCGTAGAGACATAATTGTCATTTTGTAAATCAGAACGAATGAAATGCTAATTTTATGAATAGTCATAGGGGAATCATGTTTTAAGAAATAATAAATGGCTGGAGAATCCATGGTACCTCTTCTGATAGGGGTTATGGTCCATGAGGAGATGGCCGTTTGAGCTGAATAGGACATGGCCTCTGGTTAACCATTAGTCGCGGCTAAGAGATATGCCACTGGTGGGGCGGAACTGAGGGTTAATAGGGACAACATTTTCAAGGTGGGATCAAGTGAGTATGACCAAACTCATGACATAGAGCCTAGATCATCGGATAGGTTACAGGAGGAGGATCTTACCGCTAAACTCCATGCTTCATTTCTAGAGTACAAGCCTATAGATCCTAAAGTTCTGTAAGAATCAACCCTAATACGTTTGAGAATAATCGCATCATCCGATTCCATACATGGAATTTCATCAATCGTTCCATTGAACTAACCCCATTTCCATAGTTTGTGGGATATATGGGGTCTCTTCATCAGTGGATATGCAATATGTGTGCCGGTTGGGAGGATTATAACAATCTCCACAAGCTGATTCATGACTACCTTTCTGAAAAGGTGTGGGAAGGAATCCAACTCTTGGATGTTGTGTGGCGCCAAGAGAAGTCTAATAGAGGCAAGAAGCTCCATGATTCCAATGAATATATTCAACACCAAGATGAATACACAAAAAGGAATTGTTTCCGTAATTATTGTTCAACCAGAGCTTGTCATACAACTGAGGGATCAGCTTGTGGAGGCCCAATAGCACATAAGACAGGAATCACGTCAAGTGGATGATCTCCCAGCTGAGTAGGATCGGGAAAAAACCAGTAACAAGGAGATTCATTCGATAGATAATGAAAAATAAATAGAGACCATGTGGTGGTGATAGGCCCTAGAGACTACACTCCAACGTTTGGCATGGCTGAAACACATGATTGATGAGGTAAATCAATGAGGGAAATAATTCTAGGACTCATCAGAGGATCCAATATGTGGATATCCCTTGATACTACCACAATTGTTTTGATCATTTTTGTTATGTTTTTTTTATTCATGGACAAATTATTTCACCAATTTTAATTTCTCACTTGGATCATTCATATTAAACAACTGATGGACAATCCCTAAGATCATGTGGGTCATGCTGGGTGTGATAATCTAGGGATGAACACTTATATTTCCACTTCTTATGATAGTGTAGGATAATCATCAAACACTCATGGTCTTATATTACATACTAACCACCAAAAGTGTCTGATATTAGATAGGTTGTGGATGGAGGATAAGAATCATATAACATCCCACTTGCTTTTCCCAATGTGCTCTAGAGAACTATTGGTATAATTACAGGGGTGTTGAATTATATCTAGACAAAAGGGGAATGAGAAGTTTGAATCACAGTGCCCAAAATTTGTATCACAAGGGGAGTTACATAGAGATATGGGATAATCAATGACCATGTTACAAACACAGCATAAGTGACATAATCCTTGAATGAGGACAAACAAATAAGGGTAAACCGCTGAACATATTCATAATGAAGAACCTATCTCAGAATGTCATCCAAAGTCTTCTAGGATATTGGACTAGGATGGTGGGTGAGCTAAAGTGGCATGAGACAAGGCCATTAGGGGGTCCTCTCAGACATGAAAGATGATGTGTGTCCATATAAGGGGCACCCAAAGCATGGATATAGAGTGATGGAATGTTTGAATTGGATTCCACACTCTTTTAAATATTCCACCATGGCTTAGAAACATTGGTTTAAGAACTTTGGTTTGAAAAAAAGATCAAACCTATTTTCTAGAGGATCATTATCTAAAATGAAGATAAATAGCATAAAATGATAACAATGTGGTAGATGATCAACATTAGGGGAGAGTACCTCTCAGGTGAGGTTCTGGTATATTCTTGTGGTTTCATATCATACATTTTGGATGATAGACATGCATTTTTACATCGTATAGTAAGGATGGTGGATGTATTGTTTAATGTCACATGGTAAGGAGGAAGCATTGTACACTTTAATATTTTGCGATAGGGATGTTTCATATAGTTTAAGGCCATACTTACTGGACCTCAACCAATAGTTTAATGTCATGTCACATAGTCTATAGGCTCTTAGTTTAAAGTCATAGAGTTTTGACCCAAGAAAGACTTCAGGATGGGGATTCCTAATATGGGCATATGTGGTGTGGAAGATTGAAGAACCCGATGTTAATGAGGTCCAACCAGTCTTATTACACACCACACATTGCTCACGAAACTCATATATAGTTAAAAGTCATGATAATCGAACTATATGCTCTCTATTTAAGGTCATAGAGTTTGGACTAAGGGTTCCCCTATACAAATTGACCATATTTGTTCACACCTCACTAGACTCTTAAGCAAGTGTGATCCATGCTCAATGTTGGAGACAAGGAACAATATTGGGGATCCCATGACATGTGCGAGTGCTTAGGGATGACACAAATGGTTTTACATTACACAACAATGTAAGGATGTGGAAAGGGGGTAAGTACATATTTTCATGATTTGGGTAAAAGAGGTGACTGGTGAGTACGAATTGTCTGTTGACCATGTTTGAAACACATGGAACACTACCTTGAAGACCACGAATGGGGAAAGAAAATGCATGATCTACTGCTGACCATGTTCGATAGTATAGGATCTACAATTTCTCTGTAACGACCCAAATTTTGTCAAAGGAATTTCCATTCTTATAAATATGTCATAAAATCACATGAATACACAACATAATGGACTACTACGTGCAAATTAACCTTTAAATATTGGTTTTTCACTTCTGTGTTGGGAATTTTAAAAATTTGACAAACATGGTTGTGTTCAAGATGATTTTTGGAGTCTAATGAAATAAAAAAAAATTGGTGACTAGTAACACACCCTTTTGAATAGTAACATACCCTTATGAATAGCAATATGAACCTTATGAATAGTAAATCATCCAACATAAGAGTAACCTTACCAGTGAATAATGAAATTAAATTTAGACATCTTAGAAAGTGGTAATTTGACCTCAGTAAACGTTTTGGTATTTTGTAAGTCATAAATAATTAATTATAATTAATTAATTAATTTAAAAGAAAATTTATTTTCTTAAATCGTGTTTATTAATTATCAAATCAATTTCTTATAGTTTTTAGATAATTTTAGAAGACCCTACATAATTTTTTAAATCACTATAAAATCAGTTTAAATTTTTAAAACTGTTTTTTAAGTAAATTATGATTTTAATTAAATATTAATTTAATAATATTTTGAATTTTTTTTTGAAAAATATACTTCATTTTTAGATTCTACATGTTGAAAAATAGTAGGGGTAATTTGTTTTTGGATTTTTCTAAAATACATGAATTTTTGTTGAATAGTAAAATACTTTAATTTACCGTATATATACATTATAATTAAAACCCACTATTCCTGACATCAAAAGTGATGTAAGCACCGAAATCTCAAACTCAAAAGCCTTATTTATTATTCTTGGGCATGGATGAATTAATATTCCTTGTCTTGGGAAGAAATAATAAATTAATGATTCTAATATTATGAAATCCCTCCTCTCCTCCACTACAATAACCCCCCTTCAATCCCTCTTCTCTCCACTCCTCTCAAGCCTTGTGTATTGCCATTATTCTACCCAAATATTTCAACAAGGTACTCCCCCACGTAAAAAATCACTCATCCTCCTCAAAATACCAAATCCTCTCACCGGAAGAGGTTCTCAAAGGAGGAAGTCTCAAGAGGTTAATTCATCATCCCAATTTCTTCTTTTCTTTTATGTTCTTTTCTTTTTTATTTCTTTCCTCACCTTCCTTCATGATAATAGTATGATAAATCCAGTAACATAAATGTAATGGAATGTCTTCATGATAGTGGTATATTTCATTATCCTCCCCCCTTTCCCCAAACATTAATTTGAATGAAATGAAAGCACCATTTGAGATGTACTAATTTAGCACATTCAAGGACAACAGTTTATCAATTTCTATTATTATCTTTAATTCTGGTCATGAAGCCATCTGTGTTTTAGTTGAACCAGATTATTAAATATGTAATATATCCTATTTTTGGTTATGAATTCCTTTGGTACAAATGGAATTAAGTTATAAAGTAAAACACATTCTTTGTAATCAAATCCACCGTTTAACAAAAAACGGTTATCACTATGGTTATATATATAAAAAATTGGACTTAACTATAAGTAAAATAAGTAAAATTAAAACCCTATAATCCCCTGGATATGAAAAAAATAATATAACTTCAATTCTGGACAACCAATTTCATCATGCATATAATATAAACTTGAATATATGTGAACAGATCTTTTAAAGACAAGTAAACAAACGAGCCTGAACAATTAATTTGAACATTTTCACTAATCAAAAAGGATTTGAATGAACTAAAAAGGGTTATAGTAACTAAATTTAATATTTAATAAGTTCTTTACTTATAAATTAATAAGACTAATTTGTTTATTCAGGTCATTGTTTCCTCTAGAAATAGGGATGACCTTGTTTGTTTAAGGTTCAAACATTCCAATCAGTTTCTAATGGGTTTGTTCATAGAACTGGAAACTTCAAATGATTATATATCCATTTGGACCTAATTTCCAAAGGTTGGCGCTCATTATATGTGAACCGATGAGGCTTAATATTTTTCATTGGTCGAGAGGATGGGAGGTCGGACTCATCACACATTTTTTAGGGGAATTATTGTCTACTCCGGGACTCTCTTTATAGATTTATGTTATGTTTGTGAATCCTTATTACATTACCAAGTATTAAAATGAGCTTTCCTTTAGATCTAACAATCAATTATTAATATGTATGAGTTTTAGAGAATCTTTTATATGTATTTGAGGTGCTTCATTGATAGAGAATCATCTGTATTTGTTAGATATTCTTGGTCAATGGTATGCTTCGACACATTATATAGAAATATCTTGGATATTATGATAAACATACTTTTTTTAAAGCCACTAAATGGGAACTTGAAATATATTTTCATTTATAAGGACATAGATTATTTCAGAATTGGTATCGTACCCACAGACGGGCAACCTATGTATCCTTGTTTAGAAAAGGAATCAGAACCCATGTAGTTTGGGAATTAAAATATAATTTAACATCATATGGGACAGATGATAATTAATGGGTGATGGTCTTGAACCGTAGAAATTCTTCCTACATACTCTACTTTTAAGGTAGAGATCAAAGTCCACATAGTTCGAGATAGAAGTGTGAGGTTTATGCATGATTAATGGCTCAAATAGAGATTTCATAATTACTTTTACACTCTAAGCTCACGTGAGTCATACTCGGTGTGAGAAACAAGAGGTATTGGTAAAACCTAACAATTGTGACATGAAAGATGCAATCATAAGAAATAATGTGGGGCTTTTGTATATATAACTGCCCAAATAGATCGAGATCGGGACGTATTTCAAAGGAGATGTCCGAGAATAGGGTCCATAAAAGTATATGTACTTTTATGGTGATTTGTATAGTCTAACTTGTGGCTTACTCCTTTGGAAGATGCCCAAATTAAGAGGGGGCTTGAGGATTATTCCTATGAAGGTTTCCCAAATCAAAAGCAATTATGACTGGTTAAGAGAAATTATAACTGGGGCTTACTCTTTTAAAGGAGGCCTAGGTTAGGGGAATTATGACTGGGGCTTACTAATGAAAAGGAGGCCCAGGTTAAGGATACTTGAGACTTTGGACTTATTATTGAGAAGGAGGCCTAGGTTAATGGAATTTATGAGTGGGGATTACTCCTAAGGAAGTGGACCAGGTTAAAGGAATTTGGAATTTGGGGCTTACTACTAAGGAGGATGCCGATATTTGGGAACTTGAATATTGGGGATTACTTTTGAGTAGGATGCCCAGGTTAGGGGACTTAAAGACTTGGGCTTACTTCTGAAAAGGAGGCCCAGATTTGGGATTTTGAGATTGGGACTTACTCCTGAGAAGGAAGCCCAAGTTAAGGAAAATTATGATTGGGACATACTTTTGAAAAGAAGGAGGAGGTTAAAGATCCCCTCATCTTTAAAGGTTGAGGTTGAATGAATGAAATATATTACCTTAGTGACATAAATATATGTAAATTACTAGGTTTTGAGAAATGTTCCATATAATTCCTTTCAGATAAGGAATCCAACAAAGGAACCTTGCCATAAATGGATTCTAAGAGGATTCTGAGGCTAAATTTTGAAGAGGAGAGGTGGATTTGAAGAAAGAAAGAGAATAGGTGGGAGGGGCACCCAAAAAGGGAGAGGCGTGCAAGTCCTGCATGGGCACGCAAGTCCTAGTCGTGCAAGTATACTTCTGCAACACATGGGTACTTGCGTGACGGTAAAACCTTAGGGAAATACTTGGTAGAGACTTGGCTCAATCCCTTAGTATTATCCCTAAAGGATTCCAAAAGAGTGGCACACATGTTTTATTGAAGGGATAAGGCAGCACAAAAGTGTGGCCATTTCCCTTAAGGGATGGCCACTTAGTCCTGAAAGTGTTGATGAGTTTCAAAACATAGGCCTTGTTTGTCCTATTTAGAGCATCTATTCTAGGTATGAAATTACCTTATAAGTGTTTGGAAGACTTCCAGAAGATACTAGGGTGCCAGGAGCTCGAATATGAGTTTTTGAATTTTTTCCATCCTCGAAATGGGGTGCCCACAAGGGGTATTTATAGGCTACTGAAGACCCTGGGCGAAAATCAAGTAGGGCGTGCAAGTCACCTTCATGACCAATATGAGGTGCGCAAGTGTACTTGTATGTCCATGATGAAACATGCACGACCCAACTGTAATCAAATCCTTGTTCATGTCTTTGTCAATTTTTGATGTTTCTTCAAAGGATGAATCACTTTGTGTTAATGTATTTTGCTTTTCATTTGTTAGACTCTGTGATGGAAAGGAGTATCAACAACCCCCCCCCCCCCAGAGTTGAATCCGAAAGAAGGAGGATGTGACTCTGAGGAAAAAGGATAAAACCAAGGAACTTTGGCGCACAAGTGTTGAGCTCACAGATGTTGTCACGCAAGTGCGAGCCGCACTAGTGGCGTCTCGTAGGATTTTGTACGCTGGCTTTGGCATGAAGGGTTGTGGCCTTGCCTATAAATAGCGCCTCATTCTCGCGCAATGAACCCGACTTTGAATAGTTTCGAGCTCTCACCAAACAAGTTGCCTTCATCGCTCAAGTCAATTGTTTTATGCTATATCTTTGTGTCACGCTTCTATGTAGGTATTTTGACCATCGCGGTGTTACTTTCACCCCAAAAACATGCGCGACACAACTATACTTGCGCACCAAAATTAGACTTGCGCACCTTAATTACTTAGCCATTTTTTCACTTTTCTTTATAAATTTTATGAAAAATGAACTCATTTAAGAGTTAATTATTCAACCTTTGTGAAGATGCAATGGATCCTAGAAGAATCAGAACTGCTGATGAACTAGCCAGCAAGCAAATTGTTGATATGATGAACATCGTAGGCCATGATTACTATGATATTTGTGACATCACTCTTCAAATTTTTTTTAATTGCTTGAAGTAGTATCATCATAACTTTTCACAGAGCATCTAATTTCCTCTATATGGGCATGGTCATCTACAAGATGTCAACATTCCAGAGGCAAAGAACTATCTCCCACATTCTTTGTTTCAGAATTACACCAACTTTTCTTTAGAAAATATCTCAAGTGGAGGAGCATTTATAAATACTGGAATAGGGGAGAAGGCATATATGATGCCTCATAGCCCTTGTGCACCAGATCTGAAAACTCATAATCCTGCGTTGTAACCACATTGTTATCCTTCAATATTCCGAAATTCTCATATGGATCAATCCAAAGGCTGGAATAAGAGTTGGGACATCCATTCTGGAGGAGGTGTGAAGACAACTTTGATGTGGGAATACTGGGTGCGACAAACCTGTGCAGAGTTTGTCGAGGATTTGAATGGAGATGCAATATATGAAGCTGTCTAGGCTGGGCAGACATATGTCTACAAGAGTGATGAGATTGTTCCATAGTTAATCAGCAGCTGGAGCAAAGAAACCAATTCATTCAATTTAAATCATGGAGAAGTAGGCATCAGTCTGTGGGATTTCCACAAGATCCTGGGGGATCAAATTCTGTGTGACATGTATAATAAATTCATCCCTCCCAAGGCGACATGGAATGGTTCAGAGAAGACTCTGTTTTTGGTTCAGGATTTATTGAAAATTTTCCAAAAGCCTAAGAGTTCAAAGAACTCCCTAACTCATTCTAGAAATAATATTCATCCAGCGGAGTGGATGAATATGTTTCTTACCAAGATGGAGGAGAAGGATTCAAAGGAGAAGGGGCCCACCTGTACTCATCCTACTAACTACCCCATTACAGAGAATAGTGGTTCTCTTGGCACATTTTGGCCGACTCTAGAAGCAGGAGAATTTGAGAAGTGGGGATATGAAGTAAATCAGAGAATCCCAAAAAAGAACCGTATGGAGGGCTTCTTATCCTCGTGGCTCAGTGTTTATCTTCAGTTGGTTAGGGATTCAGAGGGAGGCGTCAGGCCATGGACCTTCGTTGTGGTAGCCATGTTGGATAAGGAGGAAATGGTTGGGTTTCCTACCCCCATTTTGGAAAAGATTCACAGGAGCTTACTCCATGTCTTTACGGTTAAGTCTCCTTTGAGAATAGTGGGACTATTCCATGTTTTCTGGGAATGGATCACCACTCACATCAGGACATATAATTTACAGAACGGAGTACAGGTTCCTGTAAGTTCCATCAGGCCATCAGTGTAGGCATTTTATGTAATTTTTCCATTAGCCCTTAACCGTTATGATATAAAGGTGAGGCTGAGCATGTACAAGGAATTCAATTTCATTGCTTATATAAACCCACCAACTGGGCGGTTTTTTGATGATGGAACTGTAATTCTGGAATTGAGGGTGTACATGCTAGCTCGCAAAGATGGTGTACTAGCCACCAGGATTGACAAAGAGATTATATGCGAGGCCAATGCTCCATATATATTTGCACACAAATTCAAGTGTCTGCAGTAGACTGTTGTATCCCATCATGTGCATGTCAGGTCAGAGCAGCATCTGATGGTTTCCTGAAAACTATGGTTGCCGACATCTATAGAGAAGACTAGGGTAGTGTTTATTCTACCAGTTGACAAAGTGGAAAGTAACTTGAATACATGGTATTCCATGAACTGGATAGCATCATAACTGAAGGGGTGATGAATCGTCCGGTTTATCAGGTGGGGAAAAACAAAAAATAACTATAGAGAAAGAAAGCCCTCATCAAGAAGGTGATGCTTCCCCACCAGGAGCTGATTCATCAGGTTCCACACCTAGAGATAACTCATTGGATTCCCAAGATGGGGATGATGAGGCACAACATGTGGAAAATCGGCCTCGTTCCAGATATAATCCCCCTATCAGAATTAAGAGACCCAATCCATCGACTCCTGGCAAGTTACTTCATTGAGGCAATTTAATCGCCAATACTTTATAGAGCAAAAAGTCTTATTTTGTTATCCTTTATCTGTAGCTACATGATCTGGGATGAAGATGAAGTCTAAAATTATAGGATCCTCCTCAAAGACTTATGGTACACACGCTAAATATCTAGGACCAGAGGCTGTCCAGACATGGGGACGTTTATATTGCGATGCTGAAACTACCTGGCTGGATCTGTGCGAGGGGATACAAATCCCTGGAATAGGGAATACTCGGGCTTCTATAGATATCTGTTAAAAGGATAAACCTGATGAAGTGTGTGATTAAATCAGAGAGCTGGAGATTCTCATATATTCCACTGATGATTCCATTCCTTTCACCAAGAGGGTGAAGGAAATGAAGGATCGTGGCGCCACTGAGGGGACTGATTGTTCCGGAGATGAAGAGTGGCATGATTACGTGGCTCCTGAAGATGTAAGTCTCATTCATTATTTTCATTTAAATTTTATTTCTCTCAAAGCTTTGTTACTCAAGGAAATTATTTTCTTCATCCTATAGCTTGCAATGAAAGGAACTACAGTGGTTCCATCACCATAGTATAGCCATGGTGGTACTGCCATCGGGGCTAATGAATCTCCTCGCAAGACGGAAGAGATATCTCCATCCTAGCAAGACATGGAGTAGGAGATAGACATGGATTTTCATTCTCCACTTTCTGTATTTAGAGATGATGATGTCAACACACTTAAGAAGACAAAGAAGCAAAGGCATCGGAGGAGTAAATCCACCACTAAAAATTTCATCAGTAGTGGTAAGTCCTTCATATAGTCATGAGTCATAATCCATGAAAATTATACTCATTATTCTTGGGATTATAGTGGCTTCATTAATTTTACCTTTGAAGTAGATGACTGACCCTCCTTTGAGGATGACGAAGGGTGCTGGTGTACAATCACAAGTTCAGGCTGACTAGACTGCTCCTGGAGAAGAGCCAACGTCTGTTCCCAGTATCCCTCCTGCTGCGATTGTAAGGAGAGAAGATCATGATTCTAGTAAATTAACAATGATTCATAAAATTTTGAATGAAACATCAACTGAATTCCATTATATGATATTTTAGGTCCAACCCCTGTACTAGAGCTTTTGGCGGCCATTGCAACTGATGCTGCTGTTTTATCTGAAGACGTTGTCCGAGATCGGAGGCCGAAACATGAAGGTTTCCAAGAAAATGTATTGAATGCTCCCACTGGTGAGAATAACGATGAATCTGAGATATCATTTGATGAAATGATGGAACTTGGTGCAGATTTGGATTATTTTTTAGATCATGTTAAATTACAATGTAATTTAGAATATTTTGGATGTGAGTGTTATCCTACATCCTGTTAAAATAACTTATTTTTACATCTCTGATCATGAATGGTTAAAATGTGATGTTCCATATGAAAAGGCTGCTGGACTACCAATTCTTGAAGGGGGTACAGAAAATCTCACTATTGTAGAGACACTGGATCAATTGGAACTGAACCTAGTAGAGCTTCCTCAAACTCATCCTGAATATTCTGTTGAAGGTAAGAAGGATGGGGAGGATCCTTCTCCTACAATTGGTATACTGTTGGGTAAGAAATAACAAACTTTGTTGTTGTACTTAATTTTTAAGACAACTAATCAACTTTTGTTATTCTTTGAAACTAACCAAATCTTTCAATTGACTATGAAGAGCCATCAATTTCAGTGGCAAGATCAGGAGGTGAAGTCTCATCCTCCACTCCAATGGGAAAAGAAAGTGAAGAAACACGGGTCAGGGGGGAAGGAGAAGAACAAGGAACTTCCCTATGTGAATTAATCCCAGATTATATTCCCCATGTGACGGTGATGCGGAGTCAGACCCAAAAGTACAAAAGACGCTCCAATTTTCATGACGTAAGGCATGGCAGAACATATGGAAGATCATATCTAAAGTGACTTTAGAAGAGCTAGCATTGAAGATTCCCCAACTTTCATCCATGTTCATCATGTTGGGACTTCGTGGTTTTGGATATCAAGAGATCCATGCCACAGTGAAACAAGTCGTCTTAATAAGGGAGCAGGAGTAGAAATACCATCAAGACCTAACCAGAGCAAGGTTGTTGGATACTGTTAGAAAATTTGAGGCTGCGATGTCCCAAGCTAAGGCTGATCATGCTGCCAAGTTGAAGGAGAAAAATCATAAGATCAAAGTGAAAGTTTTCCAGCAGTTTCACCTTCAGCAACAATTAGATGCTCTTACTTGGGAACATGACCAGCTTAACAATCCATTAGATGGAGTTCAAACGAATGGTATGAAGGCCATTGTAGATGCTAAGAAATCACTCTATCATGCTGAAAAGAGTTAATCTAGTCGAGTGCATGAGATAAATGTGGATGCTGATGAAGCTCGGGATGATGTAAATCAAATGAAGATTTATGTTGAAAGCCTTTTGTAATTCTTGGAGAAGAGAAGAGACTCTAGTATGTGGATGTCCTTCTAAATTTTGTGCATCAATATATAATACTTTCATATTCAATCATTTGTGCTTGTATTCTTTTGCTACTTTCTTTAAATTTTACCTAATCCAATGGTCCTAGTAAGAATAGTTTGATTTTTTCTAGGATTATTATGAATAACTCTACAAACATTGAATATTTTTATTTTCTCAATATTACTGAAATCATACGAAATGTATGTTTAATGAGTTGGAACATAAATTTTGTTCAGAGTTCCCCCGTCTCTTGTAGGCAGTTTAAAGTCATGCACGTTGGACATAAAAAAATTCTAATGTTTAAGGTCAAAATAGCTTTGACTGAATGGATTGAAATTGACTCAATTTTTTGATAATTTATATGAAAACATATTAGCACATTCATGTATAAGGGAAAACATGTAAAATATGACTTAAGTAAATTTGAGTCTGAGGAATGATATGAAAAAGGGCTAAAAGGCATTAGAAGAAGTACTTCCCAAGAATAAAGTTACCACAATTCAACAAACCCATTAGGGGGTTGAATTATGCAGGGCCAATTAAGGGCATTGGATGTATAGTCAAATAATAGCATCTTTTGGCTGAAAGTTCCATTATGTAGACCACTTATGCAAGGCTTCCTAAGGGAACATGCTTCATAGTCAGGCAAAATAACTCTCATAAATTTACTTTTCTAATTCTAAAGAGCTAGTGGAAGTTTATAGAGATTCAAATTTTTCAAAGCATAGAGTTTGTTGTATGGAGAGAGGTAATTGAATATGGAAAAGATATTTCTAAACAAGATTTTCTATGAACTAAATGAATTTCACTCCTATGAAGGAATTACCCAAACGTAGGGAAGGGAAAATATAAACCATAGACTTTAATACTTTCATATCAAGAAAAAGAACATGAGACAAATATGTTAAGGATAGCTATTTTTTTGAAGATCCCTACTTATTTTTGTTAAGAAAATTAAGGAAAAAAGATGTTTTCTTCCTAATAATGAGGATACCATTATTTTACAAACCCATTAGAAGGTTCAATTCTGCAGGTCCACCTAAAGGCATTGGCAGCATAGTCAAATAATAGCATCTTTTGGCTGACAAGTTTGTTATGTAGACTCTTTATGCAAGGTCGCTTAAGGGTACGTGCTACATAGTCCGGAAAAATAACTCTTAGGTATCATAAATTTTATGAACAGAAGTCAACAAAAGGGTTATGGGGATCATGAGGTATTTAAGGATAGGAGTATGAAACATCAAAATGGGCCTTGTCCAATTCATGTGGAAGATACACAGGACAATGCTAACCATAATCATGTTGTGGATGGGTCCTGATCTGAAATATTGGACTTCACTACATATACAACTATGTTGGGAATAAAACCATACATAGTTCATGAAATATAGTTTAATTTTATGTGGGATGAGATTGTAGGAGATCTTAGTTTAGGGTCATAGAGCTCGGACCATAATAATAAATACACAGTGTGTGTTTTCACAGGGACTTTTCAGCCATGACTGAAAGAGGAATTTGGGGTTAGGCCCAAAGGCTTGGGGATGAATTTTAGGGATGCTTGAATCTTCCTACGTATCCCATAAGGATGGGAATCATTCCGCACATAGTTCATGAAATACCCTTTGTAGAGATTTGGTTCGTACAAGTGAAGGGTGAAAGGGGACTTTAGTGAAATGATTGTTTGAATCAAGATAAATGGTTCAGGCATTTCCATGTATGCACATAGTTTTTATAATATAAAATGATTGGAGATAAATTTCAATAATAATTCCTTCTCGTGTGAGGGTGTCAAAGAATGTTCTAGTTTATTTTCGTGCTGGACAAAAGTTCGGACCTTTTAACATCATATAACATGGAAGATGGTGAACCAATGTAAAAAATATTGGTTCTAGGGGCGGTTTCACAAATAAACATCATATGAGATGAAGGTGAACCTATTTGGGGAGATTCATTTTGGTGTTGAACCTCATAAGGTTGCCTACGTACACATCCTAGAAGGAAAGGATCAAAGTCCACATAGTTCAATTAAAGAATTGGTAATCAAGTTGTTCTTGAGGACAATGACATAAAACCAAATTGTGTTGGGACTTATGCATGGTTAGCGGCCCAGAGAGGGTGTCATGGTTGGAGTTTAATCTAAACTCATGTGATTCATACTCGTTGTGAGAAACAAGAGGTAACAACAACCATAACGATGTGCAGTTTAATTTCATGTCGGACATATGAAGGGACTATGCAGATTAAAGTCTTGCAGTGAGGACTATCGGTGCTGTATAGTTTAGTGACATGTAGGAGGGAAAAAATATAGTTTAACGTCATGTAGGATGTATTAATGGATTTTTTTAGTTTTACGTCATGTAGGATGAATTTAGGGACATAGTTTAACGTCATGTTAGACAAAAAGGGTGTTTTATAGTTTAGCATCCTGTAGCTAAGATGATGGGGACAATACAGTTTAACGTCATATTGGACGAAAGGGGGACTGTGTAGTTTAATGTCATGCAGTAAGGAAAAAATAGAACACATTTTAATTTTGTGGCATCCTGCCTTTTTATAACATAAACATTCATTACATTACACAAAACTGAGCATTTTTAAGGTTTAGTGTCTTGGAAACTAGGAACATAATACCTGAAAACAACATAAAAAATTCTTCTTAAACACTTGAAAGGCTTGTCCTTAAGTTCATCCAAGGTTCATTACTGCATCTCATAACCTGGGAACATACATCAAAAGAAAGGGTGAGCAGAAGGTCCAGTAAGGGAAACAAGAGAAACATTTTACATGTGAACTTGAGATACTTCAATAAGGTCATGATAAGAACTTTAAGGCATGAGAAAGAAGTCATGAAGAATATCATAATAAAAATAATGTTTTTCATAACATGAATATGTGGCTACAAATTTATACAAAGACAATCATTTCTGTTCCACCAAGGTCCATCCCCAAGGTGTCAATAAAAATTACCATGGTTATTCACCAAGGTATCAGTCTAAAAGGAAATCTCTAGAGATTAAGTCTTTACCCAATGCATTGGAGCGCTTTCAGGGAACACCCTTAAATTTGTATTTATCATCATGTGAGCCACATATATCAACATAAATAATTTCATAAACAACCCATATATCATAAAATAAATGGGTTTCATTTCATAATCTTAATGTTTTAAAAACTTCTTTAAAGACATGATCTTTATGTCACTTTAAACCCACGGAAAGGGAAAGCGGGTCTCATGTATGTAAATACCAGAATTTAAAATAGAAAAACCTGGTATATATGTGAATACCCCTATAGAAGAGAGATCTTTTATTATTCAATTAATAAAATAAAAGAACATTAGAAAAAGAGAGATACATTTTGAGATGGAAATTCTGCAGCATAACGGCTATGTTTTGGGGTTTTAGAAAACATTGAAAAGAGAAGGGGCATGGGTCAAACATTCATAAATGACCCATAAAATAGTAGAGGAATAGAATAAGAAGGATATATAAACATGTTAATGAAATTTGAAGGACATACCATTTGAAATGAAAAACATGGATGGAAGACAAAACATAGATTTCTCTTATGAAAATTCGGCAGCCTAACAACATCACTTAAACTTCAACAAAAATGAATTGACGAGATCAAATAGGGTCTCTCATCATATAAAAATAAAATTTAAGTATTATAGATATAGAGATCATACCCCAACATAAGAAAAAGTAACTTGAAAGACTTGACATTAAAGTAGATCTTTGAAAAATGAGAAGGGTGAAAGAATCCCTTAAAAATTCAGCAGCCTAACGACGCCACTTAAACATTCTTAAAACAAATTGATGAGAGAAAGAGGGGGTCTCTCATCATATGAAAATGAAATGGAAATTAAGATTAATATAAAATAACATACTCGAACATAAGAACATGGAGCCTAAAATAAATGGCATAAAAGAGATTGCTTGAAATGAAAGAGGGAGGTCGGATCCCTTACCTTAAACGCAACTCTTAAAACTCAAAGGTTGGGACCTTGAGAGGCTTGAGGGCACCTTGGGAGGACACCTTGGGAGTTAAGGAGACCATAACTTCGTTTAGGATGATTTTTGAGTCAAAAGGATAAGAGAATGGCTTGTAATTTATAGGGAATGTGAGGGGACAAGGCATTAATGGCCAAGGGACACCTCATTGGTAGTTTTGGCAAAACCATGGGCTTTCCCATGGTATTTTCCCATGGTATTTGACCATGGTATTTTCCACATCGGACACCTCATACAATAATTCATCCCCTTTAGTCGACCATCCCTTAAAATATCTCATGACATCATCATGACACAGTTATGAGGTCATTTAACATACCGACACCCTAAAACTGCATTTTTACTATTCACTAAAAATTCATCTTTCTCAGAAAAATCCCAAAATTTCACCTTAACCAAATATAGATGCTCTGATTACAAATATGAACTCAATTTTATAAAAATAATTTAGTAAATATTTTTAATTTAATTTTTAAATTAAAACACTATTCACTAAGAATTCATTTTTTTCAGAAAAATCCCCAAAAATTACCATAACATAATATCGATGATCCGAGTTAAAATATAAAGTCCATTTTATAAAAATAATTTTCTAAATATTTTTAATTTAATTTTTAATTAAAAAACACTATTCACCCGAAAAAAACTAATACTTGACTAATAATTTATGAAACCATTATTTACCCATTTTATTGAATCACATTACTTAATCTAGGTGTCTAACTTATATTAAAACTTTTTTTAAGTGAGATTACTAATCCATTTGGTCACATTACTAATCCTAAGTGTAAAATTATTATTCATAATTTACTATTCATCAAAAAAATAAGTTGATCTTATTAGACTCCAAATTCCATACTGAACAGTTTTGCAGAAGACCATTTTTTGAAAATAATTACACATCATTAATTATTTATGGTTTACATAAATATTTTAAAATATCCCTTTTTTCAAAATTCATCAATAAGAACATCCTAAAATTATCCTGACATTTTAAATTTCACAAACATCACTAAAGGAAGAAATCTCAATTTATTCATCCCAAAGGATTACACAAAGAAGATACGGTCTCATCGCATAGCCCCTTATAACACCAACATATGATCTATGTGTTAGGTGTGCTATGGTGAGAGAATACGAGGGAGGCTTAGATAACATTTCCCAAGTAGTAATCTCTACTAACGTGAACTTCTCCCGCAGGCGTTTCCGTTCAAGGTTGACACGCTGGAGTTCGGCTTGGGCTTGGTCCAAAGCGAATCCCAGAGATGCCACCTCCTTCCCAAGCTCTGATAAGTGGGCATCATAAGGTTTGGGTCTACTGGATGAAGCCATCAACTCCTCTTTCTGCATTAACCATTAACATTTCTATTAACTCTTTAAGAGTAAGTTAATATACTATTCAAAAAGTTGGGGTCGTTACATTCATCCCCCCTTAAGAAATTTCATCCCCGAAATTTTATACTTGGGGCCTAGTCAAAAAGGTGAGGGTTCTTTTGCTTCATCGTTTCCTCAGGCTCCCAAGTTTCTTCTTCATACTTATGATTCCTCCACAACACTTTCACAAGGTGGGTAGTCTTGTTTCGTAGAACCTTGTCTCTATGTTCTAAGATCTCCACTGGATGCTCCTCATAAGAGAGGTCCTGTTCTAGTTGTACCACCTCTGGGTTCTGTAAATGCGAAGGGTCGGGTATGTACTTTCTCAAGAGAGATACATGGAAGATATTGTGAACTTGAGCTAGGTTCGGTGGAAGTGCTAAATGATATTCCACTGCTCCTATGCGATCAAGGATTTCATAGGGGACAATGTACCTATGGATGAGCTTCCCTTTATTCTCAAACCGCATGACTCTCTTCCATGGTGAAATTTGAAGGAAGACTTTGTCGCCAACACCAAACTCCAAGTCCCTTCGATGGATGTCAGCATAGATCTTCTGCCGACTCTGAGCAGCCTTTATGTGTTGTTGGATGGCATGAACCTATTCTGTCATCTCTTGCACAAGATCAGGCCCAAAAATCTATCTCTCACAAGTATCATCCCAAAAAGTAGGAGTTCTACATTGCTTTCCATAGAGAGCTTCATAGGGTGCCATCTGAATACTCGAATGGAAGCTGTTGTTATAGGAGAACTCAACTAATGGGAGGTGTTGATCCCATCCACCTTTAAATTCCATTGAGCATAATATCATCATGTCTTCGAGTGTATGAATAGTCCTTTCAGATTGGCCATTAGTTTTAGGATGATAGGCCGTACTAAAATTCAATTCAGTATCCAGAGCATGTTGAAGACTTCTCCAGAATTTTGATGTGAATCTTGGATCACGATCAAACATGATTGATAGTGGTACCCCATGCAGCCTTACCACTTCTTTTACATATATCATGGCAAGTTGATCCAGGGAGGAATCTTCCCGAATTGAGATAAGATGAGAGGTCTTGTTGAGATGGTCCACAATAACCCATATCACATTATTTACTTTGGATGTTTTTGGGAGACCAGTTACAAAGTCCATAGTGATATTATCCTACTTCCATACTGGTATGGGTAGCGGTTGTAATAGCCCCGTAGGAAGTTGTTGTTCTACCTTTACTTGTTGACACACCAGGCACCTTGTAGTGTAATCAGCAATTTCCGTCTTCATGTTATCCCACCAATAATGATTACGAAGGTCTCTATACATTTTAGTGCTTCCCAGATGTATAGAGAAAGTAGAGCTATGAGCTTCATCCATCAGTTCTTTCTTTATCTCTGGAATAGATGGAACACATAGTCTTGTACAAAATTTCAATGCACCTTCTTGATCAATATGTAAATCAGGTAACTTCCTATCCTTTACCGCCTCAAACTTCTCCTGTAGAAAAGGATCTTCTTTTTTAGCCTTCTTGATCTTCTCTAGTAATGAAGGTTGAGAAATCATTTGGGATAAGGTTGATGATGTCCCTTCCCTTACAATTCCCATGTCCGGTTTTACTATATCTTTAATCAAGGGATCTCCTAGGATCCTCATTGTTTCCAGAACAACAGGATATTTCCTGCTTAATTCATCTATGACTTTCTTTGCTCTTCGAGGGTGATAATGAATTGAACAATCATTGTCTTTAATAAGCTCCGACCATCTCATTTGTCTCATTTTCAATTCTTTCTACGTGAAAATATACTTTAAACTTTGGTGGTCAGTGTATATCTCACATTTCTCCACATAAAGATTGTGCCTCCATATCATTAGAGCAAAAACAATCACCGATAGCTCTAGGTCAAGTGTAGGATAATTCTGCTCATTAATCTTCAACTGTCGTGGTGCATAAGCAATTACCTTGTCATTTTGCATGAGGATGAACCCAAGCCCTTTCCGAGATGCATCGCTAAAAATAATGAATCCTTCTCCAATAGAGGGTAGTGTTAACACAGGTGCAATAACCAATCTCTTCTTCAGCTCTTGGAAACATTCCTCGCATTCCTTTGTCCAGATGAACTTAAAACCTTTTTCGAGTCAACATTGTTACTGGATTAGAAATCCGGGAAACATTTTTCACAAACCTCCTATAATATCCCGCTAAACCAATGAAACTACGAATTTCAGTTACTGTTGTGGGTTGAGGCCACTCCTCCACAACTATTGTCTTTGCAGGTTCAACCAAGATTCCTTCATTGGTTACGATGTGCCCCAAGAAAGATACTTGTTGTAACCAAAACTCACACTAACTGAACTTTCCAAAGATCCTCTCCTTCTGCAGAGTTTTCAAAATAACTCTCAGATGATCTTCATGCTCCTCTTGACATTTCTAATATATCAAAATATCATCAATAAAAACTACCACAAAGTTATCAAGGTAGTCCTTAATGACTCTATTCATCAAATCCATGAAAATTGTAGGAGAATTAGTCAAGATGAAGGGCATAACAATAAACTCATAATGCCCGTATCTGGATCAGAAGGCAGTCTTTGGAATATCTTCCTTATTCACCCTCAGTTGATGATAACCAGGTCGAAGGTCAATATTAGAGAAGAATTGGGCCCCACGAAGTTGGTCAAATAAATCATCAATTCTTGGAAGAGGGTATATGTTCTTCACTGTGATCCCGTTCAATTCTCTATAATCAATGCATAGCCACATTGATCCATCCTTCTTCTTCACAAAGAGAACTGGTGCTCCCCAAGGAGACACACTCGGTCGGATAAACCCCTTATCCAATAAGTCTTGGGGTTGTTTCTTTAACTCTTCTAGCTCCACATATTCCATTCTATACGAGGTCTTTGATATCGATTGAGATTCAGGTACAAGTTCAATGGAGAACTCTACCTCTCTTTCTAGGGGAGGTCCAGGTAACTCCTCAGGATATACATCCATGTATTCCTGAACAATCGGAACATCTTCTATTTGTATACTTCCATTACCTTCTTCATCAACACCAATTAACTCCATAAAGAAATCTATCGGAGGTGCTTCTAGATAGGGATCAGTTCGGGATATCTCTCCTTGGAAGATAATTGTAGGTTGTCCATTCAAGACTACTGAAATTTCCTTAATTCTACATTTGATCTTAGCAATATACTTTGAGAGCCAGTCCATCCCTAGTATAACGTCGAATTCCAACATGGGAATGACTACTAGATTTGCGATAATATTGTGCTTACTAAAGTAAACATTAGAATCTCTAAACACTGTTGATGCATGGATAATCCCACTTGGTGTCTTGTCTGACAACTCTACCTCAAGCAGTTTGGGGATTGATTCTATATTCTTTGCAAACTTGGAGGAAATAAAGGAATGCGTAGAACTAGAATCAAACAAATTACTTGCTTGTTTTGAGAGGACAATAAGAGTACCTATTACCACTTCGTTCAGAACTTCAACTTTAGTTGTTGTGATAGAAAAAGCATGACCTTTCTCCCTTGGCCTTTGCTGAGGTTGATGGCGATTCCCCTCCACTACCCTCAGATTTGGACAGTGATTAGAAAAGTGCCCAAGATGTCCACACTTGAAGCATTTGACTTCGGGTAGGTCCAGAACCATCATTACTTTTTCATTAGTGTTGGGAAGTTGAAGCTCCACCTCATTATGACAATTCTGGGAAATATGGACTTCTCTTCCACACTTTTAGCACTTGACACTTCCGATCAAGCAGTACCCCAGATGCTTCTTCCCACATTTATTGCATCTGGTATGTTTCATTTTCTTTCCACCTCTTCCCTGATCGAAAGTCTTCCCTAGATTGGTCTCCAAAGATCTCTTATTGTTATTTGATTTATGAGAACAATGTGTCTCACGAAACTCTATATCGACTTTCATTGCACTCCGCACGATCTCCTCGTAGATATCGTAGTCCTGGTTGGATAGATTCTTCTGCAGATGAGGTCTCAGTCCACTGAAAAATCTGTCAACCATCCCACTCGGATCCATGACAAAGCTAGAGGTATATTGTAAAAGTTGGGTGATGTTCATCTCATAGATTCTGACAGATTCGTTCTCTTTCTGCTTCAGCTCGAGAAACTCTTTCTCCATTCTCGTCCTCATGGAACGAGGGAAATAATTATTAAAGTATATTCCCCGGAACTCTTCACACTCCATATCTTCCATCTATCCTCGTGGCTTCGTGTTTTTGATCAGTGACCACCACTTATTAGCTTCTCACTCAAGGCGGTAAACAGAAAGGGTGACTTTTTCTTGTTCCGAACAATGAAGTACAGAAAAGATCTTTTCAATGGAGCATATCCTTTTTCTGCAACCAAAGGGTCAGTAGATCCACTAAATGTTGGTGCTCATTGACGCATGAAGGAACCAACAGAATGTTGTTCCCTTCATGGTGAGATCAGCCTCTCAGCTTGATTCAAGTTATTACTCAAAACTTGAGTCAGTTGGTTCATCATTCGCATGAATGTTTCCATTCCAGCTTCCATCAGAGGGCCGTCAGCACATGGTGTATTGCTGTCACCATCTGCACGGTTCCTCCTATTGCCTGCCATTTTCTAAAATAGTAAAACCATAGTGAGAATCTTATTTCATTTATGAATCTTTTAACTAAGACGTCATGCTTAGAAAATTATGTTTCTCTATAATTCATTTTTAATGATTCATAAAAAGCTTGTGATTAACCAAAAATATCCCCCGGGAGTGTCGTAACCATGAGTGCAGCAAAGCCGGTTATCATGAACCAGTTCTCGTTCGAGTCTATCTCAAAGAAGTGTTTTCGGGTTTTACCCCTATGTACATCTGTTCCAGAGCCACCTCTACCTGCTTGTATCCAGACAGGGATGTATTTGTTTGATAAACCACTTACTCAATACTTACCAAAATACCAGGAAGTTTTTCTATATTTAAACTTTTCTATAGGGTTCTTCAAAAAGTTTTTATATCCTAATTTCCACAAATATCTAAAAAATCATTTGATACCAACTCTGGCATCCCGCCTTTTTATAACATAAACTTTCATTACATTACAAAAAACTGAGGATCTTTAAGGTTTAGTGTCTTGGAAACCAGGAAAATAATACATGAAAACAATATAAAACATTCTTCTTAAACACTTGAAGGCTTGTCCTTATGTTCATCCTAGGTTCATTACTGCATCTCATAACCTGGGGACAAACATCAAATGAAAGGGTGAGCAGAAGGCCCAGTAAGGGAAACAAGAGAAACATTTTACATGTGAACTTGAGATACTTCAATAAGGTCATGAAAAGAACTTTAAGGCATGAGAAAGAAATAATGAGAAATATCATAATAAAAATAACATTTTTCATAACATGAAGATGTGGCTACAACATTTTACAAACACAATCATTTCTGTTTCACCATGGTCCATCCCCAAGGTGTCAATAAAAATTACCAAGGTTATTCACCAAGGTATCAGTCTAAAAGGTCATCTCTAGAGATTAAGTATTTACCAATGCATTGGAGCACTATGAGGGCGCACCCTTAAATTTGACTTTATAATCATGTGATCCACATATTTCATCATAAAAAATTTCCTAAACAACCCATATAGCATAAAATAAATGGGATTCAATTCATAATCATAACGTTTTAGAAACTGTATTAAAGACATGATCATTATGTGACTTTAAACCCACGGAAAGGGAAAGAGGGTCTCATGTATGTAAATCCCAGAATTTAAAATAGAAAAACATGGTATATATGTGAATAAACCTATAGAAGAGATATCTTTGAGTATTCACTTAATAAAATAAAATAACATTAGAAAAAGAGAGAGACATTTTCAGATGGAAATTCTGCAGCATAACGGCTATGTTCTGGGGTTTTAGAAAACATTGAAAAGAGAGGGGACATGGGAGAAACATTAATAAATGACCCATAAAACTATATAGCAACAGAATATGAAAGATATATGAACATTGTAATGAAATTTTAAGGACATAACATTTGAAATGAAAAACATGGAAGGAAGACAAAACTTAGATTTCTCTTATGAAAATTCGGCAGCCTAACGACGTCACTTAAACTTCAAAAAAAATGAATTGACGAGATAAAATAGGGTCTCTTATAATATGAACATAAGAGTTCAGTATGATAGATATAGATATAATACCCCAACAAAATAAAAAGGAACTTGAAATACTTGACATGAAAGTAGAACTTTGAAAAATGAGAAGGGTGAAAGAATCCCTTAAAAATTCGGCAGCCTAACAGCACCACATAAACATTTTTAAAACGAATTGATGACAGAAAGAGGGGGTATCTCATCAGATGAACATGAAAAGGGAAGTGAGATGAATATAAAATAACATCCTATAACATAAGAACACGGAGCCTAAAAGAAATGACATAAAAGAGATTGCTTGAAAAGAAAGAGGGAGGTCGAATCCCTTACATTAAACGTAACTCTTAAAACTAAATGGTTGGGACCTTGAGAGGCCTGAGGGCACCTTGGGAGGACTTTTTGGGAGGTAAGAAGACCGGAACATCGTTGAGGATGATTTTGGAGTCGAAAGGATGAGATAATGGCTTGGTATTTACAGGGAAAGTGAGGGGACAAGGCATTAATGGCCAAGGGACACCTTATTGGTGGTTTTGGCAAAACCATGGGCTTGCCCATGATATTTTCCCATGGTATTGGCCACTTGGTACACCACATACAATAATTCATCCCCTTTAGTCGACCATCCATTAAAATATCTCATGACATCAACATGACACAATTACGATGTCATTTAACAAACCGAAACCCTAAAACTGCATTTTTACTATTCACTGAAAATTCATCTTTCTCAGAAAAATCCCAAAATTTCACCTTAAATAAATATCAATTTTCTGATTACAAATATGATCTCCATTTTATAAGAATAATTTCCTAAATATTTTTAATTTAATATTTAAATAAAAACACTATTCACCGAGAATTCATTTTTTTCAGAAAAATCCCCAAAAATTACCATAACATAATATCGATGCTCTGAGTTTAAAAATAAATTCCATTTTATAAAAATACTTTTCTAAATATTTTTAATTTAATTTTTAATTAAAAATCACTATTCACCTGAAAAAACTAATACTTGACAAATAATTTATGAATCCGTTATTTACCCATTTTATTGAATCACATTACTTAATCTAGGTGTCTAAATTATATTAAAACTTTCTTTAAGTTAAATTACTAATCCATTTTGTCACATTACTAATCCTAAGTGTGAAATTACTATTCATAATTTACTATTCATCAAAAAATAAGTTGATCTTATTAGACTCCAAATTCCTTACTGAATACTTTTGTAGAAGACCATTTTTTGAAAATCATTACACATCATTAATTATTTAAGGTTTAAATAAATATTATAAAATATCCCTTTTTTCAAAATTCATCAATAAAATACTTCCTAAAATTACCTTGACATTTGCAATTTCACAAACATCACTAAAGGAAGAAATCTCAATTTATTCAACCCAAAGGATTACATAAAGAAGCTACGGTCTCATCACATATCCCCTTATAACACCAGCATATGACCTAAGTGTAAGGTGTGCTATGGTGAGAGAATCTGAGGGAGGCTCAAATAACATTTCCCTAGTAGTAATCTCTACTAACATGAACTTCTCCCGCAGGCATTTTCATTCAAGCTTGACACGCTAGAGTTCGGCTTGGGATTGGTCCAAAGCGAAACCCAAAGATGCCACCTCCTTCCCAAGCTCTGATAAGTGGGCTTCATAAGGTTCGAGTCTACCAGATGAAGCCATCGACTCCTCATTCTGCATTAACCATTAACATTTCTATTAAATCATTAAGAGTAAGTTAATATACTATTCAAAAGGTTTGGGTTGTTACAAACGTCATGTTGGATGTACTAGGGACTTTTTCACAGTTTAACGTATTGATGTACGTAAGGGACTTCTATACAGTTTAGCGTCATGTAGCTAGGACGTCACAGTTTAGCATCATGTTGGACGTAAGTGAAAATAGTTTAAGGTCATATGCATGGACCGACGATGATGCGGTTTAACATCTTGCTGGATGATAAAGTATTTGCGTTACAAAAAATACATATTCCTCTATCTATAATTGGTTGGAGTAGTGATGAGTTCTCCATCCATTGAGATTAAAGAATAAGCTCCATTAGAGTAAACCTTATGTATTGAATAAGGTCCTTCCCATTTTGGTTCTAGCTTGGGAGGTTTCTTTACTGGTATCATTGGAGTTCTGAGAACCAATACCAATTCTCCCTTAATTAATGAATGAAGATAATCTTTTTTGTTGAAAGCTCATGCTATTCGATTCTGATAGTCTTCCAAGTGGTGCAACGTGCACAATATTTTCTCATCCAATCATTCCAATTCATCCAATCACTTTTGAGATTGTTCATCTGTAGATGACTGATCAAAAATGGCTACCCTGAGTGAGGGTAATTGAACCTCAATGGGAAAGACTACTTCTATTCCATATACCACTGAATATGGAGTTGATCGTGTTGTAGTGTGGTTGGTGGTTCGATAAGCCCATAAAGCATGAAAATGTTTATCAGGTCATGGCTTTTTATCTTTTTCCACCATCTTTTGTAGTATATTTGAAAGATTCTTGTTGAAGGATTCTATTTGACCATTGGCCGCTACCTGATATCGAGATGCATGATTGTATTTGATGTTGTATTCTTGATACAACTTCCTCACCTCATATGAACAAAAGATGGTGCCATTGTCTGTCAATATGGTATGAGGGACACCAAATATGGTAATAATTTTAGACTTGATGAAGCTAAAAATGCATTTAGAACTGACTTATTTGAGAGGTATTGCCTCTTCCCATTTGGAAAATAAGTCAGTATTAGTAAGAATGTACTTAAACTGCTTGGATATAGCTGAAGGATAAGGTCCCACTATATCCATTCTCCATGTGGCAGATGGCCATACCTATTTAGCTGTATGAAGCAACTCTTGGGGTTGATGAATGAAATTGTCATGTACATGGAAAAATGACACTTCTTTGTGAAATCAACACAATATTTTATCATTGAAGTCCAAAAGTATCAAATCATTCGAACTTGCTCAGATAGTATATGTCCGGACTGATGGGCACCACAGACTCTTACATGCACTTCTTTCATGAAAGCCATTATCTCTTCACCATCAATTTATCTGAAGAGAATTACATCAAAACCACTTTTGTATAGAACATTATCTAGGTTATCTGGGCTATCATAAAGAGTGAAATTGACCATACGTCGCAATATTTGTTCTTTCCCAGCTCTATCAGGTTGAAGTGTTCCATTTTGATGGTATTCCCTGATAGGTTTCATTGATCCCGTTGTATGACCATATGGTTCAAAAATGGGACTAATATCATTGAATTCCTATGTTATGGTTTTAACATAAGGTGAAATTGTACGATGGTGGGAAATATTGATAATGGTCTCGTCCTAATTTGGATCTGCCAGAGCTATAGCTATATTAGCCAGTGCACCATCTTGGGCATTTTTTGATCGCGGGACATGAGAAAATGTTGGTTCCGAATGAAATTCCACCATTAATTCACTGACGTAATCATACAAAGGTATTAACTCTTCATTTATGATGGCATACTCCCCATTTACTTGTTTTATTACCGGGTCTGAATCACCATTCACCTTTAAGTGATTCACTTTTTCTTGAAGCGCCAACTCCAATCTTGTGATGAGAGCTTGGTATTCTGCTTCATTATTTGTACGGCCTCCCAATAATGAGAAGGAAAATGGTAACACTTCCTTTTCTGGACAAATGAGCACAATTCCTAACCCAACGTTATTGAATTTAGGATATTCCATTTTCCTCCCTACTGGACTTCTAAAAGCACCATCGAAGTACATTTCCCATGATTGAAGACTATCTTGAACAAAGAATACCTCCTCATCAAAAAGTTCAATATCTGAAGATGTATCTTCTACTGAAGGGAGTTCAGTAAGGAAATCAGCTAGAGCTTGGCCCTTTATTTCCTTTTGAGGCACATATTGGATATCAAATTGTTACAAAATAACTGCCCAACTTGCTAGACGTCCTGTAAGCATTGGACAACTAGGGATGAATTTGATCAGGTTATTGTGAGATACCAATTGGACCTCGTGATGTTGCAAGTAGTGTCTCAACATCTGAACTGCAAAGATTAATGATAGGCAACACTTTTTAATACTTGAATATCAGTTTTTTGCTTCAAGCATAGTCCGACTGAGATAGTAAAGGCTGTTTTCATTCCCAACATCATTATTTTGGGAAATTAAGGCTCCCAATGATCACATTAAGGTTGTCACATAATGAATAAGTGGTCTTCCATCAATTGGCGGCATTAATACCAGTGGACTCAAGGAGATATTTCTTGAGAATATTGAATGCTTCTTAAAATTCTTAAGTCGACTGGTAAGTGACTCCCTTCTTCATCAATTTGGTGAAGGGTAAAATTTTTCCTGCCAAATTGGTGATGAAACGCCGAATATAGGCTATGTGTCCTTAGAGTCCTCTCAATTCTTTTAAATTTCAAGGAGGTGACATACCAAGGATTGACATTTTCTTTTCAGGATTGATGTCGATACCACGATGTCATACAAAAACGTCGAGAAATTTTCTTGAGGTTACCCCAAAAGCACATTTTAAGGGTTTCATCTTCAAATTATGTTGTCGAAGATTGTGGGATATGAATTACAAATCATCCAAGTGATTAGAACACTGTTTGGATTTAACCACCAAATCGTCCATATAACATTCAATAAACATCCTTAAAAAGGGTTTGAAGATAAGATGCATGGCACACTAATATGTTGTTCCTACATTCTTCAGGACAAATGGAATTACCCGATAGAAAAACACACCCTGAGGGGCTCTGAAGGCTGTAGATTCCTCATATTCAGGAGCCATTCTAATTTGATTATATCCAGAATATCAATCCATAAAGGAAGGTGCTTCATAGCCAGCTATTGCATTAATTAAGAGTTCTGTTATCAAAACTAGAAAATCATCCTTAGGACAATTCCGATTAAGATCGTTGAAATCAATGAAAACTCTAATTTGTCCATTCTTATTTTTCACTGAGACAAAATTATCCAACAACATGGGATAATGAACTTCTTTGAAGAAGTTATAATTGATAAGCTTATCCACTTCAGCTTCAATTTTGGAAGCATAGGCTGGGTGTGTTCTTCTAACGACTTGCTTAAATGCTCGATGTTCATCTGGCATACCCAAATGATGAGTAGCAACATCAGGATCAATCCCTAGAATCTCTGTATAGTTCTAAGAAAATATATCTGAATTTTTCTTTAAAACTGAAAAATACATCACTTTCTCTTCAAGAGTCATGGACACACTAATTAAAGTGGGGTGTGGATCTTCTTTTGTACCCAGATTTATTTCTATGAGTTCATCCACAGTGGTAGAGATACCCTCTTCAAATTCTGGAGGAGCATCACTGAGATCTTCCGCTTCTTCTTTAACATGTATTATTTCTTCTGTTTCTACTTGCATAGTAGATGATGAAGCAGAATTTTCATGATCAGAAGAGATTTTAAAATTTGAACATCTTGAAGAAGAAGTTTCCATTTCTGACCCGATCAATGATGAAGGTTCTTCCTTGGGTAATAAAGAGGATATGACGGATTGAGAATTGACATTATCATTCACCTATGACATTTCTATAACTTCTTCTGTCCTGATTGGCAAAGTATAGTCTTTATGGATTTCAGCGGATGAAATGAAGACATCTCCATTTGAGCTTTCATCATTTCTTGGTGAATCACCAATTTCTCCCATGCTATTTGGCTTGATTTCCGCAATTGAAATTATAGAAGTTTTTATAAGAGTACTTGGATTTGGGTCTATCATGTCAATTTTACTAAAAGGCAACACGTAATCTGTACTCACATGTGTGAATGGGTTTACTAAAATCTTTTCCAAACTATATAGAGCATTAACCTTGGTAACCTCATTTGTTGTGGATTTCGTCTTTCCCTTCATGTGATAGAATTATGCCTCAATGTATTGTGATTCACATGTCTTCAAGGGGCCTTATCACCATAAAGTGTCCTAATTTGACCATCGATACAATATTTGAGACATTGATGGTATGATGAAGGGATAACCGCATGTTGATGTAGCTAGGTTCTTCCAAGCATTATATTGAAGGCTAAGCCATGATCAAAAACCATGAAATATGAATTGGATACAAGATCTCCAAACTGAGTTCTGAGGGTAATCTCGCCCAGTGGTTGTTGTCCATTTTTATCATATCTTTGTAACATCAAAGTAGTAGGAGATAAATCATATTCTGTGAGGCCCGATCGACAAAGTGTATGAATGAGGATGCGGTTGAATTCTGAACCATTATGAATGAAATCTTCAGAAATCTACACCATTGACATTGATAGATAAGTACAAAGGTCTAATATGTCCATGCTCGACATCATCTTCATCTTCATCTGTGAAGGATATCACTGCATGGAATTCTGCAAGACTATTCTCAACATGGTAGACTTCAGCAGCAGAAATTTCAGTTTAGAATTCTTGAGGACTTGAAAAAGCCTCGATGAGTTCCTCCTGAAGAACCTTTGATAGATTAAAGGAATCCAGAATTGATAACATGGCCGGTATTTGGGACAAATGTTTCAAGACATCATATTTTTCATCCAAAGGTATGTGTTTCCCAACATGAACATGTTGTTTCGCAGGTTCTTTAGAAGTTTATGCTCTTGAAGTAGATGCATCTTTTATCAGGGTAGGAGTTGGTAATACTCCTGGATTTGAAAGATTAAGACAAATAGGTCTATTTACTTGCTTAGAGGAAGAAGGTGGAACCTCTAACCGATCCACCAGAATAATTGTGCCATGAATGAATCTGATATTGGTGGAAGAGTTTGATTGTTCTTTTTGAGCTCGTTGAAGGGCTCTACCACTAGTTTCTAATTCATATATAGTTCTAGCAGGGGTATGATTAGAATAGTGGATTCTAGGATATCCACATCTTCCTCTATATCCCATACCTCTGGAACTTCCTCTAATCCCTCTGTTTGATACAGGGAACTCAGGCTCATCAAAATCGAAATTGTTGATGGCATAAGGATCTGTTAAGTGAATCATGTTAACAGAACCAAAGACCAATTCTTCTTATGAGGAATACTCTACCTGATTATCCAATTTATGATGTGTCATTTGGTGGGAAGATGCCCATTGCTTTGAAGTAGATGGAATAAAATTTTCAGAGTCAAAGACAACTTAGCCTTTGACATGATCTCATCTTCTTCGGATTGTTCATATTTCGTTGAATTATGCCGCTTCATTGAGCATTTTCCCTTTATTGAAGAGGGTTTTTCCGTGGCATTCATAGCATAAGTCACAATTGGTTTCTTCAATTGCATTCACAAAATGGCATGATTTCAATTGATCGTTTTTCTGAACATCCAATCATCATATTTTTGAACATTTTTTTGACTTCTTGCCACTCACCTTCTTCCTCTTGATATGTAGCAATAACACATGCTACCTGAGCTGAAGAACCTTTCAGTTTTACTTGTCCTGAGTCCACCATATTTTGTAGGAGGTATTTGAAGACAAAACACCTCTGAATGGGATGCCCCAACATCTGATGAAATGGGAAATAATTGGGAAGTTCTTCATCTCTTTCCTTATTTTTCTTTTTGGGCCTTGGAAATTGAACCAAATTATTTTCCAGAGCCGAGATGAAGTAACACGGAACTAGTTCATTTCAGAAAGAATAAAATTTGATCTTCAGATCCTCAAATTGTTTCCATCTATGATCTCTTTGATCATCTTGACGAAATGGCCTTTGTTGGGGATGCTCAAGAGGTGGATCCCTTCGATAAGATGAAGGTTTTTATGTAGAAGCAGGTACAGGTTCTTGATTAAGCATAACTGTAGTAGTCTCTGCATTACCCATTATCCTTCCTGGAGGTGATGGAATTGCATGAGAATTATCCTCAGTCTTCATAAGAGAATCTTCAATCTTATGAGTGATCGAAGTAAGGTCTCGAAACCCTCCTATGTATTTCACAAGGATCAATAGTGTGCGTAATTAGTCACATGATTTTCCACACAGATTGGCAACAACTCTTCTTGAGGGAGTGCTAAGCTCAGGGAGTATGTTAATCCCTTCTAGCGAGCAATGAAATCTGAAACCCTTTCATTCTCCATTTTCTTACAATTTTTAAGATAAAAAACTATTGTCTTTGGCAAAGTTGAGCTGAATTAAAGAAGGAATTGTTGACGGAGATCCTCCAACCAGGTAATTTACAGGGATTGAAAGCTTGTATACCAGACAAAGGCAGACCCTTTTAATGATTGTACAAAACACCAGAGCTTAAGTACTTCTTGTTGCTAAGGGGTTACCATCATAGGATCACTACGAGAAACAAAATGTGTTAAGTTTTGCACTGGGTCCCTCGAACCATTAAATATTGGTAATGTGGTACTTGAAAAATTTGATGGGGGAGGAATTGCATCAACCAATTCATGGTAATCTCTCTTTCATGGTTGAATTTGAGCTCGTTTTCCCTCCATAGCTTCCAAACGAGCTATTAAGGACTCAATAGTAGTTATTATCTTTCTGAAACATCTGGTTGATCTTGGACCTGAGAAGGTACAATAACTGGAGCTTGAAAAGATGTGGTGGCTAGTACTGCAACTGATGATAACACCATCGGTTGTTGTTGCACCAGACCCATAGGATTAGACCTATGAGGGTGTACTCATAAAGGAGGATATTCATGATCCATATTAGTAGCCGCAACAAATTCCCTTGGCTGACTGACTCCAGCACACTTACGAATAAGACTACCTTGAAGTAGTTCTGCATTCAACATCCTCAATTCCTTCATTTCTTCCTCTTTTTGTGTGAATCGTTGCTCTAATGAGATCGATTGGACTTCTCCAGATGAAGGGTATGTAACCTGGTTCTTTCATTTCCCCTTAGTGGAATCCTTTCAGATAAGGGGAAGTGGGTTACTTGAAGTATTACTTAGATTATGGGTAAGCCTTTTATTTCATGTATGCACACCTTCTTCATTTGTGTCTGTGTAGACAACTACTTGAGCAGGAAATTCTTCATCTGATCCCACTAAGTGAGCCTCATCTGGGGGACCAAAAACAATGACATTGATGATATTAATTGATGCATAACACATTGCATCCTTTATATCAACATTTCTACGATATTGTATTTTTCCATGTCCTTGATGAGACATTGCCTTTCATTGATTTGATCCCTCAAGAGCTTCTTGACGAACCATAATGTGGATGGAATATCCTGATAAATTGGATCTTCATTTCTGTTGTGGATTCTTGCTTAATCAAGAGAAGACTGACATTCTCTGAGGGAGAGATTGAGGATTTGAAAAAGACCCTACTCATGTGGACTGGGGCTATTCATGTTGTTTCTGCTCAACTCTTCGAATCCTATTTGTTGATTCTAAAGGATGGGTTAAAAGAGTCCCTAGTCTAGAAAGATGGGGTGGTTCTTGAACTACTACATCTCAGACATTCTTGAAATCTCTCCTGATCTTGTGGAATTTAGTCCAGAAATTGGTTGGATGCATCAACCTACATCCACTATTATCACCCAGCTCAAAAGACCGTTGGATGATTTTTGACACTTATGTCACTTGATGATGTGCATGCTCCAAACGAGAAGCCTATTCAATATTCTCATTTTCTTGATGCAGGTGTAATTAAACAACTTGTTCTTTGTATGCTTGATTCTGAGAGGAACTAGTTGGGGCATGTTCTTGAGCGAGCCTTTTATTACAAACAAAGCCAATTGGTTGTGGCCGGCCATGGGCAATAACATTGAATGAAACCATTTTCAGTAGGCTTTGCTGACTGGAGAGTACAGTCAAATGTATTGATCCATGAACACCCCATCCCCTGATATAAATATCAGATGGGGAATTGGAAATTAACTGGAACAATCTTCTTAATGCACCAAGGCATGAACGCTGAAGGGATCTCTGCTGCTTTTCAGCTGAGGAATATAGAGAAACTAAGAGAGATTCCAAGTCAATTTGGAATTGTAACCCTTCTATTATCATGAAATGATTTTCATATTCATCATAAGATTATATTTTATTTTTCAACTGACAAATAGTTTTCCATATGTTGAGACAAATATCATGAATTCCATTATCCGTTATCATCTCTGGAATGTCATAATGCGAGTCAGCCAAAGGCCAAAACATAACTGGAAATTCACCATTTTCCAATTGTTTTCTCATATTCAGTACTTCCGTTTTATCATTAAATGACGATTCTTATACCTGATTAGACCAAATATGGTGCTTCCTTGTTGCTTCAACGGATTCAACAAGATTAGAAGAGAATTCACTGATCAAACTAGAAGATGAACGACCCAAGGGTGGTTCAGAGAATGACCTACACCCTGGGTTATCTTCTGATTGAGAAAGTGTTTCATCTGTTATCGTTAAAGCATCAAACATGAATGGATTCACATTTTCATGTTCCTCAAGATAATAGGACTTTCTCATCACTACATTTTCCATTGGAGGATTTTCCAGGCAATGTGCATTACTACTGTGGAGAGGACTTTCACAGCTAAATTCATCATCATGGGGAGAACCACCATGGTGGGTTACAACAAAAGATGAAACATTTTTCTCCTTGGTCTTCTGACCACATAGAGGGTTCCTGTGGCTCTCATTTGAAGATTAAACATTGAGATCGACCGAATTTTCATGAATCAGGCCTTCATGAGGAAGTTTCTGATGAAGAACATCAGAATTAATGTTCCCACTATTGGGAACTGAAAGAGTAAAATCTAGAGTTTCAAAAGATAATTGTCTGAGTGCATCAAGAACTCCATCATCTAGAAATGCTTTGTTACATATTGGACCTTTATTTATTGACTGTGTTGGACGTGTATTTTTCATAGATGCATTCTTAATCACTTTGGGAACCACTTTTTGATGAAAGTGGTCATTATGGGCAGGTGTATGTGGCTACTCAAAATAAATGATCATGTTAGGCTGATTATCTCCCCTCAAACTAGGTGTATGTTACTGACATGGTTGTCCATATGGTATGGGGGAGTATGCCCCAAAATTCTCTTGGACTAGAATAGAGGTGTTTGTCTGTTCCAATGTGAACTGTTGATGTGTCACTCCACTAGTAGGGATAGATTTTCATTTAATTCCCTGTGATGCTGCTGAAGTTGTTATAATATTCTGCTAGGCATCCAGAATATGAGCAGGGATTTGCTTATGCTCTTTCACCATTGACAGAATATGGTTGGTGACTTTAGATGCCAAAACGCGAATATACGTCCATTCCATGCTTGGATTAGGTGTGTGTTCTTGCTCCTGTCCTCTATTTCCTATTAGTGAATTCTGACAGTACTCAAGTGTGGGGGAAGATAGTTGACTCTGCCTCCTGTTTTTCACCGGAGATTTTTGACTGATTTCTCCGAATGCTACCAAACAAGACTGTTGGTAGGCTTGATCAATACTAGCAGGTGTATGTGCCTGCTGATTGTACTCCGCCGAAAATGGTTGAAAATATTCCTTCAATACTGGCAGATGAGTCTACTGGCAGGATTGATGAGTGTAAGCAGGTGTATATGCATGTTTACCAGTCGACAACACATTAGGTTGGCGGGCTTCATCGTATGTAGTCAGACGAGTCTGATGACTAGCTGATGATTTATAAATAAGTGTATGTTTATGTCTATAGTAATCCACCAGAATTGCCTGGTGGGAATGGCGTGCTGCTTCTAGATGAGTCTGCTAGACAATGAAATTAAAAAGGACGGGTGTGTGTGCCCGCTCATTGCTTTCCACCAAGTTAGGGTGGTGGAATTCTTTAGAAATGACAGAGTTAAGAACCTGCTCACTGTTGACCGGTCGTTGCCTCTAGTTTTTCATCTTGCTTACTCGGGTTTGAGGAACATGAGCTGAACGGCTGGATACGACACCGTCATCATGTTATGGGCACACTTCCGCATGAGTCTGGCAGCGATTGTTGGTGGGAGCCCTCGGGAAGGACTCCTGCTTCCTTGAATTAAGGCCTTGAGTGACCTTCTCATTAACCTGCTCAGAATATGGGAGAGAATGATGATTGCGTTCTAGGGATAACGACCTGAAACGGTTGGAAACGGTGGTTGGGACCACCTGCTACTTGATCACTGGTCGTTTCTATCTGGATGACCATGGTGAATTATTGACATGGAGGGATTTCCGAGCGGCCTCCAGAGTCAGAATGGTACCGTGTAGAAGATATTCCTTAACCAGTGCATTTGATACCCATAGTTGTAGATGTTGAGTAGGTGATTTCATCCACAGAGCAGACAAAGATCCCACATGAGTAGCAGGAGAGGCATTCACAGGTGTGAACTTAAGAGAATCCATTTCTTTAACGCAAAAGTTCTTTAAAAAGAGTGCCTATTTGATATAACAGACATAATCAAGATAATTTCAGCGACTACATATTTTGGATGAGCACATATGTGATTGATTGTTTTTTTGGCCCTCTCATTGAGTTTAAATAGGGGCCTAACAATTAAGTAAAACATCATTTTAAATTGGTTAAGGATTCATGTTGGGTTCACCATTTTTTGTTTCCTCTGGAAATGGGGATGAACTTGTTTTTTTAAGGTTCAAACATTCTAATTGGTTTTGAACAGGTTTGTTGGTAGAACCGGAAACATAAAATGATTCTATATCCTTTTGGACCTACTTTACAAAGTTAGGCGCTCATTAGTTGTGAAGCTATGAGTCTTAAGAACTTTCATTGGTCGAGAGGATCGGTGGTCGGACTCATCACACCTTTTTAGGGGAATTATGGTCTACTCCAGGACTCTCTTTATAGATTTATGTTCTGTTTGGGAATCCTTATTACATTACCACGTTTGAAAATGAGATTTCCTTTAGATCTAACAATCAATGATTAATATGTATGAGTTTTAGAGAATCTATTATATGTATTCATGGTTCTTCATTGATAGAGAATCATATGTATTTGTTAGATATTCTTGGTCAATGGTATCCTTTGAAACATTATATAGAAATCTCTTGGTTATTATGATAACCATACTGGTTTTAAAGCCACTCAGCGGGGCACTTGAAGTTTATTTTCATTCAGAAGGACATAGATTATTTCAAAATTTGGATCGTACCCACAGATGGGCTACATACATATCCTTGTTTAGAAAACGAATCAGAACCCACGTAGTTCGGGAGTTACAATATATTTTAACATCATATAGGGAGGATGAGAATTAATGGGTGATGGTCTTGAACCTTAGAAAGGCTTCCTACATACTCTACATTTAAGGTAGAGATCAAAGTCCACATAGTTCGGGATATAAGAGTGAGGTTTATGCATGATTAATGGATCAAAGATAGATGTCATTATTACTTTTACACTCTAAGCTCACGTGAGTCATGCTTGGTGTGAGAAAAAAGAGGTATTAGTAAAACCTAACAATTGTTCCACGAAAAATGAAATCATAAGAAATAATGTGGGGCTTATGTATATATGACTGCCTAAATAGATAAAGATCGTGACTTATTTCAAAGTAGAAGTCTGGGAACATGGACCATAAAAGTATATGTGCTTTTATGGAGATTTTGATACACTAACTTGGCGCTTACTCTTGAGGAATATGCCCAAATTAAGAGGGGACATGGGTCTTATTCAGATGAAGGATTCCCAAATCAAAATAAATTGAGACTAGTTAAGAGAAATTAGAACTGGGGCTTACTCCTGAAAAGGAGGCCCAGGTTAGGGGAATTATGACTGGGGAATACTCCTAAAAAGGAGGCCCAGGTTAAGGAGAATTCATAATTAGGACTTATTCCTGAGAAGGAGGCCTACATTAATTAAATTTATGAGTGGGGCTTACTCCTAAGGAAGGGGCACATGTTAAAGGAATTTTGAATTTGGGGTTTACTCCTGAGGAGGGTTCCCATATTTGGGAACATTAAGATTGGGGCTTACTCTTGAGGAGGATACCCAGGTTAGGGGATATAATCACTGGGGTTTACTCCAGAAAAAGAGGCCCAGATTTGGGATTTTGAGATTGGGACTTACTCCTAAGAAGGAATCAATGTTATGGAAAATTATGATGGGGACTTACTTCTGAAAAGAAGGCCCAAGTTAAAGATCCTCTAATCTTTAATGTATGAGGTTGAATAAATGAAATATCTAACCTTAGTGACATAAAGATATGTAAATCAATAGGTTCTAATAAATTTTCCACAGAATTCCATTTAGATTAGGAATCCAACAATGGAACCATACCATAAATGGCTTTCAATTGGATTATGAATGCTAAATTTTGAAGAGGAGAGGTGGATTTGAAGAAATAAAGTGAATAGGAAGGAATGACACCCAAAAAGAGAGAGGCACTCAAGTCCTGTGTGGATGCGAAGTCCTGGTCACACAAGTATGCTTGCACGATACATGGGTACTTGCGCGACAGTCAACCCTTAGGGTAATACTTGGGTGAGACATGGCTCAAGCCCTTAGTATTACCCCTAAAGGCTTCCAAAAGAGTGGCACACAAGTTTTATTGATGGGATAAGGCGGCGTACAAGTGTGGCCATTTCTCTTAATGGATGACCTCTTCCGCATGCAAGTGTTTATGAGTTTCAACACTTAGGCCTTGTTTCTCTTATTTAGAGCTTCCATTCTAGGTATGAAATTACTTTAGAAGTGTTCGGAAGACTTTCAGAAGAGATTAGTGCACGATGAGATCGAATATGAGTTTTTTAATTTTTTCTGTCCTCGAAATGGGGGGCCCACAAGGGGAATTTATAGGCCGCTAAAGACCCTAGGAGAAAATCAAGTTGGGCATGCAAGTCACCTGCATAACCAATTTGAGGCGCACAAGTGTACTAGCACAACCATGATGAAACTTTTGCGACCCAAGTGTAAACAAATCCTTGTTCATGCATTAGTTAAATTTTGATGTTTTTTCAAAGGATGAATCAATTTGTGTTAAATTATTTCCCTTTTCAACAGTTAGACTCTGTGATAGAAAGGATTTTCAATAGTCATTGATAACAAGTGGAGAACACCAAGGGACTTAAGGTAAGGGATCCACACCTTTTTGCTCTTAATCATGATTTTTCTCTATGCTATCCTTTTTTTGTAATACCAAGTGATGGGGTATATTTATAAACCTTCCCCATACTTCCCTAATGTTTTATAAGTGACGAGAACCCCCTTATCTCTCTCATCAATCCCTCTTAGTTACACCCAATACCATGCCAACAAACCATAATGGATTCTTCCCGGACTTCCGTTATTCCTTTGGGTTGCTCTATATTTCTTTTTATCAAAATGTTGTTGTCTTTTATTTTATGTATAACTTAAAAATTATAATTATTTTCTCCAAAATCATTTTCCAAGATCCATCTCTCATTATTGTTTGGTGATATACATGCTTTTAATTGAATCTCTCTTCGATACTTCTCAATAAGCACACTCATTTTAAAGGAACTGCCCGAACTTTTACACGATTTCAAGTGCACTCTATCTTCTATTTTAAGACACCTTTATCATTGAAAAATTATTTATTTTTATTATGAAAACCTTTTTGGTTCAATTCTGGTTTCATATAAAATAATGTCTTCTTTACTTTTTTAAAAGATCTATAGTAATTTCATTAAAACTGCACAAAAATAATTTAATGCTAATGTTTCTAAAATACATTTCTCATATGTTGTCACGTATCTTTGGAACCACTAACCATGTTATATGCCTATTTTAACCTATGAACATCCATGTATTTTATATTTATTTCCTTACGTGGACACCTTCATGATATGTCCATTGGTTTTGATTTATGTCTTGATTGTAGTGGCCAATTATTTCCATGGGTACCCTTATGTTTGTGTATGGATGATTATGTATGACTGTATATGTGGTAAGAATATTTATGTTGCAAGAATATTCATAAAAATTTTGAGATGGGTGTGCCTATATAGCACTCCAATGCATTGGGTAAGGTTATGTCAAATGAGATGCGATGTGAAACGAGATTGGCGGTTCTCCTTGACCCGTACTAAAGATATGACTTATGATTTTGCCACATTTATATGATTCCATGTTTATATTTTCCCATGCTTATATTAAATAATTTTATAAGTTTCATGCTTTGTATATCTTTATTTCATGCCTTTTAACTCATGTTCTTGAGGTGTATCCTTATGTTCATTCCCTTACTGGGATTTTAATCTCATCCCTTTGTTCATGTGTTCCCCAGGGTACCCTATGTGTATGTAAGGGCTCAAAGGAAGTTAGGAGCTCTTTAGGGAGATTAAATAATGAATTATTTTTTGCACCATGTTTTATGTTATATGTACCTAGTCTTCCAAGAAACTAGACTTATCGATCCTTGGCTTCTACTCTGATGATTAATTATACATAAAATCCTGAGATGTTTTATGTAAAATGATCAGGTCACTATAGTAGGAATCGGAGGGGGGTCTGGATATTTTTGGAGATTGGGAATAAAGAACCTTAGTGAGAACCAAAATGATGAGACTATGTATTGGAAAATGGTCCTACATTTTGGTGAGTATAGAGTAAGTGGTTTATCAAGAAAATAGATACTTGTCTGGATAAGAGCAGGTAGAGTGGGTTCTGGAACAGATGTATATTGTAGTAAAACCTGAAAACACCGCTTTGAGAAAGACTCGAACGGGAACTGGTGCACGATAACGGGCTTTGCTTCACTCTTGGTTACGAAACTCCCGGGGGATATGCTTAGGTAGATTCACAAGCTTAGTAAAAACCATTATTAATGGACAAAAATAATCCCATAAAAATCTATGTTAAGAAATAGATCGAGGATAACCTAGATATAACCCTAAAGAATAACAAGTCAGGATATAATTATTATTTATAAGGTCATAATTTTATGTTCAAAGTTTCCTTTTATGGTAAATATCTAAGTATTCAAGACCTATAATTATATGTTCTTCTCTTAGTTAATGGCGGGAAATATAAGAACACGTTCCAATAACAAATGTGATAGGAAATGTGATGATTTCCCTAATGACATGCCTGATGTTATGGAAGTAGGTGCTCAACACCTCATGGAAGTATTTGATAAATTGTCTTGTGTTATGAATAATAACTTGAATCAGGTGGAACATCCCCCTCCTCCAAGTAAAGAGAATGTTGCCGTAGAATCTTTTATGCGGAAAAGTCCTCCCATGTTTAGCAGGTCTTCCAATCCCCTCCTCATAGAACAATTGATTAACTCCATTGAAAACATTTTCTTTATCCTATAATGCTTGGATACAGAGAAAGTTGTACTGGCAGTCTATCGTTTTGATGGGGAAACAGATCAGTGGTGGAAACTAATTAAGAATACAATGTCCCAAGAGGAAATTTATTCCATAGAATGGGAGGAATTCAAGAGGATGTTTTTTAAAAAATATTTTCCTCGAACCCTACATCTAAAGATGGAAAACGAGTTCATTGGACTCATGCAGAAGGAAGATGAGTCCATCAGGGTGTATGAAGCGAACATTACAATACTTGCAAGGTACGCCACTAGATTTTTCATGAACAGCGAAAGCAAGGTGGATCGCATCCTTAGTGGACTAAAGACGAGTTTACAAAAAGTGTTGGTGATTCGAGACTTCGATGGATATGAGGAGATTATCCGTTGTTACCTCAAGGATGAAATGGAGATTGGAGACTCTCAGTGGTATCATGGGCCTAGTGACAAGAATCAGAAAATGGAGAACAACATAGTTGGTTGATCAAACAAATCCCACGATGGAAAGAAGCCTCACTTTCCCCTTTGCAAAAATTGTGGGAAGAAGCATCTTGGTGACTGTCTCAAGGGAATCAAGAATTGTTTGAAATGTTTAAATATTGGTCATCTAGCCAAGAACAGCTGAAGGGATATGAAAAAGCTTGCTAATATTGAAGTAGAAAGGAAGGTTTAGATCAACACTCAGCCTGTAGTGCAGTGTTATAACTGCAAGGAGCTTGGGCATCATGCGAACAATTTTCCTAAGCCGAGGGTTATCAGAGGCAATAAGAAATAACCTCCAATGCAACAAGGAAGGGATTATGCTATCACTACGACTAAGGTGGATCTTTAAAACAATGTGGTGAAATGTACTCTTGTTATTCATTCAAGAATAGAGAACGTACTATTTGAATCTGGTTCTACGCATTCTTCCATATCTTGCATGTTTAGTAGAACTATTCAAACATCACCTCAAAATTTGGAGGAAAAGTTATCTATGAGAACAATGAATGGGGAATTATTATATACATGGTTTATAACTCCTCCCTGGTTAATGTTTGTGGAATGAACATCCTAGAAAATCTTTTCATACTTCCTTTAGTGGAGTTCGATGCTATCTTGGGCATGGATTGACTATCTCTGTATAAGGCCAACAACAATTTTTGGGAAAGGGAGATCACTTTTCACTTCCTGAAGCATCCTCTGATTCTTTACAAGTGTAAGTAAGAAGTTAAGTCTACATAAGAATCATTTACACAATTTTGGATACACCTTTCTTGGGAGAAAGCATATCTAGATCAAATGATTGGGACAAAGGATAGAATCATTCATGAAGACATGCCCATCATGAGGGATTACACTGATTTATTCCCCGAAGAGTTTACTGGTCTTCCACCTGACCGAGAGGTTGAGTTATCAATTGAACTTATCCCTGGATATCTACTAATCTCAATGAAACCTTACAGAATGGCCACCGTAGGGATAGAGGAGCTGAAGAAGCACTTACAAGAGAATATAGAGAAGGGTTTTATATGACCAAGTGCCTCACCGTGGGCTGCTCCAGTCCTCTTCTTCAAGAAGAAGGATGGATCAATGCGCCTCTACATTGATTATAGAGAGATCAATAAAATAACTATAAAGAACAAGTATCCTCAACCACGGATAGATGACTTGTTTGATCAGCTTTGTGGGGCCAGTTATTTATCTAAGGTGGACCTTCAGTTGGGATATCACCAACTAAAGGTGAGGAAGGAAGATATTCCCAAGACTGTATTTCGAACAATGTATGGACACTATGAGTTCATAGTGATGCCCTTCAGACTCACCGATGCTCTAGAAATTTCAATTAATTTAATGAATATATTATTTAGATATTATCTCGACAAATTTGTGGTGGTATTTATTGATGATAGTATGATATACTCCAAGATCAAGGAGGAACTTGAGAAGCATTTGGAAACTATGTTAAAGACTTTTCGAAGGGAGAAGTTGTATGCCAAGTATAGTAAATGTGAGTTCTGGATGGAGGAAGTATCATTTATGGGGCCTAGTATCACCAAGAAAGGGATATCTGTGGACCCCTCCAAGACAAAGGAAAATGAAGAGTGGACGAGGCTAGCTTCTGTAACGGAGATCCACTACTTTTTAGGTCTATATGGGTATCATCAAAGATTCATGAAGAACTTTTCACGATTTTCAAACCCAATGAACAAGCTGACACGGAAGGTATTAAAGTTCATCTGGACCCAGGAATGTGAAGACTGTTTCAAGGAGTTGAAAAAGAGGCTTATCATTGCGCCAGTACTCACACTCCCTTCAAGTAGAGAACTCATTATGGTGTACAATGATGCTTTTAAGAAAGGCTTAGGTTGTGTGCTAATGCAAAATGATAAATTGATAGCCTATTCTTCAAGGCATCTGAAAATCCATGAGTAAAACTATACCATGCATGATCTCGAGCTGGCAGCCATGATTGTTTCCTTGAAAATCTGGAGGCACTACTTTTATAGTGAGAAGTGTGAAAAATACACCGACCACAAGAGCCTAAAGTATATATTCACACAAAAGGATCTCAACATGCATCAAAGGATATGGTTAGAGCTACTCAAGGATTATGATTGCTCTATTCACTACCATCCCGGAAAGGCAAACAAGGTAGATGATGCTCTAAGTAGAAAGGAACCCGCTACTCTATCCATGATACTGATTAAGAAAGACCTTATCTTCTTAGATATGAAAAGAATGGATTTGGAAATCATAAGGGCATGGGATACATCCTACCTTTCCCGAATGATTGTGCAACCATCCATACAAGAGAATATTATGGATGCACAAAGGGATGATGTGTAGATAAAAAAGAGGGTGAATGTAGTAAAGGAAGGGAAGCTACAAGATTTTCAATATTGATGATGATGGTGTGATTTGGTTTGGAACACAGCTTTGTGTGCCTTCATCACTTGGGATAAAGAAGGAACTCTTGTATAATTCACATAGCTTAAGATTATCTATCCATCCTGGGAGTACCAAAATGTACTGTGATCTCTGAGAACACTTCTGGTGGGATAACATGAAGAAAGAGATTCCAAAATATATATCAATGTACTTGGTATGTCAACAAGTTGAAGCTGAGTGACCAATGTTCAAAGGTATGATGCAACCATTGCCTATACCCATGTGAAAATGGTAAAATGTTACTGTGGACTTTGTCACGGGTCTCCCAAAGACATCAAAGGGAAATAATGCGATATGAGTTGTGGCTGACCGACTCACCAAGACATCCCATTTTATTGCTATTTGGGATGATCTCTCGCTTGAACAACTTATAAAGATATATGTGAAGGAAGTGGTGAGACTGCACAGTGTTCCACTCTCAATTGTCTTTGACCATGATCCACATTTCACATCTAAATTATGGTGGAGCCTTTAACATTCTTTGAGTACTAAATTAAATTTCAGCATGACCTATCACCCCCAAACTGATGGCCAGTTTGAAAGAACTATTCAGATGCTTGAAGACATTCTTAGATCCTTCTCTCTATAATTCAATGGTGGTTGAGATCATCATTTCCCATTGGATGAGTTCTTATACAACAATAGCTTCCACTCGAGTATTCAGATGGATCCATATGAAGCTCTGTATGGAAAGTGATGTAGAACTCCAACCTGTTGGGATGAAGTTTGAGAAAGAAAGCTACTTGGACCTGATCTTATTCAAGAGATGACCAAGAATGTTTAAGTCATCCCAAAACACATCAAAGCTTCTCAAAGTCGGGAATAGAGCTATGCTGACAATCGTCGAAGGGACTTGGTGTTCGACGTTGGTGATAATGTATTCCTTTAAATATCTCCATGGAAGAGATTCATGCGATTCGAGAAGAAAGGGAAGCTAAGAAAAAGGTATATTGGCCCCTTTGAGATACTTGACCGCATAGGAGCCATGGCCTATTGGCTTTCACTTCCACTGAATATGTCTTTAGTTCCTAATGTTTTTTATTTATCACTCTTAAGGAAGTACATACCAGACCCTTCACATGTACTCTTTTCAGAGGTGGTACAATTGGAGGATGATCTCTCTTACGAGGAGCAGCTAGTGATGATCTTGGATCGTAGAGAAAAAGTTCCACGAAACAAGAATACTCATCTGGTCAAGGTACTATGGAGAAACCATAAGTATGAAGATGAAACATGGTAATTGGAGGAAGAAATGAAGGAAAAGTACCCACACATAATTTTTTCTTAGAATGTAAAAGGAAATTTCGAGAGCGAAATTTCCTAATGGGGGAAGAATTTAACGACCCAAATATTTTCAATGGAATTTCACTTGTTATAAATATGTCATAATATCACATGAATACACAGCATAATGAACTACTAAGTGTTAAGTAACCTTTAAACCTAATTTTTTCACTTTTGTGTTGGGAATTTTGAAAATCTGGCATACATGGTTGTGTTCAATATGATTTTTGGAGTCTAATAACACAAAAATAATTTTCAGTGAATAGTAACATACCCTTGTGAAAAGTAACCTACCCTTATGAATAGTAATATTACCCTTATAAATAGTAAATCATCCAACATAAGAGTAACCTTACCCATGATTAATTAAATAAAATTTAGACATCTTAGAAAGTGAAAATTTGACCTTAGTAAATGCTTTTGTATTTTTTAAGTCATAAATAATTAATTACAAATAATAAATTAATTTAAAAGAAAAGGTATTTTCTAAAAAAAATTCATTAATTATCAAATCAATTTCTTATAGTTTTTAGAAAATTTTAAAAAACCCTACATAATTTTTGAAAGCACTATAAAATCAGTTTTAATTTTAAAAACTGTTTTTTATATAAATTATGATTTTAATTAAATATTAAATTAATAATATTTAGAAAATTATTTCTGAAACAATAGACATCACTTTTGGATTCTACACTTCTTAAAATGGTTGGGGCAAATTTTTTGGGATTTTTCTAAAATACTTGAATTTTTTGTGAATAGTAATATACATTAATTTACCGTATAAATACAATATAATTAAAACCCACTATTCTTGACATCACAAGTGATGTAAGAACCCAAATACCGAACTCAGATTCCTTATTTATCATTCTTGGTCATGAATGACTTACTATTCCTTGTCTTGGGAAGAAATAATAAATTAATGAATATAATATTATGAAATCCCTCCTCTCCTCCACTATAAAACCCCCCTTCACTGCCTCTTCTCTCCACTCCTCTCAAGCCTTCTGACTTGCCATTATTCTACCAAAATCTCTCACCAAGGTCCTCCCCCACGTCCAAAATCTCTCAGACTCCTCAAAATACCAAAACCTCTCCCTTAAATAGGTTCTCATAGGAGTAAGTCTCCAGAGGTAAATTCCTCTTCCCAATTTCTACTGTTCTTTTAAGTTCTTTTCTTCTTTATTTCTTTCCTCACCTACCTTCACCATAATATTATGATAAATCTAGTAACATACATGTACTGGATTTTCTTAATTCTAGTGGTATGTTTCATCATCTTCTCTTCTTTCTCCACCCTTTTATTTGAAAGAAATGAAAGCACTATTTGAGATGTGCAAATTTAGCACATTCAAGGACAACGGTTAATCAATTTATATTATTAACTTTAATTCTGGTCATGAAACAATTTGTGTTATGGTTGAACCAGATTATTATATATGTAATATATCCTTTTTTTGGTTCTGAAATCATTTGGTACAAATGTAATTATGTTATAAAGAAAATCACATTCTTTTTAAATCAAATCCACCGATTAACAAAAATGGTTATCACTATGGTTATATATATAAACAATTAGACTTTAATCTAAGTAACCCAATTAAAACTAAAACCATGTTACCTATGGGATTTGAACTAAATAATATAACTTCAATTCTGGACAACCACTTTCACCTTGCATATAATCCAAAGATGAATATAACTGAACCGATCTTTTAAAGACAAGTGAACAACTGAGAACAAACAGTTAAATTGAACCTTGTAACTAATAAAAAAGGATTTTAGTGAACTAAAAAGGGTTATAATAAAAAAATTTAACAAAGAAGAGGTTCTTTAATTATTAATAAATAAGCCTAATGTTTTTATTCAGGTCATTAATAACAAGTGGATAACACCAACAGATTGAGGGTAAGGGATCCACCCCTTTTTACTCTTAATCAATATTGTTCTCTATGATATTCCTTTTTGTGCAATACCAAGTGAAATGGTATGTTTATACACCTTCATAATACTGTCCTAAATTTTTATTAGTTATGAGAAACCCCTTATCTCTATCATCAATCCCTCTTAGTTACACCTGATACCATGACAATAAACCATAATGGATTCTACCTGAACTTCGTTTATTCCTTCAGGTTTCTCTATCTTTCTTTTTACCAAAATTTTGTTTTATTTTATTTTATTTAGAACTTCAAAATTCTGTGTATATGCTCCAAACTCATGTTCCAATATCCATCTCTCACTCTCTTTCGGGGATATACATGCTTTAAAGTGAATCTCTCTTTGACACTTCCCAATAAGCACACTCGTTTTAAAGGAACTTCTTGAACTTTTACCCAATTTCAAGTGCACTCTATATTCTGTTTTAAGACCCAATTATCTTTTTAAATTCTGTATTTTTATTATTAAAACCTTATTGGTTCAATTCTTCTTTTATATAAAATATTGTCTTCTTTTCTATTTTAAAAGCTCTATAGTATTTTCCTTAAAACCGCAAAAAATGATTGAATACTAATGTTTCTAAAATACATTTCTCATATGTTGTCACATATATTTGGCAACACTTTATGTGTTATATTCCAATTTTACCCTATGAACGTCCATGTATTTTATAATTCTTTCCTTACAAAGACACTTTAATTATTCTCCCATTTGTTATGATTTATGTCATTATTGTAGTACCCAATTCCTTCCATGGATACCCTTATTTTTGTGTATGATTGATTATGTATGATTGTATATGTGGTATGAATATTTATGTGGAAAGAATATTAATGACTATTTTTAGATAGGTGCACCCAGATAGCGCTCCAATGCATTGGGTATGGTTAACTCTAATGAGATGCGATGTGAAACAGGATTGGCGGTTAGCATTGACCCGTACTAAAATGGGAAACGATATTAGCGGTTATCCTTGACCTGTACTAAAGATATGATTTATGATTCTTCCACATTTATATAATTCCATGTTCATATGTTCCCATGATTTTATTAAATGATTTTATATGTTTCATTCTTTGGATATCTTTATTTCATGCCCAATACTCTTGTTCTTGAGATGTATCGTTATGTTCATTCCACTGCTGGGCTTTTTAGCTCATCCCTTTGTTCAGGTGTTCCCCAGGGTACCCTATGCAGTTGTAAGGGCTAAAAGGAAGTTAGAAGATCTTTATGGAGATTAAATAAAGAAGTTTTTTTGGCCCCATGTTTTATGTTATATGTACCTAGACATTTAAGAAACTAGACTTATCGATCCTTGTCTTGTACTCTGATGATTAATTATGCATAAAATCATGAAATGTTTTATGTAAAAGGCTCAAATCGCTATATTCTTACCAGGAATCCATTAAGACATTGTCCCAGGATGGGAAGAGAGAAAAAAATGTCATGAGACCAAGCCGTTAGGGGTTCCATCTAGATTTTAAAGGTGATGAGAATCCAAATTGATAAATACTAGAGTTGTAGAAAGAATCATATCAGGAAAGTGGGATCTAAACCTAGACTGTGCAAATAGTTTTAAAGTCATGATTTTTGGACTATGGAAAATAGTTTAATGTCATGATACTTGTATTATGGAGTGAAATATTTAGTATTTGGGTACATACATGGCATGTGGGAGGTAGAAACTTATGTTAATGAGGCAAAAGGGTTTTTTGTGGTACATTTACACCTTAATATGAATGAAATATATCATAAGGATGTAATTTATGGACCGTATTTGAGGTTATGGGGCCAAAGAGTTAATATATATGTGACTGGACCCAGAGACAAAATTTGAGTGCATCACTACGTATCCCATGAAGATGAGAATCAAGCCGCACGTAGTTATAGAACACCGTGTTGTAAAAGACCAAAACTAGTAAAGGTGATCCTATTTAGTGAGAGGAATGAGGCATCCTGAACTTCTTCAGAGTATTGTCACAATTTGATGTCATACATTGGGAATTTTTGGATATGCAGTATAGAGTCATGAAACTCAGACTATAGGGGATGTAAATATTTTTAAGTCATAATTCTTGGACTTTTTAAAAATAATTTAAGGTCATATTTCATACACCATGGATAGAATTTGAATTCAAATATGTCCAGACAATGTGGAATTTAAAACCCAACGTAAGTGAGACAAGGAGGCTTTGGACCAAATGAATTAATCCTGATGGTGGTTGCACATAGTTTAAAGTCATACGGTATGGAACATAGGAGAGATAAGTCTTAAGTCATGATGTGTGAAATTATAATGTGTCCATTTATAGGGTATTTCTATGGAATGAGAGAGGCATAAAATTATGTGAATAGATCCTAGGAGCCGCTCGTACCACCTGCACACCTTTAAATAGATTTCATACAGTATTAAGGTCATGTTCTTAAACCATAAACAAGTCCAAGAGGCCAAGGGATTGATAAATTTGTTGATGGGACCAAATAAAAAATGTTTTCGTATCAATACACATCCCATACGGGTGAGAATCAATCCAAATGATGTTTAATAGTGCAGTGTGGTGAGAGACCAACACTAGTGGGGGTAATCCTCTCTGGTAAAGAATGTAGATGTTGGCTCCTAGTTTTAGGTCATGGAGTTCAGACCATGAGGGGGGTGTATGTCTCTAGTGGTTATTTATATTGTGGTGTTATGACAATACAAAAATGAATGAGGGATATGGAAGCCCAACACCACACCCATATCCCTATGAAGAACTACCTAGAGTTTAAAGTCATGATTTGTGGATGTAGCTGAGGCCAAGGGACCAAAGGGTTTAATAAACCTATAGTTGGACGCAAGGGAAAAATTTTAATTAATTTTTATGTATCCCATAACGATGGGAATCAATGCATACATATTTCTATAAAACCCATATTGTTCAAATTCATGCAGTAAGGATGTGAACCATGTAGTTTAATGTCTTGGGGTTAGGATAGGGTGAATTGACATAAAAGATTATAAATGTCATGGATGGACCCGGGATTGATGATTTGGGCATCAATATGTATCTCATTATAATGAGAATCATGCCACACATAGTTTTTGATGGGTATCTCCTTACATATGTCTGACTCGCACATAGAGAAGGGGGATTTTTTGTTATTGTATTTCATTTCTTTTTTTGAGTGGCTAGACTAGGATGGAAAATATAGGCATCTTTATGTATATTGTGTAGATTGAAATAAAAAAATATGTAGTTATTGAAAAGGGCATGGAAGTTGACTACTGTCGAGGGTGAGATCCTCTCTAGTGAGAACATCATTGTGTTTTGAATTTTATCATCGTACGACCATGACGATGGCACTATGATGTTTATCTTCACGCAACTAGGAAACTGGTTGTTATGCAATTCAACATTATGCCAATATCATTTTAGAATCATAGTTTAACTTAATGTTATAGGGATTATGGGAGTAAGTGTTCAATTGGAGATGTGTATAGCATGGTAGTTGTATCCATGATGGCCTAGTAGACCACATGTTGTACAACACATGCATACAGAATAATTGCACACAGTTGAATATCGATATTCATGGACTTAGGCACTTAGTTTAACATCATGTGTCTGGTATTCTTATATGTTTTTTAATGGTCATACAGAGAGAACCATTAAAACTATGTAGTTCAATGTCATGCAGCTAATTCGCTATTGCTATTAAGTTTAATATCGTACAACTCAGAATTTAGGGGCCATATACAAAGTACTTATTGAGAAAATTGGTGTTAGTGGGATGAGTGATGCACTGTCCATCCATAGTGATGAAATATTATGCACCATTGGGTTAATGCTTATGAATTATGTAAGGTACTTCAAACTTAGGGTCAATCTTTGGTGGCTTTCTACTAGGTATTAGTGGCATTTTGAGAGCCATCACTATGTCACCCTGGAGGATATAGGGGAGGTGAACCTTATTGTTGAATGCCTTAGATATCTTATTCTGATGCCCATCTAGATTGTTCTAGGCCTAGATCTTGTTTTCTTTGAAGTCATCCAACCCATTTAGAAAAACTTTTTCCATTCTATCTAGCACCTTCTGGTCATGGATAACTATTTGGAGTGATGGTAATTCGATCTTGATGGGAAGGACTATCTCTATTTTGTATAACAAAGAGTATGGATTCACCTAGGTATAATTGTGAGTTTTCTTCTAATAATACCCGAGAGTATTGGGGATCTTGTTTGGATTTTTTTTTCTTTGTCCCACCATCTTCTGTAGAATACTGGAGTGTTTTTTGTTTAACACCTCAATCTATCCATTTCCTTATACATGTATCGATAATTATGGTTGGACTGAATGTTATTCTTGGTGTGTAACTTCTTTACCTCATATAAATGGAATTTGGTGTTGTTTTTGGTGAGAAAATCATGAAGGACTCTGAATCAATGGATGATATTGGAGATCATGAATTCAATTACTAATTGGGCTTTAACTTCATTAAGAGGAATCACTTCTACCCACATGTTAAATAAATCCATCACAATCAGAATAAGCCTATACTGGCGATATGTCATTTGGTCGATATGGTCTCACGACATCAGTCCCCCATACTATAAAGCGACAAGACTAATTGGTAGTATAGAAGGACTCTGGTGATCGTTGTACAAAGTTGGAATTGATCTGACATGTGTGGCACCTCTTGGAGAACTCGATATTGGCATGGATCATGGTGGGATAGAATTAGCCCTTCTATAGTATCTGGTGGGAGATCTTCAAACCTTCTTGATGATATTTACAAGACCAAACATGAAATTCCTTCATAACCTAGGTTATAATGTCTCTTTAAATGTATAGAAATAAAATTACATCAGACCCACATCTGTAGAGAGTCTGCTCAAGGGTGGGGTCACTATAGAGGGTGAACTGCGATGCGTGTTGACGAATTTGTTCATGTTTGCCTCTGTCTGGTGGGAGAAAACCATGATGAAGATAAGAAAAGAGAGTTATCCAATGTGCCACATGAATGAACATGTCTTCTTAGTTAGGAACTTCGAGAGATGTGGTTAATCTAGTCAGGGTATCGTCTTGACTATTATATGATTTGGGGACATGATTCACCTCTGGTTGAGAAGGGAATTGGGCCATCATCTGGTGAGAACACTTCAGTATGGCCACAAGATCTTTATTCCGTATAATACAGTCAAAATTTATTTTCTTAACGACTAATTTAGAGACTCCATTCACATGAATGTAGTTGATTTCATTCTCGAGAGCTAGATAAAGTCCAATAATGAGAGCCTAATACTCTGCCTCATTGTTGGAACAATCTTCTGATAGAAGGAATGAGTAGGATAGAAAAACATGTGTAAGAGTGATGAAGACCATACATAAGCCTACTCTGTTGAGTTTGGGATCATTGATCCTTCTACCATATCAGATCTAGGAGGCACCATCAAAATATATCTTCTAACAATGCACAACAAGATATACAAATATGATAACATCATCTGGGAAATCAAAATCAAAAGGCTACTCCTTAAGGTCTGGATGGATGGATAAAAATCTTGCTAATGCTAGGTATTTGATGAACTTATATGGAATGAACCTAATGTAAAACTTCTAAAGTATCACTAAACAACAAGCTAAAATACCTTTTAGAATTAGGAGATTCAAGATATACTTTAGTGGATCTACATGGGACACCAGATGAGTCTCATGATGCTAAAAAATGCCACAACTTTTGTAGTGTAAAGACTTGTGTGAGGTATAGTTTCTTATTAGGAGAGTATCTAGGCTCCATGTAGAGGAGAATGTTTCTGATATAGTATAAACTAATCTCTATCCATTTATTGTTCTTCTGGATGAAAACGGAGCTGTGGGAACATTCTAGGGTAGTCACATAGAGGACCATAGGCTTCCCTAGTACAATTGGCATCAGAACCGGAGGTTGTAGTAGATACTTATTGACTTCCCTAAAAGCATCGTGACAATCTTCATCCCATAAGTGTACATCACCTTAATCCATGATCTTGGATAAGGTATTACACATTCCTACAAAATTTATGATCAATAAACGTACGTAGGATAAGTGGCCTTGAAGACCTTGATGCTCATGGAGGTTGCTCGATGGAATCTGTATGATGGCCTTGATCTTCTCTAGGTCAATTACAATGCCTCTACAACTTAAAAAGAAGTTGATAAACTTCTTAGATATAACCCCGAAGGAACACTTCAACGTGTTCATCTTCAAATTTTTGTAGCAAAGAAATACAAACACATTATCAAGATATTTGAGATGGTCCCAATGCTGGGGTGATTTGACCACCAAATCATAAATGAAGCATTCCACAAGTGTTCTAAGGATTGGTTTTCATATGAAATGCATGGATCATTTATAAGTGGATCTGATATTATTTTGACCAAATAGAACTATCTAATAGAATAAATTCCATTGTGTTGTTCAAAAGGCGGCAAAATTATCATCTTCTGGGTCCATTCAGACCAGATTGTATCTAGAGTATCCATCCATGAAGGAGAGATCCTGGAACCCAAATTTGGTGTCACATGCCAACTACATCACTAGAAGGAAAAAATAATTCCTTGGATAGTGGTGTTCGAGGTCCCAAAAAGTTGATATAGACCGTTATTTACCCATAATTGTTCTTGACTAGAATGATATTGGATAGCCACTTAGGGTACTAAACCTACATGATGAAGTGGTCTTCAATGATCTTATCAAATTTGGTCGTGTCCATGGAACCATTAGAGGGGTGCATTTTTATGGGAGGCTTATTGAACCTACGATGACTCATCGGGAGACTGATATGGTGGATAGAGACCAGAGAGAATAGTCATGGCATCTCGTCATAACTAAATAAAATACATCATGATGGTTCTTTCGGAAATCCATGTGCTACTGCTATTCCTATGGATATATGGCTACACTAATCAGCATTGGCCTTGGATCTGTCCTTGTACCTAGGATTACCTGCTCTAGCTTATCAATAGTGGTTGAGTCTCCCTCTTCAAATGTAGGAGGAGAATATACCTAATCCTCTTCATCATATGATGTGGGGAAATCAGTGGTAGGAGATGATTGATCCAGGATGACTGATTCATAGAGAATACTAGTGTCGTCTTAGGCAGTAGATGTGAAATTCTCACTATGAGACTCCTACTCTACTGAACCCATGATAAAAGAGGCTATCATACTGATTCCATAAATTCTACGACCATGGGGTCCATGCTTAATATCAAAGCATTGGTGGTGGGTTGGATTATGTATGTTCAACCTGGATTAGTGGAACAAGTGAGTTTTATGCACAATTGTAGTCATTGGGAAACATCTCAAAACCTTATAGGGGTATGGAGTTCTGGTATTACCTGACAATGACCTATGTTGGAGTACGAGGTAACATTTTGAAGTTACTTTTACTTAGTGATGTGGAATCCTTTCCTCTGGGAGATGAAAAATAAGTTCCCCAAGTCCTGTACCATTGGTTCCAACTAGTTAATCGGGGGGATGATATCATCATCTAATCCCATCCATGGAATGGATGCAATTATGGAGTGATGAACCTCATTTGTATAAACCTTGTAGTCCTTTCTCATGTAATATCAATTTTCCATTTATTTGGATTCATAGTAGTCAAAAGGAGATGCACCACCTTAGATCATGCCTACTCGGTCATTGAGGGAGTAATTGAGGGATTAAAGATACGAGGATGGAACCATTTCGTGCAGATAGAGCCATGGACTACCCATTATTACATTTTAGGTGTTATCATGTGTGACAACCATGAATTTAGTGTTTTCTACCAAAAAACTAAATAGGGTCTTCATATGGATTCTTCCACATGGTCTCTACCCAGTCCTGTCAAAACCTAGAATATTTACGTTAGAGGAACTCAAATATGATTTAGTAATTCCCAACTCAAGAAGAATTCTGGTCAGGATTATATTGATAACAGAACCTGTGTTAACTAGATAGTTATGGACCTCCATACCATTTAAATTTCTAGTGACGTACCATGGAAATATGCGCCCCTACACAAGGGAGAATTCATCCTATTCAGATAATGAGATTATATCCCAGAATTATACTTTCTCTAATTATATAGAATAGAAGGTATCTACAGCTGCTACCTCCATTTCAAATTATAGGGGGATATTTAAGGCCTCTTTGAGGGCCTTTCACATATCGTCTAATAGGAGGAGGGCCTCAATAATCAAGAGCTTTTAAGGAATACATGTGAGGTGATATAGTAAATCATACTTCTGTTCCAAACACACATTCCATATTTCTAGCATTTTATCTTTGGATGTATGAATAATGGGAACCACTAACTGAACCAAATGAATTTTGTTAGTGCTAGAAATGTTTTATTTCTCATCAAAAAACACACCGAGGAACACTAATGAGTGACTACCGACTTCTTGAGGAATGCATTTAGTCGGACACGGCTGATCATGACGTAGTTTTGGATAATCTACCTGATCAAGTATTATAGTCAACTATGGAGGAATTTCTTGATGGGAAGGGATGAGAAGAATGATCTCTTTAAGCTCTATAGAGAACCTTTTGCCTAGTTTTAGTAGCATACAAAACATGGATTGAATCATAAAACTTGTCTCTATGCCTTCAATTATTTCTTTGATGATGTTTTTTGGGGGAACTCATATGGCGTCCTTTATATTCCCAATCATCTAGGATTCTAAAGGGACCCACCAACTAAACAGTAATCATGGAGGAATACATCTGATCATCATTATAAGATTCCTACATTGTGGGGTAAAATGTGGGTGTGATTCCCATCATTGAGGGAATGAATTCAACAATAGTGTGGGAAAGATTTGTCACTGGTAGGAGACTTTTATTTCCCTTTCATCATCGGCACCTAATATTCTAAGACATAGTATTCAATGATGTGGATGAAAATTAATCAATTGGAGAGGGTGTATGGACTTCAGGAGATTCAAGTCGACCTAAGTGGGAACAGATGTTGCCATGGGTGTGGGAAACAACTCTGCAGGTCATCAAGTCATACTAATTCTATGTCCCATGGTTTGAACCTAGTTTCCATTCACTGGAACCCTCACTGTCACTATCGGGCTCAACAGATATGTGTTACATCCATGTTGTGATTTCTCGAAACCAGACGACACCATTATCCACTTGATCCTAGAGCCAGTCCTTGAACAAAAATTATTTATTAGTGATATTTCCTATATTACTTGGTAGGGGCAGTAGTTAGGGAGATCAATGAGCTTAGGCTCTTGGTGGTTCCTACAGTCTGGAAGTTTCAAAATCTCTTTATCTAGGGAAGCGCAAAAAATAAGTAAGAACATTGGATTCCTAAATAAAGTAGAATCATTTCTATCTATTGGGAAATGTAGATCCGTGATCATAGCCTTGATGAGGGGATTAATCATGATGAGAGGTTGGAGGAATAATATCTCATCTAGGTGGTGGTGCTTGATGAGGAGACACATGTTGATTCTGCACAGGATGAGTCAGAGCCTAGTGAGGCTTCTGTACATAGAGAGGATATTTTGGGTGAGGCTTGGCCAGTAGAAACTCTAATATTCATGGAGCCTTTACCTGTAATTTGGAATAATTCTCCATTTTTGAGTTTTTTATTGAAGGAGTTGGAGGAGTTAATGGGATTTTTTTCTTATCTTACTTTAAGGGTTCTTTTAGGCATTGATCCTTGTTAGAGAAATCCTAGAATCCATCTAAGAATTTTTTATTGATTATGGTTGGGACCAATTTTTTCATGACATTCCCCATGCACATCTTCAGCAGATGCTCTTGGGTCTGAGGCATGCCGAGTCATTATGTGAAGCCCTTCTACAAGCAGACAATGTTTTTGATACATTCATTTTGTACTTTATTTCTCTTTAAGGGGCTGAAAATACTTGTATTTCATGTAGTAGAGCTAAACTGTATGAGAAACTAACTACAGAGGTCTTCCCAACTAGTAATAGAACTGATGGGAAACTAGATGTACTAGATTAATGTAGGCACCTCCAACTTCTTCACAAAACATAAAATCTTGGTTGCTTCCTACAACTATGGGAATCTCAAAATGGGTCCACACCTTGAGATAAAATAGTATAAATGCTACAGTAGGTCACCCATCCCATTGAATGGGGAGAAGGTAGGATTCCCAAAATTTTAGGGTGCTCACATATCATCCACCCATGCTGTATATGACTTAACATCTTGTTATATTTCCACTAGTCTCATCTCTATGGATTCGAGGTTAGAAGTGAAAGTGGCTCTCATTTTGTCCTAGTAGGGGTTCCTAACCACCAGTTCATTCATAGTCTCATCAACACAGTAAGAAGTCTTGGTGACCCATGATTTGTCTTGAGGTGTGGATAGTGAAATAAATTGGTGATCAGCTTTATCTATGTCCCTAGGGAGGTTATCATGATGATCAAGTGGATTCAGAGACATGTACCATAACTGATATACGTAAAACCCTATCTCTACCATGTCAGGATGCACAATATTTCTATGTATTATTAGAAACAACTAGACGAGAATGAACTAAGGGTTCCCCTACTTCCCTAGTAGAGGATTAACATGATCATATCGAGGAGCACCATAATATGGGTGCCACTTAGCGAGGATCTCATTGATGAGCCTCTTTTGATATGAAATCTTACACTATTGGGTGTTCAAAGCAGGATCAACCTATATCTCCTGCGCAAGATTAGATGGATCATATGGCCTTGAGGTCCCAATATTCTATTTACTCTTGTTGGTATCCTATCCAGTGGGATATTTCTTGGAGGGTTCTATGAGGCTGATTGCCTACCTTTGTTGGTGGGTGAGAACACTTGAGTGAGGGTCCACTAGATACTGTACTTCCCTAGGAATATGGTTCTCTCCATCATTTCTTATGTTTGTGTCACTATCCTTGGTTATATTAGCGACAACCATATTTACCTTGATGGTACCCAGAGGCATATCCTCGATGTCATTGAGTAGGTCTAACTATCACAGGATAAGACTAAAGTGGAGACCAGCATGCTGTCCCCAACCACATATCAGCACATGTCAAGATGCCTCTTCAATAATTTTGTGGAGCACTGTGATGATCTGAACACATTTTTGTTTAAGGGTTTGGTGGTATCCATGTGACATAGGATGGTGAGCCAATTTGAGTGCTACTAACTCAAACATGCAACACTGCTGATCAATATTTTCAAAGTGCTACTGAATCCCTGGGTAGACCAACTGATGGTCACAAATGTGAAAGGACATCACCCAGATGGTCCAACAGAAGCACACAACCTTGTCCTGGGTGAGGGACTCTGGAATGTCAAAGTCGAGAACCGTATTTGGCCAAAAAACAACTGACAATAGATCTGTAAACAAGGTATCCCATAGTCTTCCCTATTTAGAAGAGGGGTCCTTCTCCTGGTTAGTCTAATATTTTGTTGATTATTGATGGTACACTAGTGTCGGTACTAATGTGGATCATTGTGGCGGTGGACTAGATGATGGATGACCCACTGCATGAGATAACTGATTGGTGAATGTTGGGTCGTCACTTGAGGGCGACACTAACCACATCATCATTTTCCTATTGGAATGGGTGTGTACCACTACCTCGGGTTCAAGGGTAATGGAAACCATTTGTGGGTCTTTCTGATGTTCACTATCTATCAAACTTCACACCAAATATCCATGATATTAGGTACACGTATATAATGAAACTAGAGATGATAGATATGAATACCTCGTGAGTTCCTGGAAGGGAGCATCCAAATCTTCCTCCACCTGCATATACATACGAATGGATTCACAAATATTGTGGATATCACCTTCTATGATGATGAATTTCATCTAACGAGATCCTTCCACAATCTCTGATGTAGATTACTGGGGTGAATGATCTATTATTTAATCAAAAATTTCATCAGAATCTATGGAGGGAATAGTATTGACAATGGCTTGGTGCTTCCTATAATTTTTCATTTTGTTGTGATGATTCTCCATTCTTCCCTGAGATGGTTCTTCAAGGTAGGAGTGTTGTTCAACATGATGAGGACCTTTGTGCGGTTGGGTGATGTTGTGGGGAGGACATCTACTTTTATATTTTTGTGATATGAGGAGGGTCTTCATATTGGTTTTTCCAGAGTAGGGAGGACCTCTACTCAGAATTCCATAATAGTGGGGAGAATTTCCACTATGGATTGTAATGTTGTAGTGATGAACTCTAATTTGGTAACTAAGAATATGGGAATGAACTCCATATGGGTGGTGTGGTGAGAGCAGGGAGGGCCTCCACTTTGATGGTTTGAGGTGTGAGGAGGTACTTCACACTAATCAAACTGGACATGGGGAGGAACTCCATGTTGAGAAACATGAGTATAAGGAGGACCGTTGTATTGGTTATTGGATGGGTGGGGAGGACCTCTGTTGTGGTGAGTACGGTAGTGGTGAGGACATCCTCTTAAGCTGATGTAAATATGTGGTGGACTTCCCTGTTAACCATTGAAGAAGTGGGTAGGAACTCCAATCAAGTTTTATATTACATGTGCAGGTCCTCCATGTTTTCCAGTAGTGATAGCAAGAGGATGACTTCATACTGATCATTGAAGAAGTGTGGAGGGCCTCTGCTTGGATCGATGATAGAGTGGGGAGGACCTCCACTTGATCTAGGGATTTTATTAGTAGGATCTTCACATTGGTGGTTTGTGACATAGAAAGAGCCTCTATATCAAGAACCATAAACATGGGGAGGGCCTCTTCACTAGATGTCAGCAAAGCAGGGAGGACCACTTCTTCGACTAAGGTTGCAAACATGGGGAGGTCCTCTATGATGAAGGTAGCTGTGGGGATGACATCCTATTTGGTGCATCATCATATGGGGAGGACCATCGTAATGATTATCCTAATAATATACTATCCCATAATTACTGCTAACTATACCAATGGTTGGTAGAGTCTACCCAACCTGCTAGTGGGGTGGCTGGGGAATCAATACCATCCAAAAATTGATGGGTTCATGCTCTATAGTATTAGGGATCTGGTGGAATGCATTTATGGAGGTAGGAGGCATGGGTGTTATGGAAGAAGATTCCCCTGGAATGGAATCCTTTTTATATTGGGATCGACATTGGCATTGGATCATCTGAACTGTGGCCGATGAAGTAGAGGAATAGTCTACCCATTACTTGACCTGAAGGACCAGTCACTATTGGCATTGATGGGGCTTGGTGGGGTCCCTCCTTGGTGTCTCTAAGGTAGTATTCATATTCATGAAGACTCAGGAATCCCCCACCTCCCTATCCTAGGGGATAAGTTAATAAGATCAGTCACGGGATATGCTCCCAATGTGGTTCATTATCAGATTGGGGAGCGTTGGATTAATGTGTTTTCCTTGGGGGCGGTAGTGTACGTGAGGTATAAAAGCCTCCAGGTTCTGTAGATCCATATCCCTAGTGGGAATGACTCCCTCTGACTCATACTAATGTACAAGTGTGTTCATCACCCTCATATAAATGATCTCTAAGTGTGAAATGGGATGTGGGCACCTGGTAGCTATAGTCATGGTTGGAGTCGTGGGAGAGGTAGAATCATGCGGGATTGCTGCATTGACATTTCTCTTGCCCCTATATATGCGAGAAGTGGGTAGTTGGATTCTTATAGCTTGGGTATTTTAATGTAGGAAGATTCAATAGTCATTATAAATCCTAGGAAAAAATACCCAATTCCCTAATATCGTTCAATCTTCCTTGGATGGATAGAAAGATCCATGATAACGATGTAATAGACTGGAATGACCAACATTTAACTTACCAAATTTTTGGTCGGTTCTATGTGAGGACCACTATTTTCTTAGTGGGACCTGGCATCAGTAGGTGGATATGGTTATATGGTTATCAATTGATGTATCAAACACCACTAGTACCAATGTTGAGGAGAAGCGATTCATGTATGATTCACCACTTCTATCAGTGGGGCGACGTCTATAGTGCATGAGTACAATCCTTGATTTAATGACCTCTATAGACAATACCCATGGTTTAAGGAGAAAATATTCACATTGGTTTCACCATTTCTATTTCTAATTATTTCATTAGGGAATTCCAACAATGTCCATTTTACGTGATGCTAGCATCACATTGTTACACCTCATTCCCTCTTTCAAAAGGCAGAAAACATTCATCACTTTTTACGATGATGTTTGTTCCTTGATCGAAATGGGATGATAGGATATCAGTTTCTCCATCCTTGGAAATATCTTCAGAACTTTTCAATTTGTCTGGGTCTACCTGATTGATTTATGTTGTGTTAATGGAACTCATACGCAGTTCCATATCTTTGTGGATGATAGTTAATGAAGAATATTCTGTGTATAAATTAAAAGGGGTCTTGATATGGAAGAAACCTTTGATCAAGAGAGTATTCATGTTGGGAATAAATATCATGTATGAGTTCCAGTAAAATTGGTCACTTATATCTTTATTATAGGAGGAAACCATATGGATTCATCTCTTGGATCAGAACCTGAGGCATCCCATGGCGATCCTGAGGTATTTTATGTCAAAGTCATATCTTCCAATCCTTTCACCTCATCTATCCCATTAATGGTATGAGGTAACTGATGCCATAGTTATAGATCATATAAGTCTTTCTCTATATCCATCCCATGTTTGGCATGAGGTAGTAGTATGGGGTCGGTTGTGAGTTTAACATGTTGTGGTGATGGAAAGAGGATGATTAGAATTCCCTGTGGAAGTGGATCGAGAAGGTACATCCCTAAGAGGGAGAACCTGGAAGGTTTATTGATGAATGTATTTGAACACCCCTTGGAGGTGGATCCAGGACACTACTATAAACTAGGACTTTAATAGTGAGAAAAATGTCTTTTATTAGTACAAGAGAATTGATAACTACCAAAGCGAGATTAAAATCCATTTGTCCTTTATCATTTCTTTTGATTAGCAATGATAAATGGTAAATTTCTCAGAGTTTTAAAAAACAATGAAAAAGGAAAAAATTATCCGTAATTTTAAAAGATATAATAAAGGGCCCATTTATTAGTGCTATCAAAAGCACTGATAAAGGGGAATACTTCCATGTTCTTTAACAACACATTGTAGCACCAATGCAATGTGCTATAACACCACATCACAACACTAAAAACTCCACCAGATATAAAAAAATAAAGTACCAGTACAGAATTTAAATTAAATTACATTTAGAACACAAGTACATAAAAAACAATATTATAGACATTTAAAACATTGTTTTATTTATAATTAAATATGTAAAAATTATTACATACATTCAAAAATATCAATATTCGTTTTTTCCTTTTTGTATTAACCTTGAATCATGCTATTTCGAAATGAAACCTCCCCCAATCAAGAAAAATAATCTACATATATAAAAAACTATTCATATGTTCTTAATAATATAAAAATATAAATTAACAGAACATGTTAATTTTACACTATACATTGAGTCCAACCAGGAACACTATGTATTTGATTGAGTTGTGGTTGATTCTTACATGTCACACTATTTCTTGTTCATATTAAAGTATTATCTCAATGAAAATTAATTTAATAAGTATAATATAAATCCCCATGTGCATACACTAGTGGTTGTATCATGTGGGGGTGTTTGACAATGTGATACAAGTTTTAAACTAATATGAAAGTTATATATTGAAAATATGCACATGGGGTAATATTTGTCACACAATGAAATGGATTGAGGTTCATTTAATTAGTAAATGTATCTAATGACATATTGATTATTTTTTTAAAGTATCAAAACAATATATATGTGTTTTCTTAGTTTTATGTATATCACATACCTTTTTAATAAAATGTCATTTTAAATTGGAAACACGTACTTTGAATAATACTGAACACATCATGTACCAGTTTGATGTGAGACTAATTATAAAATGTAAAAAATTATATATGAATCATTGTTCTAAATTATAAATAAAATAGGAGTGTTTTTTATTAGTTTTTAGTGACTGACAATTTTTAAACTAAACTGAAGATGTTAAACTAATAATGGACAGTTTGAGTCATAATAGGCACATAGTGTATAAGATTGAGGTGCATCTGATTCCTACGCATCATAAATGACATAAAACATTTATTTAAAGTATAAAAATAATCCAAATGCCTTTGATCTTTTTAGAGTAGGTTAGTTGTCCATTATACTAAAATTGATGTCAATTTTAAATAAAAAGACACACATGGAGTCATACCAGTCACACCATGCATCAGATTGGCATGAGGTTTATTTTTACAAGTCTAAAATTATTTATTGATCATTTTAATAATTTATTGAAACTATCTATTTTTTTCTTAGTTTTGAGTATGTCACTTGTCTTTTTAACTAAAATGTCATTTTAATCTATAAAAACACTCTTTGACTCATACTGATCACATCGTATATTGATTTTATGTGAGAAAAATTTGTACACTTGAAAAATTAATTCTGTGTAGTTTTTCTAAATTATCAATAAAATGTGAGCGTGTTTGATGGGTTTTCAGTGAGTGAAACGTTTTGAACTAAAATTTCTACTTTAAACTGATAATGGACACTTTGAGTCATATCAGGTATAAAATGTATCATATTGAGTTACATTTGATTCCTAAATGTGAAAATGATTTATGGATCATTTACATAAAGTATCAATAAATCCAAATGAGTTTTCTTTGTCTTGACTAGGTCAGTTGCCCATTTTACTAAAATTGATGTCCAATTTAAATAAAAAGGCACACATGAGTCATACTAATCACCGAATGCGCCATAAGTATGTGAGTCAGATTCAAACACATTTAAAATTATATATAGATCATTTTCCAAAATTATCAAAATAATTTGAATTTGTTTTCTCTGTTTTGATTATGCCACATGTCTTCTTTACTAAAATTCCATTTTAAACTGGAAGCAAACACTTTGACTCATACCAATCACATTGTGAATCAGTTTGATGTGAGACAAATTCATAAACATCACAAATTAATTACAAATAGTTTTTCTAAATTATCATTAAAATCCATGAGTGTTTGATCATTTTTTATTGAGTGACTCTTTTTGAAATAAAATGACAATTTTAAACTGATAAAAGACACTTTATGTCATAACAAGAACATTTTTATTCGATTGAGGAATTCTTGATTCCAAAATATCAAAAAATGGCTTATGGATCATTTCAGTAATGTATCAAAACAATCCAAATGTTTTTATTGGTTTTGAGTAGGTCAATTGTCCATTTTAATAAAATTGTTGTAAATTTTAAATAAAAACACACAAGTTGAGTCATACCGGTCACATGATGAATCATATTGAGGTGATTATAATGATTAAATGTCTCAAATGACCTATGGATTTTTTTCCTAATGTATAAAAACAATATTAATTTGTTTTCTTAGTTTTGAGTATATCACTTTTCTTTTTTATTAAAATGTCATTTTAAACTGAAAACACACAGTTTGACTCATAAAAATCACATTTTGTATTAGAATGATGTGAACAAAATTAATAAATGTCAAATATTACTTATGAATAATTTTAATAAATTATCATGAAAATATGAGCATGTTTGATCAATTTTCAGTGAGTGACACATTTTGAACTAAAATGTCAATTATAAACTGATAAGTGACTCTCTGAGTCATACTGGGAACATTTTTTATTTTATTGAGGTGAGTTTCATTACTAAACATAAAAAATTACTTATGAATCATTTTTTAATAGTATAAAAATAATACGAATGCATTTCCATGATTTTGAGTATGCTAATTTACCATTTTACTAAAATTGATGTCAATTTTATATAAATAGATGCACTTTGATTCATACTGGTCACACCATATGATAGATTGAGATATAGCTCTTTATTACTCATCTCAAATGAAAAATTTATTGTTTTACTAATGTATCAAAAAAAATCCTAAATTCATTTTCTCTGTTTTGAGTATGTCAGTTGTCTTTTTTTTTAATAAAATATCATTTTAAACTAGAAACATGCACTATGACTAATAATGATCACATAATGAAACTGTTTGATGTGAGATTTATTATTACATGTTGAAAATTAATTATGAATTATTTTCCAAAGTTATCAATAAAATATGAGAAGTTTTTATTAGATTTTAGTGAGTGACTCTTCTTTGACCTAAAATATCGATTTTAAATTGATAAAAGACACTTTGAGTCATGTCAAGAACATCATGTATTAGATCGAGGTGAGGCTAAATAATTCACATAAAAATGAATTTTGGATCATTTCAATACAGTATCAAAATAATATGAATGTGTTATATTGGTTTTGAGTCCGTCAATTTTCAGTTTTAATAAAATAGAATTCAATTTTCTAAAAAATGCACTTGGAGTCATAACGGTCTCACCATGCATCAGATTGAGTTACAGATAATTCCTACATGTATCAAATGAAATATGGATCATTTTACTAACGTATAAGAATAATAAAAATGTGTTTTTTTGTTTATAGTACGTCACTTTTCTTTTTTACTAATATTCCATTTTAAATTGGAAACACACACTTCAAATCATACCGATCACATCATGTATCAATTTGATATGAGACTACCTCTTACAAACCAAAAATGACTTATAAACAATTTTACTAAATTATCAATAAAATATGATTTTTTGTATTTCTTTTTAGTGATTGAAATTTTTTTTAACCAAAATATCGATTTTAAACTGATAACTGATACATTGAGTGATAGTTGGAAAATTGTGTATCAGATTGAGGTGAAGTTAATTATTACTTGTCAAAAAAGACTTATGGATCATTATCCTAATGTACAAAAATAATCTTAATATGTTTTATTTCTTTTGAATATGTCAATTTTCCTTTTTACTAAAATAAATTTCAATTTTCAATAAAAAGAATCACTTGTATTCATATCATTCACACCATGTGTTGGATTAAGGTGAGGTCATTTCCTTCACATCCTAAAGTATCAAAAAAAATCTAACTACCAATGTTAAAAAAATTTCCATTACAATTTATTTTCTAACACCAAACACTTTATATTTACTCGATGTTCTAAGATGAAAACCATTTCTCGTTGTTGAATGTTAGAAGTGTAGAGGAAGTTAATGTGCCTATTATATCATCAGAAGTGACCAAAATTACAACACGAGCATCCTGTACTCTTCTAGATTTAAACTATCATTTTTTCGCTAATAAAATCGAATTAATTTGACTTCACAAAATATATGTGAAAAAAACTAATTATGTATTAGATAAAAGTGATAAAGAAATTAACATAAAAAAGTAAATAAAATGATGAAAAAATTTATTAAATATGTAGTTGGGATTCACCTTTTCATGATGGATGTATGAATTTCTAATATGTTCTTTGTTATCATTATCTCAGTTATAGTCTCGATGTCCAACCTCTCACGAGCATGAGCATGTTCAAACAAACCACCCGAAATCGAACTAAATAATCCACCTGTATAAGAAACAAATTAATATATGAGTAATACTAAAAAAATAAAAAATAAATATGAAATAATACATTAATTATATGGACAATTATTATCATATGAAAATATTATCATTATTACCTATGTGATTGAGCAGTGGAGGGAACTTGAATGAATGTTATAAATGTAAACACTGTAGGGGTGAAAGGTTTTTAGGAAGAGGAAGTTTATGGAAGTTGTGGTGCAAAAAGACATGAAAGAAGGAAAGACTACCCTGACATTAACAAAATAATCCACCTATATAAGAAAAAAAAATTATGTGAGTAATAATAAAATTAAATATATTGAACATAAATATGAAACAATACATTAATTTTAAGTAAAATGATTTTATTATAAAAATATGAAGATAGCCTCTATGATTGTGTAGAGATATCATCATTTCTCTTTCTACTAATGCATAAAAGATGGAAATAAAAATTCTAAAATAAATTAAGTCTCTAAATAATAAGGAAATTAAATAAATGTTCCATAATATTATTTTTAGTAAAATGAGGATATTATATCGTAACATTACCTTTAAATCTTTCCAAAGGGTTTACTTAATTATTATTTGTTCTTCTGAAGGATTGGTAACATCATCATGTGTCAATTAAATTATTTGTACAGTAGTCAAAAATTTAGTATAGATTTTTTTAATGCATTAGAGAACATAGAATATTATGAGAAGAAACATAATATATTAAAATAAACATTTACCTTTTAATTGAACTCTATTTTTTAAAGGATTTAGGGATTTGGTTCCTCTATCGAGAATCCAAATCATCCTTTTCGGTCCTCTCTAACATATAAGACATTATCTATAATTGGACCTCCATGATATGATTGTGATATCACAATTAAAAGGTCACCCCTAATTGAATTTTCATCTAAATTGACAATTTTTAGTCATTAGAAGGGCAATTGACCAATTCTTGTTTGGTATATTTGAGAGATAAAATACTTTCATAGATTGTGATTTCATTATGAATGGACCATATTTTTCCCATCCACACTGAAATTCACCTTCATGAATCGTGTTTCATCAAATTTCACAGCACTCATGTTGTCAACCCATTTTTAATGGAATACCAGTACATAAAAGTTGGTATAATCCAACTCATATATTTGTTCAATAATGAAAAAAATAACATATTTACATATATTTCATTTATATATTTCGAACCAGATATGTTCATCACTTCATCCACAAGCGTAAACCACTATATTACATCTTACTAAAATCATCATGTTTTTTATCGAACATATAACTACTCGCTACAAAACAATTGTAAGTTATGACATTTTAATTTGTTCCCATGGTTAGCCATTGAATCCGTCCAACAATTGAATTTGGATTTTAAGATATCTACTTTTAAATTTGATCTCAGAACCATTCAAAAAATTATTGATTATATGTATATGATTTCCATCCTTAATGCATTGATGGTTTCAAATATCTTTGAATTTATTTATGGGATTAAATGTGTGGATCAAAATTTTCACAATTTTGTAAAATTTAAAGGTGTGCTTGTTCCCAGTTTGTTAATTTAATTGTTACAAAATATCTTCTAGAAATCCTTTCAATTATAAGGAGTTCGTTGTGATGAGACTTTCGGTGACTGATGGTGTCAACAGCTGATAGGTTATTGGTAGAGAATTCAACAGATTCTTCCCCCATATTTCATTCTATAATAAAAAATTCTGACCAACTTTGATTCTTGAAATACCCTTTAAAAAGATCCATATACCATTAAATGGGATATATCCATCTATAATGGATAGGATAACATAGTAGAACCTCTCTACCTAAGTGAACCATCAGGTGGATCATTATATAAAAAAATAATGGTTGGAATAACATCATTAATTCACATCATACGACTTCAACCTACTCTATTCATGATTGGAAACATCACTGGGTCTATAACAATAATAAATATGGATTTGAAAAAGAATTATATTTTGGTTAATGTATTCCGTACATATTGAGTTAAAATGAAAAATAAAGAAACAACCATCAAATCATGCAATAAAACAAGAAAGTCATGTTATTATAGTTATTGTAACATCAAATTAGTCATTGATATGACATTATTGATATTTTATGAATATCCCGGTATAAATTTTACACTATTTAGGAAATATAAAAATTTATATTTTCTAGTCTGGATAGAGTATAAGGTACTGGAGGAATATAATTCCACATTTTACCCTTCATTGGTGCCAACTCTTCCCTTATCCCCATTTTAAAGAATTACAACCTAGTTTTGATGCCATATTTCATTTTTCTAAGAACATTTTGTAATGTACCAATAACAATATCAAATATATATTTTTTCAACATGCATGGAATCAAGAAAATGTTTGACATACAAGCAATTCCAATAGGGTAGTTAAAAAAATGATATCTTCTTCCAACCTAATTTGTAAGATTTTCCATTTTATACCAAAAATATTGTCAATATCTTTTACTTTTTTATAAAGTTTATCACCCATTACTGCAGATGGTGTTGTACCTTGTTTTATATTACCATTGAATTTTATCATCCAAGATCAGTGAGGTAAAAATTTACAATCTTTTGAAAACACTTTCTTTGAGGAATCTTTCAACCAAACTGAGTCTGTTCATTTTTAACAAATGGGAAACCCCAAAATTCCTTTTGTGATGTATCTTGATAATTTTCCATAATATGCAAAGTCATTTATCATCCTGTACAACATGGTCTTTAGTGTAAATTTTTCACTTCTATGAGAATCATAAATTATAACACCTTTATCCCACAACAATTTAAGATATTTTTTCAATGGATCTAAATAGACATCAATATCATTACTGGGTTACATTGGTCCATATATAAGAATAGAAAAATTAATGTATTTGCGCTTCATGCTTAACCATGGTGGCATGTTATAATTTACCAACATTATGGGCCATATAAAATGAGTAAAACTATATACACAAAATGGATTTATTATATCTGTACATAATACAAGATGATAGTTACATGGATCATTTCAAAATTCAGGATACTCGTTATCAGTTTTATTCCACTGAGAAGAATCACCTGAATGATTTAGGTTACCATATTCAATTATTGTATCTAAACGACGTGTCAATTGTCTTGGTGTTTCTTGGTATCCATACATACTTCTAAAAAATTATATTATAGGAAGGTACCATACATATTAATAAGGACTTGATTGATTTTTATTGTATCAATAAACACCACACTTAGGGAATTTTGTGAGTTATTCATGGTCCATGAAAAATAATATTCAATATTTTGGACATTCAAGTATTTTTTAGTGATGATTCCCCTTGAATTTAGCATTCGTTTAGCATTATATATTTGACAGAGTAGTTCATTTTATTCTGGAGAATAAGTAGTTCGATAAATCTAGTTTCACTCCATATAATGCAACCTCGAAAATTATATAACTTAAATATAGAATGCAATGTTGTTTATTTAGTACAACTTGTATAAAATGGACTTTGGGAAAAGAGATTTAACTTCTCAAAAAAATTTGGATAATTATGAAGGTCTTATTAAATTTACCTTTTCATTTATTTCATGTGATCCCCATCATAATTTACACAGGTATTCATATAAAATGATCCAAAAACCACTGTATCATCCCAATAGGTCTGCACGTTCAATTTTTCCCTATGTTTAGTACAAAATTTATAGATCTGATCTATTCCATGAGAAATAATATTTTCTTCCAACTCTTTTGGACTAATTTTTCATTATGCCGCCATGGATTAGATAACATTGGTGTTGGTGTATTAGTATAAAAATTTCAAACTAATCTTGTAGGGGAGCATCATATCAGATGTTGAGTGATACATGAAAATGTAAATGATATTGTAGATAAATGGTTCAAATTGAGATGATGTGTTAGGAGACGGCCTAAGACGCCTCGTAATTTTACGTCGTGTAATGAGGATGATAGGAACACAGCTTTAAATCATATGATAAGGTCGTTTAGAACACAGTTTAACTTTATATTGTGAGTATGTTTCATAGTACATTTTAACATCATTTGATGATGATGCATCTCATAGTTTAATGTCATGTGACCGGGATGTTTCACACAGCTTAAGGTCGTATGGCCTTGATTTTAAAAATCATTTTAAGGTCATGTTTCATGGACTATGATCCTAGTTTAGGGTTATAAATTTAATACCAAGGGGTGCCCCGAAATATTTTATGTGGCACAAAAGAGTTTTTACATAACATGAATGAGATCTGGGAAGTCCTGTGTACCATGTGAAACATAAGGGTTAAGTTGAAAATAGTTTGAGTTTGTACTTATTGGGATATAAGGGGAATATGTGTTTCTATAATGATACTTGTGTTGAAAAAAGAGTTATAACCTGATGTTAATGGATTTCCTAAAGGAACCTCTACCACAAATTTCCCAAAAAAAACCACACCTTGGGTTAATATCATGACATTAGAGAACGAAAGGTCCCATGGCAGATCAATGGAGGGAAAGGACCCAAGATAAAATATTTCAGCATCACTATGTATCCCATAAAAATGGGAATCAATTTACACATAGTTTTGGAAGTGAAATCACATAGTATAATTTCATATGATTTGGACTAAGGGAAGAGGGGGATCCAAGGATGTGCATGCAATGAAAAAGTTAAAACTCAACATGAATGATCCAAGGAGGATTTTCACAACATGAATAAATCCTAAAGATGGCTACACAAAATATAAGGTCATACAATCTCGACCATGGAGAATATTTTACATTCATGTTTCTTGTACTAGGGGGAATAAGTTTATTGTCATGATGTAAGGATAGTGAAAGGTGTTTTATACAGGAATGATTGTGTGGTATGAAAGAGGTAAAAGTTGATGTGAATGATCTAAAGAAAGATCATGTACCATAAAATTATCTGGAATAAAATGACACATATTTTAAGGTCACAATGCTTGGACCATTTCTATAGGGCTAAAGATTGGATGAATTTGCAGCTGGGCCTGAAGATGGTAAGTCCAAACTTATCTTGGTATCTCACAATGATGAGAATCAAGCCACACAACATTATAAAACATAGCATGGTAGAAGACCAATGTAGGTGGGGGAGATACTCTCTAGAGATAGAATCTAAGGTATGACATGGTTATCATGGGGCATACCATGTTCAGGGAATGAGGTGAAGACCTCCTCTTATTAAGAGGTATCCTAATTTCGAATGACGTAGAATCACATTTTAGCATCGTGAATTGAGGAAATAAGGATTTGTATTTTAATGCTTTACATCGTAGAATATTGGGGATGTAAATATTATTTAGGTCATAATTCTTTGACCTTTTGTTGATAGTTTAAGGTCATAACTCATAGAACATATTATGGTTATTATTTTAATGATATAAAGCTCCGAACAATTTGGATCTCTGTTTATGGAAATAGAATTTGGACTAAGAGGAGGCATCTCAATCAGATATGTTTCATGTGGTATTATGAAAAACATGATGTGAATGAAGATCAAGGAGGCTGAACACCACTAAATACACTCCTAATAAGGACTCACATATAGTTTAATGTCATGATGCTCCGACTTATCCTCATAGTTTAAGGTCATAGAGTTTGAACCATAAATAAACAATCATAATAAAATGGGATGTGTGTGGCATGGTAGGAACAACCCGATCTAAATAAATACCATGGATTCCCATGTTTCATGAAACATTCCCAAGGAGGATCACATAAATTTAAATATCATGATAATGGGACATGGGCTTATAGTTTATGGCTGTAGAGTTCAAACTATGGTCATATCCTCTCAGTTTAAGGTCACGTAGTTCATGCCTGATGCTCCACTTCTTGAGAAATACCACTTGAGAAACTTGGTGTTGGTGGGAGGAATGATATGTTCTCTATCCATAGTGATCAAAGAGTATAATAAATTAAAATATAATTTTTAAATGATGTAAGGTCCATCCAAATTATGATCCAACTTTGGTGGCTTCATTCCAGATGTCATCGATGTTATGAGATCTAGTATTGTATCACCCTAGAGGAAGGATCAGAGGAGAACATTTTCATTTAATGATCTTTATATCTTTTTTTTGTTCTTCTATGTACTGTTAAATTCCTGTAGTATATTCTCTTTAAGGGATTACGACTCAATAAGAAATAATTATGCTATTTTTATTGATTTTTTTGTCATAGTTAACTATTTGGAGGGATGGAAACCCAACCCCAATGGGTAAGACTACCTCTGTCCCATGAACCAATGATTATGGAGTCACATGAGTATAATTAAAAGTCATTATACAATATTTTCAGAGGGTGTTGGGGAAATTTTAGAGATAAATCTTCTTTTATCCCCACCATCTTGTAGAAAATGTTATAGAGGGTCTTATTGAATGACTCAATCTATCCATTTTCGTACATGGGATTGCAAAAAAGTATGGTTGGAATGGATGTTGTAATTAGATTACAACTTATTCATCTTAGTATCTTGGATTTTGGTAGCATTATTGGTGATAATGGAATAAGGAACTCCAAATTAATGGGTGATGTGTGAGCTCACAAATTCGATAATATATCAGACCTTTACTTCTTTAAATGGGATCTCTTCTACCAACTTGGAGAAGAAATTCATTTCCATAAAAATGAACCTGCACTAGAAATCTGTCCCTTGTGGATAGGGTCCTACAACATCGAGTCCAAAAACTGAAAAGGGATAGTCATACTTGGTGGGGTGGAGGGGCTCCGGTGGTCAATGCAAAAAAGTCAGTAAAGATCTGACATGCATGAAACCTTTTGGAATGCTCAAGGAAATCATAGCCCATGGTGGGATAGATGTATCCCAACCTCTATATATAGTGGGAAGGACTAAATACTTCCTGATGGGAATTAAAAGAACCAATATAAACATCATACATGACATGGAAATCACGTATTTTTAAATAAAACATAGGATAAATCCATCAAAACCTCGTATGGGGAGAGACTACATGAGTTTGTGCCTACTCTGAAGGGTGTACTGCACTATATAATGATAAATTATCTAATTATTGGCTTTATTTGGAAGAATAATTCCATGTTGGAGGTACTCAATTAAATGAGTTGTCCAATCAGATATTCCTCTCCTATGGGGAAACCCGAGGGCCCTAATGTAAAAGAACTAAAGGCCTATAGATTTACCTGTTGGCAGTCATCATTATCTGAGATAATGAAAGAAATGACTCTTTGATACTCCATAATAATGAACATATAATTCTGGTTGGGCTCTACATGACATGTGGGTAGAATTGATAAGGCATCAGCTTGACCATTCTATAATCAAGGGTCACAAGTCACATTCCAATGAGAAGGGAATTGGGCTATTATCTAGTGAGTGCACTCTAGAAATGGAACATGCTCTAGATTTATGATGATGTAGTCCCAAATAATCTTTTTCAGGACTAACTTAGAGTCTCCCTTCACATATAGGAGAGGGACGTCAATCTTGAGGGTCAGAATGATACCAGTAATGAGATCATGATACTCTACCTCATTGTTAGTGAAACCTTCAAATAGTAAGAATGAGTATGGTAGATCAACCCATTTATCATTTATGAACATGACTCCCATACCAACTCTTCTTAGCTTGGGATTTTCAAGAGTTCTACTGGTTTGGATTCAAGAAGCACCAAAAAAATGAATCTTCCATCATGTTATGGTTTGATATACTAAAATGATGAACCCATATGGGATGTCGGGTTCTAGAGGAAATTATTCAGGGTCATTATTTTTAACTATGAATTATTCCAATGGATACCCTAGAAGGATTTCTACAGAATGAACCTGATATCAATCTACTAAAGTATCACTACCCAGTTCACTAGCTAACCTATCAACGTGGAGTCATTAAATATATACTTTAGCAGATCCACATATGAAACTAGCTATATATCATGATTCTTCATATAATGCTACAATATTTTCACTGAAAAAACAAATGTAATGTAGCTCTTCTCTGTAGGGTAATATCTATTCTCTGTGTCAAGGATCATGAAACGAATATATTATAAACTATTCTCTCTACCCTCATTATTCTTCTTGGTGATAAGGGAACTGAAGATCTATTCCCAGGTAGTCACATAGAGGAATCAAGGCTTTCATGATATGGCTGACATAAGAACTTGAAGTTGTTGAAGATATTGCTTAATTCCCTTGAAGGAGGGTTGGAACTCTTCATCCCACCAGTATCTAGTTCCATTATTCACAATACATGAAATGGGATTTCAATTTCTGAAAATATTCCAAATGAATAGGAATTTTTAGGATATTTTTCTATGGAGGCATATGAGATCCCAATGGTTTATTAGGGGAGGTATATGGATGATGGACTTGATATTCTCTTTGTTGACCTCAATACCTCTGTATCTGAAAACAAATCCAGTAAACATCAAATGGGTATCCTTGAAGGAACACTTCAATTTAATCATCTTTAAATTCCAAGAGAAAACAAAACAAAAAAATTTCTCAAGGTCTCCGAGATGGTCTTGACACTTGTGGACTTTTACCACCATGTTTTCCATGTAGCATCACACTAGTATCACAAGGACAAGTTTAAATATGTGATGCATGACCTGTTGATAATTTTCCAAAGCATTCTTTAGGACAAATGGAGTAACCTAGTAGAAAAAGGTCCCTTTTAGTTCCCAAAAGGCAGTATAATCCTCAATCATAGGGGATGCCTAGATCTGGTTGTACTCGGAGTATTCATCAATGATGGAGAGAGGCTAGACCCCAACTATAGCATCCATCGACAACTTTATCACTGGAATGGGAAGATAATATTTTATACAATGAAGGTGGAGGCCTTGGAAGTCGATATAGACTCGGATTTTCTCGTTATTCTTTCTAATTGGGATGATGTTAGCTTCCCACTTGAAGTAATAAACTTCCCTAATGATGTTGGCTTTGATAAAGTTATAAACCTCAACCTCTACCATAGCACCTTGATAAGGGTGTATTTTCCTAGGAGGTTTCTTGAACCTATAATGATTCACTGGGAGACCATGATTTTGGATAATGAAATGAGGGTCTACTCCTAGTATCTTGTAGTAACTCTCAGAAAATACATAACAATGCTAATTTAGTAAATCCATATACTAATTATAATACTCTAGATTCATGGATGAACTAAATAATGTTGTCCTTGGATCTACCTTGGTACCTAGGTTCATAAAAATTATCTCATCAATAGTGGTGGAGATTCCCTCTTCAAATGTTGTAGGATAATCTTTCAAATTCTCATCATTATCTGAGGAAATAGAATTAGTAGGAGGAGGTTATCCCAGGAAAGCTGATTTTGGGAATACTACTACCTTATTGGATGAATATAAATTCCCTACATAGGGGTTCTTGCTCTCCTAAAACCATGTCAATAGAGGTTGTCAAGGAAATTCTATAAGGCCTTTGACCAGGAGTTCCATGATTGATGTCAAATAAATGGTGAAGTGTCAGATTCTAGAGACACAACCATGCCTTATGGAATAAAAGAGAGTGTCGTGGAATGGTGGCCATATGGAAAACCTATCAGTGCTTCATAGGGGAATGGGATTATGGTATCAGCTGAGCCTATCTTTTTTATTATTATGAGTTAATATATAGATTATCCTTAAATTTAGGGATGTAGTACCCCTTTCTCTAAAAAACAACAAAAAAACTTCCTAAACCTGGTGGCATGGACTCCAACCGCATGGTTTGGAGAATGAAGGAATTGTCCAAGTCTTCCCATGGGTTTCCAGAACAGTTGTGCATTCAACCCAATTAGTCTGAACTTTCTTCCCAAATCACTAGTAATAGTCAACATCTAAATAGAGGGTTTCATATGACTCTAAGGCGGATGGATCACATTAAATAATACGAACTCGATTTTTGTGGTAGTACTTGAGGCATTAGTGATATGAGGAGAGAAATACCACATATAGATGAAGTTAGGGCCAACCCATCAATGTGTTGTTGGAAGTATCCCATGATACTACCGTGGATTCAGTGCTTAATATAAAGCCTTAGAAATGGGTATTTAACTAAATCCTACAACAGAGTTTCTGTTCAGACCTTTCCTAACCCTAGATCTTTAGGCCATATGACTAAAATATTCTTCGGTTATCCCAAGCCTGCAGAGCATCCAGGTTGGGATGAGACTAATCCCAAAACCCATGTTGATGAGGTAGTCATGGATATCCAGGCCATTAAAATGTCCTATGAAATAGAATGAGTCGATATTCCATAATACGAGGGATCCCTCGTCTTCTCCCAATAATGAGATGATGGATTGTAATTCCTCTTGCACAACCTCCTCTGTATAGTAGGTCTCTATGGCCGTTACTTATACATTGAACTGGATGGTGATTTTCAAGGTTACATAAAGGGTATAAAGTATTTCCTTAGATAATAGTAGAGCCTTAAGGATTGGTAGACTTTTAGGTTTTTGAGAGAGTAACATCACCACACAAAACTTCTATTTGAGGCCAATATTTGTTTTCTCATAGGGGTTTATTCTTTTCAAGGATGTATGATAGACATTAATGGTTATACCACTGGGTTATAGTTGGTGTTATAAATATCCTATTTCTCATTAGATAATTCATCCCAAAACACTATTTTATGAATTTTGGTTTGATGAGGCATGGATTTTGTTAGAAGAAGCCAATCATGATTCACTTGTGCTATTCTTCATATTTAGTTAACATAGTCAACTGTGGCAAAATGACTAATGGAGTGAGTTGGCAGGAATGTACCTCTTGAGATCTACACATATCTTGATGGATAGTTTTGGTATCATGCATGTCTTGGTATAAGCATCTGGTTTAATATTTTAGTGGGTTTCATGTCCTAGAACTCCCATTAAATAGAGTTGGCTAGAGGCACTCAGGGGGCTTGTATGATATTCGACACTGTCAAGAAGTGTGAAGTATTATACCAACTCAATGATGTTCACAAAATCATAATTTTTATCATCCATAGAGAGGTCTTCCATGTCTAGGTCAACCTTGTGGGATATTCATAACTTTGGTGGCATGAAATATCATAGGGAGTGGGATGGATTCAGCATTATAATGAGTCTTTGATTTTTATTTTACCACCGGTGGATACTTCAATAAGATTCAAGTGGATATGAAATAGAGGTAGAATTTTCATCTGAGTGAGGTATAGTGACTTCAAGGGATTAGATACACCTAAATGAGAATGAATGACACTATGGGTGGAAGATAATACTCTACAAGAAACCAATAATTTTAATTCTGAGTCACGTAGTTGGAAGCCTACTACCATTCACCTGAAATCTCAATATGACTGCCAGACTTGGTAGACATATATTCTAACTACACAGAGACATTTCCAAATATGAAAATTCTTTTATCCACTTGGTACTCAAGCCAATCCTTGAAAAACATTGAAGTCCTTGATGGGTTGTCCAATTATCCTATGGTAAGGGCAGTGATCATAATAGTTAGTATGTTTGGCTCCATGGGGACTTTTTCACTATAGAAACATCAGAATTCCCTGCTCCAGGGTACTAAGGAAATTTCTAAGAACCAATGAATATTTAACAGAATAGGTATAGTTCCTTATCTATGGGAAGATATCCCTTGTATCCTATAACTAATGAGGGGATGGAGTCTGAAGAGGAGTTAGAGCCACATTTTCTCATCTAAGCAGCTATGGATGGCATGGTGATGCCTATCGATTCTGTTTTGAGTTGGTATGAGCTTGGTGAGGATGATACAATTATTAAGTCAATACAAGAAAATGATATAAAAAATATAATGGACTAGGGGCCTCTAACTGTACTATGGTGGAAATTTATTATTTAGAAGATCTTATAAAAGAAAAGGGATGAGTCAAAAGATGAACTTTCTTAGCCTTCTGCAAGGCTTCCTCCAAACACTAGGCCTTGTCAAAAACAAATACCAAAACCCTCTTGTGATGTTCTTAGTGATAAGGTTATGTACCAAATCAGTCTAAATGTTCCCTAAACACATCATTAGTTTCTTATTTTGAGTCAATGGAATGTTGTTTGAATATGTGAGGCCTTTCCACCTAGAAAAATATCTTAAGCTCACTCATTAGGCCCTTTATTGCATTTAAAGTGGTCTAAAACTCTTGTCTTGTGCATGGTGGAGTTGAAATGGTAGAGGAAAAACCTGAAAAGATCATCCCAACCGTTGATGGACCCAATGGGTAACTGGATATTCCAGAAAAACATATTTCTTTCTATAGTTTGGAAAAACCCCTAGATCATGGAAGCCTCCTATTACTCTAGGGTTCCCATCATGGGCCTTAACCTTGAGATAAAGTAGGATAAATGCTATATCAATTCACCCATACCATTTAATGGGGAAAATATAGGGTTCTAAAATTCGAGGGTGCTCTCATGTCGTCTACCCATGATGTGTACAACATTCAATTAGGTGGTATTCCCACTTGTCACATCTGTAGGGATTTGAGTTAACAATTGAGAGAAATTGTGAAATCTCCTTGGTGAGGATCCCTATATTGACCAGGATTCATAATCCTCAATGTGTTTACAAGATCATTAACTCATTAAGAAGGCTCAACTACTAATGGAATATCTTGATCTGGGTCCTGAGGCAAATGATCTTGCTTCTTAGTAGGGTTTTGTGACATAGGACTTGATCAATATCTATACACTCAGGCCTTTGATTATTCTAGATTATTTGGATTAATGATCTATGTTGTGATAAAAAATCCTATATGAAATTGTGGTACAATAGGAGAAGAAATAAGATCATGTTAGGCAGTGCCATATTCCTGATGTCGCTCCGCAACAAACTTATCAATGATCCTCCTCTGATCAGGGACATGCTGGATCAAGGTGGGCACCATGGGATGAACATCATTATTTATTCATACCTTGGGTGGAATAGAGTATCCAACATGATTCTTACCCTTTTAAATGTTCTAACAGGAAGGCAATGCCTTCATGGGATCCTAGAGAAAGCGTACCCACCTTTGTTGGTGTGTAAAGTCACATGTAAGAGAGTATTTCTTGTGTTTTTCTTCCCTTTGGGGTGGGTTTTATCTATTAAAACCCACATAAGAGTCTTTATACATTTAACACTAAAGAATAACCATGATTTTCATGACTATACCTAGAGTATAATTGTCCTTTTTATGTGTTTTTTTGGCTTTTGAAGGATACAGTTGAAGTGGAGTGTAGAGAACTGTCCCTAAACCCTAATATAAAAATGTAGAGACACATCTTCTATGATTATATGGAGAAATTTGAGGATCTTGAAAAAACTGTTTTGGAGGGTCTGGTAGTATCTGAGAAATTTAGGGTGCTAAGCCAATGAGAGTGATGACAACTCAACCTTTTCGTACTGCTGATCGATATCCATGAGGTTCCCAAGGCTTATTAGATAGATCAATTGAAAACCAAATTAAATTCGAATCATCTCATTGAGGGTCATGTAGAAAAACATGTCTTGAAACGTAGTTAGGGACTTTGGCATATCAATTATGCAAGCATCGTTTGGATAAAACATAACTAAAAATTGATCGGAAGCCAGACCCTCCCATAGGATTTTTTTATTAGAGGTAGGGATCTGCACTTGGTCATCCAAAGGTGAAATTGTCCCTGTAAGAGGTATATGTGGTAGAAAAAATGTGGATCTCTAATATTTTTAGTCTGATGATAGAGGATCCACTTCACGAGTCATATTTTCACAGCTTGATGGGTCATTTCATTGAGGTGGTAACTACTGCATCATCACATCCCAATAAGATGGTGCGTTTTCCACTACCTCATACAGAAGGGTGGAAGTGGTCATTGATGGGTAAACTATGTTTTAACCATCTGTAGGATCCATCCCAATACACATTTTCTATTCTACATCTAATGTATAGATAAAGAGGTGGGATATTGGTGCCAACAGATATGGATACACGGTGAGCTCCTAGATGGGAGCCAAAACATCATCCACCAATATATACTTGTGAATGGATATAAGGATCTTATGGATTTTACCTTTTAGTATGGTGAACTTGACCTATCGATCTCCTACACTAAACTCTAGTAGTTGGGGTGGAAACACATTTACTGAGTTGTCTATGTACTATTATTCTAAAATACTGATGAGGTCAATAAAAACAGAGAACATCCTAGGATTTTGGATTCGGTGGTAGTTGTTCTCCCTTTTCCCACAGAACAGTTATTTAGAGTAAGGTATATATTTGGAATAGGTAGGACTTCAACAATTGTTAGTGTAGAAGTGGGGGGGACTTATCTTTGATTAGAGATGACATAGGGAGGAACTCTGTGTTGACTGTTGGTTACAGCGCATGGAGGACCTCTGTTATAGTTGGTTAGGGCATGAGGAGGACCTTCAGACAGTTGAAATGGAAAATATAATGACCTCTTTGTACATGAGTTAGAATACAAATATTACCTATATACATGTTGTTGAAATCATAGGAGGCCATATTCTTTTATTGGTGGAAGCATGTGGTGCACTTCCATGAGGACTGTTGAAGGAGTGGGGAGGAATCCCACTCTTATTGGTTGAGAAATGGAGAGGAACTCCATGTTAGATAGTGGTTGTATAATGGGTAGAACCTCTGTAATAGTTGTAGATTATGTAGGGAGGAACTCTTCTTTGATTAGTTCTAGAGCATTGAGGACATTCTCTTGACCTGGGAATGATACAAGGAGGACCTTTGTACTGATTGTGAGAGTGGGGAGGACCTCCTCTTAGGTTGGTTATACTATGGGGTAGACTTCTGCACTAAAATATAACATGATGGGTTGGTTTTACTAGCTTTGGGGGGTTCCAATGATTGATAGGGTTACTCATGTCTGCCGATAGGACAAAGAGATATCAATCCCAACTAGGGAAAGATAGATTCAAGCTCTTCAATCATAGTGAGTTGAAAAAATATGCTTCTGGTGATAGGGACATTAAATCCATGGACGACGATACCCATTCCTAGAATTCACTAGGCTAACCCCTGATGTTGGTGTTGGGTGGTTCAGATTGGGGCGACAGAGTAAGGGTAATGTACACATGTTCTTCGACCTGAATTACTGGCCATTATTAGTGCTAATAGGGCATGGTTAGAGCCCTCCTTGGTGGAACCCGACTAGTAGTCATGAGCATGGTGACTCAGGCATCCCCCACCTCCTAGGTATAGTGGAATGAGTCATGGTATCCCCTTGGGGAGAGACTATCGATGTGGTTCACTAATGGAACAGGGGGTGACTACCCTTGGAATGACTCTTGGGGGAGGTGGTGTCTGTGTTGTGCTAAATCCTTCTGGTCTAGGTGGGATGTGTACTTTATGGGAATGAACCCCTCTTACCCATACCCATACACAAGGGTGTCTATGAATATCCAATGGATAACTTTTTTGAGTGATAGAGGGTGTTGGCACCCGATAACAGAGGTTGTGATGAAAGTTGTAGTAGAGTTGTATTCATACAGGATTATTGTATTAAAGTTTTTATTTCCCCTACATTTATGATTGTGGGGTGGATGTTTTCTTGTATCTGTGATCCTGCAAGGAAGGTGGATTCCACACTCATTATATGTGTAAGAAACTTTATGTCTAATTCACCAGTATCGTCCAATCATCCATAGATAGAGAGAGATATTCATGATAATAATATCAAATATAGAGGATTCTCAATTGCTAACTTCTTGAATTTATGGTGAGGTCCATGATGGGCCCACCATTTTTTTGGTGGGACATGGAGCTAGATAGCTGGATTTGTTACATGAAAACTGATGATGTCTCAAAAATCCACTAGTACCTATTTTGTAGAGAATAGACTCACATCAGGGTCACTATTTTAGTTTATGACTCCTTGGTCGGGGCATGCCTGCACAACCACACATGGTTGCCTTTCTTGGAAGCTTTTCCCCCACATTCATGGTTTCCAAAATTAGGTTTCTATCATCAATTTCAATAGAAATGTACACTCCATGATCCAAAATGGTTGAGGGGATGAGAGTTTCTATTTCTGTGGATTCCTCCCTAGAAATCATTGCATAGTCCGGGTATCCCTCATAGAGTTAAGCCATGTTCATGGAACTCATTCTTGATTACATCTATTTATGGAAGCTAGTTAATTACAACGATTCTATTAGAACATCCTATTTTCATATAGATAGGGTAGCAACCTTCAGTCCGTAGATTAGTCAAGGTGGGAATTACTGACATGTCTGGGAACTGGGCACATAGGTCATCAATATTCTTCCTCTGGGTAGGGAATCTCATTGAGGCATATTAGTTGTGTAACCAATGGTTTTCATTGTTGATGACGATGTATAAACACTGGGGAAAATTATTCCAAGAATTTTCACCTAATTTATCCCATGTTTATCAAGAAGTATGTGTTTGGGGATAGGAAACATGTTCTATGCCTTTTGAATATAGATCCAAACATATTGTTGAGAGGGATCAGAGAACAAGTTTAAAACCTTGTGGATATGGGATTAATGGATCAGAATACCCCTTGAGATGAATCTAGGATGGCTGGATCTGACATTTTATGGAGAAAGATCGAGGAGGGGTGTCCATAATATGGATAACCTAGGTTTACCATTGACCAGGATTGAGCCTCAGGGAGGCTTCCTACATACCCACTTTAAAGGATAGGGAAAAAACTCATATATGTTTATTCAACATTATAAGGTTGTATGCAATTATCGATCCCTTTAGTTTAATATCATGTAGTAAGGATGATCATATCATGGAAGGGGAATCGATAATGTATTGTGTTGGGATTATGCATAAAAGCATACTGAGGGACTTAGAGGAGCTGTGATCTTTGGGCGGGGAAAGATCTTTTTGAGGATGTGGTGCAGAGAACATTAAGGTCAATTTGGTGTTGGGATTGGACCTTATAGAGGATTCCTATGTATCCCATTTAGTTGGAAATCAATTACCATGTAGTTCATAATGATTTTGTGTATATTTCTATAGAGGAGTCCCATTTGTGAGTTTTGGGATCATGAAGATTTCATTATGTCCACTAACCTATAGGACCATGTGATTCATGCTCATTGTGAGAAAAAAAGTAGATAAGAAGATCACCCAATCGACTATTTCCACTAGTGGATGTCTACTGAAGCCCAAATGGAAAGGGAGAGGGTGTTCTCTGCCCATCTCCTCTTTTATTTTGGTAACCATGGTAGTCACATATGATGATCTATCTAACTAAAACCTGGGAAGGAAAAGAGGTGAAAGTGTTTTGCCTCTCGCAAGAAAGACTGGGGCTAACTCCAAGAGGTATGCCAAAGGACTTCATTCCATGTGAGTCTTACATGGAAAATCACATGCTTTTGGCACAGGTTAAGTGGGGATTACACATGGAATCTTCCCTTGGCAAGATGATTACTCTTTTGGGAAGTAGGTGGGGCTTACAAATGTTAAATTCTTAGTTTGGAAGGTCCATGTACCATGGTGGGAGTTGTTGGAATCCCATGATGACCATATATGGGGAATTCTTTATTTATTTCACAAGGTATAGATACAGTTTTACATCATGCACCGAGGAAGTTTTCATGAGATTTTACATCATAAAACTGGGATGTGGAACTAGTATGTTGTATGTCATGCATCTCAGATGTGGATGGGCTCACTCCACACCCAAAGGCATACATTAACAATGCTCATGCACCTCTGGTAGGGTCATGACTTTGGAGCTACCAATGTGAAATGATGGGAGTACTAGTAACTCATGAGGTCCAAATTACTATCCCTATACTGAGAAGTAGTATGGATTATGGTACTTATGTTGAGAAGAAAAGGGTATGGTGACTGATGCACGAGAGGCATAAAGGATATCACATTAGGATCCCTGGAAATATTTCTTGAAATTATGGAGGTATTAACTCATGTTTTGGGTTTTTTGTGCCAAATTTGTGCAAGCATGGTGATATAGAACATGGGAGGGGTATAGAGTCTCAAAGAGTGCTTGAAAAAAAGATTGGGGTTCCATGAAAGGAGATACTATATGAACACATGAATTATATTGATATAGGTTGGATGAGGATTACTCATATGTGGGCCCAGTAAATTTTGGATCCACAGGGAACCTATCATGAAAGATCCTCTACCTTGGGTAGTCGATATTGCATGCCATGTTTATATGTTGTAGAGCGAAGATTCGTATTCAAGAGATCCTCCCTAAGTTGGGGGGGTGTAATGTTTTATTTATATCATAAACGATCTGTGATAGACACAAAAGATTTTGGGAGTTGAAGGACATTACTCACTGGAGGTTCTATGTCAATAAGGATCAGACACACAAGATGTCTCCCTTGACATTTCCTTTGTGCGCAAGGTGGGGTGTCTCATGAAATCTTAATTTACAATGTAATTTTGTTTTCATGTGACTGCCTTAGAAATAAATTGATCCTTGGTGGAAAAAATATAAAATAATATCACATTTAGAGCATAAGTGTTTTTCATGTGGATTGGAGTCTTTCCCACAGTCATGGAATCATGCGCGCACCAACCGCATCGACCCTGAATGGTCTTTCAGGGTGTGATGCATGCTTGGTATGCCCAAAACTGACTACTTGTGAATTTAGATGTAATTTTAGTTCCAAAACATGGAAAGGGGTATTTTTTATTTATCGTGGCTTGGTTAAGGCAATGATAATCCAAAAAAATATGCAAGCTTATATCCTTATTTTTCATGAACAACACTAGAGATGCCTAGGGAAACACACTAAGCCTAATAAAACCCTTTTGTCATAGTTCCTACAACTATAAAAGTATCACCTGAAATATGGTAGGTTCTATCCGATATGATTTTGAATATATTGATGTGGTAATTTGGAGAAAATCGATGTAAAAAATAGATCTCTCGCCTTAGAGGTAGTCCGGAATCCTCCAGGGGGAATACATCCATAAAATCATGTATGACTAAACAAATCCAGATGTCTGAAGAGCCTATTATTCCAGGGGATACACTCTCTAACTGGTCGTTGATGGGATATAGCCCCCTACTTGAAAAACCTACCCTCCCTTCCATGATATATATCTCAGACATACAAAAGAATCAAATCCCATTAGTGTGAAGGAAACTGAATCATCTATGGTGAAAACCAATCTAGGCTCAGAACAAGGAAAATCGATCCATACACAATATTGAATTATATAGTTCCATCTTTTTGAACAAAGTGTTCCATGAGAACCTTTATCTACCATTGATAGATATTACTACCGAATGATAAAAGATATAGAATAAACATTCCCCATAGGAACCTCAAGAAATTTTTTTATCCCAAATCATCAACTTTGAGCTCCATATCTCACACCAAGAGTAAATAAATGATGAAATGATTCAAAAAATGTATAATAATACTAAATAAAGAGTATATTAAACATATATCTTGCCTCTAACAATCTCATTGTTTTCTAGGTTATATGAATCTAAAGTCTTTAGCTGTCTGCATCAACAAACAACAGATCCCTGAGCCTGACATAGTTTTCTTGGTGGTGGTGATAGAAGGATTTCATAAAACCATACACCAAATAAAACACTTCCTATTGGATATCAAACTACTCCTATTATAGAGCCACCTCCCTGGAGACACCCTTCCCTCAAATAAGAGATTTGTGATACCAGTGTTGCCACTTTTGGGATGGTCCATCAACTATTTTACTTCCCTCATCGTCATGAATAATTAGAAAATTATGCTCCATTTGACCTATCCAATCAAATTCATAACACCAAACATCATTAGGATGTTATGGTTCACTATGTGGTCCATGTTCTGCATGACCAGATGCTAGATTTTGGTCATTGGGAGGTCTCCTACACCGAGATCCTAATGACATGTGCTTGCTAGCTAAAATGGAAGAATCATACCTATAATGAACACCACCAGCTCCAGATTTTTGGAGTCCCTATGATATAAAGATTTCCATTTCTAGTTCTCTCTCCACGCCCTGACATAGGTGGGAATTCATAATGGTACTACAAAGGCATGTATATCTCTCCAGAAACCCTGTTAAATATTCCATGACCAAAATTAGCAATCTAAAATCATGTTGAGGAAGTACCACATACGGTTTGTGAACCTCAAAACATAATTAGACACTACTATCCCTCTTTTCCACCACTCTAAAATCTCCTAAATCTAACCAGACTACAAGCATGATGGGTTGTACTCCTTACAAAATAGTTGCTGGAAGTCGCTCCATGAGTGTGTTCACTAATCATGAATTTGTGTTGTGAGACTCCATTAGTACCCCAATGCCCCATGGAAAAGGCTGGCTAACAGGGGTACAAAATGATTTTTTATTGTCGAGAGAATCCTGAAAATACATATCACCAACTACAAACAATCCCCTGCTACTTGGGGATATGGATCAACACATAACCACAGTAACCTATGACACCAGAACATATGAATTATGATAACCCAACAAGTTTCCCCATCCCACTCTGCTGATATGATTTGTTACTTTATAGGTGGGGGTGCTTCTACCTTTCCACCTAGGCGAAGGATCTCACAATATGGAGCTTGATTTGAGGCCTCATAAATAATTAGATCATCATCATGACCTACAACTGGTAACCTAGATGGTTTTCATCATGGAGGAATCCTGAAATTTTAATCAAGATGTACCATGTACAGATGAGTATATATATACATGGGGGGATAACTCAATAAGAGTAGTAAAATTTTCAATACTACATGATTCACATACCATCGATCCCTATAACCAATTTCTCTGCATTCTAAGGTAACAAAAATGTAGTCAGAGTCCCGATGAATGAATACATTAGTCTCCTCACTAACACTAGGTTCCCGAGCTTGAAATCCACACTCAAGACACTTTGACATTATTATACTAAATCCCGACTAAATCCTCATATGGGGAATAATCTAAACACTATACAAAAAAATTAACTTCTCTAATACTAATATTTCAATACCCTACCCAATAGGTCTTGACCCACAACTACCCCAATCCCACATCTATAAGACAAAGGGTGGCGATATGTTCCAAAATACATAACTAATATAAGAGGCTTTTCATAATATTCCTATAAGTACACACTTAACCATATCCATATAGTAGTAAAAAAATAATTATAAAAGATGAAACATCTAGATTATAAACCATTCATGTAAATACACTAGGGTATACAAGGTTTTGATTGTATAATCAAAAAAGTTAAATGGAAAAATACCTTACAAAATAGAAATATGTCCCAACCTGAAAAAACTAGAAAAGATAATGCCAAGAGGAAAAAAAATAGAAATATCTAAGCTCTGACCACTGTACATATTCAAATTCACCAAGTATCCCATTACACCTCTATAATAGTCACCAATCTGTCCATCCTCTCTATAAGACACGACATGTGAAGGACAATCCCATGCATGGGTTATTATATATATACCTAGTTTGATGCCACAAAATTTGAAGGGTGAGTTGTATAAGGCACTCTAGGAAATAGTAAAATTAATCCAATGTAAGAGAGTACCGACATACATTTACATGGATAAAAATATATATATTTTCTATCAAAAGAAACCCAAATGAGTGGGAAAGGGTATCTACATATCATATCCCAGATTAGGAAAGTGTACGATAAGTTCCAATGGTCCATCATCAATGCCTATAATATTTTGTTCCTTGTCCAAAAAAGTGACCATGTGGAAGCCCCATGCCTTTCCACAAAGTTGCACAATTGATGGGGTAAAATATCTAAGAAGGGAACCTACAACATAGGGTGTCACGGAGTTCCTATCAGTGTAAGGGGGAACCATGTCGTACCTAATAGGGGTTACAAAATTATAGATAAAAGAACTATTACCTAATTTCATAGGGGGTAAAATTCAGTAGGTAGAGGACCTGCACCCTAACACTATAGGGTGTACCACTTAGTAGATAGAGACTTGTGCCCTAGTATCATGGGGGTACAACTCAGTAGACAGAGGATCCACACCCTAATTCAATATGGGGTACCAGTCAGTAGGTGGAGGGCCCACACCCTAATAACATAGGGGGAGGGGGTACAAATCACTAGGTATAGGTTCCATGCCCTGGTATGTTAGGTTGGTACCACTCAGTTGATAGAGGACCAATTCCCCGATACATCATGGGGTTACCACTTGGTAAATAGAGGACCCACGCCCGAACTCCATAGGGAGGTTCCCCTATTATAATCCTTCTTTATCACAGACATAATTGAGTTTAACCTAAATAAAATTCATACCCATAACATATTGCATCATATATAAAAAGACACATGTATGTCACCATCGCATTATACATGGAATGGACGTCAGGATTGGATAATCGTGGTCCAAAATATGGGTCCCAGTGAAGTAGATATGAGAGGAATAAGTTTTTTGAAAAAGAATGTAGGCGTACACAGTGTGTTAGGGGAACCACATGGTTTGCTGTGACACTCCCCTACCTGGTCGTGTTTATACTTGTACATGAATCTCTTCACATGTAACACTACACAACGTTTAGGGGGACTACACGACATGCCTAAGACACGTGGGGTCCCCCCTGTGCCACATGCCATGTCTATGTATACTTTAACATATCAATGTACTCTAGTACATGACATGTCCTCCCACATGGGGTCCCTCATGTGTCCGTGTACTCTGATACATGGCGTTTCATCCCTCACATGGTCTTACCCATTCCCTTTAAGCCATGTCCATGTACTTTTATACAAAATGTGTGCTTGGTCATGCACATGTTTGTCCTAGTGTTCACATTAGGTTTCCAGCACTGCGTCACACAATGTGTGGGGGTCCCACACATTATGTGATATTTAACTCTCCCAAAAACATAGACACTATACCCAAGGCCCTATATTTTTTGTTTTCATTAGGCTATATGGTGTGTAGATATAATTTTCATAGAAACATAGATATATGAAATGTGTCTTCGATCCAGCTCCTCTACTATAAATCAAATCAACAGATGGTAGTTTTTGATGGCATTCGCCTTCATAAAATGATTCTAGCCCACCAATGGATAGAAATTTGTGTCTCAATCCTCCTGATTGGAACCTGTTCACCACAAGTCATGTGTGGTGGCTTCTTTATGATGCTATATCGATCCAAAATCCAAAATTAACCTCTCTCACATCCCACAAATCATCCAAAATTTATCCTTTATTTTTTATCCGTTCATCAAACATGAATCTATCACAAATATAGGGGATAAATTGGGCTTTATCCTTCATAGAAATGTCAAACCATGGACCCATTTCCAAATGATGAAGGACATGAAGAATGAGTGGGTGACAATCATAAAAAATAAATTTTTATCAATCGTTGTCCCAGAGATCTTGGTCAATGAATAAAAATTTAGGAGATTATACTGATAAATATAGAATAACATATATAAATTGAATAATAAATTTTAAATAAATACACAAGTTCATGAAAGACGACATTATTTGATGCAAATAAAGGAGATAGATTCGATCTTGCTCAATCTATTTAATCAATTGTGGAAGAATCCAAAAATTAATGATTCATAATTCAAATTGAACCATTTTTAAATGAATAATGCTCTCTTCAATGTATAATATAAGTCCTTACATTTACTGTTCCTTGATCTTTTTGGATCTAGAGGTTCATCGTGAACTGATTTTGATTCTTAGATGAGGGGGTGGAAAAAGCTCTCCTCAAATATCCCAGAGTTACATAGATAACCACAGAGATCCTAAATAATAAAATATCTTAATAAGAGTCAATATCTAGGTTGCATTATAAAATAAAATAAAATAATTATTATTTTTAATTAATTGCACCTCCAATGAATGTTTTATTCGAATTCCCCATGTCGACCAATTTTATGTCACACCTAGGGTAAACCATTCATTTTAGATTCTATCATAGTCTCAAATTTCTAATCTAGAAAACTTTTTATGATTTATACCATTTTCCTAAATAAATAATTCAGGAAGGATATAAAATATATAAAATATATTTATAAAATTAATGTTAGGAACACCAGGCCTCCGAATTGCACATCGGCTCAGCGCTTGGCTCCAAAAATATTTCAAGATATATTTTGATGCCATACAAGGAAAAAGTAGGTTAATTATAATCTTAAAACAAGAAACTGAAGTGTAGATAAAATATAGGTAGTATAAATAGTAACTAGGAAGGTTTTAATATGTTATATATTGAAAAAATACATAATCCTTGTTATAAATACATATAACTGAGGGAAAAAGTTTTAAAATATCCTCCCTGGTACAAATCCTCATGATATAGGGCCTTGAGTGGTTAGAGGTGGATGGAATAGGAATAATAGGTGTTCAAAAATGGTTTTAAATTGTAAATCAAATATCCAGTTTGAATATATAAACTAGTAGACTTTGAAATCCTAGCTATAATGGAGCGTTATGGGGTTCAAAATACTTTTTTAAAATTTGGAGAACATTTTATCATGTTCATACAACACCCAAGAAAGTAACACTTTCAATTATACCAACATCTACTGTAATCCTCCCTCAAGGAGAAGAAAACTTGAACATGATAAAAATAAGTAAGAACCAAATCAAAAGTATCAAACTTGATCATTTCAAGAGACCACTTAATAAACATGTTTAAAAGGTGTCAATTAGAAAATTAATCAATAATTTAGTAGAATAGTTCTGAGGCTATAAAATCCTTGTATTTCTTTAAAAAATAAATATTTGGATTCCCCTTATACTGAAATAAAGAAGGTAGTATTCAAATAGTGTTATCATCTACATTGAATATAAAAACATCACACTATAAATATAAAAATAACGTGGAAAGGATTGAATATGATCCCATGTTATAAATAACCACAAATGAAACTAGTAGTAATAATAATAATAATAATAAATATGATGATGATGATGATGATGATGATGATGAAAATAATAATAATTTAAAATTGGTTGGGTAAGGTGGTAAATTCAATGAAAAACTTGCACATGCACTCGGATTGGCTTGAACACAAGACATAACCAACACTCCATAGAGTCACAACCACAAGGATACTCCATAGGAAGAATAAAAACAAAAAAAAACAAAAAAAAACAAAAACATAAAATAGAAAATATTCTTTAAGGATAAAAAGGGGACCTTGACTCCTATATTAAAAAGAAAACTACAAAAAAGTGAAACGAATGAGTTTCACGTAGATTCATTAGTGAAATATTTTCCATTTTAAAAAGGATTCCATCAATCCAAAATAAAAAATTACAAGAGACTCCTTTATTTGAATGATATTCAGTTAAGTCGTCAGCCTCTTTAAAAGTATGAGTGATCACATATATAATGGATGACAAACACTTTAAAAGATTCAATAATTTAGGTAGAATATTTAATAAAATGTTGATTTTTTGATTCTTGAGTACAAGAAAAATACGTGATGAGTTATATTAAATCCAAATATTTTTTAAAAATATTTTTTGACAATATTCACTATTGGGATACGGCCATGTTATCTAAATTCAAGAGTGTTCATGTTTTAATAATATTTATTGATACATATAATGAACAACCCTTTATAATATATAAAAATAGAACCACGTCTATCTATAAAAGTATTACCTATTAAATATCCATGTTTATCGATATTAATCTAACCTAAAATATGATATTTATAAAAAAAACTCATGATTAGGAGACTTAGTTTTAAAATTCAATGAAATACCAAGCCTTTTTAGTATAGAAATACCATAAATTGTGCTATTAAATTACCACTTTTCATGGAATTCACATATCTGATTACAACCATATGGTTCTTCAAAGAAACATAAATAGAGAGGGATTTCAGATCATAGATTATTTCATTCTATGTCTTCCAAATGTAATTCATATTTTCCCAAATAGTATCTTGAAATCAGTTTTGTAGTTACGATAACATTTGAGACCCAATATAGTATAAAATAAATGATAATATTTAATCATAGTATTTTATTAGTATTTCAAATATATTTTGAAGAATTTACCAAAACCCACCTGAAAATAAGAAATTATGAAAACGATGTTCAATATTCTCTCCATCTTTTCTACAAAATCCATATGGAATAAAAAGATGCATTGAATAGTGAAATATATGTTCTATTTGAAATCCTATTTTGAATAAATATCTAGAAAAAAAAACAAATTGGATGGATTTTTCTAGGACTTAATTTATTTTTAAAAAATTTTGTTTTAGGTCTTTTATTAAGAATCTAATAGAAAATTATGCTATTAAGAAATATTTTCCTCATAGGTGTCTAGATTAAAATGTTAGATTGAAAAAATACATACTCATTAATAATATACTTCATGATTAGTGGAGGATATCCAAGATACCATAATATTTTATCTCTCATAGATAAATTTATATATAAAATAATATTATCATTTTCAACCATGTATTTAAGGGGATAACCTATCTAATTTTATGTCCAAAACCTAAAACAATAATTAGATGAAATAATCCATGTTTGTGTTACATGATACCAATAAAATAATCTAATTGACCTAGATAGATAATGGGATCAAATTAATATACTTGATAACATTTAAGCTAGTTTAAGGAACTACATTTTAAAAGAGAAAGATTATTGATTTTTTATTTAGAATTTTACACATAAATTGAGTATGAATTCAGTCATTGTTTTAACATGGGGTTTTATACCAAAACCCAAAAATTTAATACTTTTTAGTTGGATTTCCATTAAATAGTTTCTAGCTTCCTCTTCAATATGATACAAATCGAATAGAAGTTATTGATTATAGTTTTAAGACTTTTTATTAGATCCAGGGGTCTTTAGTAGACCATGATTGAATATAAAAATTTAGATAGAATTGAATCCTTATGAAAACTAATCTTTTTACACATAAAAAAATTTCTCCCCATCATTGTTACAAGTTAAATTATTATATTACATGTAATATTGGAGAAATGGATAACATTAGATTATAATGAAAACATGAGAATACCCAATTATATAAAGCGAAACATGCCTTATCCGACTCCATGTTCTCCAAAAATATTAACCTTTCTAGCATGAGAGAACCCTTTCTAAATTAGAAAAATGAATTAATCCATTTGATCATTTATCTTGAATCATTCTTATAAAAGAAAAACTAATAAAAATTTCACTCCCTATAAATTAAATAGTGTACATAACCATGTAAAAACACACACAATGTCAATAATAATTTTAAAATATATCATAAATGGATATATATTTATATTTATATATATTTTAATATAAATAAAAAAGTATTATTAGAGTATTAATATATACATGTATGTATATATTAATAAATAAAATTATCCTCAAACAAAAAATATTTATTTTAATATTAAAAATAAATAAACATTTTTATTTCATCTCAATGATAACTTTCTTAATTGATTCAAATGAATGAATAAATAAATCACTATTCTCAAAATAAAACTATCAATATAATATAAAAAATATTATAAAAATTATGTAGTTATTTATATAATCTATTAATGTTTTACTATAAATTCTTTTCCCAGATATGAATGCTACAAAAGGGGTGAATTGAAGGTTAAAAAACATAATCATTTTCCCTCACTCGAGATAGTGTATAATCCGAGTGTTACAATTTATGAACTAATTAGAGTAGAAAATAATCAATGTAACATAGATTAAATGAATCAAAAGTTAACACATAACTAATTTAAATAAAGCCAATAATAATAATAATCATAATAAAAATAATACACAAATGAATAAATATAAATCTATAAACTCCTTTAAAGGATATTACGAGTAGTAATCAAAGTAACTCTTCACTTTTAACCTTTAATGATGTGATAAATAGTACCTATATGTAGGGGATAAATGTTATGATTCTCTAAATCACCATTGATTAAAAGATACAAGTACAAACCCAGACTTCATTAGAAGATGTTGGTTTTATAAATCCCTATCCCTAATATCTCCTTCAATCACCCTGATCGACAGCAAGTCATGTCCCCAAAATTCATCAAACTAGTAGTTTAGAAACATATATATTCTAACCTAGAAATATTATTGATCACATAATAATGAATGTAAAAAATTACAATAAGAAAAATTAGTGATTTTAAAATAATTCCTTACAAACATAATATCTAAAGAAACATTGAAAATAATTACAAATAGAATCTCTCAAAATTACTGAGATAGTACATAACTCAAATGTACTCAAATTTTCAGAACTTTTATAACATCATTTTCGTGAATCCTTAGTATGAATTTATAATAATTGGTGTAAAAAACTCCCCAAAGGTAAACTATGTGTTAATTCGGACTTGTAAACAACATGAGATCATTAACTATATATTCTTTTCAATGTAGTTTAGGTGTCTTCACAAAATTTTGGTCCATACTATGTTCTGAATCAACTCTCTGAAATTTTGTGGTTTGGAAGTTAAATATTTACAAAAAAACATAATAAAAATACTTTAAGTTAACTCAAATAAAAAATATAGTGTAATTTTATTTTAAAAAACAAGGATATTGAATAATTCATTAATGAAATTAATCTACTATATCTCTCCTTTTGATACTCAAATGGCGCATAATAAAAGGTAAGTTTGACTAAAATTAATGGAATAAAATACCCCTATATTTTGATAAAATTCCCCTATGTATATATAGTAGTAAATTAAAATACTCACACATTAGATAAAAAATCATATTAAAAAAATTCTCACTTATTAAAAGAAAACATACCACAATATAGTTTTTTCTATATCTCCCCTTCGTGATTTTCTAAAGGAGAAAAAAAAGAAACATATTGAGTAAAGTATTGAAAATAAGTATGATAGTTAAACCTTACATAAATAATATTTAGGATATATCCCTATAAAACTTGGAATATACAATGGAATTTGAAATGTATTCTCTCTTATGATATTTTATGACCATATCTACAATATTTCTCAGTATCTCATACGTATAATCTATCCTCTATTTCGGTTATCCAATATGTTCTTTCCATTATTATGAAATATAGTTAAAATCAGTTAATTCATTACATAAAGAAACATTTTTATCTTTATGATACATGATATCAATGTTCTAAACCTTTATGTACTACGCCATTCTTCTTAAAGATTGAAACTATAAGAAAAATTTATATTTTTTGTTAAATATATCTGTCTTCAACTTTAACTACTAATCCAATATTTTTCTTTAGAGAAACAAGATCAGAAAATATAGATCGAAATCTTATAAAAGACTTATACTATAATTAATATCTGAAAAAATTGATACCTAACCATCGATCCTAATTATATATTTGGATAAAAAAACAAATATTTAAAATATTGCATCCCCGAACTCTCTTATCATTAAGAATTTTCCATTATTATTTTTCTAAATCATACATGACACTAATATCTTCAATTTTATCATTAGCATGGCTCTTTCTTTATGATGTAATATTCAAAATATAAAGGATATTATTTGACTATAGTTCATGTTCTTCTATTGCTATTTTATTATAGTCCCTTCCTTTTATAAAATATTCATATATTTAACCCGATAAATCTACTGACATTAATATCTCATGAGATTCTCATAATTTATTATTTTCCAATTACATTTTATCATTAGGAGTAAACTTTATATTAGAAGTATAATTATGTGATTAAATTTTTTATTTAGATAATCTAGAACTATAATTTATTTCTAATAATGGCGATACTAAAACATATCATGGGGTAAATTTCTTTAAAATGACATTGTTCACACTTCCTATTGAATTACATTCTTATTATCCTATTTCTATAGAGGAAAGTAAAAGGGATTCATAAAAAGATGAATAAAAAATTTCCATAATTTAATTTTATATTTTATAGTTTGGGTTTGAAAAAAAAATAAATTCTTCCTTAGTGTCTTTTGAGCATCTAAATTAGTTTCCTTGATGGTAACTGGTTGTATAACACCTATAGATTTAATCACCTTCAAATAAAACATTTTTTTACTTTTTTTCTATTATCTAATTATTTTTAGATTCATCAAGATTTTATAATATAGTGTCATTAAAATAAAATATAATTTAATTGATTTATGATCTTAAAAAATTTTATGACTTAATTAGACTTTCTTTTTAACCCATCACCATAGTTGTTAGAAAAAAAATTTCCTTTTTCATCTCTATTTTATAAAAATATAGATTTGATTTTCATTGGGGATTATTTAGTAACAGAAATTTTCTTATACCCCTTTTCATTTCGAAAATTCCATACTCTTTATAATTTTTTTCAGACACCTGAGTTTAGATTCCACTACTCACTCAAAAAAATATTTTCTCTTTAGAATTATAATCAAGCACCCTCGTTTCTACAATTAAGTCATTAATCAAAAACACCATCAACCATTATTAATATAAAAAATCATAAACACCAACTTTACATAAGGTCTCAAACTGTATTATGTTTAAGTTCCATGAATACATAGATGATCAGGGGATTGTGTGGTAAAAACCACTATTAAGAATTATGTTTCTTTAATTAGGAGGATATGATGATTTTTGAAATAATAGTGGACGGAATTCCCAAATAAAAGTTTTTTTATAGAAATGAGATATAGGGTTCTCACAATTTGATCAGTTATCAGAATAAAAAATGGATTCCTCCATACAAATTTACATTGTGATGGAGTATTTCCTTTGTATATACTCCTGATGATTCCATTCCCCAATTGGTTGGTGTATTCCTCTATCCAAGATGTGTTTACTTCCATCAACACAGAGAATATTTTAACCATATATTATTAAGTTTCCACACTGATTCAACACCATGTAATGATGTGTTTGACGTATTTGAGACCCACTGTATTCATGAGGACTCAATCATTGGCCAATTAAAGTGTGATGAAAACTCTTTCTCTCACATTAGGTTATTAACCTCTTCAACATGACCTTTGATGAACTTATTCACATCATCTATAATATAAGGAATAAGATTATTCAAGAGAAATGTTCTTTAAAAAATGAATCTTCCATCGTGAGAATCATCACTATTATGTAGAATGTGAACTATATTAAGTATGGATACTATTATAATTCATTCTATAACTTCTCTATTTTTGTGACATCTCAAAATTCTATTTAATTTGTTCTCTTTTTCAGATACTTTTGATGTTATTTTGACTTTTTTTTGTATGTTGGATTAAATGCAACTCAGATGAAGCCTACAAATGGAATTCAAACCCTTCATGCTCTGGGGTGATTTACAAAGATCATCAAGATGATTTCATAGGTTACCATTATGGACCCTGGAATATTGAAACTTCTTTTTATGATGAAATTATTTGTTTGATCATGGAATTAAACATGTTAAGAAAAATTAGATTGGTAAATTTATGGATTATGTTATAATCTAACACGATTTTGCAGGAAAATAGAATTGGATGCATTCACCTCTCCTATGAGTTGATTTTGAGATGGATAAAATGCATGGATGTCCTTTCTTTGAAGAACTACTTCAATTTTCATGTTTATCGTGAAGCTGACTCGCTTGTAGCTGGTCTTGAAAAAAAAGGTTGGTTTGTGATGATTGTTTCTTTTCCAATGCCCTTCCTAATGAGCTCATTCCACTTTTCTAAAGGGATATTTGTAAAATTCATTCATTAAGACTATTGTAACTTTATTATTCAACAATTTTAAAAGGATTTTATTTTGGAAAATATTCATTAACATTATTTTTTTGACCCCATTAATTTATTCAAACCTATAAATTGGTTATGATGTATAAATGTGGAATATTAACCCTCATAAATTACTCCCTCAAGAAATGAAAAACATGTAAAAGAAATAAAACACATTGTTTTGTAAAGGTTTTATCCCCTGTGTGAGAAACCTCATCGATTTTGTCTTCAATTATTATCCGAAGATAAAAATTCTCCACTAATAAACATATTATCAATTATAAGTGGTTTGAAGTTTTTATTATCCAAGGATCATAGTGTATCCTAAACGTAAACAACATACGTCCATGTATTCCAACATACCAATAGTTTTAAAGTGTTATTTCTATTAGAACCACCATTCTATCAGGGTTCTCCATGAAATTCCACCTAGAGATAACTTCAACTACCTCATGAACTTCCAATTAAATAATAGGAAATTTATACTTTTCTATACCTTTGGTAAACAGAATCTAGATAATTGCATAGTCCACGAACCCTCCATGATCCTTGAAATCTATATATAATTCAATTTATAGAATGAAATTTGTTTGGATATAAAATTTTGATCATTTCAATGAAGTGACCTTACTCATATTTTGTGGAACCAAATGTTTTGATCTTCCCAACTCTTAGAACAAAATAATATTCTAGAATATATTTAGTTGAATGATCTTCCTCTATTTTTTTTCTCAATAATGTAAGCAACTCTATCAACTTTCGATAACAATCACCCAAATAGTGTACCCACATTATTTCACCAATCATACTTCAATAAATACGGGGAATGCTTAGGTTTCAATTTTAAAACCCTTCACACTCAATCCATCAGTTGTATGCCTTCGATATATTCCAATGATATTTATATTTTACTTCATCAAAATTCATGAAATACTTGGAATCAATAGTCTTAAAATCACCCATAAAACATGACATGCGTAAAAAACATTCCTTCATGAATATTAGAACTTTGAACATACATATCAATATTATATGAATGGGTATGACTTCAACATTTTAATGTGAAATCATACAACTTCTTCTAATTAACTCAATTTTATATACTTCAGAAATTTTAGCTTGGAATTCAATATTTCTTTCATCTAGTTCTTCCTCTTTTATTACTAATTTAATATTTTAAAACCATTAGCAATTTGATGTAATCTTGTGTTATTCCTATGATTTCTAAAGCAACAGTCCATTGAATTTTCACAATGGAAGAAATTTGGATTACAAATTTCTCTTATGATAATCCCACATCCACAACTCAAATGATCATTTTTACTGTGATTATTTTTCATTATCATGTTACCAAGATCCAAATATATTTGAATCTTTATCTTTCAATGATTTTTCATTTACTTTGGTTAGGTTATCATCATCAGATCATCCTCATTTTCCATTATCTAATGATTACAATTTGTATGTATTATGGATCCCTCAATTTCATTCACCAAGCAAGTCATTTATCTTTATAAAGCTCTGGGACATAGTTTTTCCATCACTCAATGTTATTAGCTTGTATAATATCCTAGACTTCCTATGCTTGAAATCATCACCCATAATATAATGATCAGACAATTCTTCAATATTCTTAGGCACCAAGTGATCTTCTAGTAACTTCATATCATATTATTTATCCACTGAACTAACCTTTATTGTATTCACAAACCACTTCATTAAACTTTCTCCTTATTCCAAATCCTTCAACATCACTATTCCATTATCTATCATTCGATCGACTCAACCTTTGACCACCTCAAATATGATCATAGTTGGCTCTTTAAATTACGATGTTCTTATAATAGTTGACCATTTCATATATATACTAACTAGAATTTGGATCATTTAAGTTTTCTCAATATTATTTTATTAATATGAACCTTAATATTCTTAATACGTTAAAACTTATTATTTTCAACCCATATTATGGTGATTCTACTTACATAGGTGTATTTTGGGCTATACTACACTTCATAAATTTTTCAAATTCATTGGAAACAACTATCTTCATATGTTGATGTTCAATAATAAAATGATGTTAAAGATACTTCTAGATATAATATCCTCTATGAATGACTCATCCATCAATAAACAACACTTTCTTCACATCTCTTTAGTAATTATATTGACAGGAGTTCCTCCTATAAACCAATCATATTATCAAATCTTCTTCAATTTTATTCTCAAGTAGTATACATTTCATCTATGGTTTTCCCCTAATGGTTTATCCTTCTAGAGTGTGAACATCTAATATTTTTACTTCCTAAACATCTATAGGTAAATTTACATTAACCTTCTTGAAATATCATTGTATACAATTGGCAAAAATACATAATACTTCATCATTACCATATAATTGGTTCTTAAATATCTCCATTTATATTTTTTAATATTAATTATTTGTTTAAGATAATTATTTCGTAGCCCCATTACTGACAATAAATTCAAAATATATTTTATCTTCTTCTTTTAATAGCTTTGGGTGAGGTAATTTTATCATTTCTCTTTTCCCCAATATTCATTTGTTGAGTTAAAGGTATTTATTGATTTCATAGAGATAATGATGAAATAACTTTTTTTTAAAGTAAAAAATCCAAGAATTTTTCATCTCTAAATCTTCATGAGCCATTCTAGGTGTAGAAAAAATATTTATTAAATAAAACATTAATTTTTTATATAAATTATTAACCAAGTGGTATCAATAAAAAAAACTTATTTCTGTGTAAACTCAATAGATTTTCAAGTAACATAATTCCTCCAACCATATCAATAATCATATAAAATCATTAACCATAAAAGTAGGCCTCTCCCCATTTATAAATACCATTTAACTTTTTCATTAAATGATAATGTTATCCATCTTAATTTCAAAATTAATTTTTATACAATGACGGGATATAGTAACAACATATATAAAATTTGATATAAAATCATTTTTTTGGATTATAAAAATCTAGAAATTCATCATCATCATCCACAACATCGTCCATTGGGTAATTCATCATTTAATTCACAAAATTATCAGGTTTTTTGTTTCAATTCTGTAGTTTTATGGAATTTTTTTCTCTTCAATACTCATGAACTTATTAATTTTGTGGAACCACCTACTCCATATTCACTCCTCTAAAGGGGTGATTTCTTCCAATATTTAATTTAGGTATCGCAATGTTTTACCTCACCTTTAAATATATTTTCAATAAACAAATTTGGATCAATTGGGAATAAGATGGTTCTTCAATTGTCTTTAATTTGAGAAACATGAATGAGAAGGATTTCACAATCTACTAAATCCATTTAATTTATCTTTATTTTTATTTATGCTTTCACCTTGTATTTTTAAAGCATAACTATTCACTTGTGAAATAGACTTATTTTACTTAATTTTATATTTTTCATTTTATGTAGTTTTCTTCTTAACATACACCATATAAGCACAAGAATTATTCTTCTTTTTTCTCACATCTTTCTTAGTACTTTTAACTATTATGGACATATTTTCATGTGATTCTTCATATTATATTCACCCATTTCATTATAATAATATTCCTTATTTACAAAAAAAATTCTATCATATTTGAGGAATTCATAATTTTATCACTAACTCCTTCTATAAAGGTAGAAATGGAATAAATTTTTCATCAGTGTGGATAAAATTCTTTCACCTTCCATATAGTTCTCAACATTAATAATGTTATCCTTATATTGTAAATTTTGGATGACCTCACCCATTTCCTTGGATTTTTTACTAATTAGATCAACGCCTTTGTTCTTATATAGGATTTATTTCCTAAATTTCTCAATTTGTATTCTATTATTTTGAATGTTCGTGGATAGTTTAAAACAATCAATGGTATGGCATTTACTACCACAATAAAATCATCCTATATTTTGTGTGACATCTTCCCTTACTTTATTCTTGGTTGAATTGTAATTAGTAATTTACATTTCCTTTCACTTCATGATTTAATTACCATATACCATACATTAAATTTTAAATAGATATAGTGGTAAAATTACGTTGGTTGTAATATATAAGTTCTTAATTAATTTATTATATTTTTCACCAATTTGTTAATTACTTCTATGATTATTAGCAATTGAGAAATTATTATAATAATAAATGGCTTCGTGTCTCAATTTTTCACAACACTAGTGAGATATAAAAAATCATGTATTATTCGGTTGATTAAAACGCTTCTTGGTAGAGTTTTATTCTATTAATATTAATGTTACCCTCTTATACACATTTAGAGTATTTATTTACTTTTATTATTTCTTCCACCTTAACAGAAGTAGTGATTTTCTTTGAAAATTACTTCTTCCATATTTCTGTAGAATTTAAATTTTAGATTTTTGTTTTTAAGGATTCATAATTAGTAAAATTTTATATTCATTACCTTAGATTAATCTTTTACATTGATCTAAAAAAATATGCAACTTTTAAAAATGTCACATTGTATCAGCTGCTTGTTTGAGGCAGTCATGAAGTAATAATTTATTTATAATTTTTGTTAGTGGTTATCCTATAATCGTTATGTGAGTATTCAACTTGAGTAAAATCTATGTTTTTTAATATTATCTCCAACACGAGAAAAATTAATCTTAATGTGATTTTATTATTTTCAAGTTTTTTAAATTTTTCTAAACATTATTCTTTTATTTTTCAAATCTGATCTTCATGTAAATTCCATTCCTTAACTAGACACTTTCAAGATCCTTATTAAATTTAAATTTAATATGTAATTAGTAATCTTTGACATTGATCATAACATATTATTCTTAGATATTTTCAATATAATTTCCTATACTATATCTTTCTCAATAAACACCAATATAATTCTTTTTTAATAAGGAAAAATAATTCATTATAAAATAAAACCAATTTTTATTTTTCTTCAATATGTTCCATGAGGGTTTTATAATTTCATAGTTTCTTAGTCAAATAATCTTACATTTCAAAGGATTGTGATTCTAGATGTTCTTTTTCATACCTATATCCCCTTGATATATGTAACTATATATATGATAATATTAATCTGGAAATTCTTAATGTAATCACATATTTTAGATTAAAATTATTTAATAGTTTCCATAGGATCATACTCATCATTACTCGAGTTATATTTATATGGAAGATTAATTATATCATATTTATTAATACTAATTCTTATATGTTTTTTTAGATAGTGGTCGATCCTCTTTCCATTAAAATTGAGAGGCAAATTTTTGATAATTTAAAACCACCATAGTTTTTTTGTTTTTTCAATGGTTTTGATGAAACACACATGTTTCCACAAAAATGACTATCTTCTATTTTCTCCAGCTAAAGAATAAATTTTTTTAACTTATAGAAGAATTAAATCTGTAACATATAGATTTCTTGAAATCGATACATTATATTAACCAGGTAAACAAAAATGAGAATAAACTTTTAGATCCAATCAAAGGTAAACTATGATCTGATAACACATGAGATTCCTTGAGGATCATGTAGTCACACTAGGTGTGAGAGGGGGTAAATCAGGTATGACCTATTTTTACTAAATATTACCAAAATAAACATTTCCCATAGTTATTTTCTTTGTGTCATGATCCAAACCACTGGAGTATGCCTGATCTATGATAAGATAAGTGTGACACCCCAATCGCACAACAAATAGGCCAGGGGATGGAAACCAACATTTAGTTGGCTTATCCCATATATGAGAGGCCTTAGCATATATTAGATTCACGCAAACACAAATTCCAAAAAAATATGAAAAAATAAAATATATGACTGATACTAAAAAATACATGTATAAATATAATACCACATTAGTGTATGATATAGGTATGGGAAAAAAGGTCCAAATACAAGACCAAAAAAATGTAAAAGAAAACACCTTATAGAAAAAGGGGGTGGCTAATGAGAGGCATCTAAGGAGAATGATTTCTGTCTATCTAGCCAAACTATAATCTATGTGCTCCAATTCCTCCTAAGGATCCACCGAAAGGCTTGAAATCTACATAAGACACAACATGTGCAGGCATATCCCATATAGGGGTGAGTATAAACATACCCAGTAGGACACCCCAAAATCACCAAACGCAAATCATCAGAAGATAATCAGTTAAATATCACAAAGATAAGTCAAATATAGAGTGAGAAAATAAAACATTAAACCCAAATATTACCATGATAGAAACCAAGTCTCAAAGTGAGGTCAAATCCTATTTCTAGCATTTGAATTCGAGGCTCTAAGGAAATGTTTATCCGAGTGAAATCAATTATTAGGTATTTCTAACACTGATGTTTCTCATGCTAAGAGTTCAGGCCCATAGAGTCTCACTATTAATTGGTAGATGTTGGAGCTCAGATGAAGTCGATACATAGGTAGGAGATCAAACCCAAGGCCTATGGTGGATACCAAACACTATCTATAAATACCCCCTAGATAGGGTATCCAACGCCCCAATATGTAGGTTAAAATATACATGAACCTACCTAGGGAGAATATGTGAATGAGAAACAAACACTAGGCCTCACAGAGGGATACATACTCTAATCTATTGAGGGTATCTTACATAAAATACTTAGGGATAGAAGCCACACTAAACCCTCTTTTGGGTGGATTGATAAAAATCACCATAGAATATGTGAGCTCACACAAACTCTAAATTGAATGGGGAAACAAGCCCAAGCTAAAATTTAAACTGGACTCAAGTGATCGAGGGATCCAACCATTCAATATAGGGGTGCATGGAATGTATAATATGTAAATTGTATGTACTATTATGATACGAACATCCCATGTATGTGTCAATGTACTCAACTCATGCCCATGTATATTAGATGTTCCTATGTAATCTGTCCATGCCAGTGTACTCTATTCATGACCATGTACACAATCCATGCCCATATACGTTGGTTGTTCCCTTTCTGGTGTACCAAAGGGTACATGATTGGTTTCCAATATCAAGTCACATGGTATATGGATATAACACCTGATGTATGATATTTTTCATTATGTATAAACCATATCCACAATAGAAAGGGGGGCCACTTGGCATGTGTAATTTCGAATTACAAGCCATGTATTATAGGTTTTCATAGAAACCAAAAAACATTCACGTGACTTCATCCACATTTCTATTACCTATGATTCCTCCATCAAATTCATCATTTCTCTTAGATCATGGTTTATATGAGCTTTATTCATCACCAATGTCCAGATTATGGCCATCCATTAGCTAGTGGGACATCTCCCATCACACCGCATCACTTGAATACTAAACAACTAGATGAAATTTATCTATATAATTATAGATCATCCATCACCATTATCAAACCTCAATCATATCTTCTATTATAAATCCAAACATGAGGTAACAATCTATTTCTATAAGGATCAGTTGTGAAATGATCCTCTTAAATGTATTTATTGAACAATTGGTAAAAATAAATATACTTGATGTACATTATAAAAATGAAGGGGGAAAATCACCAAACAAAAACCTAAGGAATGATACTCTGATATTTTTTATTCTAGACTCAATCCATTGAAGTGAAAATGATGAATGTGAAATAATTTTGAAGAATTTATCGGATAAAAATCAGTTATAGGGAGGAAAAAAAATTAACCATAAACATCAAATGATCCCTAACTTATTATTCTAAATAGATTAATTGTAATTCGATATAGAAAAATAAAAATGAAGGCTATTCAAATAAAAAAATCACCCTGCATAAAAAATGGATTTATAATTAATTATGAATGAATCCACATAATTACTATTGGAAAGATCAAATAATTCCATTATCTACAAATATTTTTGAGGTATATTGATCATTCATACATGATCCACTATATTCTGCCAAGGCTATCATCCACGATCTTCTCTAATCTCTAGGGTTATGAAGATAACCGTAGGATTTTCATAAAGTGAGTTTAAATAAAAAATACTTAGGTCACAATGAAATAATAACTATTAAATAAATAAATAATTATATTCTTATATTATTCTACCCATGAATTCTCTTGAAAAAAACAATATATACACACAATGGTTATTCCGATCATAGTGTAAAACATGTATTCCAAATTTAATGGAGGTCTTATCTTTTCCATAAAAGACACCATACAAGAGATATTATATTATTTAAAAAAATTATGAATGTGTGATGTAATATACTTAATGCTTTTGTCATATTAACACCGAGTCCCCATGACCCTTGAAATCCCATGCTAACTCCATGCCTGACTCCTTAAATATTCTTTGAAATACTCCAAATAATGACAAGGAAAACAAATAGTCATAATATTCTCCATACATTAGATATTATCATCCTAAAAATAAAACAATACTTGTAAAGATGAGGGTAGTAAGCTTGCATCATGTTATCCCACTCTACAGAACTCTCTTGGAGGTTCCCATAATTCTGTTGAACATGCACCAGGAGAAGGACTCATCCATGAAGGATATTCTCATATCGATATTTTATATCTACTAAGTACTTGATTAAGGTTTCCCATAATTAATTTATTTTTCACCTCAGTAGAAAACATGTGATTAGTTGTGTATATATCTCTGCAGTTGTAAAATGTGGAATATAAAGTGCAGTCATTAAAACTATGGAATTAGGTCGAAACAGTACGCTATCCTTCCAACCATACATATTATTTCGAAAGGGATAATTAATCATCAAGATAAATTTTCACATCATCCAAATATCCATAATCCTCACCTTGGTGAGACCTTTAGGAATACATGGTATCCCACGTCAAACACTAAATGAATCCATATTTAGTTCATATAATAGTTCTGATGAATCTAGGTAGTCCTTATCCTCTCCTGTATAATCTGTATAGTCTGTATCATCCCTCATTCCATTTTAAATCCTATGTGAGCTGAATCTCCTAAATAAATCTAGCACAATATTGACCTTTAGGGTGTCCAATACTGGGCATCGAAAAGTTTAAGTGCCGAACTGTAAATTATCCAAATAATTGAATATCCATAAGAGAATTAACTCTATTATATTTTAGGATTTTTTTAGTTTTGATTTTTTTATCTAATTGGGTCATAAATATTATATAAAAAACCCATATATTAAAAAGTATACACCTCTACCCAGTATTATGTTTTTTAATTATACAATTTTTTAAAATAAAACATGATGATATTTTGTGAAAAATATTTCTGACTTTAAAATAAAAATATTATTTCCACTTAACCATCATAAAACCATATGAAAAAAATTTAAAATATGGGATGAGCTAAAAAATATAATCAAGGGAAATAAAAGGGAAGAAATAAAGAAAATATTCAGTCCATGAATATTTAAAAGAATTCCTTTTCAAAATAAAAATAAGTGTTTAAAATAAAATTTTTATTAACAATGAAATCAACTTCAATTCCTAAATATATTTATAAAACATTTCATAATATTTTATAATGGAAAATTAAAAATCATAGAGTTTTGTTTTTAATCATAAAAATTAATAAATAATTTTTTCCAAAAAAATATAATTTTCACCCATACCAATTATCATATACCTTCTTTTAAACATAATATCATTAGCTTACCATGTGGAATCAAAATATTTCCCTAAAAACGCATAGAAATCATTGAAGAAACAAACATGTAACTTGTGAGTTAATTTTCAATACCAATATTACAAATGAAATAACCAAATGGTTAACTTCCATTCCTAATGCATTGGATGGAAATCATGGATCCACCCATCCTTGGTTTATAATGGAACCACATGTCAATGGTTAATAACAAAAACACCCATACTTGGTTGATAATAGAACCACCCATACTTTGTTTATTTTAGAATCAACAATCATTATGATCAATGGAAAAAACCATAACATTATCATGAAACATGAAATCATTAATTTTCATTATTATAGTCATAAATACATTCTTTTCACCCATAAGAAAACAATTTTAAATATTAAAAAATTAATTCCATTTTAAAAACCTATTTGAAAATCACTATAATATGGGGAAGGGTGGTTTTTATTTGAATAAAACATGAAATATTATAAGTAAGTAAAATATCAAATAAATTTTATTATAGTGGGAAAGGTAATTGTCACTGTATACATTAAAATAGAACATTCATTTTTTTCTTTTGTAATGAAAGTAAAAATGTTTAATATAAGAAGATAACTTTTGAAAACATTTAAATGAAATAAAAAAGATACATAAAATTACCATTATAATTATGTTATTACCATTTAAATAAGTCCATAAAACAATTTTAAAATTATGGATATGTAATAAAATGAGTTTTAAGGGAAACTCTAAAAGAGTAATTTTTTAAAAATAAAGTCTTTTCCCTTGAGTCTAAGTCATGACATACATTATTTATCTTCTTGAACACTGAACATATGTTGATTATAAAAATTATTAATAAATTTTTTCATGTTAATTATTATCATTATTTGTTTAATTCCATGTTATATACAATTACTTAACCATCAAAGATCATGTTATATGTTTTGAAGATATTTGGATCATATGTCCAAAATGACTTCGGTAGGTTGACAATGGTCAAAGTGGTCATTATTACACCATATACAAAATAAAAATCATGAAATAATTTTATATTTTATAAATAAAATATAATTTTAAAACTGATGATAAAATTTGGTTATACAATATTTACTACATTTTAATCATGGTGATTGTAGTCTATATGTATGCACGGATAATGTTACTTTTTTCAATGATTATTACGAAAATATGTTAAGTATTATTTTATCCTTAGTGAATTATCATTATATAATAAATACCATGTTATTTGTTTTAATAAAATTACATATACCATTCATGTTTTGCAGTGATGAAAAATTAATCGCATCGCTTCGTGGAGATGATATTTCACACGTACATAAGAACAACGTTATCATTTTCCAGGAAAGAAATGTATGAAATTAAATGATATGTTATATTTTAAAAATGATAAAAATTTAATGAATAATACATATATATATATTCAAAATTTCATTATGATCAATTATAAAAGGAGGCAATAGAAAACAAATTACATCAGTTCACAGGGCGGTAGTCTGCCGTACACATGAACAATGGTTTCGTTTTCCATTTTAATGGAATAGGAGAAGAATATGATTTATACCATTAAAATAATAACATATAATTATATGGAAGATAATTATGTTAATATTTTATCATTTTTAAGAAAAATTTGAATGGCACGGAAGAAGAAATAAAACATAAACAATTGGTTAAGAATTATACCTCTTCCTTGAACAACCACTTATGTTTTACGCCAAATGATTCCCTAAGATTGCTTTATGATCAAGAAATTACTCTAGGATGTGAGGAGGGATTTATGGTATTGAGTTTTTATGTTATTGTATGAACCAAAATGATTTTTAATTGTGAATAAAAGAGGATAGAAGGTTCCCTTTTATAATTGAGGGGAGTGGCACTCTTCAAATTTTCCAAAATATCATATTAATATAAGTTATTTTTAATTCAAAAAATGAATAAAAAATTATTTACTTTGGACATAAAATGAGTATATGTCTAAATAATATCATAAAATAAAATTTCTACATGTTTAGGTGATGATTTTACCCTTATCATTTTTTAACCCTCCATTTAGAATTTTGACAATTACTACAATAACAAAGGGTTTTATGCTTTAGGGGTCAATATAGTTATTATAAAAGAATAAATGGCATGTACATAAAAAATTGCTGATATTATAAACCAAATATTAATAACTTGGATGAATATATAATTTTTAGGAATTTTAAATTTTTTAGAAAAACATTATTTATTATAAAATATTACTAATATAATTTTTGATACTATTCATGTAATTTGACTTTCAGGACATCAAGAAAACGATGTAATTAAAATATAAACCTCTCAAACACAAAAAAAATTATAAGTATCTAAAAAATTTTCGAGATACAATAAATCAATCAAATAATATTATATTTATTGTTTTTTAAATCATTTAATTTATTTTTTCCACCACTTACACAAGCACTGTGATCGTGTTTCATAAGATTTTAAGGTAATAATTTAATTAGAAAAATTATAAATAAATTAAAAGGATGGAAAAAATATTTAATATTTCTAAGGAATATTATATATTAACATATCATCCCTTTTCCCTGTTTGAAAATTTTATATATAATAAAACATAGAGAATGATATTTTTTTTACTTTTCTTTATGTATAGTAATATAAACATCATAATCCTCGAAAAATGACCAATAGGGTCATATATTATAAATTTTGATATTTATTGAAGATATATAGTAATATAATAAAATTAAGGAATATTATTAGCTTATTAGTAGTCCTTATCATATTATTTTTAACCTTTAATTACTAGATTTACACATTACTATAATAAAAAAATCATAAATGTAACTATTTATAAATTTGAAAAATAAATGTTACCTATTTACAAAATTTGGACCAAATAATATAAAATATAGAATCCATTTATCAAAATATTAAACTCATAAGTGTCATAATTTACTTTAAAATTAGTTAGGTAGAACGCATCGAAAAATAATTTTCCAGAAAAATGAAATTTTAAGAATAACATGTTTTTATAGTAAATTTATGTATTAGATTCATTTAAAAAATAAATAAGTAAGTTATTTTAAATAAATATAACAAATTATATTTGAAAATTTTAAAAAATTTAACCTTAATTTGTAAAAATTCAATGAGAAAATACAATTTTCATCAAATATCAGTATATTTATTATTCATTCAAAAATATATATTTTCAAAAACTTTTAAAAAATTAAACAATATATGACTTTTAGTTGATGAATTTCCAAATAAATTAATGTTTTCCAAATTAAAAATATATAAATATGAAATCATTATTTTAAATAAAACCTTAAAATACATTAAAACACATTTGGGTAAAAAATAGAGCATTTTCTTTTTGACTAAAAAAAGTAACTAATATTTTTAAAATAAAAATGATTTATTCTAACATTAGTTGGGTTGTTAAATTCTACCCCATTATTTAAATTATATCCTAAATGTTTTATTCAAAAATAAAAAAATATGGGATAAATTTCCCTCTTATTATTTTCAGATTTCAATGTTGCTTCTTTAACAATATGATTTTTCTACAAACCCATAACCTATTAGATTAAATTATTCTATAATACATTCTCTCTACATTAAATAATTTAAATAGGATAATCATTATAATAAAGGATCTATTCTAACTGAACTAATTTATGTCTTAAAACATGAGATGAATTTGGAATATATTTTCCTAACATAAAAACATGAAATATGTTATGTGCATGGGGTAAACTCATAGGCAAGACCACATAGTAAGAAAATGCTCCAAATTTCACTAGGACATAATATGGTCCAATAAATCCAAAACATATCTTCCAATTTTTCCAAAATACATAACTTTTTTTCTTAGAGATAATTTAGTAAAAACATGATCACATATTTAAAAAGAAATACATTTCCTCCAATTATATTCATAATATTGTTTTCTTAACTAATATTTCCTCATATGTTTCTAAATAAAATTCATATTATCAACCATTTAAGCTACAATATTTGGTCCCATAATATTAATTTCCATGATATTCAACAAAAAATGATGGAGTCTTACCCTTATTTTCATATAATTCTTCAAAATGTGCCATCTATACACCGGAATTAAAACTTTTATTCTAGGAAAACTCAAATAATAAATTATAATGATCCCAAATTTTATGGTATTCAATTGAACAAGAACTAAGGATTTATTCCAATTTATTAATAATTTTCTCAGACTGTCAATTAGAATGAGGATGATACGTTGTACAAAAACAAAACATACTATCTAATGACTTCTGAAGTCCAGTTTAAAAAGACAAAGTGAATTTGAGATCATGGCTGGATAAAATGGATAGAATAAATCTATATAACCCAAATATATCATTAAGATATAGTTGATAATGTTTATATAAATTCATAGTATCTTGAATGGGATGTAAATTCATAGATTTAATTATTTGATCAATAATAATCCAAATCACATTATTACTAAGAGATGTATTTGTTAATCCCACTAAAATAATCCCAGGATATATTTTACTATTTCCACCACAAAACTGGGAAATATTGAAGTATCTCCTTTGGTAATTAACATTCTACATTAACCTGTTAAAAAGTAAAATATTTTATAGTAATGTTTGAAATATCTATTTTTATTCTATCCCACCAAAAATTGTCTCAAATTCCCTCCATATACTTAGTGCTACCAGGATGAATGGAAAATGAGGAAATATGATCTTCACTCAATAATTATTTATTCAACCTAGAATATGAAGTCACTCAATATCATTTTCCAAATATGATAACACATTCTTCGACGAAATTAAATTAATAAAACATAAATTTTTTAACAAATTCTACAATTCCCTATAACTCATTATCTTCCTTATGATTTTTCTCAATTATTTTTTATAGAGAATATTTTACTGACTCCTGGAACAAAATTTATGAAATTATTAAAAGAACAATTTAAAGGATGAAATTTATCTAATAAATTACTAATGGGTCTTGTTCCAAAAATAACATATTTAAGGATTCATGATATTTTTGACTCATAGAACCAGCCAATTGGTTTTATTTTCCAGGATGGTAATGGGTTGTGTAGTCATAATCATTAATTAGTTTTACCCATCTCCTATACCCCATGTTCAACTCTTTCTGAGTGAATATGTGCTTAATGTTTTTTGGATTATTATATATTTAGTACTTTACTCCAAATAAATTATGTTTTTGATTTTTGAATGTAAAATTCAAAATGTATAATTATGGATCATGTGTATGAAAATTTATCACATGAGGTTTTAGTTATCTTAAATAAAAATAAATTACTTAATAATTATGCATGATAACACAACCAATTCCCATTAATGAAACATCACTATAAATGAAAAAATCATCCTTTCTATAGGGAAAAAATAAAAAATCACAAATTTTCTGTAGTTCATGATACAAATAATCACGCTCCTTTTTCCAAAAGAATTTAACACTTTTTTAGTTAACTTTATCAATGGGATAGGAAACTAACTTACGTTTTTAGAAAATCACTACTAACAACTCACTAATCTATGAAAACTAAGACTATCTATAAAATTTGTAGGTCATGAAAATAATTTAAGAACTTTAATTTTAGTAGGTTCAATAGTTTTTCCATATTTATAAAAAATATTACAAAGGGAATAAACATGTTGAATCAAAATATGTACAGTTACAAAAAATTTTGTATAGATTAATTTATTTTAAAGTTTATAAAAAACCTATAGGTGCACTTCATGATAATCATGACTGTTAGAATATAACAATATGTCATCAATAAATACAACCACAAAATATTTTAAATAGTAATTATGAAATCTATTCATTAGACCTATAAATATAACTAGTGAATTAGGGAACCCAAAGGAAATACCTACAAACTCATAATTCCCATATTTAGAATGAATCTTCAACTTCTGAATATCTTCCTCCTTCACCTTCAACTAATGGTACTCAATATGATATCAATATTTAAAAAATATGACCATCCATATATCTAATAAAAAAATCAATTATATAATAAAAATAGTACATTTTCTTAAACAATGCTGTTCTTAAAATAACTTTAATCAATGAAAACCCTCATTAAACCATCATTATTATTAACAAAAAAATTGGTGCTACCCATTTTGATGTTATAGGATGAATGGAACCTTTATCAAGAAACCCCAAAAATTTATTTTTCAATTCTAAAAGTTCATCTTGAGCCATTCGATAAGGGGGTTTTAAATAGGCTTAGAATCAAATACTATGTCAATAATAAAAAAAACCATTAAATTATGAATAACACCACACAAATTATTATAAAATACATCTTTATATTTATTCACTATTAAGAAATCACTAATCTGAAAATTTTCATTCTTTTAAAGAACATGATATAAGTAACTTTCACTGATAATTTTAATCAATTTCTATGCTTATTGGTTGGTTATCAAAGGCATGAAATCATTGAATAAATATTTCTTTTATTTATAATTTATCTTAGCATGATAAAATTAAATTCAATCTATACCCAAATAATATCCAAATCTATTATGGGGATTTCAGAACGATTTATAAGAAATACTATTCCCTTGATAATAATAGTAACCTTTTTCATAAATCATGGTTGCATCAATATTTTAAAATATATTTTTTACCAAAAGATATATCTTAATTTTATGAGATGATATTTCTAATTTATATTCAAATTTATTACAAATGAATGAATGTGGAGATCTATAGTCAAACAAGGTATTGGTTTAATATTATTATACAAGTAACATACCTTTCAAAAATTTATTTTATGACCTGACATAAATCACAGTAGTAGAAATTTTTTTTACACACCCTTTTGCATCTGATATTGATTATTTTCACATTGAGCGACTAACTTTGGACACATGTTAACATAATGTCCCAAATCATTGTAATTAAAAAATATAACTGTTGGATTTTAATCATTTGTATTATCATTACTATTATACTTTTCTTTTCAATAACAAGCCATATTTTCAGACTTACCACATCAAATTAATTAACTAGATTTCATAATATATTCCTCAAGTGGATTTTTACCACACTTATCACAATATGGGAACTTAATTTTCTTATATATAGATTAATTTAGTAGATTCTTCCACATTTATTTCCATCTAGATCATATCATATACATGTTTTCATGAAAAAAAATGATTAATGGAAACACCCATTTCATCTTTCTCAATGTATAAAAAATGTTTCTCATAAATTTTAAATTCATGGAAATTCAATGACCTTATATAACATGGCTTCAATCCGATGTAAAACTGATTAATTTTGGTATAGTGATCCTAGATAAAATTGGGCTTGTATCTTGAGAATTGGGTGATGTTTTATTTATATGAAGCTGCTGAATCATTCTCCTTTTTTTCTCAATTATAATAATTTACTTCCCATGATAATTCATATATCATTAAGAAAGAATTTATCAACGAAAGAATTCTAAAATAAATTATATTACTAGACCTTGATCTCTTCCATTTCATTACTATTTATAACCATTAACCACTACTGGTCTTCTTTACATTCTAATTGATAAATGGAAATAGTTACCTTTTTATGATTATAATACCACTTGACTTTGAATATATTTTCCTAATCATCAATCTATCCATGAACTACAACTTGTTTAGAATATCCAATAACTACTGAAAGATGTTGTCTAATAAAATGATACATTATCATCATGTTTCCCTATGGTAGATTGGACTACTCTCTATCACGAATACCAAAACCATTTATATCTTATGTCAAATGATCCATCATTGTAAAAAAACTACTCATTTATAATGTCAACCATCCCATGTTTTTTATTTAAAAGGTATTCTCCAATTTTTTACTTCTTAATAAGGCTTCCCTATTTTCCTTGAACAAAAGCATTATAATGAAATATTTTAGACAATGAAACATGGTAATCATAAAATAAAATAACATGATAAACATAAATTAAAATCTTCGAAGGTTATTTAGATTTAATATCATAACCTAAAAATTTATCTAAAACTTCGTTTTTATACCAACGAAATGCAACCTAACGTAAATAATTCTGTAAATTTAATATATAGAAGATTATTTAGATAATTATATTTTAGAATATTTTTTTGGTTTATATTTTTTTAGAATTAAGTCATAAATTTATATAAAAATCCATATATTAAAAATTTAACACTTTTACTCATTATCCATTTTCCCATAATATACATTTTATAAAATGCTACATGATTTATTCTCATGATAAGTCATTACAAATATCAACATGATTTATTATTTTCACTTTCCCATCCTTAAACACCATGAAAAATAATTTAAAATTTTTGATGAGCACAAAAATTCATAGTTTGGGACATAAAAGGGAAGAAAGAAATAAACATGTTATTCCATGGATAATTAATTTTTTCTTTTTAAAAATAAGCACCGAGGATCAAAATAAACATTTTCATACCTAAAAAATCAATTTGTCTATCCAAATATTTTTATAAAACTTTTCAATAAAAATATTATTAGAAAAATAAAATTTATAAAGGGATATTTTTAATTATTGAATCTTGTAATGTTTTTTTCAAAAACATGTACTTTTCACCCTTATAAAGTAGTATAGACGTTTTTTTCAAACATAAAATCATTATCTCAACTTATGGAATCATTATATTTCCATAAAAATATAAATCATAGATAAAACATGTAGGTAACTTCGGTGATCATTTTACATATCACTATTACAATTGGAATAAGCATACGATAGAATTCCAAACCTAATGCATTGGAGGGATATCACAGACCCATGGGTCTATGATTTATAATGGAACCACCAATCCTTGGTTAATAACATAACCACTCATACTTTATTTGTAATGTAACAACCTATTCATGGTTTATTACAAGAAAATGTCATTAGAGATAATTTCCAAGAACCATAACACAACTATAAAACATTAAAGCTTTCATTTTAATCATTACACACTTAAAAATATTCCTTACTCCCATAAGAAAACATTTATTAATATTGAAATATATATTACATTTTAAATAAATTTTGGAAAATAACAAGAACATAGGGAATGTGGTTTTTATTTGAAGAAAATAATAAATATTATAAGGATGTCAAATATTAAATAATGGTTACTGTGGAAATACAATTATTTCTATATGTACAGGTTAGAATAAAACATTTCTTTTGTCTTTTGTAGAGAAAGTAAAAAAATTCCATTTAAAATACATAAAAATAATCCTTTTTAAAAACATTGAATGAAACTATGAAGAGAAATAAAATGTCCTTTTTAATTATTTTATTTTCATATAAATACCACAATAAAATAATTTTAAAAAAGTTTAAATGGAATAAAAATTTTCCTAAGGGAAACTTTAAAAGATTATTATAAAAATAAAGTATTTTTCCTTTAGTTTGAATCAACATCTATATTAATTATCTTCATAGATAAATAACCTATGTTAATTATTTATATTATTAAGAAATAATTTCAAGTTAATTATTAATTTTATTTTATTTAATACCACATTGTATACAATTAAATTTTCATTTTAATTAATGTTGGATGTCTTGATGATATTCGACTCATATTTCCAATATGACATCAGTTGGTTGAATATTATCAATGATTAGATTATTAAACCATCTCCAGAGTAATAATATTGAAATAATTAACATTTTTATACATAAATTATACTTTTAACGAAAAAAATAATAGATGTTTAAGAAAAATTAACTATGTTAAAATCATGGAGATGATAAGTCTTACGTATGCACGAATAACACTTCTATATTTCAATGATAATTATGGTAATAATGTATGTATTATTTTATCCTTATAGAATGATAATTAAATCATTAATACAATATTATTTCTTCTAATATACTTATATATATCTTATAGGTGATTCGATGATGAAAAATGATTCACCTTGCTTCAGGGAGGTGATGGCCTATAAGTACGCATGAATGACATTTTCATTTTTCTGTGAATGGATGGAAATAAATAAATGATATATTATCTTTTGGGAATGTTAAATATGTCATGAATATAATATATACACATTAAATCAATAATTATAACAATACATAAGTGGAGGTGATGGAAAATATTACATCAGTTCATGAGGAGGTTGTCAAATGTACATACAAACGATAGTCTTATTTCACATTTTAATGGAAGTGGAGATGTAAGGGGGTTATTTCATTAAATTAATAACATATAATTATATTATAGATACTTGTGTTATTATTTAATCATGTTTAAATAATATTTTATGGATGTGGAAGAGGAAATAAAAAAACACCCAGTTAAGAACTATAACTTGTCTTTGGACAACCTCTTAATGATTACATAAAAATCATCCCTAGGTTGGATTATTGATAAAACAAAATCCTATAATATGTGGTTAAGTATGTATGGAAGGGATTAGGATAGGTATTTATTTAACTAAAAACGATTTTAATATGTTAATTAAAATGGATATGATGTTATGTTTTATAAGTGAGGGGATTGGAATTCTTATAATTACATAAAATTATTAATATATATAAATTAATATTCATACAAAAATTGATGAAAACTAATTTATTTATAATTTAGGATGAGTTTGGGTATAAATTATCTCATAAAATAAAAATTTTACATGATTTAGTGAAGGATTTACACTTTTATTTTTATTTTAACCTCCGTTAACCCTATTGATTATTTCAGCGATAAAAAAAATTACAATTTGGGGGTCAATACATTTTTTATTAATGAAAAAATGGATCATAAATGGACCATTTTTGATATTTTAAACCATATCTTAAACACTTTTCAGAAGATATTATTTTTATTAATTTTAAATAACTTAATAAAATTTAAGTTATTATAAAATATCCTCAATGTAATATTTTACCCTATTCATTTCATTTGACTTCTGCAACATCAAGAAAAATATATAATTATAATATAAAAGTTAATGAACCCCAAAATGTCATTAGCATATAAAATGTTTTTGAGACACTGTATTTCACTCTAATAAAATAATTTTTACGTTTTTTAATCCGGTTTATTGATTTTCCACTATTTGCCCATGCACTATGTCAGTGTTGCATAACAATTTAAGTTAATTATTTCATTAAAAATATTTATAAATAAATAATCATGATAATAAAATAATTTATATTTATAAATAATATTTATAATTTAACATTTCTTCTGTTTATATCTATGTAAAAAATTTAGTGATAATAAAATAAAGAGACTGGATTTTTCTACTTTTCGTTATAGAAAATAATATAAAAGTAAAAATTATGGAAAAATGAAACATTTTTAAGATATTATAAATTTTGATATTTATGGATGATATATACTTATCTAATAAAATTAAGTATGGTTTTATAGTTACTTTTAGTCCTTATCAAATTATTTTTAACACTTAATTACCTGATTTCCCCTTTATCATGGAAACAAAATTACTAAAGTGGCTATTCATAATGTCCAAAAAAATATACCTATTATAAAAATTTATTCCCCTTATTATGAATATTAAATACATTTTAAATATTCAAAAAATAGAAATATATGAATTTAATTAAAAATTAGAATGGAAAAACATGAGGGAAAATAGTTTTTTCGAAAAAAGCCATATTTATGTATGAAATGTTTCTATACTAAATTCAATTATAACATTTATTTTCAAAACCATAATTGTATTATTTTAAATAAAATTGTTTTAATGAAAATTTTCAACTAATAAAAATATAATTTTAATTTGTAAATCATCGAAAAGAAAATACAATTTTAAAAAAAAATCAGAATTTTCACTATTTATTTAAAAATCAATATTTTAAAAAAATTCTAAAAAATTAACTCTAAACATATTTTAATGTTTTTAATTCAAAAATCCATTTCTTTTTTTGAATTATAATTTGGTAATTTTTATATAAATCTTAAAAAAACATATCATAAATAAAAACGCAATTTTGTAAAAAATCACACCTTTTTTTCTTTTGATGAAAAATTACATAATATTATTATAATGGATATGATTTTTAATAAAATTACCTAGGATATTACATATAGTTCCATAATGATGGTGGAGTGGTATCTATTGTTGTACGTGAACTATTCCAAGGGAAGGTGATTTTCCAAGCAACAACCAAAGTCTAACGTTCATGCCCCAAGTATGTCCTCTATAACCTGAATGGTTTTATATATCTAACCATTATTATAGAGGGGAAATTACCTTATAAAACATTATTGAGTCGAAAATTCATCCTATAATCCTATCCATAATTTTTATGTGAATTGAGTATCACAGTTTGAAATGATTTTTGAGGGAACTCCATGAATCCAGACCATCTCTTTCACATAAAAGTATCCCAAGTTCTCTACTGAACTCTTATCTTGGATGGTTAAGAAGTGGGATGACGTGGTGTGTCAGTTTATGATCATATAGGTAACATTGTGATTCTTATCTGATAATGGATGTCTTTTCATGAATTATGTGTATATACCATCCCACTTCCACTCTAGCACCTCAACGATTGAGCCAAACTCACTTGAACCTGGTGCTTGGGCTTCAACTACTAACAAGTCCGACATCGATAGATAACCTAAGATACACTCGTATTCATTCTTATTCACAGTATTGTAATCTATATCTCTATGAGAATCCTATCTAAAAAACTAAATAAGAAAAGTGGTAACAACCGTCATTTGGAGGTAATATAAATTACCCTCTTTCACTAAGGACAACTGCCACAAGTCTAACTACTTGAACTCCTTACTAAAAAACCGATTACATGGTCTCTTGTTGAAATAATCTTCCACTGCATTCCCATTAAAGGAAGTATAGAATATCTATAATTCAAAATCATTCCAAAATTCCATCCCTCACCTCTGAATCATGTTAATATCTTTATGATACAATATATATTTGAGAATTCTGTGGTTGGAAAAGATGATAAATCACTCACCCATAAGATAGAATCACCACATCTTCAGTGTAAAACAACTAATTCCAACACTATATTATGAGTCTCGTAGTTTTTGTTACCAGGTCTCAGCTGTTGGGACCTATAAATTAGTCACTTACTACCTTTTGATTAATATAATTTGAGCCTAGTACCACATGAATCATAGAATTCGACAAACTCAACAACTTCCTCTGGAAGTGTCAATATGTGGTGTTCTTGTCAACCATTACCACAACTCCTAAAAATACTACTAACACCTCTATGTACAAATGAAAGGGTACTATTTTCAGGATTATGAAGTTAGGGGTGTTGAAATACTAGATAAATTAGGTATTAATCTCTGATTATAGCCTTCCATCCCAAGGAAGCTCTGTACCTTGGTCACCATCTTGGGTGGCTCCCCAGCTAGCACTACCTCCACCTTTTCTGAGTCCACTACTAATCTTACTTTTGATATGAAATATCCTTTTATGTGGAATTATTGAATCTAAACCTAATTATGATAATTTTCCATAGATTTGGTGTTCTTAGAGTATGTGTAAATCCATGCTAAAATATCACGCATTCTCATCCCCTGATGTTATGTACACAAGGATGTCACCGATAAATACTACCAAAAAACAGTCCATGAAGGGATGAAATATCTGAATAATAAGTCCCATGAACACCTCCAATGTGTTCTTGACACAAAATGGAATCTCCAAATACTCATTGTGATTATAGTGGAACCATAATTTCATTCATGGTATATCTCCATATCAAAAATTAAGCTAGTGATACCTCGAACTGAGGCCAATATTCGAGAACCAACTCTCCCCGATCAACTTGATAAAGAGTTAATCAATTATTAGGATTGGATACTTATTCTTGATTGTCAGTTATTTCATGATATGATGATCCACATATAAAATAAACTCCTACCTTACATTTTAGTGAACAACACCGGGGTATCCCAGGGGGAACCCATTATTTCTGATAAATCCCTTCATTTATAAATCATCCAACTCTATCTTCAGCTCTCTAAGCACTATGGGATCTATACGATATACTATAATAAATATATTTTAAGTAATTGGGTGAAATTATATTCACAAATTGATCTGTTTGTGGGAAGGTAAGCTTGAAATTTCCTCACACTCCAACAAAACTACAAGAAAATAGAAACTCCTAACATATTGTACTCTAAAGTTAATACTATCCATCTAATGACCAATCGACAATATCCTTTAGTGTAAAATACCATCAAAATCTACTCAGGTCTCCCTTCCCAATTATGACAGAAAAAGTTATTATATTTACATAGAATCACCTAATCCTCCACCTAAAACATTCAATAAACACATGAAAGGTAGAGATATTGTGTATACCAAGAGTGAAATCATAAGGATTAATTATGGCTACAAAAGACCTCATAAGAATATCTATCTTCCCTGAGTTAGGGAAGAAAATCGGTAGAAGTGTGTGATTACCGAATCTCCCCCAGTAGGAGTCTCCAAATATAATGGTCATGCTAAAGGATATATTAGAATATATAGATATCGAATAAGGGATATTTAAAGGAAATATTAGCTTGCAATTATGTTTGTCAATACTATAGATAAAGTAGATAAGAAAAAAATCATACATTGAACCATCCCTAAAGCAATTGGGTAATACTAATTCACTGCCTATAGTTACACGCATCTCTGAACACTATGCACTACATCACCACATCCACATATATAATAATTCCTCTCCCCTCATAGACTATATTTTCCTCAAGGTCACTATGCATTTCATAGTCTCTTATGAAATGAATTTTCATCCCTACTCGGTACATCAGTTTCCTTTCAGTCATGCTCACCCTAGACTACGAGTGATCTCCACCCTTGAAAATCATGATAGATAATCATTCATTTCATGTCGTCATCCAATATCTTCTTGGATAACCATGGATCAATTCAATATTAAAAATCCACTTGATTCACCATAGGTGTGTTTTTCCACTGCTCAATGGGTAGAAGTACTACCCGATTTCCACCTTGAAGGAAAAATTCCTAATGATTAAGAATCTTTAGGGATGTGTAATCACCCATCAGGTCTAACCCCAACCCAACTATGGAATCCTCACTGTCTAATGAGGTAGGAATTAATATTAGAAGTGTTTTGGGAACCATGAGATATCTTCAATATTGGTCGGCCTAGGACTTCATGGAAGGAAAATAATTGTGGGAATGGTTAATTGACATTATGTAAGTGGGGAGTTTGGATAGTTTAGGTGGAGAAGCTCAAGTTTTTGGGATTAAATCTCTTGAAAAATCTCAATTCTCCAACATAACACCGAAAATATTGCAGGGGATGTATTTATAACGTTTAGGAATAATAATTGGGTGGGGATGATTCTATTACTCCCATTATTTCCAGTTATAGATATATTCATCTTGTAAGATAGCAGGTTTCCCTCCATCATCTATTCCACTCTCAACCCATTACAATTAGATGTTTTTAGAAGCATTTAAAACAATACTAAACCTAAAAGTATTGTTTTTATATTCTCCTCAATAGAGTACTTCCTCATGAATGTGTATTGATATACTATGAATTAAAACATGAATAATTTTTCACGGGGAAGTATGTTTTGGTGTACTGATATCCATGCTAAAATAAACATCCTAGTTCAGTGAATCTGTAACCAAGATCCTCCTACTGAGAAGGGGGTGAGATTAAAAGTTGGTTACATGGTTTCCAAGTGAATATTTTTCCATATAACAAAGTTTATTTTACCTATCATATGTTTTTTATGGAGAAAGGGCATCTGTGGTTTGGAGTGACTTTAGAGTTTTCAATGGCCTGGATTGACCAGGACATTCCAAGGATAATTTTATTCTCTTATGGTTTCATGACATGGATGATAATATCCTTGAGTGGAATGGTAGGTCATTGCTCATGGGGGATAGTTTTTTTAATATTTTGAACATATATAAGAATATTACACAAGGGATTTTGTAGTTCGATACTAGCGGTGATAGTTCTTGTGTTTTCTTTAGTGGATGAGTTGGTTTCGCTCCTTATACAGTGGGATTTACTTCCATATGTGTGGGTTTTCATGTCATGTAGGTTGGTGGATCCTATGGATCAGATACTATATCATCATGGTAGATGGATGATTTTGATCCCTACAGTAAGTTTTCTCAAGTAAAATTTTGATGTGTCATTCATTAAGATTAAGATGCAGGGAGGAGGAGTTGTTTGTAACTAGAACGTTTTTTCCTATTTTATTTTAGTTTTTTCTTTTAGTAAGGGGATTCCATCAAAGAGGAATCCTCTATAATAATCAAAGGTCTTGATCTGTGTATATATCATGGATTTATTCTTTACAGGATTAAAAATGATTCTTCTATTATCCACTAGACCATCTGTGAGTACATCATAATTCCTTTGACTATCACCTACATAGTACATAGATGTAGAAGTTTATTCAACAATTTCATGAATATTACCCACACATATTGGGAGAGAAATAAGGTGGATGAATTCCTAGAATCATGATCGACTCCTAAAAACACATGTATCATATTCAATAGCACAGGTTCCCTTACCCAAGAGAGTGTTAGTATTTTTAAGGACGATGCCTTGAGGATCCATTATTTCATATCCCCTTGACTTATTTTAGAGATTTCCCTCTCTTATCAATAAAATTTATTAACATTATTTGTATGGAATACTCACTTGTTGCTAATGTGGGACCATCCTATAGTAGTCATGATGTTCCATAGTCAATATATCATATTTATTGGAGATGAATCAAGAAGGATACGTAATACGCAACCATTCCTATATGATGAATGTACCGATGTTTTCCTAGCCAACAATTCCTACTTGTACTGACTCAAAAATAATGTTATTAATGTCTTACTGAGTAGATAAATCAATCATCGCACAATCACTGAGTTTCATATCCTAAGTTATGAACATGAGGAACTTTAACACTACATACCTAGTCCCCAAACCAAACCTCACTCTTGATTTTCTTCAAACTATTATACTAATATAATCTATGACCTGATTCCACCCTTTTATGAGTCAAACAACTGAGGCCCATCAGAATGTTTTTAAGCCAAGTGTGATATCCCAATCTAACCTCTAATAGTCCAGGGACTAGTGTACAATTTTTAGTAGGTATATCACACTCATGAGAGGCCTTATACTAAGATAACATTTCTAAACACCATTAAAATGTGGAAAGGAAATATATAAATGATACAAAAAATGAATGCATATAAGTAATCCCACATCTGAGTATGATATAATTATGGGAATGAAAAAGGAAAAAATATTATACCACTAAAACAATAAAAGATCTAACAATAAATAAAAATGGGTTGGTCAATGAGATGAAACTCTAGGGAGAGACTCTGTTCCATTGAGCCTAACTAAACTCTACCTTCTCCCAATCCTCCTAGGGCATTGTCAAAAGGCTATTCATCTATATAAGAAATGACATGTATAGGAAGATCCCATCTAGGGTTGAGTATAATTATTCAAAAAAGGATGTCTAAAAATCCGTGAACAAAATAATTAGATGAAAATCAAATCAATATCATAAATACGAGTTAATCATAGAGTGATACAATCAAAAAAATAACAATGATATACTCACGATAGACACAAAGTCTCAAAGTAAGGTCACACCATCACTACAAATCTATGATTCCATTCAAGGCTCCATGGTAATATTCGTTTGAGAGAACTCACTCATCAGGTATTGCGAACAATGATGTCAATCACTTGAGAGGCCATGTTAATTGAGCATCACCATAAAGTGGTACATGATGAAACTAAAAATATGTCGATACAAAATTAAATGATCACACCGAAATAATATGGGGAATACCTAACACTATATAGATTAACCCACTTGATAGGGTATAAAATACCCTAATACATAGGTTACATGATACATGACCCTACCTTGGGAGAAAGATAGGAATGAGGATATAACCTTAGGCCTCGTAGAGGAATGCTTCACTAATATTAAAAGTGGATATTACGTCCAATGATCAAGATTAGATACTGAAATAAACCCTCATGTGGTGGAATAAAGAAAAATAACCATGAAATAAAGGAACTCAAAAAAACTAGATATGAAAATAGTGAACACACCCAATATAAAATTGAAATTAGACTGAGGAAACCAAGGGATCTAAGCTGCCTAGGTAGGGGTACTTGATGCATATAGTAAGTACATGACATTCCCCACTAAAATCAGATCTTCCCAAGTCTTTGTTTACATACTCAACCTATTCCAGTGTACACTATCCATTCTCATGTAATCTAGCTATGCTCATATACCGTGGTTGTGCCCATGTACATTGGAAATGCATGTGTACCTTATTTTTTGAGCTTTACCAGGCATCTATTGGTACCATATGGGTTTCCAGCATTGGGTTACATGACATGTGGATAGGACACACAGGGAGTGATATTTATATCTATGCATAAACCGTAGTCGTTGTGGAAATGTGAACCACATGTTATTTATTGTTACATAGTACATTCCATGTATGTTGAGTTTTCATAGAATCTACATAACTTTTACCCAAATTCATTCACACCATCACAACCTCAAATTTTGTTTTAGAGATCACTGTAGATCTTAGATCTTGGTGTGACTATGATTGATCTATTTTCAATGGAGATATTCCAACTATCCATCATCTTGTGGATCATATATTCTCACACTGCATCGCCAAAACACCAAAATGAAAGATAAAAGCCCTTAATCCTATTTTTTATCTTCTAAAATCCTCATCACACCTCAATTGTGTCTTTGATCCCAAGTACTGACCTATAGTAATGATCCATTATGCTAATGATAAGTTGTGAAAATAATTTTTCCTATGCGTTAGTCGAATAATTGGTAAAATGAAATAAATGTGATGAAATTTGAATGAATGGGATTAGAAAAAACACATAACACAAATACGAGAAACATACAATGTCCATTGATTGGGTTGGAATTAATCCACTAATATGAAAATAAGAACCATAAATTAATTATATAGAATCCATCAAATAATAATAAGTTTCCATGAGAAAAAATACTCAACCACAAATATAAGTTTATAAGAGAATTAATATGCTAAATGTATTAATTAAAATTCAATATGGGATTATCAAAATCGGGATAAATCCAATCAAGATAAAACCCAGCATCGAAATTGGATCAGTCTTTGATGAAGAATGATTAATTGTGGTATCTGTTGGTGAGATACATGAATTCCATTGTCGAGGATGATCCTATAGGTATATTTATTGTTTATCCATGCTCTATTTTCATATGTTGAGGCTCTTCTATATTATCCTCATTGATATATAGGGTTATATTTATAACCACAAGATTCTTCCGTAACTAGGTCTCAATAAGAAAGGGTTAGGTCATGGTGATATAATAAATAATAAATAAATGAAAAAATTATTTGTATAGTATTCTTCCTATGATTTATATTGAAAAAATACCTGATATACATAATGGCTATATCATATCTCGGATAAAACTATATTCTTTATTTAAAGGTGGTCAATATTTTACCATATGAGATAGTACTTGAGATATATTCCATTATTATGGAATATATTCACAAAAATGATATAATACATTTAATATTTTAATTATATCAATATCGAGACTCCACAATCCCCACAATCCTATTATAACTCTACAAATAACTCCCAAAGTGTTCTTTAAAATATTCTAACGTGTTACTAGGAAAAAATAGAGTTGTTACAATCTGACCCTATAACTTGGTTAGGTATATAGATCTTAAATACAAACCCTCGTCACTTAATCCCACATGAAAAACCAATAATGTAAAAGAATATGTATACATGTATTTTAATGAGGTAAATCCCTAATATAGGTATGTTTGGGTATTATTATGGCATATATATTGCCCACAAATTGTATTATAATAAATTACATGTGTTGTGGGGAATTTTTTATCGAATTCCCAATGTGAATCCAACACTAAAATTAAATACCATTGTTCCTTATAGAATCCCAATGGCATGATAGAATTATTTATACTGGAACTACTGTCTTCAATGGTTATTCATGAACTTCCTCATGGATGGAAATTCGACTTCCTTCAGAACATATGATCAAATAATATATAATTCATCCTATCCATTGCTTCTGGTAAATATAATTTGAATCAATAAATACTCCTTAAACATCAACCTAATGATATATTTCAAGTTTTAACATTAATTTGATCTATATTTTATATTTTTTATTTTAATCTAGTGAACTTACTCAACTTCTGTGGAAACTGATGTTCTAGTATTGTCATCTCTTTGGCCAAAAAATTATTTTTTAATATAATTGTTCAACTTATAAATATATCTTATGCTTCTTAATAATTATATAATATCTCTCAGTATTTTAAATAGATGAAATTTTAAAATATTAACAATATCATTGATAACATAAATAAAACGTAACTCCAATCTTAAATGAACCATAAATAATAATTATTTAAATATGACCATAATGAGTGTAGGCCTAGTGAGATGATACCTAAATTTTTATGGAGTTCAGTTTATGGGTTTTCAGTAGACTGGGTAATATGTGTCTTTTTATGGAATGTTTAAAGTTGTGCAAACTAGACTAAGTAAACTATTGTTTTATGTTAGACATCTTTGACCATATGTATTGGAATAATAACCCAAACAAAGCACATTTTCCACAAATGTTCTGAAATGATTAAAATATCTAATGAAGGATATTGAGCCATGATTCTATGGTCCCCGAATCGAAAACATTATATTAGGTAATATAGGAGGTTTATCCTAAGGATGAAGTTACCACGGGTTGAAATACACGTTTTGTGGGCTATTTTATGAAAATACCATAGGGGAGTGTTACTACATAGCCGAATAATGGAATCCTTTGGCTGATAGACGCTAATGTTTATAATAAACTTACGATAAGAAAATCGTGGCATATTAGAGTATATTCAGGAAATAAAGTTCATAGGAATTCTGATATTCTATCACTAATGAACAATGTTTATGAATATTTGAATTTCTTAAGACTACGATGGGTGGTTTTTTCAAAGGGAAAATGAATGTGAGTGAAGGGAATATCTGTGTTGGCATTGGAAATGAAATGGAAACTGATCCCACATGAATTATTATTGAGTGAAACAGTGTACATTTTTTTAGATGACTAATGTCAGGAGGGAAGGCTAGTGTCATTCCAAATGATGTGATACTTTCAAAAACCCAAATTGAATTACCCACTCACAAAACTAGTATAGTGTAAGTATGGTGTCGATCTATAGAGATATTTAAAGTGTTCTACACCTTGATTTTTGAATAATTAACTGAATGCTTTTTTAATTTAGAGTGAATATTTGACGGTTATAATAATTTTTTTAGATGGTTGAGTGATTAACTTTCCAAATTATTTAAGATTTACGAAAAATAAGGATACGATGAAACTGTTTTTAATAATAAATATAAGAAATGTATTAGGGATATAGATGGTTATTTAGATAATTTAAAATCAATTAGATTATCTTTTTTTCATAATAACTCACATATATGGGATTTATATGGAATAAAACTCCATGGGTTCAGTGAGATTCGATTAACTTAATGGAAAGAAAGTTTTTGGTTCGATAATTTGGTTTTTAAAAACATTTCTGGAATAAAACCCCTTCTGAGATGATGAGGGCACCCAATAGTCCTAGTATTACTCAATGTAATTACCCTAGAGATCCTTTTAATCTATATTCATGATCCAATATAATTTTACTTGTAAGAGAAAGAAAGGAGATGGATGATAATTATGAGAGATAAAAAATAAACACAAACATAGTATGTGGATTCAATTTACAAAACATATTCATTATCCATATCCTCAATACATAAAAGGAATTATCTACTCATTGAATAAATCATGGAAAACATATATTCATACCTATGGTTTTGATTACCATCTATAAAGGACAAACACTAAGAAACCACAATATAAAAATCTCCAAAAGTGCATAAAGTGAGTTTCAATATCACCTCCACCAAGATGGATTTCCACTAAAGATTATGTTTCCAAAAAAATTGACAATATAGCCTTAATTGGACATCACCCAGTGTCAAGGGGTGGTTAGTGGTCCAAATACTATGTTGAATGGTGGTTAGAAAGGGTAGATAGAAAATAGGTGGATGTCTACTAACTTTCACATGGTTTAGGAACATGGTTAGTTTAACCATGAAACAACCATGAAAAAGGTAATTCGTTTAGGATTTGAGGTGAACAGTTGTATAGGATGGTCTATATAGTTTTCATAATTATTTAGAGGCTGCGTGAAAAGACACTGCCTCCTTATAATTATATCTCGCATAGTTTCTTGGTGGATCCAAAAAGTTTTCCAAACCATGTAGAGGGTGTGCGAGCGGTTCTATCTTGAGGTTCCTGGGTGTGTAGGGTTATCTGGGTTGGGGTTCATGGTTTGGGTTACATAGTAGTAACAATTTACCATGGAAAAAAGTTCCAAAATCCTCCGATTTCAATCTGAATTCACACTTCCTACCAACTCTTCTTGGACTATCCTTTGATGATTAAATTCCACCTAGGCAGATATGTTTAGGTTGTAAAAACATAAAAATTGATCCAGAAAACCAATTTTAAAAAAATTAAAATATTGTCAATTTCATATGCACATAAGTGCATCAAAATCCCTTACACTTGATCAGTTTTTTTCCTTAATCAAATGCCTATAAGATCATCTCAATGGAGTCACCAATCTAATAAGTAGATATCTCATAGGTCAGATAATCAAAATGAATATGAACATTGGATGGATAATTATTTAAAGTCATATATGAATTATTCATGACTCACAAATATTTTAAGTTTCGTAAAAAAGTATGATCAATTAAAAACATCCAAATATTCATTCCCAAATCATAATTGTTTAAAACTGAAATTTTCCTTCTTCATTCAAATAAAGTTTCATCCTCTACTTTCATCTCGTCACACACTTAGGTTAGTTAAGAAAGTATTTCATCAACATAAAATGGCGGTCTATCACTTTTATAGGCCACACAAACTCATTACCTTTCCACTTTGAAAATTGATTAAAGGACATCAATATATTTGGTCATTTTTCTCATATCTCAAATTTTTATCATTTTGGTGAGATACTAGAATTGAAATTTGGGGCACAAATATTTCTGGTTTTATCTTGATGGATTGAGGGATAAATTCAAGATTTGATGAAATTAAAACCACGTATTAAACATTAGTGCACCATTAATAATTTCAATACTTCACTTCCCATAATGGAAGGGTAGATTACCATTTTAAGGGGTCCATTAATTTAAACTACTCCATCACAATGTTCATTTTTAAATAGAATATTTTTTTAATGACTACCTAGATGTTTTTCGTCATGTGTTACAATTCTTATTCGCATAAAAAATAGGTTTATCAATATCAACATATAAGGATTTTTAAAAATAAGTTTTCAAAATAAATTTTCATATAGAAGATATAATTGTATGACACCTATAACAACACTTTATAAGTCCAAAGAGAAACAATTTCATCATAGGTAATGTCAGGGAAAAGAGAAAATGGGGTTTCAAAAGTGGGTGCCCTCTCCTACAGATAAAACTGAGAATGGACCCCCATGAACATGGTAAGGTAGAGCAGAGTGGGTAGAGAAAATTTTATTTATGGAGAGGGAGAAATAATGAAATGAATAAAATGTAATTTAGAATAGAAAAAATAACATATTAAACTATTGAAGAAAATAAATTTGGGGATGTGCAAGAGCCCACAAAGCAGAAAGGTGTCTTTATTCCAAAATTAGTGGTCCACCTACAGTGTGAACAATGAAAATAGAAAAAGTGAAAAAATAGTAGAACAAAAAATATAAATATAATGAAAAATATTAACATAATTACATGTTCAAAAATAGTCACAAAGAATAGAAAGTGGTAAAATAAGAAAAAAATAAAAGAAAATTATTATAAACACATGGAGGGATCAATGAAAAATGGATCTCAAATGGGGTGTGGCCTAACTTGGCCCATGATGGATCTATGGAAGTCGGATCAGTGGAAATATCTTCGGTTTGAGATTCTACTAGTGGGTTCACTAGTGGATAGGATGCTCGGGTTGGATCTGGGTGAGAATTTGCATCCCTAAATTGGAAGTAGGAAGGGGGGTGGCTAGGAAGATAATGGTAGAGGTTGGGGGATGGGTGATCCTATATGATGATGCCTGCTTTCTATCACTAAGTTGATTTAACCTACCAATAGAAAAAATCATAGAAATACTAATACTTTCTCCATTGGAGATCTAGGTCACTAAATGGAGTGTCCTAAAGGTCTTCTAATGTGGAATGGGATGAGCAGGGTGGTGGCTACCTCGATGTGGAGAGAGTGGTGGATCGGTAGTCCTCAGCATGTGGGGAAGAGTGGTGGGAGGCAGCGATATGGGTGGTTGATGGTTGGGGATAATCCTGAGATTCCCCTTATTAACTGACAAACTGATAATGGTGACTATATAATTTGATATTTTCAATGTGACGTACCATAGTGAGATCAAATGGAAGCTCTAGGGGTAGCACAATGAAGGCAGTGACATCAAATTGAATCGCAAGTCATATAGTGAGGAGAATAATATAATGGACCCCAAAAATGTTTCCCTTGGGATTTAAGAACATTTGATAGAGGTATCAGGTAAAAATAAAATTTTTATTGTTGCCTTGGTAACCATGGATTACAAAATGAATAAATCTTGTATAATGACAATACCTTCACTATCCAACCGAGCAGTGAAACAAGTGGGGATGATCTTGTGGAGAATCAAATGTGTGGGGTTTAGGAGTCATGAGGCCTTGTTAGTTTATAGAATATAGAGTGGTCCAGGTTCGGAAATGGTGGACCAAAACTCTCTAGTGGTGTTAGGGTCCCAATCCTAGTCTACAAAATAATACTTCATGATTTTAACAAAATATTGATCTTAAAGGCCAATAAATATAGAGAATTAACCTATATAAAAACTACATCGATGTTTATAAGGATGAATGTAATGTTTCTAGTATCCACTTCCAATTCAACCTACTCATCAACATCATATCTTTCACAGCACCAAAAAGTGGACGTGAGGTCCATAACATGTTTCTAAAACGTGGGTTGGTGAATAGAAATTTCCATGGGAAGGTTCCCATTGGAAATTAGCCTCTGTATTTATTCAAAGACACCCAAGGATTCAAAATTTTGCAGTGAAATGCATTGCTGACTATTGAACTAGTGAGTGACTAGAACTTGAAAATCTTAATTCTCTACTTTCTAACTAAATTAAATGTGGGGAATGAAGGTATTGGCACATCTAGAATCACAATCATGTTTTTAAGAGGTCATGTCTATTTGGATGGTTTTCTTATTGTTAGCGGGATACAAGTCATATAAATTGCACAATTTAAAAAAATTTAAAAATAAAATTGAATTTCTAGTATTAAATCCCATAAAAACCTATGGAAACTGAAAAATAGATGTAAATTAATGATAAAAATTGGTTGTTTTTTAGAAAAATTAATTCAAGAAAGTGTGTGTTGGGAGGTTTTGGAAACAAATGGGCTTGAAAAAGGGTGAAGAAGACCTATTATTGACAACACAAAAAATTGAAAAGTGGTGTAGGGTAAAAAAGTGGCATTTTTAACCCTAGGGAAGGAGGAGAAAGAAAAGGTAAAGAAAAAGGAATAAGATAAAGAATATGAGTTAAATAGATGAAGAGAAAGATGGAGAATAAGGGACGGAATTTCCATGGAGTTGGATCTGGTGGATGAAAATAGAAGGGAGCTTAAGTGTTAGAAGAGAGGGAGGGTCCATGGGTTGAATACGACTGGGAGAGGAAGGCCTTCATGGTTTGGGGAATAATATTGGGCCAATAATTCTTTTAGGTTTTAAATTTTTTTGGCTTTTTAATTGGTTCATGGTTACTTCAAATGGTTTATTAAACAAGGGGCTAACCTTGAAAATAGACACTGTAATGTGGTGTTTATTTCCCATAGTTTGATAAATCATGTGCAGACTATGTGTATGCCTCTATATTTGAAAATTATTGGATTTTCCCTAATTTGAATGAAATGTAACCATTAAATGAAAAATCATTTTTTCCAAAATATTCAAAAAGTTGATTTCATATTTCCATAGGTTTTTCATGATGATTATAATAAATATTAAATGATACATCTATCACTTTACATTAATCATATAACTAAAACACCTAAAAAATAAAAACACACTACCATTACCCCTAGGAATATAAACACAAATAATTATTTTGATATTTTTTGTAAAACATCAGGTCACCTCCCAGTATGTGATGCACTTAATGTCTAGAGAATGTCCTACCTATTTGTCTTTATTAACCCAATTGTATAGTAGTGACTGTTCCACAAATTTCCTCCATTTGAATGTATGGTTTGAGACATTTTCCGTTCACCTGGAATTTTTCTTCATTCTCTCCGGAAACTTCCACCACACCATGGTAGAAAAGGTTGACCACATTGAATGGTCATGAACATTGGGAAACTAACTTACCTGGAATCAACCTCAACCGTGTGTTAAATAAAAACACATGATCATCAGGATGGAAGGATTTCTATGAAATAAGGCAGTCATGAATTGCCTTGATTTTCCACTTGTAATGCTTGTAATTTTCATATTCCTATTTCTGAATTTCATCATGCTTAGACATTTGTAATATTTTTTTTCATATTTTAGATCATAATTCAGTGCTCTGATAGAAAAATACACCTTATGTGTGAGATCGACATGTATATAGAAGGGCTTTCTATTTACCCACTGGAATTGGGACATGACCAACATAGTGTTGGATGAAATTTGGTAATACAATAGATCATTGTCTATATTTTTAGCCCAATATTTCTTTGATGCTCCCACTAACTTTTCAAAAAAAATTAATATCATGGTTGTAAACTTCTACTTGAACACTACATTGGGGATGTTATTGTGTCCCCATGTTTTTCTTTACCACATATTTTATGAGAACATTTATCATAATAATATTCTTAAAATGTGTCCCCTATCACTGATGAGGACTCAGGGAACACATATCTATTGTAAAATGTGTTTCTTTATTAATTTGATGATGACCTTCACTATGTTTTGGGATGGGAGAGTAGCATCCTCCAATTTAGAAATGTAATATGCACAAACTAGATTGTATGTGTTACCAAATGATCGTGGAGATGGCCCCATGAAGTTAATAACCCACACATAAAATACATAAACATCAAGGATGGGGTGTTGAGTCATCTAAGCTCTCCACCCAGCATTACAGGTTCACTAGAACTTATCACACTACGCCACAAAGTGTCAGAAATCCTTACAAATTTTTGGCTATAATAATATAGATTGTAATTTTTTTGAAATTGTTTGGTCTAGACCATGATTCCCACTTGCAGGATATGAGTGGAATAATTACATAATACAATTGATTTCAACCTCATTCACTCATCGGTGAATTATTGCATCTCCACATAATCAGAAGAGCAACAGATCTTCCCAAAAATCCTTATTTACTTATTATTAAAAGCACTTCCTCTATTAGTGAGAGAGATTAGTGTAGATCACTCCTATAGCTAAATAATTGGTGATATCAGTGAACCATGTATGAGGTGATGAAAATACTTAGAATATGTTCTCATTTGGTAAGTCTTCTTTATCACTCAATTTTTTTCCTCAATGTGGGGAATGTCCAAGCAAGAGAGGTGATAAACAATCAATTTCTCACAACCCTTTCTATAAAAAATATCCAAATTAAATTCTTAGAGAAGAATCAACCAATGAATCACCAATTTAATTTCATCTTCCTTGTTTAATAGGTATTTGAGTTCTGTATGATCGATAAAAATAATTACTTTTGACAGCACTATATATGATTTGAATATGTTAAATGAAAAAACCCACCACCAAAATTTTGTTTTCTGTGGTAGTTTAATTGATTTGGGCTCTTTTCAAGGCATTAATGACATATTAAATAGGTCGTAAGATTCAATCAAGCCACTTCCCATGGAACACCCCCATATCATAATCACTAGCATCACACCTGAACTCGAACTTCTCATCATACTTTAGAGAAATCATGATTGAAGTTTCCACCAATCTCTATATCAAAAGTTAAAATTCCCCAATGTAGGCTTTATTGAATTAAAATATGGAATACATTGAAAGAAGATTAGTTAAAGTTTGATCTATCTTTGAATGTTCCTGAAAAAACCATCAATAACATCCCAAAAGAATTAGAAGGCTCCATATTACCTGGATAGAAGTAGGAAGGGGCAGGTTCTCTACAACCGTTATCTTTGCAGGATCCACTTCAATTCCTTTATTTGGGATTTTATGGCCTAATACAATACTATTTTTCACTATAAAATGTTATTTTCCAAATTCAAAAACATATTTTTCTACTCGCCCCATTCTAGTAACATTTCCAATTGTTTCAAGCTTGTATCAAATGACATCCCATAGATGGAGAAGTCTTCCATGAAAAATTCCATAATTTTCTCCACCATGTTATAAAAAATAGCTAATATACACAACTAGAAGGTTTATGGAGCATTACAAATAACAAAATACATATTACCATAGGAAATTTTATGTATGGGAATGTGAAGGTGACCATATCATGATTTTAAGGGGAAATAGATATTTAGTTATATATAGAATAACCATATAAGAAGTAGTGGAATTCATTCCCTAACAAATGCTCTAACATCTATTCCTTGAATGGGAGTGGGTAGTGGTCCTTCGTCATTGTTTCATTTAGCATTATGTAATTGACATATTACCTCTATCCCATAAAATTTTGAGTTGGTATTAACTCATTATTTTTGTTTGAAATCACAGTGATACCCCAATTTTTGGGTACCACTTGTGAGGGGCTAACCCCTGAACTGTTGAAAATTGGGTATATAATTCCACCATCTAATAAAATGACCAATTCTGTTTTCACAACACCCATCATTGGAGGATTTAACCATCACTTTGTTTGTAGATATGGTTTATATCATTGTTCAATAAGTTCCTTATGGGTACAAATGTTTGTACCGATTCCCTTAAGATCATCCATTATCAAACCAATAGCTTGCTTCCTTATTTTGAGAACCTTCAAAAGTGTGTCCTCTAATTCTTATATAGGGGATTAATTTAGAATAATATTAAGTTTGAACTTCTCACCCAAAAAACCCTACTTTATAGAATGTGGGAGAGGATTAATTTCAAGTTGTGGGGCCTTATGATCTAAAGGCATGATAGGATCAACCTCTTCCCTTTCCAAACTATTTGGGATTACTGTTCGCTTCTAATAATAACCGCCCTAGACTGAAATATATTTTAGCTCATCTTGTTCATATGAGGATTGGATTTCCATTGAATCATGCTCATTAATAAAAGAAAATACCCACTTTAAATTAATGTGAATTAATGATAATAATCAACTATGAATAAGTCACAAATGTCCCCACTTTCTAGAAGTTATGATTTTTTGAAAAGATGGAGAAAAATATAGGAATTTCTTTTATCTCCCACTCGAAATATTAATTCACCTTGATGAACATCAATAACATTTTACCTACAAATAAAAAGGGTTTAACAAAAATCAATGGTACATCAAAATCCTCCTCCATAACAAGTATAATAAAATCTTCTGGGAGAATCAATTTCCAAACCTTCACCAGAAAATCATCATGTTGACAATTAGTTATTTGATCGAGGGATAAACCAATTATAGTGCAACATAAAAAGGATTCAATTAATTTAGGCCTAGGTTCTTGAAAAAAGAAAAAGGAATTAAATTCACACAAAACCCCAAGCCACAAATTCTCATCCCAAGATCACAAGTTCATATTGTAGATGGAATATAAAGTCTCAAAATATCTTAAATATTGAGAGGAATTGAATGTTGAACCATTGTAGAGAAATTCTTATTGAGAGTGATAGTACCCATATCATTCATTTTATAATTATTAGATATAATTTCCTTCATGAAATTTGTGTAAGTAGGAATTTGAGTTTATACCTTTATAAAGGGAATATTGATGTGATTTTTTCAGAATACATTTATCAATTTTTTGAACTATTGTTTTAGTTTTCATTACATCACACATTCTGAAAAGTGAAAGGTGGGAGCATAGGTTTTGAACAACCCCTTTTCATTTTCATGAATGATTCGATTTACTTTTAATAACTCTTTTGGTTAGGAAATCTCCTATAATTCAGATTCATTGTCCAAATATTATGAATATTTATTTTTATTTTCATCTTCACTTCCCCATTGCATTGCAGTTACCCTGTTGAGGTACCTCCTTCCAACTTCATAAGGTTACTACATTGGTTTCCTCATGTGGTTTTTTTCTAAGTTACAAGGTAGTGTCCTAGGTTTCCCCATATATAATTGATTTTCTAAATGTACAATCTAATTTTCTAGGCTGTAAATAGATTATTCTTGATATTGGAATCTAGTTTCAGTGGTTTTGTTGAACTTGGACATAATCTTCTCTAACTTTAATTGTTGTTCCTGCTGAACGACTTGTTATTTTGTGGTTATCTAGGAGGCAGTTAAAAAAGTTTTTTTAATCTATTTCTACTGAAATTTTCAGTGTTGATATTGATTAAATTTCTATTGTATGGGATATGGTTTTTGGAAATGTGGCTAACCATACCCTGGTTCATTTCAATGTCGTGGTTGAGGGATTTGTTGCTGCTATCCCCAACATGTATTCACATTGTCATGACATGTGTTCTAATAACAAGGGATAATATTTGTCCTTAGATTTTTATAAACATAAATCACTTCAATTTTTTTGGGGCCAACACTTAACCTTTTACATATACCCATGATGTGTTTTCAACACATTCACTACAAATCTGGATACTTTACTAGCTAAACTGGTGAAGTTGTTTTCAAATTCAACACACCGATATTCTTTGAAATGGTATAAATTTTAGCATCCAAAATTATAGTGGCATTAACGTTGTGCATTCATCTATTCTATGTTCCCTACTTAGAAATCCATTAGATACTATTTTCTGAAATATCTGCCAAAAGGTCTAATAGTTCTTTAGGATATTTTCTCATAATCGTTCCTCTAAGAGTGAAACCCACCACAAATTTATTGTTTGTTGTAAGGAGCCCATAGAAGGTTTGAAGTTGTATCTATAGTGGTATCCCATTAAGGGGAAATTTCCCTAAAATATACTCGAAATGTTACCATGATCCACACAAAGATTTGGACTCCAACTGCTAGAAGTTATGAATCTCATTCCTCAACATCAGCGTTATGGAGTGGGGAAGGTATTTAGAAAGAAATGATAGAGTCATGTCCACCAATTTAAGGATGGAACAATGTGGTAGTCCTTTGATCCAATCCTCTTATTTTTCCCTTAAGGGAAGGGAAAATATACCAAGGTGAATAGAATCTTATGACACTATGTGGTAATAGAATGTGCCGCATATCTCCAAAAGATTTGGAAGATAGAAATTGGGGTCATCACTTAGAAAACCTTAAAATTGGACCATATTCTAGATGAATTTTATGATGGATATCTTGATTTCAAAAAAATATCTTTTAAATGTTTCTTAATAATTCCTATACCCACTCCAGGAATTTTGGGAAACCCATAGTCCATGAGAGCCTAACATGGATGCATCCATTCTTGAGGAGGTTGTGGCATATATTTCTTCTAATGTGTAATGTAGTTTCATTGATTTGGAGGCTTATATGGTAGTCACTCTAGTAGAAGATACTACTATGAATTTTTTGGCCATATCATAGATGAAATTATAATGATGGTCCTTGATGGTTCTATGGCACATAATCTATAAAGTTGGCTAGTGGATGTTGGTTCTGTTCACCATCATCAGCGAGCTGTTGGTTCTAATTCCCATCAAGTTTAAACTAATGTACAAGACCATGGAAAACTATACAAACCATGTTCTTTATTACACATCAAAACATGATTTATTACATAAAATTACACTTAAGACAACCCTAATGTTTTATAATTCTAGTTTCTTTGGCAATTAGTAACATAGAATAACATCTTGAACATGGGATATAACAACATTTTTATAAACATCCTACACATTCTTCTAAAATTCCATTGTTTTTAAGACTACATGGGATAACCTGGGAAAAAAATTAAGAAATGGGTGATCTATAAATCCCAATAAAGGAATAAACATTGATATATTGATACATTTTAGATAATAGAAATATCACTGGGTCATGAAAAAAGTAGGGATCACGAATATGAACAATGAGGCATGATATATACTAATAATCATAGTGGAAACATGGAAATTGTGGAAACAACTTCAAAAACATAATAATATGCACAGTATAAGGATAAAACCACCAATACACCATGGTTTAAAATTTCTATATAGAAATCAGGTTCACTCCCGGTCCCAATGTGATGTATCATGATACTAAACATTGCCTACTGCATTAGAGAATTATTTGGGCTCACCCATCATATTAATTTCATCATCATGCTTAAGTGTACCATATAGATCATAAAACATGGATTCATTCATCATCATAATTTATTACAAGATCATGGAGTGTAGAAAAATTATATGTAAGTTCCCAAAAAAAATTATATGTGCATAAATGTGAACACCCTTGATAGAAAATGGTTGTGTTAGTCGCTACACAATTGTTTTTGCATGAAAAATTTTGGTGGAATTTCAGATGCATAACTGTGTCACTTAAATATTCATAAAAATGGGTTGATGAGAGAGAAAAGGGTCTATAATCACATATAAATTAAATGGGATGTAATAGGGTCATGGAAAATCATATCCCAACATTAAAAATAATTTCAATATAAGGAGTAAGTAAATAACAAAACTTGAATAAAGAAAATAATCCAATCTATATTTCATCATGGTAACAGGTGTACATAAATGATCATGAGAGGATTAATGAGAAGGAAATGGGGATATCATCATTTATAAATTAAATGGAAAATAAGGGGAATATTGAAGAACATTTTACAATGTAAGAAAATTTAATTTAAGATATTTAACATAAAATAATTGCATGAATGGAAATGAGAAAAGAGAAATACCTTATAAAAATTTGGTATAGTAACGAGTGTACATAAAAGAACATGAGTAGATTAATGAAAGTTAAAGGGGTATCTAATAATGTATAAATCAGGAGGAAATTATGTGGGATATGTAAGAACATATCCCAACATAAACAAATGGAATTTAATAAGTATAACATAAAATAAGTTATTGAATAAAAAGGTTAGTGGAATATCCCATACTCGAGTGTGTGACTCCAAGTGATTGGGAGGGGATTCTTGAGATAATGGATGAACCATAAGAAGTCTCTAGATAGGGTATGTAATATGATTGAAATTATTAAGGATTTTAATTGAATATAAATGGGGTATTGTGTGGGATTATATAGGAAAATATGGGGATATTTTTATTATTTAGGTTTTGGACTCTACATAATAAATATCCAAAACTGAAAACCATACCACGGTTTTTTCCCAAGGTTTCTACCATATGGGAGTGGTTTTTATTATTTTATAAGTCCAGGTTCCTATCTTATTAAAATAATGTCCTTGATTAGGTGTAAGCAAGTCACACTGTTAAAGTAATTATTTCAAACACTAAAAATATATTATTGATTTTGGGGGATTCATATTGGATTAACAAAATAAAAAAATAATATTAAAATAATATTATTTTAAATTTAAAAAAATTATTTGGTCATGGATCCCATTTATAGTAATAATTACATCACTTTTGGGTCATTATGATATCATAAATTACAAAGTATATTTATACAATATGTAATTTTTACCCAAAAATATAACTGTCTAATGATGATTATGAAAAATTAACCATTAGATAATTTCAATGTTATGATTAAAAAAATAACTTTCATTTTATCTAAATAATTTTCTAAATATAAAAATTTAAACTTTTAAAATAATAATTGGAATTTATTAAAAATGAGGGGTTTTGACAATAACCATTTTCAAACACATATAAAAATTACATTTTACTTCATAAAAATAATATGATCATTTATATTTGATAAAAATTAATAAATAATAATATATTATTAAAATATTATTTATTTATTTTAAAAATCCATTAATTCATCAAAATAGATTCCTTAATTTAATTTTAATATTGACAAAAAATATTATTTTTGTTTTATCAAAATAAAAAACATATATAAAGTAAAAAAAATAGGGTGGAAATATATTCAACATTGAATAAAAATTAATGTAAATATTCATATTTCTATGGTATGGATACATATCCCTTTAATAAACCAACAATATACCAACGAGTAAGGTGTATGATAGTGGCACTTTTCTAGGGTGGCTCAGTGAACATGGTTTGGGCCATGATCTCGATGAGCTTGAACTTCATCAATAAACAGTTTCACTCATAGTTAAGTTATTGGATTTAAACATGGGAGTGGACAAGGAAAAGTTAATGAAATTTTATCTCCCTTAAAATATATAATAAATGGGATTCATATTGTACAATACAGATGGATGGGATCCTCACATCCTTTGTCTGTGTCAATTGTATTTGTTAAAACCCTATATTTATACTAATCAAGTCATTACAGCTCAATGGCTGGATTATCAACAGAAAATATACTTAACGGTATTTTAAATCTAATTTAATATAATAATATAAAATAGGTTCATGTGTTTTTATAACCATGATACTTAATAAGAATTTTAATTAAAATAAAAAGGGAATTTTTTATTTATAACATATCAGGTCATTATAATCTAACCCCCTTAAGAAATTTCACCCTTTAAATTTTCATTTCCCATAGTAAGATAGATTAGGGTAACTATACTTCATCACATCCTCTAGTTCTAACATTTATTCTTCAAACTTCTGGTTTCTCAAAAAAACATTGAAAAGATGCATTGAATTATATCGTAGAACATTTTCACTATGATCTATGATCTTCACCGACTACTCTTGATAAGAGAGATGATTATACAATGATACCAACTCAAGATTCAATACATTCTAGGGGTTTCGTATTTAATTCCTCAAGAGGGAAACATGGAATACATCATTTACATGAGATTGGTTAGGTGGGAGTGTAAGTCTATAGGCCACTACTATGATGCAGTCAGGGATCTCAAAAGGGACGATGTACCTTGGACTAAGATTTCCTTTTTCCAAAATATCATCACTTTATTACATGAATATATACCAATGAATAACATGTATCTAACTTGAAACTCTTGATCTCATTTAATATTGTCAGTATAGCTATTTTAACGACTCTGTGCAGAGTTAATGTGTTGTTGAATAGTATAAGCCTTTTCCACCACTTCCTCGATGATTTCAAGACCTATAAATTTGTGTTTTCATACTTAATTCAAGCATGTAGGTGTTCTATTCCTCCTCCCAGAAAGATCATCATAGGGAGCCATTTGGATGCTTGAGTGGAAACTATTGTTATTAGAGAATTCGACCAGAGGAAGATGTTTGTCCCATCCTCCATTGATGTCAATTGAGAATGCTCTCAATCTATCCTCTTGTGTCTGGATAGTTTTCTCAGATCGTCCATTGGTTTGAGGGTGATAATCCATGTTAATGTTCAACTAAGTATTCAGGGTGTTTTGAAGACTCTTCCAGAACATAGAGGTGAATCTTGGATCTCAATAAGATATAATTAACAGTGGTAATCAATGCATCTTTATCACTTATATGAAGTATATCTGTTCACATTGATCCAGTGTGAAATCCTATTAAATTTCAATAAAGTGACATGTCTTTTTCTGATGATCCATGACAACCCATATAACATTATTCTGTCTCTATGTATTTGGAAGAATAGTGACAAATCCCAAGGTGATTTTTTCCAATTTCCATAAAGGAATGGGTAATGGATGCATCATCCCATTGGATTTTTTCTTTCCTGCTATCACATGCTAATATACAAGGCATCTTGATGTATACTTCATGATCTCCTTCTCCATATTTTCCCACAAATAACATTCTTGGTGATCTCAATACATCTTTATGCTTCCTGAGTGAATGGAGAATGTTGAACTATTTCATCATCCAATAGATTATTCTTTAGCTTAGGTTCTGATGGAACACATTGTCATCTCCTAAATCTCACAACTCCTTCATTAACATTGAAATCCAAGGGTTTATTTTTCCTTATAGATTTCACTTCCTTATGAATTCCTACATCATCCCTTTTATAATCGTCTAATCTTTTGAAAAGGGTTGTTTCAGAAATAATTTGTGAAATGATTTATGATTTTCCATCCTTTATGAATACCATGTACATCCTTTCTAAATTTAATAAGACTGGATCCCTATCAATTCTCATTAATGATACAATTACTAGATACTTTCTACTTAGAGTGTCTGTCACCTTGTTTTCTTTCTCAGGATGGTATTGAATTGAGAATTCATAGTCCTTGATCACCTCTTACCATTTTTTGGCACATATTCATCTATTTCATTGTGCATATATATTTTAGGCTTTATTTATTCATATATATTTCAATCTTCTCCCCAAATTGATAATGCTGAAAAATTTTCAAATCAAAGATCACTTATTCCAAATATAGATCATGAATGTGATATTTTTTACATGAATTTACAACTGCCTTGAGGTGTAGGCTATCAATTTATCATTTTTTACCAGTGAACAACATAATACATTATTTTATTCATCGCTATATAACACATATCATTCTATAATTATTGGTAGTTTGATCACTGATGCAGTGATAAGACTCTTTTTGTATCTTTAAATATTTCCTCACCTTATTGCAGCTAGAAAAACATTATTCTCTTCTGTGTTATATTATTAATATGGTTTTACAATCGTGAAAAATTTCTCATCAATCAATGATAATACCCTACTAACCCATGGAAACTATAGATATCTATCATGGATTTTGGTCTTTTCCATCCTTAAATTGCTTTCATCTTTGAAGGATATACATATATCCCATTTATTGTGATTATATTTTCCATGAATGAGACATCCATAGTCTAAAAATCAAATTTTATGTACTTTTAATAAAGCTTCTCCTTTCACAAGTTCTTTAGAATAGTGATTAGATACTCCTCATGATCATCCTTGGTTTTGGAGTATATTATAATATCATCAATAATGATTACCACAAAAATTTCAAGGAAACCTATAAAGAATCTATTCCTCTAGTCCATGAATATTTTTGAAGCATTAGTGAGGCTAAAAGTAATCACTACGAACTCATAGTACATGCACCGTGTACGAAAAGTAGTCTTGGTGATATCTTCCTTCTTCACCAAGACATGGTAATATCCCAAATGCAGATCCACCTTGGAGAAGTATTATTCTCTATGTAACAAATTGAAAAAGTCATAAATATGAGGAATAAGATACTTTATCTTTATATTGTTTATCTCATGATAATAAATACAAAGGCACATTGACCCATCATTATTCATGATAAAGAGCACTAGTCCACCCCATAGTGAAGAAATTGGGTGTATGAACCCTTTATCCATATTCTCATGTAGTTGTTTTATAATCTCCTCAAGCTTCACAACATTCATTCTATATGAAATCTAGGATATTGGTAATCCCATAGGTATACGATCAATTGAAAAATCAACCTCTCATCTAGGTGGGACATCAGACAATTCCATAGGAATCACATCAGTGTATTCACCCGCAATGGGAATGTATTCGAGGATGATTATTTCCTCAGTCCGAATCATTAAATGTAGATAAAAATTCTCATAGGTAAGTAATATCTCTGCTAGAGATGGTGGTGCTAAAAAGACTCATCTTCCTCCTTTCACTTGTATAAAATCGGGGGTCGATTCACAATAAGAGAGTGTTTTCCTTCAAATGACAATTATTGTTGGCTCTATATATGGAAATCAAATCCACTAATAAAATTATCTCAAATTCCACCAAATGAAGTATGAAAATGTTCGATGGGATGTTCATCCTAGAAATTTTTACAAGGTAGGAGTTATATACTCAGTATGAAATAATTTCCCCATTTTACTTTTTCACTGACATCTCAAACTCCATGATTTTTGGTAGTGTTTGAATAGTTATAATAATATATTATTATTTGAAGGAATGTGTAGAAATAGAATAAAAAACTATTTTCACTATTCCTGAATGGTTTACTAGAATACCTATCACCACTTAAATGGTGAGATCTACCTCATCAGTAGTGATGGAAAACAATCATCCTTGTTGCCTTTGAGGTTGTTGGTTATCTCCAATAAGGATTAGCTTAGGGAAATGGTTTGAAATGTGCCCTAGTTTAGTATATTTGAAGTAATTAACAATGTTATTAGAGGTGACCGGATATTTCCTTTCATATTATACATTACTAGGTTTCCCTTGACAGTAGTTATTAGCTTGGTTCTCTACTCTGAAACCCCTAAAACATTTCCTTATTCCCCTTATACAATTTATGGGGTGCTTCGTTCTTCCCCATTGAGAAGTAGGATGCTCAAATTTCTTATAACATTTATATTTCTCTATCAAATTTCCAAAATTAAACTCCACTTTCTACTTTTTATCCCCGTGATATTTGTGATATTTTCCAATCTATATTTAATCATTGAGGGAACATCAGATAAATTCTCTCATAGATAACAAAGTTAATGATTGATAGGTATTTTTATAGATTATGTTTTAGCCCACAAAAGAAGTAGCCAACCTCGCATTCAGGTTTAATATCAAAGTCAGACGCATATCGTGAAAGTATTTGGATGTATTCCTTGTACACCAAAATAGATTCTTCAACTTTTTTTCTACAGGGAATGAAGATCCCATTACATTTTTAGTTTAATAGTGAGAATAAAGTATTTGTCATTTTTTTTGGAATTTTCTCTACTCCATCACTTCGATATATTCCCAAGTCTTTGTATTTTTGATCAATGTGAACCACTGATCATCTTCTCACTCCATATAATAAACAGGAAGTAGAAACTTCTCCTATTTTGAACATTGGAGGATGGATATGATCTTATCAATGGATTTAATCTATTGTTCTACAATTAAGGGATCAGATGATCCATTTATAGTAGGATGACTTTTTCGCATGAAGCACTTGGTTATGAAATGTTCTATCTTTGGGGGGTTTGGGTGCTTCACCTAATCCTACTTTCTATTCAGAACCTTAGTCAGTTGAGAGACTATCATCCTAAGGTTTTCTATTCCTTCTCCCTTCGAGCTAAGAATCTCATTGGGGGTCATCATCGCATTGGCTGTCACATTGATTGTTTACCTGATTCCTCCTATTTTTGGCCATTTGATATAATAAAAGTAAAACTAAAGGGGACTCCAATAACATTAAATGGATAACTAATAAATTACTTTTATTTCATAACATATAAATTTCTAGGCTTCTAATTTTATTCTTATGGAAATTTTTTGTTCCCTTAATAATCATTTATAATGAACTTATGAATTTAGAAAACCATATCCCATGAAAATATCAAACTAGGTGCATAGTAAAAAAACTTTTCATGTACCAAGTTACCTAGTGTTAGTCCCAGAACACCTTATCAGAGTCGTTACCCATAGTTACATTTGTGCTAGATCCACATCTAGTTGTTGTATCAATACGGGGATATATTTTATTGATAAACCACTTACTTTATACATACAAACATTTTGTTATTTTTTATTATAATTACTCTTATCCCTATGTTTTTTTCTAGACTTCTCTAATCCTAATCCCAAAAATAACTAATATTTTCCTCTGATACCAACTATAACAACCCTTCTCTTTATTACACATTACTACCAAATTTGTTGTATAAAATTGTACATAATAAAACTAGAAAGATCAAAAATTCTAGTGTATTTTGGAATTAGGTACATAACATGACATGTTGAATGTGGGATACAACAAAATTATAAAAATCATCCTTAACATGCTTCTAAAATTCCATGTCTTCTAAAACTTCACGGGATAACCTGGGGAAAAACATAAGAAATGTGTGAACAATAAATTCATGTAAGGGAATAAACATGACATCAAGATATACATGTTATATAACAGGAATATCAATGGGTAATAAAAATAAAATGGATCATGAACATGAGAAATGAGATAGGATATAACATGATAATCGTGGGAAAAAGGAAAATGTGGTAGCAACTTATAATACTTAATCGTAAACATATGTCAAGGCTAAACCCTACCAATACATCCTGGTGGACAAGTCCCATAAATTAATTAAGATCAATCCTTGTCCTAATGTGATGTATCATAGATCATACTGTTGGAGTTTGTGGCATAGAACCAACTACTTTTCACTTTATGATAAACTTGAATACATGGATTTGAAGATTAATAAATAAATTATCAAATATTGATTGTTCTGCAATGTGAAAATGCATGTGATAATTTCCTATGAATATATGTTACAGTAAAGGTTCATTGGGGATACCTCCTATTATGGGAACCCACAAGTTCCATAACACTATTCAATAATATATGATCTATAGTCGGATGATGTTATTTGAGGGACACAACTAATACAATCCATTAGGGGTGAGGACTCATAAAACATTGAGGTACATTATCATGGTGTGATCCCTTGGTAATATCCAGGAGGATATTATGAGAACAAGACTCATCATTAGGAAATCCACATTTCGTCGTGTCATTGGATATTCTTATCTGCAGACGTGTATATTAGTCCTTAGAAATTATGATTATTTTTAATGGGTATTATAACTCATGCACTTTGATGTACTGAAAAAAAATGTGATGACACAGTGTTCGCAGTGAGGAAGGATATGTTCGGTGAATCATAAGTAACACCACATTGATGGATAATGGGAGAAAGGATTTTATCCTTCTGTTCTATAACAGAAGATTATATCTTAGGCTCTTTTGTGGAATTTTTATAGGCTAAATAAATTCTTGGCCTGGGTGAGTAATGGTAAAGTTAAACAACGTTAATTCAAAAAAAATAGTAATCAATCACATGGGTTGGTGGCACTAGCACGCAACATGCTTGATTGGATATATTGAGAAAAAGAGATTACATTGCACGGTATGTGTTCATAAGAGGTGACATGTCATTGTGATGTTAACTTCTTTCTCTATGGGTGATTTGGCATGTTTTTTAGATGATAACCTTGGATTTTAGGTATGATCTACTTAATTCAAATGGGAGAGACTCCTATATGGTCACACACTAAGTGTATCCAAGTATCTCAGTTAATTATTTATCTAACAAGTTGAATTATGATTATTCCCATTTGTGGTTTAATAATTATTCAAGGATTCCTGATCACATTTATTTCAACACTTGTTATCTAAGAGAATATATTATGGGTGAAATAATATATTTATTAGCGAATAATGTAGTAATAATAATTTAAAAAAATAGTCATAATTGAATTTTTTATAAATGTGGAGGTAGAAATAATTAAAATGAAAAAAAACAAAAGTACATGATGTGTATATTAATATACACACCATTTAGTTTTCCTGGGGATTTTTGATAAATATTATTATTTATTTGATTAAATAATATTAGGATTACTTATTTGGGTTCATCTCATGTGATAATTATAGTCAAATGTTATTATTATAAATGGGGTCTTACTAAGAATTAATTTAAATAAATAAATACCTATGAGTAATTATTATATTTCATTATTCTAAGTATTATAAATCACAATTACATTATTCTCATCAATAAAAGAAATTTTATTTTATTTTTACTCAAAATATCTGAAGAAATATCTCAATCCAATAGATAATTATTTTCCTCCATGAATTCTCTCATGTTACAAGAGAGATCCTCATCCACTAGATCAAGGAGAGCACATTGGAAGCACATCTCAAGGCGATCAAAGGACAAAATCTCAAGAATATTATCTTCCATGATAGAACCCATATATCCCTTTAGCGATGTCCAGAGATATGTGGAACACATGCGGATCACCTCTAGAGGGATCTTATACTTGGATTCTACAATGCAATGACAGATCACAATGGATCATGACTGGAAGCATCAATGGAGAGAGAATTCCATCATGGTAATTATGGTCTTTTAATTAAATTAATTATAACCAACATATGATGATCCATTATATGGTTCTAAGACTTCCCTCTTTCATTTTCGTTTGTTGTTCTATTCCGATTATCTGGCATTTTATCATCATGATGGATATGGGATTGATCATTGTTAAATCTAATATTAAACTTCGGTACACCCATCCGTGTGCTTCCACTGTACTCAGATCCTAAAAGTGGTATCAGAGGGGTTATATAATTGATTATAATTATTTAGTTTTTCCTTGGTGAATTATGTATTTAAAAATATAGTTTTTATAATTCATGTTAATCGTTATGTAAATAGAAATCTCGATATCTATTCCTTCTCTTTTATTTCTCGTTTACCTTACAGAAATTTTCTTCTTTCTTTTAATTATGATTAAAATAAAATATAGGATCTTATTCGGAGGTGCCAAAGGTCATGTATTTATAAAACCAGAACACATAGAGTGTTATTTGGACTCACACACCAGTTATTTGGACTCACATGGCGTTTATTCTTCCTCACAAGCCGTGTATTCAAGGTTCAATGCATCATGACTGCTCCACCAAACCATTCCATGTGGTGGAGTTTATCTAAGACATTATGACTCAGTGTGTTGACCAGGAATAGATGGAACATGGTTTCTAGATTACACTCCATGTGGCCCACTAGACACTATGTATAGTACCTCCAGGTTTGGTTTGGATCGTGTACCCCATACACGGCTTGCCTATTTGGAGACCGTGTAACACAAATACTACACAACATGTGGCCCACTAGGCATGCCATTTAATCAGATGATTTATGATGTAAATCTACATGCCATATCTCCAAGTGTTTACTTCAAATGGATGGTGAATGATGGTACATTCTGCGTAGTTGGAACTACAGACCTTGTACTAATCCAAATTACGCATATTTATTAAAATTTATTGTTACATTATGTAATCCCTTGAGACATGTACCATGGTGAAGGTGTAAAGTGGTGGAACAACATGTGATTGGTGTTTTATACATATTTCTTTAATTTAACATATGTTTAATGTTCATTTCTACTCATTGGGTATTTATGAATGTTAATTCACCGGGTTTCCTCCAACATACATGTTACGTACAATGATAAATTTAAATGAATTTATTATTTTAAAATTATGATGGATGAGAATCTCATGGAAATTCAGAAAATGGTTTAAGATAAAAGGATTGATTAATTAAATATAATAATTATTTTATTCGAGAATGAATTATCTTAAACAAATATGATTAAATAATCGAATGATAGTTTTATTTATGCATAAATATCATTGCATGTTTTGATGAACATGAGATAGACTAGGACCTTTTTATGTGAATGGTTTATTTTAATTTATTTATTTAAATTAAAATTGTTGGTCTGTGAGCTTTCTCTCCATTAATATGTATGGTCTGCATGACCAAGTTTTATTTTATGTAAAAAACCATATTTTACCAATCAACTTCATGTAAGATAAAAGAATGTGTAATTAATCGATCTCCCAAGCTAGTGGACGTGGTTAATGTTAGGAGTTGAGCCGATATCGTTCCAATTAGATACAAAGGTGGACAGGTGGAAAGCTATAAACACAAACCAAAATGGTTCAAGGTCCTTCTCCCCTAGGTCTTGGGTTAGTTTATCAACCACTAGATAATCTAACTAATTGAACAAGATCATGATTATTCCATTAAATTATTATATCACTTTCATGGTTTATTTATTGTGGGTGTGTTGTTGCGATCACACAATTAAGGAATTAAAAAATCATGCAAGATAGAACTAAAATAATACTGACTTGTTCGTAAATATTATCTTAGACATAGTTAATCACTTAAGTATATCCCACATAATATTAAAAAGAATTTAAGAAAGATAATAAAGTGAAAATTTACATATAATGATAAAATCCGTCAAGAAAATATTAATTTGGTATATCCTTGTATAATTTTTATTAGAATTGAATTATAGGTCAAATTTCATGAACAATACAATTTGGGGTGCTTTCAATTATCTAGGAATTATAATTCAAGGTTTGGGGTTGACTTGACTTGGTTCAAATCAAGGTTTGACTACCATAGCAGGAATGGGTCTGACCAAGAGGCAAAGGCTGGGGAAATCCAAAATAAAAGGATTTCAGGATTTGGGAGTCCACTCAAAAGATTACGGAGCAGCGAATTAATACAATTAGAATTTGGAGTTCCTACCTAAAACCATTGAAGATTCTTTACCAACCCATTTTTTGGTAATGCGAAGGGAAACATGGTTCTTTTCCACTAGAATATTTAGGCAACAGAATATTCTAATGTCAATGGTTGGGGATATTGTATTTTTATAAAATAGTGTGAGACTAATAAGTATTAATTTATTTATTTGTCTTAGTTTTATCGTGATAAAGTACTAAACATTTTTCTCATTATAATTTGTAGAAATGGAAAGAAAAATTACATAGAACATATCATTGTGAACCATGCTCAAGAAATATAACCTTCTCATTATCACCAATTTTCAAGAGTAGCAGAGGTGTTTACACATCATCCTTCACCACGAGAGAAAACTATTTGCACTGGAAGAGCCTTTTCCAGTTGCACTTGTAAATTTGGATAATGGTGAGGAAATATTTATCTATATGAAAAATTTGGATAATACCCTAGATTTCCCATGTTTCAATCTCTCATCCATGTATAATTATCTCTTGAAGCAATTTGAAAACATGGACACATATAGCATGATATCTCACGTTAAGGATCTATTTCAAGAGAATGTGAGATTATATAGATCTGAGATGTCCAATGATTTTTTTCACAACTATGATTTGAGAGTCTTCGCTAGCTGGGCCTCATGTAGTTAAGCTTATTGGCTACATTTAATGCCTCGACATCTCTGGGATTAAGTTCCCAGATGAGTTACATACATATCTTAACCTATCATCACTACCCAAGACCTTGTCTATATATCTTTTCAAATTTAACTTGAGAAATAATGATAAGAGTGTACCAGAACTTTAGACCATGATTCTCCAGGTAGATAAAGACATGGGTGTGACCAATCCACAGTATTTATGATGAATAAGAAGAAGGACATGAAAAAATTCCATGGATTTAAAAATAATATGAATCTCCCAAGCACTGTCCCTCTGAGAAGGATAAGATCTAGAGGCAGGGAAAGGAAGGGGAGGCGGTATGTTTTTCATGTGGAAACCCAGAACACTTGAAAATAAACTACACCCAGAAGCGTGGGGATGCTAAAGGTACGTTTGTAATCGAGTTCAATCCTTCCATTTAAACACATTTGGTATTAGATATAGTGTTTGAGGCACACATCTGTATTAAAATGTTGGAAAAATTTAGATTTATAAATATTTCCAGAGGAGAGGTGGATCTTCAAGTTCCAATGGTGTGAGGCAAAAATGAATGGCCATTGGAGATTACCATATCTCATTGAAAACTGGGATTCTTTTGGTTTTACATAACTGTTATTGTGTACCTAGTGTTACCAAGAACATAACTTATGTATCATGTTTTGATATGGATGATTTATTTTAATTTTTGGAAATTATGGTTGTTTATTTTATAATAAAATTGAATTTTATGGTATGGAATAATTAAATAATGGTGTGTATATTTAAAATAATGAAAACCAAGAGTTTTCAATCGATAATAAAACAAACTCACATGACTCATACAACATCCAGTTATTGAGTAACCATCTCAATCATGTAAACGATAAGAACTTGACAAAGCTCATCCAATACGGTTATTTAGACTCTACTAAGATAAAAACACTTGATTGATGTCATGCTTGTTTAAAAGGAAAAATGACCAAACCACATTTCAATGGATAGGGTAAAAGGGCCACAGAGCTTATAGGATTGGTAATCATGGATGTCTGCAGATAATTTCTAGTAGAAGATAGAGGTGTATATTATTACATCATTACTTTTACTGATGATGTGAGAATATATGGCTACATCTACTTAATTATGTATAAGTAATATTCATTGGAGAAATTTAAGGTATTAAAAAATTAAGTAGAGAATCATCATGGTAAGAAGATAGATATGCTTCGATCAGATCGATGTGGATAGTATCTGAACCAAGAGTTCATCGACCATTTATGAGAGTCTTGGATTTTATCTCTACTCAATCCTATTTATACACCATAGTGTAATGGTGTTAGTAAAAGGGGAACCGCCCCTTTTTGGACATGGTGAGGTTGATGATGAGTCATGTAGATCTTACATTATCATTTTGGGGGTATTGATTACAAACTGCAACACACACATTAAAATGAGTATCAACGAAGGCATAAAAGGTAATTCACTCCATGTTAAGGAACGGAAATAAATCCATTTTGTCTCAAAAATGTGTATGGGGATGCGAGGTGTTTGTTAAGGCCTTCTCAAGCAAAAAACTAGCCCCTTGGGAAGAAGGTGTATCTTTATATAATATCGTAAGGAAACGAATGGATATAACTTATATAACCCCTTAGAAAAGAATGTGACTGTCGCCAGACAAGATTTATTTTTTGAGAGGGAGAACAAAAACAAAGGATAGTTGGAGAAAGATTGAATTAGATGATGTTGATGTTCAAGATAGATAAAAGTTGGTATATGAACATGTTTCACAGGTCCCCATAGAAGAGGTTCCAAAAACACATGTACTGTGTAGGATCTCAAGAGACGTAAGGGAACTAGTGATATTTGGTTTCCTAGTAACCATAGATGGTGAATCATTATTGTAGGACAATACTGAACCTATCTCCTACATGGAAGTAGTATAGAACTTAGAAGCTGAATGATGGCTAGAATCTATGAATTTTGAGATAGATTCCATGTATCAGAACCAAGTTTGGGTTTTGGTCGATGACCCAAATGATATAAAGCATGTTGGATTGAAATGGGTATTCAAGAGAAAGATGGATATGGAAGGTCAAGTTAGTACCTATAATGCAAGGCTATTAGATAAAGGATTCAGACAATGTCAAGGAATAGACTATGACTAAAAATTATTTCTACTTTCCATATTTAAATCTATAAGAATCATTCCTCCATATGAGTTTACCATGATGATGAGATTTGGTAGATGGATGTCAAAATATCAGTCCATTACAGGAATATTCAAGAAGATGTCTATATGACACAACCAGAAGGTTTTTTGATACCTGGTGAATCCAAATGGGTTTTCAAGTTGCATAAATCCATTTATGGATTAGAGAAAGCATCCTGGTCTTAGAAAATTAGATTTTATTAATCCATAAAGGAATTTGTTTTCAATAATAATGAATGTGATCCATGTGTTTATAGATGGTTTAATTGGAATGTAGACTTTATCTTATTAGTTTATGTTGAAGACATATTACTTATTGGAAATGATGTACCAGCCTTGTAGTCAGTTAAGGACTCGTTGAATAGTTGTTTCTCCATTAAGGACGTAGGTGAAGTGGCCTACATTCCAGGGATCAAGATCATTCATGATAGATACAATAGGGTTCTTGGACTATGTCAGGGTACATACATTAACCAAATACTAAATAGATTTAGTAGGGAACAACCCAATATGGGATTGGTTCTAGTGTCAAATGGCCAATATCTTTCTAAGAGAATGTGTTCTCAGACACAATAAGAGAAAGATAGGATGAGTATGATCCAATATTATTTGGCTATAGGATCCATCATATATTCCATGTTAAATACTAGGATTGATATTTCCTATACACTGAGAATGGTGGATAGATATCAAGAAGATCTAGGAGAATAAAATTGGACTATAGTAAATATTATCCTTAAGTATCTAATAGAAACCAAGATATGTTCTTGGTATATGGAGGAGAAAAATTTCTTTTGATCAAAGGGTATGTTGATACTGGTTTTTAGATAGAATAGTATTACCTGAATTGGCAATTAAGATATGTTTCTGTCTGAATAAAGGAGCTGTGAGCTGGAAGAAATCAAATTAGCATGTCATCGCCAATTCTATAGCAGAGTCCAAATATATAGTGGCTTGTGATATATCCATGGAATCATTCTAGATTCAAAAATATTTCTAGTATCATGATGTGTTTACTAGATGTAAAGATCATATGACATCGTATTGTGATAATACTACAATGGTGGATCTTGTAAAAGAATCAAGGTCACATCAATGGAAAAAAGAACCTTCTTCAGATGTATAACATCTTTAGGGATTTCATTCAAAGGTGTGATGTTGTAGTGAGAAGATATTTCATGAAAGAGAATGTGTAAGACCCCCTGACTAATGGCCTATCTCATTAGAAGAATGAATATCAAATGAGTGATAGCAGATTAAGGATTGTTAGTAGTTTGCTCTAGTACATCTGGGAGTCTGTTAGAGCTGGTGGCCTATAACCAACTACTTTTTACTTTACGATAAACTTGTATTCATGTTTTTGAATATTAAATAATACCATACCATATATTTGTTGTTCTTATGAATCACAATTCATGTGCTAATGTCCTAATAATAGCTGTTACACTATAGGGTCATAGTGGATCCCTGCTATGATGGGAACCCAGAAGTTCCAAAACACTTTTCATGAATATATGTTCTATGTTCATATGATGTTATTTGAGGGACATAAATAATATAGGAAATTAGGGGTGAGGACTCATGAAAATTTGTGTCACCTTCTCATGTTTTACTCCATTGGTAACATTCAAGAGGATATCATGAGAATGATACTTGCGAGTAGGAAATCCATATTTCATATTGTCATTGGATGTTCCTATATGTGGACGTGTGTATTGGTTTTTAGAATTTAATATTTTTATTAATGGTTCTTACAACTTGTGCACATATATTTATTTATGAGAACTATGGGGACACAATGTTCTCAATGAGAGAGGATATGTTGGGTGCGTCACAAGTAATACAAAATTAATTAATAAGGTGAGAAAGGACTTTTACCTTTTGTTCCATAACATAATTTGATACCTTAGGCACATTGATGGAATTGATATAACCCAAATAAATCCTTGTCCACGGTGAAGAATGGACAAATGGATTACATTACACAATAAGAATTCATATAAGGTGACATGTCATTGTGGTGTTAATTTATTTCTCTATGGGTACCTTGGCACGTTTCTAGATGCTAAACATGGACTTTAGGAAGGCTACTCCTAATTCCACTGAGAAAGAGTCCTAGAGGGTGACACACTAAGTGTATCCATGTATCTCAGTTAAATATTCATTTAACAATTTGAATAATGATTATTCCTATTTTGGGTTTAATAATTATTCAAGGATTCCTGATCACAATTATTTTGACACTAGTTATTTGAGAGAATATATTGTGGGTGAAATAATATATTAATTAGAGAATAATTCAGTGATATTTATTTAATAAATAAATATTCATTTTTCATGATCTCATAAATGTAGTGTAATAAATAATGAAAATGGATGAACAAAAGTACACGCCGTGTATTTTAATATTAATGTCGAGTAGTATTTCTAAGGATTTGTGATAAATAATATTATTTACTTAATTAAATAATATTTTTTGTAATTATCAGGGTGCATGTAAAGTGATAATAATTTTCAAATGTTTTTATTAGACATGGGGTCTAACTAATAATTAAATGAAATAAATAAATACCTATGGGTAATTATTTTATTTCATTATTTTATGTATTATAAATCCCAATTAAATTATTCTCAACAAGACTATACATTCTATGTGGTTGTACATGACATATTTGGAGAAATATTTCAAGCTAAGATAGATTTCCCTTACTTTGGGAATTCAGTCATGTTAGGAGAGAGATCCTCCTCCACCAGAATAAGCAGAGTTCTTTGGAAGCGGTTGTCATGGTGAATAAAGGCGAAAATCACAAGTGAAGGCGCTTCCCTGCTAGCACACAGAGAACCATTTTTCATCGTCCAATGATACATGGAGCACATGTGGATCACCGATATTGTAACCCTATACTTGGATTTTGCGATGCAACGAAGGATCACATTAGGTCATGATCAAAAGTATCAATAGAGAGAGAATTCCATCAATGTAATTCTTGTCATTTAATTAAATAAATTATAACTAATATACTAGGATTATCTATATATTTCTTGGACATCCCTATTTATTTTTCATCATTCATTCTATTCCAATGATCTGGAATTTTATCATCCTGAATGATCTTGGATTGATCATTGTTAATGGTAAAATTAATGTTGGGTATAACCATCCACGCTCATCCGCTGCACCTAGAACCAACACATACAATAAGTATTCATTCATTATCATAAATTATTCCATGACCAGTAGTGTGGAATAAATTTATTTAAGTCCCAAATAACGAAGTATATGTGCCTAAATTTTAATACCCTTGATAGGAAATGAGTATGGTATTCACTACAGAATTGTTTTGGCATGGAAAATAGAGGTGAACTTTTTCCAGCCTAACAACGTCATTTAAAGATTTATAAGGATGGGTTTATGATAGATAAATGGGTATATAATAATCTATATATCAAATTCACAATAATAAGTGCATGAAAAATAATATCCCAACAATAAAACTTAAGAAATAGATGGCATAAGGTAATGAGGAAACTTGAATAAGGAAATGAATCCAAACTATATTTCAGAAGGGTAACAAGTGTACATAAAGGATAATTATAGGGTTAATGAGAGTGAATGGGGTATATAATAATTTATACATTAAATGGATTATATGGAAAATATATAACAACATATTTGTACATATGAAAAATGTAATTTAAGATAACTAACAAAAAGAAGTCCTTGAATGGAAATGAGAAGAGAGAAACCCCTTAAGAAATTTCGACATGGTAATTTGTGTACATAGAGGATCATGGGATGATTAATGAGAGTGAAAAGGGTCCATAATTATGTAGAAATAAAAAGGACAATATATGGGATCTGGAAGAACATATACCAACATGAATAGATTGAAATTAAGAATCATAACATAAAATAAGTGGTTGAATAGAAAGGAGAGTGGAAGATCCCTTACATGAGTGTGTGACTCCAAATGCATGGGAGGGGCTTCTCGAGAGCTTTGGGTAGACTTAGGAGGACTATAAAAATGGTAAGTAATATTATGAACATGATACAAGGATTTATATTATAGTGAAATGGGGTATTGGTTGGGTTTATATGGGGAAACAGAGGGATATCTTTATTATTTTGGTTTCTGACTCTATATAATAAAATATCCAAAACGACAAACCATCCCATGGTTATTACCGTGGTTTCTACCAAATCCAAGTTATTATATTTTTTTAAGGACAAGGGACAAAATTAATAAAATAATTCACTTTCTTATGTGGATGTGAGTCACATTCTGAAATAAATGATTTTAAAGACTGAAAATATTTTATAGGCTTTGAAGGATTCATAGTGGATTTAAAAAATAAAAAAAAAATAAAAACAAAATCATATTATATTAATGGGAATACTTTTATTTGGTTATATATCCGATTTATAGTAATATTTACATCACTTTTGGGTCATTATGATGTTATAAAACACAATATATATTTATATGATATTTTTTGTTTACTCAGAAATTCGATTGTCTCGAGAAATTATGATAAATTAACCATTGGGTAATTTAAATGGTTTGATTCCAAAAATAATATTCTTTTTATATAAATAATTTTTCAAATATGCGAATTTTAAATTTTAAATTAATAACCAAAATTTATTGAAAATGATGGGTTTCTCATAATAATAATTTTTTAACCCCTATAAACAATACATTTGACTTTATAAAAAACATATAATCACTTATATATAATTAAAATTATTTAATAATAATATTTTATTAAAATATAAAATTTATAAAAATTATATTAATTCATCAAGATAGATTCCTCAATTGAATTTGAATATTAACCAAAAATATTATTTGTGTTTTATCAGAAGGAAAATCATTTGCGAATTTTCAATAATCGGTTGGAAATATATTCATTATTTTTCTAAAAAGTAATGTAAATATTTATATTTCTTGGTTCATGATACATATCCCTTTAATACACCATAAAATGACATAAGAGTAAGGTGCATGTTGGTGGGACTTTCATGGGGTGGTTAAACAATAATTGTTTGGGATGTGATCTTGAAAAGCTTGAACATCTCCCATAAATTGTTTTTCTCATGCTCATGTTATTGGAGATCATCTTGGTCTTGGTCAAGGGAAAATCACATAAATGATATCTACCTTGTAAGCTTCGATAAATGGGCTTTATAGGGTATGGTCCAATTTGTTGAGTCTATAAATTCATTTTTTTGTGTCAATTGGATTTTTTATAACCCTATATTTATAATAATATTGTGATCAATTTTCAAGAAATATACTATCAATGTTAAAGCAACTAAATGACATTTCAAATCCAACTTGATATAATAAAATAAAATAAGTTTATTTGCTTTCTATAACCATATTACTAAAGAATTCATTTATTTAAAAAAAATTAAAATTTTATTTATAACAGTTCTGGTTATTACAAAAAAATTATTTCTTCCTCTTCCATATTCTCCATGGGGGATTCCTAGTTATGTTCTCCCATAAGTTTTTAATGTCATTTGGACAATGTTTATTCAATTTCTGTGTTAAAAAATAGTGTTTCTACATAGTCGGTGCTCTTGGACAGAGTAATCTAGTGGCTCATGCACCAATGGTCCTACAAAAAATTGAATAATACACCATGCATAAAATGGAAAACAAAAAATAACCAAAATTAGAATGGTTTATAAGATTATAATTTTCCAAAATCTATATTTTTTTTTTCAGTTAACTAATAAAAACTCAATTTGATTAAAAACCTATTTAATTATCCTTATAAATGATTTCATAATTTCGTGTCATTCTTGATGAAGTGTTACATTTGGCGGCCCAAGTTGAATTGCCCACTCTCACCACTAGTATAGTATATGTATGGGTTCAGTCCATATAGATATTTAATGTGGTGTATACCTTGAGTAGTGATAAATTATTTTTTTCTTAATTTAGAGTTGATATTTGATGGTTATGGGAGATATTTTGGATGGTTGAGTGATTCACGTTACAAATTATTTAAGATTTACTAAAAATTGGGGAGACTCGTAAACTATTTTTAATAATAAATATAAGAAATTCATCAGAGTTGTAGATGGTTATTAAGATCATCAAATATTAATTATCTTTTCATACTACGTTGTAAATAATTACTCACATATATGGGATTAAAATTTAACTTAAATCCCTTTGTCGTGTGAGTTTTATCAAGTAGGCCTTGGGTTGGTTACTAGCACCAAGGGTACACAATCACAAAAAAATGGGATGCATTTCCCATTTTAGGAAAATGTGATTTGGACATAAGATAGTTCATCCCCAAAAAACTACAAGACATATATATATCAAATAAAACCATAATCTATCCCATATGCATATTTATAATAGAACTATTAAAAGTGAAATAAAAATCCAAATTAAGTACCAAATTAAAACTAAACTTGAGACTCAAAAACTATTCCAAAGACCAAGCTAGTAACGCCTAGAACGGTCCACGTATTCTTCATGGAAACCAAAAAATAGTTTTATATACATAGGGTGAGCATACAAGTGTACTCAGTAGAAAAACCTAATTCCCCCATGCACAAGTCAATGAGGGCATTCTAATTCCCCTTTGAGAAAATAGTAGGATAAAAAAACCAAACAAGGTATTCTAGCCATACCAACCTCAACAATCCATTCTCACCAAGTTACACAATTAAGTAAGGTAATGTAGTAATTACAGTGATGATAGGGTACCTTACACCAATTACCATTTTTTAGCTGCTCTTAGATAATGAAAAATGTCCTTGCGCTCCCACCGCATCTGAAAAAACCATGTTGCATCCCAACCACACATACCTGGTCCCTATAACCATATCTCATTCCATCATCTGGGCCATGAGCCACATCACATACTTCCCATATACACTTGGTGCACAAAACACATCACATCCCTCCCATAGACACCTAGGACAAAAAACCACATCACATCCTACCCTGCGACACCTAGGACCCACAACAACACCTCATTCTGTCACCTGAACCATGATCCACATCACAACCTGAAGACACATGGGAATACACAACCCATCTCATTCCTAATTCATATTGGAATACACAACCCATCTCATCCCAAACACTCATGGGAAAACATAACCCTTCTCACCCCAAAGCCACATTGGAATGCACAAATCACCCACACACAACTGGGCCTCACAAAGAACAACCTACACAAATAATCTAGGGCTATCACCACCTAGAAGAGGGAACAGGGAAGAGCGGGTGTCCATCTATCCATCCTCCCACAAAAATATTTGGGAGAGACACCCTCACCTATGATGATGGGGGTGTTCGGAACATAGTGCACAACTAAGGTGGGGTGTGTATAGAAAGTATATGAAAAAATACATGTATATATATATATATGACAACAGACACTCAAACCCAACCAATGGGATATGAATAAAAAACTAGCTCACAACACTAATGGATTTGTTGCTACCCCTGAATACACAACATCACACATCAAGCCACAACTTCCATTCAATTTCTATCCAACATAATTAACCATTATCATCATTTATTAAAAAATAAATTATTCATTCTCTTAACAAAAAAACCCTATGATATTTCCAAAATTTATTAACCTATTATTTATTCAATTATTCTACTACTACCAAAGAAACTACCCAGCACACGAGACAACAAGAAACCTAGAAACACATCACCACATAGACTAATCATTTCCCTTCTGCATAACACTTCTTATCCATTACACAACCAATCTATCTATCAACCTGAGATTCCATTACATGGTCAGGTTGATGTATCATCTAAAACTTCATCCACCACAACACCTAAACCAACATAGTGCACACCTATTCTTCACAAATGTACCACATCATAAACCAGAGAGTATCCACACATCACAACATAGTCACTCCACATTACATCTATCCCGCACAGACAAACCCACCATACCACACAACACATCAACCCACATACCTAAGTATAACACAAATTCGAATTTAATGAGGAATCCCTTATTTAATTCCACTTATTAATTCAGTTGTTTTCATAGAAGCTTGGTAATCCTAGGGAATACATTTATTATCCAAGTGTAAGTGATTTACAACTTCCCATATACAAGTATTTAATAGGAATAAAAAAACGTGAATCTTTTTTAGTTCACAACCAATGACAACCAACGACCATGATTTTAAGTGGAAAATTTATCCTATATAATTCACAACATCACAAAAATATAAAATCTAGAAATACATGCACATATAATCCCTCTACCCATTTCAATTCATTTACACGGATACTATATTTGATTAGTATGGCACCATCATGATATATAAGAAAAAATTTGGATCCCTACCACATGATGTAAAATCCAAGATTATTGAAGGAAAACCAAACCTTGATGAATATTTTCAACTCATTCATGCACCGCATGGCGAAGAATAATGACTGGAAGTAGCAACTTCACTTCTAGAAATCTGGGTCAACCAATTCCACACTGGAATGTTATCAAAATGATGCCCAAACATCCAACTCAGTATGACCCACACCATGATGGAAAATCCTAGGGAAAGAACAATAGTAAATGGTTGATAAATGGGATAAAATCACCATGTATCGATCACAGATCTCTAACAAACAACCAATGAGGTTTACATATCTAAGTGGGAGGAGCAGGGATCAATGGACTCCTTGGGGTGCCTAAGGTTCATCTAGAATGAGTGGAAAAGAAAATCAAAACTGAATGAATAATGGTTCAATAGAAAATATTTATTATAACTGAACATGATCAGGATATTACATGATGTGAAGTACCCTTCCATGTCGTGTAATACCTAGGGTTTGTTTTCCAATAAAAAACATGTTGCCTCTAAAGACTATTTTATTTTTCCAATCCTGAATACTACACTCTATGAAACACTTCTTCACACCCTGTAAAATATCTTCACACCATGAAAACTCCATCAAAATCTATAAAAAAGAGTTTCATGTCATGTTACATGATTACACAACATGTAATCACCCTAATTCTAGACTTTAGCAACTAAACCTCTCCAAAATTATTCTGAGCCTCCTCCAAACACATCTAACCACCAATACCTAGACATAATGGTCCGGGAGGACACATAACATTACATTAGATACCCCTCAAACAATTCCCACCCTTGAGAATCCAAAACCAATCCCAGAAGAAAGAGGTGTACGGACAACCACCTTGTGATATACCTCTAAAGAATCATTCTATATTTGAAATGACACTAACAACCAAACACATTAATGTTAAATGATAACCCACCTTATTTTTTTTGAAAGTTGGAGTGGAAACCTTCACATCTAAGAACACCTCCTCTGACAACTGCTACACAATAACTACAAGGCACACCACACAAGAACACCAACACCACTATTCAAATATCAGAACAATGAATTATGTCCTCCATTTCAAGATACTAACCGCTCTGGGAGACACTAACTCTCCCACATGGGTGTAATCACATAACAGTTAAAGCATCACAATTCAGAATTTAGTCTTCCTATTTTTTCATGGTAGGAATTTATCAAACATTACACCACACAAAAAAAAACAAGTGAAAAAAACTCATTTCATAAAACAAGGATCAAAAATTACATTTTAAAAAATAGAACAAGCTAAAACTCAAAAAAGCTCTAGTTACTAGGCATGCATCTGTGTTTCATGCTACCAAGTACTCTACTCCAGGACACCATGCCTCTACAACACGCAGACCAAATAAATAGTTCACCCATACAACACATTATCTTAATAATCTTAGATCTCTATTGGTTATTCCATGTATGTTGAGTCATCCTTGATATCCAACTCTCTCCAGTCAAAGTTATAGGATTCATCATGATGATGCTGATGAAGATGAGAGATTTTAAATATGTCATGAATCCTCTATAACTATGGTGGAAATTCCAACAGGTATGCCACCTCACCAAATCGCCCCAACACCTCAAAGGGTCCAAAAATCTTGGGATAATATTTATTCCCTTTTCCAAACCACCACTACCCTTGTAGTGGTGAAACAATCAAGAACTTGTGGTTCCCAACCAAAAACTCCAAGGGCCTCTATCTACGATTGAAATATGACTTATACAGGTCCTATGAAACATTAATCCTCTCTTAAACAAGATGAACCTTCTATAGTGTTCTCTGAACTACCTCAGGACCAATAAAAATTATCTCCCCAACCTCCATCTTGCACAACGGGGAACGAAATAGTTTTCCATAAAAATCCTCAACTGGTTTCATGACAATGGTTGAGTGATAACTAATATTATAAGAAAACTCTGCTGGAGGTATGTGCCGCATCCTAGATCCTCCAATGTCTAAGACGCATGCTCCAAAAATATCATCTAGTGTATGGATAGTCTATTCTGTCTGCCTATATGTATGAGGGTGGAAGGAAATTCTGACGTGTAACTGGGTGCCAAAATCATGTTGAAACTCCCTCAATAATTGAAAGATGAAATATGCATCTTGATCTAAGATATTGGATCTCAGAACTCCAAGAACCCACACCTCATCCATGTATATCTTATCCAAAGCCTCCACTGCACCGACCTCTATAATTGCTATAAAATGAGATGATTTCATCAACTGATCCACTATCACCAAAATAAAATCATATCCTCCCTAATATCTAGGTAACCCTATAATTAAATCCATTTAGATTCCATCTCAATTCCACTAGTGGAAATACATGTAATGAAACAAACCATTGGGAACACTATAATCAACCATCACGTGCTAGAAAACTAAGCACTTGGCCAAAAAATATGCCACTACACATTTCATATATGGCCACCAAAACTGATTCCTCAATCCATGATACATCTTATAAACTCATGGTGTACCAGTAAAGGTGAGTTATGAAACTCACGAGGGACCCGATTGTACACCGATACCAGAAAAAGCAACTTACTATGGAACAACATCAAGTTCCAACCATCCTATGACCATCCATATGGATTATCCTCATTTCTAACAAGATTGATCCAAACCTCTACTCTTGAGTCTCTCCACTAAGACTCCTCCACATACAAAATTAAAGAAGACTACATATTCTTCTGAAACAAACATTTTCTACCACCTTCCCCTCATTCATAAAACTACAATGATCCCAACTCATCAATCGCTCTCCATGCATTGCAGATTTACGAATAACCACCTTCTGCAACTTTCTCCTCAAAAAACCAGCCACAACATTTCTCTTTCCTCTAGAGTATGAGATCTCAAAATTATAGTCCTAAAGAAACTCCATCCACCATCTCTTCCACAAAATTAGATCTTTCTGGGAAAATATATACCTCAAACTCTTGTGATTTATGAAGAATATAAAGGGATTCACAATGAGAAACTTATTCCATAACTTTAGCAAGAACACAATTGATTCCAACTCTAGATTGTAGGAGGCATAGTTATGCTCATGGGGACATAACTACCTAGACCCATACGGGATTACTGGTCATTTCTATATCAAGACTCATAACAAGACCATATGAGAAGCACCAGGAAACACCACAAAATCAACCCTTCCTCTGGAAACTGAAGCTCTCAAGAACTAACTAACTTCCCATTCAAATAGACAGACACCATCTAACATTGCTCACTCTACACAAAACCTGGGTTCTTCCTAGTCAGATCTATTAATGGGGCTTCAAATTGAGAGAAATAAGATACAAACCTCTAATAATATCATGTAAGGCCTAGAATACTGTGAACTACTGAATAATTTTTGGGTGCTTCCCAAGAAACAACTACTTTAACCTTTTATGATCCTACTTCCACACCCTGTTTTGAGACCACATGCCTATGTAAATACACAAATCATATCCATTACTTAAAGTTGATCAGCATTCCATATATATGGTGGTGTCGGAGAACCTGAAATATAGTCGTGAGATGATCAGAAAGTTCCTCTTCTAACTCAGAGTATATCAATATGTAATTGATGAACATGACAATGAACTGGTCCAAGAACTCAAGGAAAACAGAGTTCACAAACATCATAGACACAACTGGAGTATTCATAACATTGAACGACATGACTAAGAACTTGAAGTGCCCATACCAGCACCTGAAAGAAGTCATCAGGATAGTTCTCTCCTTTACCCTCAACCGGTGGTATCATGATCATACATAAATCTTAAAAAACAACTTATCCCTCTCAGCTTGTTGAAAATATCATATATCCTTGGAATAGGTCAACTGTTCTTGATTGTCACTTAATTTAACCTACTGTATTCTAGGAAAAACCCCAAACCTCAAACCACACCCACATTCTTTTTTAAACAACATGAGAGCAACCCATGATGACAAACTATGTCGTATAAATCCCATTATTCATCATATCATCAATATGAATCCTAGTCTCCCACAACTTAGAATGTTTCATCGGATAAAGATCCATCAAAAATAGAGAAGTACTTGGTTGAATTTCTATCCTAAAATAAACATCAGTTGTTGGGGTAGTATCACAAACACCTTGAAAAAAACATCCAAGAAATCCCCAATAACTCTAGGAACCTCTACCATCTCAATGCCTAATGATTCCAATAACATCTCAGCCAACTAAGAGAGATGGGGATCCACACACTTATTGCCCAACTGAAAACCCCACTAGCCAGTGAAAACAACCCAATGACCATCCATATCTAAAAATGTGACTTTCCTCCTGAAGAAGTCGATAATTTCATGAATGGAATACAATTATTCAAGGCTGAGAATGACATAATATGGATGAATCTTCAATAATAAAAGATACCCATGGGAGTGATATGGTCCCATCATCAGTTTACATCCCCAGTACACATCAAACAAGCTAGTCCGACCTCCGACTAGTGTATTCAACAACAACGTAATGGGAATACTAACTATGTAAATCCCAGATAATGGGATAGATCTGGTGCAACAGATGAGTGCGAGGCTCCCAAATAAAGAAACACAATCAAGAGTACAAAACAAACTATTCATACCTATATTGATCTATAGAGCTACTGGAACGGCTGCCTCTATGGTGTGAAACTGACCACGCCCAACTCCTCTTCCCATCTAATGATTACCACCTCCACGACCATACCCAGGTCGAGGTCCCTGAGGTATATCCTAAGGACAAACCATACCTTCTCCATATCCCCTCAGTGGAGCATGAGTGTACTATTCCTACTGCTGAAATGGACTAACTAGAAACTATAGCATAGATTGTCTCTAAACCATCCAACCTCCACTATACTAAGCTCAAGAAAATTATGTACGCTAATTTTAAATATGGTCAAAGAATCTGCATAAGAAATATGTCATCCCCAAGCCTGAAAAAAATCACAAGGACTATATGGTCAAAAAGGAAGATGTTGTGGTTGACTCCCTGCTAGTCAATACCTTGTAGGCCCTAGCACCTGAGACCTACCATCGGTAACCCTGCCTCTTGAACAACCCTGCTGGCTCCCCTATCACTATAATCATCATCCCAATTGCATCCACTCGATCACCTATGCCATTTACTAAACCTCTAGATATGTCGGCAATATAAAGGGACTAACTAAATACTTGATCAAAGGACATAGCTCCTCTTCTAGATGTCTTTCAGGAGGCTCCTCATCTGAAAAATGGATCAGGGGAAAACAAAGGATATTCTTAAAACTGAACCCTAGCTCTTGTACTTCCATACTCCCATGTTGGAGGGAGAGTTACTCCTACCTCTTCTCAACCTTCATGGTCAATGAAAGGAATTCATTTTAGAACTCATTCTCAAAATTAACCCACAGAATGTCAGCCACTTCTTATCCCATAGGTACAACATCCAAAAATTAGGATAATCTCCTATCGTTTAACTAACTGAAGAAGGATCCCAGTACGACATACAGGATTAGATCAACCTAAAGGTTATCTAACGTTCCTTTAGTTAGCTCTTTGTCTCCATGTCCGAAAAAATTCCCTCTAAAATTCCTGTTTGATCGATAGTACGATAGATATGATACAGATTGTAGTATCAAACTATGATGCAGATACTCAATATATAAGAGGGGAGTGAATTGTATACTTTAAAATTACTTAAGGAAATTTTCCATAAACAAAATTCACAGCACCGCTAAATTCTAATAATTAGATGGATTCTCGAAAAGTGATTCCAGAAAGGAAACATAGAAAAAGTTTACAACAACTAAGATTCCACCTTAAAGCGTATAGAATCCTATAAAATCAGAGGATAAGTTTAAATAAGTATAAGATAGTTATAATTTCTTTAAAAATCAAAATTACAACAGAAAAAAACTGAAACACTACAAGTAACATGTAGTAACCCTTTTAACCCAAAGAGAAGGGTATCTGACAACCCTGGATAAAGGTCCCTTGATTTATACTTTCAAGAAAGTCTGTCTTACCCAAACCCAGGTAAGCCCTCAATATGTTGATTGGTATCTGTATCTCTATCCCTGCAAGCCCTCAATATGTATGGAAATTGGCACCTCTGACTTGACAACCTGAAGACTCTGATTTCAATGAAATCACACCTCTACACATAGAAAATTTACAAGAAGCAAAGTTTGAACAAGACGTTCAAGATTTCTGCATGAAGCCTGAGAGTTTATAATATTCTATCTCTCTTGAAATCACTTCAACAACATGTATGAAAACTGGTAAAAAGTTATAGTACTCATCTCCATCAAATGAGATCCAATATATAAGAACATCTCCAATGGTCAGCTCCATCCTCCAACAGTCATATTTTTCCTTGAATTTTGGAGGGACCTGTACATGTGTTACTCAAACAACGGTTAGTTTTTAACTAAAAGAACGACATCATTTTATATCAAAAAAATATAATGAAAAAATATGTTTACATTGCCAAAATTTAATATTCGGAATGTAAGAAAATATTAGTTTGGAGTCTAACCAAAGACATATTCAGTGTCTATAATACAAGGATATTCTGATTCTATTATCTATAGAATTTAGAACCTAAACTCTATAGAATTATGGAGTCTGAATTTCAAGGAAATTCAGAATCTGGATTTACAATGTTTGGAGTCAGAGTTCATGAGATTTCAGAGACGGATCATACAAAGTTCAGAGAAGAATTCATTAGAATTCAGAGTCTGAACATATAATGTTCAGACTCTGAATTTAGAGAACTCAGAGTCAGATCTCAAAAGAGTTCGAAGTCAGAATTCAGAGAACTCAGAGTCAGAACTCAGAAGAGTTTGGAGTCTGAATTCAGATAACTCGGAACCTCAATTCAAGGAACTCAAAACCTAAATTCGGATCTTGAAAACAAAATTATCTTAATCAAAGTTTTATATGATTATGAGGTTTTATATATGAAACCAAATTATACATTTAGAAATGATAATGAACAATGAAAAACATGGTAAGGATGAATTTCCTTGAGGAAGGAAATTTTCTTTATGAGAGAAAAACAGAGGGTAAGACGAAATTTTCCAAATGATAAGGTGTTTCTTATTTTCAAAACAAGAAGGAATGGTAAATTCATAAGGAATCCTTATTGACTCAACAATCTACCCCAAGTATGAAAGAATGGAAAAGTCATAAGGAAAACCTTATTGACTCAATAATCTCCCCATTTTGGGAAATCACAAACAACCTTATGAAAAATAATATAAGGACTTAGAATATATTTTTATAGACGATGAAAATAAAACTTATCTACCTTATCATATGGGCAAAGATGAAAACGACTAACTCCCCCTTAGGCTTTGGAACACTAAGGATCGTATTCTAGAGTCCTGGAAGGGGATTTTTCATTATCTTAAGTACAGAAATATCTGTAATGAAAACTCCCTCTTAGATAAACTCCCCCTTATTTAGGGATATTTCTTATTTACATAGTATTCTTTTTGTTTTATCCCCCTTTGTGATTTTCAAAAATAATTTGAGGGAATGAAAAAGAAATTATGGTACCTGAAATATTAGTACAAAGAATCCAAACATAAATGAGTGACCAAAAATTTCATTAAGATAGGAATAACTTGTACTAAGATATAATAAAACAAAAGATCAGATTGGATCAATTTTCCTTCTTTCTCTTTGGCTATCAATTTCATCACTATAGTTTTTTGATTTTTGAGTTCCTTGTTGTATTCCTATGATTACTTTAGAAGTTAATCCTGATCCACTTCTTTCTTCTCTAATGATTTGTTCTATTCTTCCTAAGTCTTTAGAGCCTCTGCCTGAGCCTTCAACTACTCATATTGCTTAACTATCTTCTCTTCGATCTTGATATGAAGATCCCATTCCCTCTTCCAACATTGAGAAACAGAATATAACTTCCCATTCAGATCTTTTACTTCATGGAACCGTGTATTTTTCTCAAGGGTTAGGTTTTCCTCAAATATAATTGTGAGATCCTTGATTTTACGATCTTTTTTGTCAATAGCCTTCTTGAAACCATCTTGAAAATCATCAACAAATCCTCAAATATCTTATTTGACTAGCCAACCATTTTTTTGCAGGATCTTTTGAGGGCATCATAGTTGATAAGGAAAGATTTTATGTCTGCCTCCAACTTGACACACATGTCCATCACCAATGATACTGAATCAGATTTTTGATTAATGCTGTGTTGAAGCATCTGAAATCTCGATTCAATTCATGGAAAGATCGAAATGGTTCCAACTAACTTCTTGAAAGACTGGATAATGAAATCATGTACAAGTGAAGATGATTATAAATCTAAGACTTTTCTTTGTGAGTGCTCTATCTATAGCTCATCAGTCTTCCTTTTTGATGTTCCATGAACATATTTCTTCTTCAAAACTGCATTAGTGGGTGTATCAACAACCACTTGATTACCCCTATCGGTTCTCAGAACAATTTCTTCATCTGGAGACTCTTGTTCACTATCAAATAGATGAACAATTCTATCTTCATGTATTATCTCCTTCTCAGCTCCTGCATCAGCATGTTCATGGTGAATGAAAAGATAACTATAACATTTTTCCTGAGAGGGATTATTCACTTTATCTTCATATTTTTCATATAACCCAGGAGTAGCAAGCTTTGAAGATCCATCTTGAGAGGTCCAGATTCAAATCTTGTCAGATGCAATTTACTTCTCATGAATGTATTAAACTTGCTTTATGAGGTCTTCTGTGTCACCACTACTTTCTTATTCTTGTAGTTCATCCACAAAATCATTTTCTTCAAAAAAAAATTCTTGTACTTTGTATGGAGTGAGAAATTTCTTCCCTGATGTCATAGGTAAGGCATCTATCAAGAAGGATTTCGGTACTTGGATATTATCAGATTCTTTCTCATTATCCCTTATAAGGGATTGAACAATATCATCCTCCGACATCTTATTATTTTTATTCTTTTCCTTAGTATGCTTCTCAGTCTCATCAGATGTCTTTTCTTCGAAAGACTTATCTTCTGCAGGATCCAAGCCACATTGTGGCTCTGCTTCCTTCCAATTTTTCTTATCTTCTCACCACTTGGATACAACCTCATCGGGATAGGCTTCATTTTACTTAGGTTGTGGAGGTGCATATTGGGTTCATTTGGCCTCTGGGGTTTTACCTTCAACTACAACTTCCTTCAATTTCCTCTTTTTTCCTGGCTTTTTCGATGGTTCAGCAACATCTTGTTATTTCAGAAAGCGTCATCCACTTCCTCTAGTAAGTCCTATAAATCTCTGGAATCTTTAGAGAAACCAATATTTTTTCTCTTAAATGTACCATCACTTACTAACATGAATTTTCAATTCCTTGACTTGGAACTGAAAAGAATCTGGAAAGAATCAAGGCGCCGAACAATTAGCATAGAGAGGATGGATGGATACAGGATTATCGAAGATTTCATGTTCCCATTCTTGATATTATCAATCTTAATGAGAATATTCTCCATCAAGTTGATCTTCCTCAGATTCACCAGAAAATCTAGGATATCAATGTCGCTCTTCTTCAAGGTGTCCTTATCACCTTTTCCCATAATGATAAAACCTCAAACCCCCAATTCTAGGATCCGATTTATTTTTAGACAAATGAGAAATCTTTGGAGTATTGAAATTGGAAATTCCAATAAACTCCATAGATTTATCCTTGAAAAAACATCCTTGTATATCCTGAAATTTATGTGAACAGAATTCAGATTCCCCTTCCTAAGACAACCCCACCAAGATAGATTCCTTGGTGTATGAAAGGTCATATGTTTTTCAATAACTTTTGAAAGAAAATTTACTCCTCTCTTCTTCATTAAAAAATCTAATAGACTCATAAAATTCCACAAGAAGTTCTGTATTTACTACATCTAGAGCTTCTGTATTTGATATGAAAACGCTTTACCATCCATTCAACATGATATTCTTGGATATAATGGAATCTTACTTGGAAAAGAAATTCGGATGAACCAACCTCTCTCTATAAATCAGCCACTCCAAAATTGACTTGACAGTTGACATCTCTTAAGAAGGAACCTCACATGAAATTCAGATTTGAGCAGGATTTGAGAGGTTTAGAATGAGATTTTGAAAGTGGGAAGAGCTTCATCATGCAAAGGCATGAAATTCAATGCGGGATAGCCCATCGAGTGTCCTTTATATATGAATTTGAAGCGAAAATTGAACTTCCAATGTCAATCTTGTTGTTGAGAAAACATCTGATTATATCTGATGGTTGAAATGATAGCCTCAAGGAAAACTTGGTATAATATGATATTTTGAGGTTTTAAAAAAAACATTCAGATTTATGGAATGGAGAATTGGAAAAAAAATTTAAACAACGAATGAAAATACCAGCAAGTAAAAGATTATTACGAAATCTCAAGAAAGATAACATACTATTTAGATTTCTAAGAAGAATATTCATAATAGGTAATATTTTAATTTAAGGACTATAGATTCCGAAAATTTTGATTACGAAAAGAGAAAAAAGAACTTCATAACAAAAAACTTCACAATGAAAATATTGAGTACGAAAAATTTCATTAAGAAATTTTTTGAAAAGAAAACTGACTATAAAAATTTTCATTACGAACAATTTTGAAAAACTGACAATGAAATATCTTCATTATGATATTTTTCGAAAAAATAAATGCGAAAATTTTTCATTTAACTAACAAGAAAATGTACACCCTTTATGAAATGGAGTTTATTACTGTAAAAATATTGATTTCAACAGAAAGTTAATGAGGATGATTACCTTACATTTATCATTACTAACTTGTGTTTAATGAATTAAAATCTATCGGAGGGTATGAATTTTGTGAAAATATGATCATGTTGTTCTTGTGTTCCGATAAATTGTAGAATGATATCTCTTTTTTGTTTGTGATCCCTAAGAAAGTGATTCCTAATATCTATGTGTTTGCACGAGAGTGGTGTGAAGTGTTTTTACTTAGGTAAATAGCACTCGTATTATCACACACAATTTTTGTTTCGGTAAAACTCATATCATACCATAGTCTGTGAGTGTGTGTTGCATCCACAACACTTGAGCACAACAACTTCCAACAGCTACATATTCAGCTTTAGCAAAGGAAAGTGTTACTGAGTGTTGCTTCTTTCATGAACAAGAAACTAATGAATCTCCTACGAAATGAAAAGTTCCAGATGTACTCATTCTATCCATTATACATCTACTAATGTCAGCATCTAAAAAACATTTTAAAATAAAATCACTTCCAAAAGTATAAAAGAGTCCTAAATCCATGGTTCCCTTTAAGTGGCGAAAAATTCTTTTCAGTTCCTTTAAATGAGATTCCTTAGGATTGGATTGATATATTGCACATAATCATACTGAAAACATTAATTCTGGACGACTAGCTAACAAATAAAGTAAAATTTCTATCATACCTATAGAATATGTTTGATCTACTGGTTTCCCAGCTTCTTCAAGATCAAGTGTATTTAAGGTACCGATAGGAGTACTTATACTCTTAGTGATGTCATATTCATACTTTTTAAGAGTATCATTAATGTACTTATGTTGGGATATATAGATTCTTTATGGTTTTTGAGAAATTTGAAAACCATTGAAAAATGTCAACTCACCATCATACTCATTTCAAACTAAGATTTCATTAGATTCACAAAGGAATAAGTTAAAGATTTTTGAGTCGAACCAAATATAATGCAATCGACCTAAATTTGAACAATCAAAACATTTTTTGTATCACTATTTATAAAAAGGGTTCGATCTGAATTTCCCTTAACATAATTAGTTTGATGAAAAAATCTTGTAAGTCTATCATACCAAGAACAAGGGGAATGTTTATGTACATAAAAATCATTGGTAAGTCTAAAAACGTGATCAGGATATATTATGTATTCAAAACCAGGAAGTTGTTCAACAAAAACTTCCTCTTGAACATAACCATTATGGAATGCACATTTCACATCCATTTGAAAAATTTTGAAATTGAAGAATGCTGCAAAGGTAGGTAAGATATGAATAGATTCAAGTATAGCTACTAGATCATATGTTTCTTCATAGTCCATTCCCTCTTGTTGATTATAGCATTTAGAAACCAATATAGCTTTATTTCTTACTATGATTCCATTTTCATCACACTTATTTCTGAGGACCCATTTTACTACAATAAGTAAATTTTCCTTATGGATTTCAACCAAGGTCTAGACTTTATTCCTTTCGAATTCATTTAGTTCATCTTGCATAGTTTTTATCCAATCATCATCACCTAAAGATTCATTAGTGCTTTTTGGTTCTAATTGGGATAGAAATGCTAGATGTTCTACTTCATTTCTAAAGGAACTTCTAGTCCTTACAGGTTGATTCACATCACCCATGATACTATCACTGTGATTATTCTTTAGAAACAATTGTTTTGGGTTTTGTAAAACCTGTTCATCAACATAAGGTTAAAAATATTCTAGGGTAAATGCTTCAGAAAATTTTTCTTGGGAATTTTCCTTATCAGAAGGATCTTCTTACAAAGGATGAAAATTATTTTTTGAAAACACATCCGAAGATGTAGGTTGGGGTTGTTTGAAAATAAAAGGAGCAGTTTCATCAAATTAAACATGTACTGTCTCTTCAATAGTACAAGTGTTTTTATTGAAAACTATATAATCCTTAGAAGTTGTGGAGTATCCTATGAAAGTTCCTTCATCATATTATGTTGAAAATTTTTATAGATTATCTTTAGTATTAAAAATTAATACATTGAAACCAAAAACCATGAAGTCAGAAAGTCAAGGTTTTCTACCATTCCATAACTCATAAGGAGTTTTGATAAGAAAATGTCTAATTAAAACACGATTTATAGTATAATTAGCAGTACATACAGCTTCGGTCCAAAACTGTTTGGCTACAGAATACTCACTCAACATGGTTCTTGTTATCTCTTGAGGAATTCTATTTCTTCTTTCAATAACACCATTCTATTAAGGTGTTCTAGGTGCTGAGAAGTTATGATTAATGCGTTTTCTACTACAAAATGTTTCAAAATCAGAATTTTGAAATTCTCCTCCATGATCACTATGAATAGTTATCAAAGGAAGGTTTTTCTCATTTTGACTTGGGCTCTAAAAATTTTGAAATAAGAAAAAACATCATATTTTTTTGTTAGAAAATGGAACCACTTAAATCTAGTGTAATCATCAAATAAGAAAAATAGATAATATTTGCCTCAAATGCTTCCAGTTTGTGATGGACCAAAAAGATCCATATTCACCAACTATAATGCATCAGTGGTTGATACATCACCGACTAATTTAATATATTATTTATGTTTCTTTCCATATTGAAAAGGATCAGAAACCTTTGAAGAATCAAATATATGCTCTGGTAGATCCTTAACTAGTCCATTCATGGAGAGTTTGCATAAGTTCCTAAGGATAGAGTGACCTAACCTTCAATTCCATAACCAAGAATGATCTTCCATTGCACTAATGCAAGGTATCTATTGGATCCTATGGTCTTCTAGGTTTAGGGAGTAACCATTCTCTTGCCTATTGGAAGAAAGAAAAAATTCATCCTTGTAATTGTGTACTAAGAACTTGTCATTCCTAAAATTCACAAGGTAACCTTCATCACATAATTGAAATATGCTAATGAGATTGTTCTTAAGACCCTTAACAAACAAAACATTTGAAATCAATGTTTTTCCAAGAAGATCAATGTTATCTAAACAAATAATTTCCCCATTATTATTATCTCTGAAAGTTACGTTCCCTACTTTTATCTTGATAATCTTTTCAAAGAAGTTTTTGTTACCAGACATATGCTGGGAAAATCCAGTATCCATGTACCATGTATTTTTTTTTCCTTATTTATTTTCAAGCGAATAAGAAAGTTAGACTTTCGGAATCCAAACATCCATGGATTCAGAATTGTTAGACGACAAAATTTAGGGTATCCACATTTGTTTAGAGAAATAAACTTTATGAACCCAAAGATATTGAACATTATTCAAAGAGAAATTTTTCTTCCAATGCCCACTACATTGACATTTATTATAAAAAGGGGATCTAGAAGGAATAAAAAAATTGTTTTTGAAAATAGGTTTTCGGTGACTATAACCTACTCCAGTAGTATTTCTTTGAGGTTTTATTTAAGAATACATCTTTTTAAAATTTTCCATAGCAGATGTAATTTTTCCAAGAATTTTCTTAAGGTAATATATTTCAGATTTTAGTCTGATGACTAAATTCCTATCCTTAGGAATTATTTCATTATAGATAGATTTTTCCTCAATAAAATTTAATTTCAAAATAGCATTATTAATATCTATAGAATGTTTTCCCTTTTCAGAATTTACATCCTTAAGGACTTTAGAAAGTTTTTTTAAAAGCTCATCCTTATCATTATGATCTCTAGAGAGGTTTGAAATCTCTTTTGTAAGAACTTATTCCCTAGTATTTTCCATGTCCATTTTCTTAGATATTTTACAATTTTTTACTTATAACAACATGGAAAATCTAGATACTTCTTCATATGAAGGTATTTCTTAATTATTTGAAGATTAAGTATCTTCATTAGAAGTAATATCTCCAGAATAGTAATTATTATCAAGAGATAAATTTGTTAAAGACTTGGCCGAGCATACCTTGTCCATAAAACATGTATTTGGGAAAGAAGTAGTATCCATGAATTCAATAATTTTCTGTGATGATGATTCATATTCATAAGATCCGCTTCTCATAGAGTCTTCACAGCTAGCACTGTATCGTTTACTTTTAGACTTTTGTTTTTCTTTGAGCAATAGAACATCTTCTTTTTTCTTTCTGAATTCCTTTCCTTATTTTCCTTCTTTTTCAATAGAGGGAAATAAGGTCTGTTATGACATGTTCTTCAACATTCATAACAAGTAACTTCCACATCTTTATTATCATTGAAGTCACTTTTCATGAATTTATTCTGATAGTTCTATTGAGATACTATCTTGTTCATTCTCCGAGAAAGATTAGCTAATTCATTCTCAGACTTTTTTATATCACTACATTCTAACTGAATAGTAACTTTATTTGACTTTGATCTAGTCACTCTTTCTGGATTATTGTCTTTAATATGATTATAAGTAGTTGTAAAAGAAACTACTATATTCCCATTATTCTTTTTAACATTATCAACATCTCTCTTCATTCTAGACTCATGCTGAAGAAGAGTTCAAAACTTTTCATCTATGGAAATATGAGTAACTTTCCTATTCTCATCAATTGCTGTCGTCTTAGACTTCCACTCATTTGGCATGACATCTATAATATTATCTACAAGAGCCTCATCATCCAAACCTTTTTCTCCCATTGATTTTAATCTATTCACAATATTCATAAAACTTTGGTGAACTTTTCTTATAGGTTCTCCATAAGTAAATTTAATGCCGTGGTATTCGGCGCTCAACATAGATCTTCTTGTCTCTATAACTATATAAGTACCAAAATGTGTAACTTCAAGTTTCTTCCAGATACCATTTGTAGATTCACATGAAGATAATTGACTATAGATGTTCATATCCATGGAATATAGCAAAGTATTTCCGACTCTGAAATTTGCTTGATATTCATATTTCTCCAGATTAGTAAAAGATCTTAATTCATTATCTGGAATTTTATAGTCCCCTGTCAGCATTAGGTAGTTATCAACGTCAGTGTTAATAATGAAAGTATTCTTCATATCACTTCAGTACTCATAATCATTTCCATCAATAATAGGTGTTCTGGTAGGATTTAGATTGTCGATAGAACCAACATTTAAACCTTCCATCTTAAGAAAAATCTTGGAACACAAAAGTGTTGGTAATAATAGTTTGTAAACAAGGAAAATATTCCTCAGAATGAAAAATTTAGAACTATAGTATCTCTATGAAAAAATGAATCCAAACTTATGAATCCAAACTTGTAAATCCGAATAAGTGATTTTGAAAATAAGAAAAAGATGAATTCTCTCCCGAATCTAATAATGAGATTAATTCAGATTGAACCATCCCTCTGATACCAATTGTAGGATCGATAGTACGATAGATATGATACTGATTTTAGTATCAAAATATGATGCAGATACTCAATATACAAGAACGGAGGGGGGGGGGGGGGGGTGAATTGTATACTTTAAAAGTCATTAATGAAATTTTCATAAACAAAATTCACAACCCCTCTAAATTCTAATAACTTGCTTGACTCTAGAAAACTGATTCTGGAAATGAAACATAAAAAAATTTACAACAAATAATATTCTACCTTAAAGTGTATAGAATCCTATAAAATTAGAGTACATGTTTAAGGAAGTAAAATATAGTTACACGTTCCTTAACAATCAAAATTACAATGAAAAACGAAACTGGAGGACTACAAATAACATTTAGTAACTCTTTTAACCCAAAGAGAAGGGTATCCAACAAACCTTGATAATGGTCCTATGATTTATACATTCAAGAATGTTTTTATTACCCAAACCAAGGTAAGACCTAAATCCGATGATCAGTATCTGTCTCGCTATCCCTGCAAGCCCTTGATTTGAAAAGAAAATTGGCACCTCTGACTTCACAACCCGAACTCTCTGATTTCATGGAAATATCACCTCTACACAACGAAAATCTATATGAAGCAAAGTTTGAACAAGCCGTTCAAGCATTATGCATTAAGACTGAGAGTTTATAAGAGCCTCTCTCTCTAGAAATCACTTCAACAACATGTAATATATGTTTTCAAAAGGTAAAGTACTGAGCTCATTCAAATGAGCTCTTATTTATAGGCACAGCTCCAACGGTCGGCTCCCTCCTCCAACAGTCATATTTTTCCTTGAATTTCTAAGGGACCTGTACACGTGTCACTCAAAAAATGGTTTGTTAGTAACTGAAAGAACGACATCATTTTATAACAAAAACAAGTGTAAGAAAAAATATGGTTACATAGAAATAATATAATATTCATAATGTAAGAAAATAGAAGTTCAGAGTCTGACTAAAGACATATTCAGTATTTATAATACAAAGATATTCAGATTCTGTTTTCTAAGGAATTCGAAACCTGAACTCTATAGAATTTCAGAGTCTAAATTTCAAGGAAATCTGGAATCTAGATTAACAAATTTTAGAGTCAGAGTTCATGAGATTTTGGAGTCAGAACATACAAAGTTCAGAGTCATAAATCATTAGAATTTGTAGTCTGAACATTCAATGATCGGAGCTTGAATTTAAAGAAATTTGGGTCAGAACTCAGAAGAGTTTGGAGTCTAAATTTTAGAGTAGTTGGAGTCATAACTCAGAAGTGCTCGAAGTATGAATTCAGAGAACTTGGAACCTAAATTCAGAGAACTTGAAACCTAAATTCAGATCCTGAAAATAGATTTCTCTTTCTCTTCTTATTATATGATTCCGAGGTTTTAGATATGAAACCTAATTTTTCATTTAGAAATGATAATGAAAAATGAAAAACAGGGTAAGGATGTATTTTCTTGAGGAAGGAAATTTTCCTTATGAGTGAAAAACACAGGGTAAGATAAAATTTTCCTTAAGATAAGGTGTTTGTGATTTTCAACTTAAGAAGGAAGGGCAATTTCATAAGGAAACATTTTGACTCAACAATCTCCCCAATGTACGAAGGAATAGAAAAGACATAATGAAAACTTTTTTTGACTCAATAATTCCCAAATCCTTCCATTGGAAATCACAGAACATTATCTTCCACTAGGCATCCTCATCCACTGAATCAACCCTCCCCTGATCAAGTGGATTATGAAACAAAGCCTCAACCACCGAATACACATGTGGACAATGGAAAAATGCCATATCTGAAAGGAAAACAAGGACTTCATAATCTTGAATAGTTATGGATTTTTTTAAGATTCATTTTAGCTCATTTTAACTCATTTGTTGTCATCCATTCGCAATTTACCAGAATACCCAATTCATATAAGATAACATGCCATTATGATGCATTTACCTTTACTAGAGTCTCTAATATGCTACCAGTGTAGCCTCACTTGGTCATTCAGTAGGATCATAGTTCTTTCATCGGACCATGGGGAGCCCAAAACTCTTATGTCCTAGTCAGAATTCCCAAGACTATGTCACACACCAATATAACCTGACCCTATTTCCCTACCAACCCATGCAATCATCACTCTTCCAAGCCCTGAACTCCATACTGTTCCTCAACTATTGGCCTCTGATACCATTCTATAATGACCCACTCCCATTAAATTTACCCATTTTTGGATGACAATAAATAAAGGAAGATAATGACCCCCCAAGTCCCACCTCCAGTAGGCCCCGGGGTGGAGACTAGAACCATGGGTATACAACCTCTCAAAAATGGGACATGTTTCCTTTTTTAGGAAACAAGATCAGTAGATAAGATGAATCTTCCCAAAAAGACACAAAGACACACACACAGATATATATATATATATATATATATATATATATAAGAAAACCAAATTCCATCTTATATGCATGTTCAAAATTGAACAATTAAATGTGTAATAAAAAATAAAAAGTACCAAAAGAAATGTAAAGAAATAAATCAGCAATTGTGCGAAAGATTAAGTCAGTAACACCCATCATGGTCCTCATAATCCTCCTAGAAACCTAAAAATAGTTTTATATACAAAGGGTGAGAATATAAGTATACTCAATATGAAAACCTAAGTCTCTTCTATACAATTAAAAGGTAGAATACTAACTCCCCTCTGTGAAAATAGTAGGAAAAAATAACACATAACGAGGTATAATAGACATCTCATCCTCACTAATGTAGGCTCACAATGTAACACAAGTAATGTAAAGTATATAGTAAGAACATCGACGATAGAGTACCCTGCACCACTTCCCACTGGTTTAGCCGCTCTAGCCAAATGGAAAACATCCTTGTGATCGCACATATTCAAAAAGAACCACTTCACAACCCTCCCACACACACATAGACCCCAAAAACACAGCTCTTCCAACAACCTTTGGAATGAGCCACATCACATCCCTCCAGGAAACACCTGGGCCACAAACCACGTCACATACCACCCGCAGACACTTGGGACACAAACCACATCACATCCCACCTGCAGACAAATGTTCCACACAATGGCATCTCATCTCGTATCATAGACCATGAGACACAGTACATCCCATCTTGAAGACACATGGGAAATCAAAACTCATCTCATCCCAAAGAAAACGTGGAAAAAAGAACTCATCTCATCCAAAAGACACATGGGTAAGAACAACTCACACACACACACACACCTGGGACTCACAAACCCCAACCTGCCAGAAGAGTCTTGGGATATCAGAAGAGGGACTAGGGAAGAGTGGGTTTCATCTACCCATCCTTCCACTGTGATGTTTTTGAATGAAACCCTCTCCAATGAAAATGGGGGTGTTCGGCACGTTGTGATCAACTAGGGTGGGGTGTGTATAGAAATTTCAATGGAAAAATGAAAGTACATACATATATGATAACAAAAAATCATTCCCAACCTATGCGTTCTCAACCAACAACTAGCTTACAACACTGCCATCATTGTTTATATTCTTTAATGCACAACACAAAACATAAAACCACAAACTCATTTCTATTTCCATGTAACTTAATTGTCCCTTATCATCGTTTTTTCTCAACCCATTTATTCATTTCATTAACCAAACCAAACCATACAATTTCTAAACATTTTTAACCAATTATTTATTAATATTTTCCACTAATATTCAAGCAACTACCAATCATAGGACACAATTATAATCCTAGAAACACATCACCAAACCGACTGGTAACAACCCTACTGCGCAAAAATACTTATCCATTCCACAATAAATCAATCTCTAAACCTGAGATTCCATTAAATGTCCAGGTTACTGTATTTCCTATAAGTACATCCACCACACTTTTCAAACCAACCGACAACACACTCCTATGCTTCCCGAATGTACCACATCACAAACTAGAGCATATCCACAGATCACAACATAGACACTTCACACCCCATATTTCCCGCACACATCACCACACTATCCCACCCGAAAAAATCAACCCACACACCAAATCATAACAAAAATTCAGATTTAATAAGTCATCCTTTATTTTATTTTGCTTTTTGTTTCAGGGGTTTTCATATAAACTGGGTAATCTTGGGGCATTAGTTTAGTAGCCAAGTGTATATGATTTACATATTTCTATATACAAGTGTTCAATAGGAATCAACCAATATTAATCTTTTTATGTGTGAAACAGTGGACCACCAATAACCATGGTTTTCAGAGAAATGTTTTTAATTTATAATTCACAACATCGAAATAACAGGAAATCAAGAAAAACACGTGCATTGGATTTCTCTCCCCCATTCTATTCATTTACCTGATTCCTTTCGTTGATTAGTGTGGAAAAAACATGATCAACTAGAACAAAAATTTATCACTCCCACATCATTCACAATCAAAGAGAAAAAATGAAAAAATGTACCTTGAAAAAGCATTTATACTCATTTTTGCACTGTGGGGCGATGAAAAAAGCCCACAAGCGACAACTACACTGCTAGAAACACATATCAACCTATTCCACACTATTAGATTATAAATATTCTGCCCAAACATCCAAATCAATCCTTACCAAACCACAGTAGAAATTCGTGTGGAAATAACAAGAGGAAACATATGGAAAATAGGAGAAAACACACCATGGATCGATCACAGATTCCCAACCAACATCCACCAGGATTGATAGATCAAGGATGTAAGAGTTGGGCTCGAAGGAAACATTGGGGAGCCTTGGGTTCATTTGGAATGAGAGGAGAAGAAAACCATGAATAGATGAATAATAGTTCATCCAAAAAGAGTTATTAAAAATGATAATGATCATGGCATTACATGAAGTTTAATATCTTTTCACGTCTTGTAATACTTAGGGTTTAGTTTCCACTGAAAAAGGCATCACCTCTCGCTTTTGTTTTATTTTTTGAACCATGAAATACTACACACTGTGAAACTATTATTCATGCCATTTAAAATATCTAAACATCTTGAAAACACCAATGAAAAAAATTATAGTTTCACATTGTGTAAGGTGATTACATGATGTGTAATCACACAACTTCCTGCTTTTAGAAACCCTACCTCTCCAAACTCCTTAGGATCCTCCACCAAACACTTCAAACCACCAAATACTAAAATGTAATGTATAGGGATGAAACATACCATTAAATTACATACCTAACAAATGATTATCACTCTCAAGAATCCAAAACCAATCCTAGAAAAAATAGGGTTTTCAACAACCACCAGACGAGATAACCCTCAAGGATCTTACTATGCTTGAAACACCGCTAACACCAAACACGTTAACGTTTAATGAAAACCACCACATGTTGTTCAAATGATAGAGTGGAACCACCCACATCTAATAAATCCTCCTATGGTAGATTCTACCCAATGACAACAAGGAACACCACACAAGAAAAAAACCACACTATATGAACATCTAAATTATGGAATTCCATCCTCCAGGTAATGATATTATCCGCTTTGGGCAACAATGACTAGACCGCATGGGTTTAATCACATAAAAATTAATGTTTATTGATTCAGAATCTAGTGCCCCCTTTTTACATGTTAGGAATTAATCATACATTTGAACGCACATATCTTAACCTAAAGGAAAACAACTCGTTTCATAAAAAAATTCAATCATTACATATAAAAACAAAACATACCAAGGTGAAACTAAAAACAACTCTGGGTGCTCGGCACAAAACATCATTTCCCACTCCCAAGTACTCAACTCAAGGCCATCATTCCTCTATAAAAAAGAAACCAAATTAATTTCCACTCTGTGCAACACCTTCTCCCTACAATCTAGGATCTCTAATGGTCACTCCAAGTATGTCCTGTCATCCAAAATATCCAAATATCCATAGTAAATGATATGTGATCCATTGTGAAGATACTGAAGAATTTGAGAGATGTGAAATATGTCATGGATCCTCTCCAAATGAAGTGGCAATGCCAACTGGTATTCCACCTCACCAACTTACCCCAACACATCAAAGGGTCCAAAAAAACTAGGGGAATGTTTACTCTCTATGCCAATTCTTTTCTGCCCAGATCGATGGGGAACATTCAAAACACTGGGTCCCTAACCCCTAACTCCAAGTTCCTCCTACTATGATCAGCATACGACTTCTGCTGGTCATGTGATACTTTCATCCTCTAATGAATGAACTGAACTATATCTCTCATGCTCTGTACTTTCTCAGGACCAAGAACAGATGTCTCCCCAAACACCTTCTAGAACAATGGAGAATGCCATAGTCTTCCATTCAAAGATTTAAGAGAATCCATTCCATTGGAAGAGTGATAGATGTTATTATCTGAAAACTCTACCAAAGGAAATTATCATAACCAAGATCCGGAAAAGTCCAAGACACATGCTCACAACATATATTTTAACGTCTGTAAAATATGTTCTATTTGCCTAGCTCTCTGAGTGTGGAAGGAAGTATTGAGTCATAACTGGATGCCAAAATCATGCTTCAATCCCCTCTATACTCACGAGCTAAAACATCCCTCTCGATATGAGATAATGGATCTCATAACTCCATGAAATAACCCTTCCACATCCACATAGCTCATATCCAAATAATCTGGTGCTCCCCACTTTTTAATCACTAACAAGTGAGATGATTTCTTCAATGAATCCACTATCACCCAAATTGCATCATATCCTCCCTAATATCTAGATAACCCTGTGATGAAATCCATTGAGATGCCATCCCAATTATACTGAGGGAAATCTAAGGGTTGTAATAAACCACCAGAAACATGGTTCTTAGCTCTCACCTTCTATAAAAACTAAGAAACTTGGAAAAAACTCCACCATTACAAATTTCATCCTAGGCCACCAAAGTTACATCCTCAAGGTACGATATATTTTAAAAACTTGTGGGTGTACTTTTAAAGGTAATATATGAAACTCACGATGGACCCCATCATACACTGTTATCAGAAAAAAAAACTTTTTTCAGAACAATGTCTGATTTCGACCATCCTCTAACCAAACCTTCAGAGAGTCACTATGACCAACATGATCTTGAAACACCTCTACCTCTGAGTCTCCCCACTAATACTCATTGACCATCTCCATAAGAAAGGACTGCATTATCATCTGAAACAAACAGCCTCTACCCACTCCTATTCCTGCATCTAATTGAAGGGCTTCCAACTGCTATATCACTATATAAGAATCTGTAGATTCCCGAAATATCTAATTCTGTGACATTCTAATCAAAGAATAAAACACTAAATTTCCCATTCCTGAGGATTAGGAGATCCCGAAATCAAAGTCCTAAAGAAAATCTATCCACCTTTATTTCCAAAAGTTTAGATCTCACTAGGATAATATAAACCTCAATCTATTATAATCTCTGAATACCACAAAGTGTTCCCTACTAAGGTAGTGCCGCCACAACTTCAGAAAAAACACAAATAATGCCAACTCCATATCAGGGGTGGCATAGTTAAGCTCCTGGGAACATAAATTTCTGGTCCCATAATATATTAATCCTCATTGATTCATCAAGAATGATCACAATACCATATAGGAAGCATCAAAAAACACCTCAAACATCACTCCTTCATATGAGAACCAGATCATTGGAGCACTAGCCAAATTCCTCGTCAGATAGTCGAATACTTCATACAAGTTCTAACTATACAAAAAATCATGGTCGTTCATTTTATGAGATATAAATGGAGCTACAACATAAGATAAATCAAATAAAAACCTTTTATAATATCGTATGAGACCAAGGAAACTATGAACATCCACCACATTATTGGGTGATAACCAAGAAAAAACTACATCAACCTTCAATGAGTCCACTTCCACACACTGATGTGACACCACATGCCCGCGTAAATACACCTCTTATGTCAGGAACATACACTGGGATAAGGTTCCCTAGATCCGGTGGTGTCGAAGAACCTGCAAGATAGTCCAAATATTCTTAGAATGTTCATCCTTGGGTTGTTATGGGTGATTTCAATGCCATTCTAAGCCCTTTTGAAAAAATTGGCCCCTCACATGTTACTATTTATTCAAATGAATTTAGGAAGGCTATTGATGACTGTAGCCTTTTTGAAGTTACCCTCACTGGTGCCAAATATACTTGGTACAGAAAACATTATAATAAAATTGTTGCCAGTAAGCTTGAAAGAGCCTTTGTCAACATGAAGGCCCTTGATATCTGGGATAATATTTCTAGTATAACTCTTCCTAGAATTAATTCTGACCATCATCCTATCTTAGTGATCATCTATATGATCATCCTTAAGCATATTCTCCCCTTCAAATTTAATAATGTGTGGTCCTCGAACCCGGACTGTGTCGCTCTTATACACCACACCTGGAACTCTATGATCCACCATAAAGATTTATTTGCCTGTATTTTTAAGTTAAAAATCCTAAAAAAGGCCCTTAAAAGTTCGTGTAAATCTACAAGATCTCAAATTGACCTTGAAATTTCCTCTCTTGAAAATGATCTTAGTCGTGCACAAACGTAAAACACTATATCTGATTTCAGTTTGGATCCTCTGCTGGAAGCTAACCTTACAATTAAACTCAATTCTTTGCTCACTTTTAAGGATAATCTTCGTAAAAAAAATGTTTAGGACTAAATGGCTTATTGATGGAGATCGTAATACTAAATTTTATAATTCCCTTCAAAGAATAAGAAAGGCAAATCGTCCTCTTACCAAACTTATTCATGATGATTTGCTCATCGATACTGAAGAAGCCATAACGGATCATGTCACCTCGTACTTTTACAACATTTTCAATGCCCCGGACATAAATATTGACATCAAGGCCAATATTATCCACTTACTGGTTGATGATAGAGACAATGAAACTCTTTTAAGCACATCGCTTGATCAAGAAATTAAAGATACTGTGTTTTTCCTTAATCCAAACAGTTCACCTGGTCCGGACGGGTTCAATAATGGATTCTATCAAAAGCATTAGGATATTATCCAAAAGGATGTTTATAACCTTGTTAAAACCTTTTTTCCCATGGTTCTCAGCCTCATGGTATTAATGCTAAATTTTTAGTTTTAATACCTAAGGTTGAAAATGCTTCGGAGATTCATCAATTCAGACCCATTGATCTCATTAATAATCTTTATAAGATCATTACTAAAATAATTGCAAATAGGCTAGCGCCCATTTGTGACAAAATAGTGTCATGGAATCAATTTGGTTTCATTAAAGGTAGGGCCATTCAGGAATGCATCTGTCTGGCCTCGGAAGGTACCAATAGTCTTAATAAAAACACTAGAGGGGGGTGTGTGGCCATTAAACAGGATATCAGAAAGGACTTTGACACTATTGACTGGAATTTCATCTCCAGGGTTTTAAATAACTTTGGATTCCAGGACTCTTTCATTGGAAGACTAAAAACTCTATTCAGATCTGCCTATATTTCTATTCTAATCAATGGCTCTCCTAGGGGATTCTTCAACTATTCTAAAGGTGTCAGGCATGGTGAGCCTCTATCGGCCATCCTCTTTGTCATTGCTGAGGACTACCTAAGCAGACTTCGAAATAGTCTGGTCGCTCAAGGATCCCTGAAGCCCATACAAGCTTCCAGGAACTTAAATATCCCTACCCACCTTTTATATGCTGATGACATCATTATTTTTCTTAAGGGGGGGGGGGGTCAAAGGAATATTCATGTCTTAAAATAAGATCTTAATCATTATGAGGAAGTATCTGGTCAATCGATATCCTGGAATAAATCATATATATATTTTGGAAAGAACTTTCCTGTCCGAAGAAAAAATACCATTACTTCCTACCTTGGAATTAAAGAAGGACTCCTCCCTTTCGCTTATTTAGGTGTTACAATATTTTGGGGTCGTCCTAAGGCTAGCTATTTCACTAATATCACTGAGCAAATTATAAACCAACTATCTACCTGGAAAGGAAGATCCCTCTCTATGGATGGCAGGATTTGTCTAGTGAAATTGACCATTGTCTCTAAGAGGGCATACTCTATGATGATATACAAATGGCCCGCCATCATTTTTAAGAAGACCAATACCTATATCAAAAAATTCATCTGGACGGGTAGTATTCTTGAAAGAAAACCTATCACTATTCCCTGGAAAACCTGTTGCAAACCTCTTGACAAAGGTGGCATTGGTATTAAAAATTTAAAGATGTTCAATAATGCTCTCCAAGCCCGTCTTACTTGGTGTATCATCAATGGTACTTCCAAAGCTTCTGATTTCTTGAGCCTTAGATTCCGCACCAAGATTTTAAATGGGAATCTCAAGTACATTAACTCTTCAATCTGGCCCTCAATTAGAGACTCGTATCAGAAGATCATGGAAAATTCTAGATGGTCGGTTAGTGCTGACTCTTCCATTAATTTTGGGTGCGATAAATGGTGTGGTAACCCCTTGATATCTCTGTTACCACCTAACATCACTCCCGGTGACAATAATCTTTCTATAAAGGATGTATTACAATATCACAGGCATGCTCTCCCCGACAATATTGCGCAGATCATTGATAATCATCATTTTTCTTCTAATGGTGATTTCCTTGTTTGGGAACCTGCCCCGAATGGCATCCTTGACTCCAAAAACATCTACCAGCATTACTTTTCTGAAAGTGATTCTATTTTACATTGGGTGAGTCATTTTGATAAGTCATGGATCAAACCTTCTAGGCTTACCCTTATTTGGAAAAGTTCCCATAATAGATTACCCACTGAAGCCTTTCTTCAAGCCTTTAGCATTCAACTCTCCTCCATTTGTCGCTTGTGCAATCAACACAGGGAAGATGCGGATCATCTATTTTTGTCGTGTGTGATGGCATCTGCTTTATGGAATTATGTTTTTGACTTATTTAATTGCAGATGGTCCCTTTCTGACACTATTTGTTTGTCCCTTAACAAGTGCACTAGCTATGCTTTCTCTCCTCAGGTTAAAAATCTACTGCTTACGGCGGTGGTGGAACTAATTCATGTGATCTGGTATTCTAGAAATGACATCATTCATAATAAGCACTCATTTAGTTTAATTGCAGGAAAATCTCGAATTCTTATTGTGATACATGAAGCTGCTTCCATTCAAAAAGACCGTTGCAACAACTCGGTTAGTGATTTTGAGATCCTTCATCACCTCTGTGTTCCTGACGTCTTCCCATGGATCAAACGTTCATTTGAAGTATTCTGGCAATCACCAATGTTGGGATGGATCAAAGTGAATGTTGACGGTGCCTCCAAAGGTAACCCAGGCCCTGCCGGTTGTGGTGCTATTTTTCACGACTCGGCTGGTCTTTTCCAGGGTTGCTTCTATGCTGGCTGTGGCCATTCCTCTTCCTTGGAAGCTGAAATGCTGGGTGTCATCCACACTGTTGATTTTTCCCTTCAAAGAGGCTGGAAAAAACTCTGGATTGAAAGCGAATCTACTACTATCATTCATTCCATCTGGAATGGTTCCATTCATCTGGCTTGGTCTCTCACCACTCTTTGGATGAATTTTCTCAACTCTCTACATGGGATTGACTACATAGCCACTCACGCCTATCGGGAAGCGAATACTGTTGCAGATGCTCTTTCCAACAAAGGCATTCATCAGACCATGACTTGGCTGAACTCTTTACCTGCTGATTTATTATCTTTGTTTGATAGAGATTGTAAAAGAATTCCATATTTTCGCCTTTTGTAACTTTTTTCTTATCAATAATATGACAATGTTTGAATAAAAATAACACCAAATGACATGACTAGGATATAGAAGTTCCCATACCTTCACCAGAAAGAAGTATTCAGGATATCTCCCTCCTTCACCCTCAGTTGGTGGTATCCAGATCTTAGATCGATCTTTCTAAACCAATATTCCCCTCTCAACTGCTCTAAAATATCATATATCCTTGTAAAAGCATAATCGTTTATGATGGTAACATGATTCAACCTCCCATAGTCTATGCACAACCTTGTAACACCATACTCCTTCTTTGAAAAAAAACTCTAGAGCACCTCACAAGGATGCATTAGTCTAGAAAATTCCCTTCTTCATCAGATCATCTATCTAAATTCTCAACTCCCACAACATAGAAGGTTTTATTCTATAAGGATCCCTTGAAATTGGATAAGTAATGGTTTGTAGGTCTATCTAGAACTCAACATCACATCGAGGGTGTAGCGTCACAAAATCCTCGGTAAAAAAAATTTAGGAACTAATAAAAAAACCCATGAACCTCCACCGTCCCGACGCCTACTAATTCCACTAACAGATCAGCAATCAAAGAGAGAGGGAGCTCCACACGCCAACTTCCTACCTGGCAACCTATTTCTCCAATGAAAAAGACATGGTGACCATCTGTATCTAAAAATAAGACTCTCCACCGGATGTATTAGATAACAAATGAATAGAATAAAACTAGCCGATGCCGATAATGACATCATATGAGTGAATCTCTATAAAGAAAATATCTACATGGTACTGATGTGGTCCCACCACCATTCTACATCCCTAGATTATATCAAACAAGCTGGTCTGACCTCTGACTGGCATACTCAACAATATGAGAACATGAAGCCTCTCTATGTCTACCCCAGAGTATGGGATAGTGTGAGTTCAACAAAGGAGTTTGATGCTCCAAAATCAATCAATGCTCAATCAGGGGAACTAAAATAACTGATGGTACCTTTAAAGATATCTGTCACTGCTGGAACTACTACCTCTGTAGCATGAAACTAACAACACCTATATCCTCTTCCCCTCTGCTGAAGACCATATCTAAAATCAAACCTAGGTCATGGTACCTAAGGGACATCCAAAGTTACTCCCTTACCGGCTTCATCTCCCTTAGGTGGAGCATGATCCTACTTTCCATTCTTCCAAAATGACTTAACTGAATATTGTTGTTGAGGCTAGCGCTGAACCTACCCATCTCCACCATACTAAGCTCAAATGACCATTGAAAACTTATTTTTAAGATGGTTGTGGACTCTATAGAAAAAAATCCTCATCTCCAAGCCCATATAAAAATCACAAGTACCAGATCGTCAAAAAAGAAGTTGCTAGAGTCGACTCCCTGCGGGTTGAAACCTCAATGTTCCTGGCGAATGAGTCCTTCCACTAGTAACCCTACCTCTTGAGGAACCTTACTCGCTCCCCTCTCATGATTAGCCTTGTCAAGAGTTCATATGATCGATCAACTATACCTATTTATGGACCTCCAGATACCTTGAATAAAATAATGGTAGTACCCACATACAAGATCATAAGATAGATTGTCTTCTATAAAAGTCACTCATTAGACTCCTCATTTAGATAGAGATCTGGAAATAATGGAGGATGTCCTTAAACATGATCCCCATGTCTCATACTATCATGACCCCTACTGGAGGGAGAGTAACTCTTACCTATTCTCAGCTTTCACGGTTAGTGAAAGGAATTATCCTCGGAAATATTTCTCTAAATCAACCCATAGAACATCACCCACATCCTCTCCCCTAGGTACAATGTCCTCCACTAACGCACAAATCATCACATTTGACTAACTGCCAAAAGAACCCAATACTCCATTGGTTCCCGAATCTAGCTAGAGGTGATATCAAGCTACTCGAACCATATATCTATGTCCATGTCTGAAACACTTCCCTCATACTTTTCCAAAGCCTTAAATTAGAGTGAACATAACGTTATCTACTACAAGTCATCCTACTCTACTGGATTATCCCTCTGAGGATCAACTGGATCAACTTGTTGAGCCTCAACTAACCGAGCCACATGAAGATGACAACTGAGTTCCATACCTGAAAGGTAAACAAATATATCTTAAGCCTCAATAGTATGTAATTTTAGTTAAGATTCATTTTAACTCATTTTAACTTATTTCTTGTAATTCATTCCAAATTTTCCAAAACAACCAATTTATACAAGAACACAAGTAATTATTATTCATATACCTTTCATAGGGTCTCTACCTTGCAATCAGTGTAGCGTCACTCGAGAATTTGGTAGGCTAGGATTTCTTACATCAGATCATGGGGGGCCTACCATACCATGTCCTAGCCAGTATTCCCTGGCCTATGTCATGCCCAAAGATAACCTGACACTATTTCCTTACCAACCCAATCATTAATCACTATGCATAACTCCATAATCTATCCAATATCTCAACCATAAGACTCTGATAAAAAATTTTCCTGACCCACTCCCTCTAAAGATACCCCCCCTTGGATGGAAATGAAGAATGGAAAATAATGACCCCTGATTCTTGCCACTAGTAGGCCCCATGGTGACAACAAGAACTAAGGGTATACAATCTCAAAAAAATGGGAGGCATGTACCTATTTATTAAAATAATATTGGGAGATAAAATGGTTCTTCCTAAAAAACTCCATGACACACACACACACACAGATATATATATATATATATATAAGAAAACCAAATTTTAACCCATATGTATGTTTAAAATATAAATATTTCAAGTGAAATAAAAACTCCAATTTTCCAAAATAAAGCTAAATAAGCGATTCAACAACATTCCCAAATCCCATGCATGTAATTCCTAACACTGTCTATGTAATCCTATTAGATACTTAAAAGCAATTTTATATATTTAGGGTGAGAATACAAGTATACTCAGTAGGAATACCAAAGTCTCTCATTAACAAGTGAAAGGGATCATACTAATTCCCCTATGATAAAACAATATTACAAAAAACACCTTAAAAGTATAGTATTCATCCCATCCTCACTAGGGAATGCTCAATAAGTAACCTAAGTCATGTAAATTATTATAGTAAGATCATAAATTATAGGGTTCCCCATACTACTTCACACTGGTTTATCCACTCTCACCTAGTGGAAAACATCCTCACACTTTCATATCTTCTGAAATAACCACATCACAACCCATCCTAACAAACATGGTCCCCAAAACCACACCTCATCCTGTTACCTAGCCCATGAACCACATCACATCCCTCCCACAGACTATAAAAACCTTTCTTTTTATTACACACTTAAACATGATTTATTACATTAAAACGTCCACTTGATAAAACATAGAAGATCTATAGGTCTAGTTTGATTGTGAATTAAAATAACATAATGACTTAAAACATGAAACACAACAAATTTATTGAAAACATCATTTATATGACAACTACATTCCCTCGTACTTAGCATTTCATGGGATAACCTGAGGACATGAATAAAAAAGCGGTGATCTATAAACTCCAGTAATGAAGTAAAATTGAAAAAGCATGAAGAAAAAATACAACTTAGGCAATAGGAATATCAAAACATAATAAGTTAAAAATGAACATAAAGACATGATATATCATGATTATCATAACATAGAAGTGTGGAAACAACATTTAACATGATCTTAGCATGCGCCAAGGCTCATTGCACATGTTTCATGAGTAAACGCTTTTTGAACTTGAATTAGAATGATTAAACCCTCATTTCAGTTGACATATCATGATACTAATCTTTACCCAATACATTGGAGTGATATTAGGGTTCACCCTTCTTAATCATTTCATTTAATGTGTATGTGTGCCACGTGGATCATATAACATGAATTCATTCAAAACCATAATTTATTCTGTGATATAGGAATGTGGAATTCATACATGAAACTCTATTATCCATAAGTATGTGTGAAAAAACTTGAATACCCTTGGTATAGAAATGGGCCCGGTATTCACTACACAATGACTTTGTCTTGGAAAATCACAGTGCAATTGCGGCAGCAAAACGATGTGATATAAGAATTCATAAAAATAGTTTTTTTGAGTGATAAATGGGTGTATCGTCAGATATACATGAAATATACAGTAATGTTTTCATATAGATACATTTCCCAACACATGTAATGGAATTTAGATTCAAAATAAAAAATAATTTATTGAACGTATATGATAATAGATAAATTACATACTGAATTTCGACATTGTAACAGGTGTACATGTGAGAAATTAATTAGAGAGAAATAGGTCACTCATAATTTCAAACATATGGAGGGAAGAATGTGGCAGGTGAAAAATAATACCCCAAAATTCTTAATGGAAATCAATAGGGTATAACAACTTAAATAAATTTGGACAAAAATGAGAAAAGAAGAAATCCGTTATGTGGAAGTGTGATCCAAAGGCTTAGGAGAGGCTTGAGAGAGGATTCTTGGGAGCTTGGGGCACCTTGGTAGGATTAGATAGATTTTATGGATGATTTTTGAAGAACTCCAAAGGGTTTAAGTGAAGAGGAATTGGGAGATTTTGTGGGTTTCTATAGGAAAAGGGACGAAATTCATTATTATTTAGGTTTTGGACCCTAGACACTAAAATAATCAAAACAACAAACCATCCCATGGTTTTTTCCCTTGATTTTTTCCAAAGGGGAGTGGAACACAATATATTATATGTAAAATGGCCGAAATTCTTAAAATATGAGGCAAGCTTATGTGTAGGAGAGTCACACTCTCATGGAAATCAATTTAAAAAGATTAAATGTTTTATAAGTCGTGGAGGGTCCACAAAAGCATTGTAAAATTTGTCAAACAAACCTAAAATCACATTATATTATTGTTAAAACATATATTCACCTAAAATAACATTTATATTATATTATTACCTCACTTTTGAGCCATTATGATGTCATAAAACACATTATATAATTAAACGGTATTTAGTTTTTACCCAAAAATTCAACTCTCATAAAATTATGAAAAATTCACCATTGGATAATTTCAACATCTGAATTCCAAAAGTAATATTTATTTTATCTAAAAAATATTACAAATATGTGAATTTATCAAAATAAAAAATTTCATTTTTTGAAAATTTAGGGGTTTTTGGAAAAAAAAATTTCAAAGTATAATAAAAATTACAATTGTATTCATATAAATTATATGATCATTTATATTTAATAAAGTGTAATTCAGTAATAATATTTTATTAAAATACTATTTAATTAAAATATCCATTAATTCATCAAAATGGATTTATTAATTGAATATTAACTAAAAAACATATATGTGCTTTAAAAACAATTTACAAAGTAACAATGATAAAAAGAATGTATATTCTTTATTCAATACAAAAATCATTCACAAAGTCATAGTGCTTGTGTATTGTTACATAATCCCTTATAACAATAGCATGTGATCTAAGGGTAAGGTTTGAAATGGTAAAAATCTCTTGGGGTGGCTCGGATAACATTTCTTGGGTGGTAATCTAAATCAACATTCACTTCTCCTGTAGGTGATTTTGTTCAAGCTTAACCTGTTCAAGCTCAGCTTGGCCATGGTCAAGAGTGAAGCCCAATGATGCCATATTTTTTTGGAGATTTTATGAATGGGGTTTGTATGGATCAATTATATTTTATGAGGTCATCACATACTTTTCCTGAGTAAATTATATTTTTTAAATCCCTATATTTATACTAATCATGTGATCACTGTTCAACGGCTTAATTTGCTACTGTAACAGTTCTTAAAGTTATATTGAAATCAAAAACATAAAACCATGTTTATATTTTATACAATAATTTTACATAATAATACATTTAAATATATCGAGAGGAATATTCATTAATAAAATTGTTGGTCGTTACACAGACACTCAGGCCACAAACCTCATCACATTATGCCCGTAGACACCTGAGCCACAAACCACATCACATCCACCCCGCAGACACCTAGAGCCAAAAAAAAACACCTCATCCCATCACCTGGGATAAAACCCACACCACATACCATCATGAAGACACCTAGGAAATCACAACTCATCTCATCCCGAAGACATAAGGGAAAACACAACCCATCTCATTTTGAAGACACATGATAAATCACTACTCACCCACACACACCTAGGCCTCACAAATCACAAAATTCTCAAATAATATTGGGATATCACATCCTAGAATAGGGAGCATGGAATAGTGGGTGGCCAAGTATCCATCATCCCACAAGATGATAAGTAAATACACTCCCCCATTACGATGGGGGAGTTTAGCATGTAGTTCTCAACTAGGGGGGAGTGAGTAGAGAAATTACCTTGGAAAAATAAATTAATGTATATATATATATATGTGATACCAAACACTCTACCCTGAGCTGTGGGTTCTCAAAAAAACAACCTGCTCACAAAATTTATAGCTTTATTGCTATCCCTAAATTCATAACCCCACACATCAAACCACAACCTCCTTTTAATTTCCATCCAATTTAATTAACCATTAACATCCTTTATTTATGAATCATTTAATAATTCCTTTAACTAAACAAACCCAAGAAACTTCCAAACATGATTAGCCAATTATATATTCATTTATTCCATTACGACTTGGGAAATTACCAAGGACAAGACACAATAAGAAAAGAAAAAACAGATCACCATACAACCGAATCCCAACCCGACTCCACAACACTTCTCATCCATTCTAAAATAAATCAATCTCTCAACTAGAGATTCCATTACATGGTCATATTGATGTATCATCTACAAGTTCATCCACCACAACACCCAAACCAACCTACAACACCAACATGTTCTACAAAAACATACCATAGTAGAAACCATAGAATATCCATACATCACAACATTTCCAATTCACATTCCAACTCCCCCTCAGACAAAACCACACCATCCCAAAGAACACATCACCATAATACCAAATCATAGACTAAATCATGATTTAACAAGGCATCCCTTATTTAATTTCACTCATTAATACAATGGTTTTCCTAGAAACTGTGTAATCAAGGTGAATAAAATTATTTTCAATGTTTATATTATTTAAAAATATCCATATACAAGTGTTAAATATGAATAAACCAACATGAAACATTTTTTGTTCCCAAAAATGGACCACCAATGGACACAATTTTTAGTGGTGTGTTTAGCCTGTATAATTCATAAAATCACAATAACATCAAAGATATAAATAAATGAACATCAGATCCCTCTACCCCTTTTATTTAATTTACCTCGTTCTTATCTTTTATTAGTGTGGCACAACCATGATCCATTGGAAAATAAATTAGATCCCTCCCACATGATGTACAATTTAAGAGAAATGATGGAAAACCCTACCTTAAAACACTTTACAACTCGTTTTTGCGTCGTAGGGTGGAGAAGAAAGCACTCAAGAGACAACTGAACCACATGAAATGCATATCAAACTATTATGCACTATAAAATTATCAAAACGCAACCCAAAAATACAACTCAATCTAACACATAACATGACATTGAATCCTAGGGAAAGAATAAGTGGAATCAAATTAGAAAGAGGGAAAAAATCTCCATGGATCAATCACAAATCACCAATAAAAACTACCATAATTCATACATCAAGGAGGGAGGATTAGTGATCAAAGGACTCCTCAGGGAACCTAGGGTTCATCTGTAATGAGAGGAAAATAAAACCAAAACTGAATTAGTTATGGTTTTCCGAAAATAAATTATTAAAACTGCACATGATAGGGGTATTACACGATATGTAATAATGTGTCACATCTTGTAATAGGAATGGTTTGGTTTCCATTAAAAATTGAATCACATTCGTATTTTATTTCATTTTTCAAACAACAAAATATTACACACTGTGAAACTCTTCTTCAGACTGTGTAAAATATTTTCATGTCATGAAAACTTCAAGAGAAGCCATAAAATAGAGTTTTATGTCATGAAACAAGATTTAATGACGTCTAATCACCCAAATTCTAGACTTTAGAAATAAATCCTCTCCAAACTGCTTTTGAGCATCCTATGAACACTTCTAATCCCCCAAACCTACTATGTAATGGTTTGGGAGGAAATAGAATGTTACAGTTTGGATTTCCTTGAGCACTAAGATTGGTTTTCTAGAGGATAGTAATTAAATACAGAATGATCATTTCATGCCACAATTTCCAAAGAAATCGGTTAATAGTTTCCCAACATGGGTCTATCCCAATAGAAGGGAAAACAATGTCTATAGTATTAGGACATATGAATAGGACTGTAATCTTATGGAAATGATCTGTTCTATAAGGCTTATCACGCTATGGTCATTCCAACATACTTTTTCCATGAAGGAGGATGTTGTAAGACATATTCTTATAAATTTTTATATTGGTAGAAAAGATATGAGAAAAAATATGTGAGGAGTTACGATATCCTACATCTAATCAGGGGTCCTAACATAATGTCATCAAATCTTATGAGGACGGAAGAGGATTCTCCAAAATTAGAAGTTACCGCCGTTTGACAAACCCGTTTAGTGGGTTGTTTTTTGAAAATAAAACTTGGGTGTATTATGACATAGTCAAACAATGTAATCCTTTGTCTAATAAAAACATTTTGTGGGATACGTTTTCCATAGATAATTGGGTCATGTTACAAAATAATTAGAAAAAAATATCTCTTAGGAATCAGATATACTGCCACCAGAAGCTGAAGAAAGATTATAAAGATCTAAAAAGTTTCCAAAATTAGGAATATGATATGAGAAAGGGATATTTATGATGATAGAAGAAGCATTTGGACTGATATTTTCCATCAGTTTAGAGTCCCTTTCATAGATATGAATTTTATGTTGAAGGGTGGAATCGCTTTTTCTTTAGTGGACCCATTGATTAGGGTCTGAAATTGAAATCTCATGCAAAGATCCTTGTATTTATGGAGAATAGGGAGAATTTTATTTACCCCATAGTTTTGAATAGTAAATAAGTCCTGGGATCCACTATGTATCTCATTATAATGAGAATAAAGCCATACATAATTATTGGAGGACCATGTCGTTTAACATCATGTAGTCAAGACATATGTCATGAAATTTAATGTAATTAGCTAAGGATGTAGGTGTATCGACATGAAGAATAATGGAATATTGTGCTTGGAATAGGTAATAAGACCAACATATCAATAAATATCATAAAAAAAGAATCAATCCACACTTAGTTATGAAGTTAATTCCCCCATAGTGATTTAATTCACGTGTAGAGGAAATTAGGGGGGTTTGAATATGGGTTCATGCATAGGTTAAGAACCCTTATTAGATCTCCTCATGTAGATCTAACTCATCTATAGGGGGATGAGGAAATTTACCATATTATGCTATAGATGGGCCCAAGACAGAAGATCTTAACATCAATTCACACCTCATTAGAATGAGAATTAATCCACACATATTTATAGAGTAAATTATATAGTTTATAATTATGCGATGAGGAAATTTGGTGTTACTTTTATGGTCTTTTAGTAAGGACCATTGAAACCGCAATGTGAATTGATATTCCTTACTTATGTAGGGAATGTTTTTACCAAATATCCTACGTCCATCTGAGCTATGTTAGGTGTGATAAAAAAAGGAGTTGTAAAAGTTTCTTCCATGGAACAAAGGAAGAATAAGTGATAGATATGGGAATTTAGATTCTGCGGTGGATGGGAAATGAGATATGATCGAGGAATCATTACATTTCTCATTCAGATGAGAATAAATATACACATAGTTCTTGGGGGGTTCCTTGTATTGGATTGAACATTACACATGGAGTGGGGGTTTTTTTATGGCTTGTCCCATGATTGGAGATATGCTAATCACTAATTATATTGCTGAAGAAAGAATCAATCCACACATATTTCTTTAAAATTGTTTCCCATATCAATTAGGCATTGATGTGGGGAAATGGGATTTAATATTTTCAACAATAATGGTTTCCCACAAGATAAGAGGTCTAAGTGTATCTATTTATCTAATTATAAAGAGAATCAATCCATATTTTCTAGAAAGGTTCATTTTGCAGATATGGTTCATACATGGGGAAAATAGGATTTATTTCTCTGTGGTCGCAGCTGGACCCAAGATATGACTTCAGTGGCACTATGTATCTTGATAGAGAAAAAATCAAGCCACACATAGTTATTTAAAAGTTTAAATGTTCTAGTCCAATTCATGAATTGGGAAATTGGGCTATATATATATATATATATTATTGTGTATGGACCTGATATTAAATTTTCTGGTGTCACTACATATCTCGTTTGAATGAGAATCAGGACACCCATAGTTCTTGGATAGATCATGTAGTTTACCATCATGCAATGAAGACATTGGATATTCAATTTATCATCTTTCGGTAAGGACATGAAAATGTTTGTGATTATACTAGTAAAGGGTCCCAAATGCTATTACAGAGTGGTAATTATGTGAGTGGGGCTTATGCATGAGAACTTCACATCCTTTCTTCTGCATGTCTGGGAAATATGGAATCTTGAACCACTGAGGGTTTAAAGGGATGTTACTTGAACAAACACATGATATGGAGGCCCATTTTTATGGGACCGGGAGGATTATCTCATGTTGTGAAATTTTTGGAGTTTCTCAACATCTAATGAGAGGGATTTTAAAAATGAACTTTAATGTCATGTGATGAGGACAAATGGGGCCTTTTAGTTTTAGTTCATATGACTAAACCATATGGCTTGTAGTTTATGATCGTAGGGTAAGGATGATAATGCGCTAAAGTTTAATTTCATGCATTATTGATGTTACATATTTCCTTTTAAGGTCATGAAAAAATGTACAACTACATAGTTTAACATCTTAAAACTGGGATGTTATATGGTTCAATGCAGTTTTTCAACATGTAGCTATGATGAATTACTAATGATTAAAAGGAATTGTTTTTTAGGAACCTTTCACTGTTTGTGGTCTAAATGATCTCTCCATCCGTTGATATTAATGAATAAACTCTATTAGAGTAGACCTTGTGAATGGAGTAAGGTCCCCGACAATTTAGACTGTGTTTAGAGGCTTCCTTACTGGTATCATTAGATTCCTCAGGAACAACACTAATTCAATTTGGAGGAATGAATAAAGGAATAAAATTTTGTTAAAGGACCACACTATCTGATTTAGATATAATTCCATGTGATGAAAGGTATGAAATACTTTTTCATCCAGTCATTTCTAGGATTGCTCATTTGAAGACAGTTGGTCACAAATGGAAATACAAAGCATTGTTAATTGAAAATTAATGGATAGGATGGCTTTTATTCTATATACTATTGAAAAAGGGGATTCCCCTGTAGAAATACAGGTTGAAGTCCAATAGGCTCATAAATCATGAATGTGCTTGTTAGGTCAAGAAGTTTTATATTCATCAACCATATTCTAAGTTTTGTTTGATAGAGTCTTGTTGAAGGCATCTATTTGTGCATTTGTCTTCGCATGATAACGAGATTAATGGTTGGATTTGATATTATACTTCTAATATATCTTTTACACATCAGAAAAATAGAAATTGGTTCTATTTTCCATCAATATTATTTGATGGACATCAAATTTGGTAATGATGTAGGCTTTAATTATGCTAACAATGCTCTTGGACCAGAATTCATTGAGGGCTATTGCCTCATCCTATTTGGAGAAAAAATTGGTAGAATTCAGAATGTATTTGAATTGTTCTCCCATAGCTAGAGGGTATGGAACCCCAACGTCCATTGCCCATATAGAAAATGGCCAAGAGTATTTTTCTGTTGGTAGAAAAACTGGGGGTTTATGGATGAAGTTGGATTGAACTTGGAATGGATTAAATTTCATGGTGAATTCTCTGTAATACTTTGTCATCAAAGGCTAGAAGTATCATAGACTTTAGATTTCATCAGAAATCATGTAACCTAATTGGTGGGAACCATAGGCTTCTGAAAGTATTTCTTTTATAGTATCTATGGTCTTTTATCTAACAAAAAATCAAAAAAAAGACCATTAAAGCCTCATTTATAGTGTACATTATGGGGATTTTTTCCAGCATAAAGGGTGAATTTGGATTCTCTCCATCCTATTTTATCTTTCCTAGCCCTATCTAGTAGTATCAATACATTTTGGAGATATTCGATGATGGGAATCATCCATATCACGGTAGGGACATATTCCTCATAGATGGGACTAATTTCATTAATCTCTACCACTATGATTTGAGTGAAAGGTTAGAAAATTCCATGGGGGGGAATTTTGATGATTGTTTCATCTTGGTATAGATATTCAAGATCTATAGCTATATTTTCCAACGAATATACTAGAGATTTCTTTGTTCATGTGACGTGAGTCAATTTTGGTTGAAATCAGAACTCTTCGGTTAACTTTTAGACATGTTCAAACAATGGGATTGACTGTTCTTTTCTGATGTCATAATCCCTATTGATATGAGTGATTACCAAATCTAAATTTCCATTAACCTATAAATTTTACACTAGTATTTTGAGTTCCAGTTCCAATCCAAAAATGAGGTCCTGATATTCTACCTCATTATTGGTATGGACTTCATTCAATATTATGGAGTATGGTAAGACTGACTGAGATTGGAAAATTAGCACAATCCCTAAACCAACTTTTTTGAGATTACGGTCTTCCATTATTTTACTTATTGGTATCCAAGACATTCCATGGAAATATATTTCCCACATTTGGGGGCCATATTGAATGAATAATATCTCTTCATCCATTAATTTAGTATTTAATGATGTTGTTTCTGCATATGGGTGTTCTGTAATGAAATCTTCCAATGCATTTCACTACTTTTCGAGGTTGAAATTGTATACCAAACTACTTTATAATAATTTTCCACAATTTTAAATTTCCTTTTAACATAGGATAGATGTGAAAAAATTGAGCTAGTTATTTCATGAGAACAACTAGACCTCATTGTGCTACAAGTATTGGCTAAGCTTCGGAACTACGAATATTAACACTAGAAAGCTCTTCTTGATAGCAGAATAATGAGTCTCAACATAAATCATTGTTAAAATGAGATAATAAAAGACTTTTCAATTCCAACATCATTATTTTCTGTGAGGAAGATTCCCCATTATTTCTCCATGTCTGTTACATATAGGATAAATTGCCTTCCCTCAAAAGGTGGCATTAATATTAGTGGGGGTGAAAAGTTATTTCTTGAGGGATTCAAATGCTTCATGGAATTCAATGGTCCACTGATATGTAACCCCATTATTCTTCAATTTATTAAAGTTAAAATAATTCTCTACAAGGATGGTTTTGAATCTTTGGATGTAGGCCAAGTTTCGTTAAATTTCTCTCAAATATTTATGGTTTTGAGGAGGTGATATGCTAAGGTTGGATTTTTTTCTCAGGATCAACATTGATGCCATGGTGTCATATAAGGAAGTCCAGAAAATTCACTAAGGTTACCAGAAAATCACATTTTAAGGGGTTTATATTTAGTCTATGTTGTCAAAAGTTGATGAAGATAGTATGCAGAAAATCTAGGTGGTCATAACATTTCTATCACTTCACCAATAAATCATTAACCTAGAATTTAACAATCCCCCAATGAAAGGGTTGAAGATTTAGTGCATGGAACGTTGGTATGTGGAACTAGAATTCATCAAACCAATGGGCATTAAACAATAGAAAAATACTCATTGGGGGTGTGTGAAGGCTATGGATTCTTCATATTCTTAGGTTTCCAAATTTGCTTGTACATTAAACATCCACCCATGATGGAGAGGGCTTGATAACCACATATTTCATCAATTCATATTCCTTTGATTGGAACTGGGATGTCACCTTTTATAAAATATCGGTTGAGATCTCTAAAATCAATATAAACTCTGATTTGACAATTTTTCTTCTTCATAGGTAAAATTTTGGCAACCCATTTTGGATACTGTACCTCTAAAATAAATTAATATTTGATGAGATTATCCACTTCAGCCTCAATTATGGAGGCATAAGTTTTATATTTTTATCTGGATACCTATTTTTATGCCTGATGGTCTTCTGGAAAACCCATGTGATGGGTGTCCACATTGCGGAAAAAGGTCTGGAATCACTAGATACTTATAGGAAAAAACATCCCATTTTTTCTTTAGAAAGGAGGTATATACGTCATGTTTTTTTAAAGTCATGTTTTTACTGATCAAAGTGGGCTATTGGTCCCCATTTATACACTTATTTATTTCTATGATTTCATCCATTGTGGTGGATATGCCTTTATCAAATGCTGGAGTGGAGTCCCTAAGGTATTTCTATTCTTCCCCTTCCTCACGCTTTACTTCTTTTGCCTTTTCCTAGGATGTAGGTGATGAAGAAATATTCTCAGTGTTATGGGAGTAATAATAATTTGGAAATCTAGAAGAAAAATTAATCATCTCTAGTTCAATCAATGAATCATGTCCTTTTTAGAGATCCAATGGGGATACAAGGGACCGAGAATGAGAATCAATGTATTCTCCTATTGAAGTGAAACATTCTTCTATACTGGATGATGAAACTGGGATTTTTTGATATTCGGGGGATGTAATGAAGACATTTTCATCCATTATTTCATTATTACTTGAAGAGTTGACAAATTCTACTATGTTTTCATTTTTTATTTCATGACCGAAATAATAGAAGTTGATTAATGAGTGCATGAATTCGAGAAAATCCCTTCAATTTTATTTATGGGTAGAAGATTGTTTTCACAAAGATACTTGAAAGGATTATCTGAGATCATCTCACAACCATTTGGGTCATTGATTTGGTTGACATTACCATCCATGGATTGTTTTCTTCCCATATGAAATAACCTTGCATCAATGTAATGTGACTCACAGGATTTGAATGGGAATTTTTCACCATGAAATGTTTCAATTTGACCATTGATACAATATTTTAGGAAATGGTGGAAAATTATGGAATGGTCATATGTTGATGTATCCATGGTTTTCCTAGCAAGACATTGATGGTATCATCTTATCAAATAACAATGAATTCTGAGTCAGACATGAGATACTCAAACAATGTTTTGAGTGTGATCTCTCCAATAGGCTTTTACTCATTATTTTCATAACCATTTAATATTAAAGTGGAGGGTGATATGTGAGATTAATTGAAACCCAGTTGGCGAAGTTTCTAGAATGGAATGAGGTGAACTCCTATGAAATTTTCAATAATGGATTTTCTGATATGAGTGTCATTTTTCCATCCATATATATACAATGATCTAACATGTTTTATTATGATTTAATCCTCCTCTTGGTCTAAGAAATATTTTATTTTGCGATGTCTTACATGATCATTCTCTGAATGATACACTTCTACAACATAAACCTTAGTTTGAATTTATTAAGGGCTTGATAGGGCCTTAGTAAGTGCTTCTTGAAGAACTTTTTATAGACTAAGGGAATAAATGATTAACAACCTGGATAGAAATTGGGATAATTACTCTAAAAATATATATTTATGGTCCAATTTTCTGCACCTTCAAACATGGGGATGCGATTTTTAGGCACTTTGGGAATCAATGTTGCTATTGTAGATGGAGTGTCGCTTGAAATATGAGAAGGGTATAAATCCACCCTTGATGGATTAGATCAAAAGGGTGTTCCTACATACTGTGGTTGATTAGGTTGTGGAATATCCTATAATAGGTCATCCAATATGTTCATGTTAGTGAAAACCCTATCATGTGTGGGAGAACTTCCTTATTCCTATTAAGCACACAAGATATCTCAATCACGGGGTTTGGTTGCATATATAGTTCAATCAAGGACATGGTTGAAGTAGCGACTCCTAGAACGACCACATCTACCCATGTATTGTAACAACCCGAGATTTTATGAGAATTATTCTTTTTAATTTCATTGATTTGTTGTGTTTTACGATACACCAAAATTTTCTTGTTCTATACGCAACACAGTATTAGCTTGCAGTATACGCAACACTATTCTTTGCTTATGTTACACACAATTTCAAGTTCGTATTGTAGAAATTATTATATGTAACATTATGTATAGATTATTTTTAATGTATAAATTAAATAAGTTTTGATTATGTTATACGCAACATCAAATAAATCATTCATTGTACCCAACATTAGCTTGTCTTTCTTTACACACAATCGTGACCTTCCTCGATAGTGTGTGTAGTACGCAATACCGGGTTTAACTAAACAATGATATATAGTTATAATATTATTTTGGGATAGCCGTTATGAATAGTATTAAATACATTTTTAATTTTATAACATTATTATTTATCTTACATATTTTCAAGAACATGTTATGAGAACAAAATATATTTTTTGGGTAAAATAAGTATTTTTAAAAAAATGCAGTTTTGTCACCTTTTGATGGTGCACCCACATTAAATATAGTTTTGACATGTTTATAAGTTCAACATGACAAGATAAAATTTTTCCATGGAATCAGGATATAAGAATTTAATTTGGATAAAATTTTCATATTATTCGGATAACTTTCATATTTTAATGAATAGTAAAAACATTCTATATTCTAATTAGAAACATCTTTTTTCATCGCAATAATTTATAAGGTAACATTATCTTTTTAATTGGTTTTAAAGTGGAATTAGAATTTATTTTTTCCATTTAATACAGTGTTGTTCATTGGTATTAATTTCACTTTTAAATTGGACACATACAATTGTTGATCTTTTGATTGTTATTGTTTCTTAAAAACACGCTATTTGTTTTGATAACGGGAATTAATTTTAAAATTAATTAATGCCACTTATATTTTTTGAATATGAAAAAATAGACATCATTTTTGAATTCAGAATATCCAATATAGATTGGGCTGAATTTTTGTAATTTTTCTGAAAAACTTCAATTTTTGATGAATAGTGAAACCACTTAGTGGTAGTTAAAAAAACTGACTCTTTCATTTAAATGAAATTTTACCACTTCTATGAATTGAATTTCAAAATTCCGACATACATGGTTATTATCAAGAAGTAAAATTTCATTCAATAAGATGAAAATAATTATTGGTGAATAGTAACTTTTGACTTTTATTTACCAGAGTTTAAGGTAAATAGGGTAATTCAAGGTTAAAAGGATATTATAATAATTCAAAAATACCTTAACACTTATCCTAACCTTATTGGATGAGTAGTGGATAACCATGGAAATTCTTGTCTCGATTTTGGGACACCATTGAACCACTTGGTTGTGATAATGACAATTTGGATTAATTAATTTAATGTAAAGACGAAATTGACATTAACAAAAACCTTTTAGTAATTAATTTTTATAAGGGGTTCTATAAATTATCTTTTAGACTATAAATATTCATCATAACTCTTAGAGGATTTCCTACATTACAGTAGTTTTTTATAATTTTTAGACATCAAAAAAATTAAGTTAGTTATGACACAATAATGTTGCAGTATTTACCTCATAAATAAATGATTTAAATAAATAAGATTATAATGATTATCATATTATCCAAAACATGTCCAATTCTGATTGGATGATTTTATTTCGACCATTAGTCATATTATATTCATCTTTAATGATCTTTGGACATTTTTAAACTGATGATATGTTTATTATAAAATAATATTTTCACGCTTTCCAAAACAACCCCTCCTCCCCTTATAAAAAGACACCATTTCTGTCCTATTCTTCACACCTCTCAAGCCATTTGGCTCATCCAACCTCTTCCCAATTAAGCTCCCAACATCCCTCTCCTCCCCCTAGAATACTTACCTTAGTCAGAAGGCACATCAAGAAGTCCTTTTTGTTCGAACCAAAGGAAGTTACCCAAATTAAAGGTAACAATTTCTCTTAAATTGTTTTTTTATTCTACTTCTCTAACCCCTAAACTCTTTTTAATCCGTTCTTTTGTAACAACACCAGTATCCTCAATATACTAGTATGTTGTTATGAAAATGATTTAAACTACACTTACAAACACCTCCATCTAATTGATGAAGAAGATAATGTTTCTGTGGATGGAAAACTAACACGTCACGAAATGATGATTGTTTGATTTTCTTCTACCGCCTCTCATGGTGGCCATTATGATGGAACTATATTTATATATGATATATATTTTCGTTATTATTTCCTTATGCTTCTTCAGTTCCCAATTATATCAATCCTGTATGGTTTCCACAGTGGTTAAATACGATAGTCTCATTTGAGGAAGTGCGGACTACCGCCCCCTCAAAGTGATGTGATTCGTTAATGCCTCATGTGGGATGTATAAATGATGGAATTAATGATATGATATATTATATAATACTGTAATTATAATATACCTATGTATCATTATGTTTTAATTCCATTAAAATAAGAAATAGAAATTAAGGTAGTGTTCATGCGTAAGTATGGCTTACCGTCTCTATGAACGGTGCATTTCATTTCCTAACTCCATATGTTATAATCTATTATAAATACAATTATATGCTGAATATAAATTATATATATGATATATAAATCATGAATATCATTCTGGATATAATTAACCTTTTACCCCATGAACAACATGTAATTATAAGAAGTCCATTTTTGACTCAAGTACCAAATATCGAAAAAAAAAGAACATTATTAACGTAAATGGTTACATAATGTTTATAACATGGTAATAAGTGATATAAAAGGAATAATAAACTTGAAAAATGTTATTCATAAAGTATAAATTAGATTTGGTTTATTATTCAGGATATTAAAGAATGATCTAGTCAAGTCGGACACGAGGTAAGGGAAATTCTTAACCTAATTTCCGTTCATTGGGTTGATCTTCTCTTTCTTGTTTATGTCGTTATTTGATTATGTGATAAATGAATTTTTATATCTTATAATGTTTTTTTACATTCTTTAAGTGACCTTATAGTGAATAAACGTAAGTGATCTATTTTATTTACTAAAAGATCTTTGTAAGGAATAACTTTTCCAATCTCGTTTTTATCTGAGATTGTTTATTCATAAGTATTTACTGGGGTTATATTTATCATTCATGTCCCTATTTTCAAAAAATTGTTTCATGTATGTTTAAAGTCCTTCTGACCCATTTTTGACTTTTAATACATGGTATATAAGGAATATTTCTTTTGTTTACCATATGAGGTACTTTTTGACTTTTCCAACAAAAGTATGAGAAGAATTTTTTTAACAAATATGTCATGAACGGATTTTTATGGTTTTATAACGCCTTATTTTCATGAAGTTTACTCTAAAATATTTCACGAATATTTTAAAAAAAATCCATTTCTTTTAAAATTTTCATGTAATTTTGTGAAAATATAATGATTTTGAAAAAGATAGGATATTTTCGTCAAGAATTCTTTTCAAGTGTTTTATCAAATCCATTTTCCATCTAAGATGAAATTATTTCATATGTGTATGTTTCAAGTATAATATCTCTATGATTTACATGGTTTCCCTTTTCTTTATGACGAACTGATATCCATTTGTTTTATATGGATTATGTTATGATGGGATGATGTTTAGGAAAACCATTTTTATTCTTTGGGTTATGATAAATGATTTATGCTTATATTGTGGCACAAGTAAGAATGATTTCATTATGAGATGGGTGAGACCTATACCTCCCACCAAATCATTGGGTAATGATTAATATCTCATGATATAGACATGGATATAATGGTAAGTTAATCCGGTTTAGGGATACAGGACTGGAACGAGGAGTGAACTCAATTCTGAAAGGGACACTATCCACTAAGATGGTCTTGGGAGAAATGCCTTGGATATTATGGAAATAATATGAAGTGCTTAATGGTTTGACAAAATCACATGTTTAATTCCCATGCTATTTTATCATGATTGATGTTCCTTTATGATATATGCCTTACGTACTTCCAAGATTTATGTCTTCGCTCAAGATTTTGATGTTTATATTTTATGTTCAAGTTTTGGCATTCAAATGTTTATGGATTGTTTTATGTTTTCTATGATTACCCTTACTAAGCATTTAATCTCACCCTTTTTATGTTTTAATTTCCCTAGGATATAAAGAAAGGTTTTAGGGAAGAAAATCAAAGGGGCATGATCTTTATGGGAGATGTTGATGATCTTTCACCATTATTAGAAGATTATTTTTCCGAGTTTCCAAAGACACTAAACTATTACGGTCCTTGTGTGTTTGTTTTTGTTATGTAGTAATCATTCTGAAAAAGTACTGTCATTTCCATGTACATTAGGTTCGGATCTCTACAGTTGGTATTAGAGGAAAGGTTTAGTCAAACTTTGGAAACTAGGATGCGAAACTTTTTGTGAAATTCCTAGAGATATTTCTAAGGTATGTCTAGGGATGTCTATAAGGTTAATTATAAGTATAGGTTATAGTCCTAGAATTACGGTAATGATATTATAATTAAACCTAAGATGTTAGATATTGAAGGTACTCCCTCTTGATTATGAATTTTACCTCACATAATATTCTTTTTGTGTATTAAAAAATGGAAGGAAACAGGAGGATTCATGTTAATGGAGAATATGATGGACAATGGAATGATATTATTTATGATAAACCAAATGAAACATGATTTGGATGTACAAACATCGTTATTATTCCTAATCAGCAATCTCATAATATGATCAATAATATCAACTTTGGTATGTTTCCGTACTCGGCTAATAAGATAAAGATGGAGTTTCATGATGATCATAGAGTAAATAAAGTTAGTTTTCCCTTATGTAAATCATGTGGGAAGAGGCATCAAAGAGAATGTTTCAAAGGAACTGGAAGGTACTTTGGGTGGGGAAAAAAGGACACAAATCCAGTAATTTTAAAGGAAAAGGTTTAGTTAACACGATTGAAAAGGATAATGGTATTTTTAAAACATTAACCACGGTTAAATGTTCAAATGTAGAATGTATGCACATTATACAAACCAATGCCCTAAGGGAAAATCTCACAAAGAGAATCAACATGGTCATATGGGTAGTATTTATGTGGGTGATGATGAAGAGACTACAAATGATATATGAGATGAATGAAATTATGAAGCCCAGTCAGTGGTTTAAGAATGTAGTGGAATGATCGTATGTTTAACAAGAATAATGTATGGAATTATGGAAGAAAGAAAAATCTAAGGATCGTTACACTATTTTCTTTCCATGATTTTTTTAAAGTACTTGATGAATGGTACCGATAACCATGAAATGTGATTAAAATATTTTGGAATGTAGATGATATGCGCATAATGAAGGGATAACGAGAAAATAAATTGTTTGATAGTTTTCATGATCTCATGACTGATATAATGACAAAGTGATATCATGGTTTGAGTATATAGTAATTTTTGGAGTTTGGTATGTGGAAAGAGTTAACATTTGACAGTATTAAAGTTTTCTCTAAGTTTCAATGGGTATTAATTTTTCAAAATAATACATGATTAAGGTATTCCGATTTTTGGAATGTGACCAACAAGATATATCGTATGATATATGGGGGATCAATGATGGTATTATAATGCTCAGTAGATGAAATTTCTAATAATAGTTTTCTTTATACTATGAGTTTGGACATAAGTATTTTAGATAGGACTAAATATTGGAATGAATTAAGTTAGACATAATATAATATTGTTTAAGGCTAGAACTTTTTTTCAATATTATTGCAGGAATGTTATAATAATGTATTTTTAGAAAAAGGGACAACCTGCGGGACAGGCGACAACCCGTCACGTCGGACAAGGCTATAGGAATCAAACCCACAACTGAAGTGTGAGAAGACTTTATCTCCTACCATTGGCATACAGGAAGTCCCTGGTTAGTATAAATCAGTTTTAATTTATTAAGTTGTATGATATATGAAATATAAGTTCATTTTAGGAACCATATACAATTAATCTCAGCATAGATGGACTTATGTATATTTAATAACATGTGATAGAGGTAGATGGAATGACTTATCTTTCAATCGCATGATCTTCTAACACTTCTAGAATGAAAAATTTAACTTCATTTCTTTAAATAAGAGATGAAGTGGAAATTGTTCATAGGATGAACAAAAATGATATTACACTAAAATCAAGTATGTATTTCTTCTAATTCAAAATATTAAACTTTAGGGAAATGATATTGAAAACCAAAAATGTTGTCTTGGTGCTCATATATCTAATGAATCAGATGGTACTTTAGATCATCAAAAATTTATGGCTTTGTAATTATTGGATTTTTCATAGCCATGTTCTCTACCAATCTCCATCAGAAGTTGATGGTTAGATTTCTCTTCCATATCCATATTTTCACCTATTTTATCTTATGTGGAAACCCAGTGATGAGTTAATTTGGTAAATCATTATGTTTCATACTTCACTTTTTAAAATTAATTTTTAGTATTCCTTTTTACGATGTGGGTTTCAATGAAAGAAACTTTCATGTAGTAAACCATTTATAACCCCGACGAATTTTGCCGATGAAATTAATTTTATGGGGTGTATAATGTAACAACCCGGGATTTTAAGAGAATTTTAATTATTAATTTCATTTATGTCTTGTGTTTTACAGTACACCAAAATTATCTTGTTCTATATGCTACACCGTATTAGCTTGTAGTATACACAATACTATTCATGGCTTGTGTTACACACAATTTCAAGTTTGTTTTGTAGAAATTATTCTACACAACATTAAGTATAGATTTTGTTTAATGTATAAATGAAATAAGTTTTGATTATTCTATACAAAACATCAATGGAATCTTTCACAGCACACAACACTAGCTTGGCTTGTGTTACACAAAATTGCCACCTTCCTCGATAGTGTGTGTAGTACGCAATACCAGGTTTCACTAAAAAACGATATATTGTAATAATATTATTATGGAATATCCATTATGAATATTAGTAACTACATTTTTAATTTTATGACATAATTATTTATCTTACATATTTTCTAGAACATGGTATGAGAACAAAATAAATGTTTCGGGTAAAATAAGTATTTTTTTAAAAATGCAGTTTTGTCGCCTTTTGATGGCACACCCACATTAAATCTAGTTTTTTACATGTTTATAAGTTTATTTTGACAAAATAAAATTCTTCCATGTAATCAGGATATAAAAATTTAATTTGGATATATTTTTCATATTGTTCTGATAACTTTAATAATTTAATGAATAGTAAAACAGGCTATATTCTAATTATAAAATAACTTTTTTCATCATAATAATTTATATGGTTATATTATCTTTTTCATTGGTTTTAAATTGTAATTATATTTTATTTTTACCATTTAATCCAATTTTTTTTCATTGGTATTAATTTCACTTTGCAAATGAACATAAAATAGTGTTGCTCTTTTGATAGTTATTGTTTCTCAAAAACACGCTATTTGTTTTGATAATGGGAATTAATTTTATAATTAATTAATTCCATTTCTATGTTTTGAATTTGGAAAAATAGAAATAATTTTAGAATTCAGAATATCAAATATATCTTAGGTTGAATTTTTGGTATTTTTCTGAAAAACTTCAATTTTTGATGAATAGTGACACCACTTCATAGTAGTTAAAAAATCAGACTCTTTCTTTTAAATTATTTTTTTCCACTTTTGAGAATTGAATTTCAAAAATATGACCTAAATGGTTGTTATAAAAAAGTAAAATGTGATTCAATAAGATTAAAATAATTTTTCATGAATAATAGCTTCTGACTTTTATTTACCACGGTTAAAGGTAAATAGGGTAATTCAAGGGTAAAAGGATATTATAATAATTTAAAATAATGTTAACACTTGTCCTAACCTTATTTTATGAGTATTGTGTGACCATGGGCATACTTTGGTTGATTTTGGGACCCCATTGAGCCACTTGGTAGTGATAATGGCAATTTGGATTAATTAATATAATGTAACGACAAAATTGACATTAACAAAAATATTTTAGTAAATAATTTTTATAAGGGGTTATATAAATTATCATTTTGACTATAATTATTAATTGGAAATATAATAAAATTTCCTACATTATGGTGTTTTTTTATAATTTTTGGACATCCAAAATATTAAATTTTTAATGACACAATAATGATGTAGTATTTATCTCTTAATAAATGATTTAAATGAATAAGATTATAATGATTAAAATATTATCCGAAACTTATCCAATTCTGATTGGATGATTTTATTTGGTCCATGAGTCATCTTATAATTATCTTTAATTATTTTTGGACCATTTGAAACCGAAGATAAGTTTATAATAAAATAACATTTTCACACATTCCAAAAGAGCCCCTCCCCCCTTATAAAAGGAGACCATCTCTATCCTATTCCTCACACCTCTAAAGCCATTTGGATCGTCCAACCTCTTCCCAATTAATCTCCCTACATCCCACTAATCCCCCTAGAAGCCTTAACATAGGCATAAATAACTTCAAGAATTCATTTTGGTTCAAACCAAATGATGTTATCCAAATTAAAGGTAACAGTTTCTCTTAAATTGTTTTATTTTATTCTACTTATCCAACCCCTAAACTCTTTTTAATCAATTATTTTGTAACAGAACCTGTATAATAAATATACTAGTATGTTTTTATGAGATGTATTCAAACTAAACTTAAACACACCTCCATCTAATGGATAAATAACATAATGTTTCTGTGGATGGAAATCTAATGCCTCACGAAACGATGATTGTTCGATTTTCTCCTACCGCCTCTCATGGTGGACATTATGATGAAAATGTATTTATATATGATATATATTATGTTTATAATTTCCTTATCATTCTTTAATTCCCAATTATATCAAGCCTTTATGGGTTCCATAGTGGGTAAATACTATAATCTCCTTTGAGGAAGTGCGGACTACCGCCCCCTCAAAGTGATGTGATTCATTAGTGCCTTATGTGGGATGTATAAAGGATGGAGTGAATGATATTATATATGTTATTATAATTTAATTATAATATACCTATGTATCATTATGTTTTAATTCCATTAAAATAATAAATATAAATAAAAGTTGCATTCATGCTTACGTACGGCTTACCGTCTCCATGAACGGTGCATTTCATTTCTTACCTCCATATGTTATGTACTGTTATTAATACATGTATATGCTGGATATATATGATATATAAATCATTAATAATATTATGGATGTAATAAACCTTTGACCACATGAAAAACATGTAATTATAAGAAGTTCATTTTTGACTCAAGTACCAAATATCGACAAAATGATTGTTATTAACTTAAAAGGTTACATAATGTTTATAACATGGAAATAAGTGATATAAAATGAATAAAAAACATGAAAAATGTTACTAGGAATGTATAAATTTACTTTGGTTTATTATTCAGGAGGTTAAAGAATGATCGAGTCATATCGAACACGAGGTATGGGAACTTATTAACCCAATTTCCATTCTTTGGGTTGATCTTCTCTTTCTTGTTTATGTCGTTCTTTGATTATGTGAGAAAATAATTTTTATATCTTATCATGTATTTATACATTATTTATGTGACTTATAGTTAATACAGATAAGTGATCTATTTTATTAACAAAAAGATATTTGCAAGGGATAACTTTTCCAATATTGTTTTTATCCGAGATTGTTTATTCGTAAGTATTTACTGGGGTTATATTTATCATTCATGTCCCTATTTTATAAAAATGGTTTCACTTATGTTTAAAGTTCTTTTTACACAGTTTGACCTTTACTACATGGTATGTAAGGAATATTTCTTTTGTTAACCATCTGAGGTACTTTTTGACTTTTTCGGAAAATGTACGAGAAGAATGTTTTTTAACATATAGGGCATGAACAAATTTTTACGGTTTTATAACACCTTATTTTCATGAAGCTTACACTACAAGATTTCATGACTAGTTTCAAAAAAATATGTTTCTTTTAACATTTTCATGGAATTTTGTGAAAAGAAAATCATTTTGAAAAAGAAAGGATATTTTCCTCAAGAATTATTTTCAATTGTTTTATCAAAACCATTTCCATCTATGATGAAATTATTTCATATGAGTATGTATCAAGTATAATATCTCTATGATTTAAATGGTTTCACTTTTCATATGATGAAACTATATCCATTTGTTTTATATGGATTATGTTATAATGGGATGATGTTTATGAAACACATTTTTATTCTCTGGGTTATGATAAATGATTTATGTTTATGTTGTGGCACAATAAAGAATGATTTCATTATGTGATGGGTGGGACCTATACGTCTCTCTAATGCATTGGGTAAAGATTTATATCTCATAAGATAGACATAGATGGAAGAGTAAGTTAATCTGCTTCAGTGATATCACTACTAGAAAAGGGGGCATTGGAGCCCCCCAGACTCGGGCGACCGCCATTGGCGGTCCCTATAGCTAACCATTAGCGACCGCCAATGGCGGTCGCTAACCTACATAAAAAAACGGGGGGCTTATGCGCCCCCCCCCCCCCCCCGCGCCCTCGATCTCCCTCCACCCTAACCCCCTCCCTCCCTCGCCGCCCTCCCTCGCCGCCCTCCCCTCCCCCGCCGCCCGGCCTCCCCCGCCGCCCGGCCTCCCCCGCCGCCCGCCCTCCCCCGCCGCCCGCCCTCCCCCGCCGCCCTCCCTCCCCTGCCGCCTGCCATCTGGCCTCCGGCCGCCGCCCTCCGGCCTCTTGGCCCTCCCCCCCCACCCCGGACAGCACCCGCACCCCGGACAGCCCCCAGCGCGCACTCCGGACCGCCCCCCGCACCCCGGACGCCTCCCCGCACCCCGGACAGCACCCCCCCACCCCCCACCCAGCGCACTCCGGACCGCCCCCCGCACCCCGGACGCCTCCCCGCACCCCGGACAGCCCCCCCTGCACTCGGACACCCCCCTCCGAACCCGGAGAGTCCCCCCGCACCCCGGACAGCCCCCCCCCCCCCCTCGCACTCGGACACCCCCCCCTCCGAACCCGGACAGCCCCCCCGCACCCCGGACAGGCCCCCCGCACCCCGGACACCCCACCCCGCACCCCCGACAGCCCCCCTGCAACCCAGACAGCCCCCCCTCCCCCACACCTCGGACACCCCCGCACCCCGAACACCCCTTCCCGCACCCCTGACAGGCCCCCGACACCCCGGACACCCCTCCCCGCACCTCGGACAGCCCCCCCCCCCCCCCCCCCCCGACCCCGGACACCCCCCCCCCCCTCGCTGCCCGTCCCCCGTCCCCTCACCGCCTCCTCTCCTCCAGCTCCCCGCCACCGCCGCTGCCCGTCCCCTCCCTTGCCGCACCGCCTTTGGCTCCGGCTCCCCTTCGCTGCCTCCTCTCCCTCGCAGCACCGCCTTCGGCTCCCCTCCCTTTCAGGTTTGTAGCTCAATCAGGTAACATGAGCTTTCAGTTACATTATTATTTTATCAATGGTTCATAAACAAATTGTTAATATTTATTTTGAATATAGTTGATTTGAAAAATGAAAATGTAATATGTATTGTGTAAATGTTTGTTATACAGATATTATTATGGATAAGAGTTGGATTGATCTTTCAAATCGAACGTCTAGAGAATATTTCAATGGCATTATGTAGTTTATTGACTTCACGAGAGGATTTGAAGGTGACTATATTAGTTTTCCATGTAGAAAATGTACTAACAGATATCAATTCACACGAGATATTGTGAGGGAGCACCTTTTCTTTAATGGATTTCTGAAAAATTATAATATTTGGACTCGTCATGGAGAAGAATATGTTCGTTGTCAAAATACAGATGCAGTTTAGATGGATGTTGATGCAAGGATAACTGATCCAATGCATGAAATGCTTACTAAAATGGTACGTGGGTTTGATCCTGAAGGCATTGACATCCAGAATCTTGAGACCGGTGAGATAAATCTTCGCTCTAGTGCAGATCGTGATTCGAGGAGGTTTTATGAAGTACTTGATGATGCGAAAACAGAATTATATCCTGGATGTACTTCTTACAATAAACTGTCGTTTATCGTGGAGTTGTTGTATTTGAAGACTTTGAATAATTGGTCAGACACATCATTCGACATGCTTTTGGTTTTATTGAAAAAAGTTCTTCCTGTCGACGCTAAGATTCCTGAGTCGTATTACTATGCTCGTAAGTTGACAGAGAACTTAGGTTTTAAATATGAGACTATAGATACATGTGCAAACAACTGTATGTTGTTTAGAAATGAAACTGCTCATTTGGATATTTGTACGGTTTGTGGCGCTTCCACGTGGAAAGAGAACAGGGGAAATAAGACTCATCAAAGTCAGATTGCGATACAGGGGAAACCGATTGCCGTAAAGCAAATGCGTTACTTTCCCCTTAAACCGAGGTTGAAAAGATTTTTTATGTCATCTAAAGATTTTAATTTAATGAGATGGCATGCAGAAAGAGTTCATGAAAGTGACATGTTAACCCACCCGGCAGACTCTCATGCATGGAAGGATTTTGATAAGAGGCATCCCGACTTTGCTAAAGATTTTCGTAATGTCCGATTGGGATTGGCAGTAGATGGTTTCAATCCATTCAAGTCTATGGTTGGTACAACTCATAGCACATGGTCCGTGGTGTTGGTTCCATATAATCTTCTTCCATGGCTTTGTATGAAGCAACAATTTATATTACTTTCCACTCTTATTGATGGACCTAAAAGTCCGGGGGATAAGATTGATGTTTACCTTCAGCCATTGATTGATGAGTTGAATGAATTTTGGGGCGATGGTGTGATGACTTATGACTGCGAAACGAATGAAATGTTCAAACTGCATGCTGCTTTATTGTGGACAATCAATGACTTCCCAGCTTATGCAAATTTATCAGGCTGGAGTACGAAAGGGGAATTTTCTTGCCCTTGTTGCAATAAAAGTAAAAAATGTGTATGGCTCAAACATTCCAAAAAATGGGCATACATGGGTCGCAGGCGTTTTCTCCCTCCCCAGCACAGGTTCAGAAAGGACAGAGTGGCATTTGATGGTTCTAGAGAGTTCATCCCAGCACCAAAGATCATGACAGGAGTCGAAATGTTATCGCAGATTGAGGAAGAAAACATCCGCACGGTATATGAAATTCAGGATTTGGTGGCTCCTCCAGTACGTAATATTCGTGCTGCGGGTAGGCAGCGCAGTCACAATTGGAAAAAGAAAAGTATTTTTTATAGTCTTCCATATTGGAAAACTAACATGTTGAGGCATAATTTGGATGTCATGCACATTGAAAAAAATGTTTGTGATAACATATTGTGGACCATTTTAGGTGTCAATGGAAAGTCAATGGACCATGTTAATGCACGCTGTGATTTGGAAGAAATGGGTTTAAGGAAACAGTTGCATTTACAGTTAGCTGAGGGAAACAAGGCATATATGCCTGCTGCACAGTATTCGATGACTACAGATGAGAAAGATACATTTCTTTCCATTTTGAAGATGGTCAAGGTGCCTGATGGATACTCTTCTAATATTTCAAAGTGTGTGAATCTGACGAGCAAGACATTGCAAGGGTTGAAAAGTCATGACAATCACATATTACTTCAGCAGTTGATTCCAATCGCAATTTGTGATTGTTTATCCCCCAATTTTGTTCAGCCCTTGATTGAGATGAGTAATTTTTTTAGACAGCTTTGTTTAATAAATCAATGAATGAGTGATTTAAAAAGTTTGTAGGACCGAATTGTACTTACGCTTTGTCACTTTGAGAAACTTTCCCCCCCCCCTCATTTTTCAATGTTATGGTCCACTTGACAGTGCACCTAACTGATGAAGTAATGGCTACTGGTCCAGTGCAATTCAGGTGGATGTATCCTATTGAACGGTATTTGAGTACATTGAAAAGATTTGTACGCAACAGAGCTCGTCCAGAGGCATCAATAGCCAATGGTTATTTGATGGATGAGTGTACTACCTTTTGTGCAGAATATCTTACAGATGTTGAAACAAAATTAGATAAGCCCTCTCAGATTCATGATGGTCCAGTTGGAGAAGGAACCACATTTGATATGGACAACATCGAGTGGATACAAGCACATCGATATATCTTGTTCAATACTCCATCAGTTGCACCATTAATGCAGTAAGTATCTTATCAATGTGCTTGTATAACTTTTACATGTTTTCTTTGCATAAGTTGATCTTTTAAACATCGCGTAATCATTTGCAGGAAACACATTAATGAGATAAAAGAAGAGATGCATCGTGCGACTGAGTTGCAAATTCAACAATCTCATTATGCGGCATTTCATGATTGGTTCAAGGATTATGTATGTATAAATTGATTTTCATTATGAGTGAAGTATTAAACTAATTCTTTCTGCATATATCAGTATTGATTTTTATAAATTATGTAGGTTCGTAAGCTGAGGGAGTTAGGGGACCCCACGCTACCTGAAGTATTTATCCAACTGGCTGAGGGTCCATCTATAACAGCTCGTCGTTATAAAGATATTTATTCTAATGGTTTTCGATTTCGCATTAAAGATGTTGACGACAAACGATCAACACAAAACAGTGGCATCGGTTGTCCCTTTGTCGATTCTGGTTATTACTATGGTCAAGTGATAGACATCATTGAAGTTGTATACACACACGGTTTGATGTACATATTGTTAAAGTGTAATTGGGTTGAGCCAGTGCGTGGATGTAAAGTCGATCAATATCAGTTTTCATTGGTGAATTTTAACTATATGTTATACAGAAATAATGAACGAGTTGAGAATGAACCTTTCATTTTGACATCACAAGCGGAACAAGTATTCTTCATTACTTTGCCTTCGGATCCAAGTTGGCAAGTTGTTGTCAAAATGTCTCGGCGAGGAGTGTTTTTATTTGAAGAAGATGAACCCGAGACTGTTCTGTTTGTTTACCAACAACTTGATCAACATACCGTAGTTCAACGTGAAGAAGATATTTATTGGGTCAGAGCGGTTGTTGAAGGAGAACCGGTCGATTTGCATGCTTAATGAAAGGTATAATTGTTTTCCCGCTATTCAGTAGAATGTCTTAGGATATCATAAATTATCTAATCATTTTATAAATCCTTATAAGTTTTAATCCTCACTTTTGTAAGTTAATTCAGTCATAGATATTTAGGTTTATTAACTTTCTGATTTTTTAAAATTCATTCACAACTAATTATTCAATCCATTTTTTGTTTGATTAACACTTGTACAAGTTTGATTTATTAAGAACAATCCAATTTATCTTTTAAACACTTTGGACTCATTACTGATATTTTGTATGACTGCAGACATGTCAGGGGAAGAGGCAGAAAATCCACATCATCCATCTGAGGCATCTATGTCTCAGGGTCGAGGTATGTTTGAATGTCATTGTCTATATTTTTTATGTAATTGACATATATATATATATATAACATTTGTCAATTTATATATAAAATTGTTTTCAACAGGATCAGACTCGGCTGCTTCTTCCTCTGGCAGGAGAGGCCCTGGTCGTGGCATATTATCATGGAATTCCGACACGACGATAGATGTTTCATTTGATGAGGTATTTCATCCCGTGGGACCGAATGCCCCGACATTTATTCGTCAGCTGGGTCATATCATACGTGACCCACATCGATTTCCATTGACCACGCGTGATTGGGCTTCTATCCCTCAGGACACATTAGATCGTCTATGGAGGGAGGTTCAGGTAAGAAAATAATTTTACTTTATTTTCTATTTATAAATAATACTAATATGTTTGATTATTTTCATTATAGCAAAATTTGAAAGTATGCCCTGAAGAGTTTCGGCCCGTGTGTATGAGAAAATGCCGTAAGCTGTGGAAAGATTATAAAGGCAAAGTGAAGAGGGACCACTGGGTACCAAATGTGGGTGCCCTTGACATTTTGGAAAAAGTCCCGAGAGGTGTCCTCCCGGCTCAGTGGCGTGACTTGGTTGCATATTGGTCTACTGAGGGTGTTGCGGTTTGTATATTAATTATTTTTCTTTATATATATTTTCAAGAATATGTGATTTGTTTGAAATTTGAATGAATTGAATGTAGGAGGTGTCAACACGCCATTCGGAGAATCGAGCGTTGCAGGGACCAGCTCATAGGCTCGGGACTCGTCACGTGTCTCAGATCCGACATGAGGTATATATTATTCATTTTTTAATTTATTAATTAATATGGTTTTGTGTTTATATTCTTTTAATATACAGTTGCGAGGGCAAGGTGCAGCAACTGATAAAATGTCGGTGTGGATAAGGACTCGTGATCGCAATGATCCAGAGGTTGCAGCATTGATAGTAAGTGTCTGTACTTACCAATAATTACATAAATCTATATATTAACATATATATATTTATATATATTTAAATATTTCACAGGATCAATTTGAAGCTGAGTTAGAACATCTGCCAGAGGACCAGCGACAGCTTCCCATGCGACGGGATGAGATCTTTTATCGCATTATTGGTCGGGACGGGCATGGCTATAGTTTGACCTGTGGAGCAGGGATTCCTCATTCTGTAGTGTCACGCGTTGCGGTTGTCGGTCCTGTTGTTGCTCATATGACACAGCAGATGTCAGATTTTGAGGCACGGCTGCGCGCTTCCGAGGAGATAAATGCGCAATTGACAGCTGAGGTTAGAGCACTGTGGAAATATGTGCATCGAGCTGATGGTACAGGGGATCATACGACGCAGGTATATACTGTATTTATTTATTTAATTTAAATTATTTTTGTTATTAAAATATTTATAATGTTTATTTGTTGTAGGCACCTGGCCCACCAGAAGGAGGTAGCAGTGATGGCAACGCGTGACGCACCATATATTCACGAGATATGTTTTTTGTTTTTACTGGTAGGGTTGACATTGATGTACTGTATTTATTCATTTAAGTAATGCATTATTACCATCCATGGTGGTCTTTTAAATATTTTATACACATATTGAGTTTTTGATCAGATAATCTTGAGTGATTCTACATTTGAAAAAGTCGAACTAATTCCAACAGATCAATAAATCTGATATTATAGATTATGTATTATCCAATATATTTTTTATAAATTTCTGTATGGTATCGATAAAAGAAATATGTATTAATTAGATGTTATCACTTTTATTTTTCACTTTTGTAATCAATGGGATGGCCTTTGCACCCCCGGAGAGCCCCCCGCACCCCCGTACAGCCCCCCGCACCCCCGTACAGCCCCCCCGCACCCCCGTACAACACCCCGCACCCCCGTACTGCCCCCCGCCACCCCCGTACAGGCCCCCGCCACCCCCGTACAGCCCCCCGTACCCCCGTACAGCCCCCCCCCCCCCCTCGCACCCCCGTACACCCCCCGCACCCCCGTACAGCCCCCCGCCACCACCGTACAGCCCCCCGCCACCCCCGTACAGCCCCCCGCACCCCCGTACAGCCCCCCGCACCCCCGTACAGCCCCCTGCACCCCCGTACAGCCCCCCCGCACCCCCGTGCAACCCCCCGCACCCCCGTCCAGCCCCCCGCCACCCCCGTACAGCCCCCCGCCACCCCCGTACAGCCCCCCGCACCCCCGTACAGCCCCCCCCCCCCCCCCCCCCCGCACCCCCGTACAGCCCCCCCCCCCCCCCGCACCCCCGAACAGCACGCCGCCACCCCCGTACAGCCCCCCTCACCCCCGTACAGCCCCCCCCCCCCACACCCCCGTACAGCCCCCCGCCACCCCCGTACAGCCCCCCTCACCCCCGTACAGCCCCCCGACACAACCGTACAGCCCCCCCCCCCCCCCCCCCCCCCGCACCCCCGTACAACCCCCCGCACCGCCGTACTGCCCCCCGCCACCCCCGTACAGGCCCCCGCCACCCCCATACAGCCCCCCGCACCCCCGAACAGCCCTCTACCACCCCCGTACAACCCCCCTCACCCCCGTACAGCCCCCCCCCCCCCCCGCACCCCCGTACAGCCCCCCCCCCACCCCCCCGCACCCCCGTACAGCCCTCCGCCGCCCCCGTACAGCCCCCCGACACCCCCGTACAGCCCCCCGACACCCCCGTACAACCCCCCGCTCCCCCGTACAGCCCCCCTCCACCCCCGTACAGCCCCCCGCACCCCCGTACAGCCCCCCGATTGTGTCGTTTTCAGCAACGCGGCGCGCACCGAAATGGCGCGTTGGGGGGTCAAAACCACCCGAACGACCTCCGAATGCCACGAAACCGTACGACAACATCCGGGGAATGAACTGTGAAATGGTCGGCCAGACGGCACCTCAGTCGGAGGTGCCGTTTGACCGCGGCGGCCGGAAACGTGTTTCCGGCGCCATAAAACACCAAAACGGCGTGCGGCGGTCCAATTCGGAGAAAACGTGCTCCGGACGACCTGAAACCGCACGGGAACGATAGAAATATTATTCCTGAGATGTAGGAGAAGGCCGCACGTCCATCGGACGTGCGGTGCGCGCGGCACGTCCGATTGTGTCGTTTTCAGCAGCGCGGCGCGCGCTGAAATGGCGCGTTGGGGGTTCAAAACCACTCGAACGACCTCCGAATGCAACGAAACCGTACGAAAACATCCGGGGCGTGAATTGTGAAATGGTCGGCCAGACGGAACCTCATTCGGAGGTGCCGTGTGACTGCGGCGGTCGGAAACGCGTTTTCGGCGCCCTAAAACACCAAAACGGCGTGCGGCGGTCCAATTTGGAGCAAACGTGCTCCGAACGACCTGAAACCGCACGGGAACAATAGAAATATTATTCCTGAGATGCAGGAGGAGGCCGCACGTCCATCGGACGTGCGGTGCGCGCGGCACGTCCGATTGTGTCGTTTTCAGCAGCGCGGCGCGCGCTGAAATGGCGCGTTGGGGGGTCAAAACCACCCGAACGACCTTCGAATGCCACAAAACCGTACGACAACATCCGGGGCATGAATTGTGAAATGGTCGGCCAGACGGCACCTCATTCGGAGGTGCCGTTTGACCGCGGAGGCCTGAAACGCGTTTCCGGCGCCACAAAACACCAAAACAGCGTGCGGCGGTCCAATTCGGAGCAAACGTGCTTCGAACGACCTGAAAACGCACGGGAACGATAGAAATATTATTCATGTGATGCAGGAGGAGGCCGCACGTCCATCGGACGTGCGGTGCACGTGGCACGTCCAATTGTGTCGTTTTCAGCAGCGCGACGCGCGCTGAAATGGCGCGTTGGGGGTTCAAAACCACCCGAACGACCTCCGAATGCCACCAAAACGTACGAAAACATCCGGGGCGTGAATTGTAAAATGGTCGGCCAGACGGCACCTCATTTGGAGGTGCCGTGTGACCGCGGTGGCCGGAAACGCGTTTTCGGCGCCCTAAAACACCAAAACGGCGTGCGGCGGTCTAATTCGGAGCAAATGTGCTCCGAACGACCTGAAACTGCACGGGAACGATATAAATATTATTCATGAGATGCAGGAGGAGGCCGCACGTCCATCGGACGTGCGGTGCACGCGGCACGTCCGATTGTGCCGTTTTCAGCAGCGCTGCGCGCGCTGAAATGGCGCGTTGGGGGGTCAAAACCACCCGAACGACCTCCGAATGCCACGAAACCGTACGAAAACATCCGGGGCGTGAATTGTGAAATGGTCGGCTAGACGGCACCACATTCGGAGGTTCCGTGTCACCGCGGTGGCCGGAAACGCGTTTCTGGCGCCCTAAAACACCAAAACGGCGTGCGGCGGTCCAATTTCGGAGAAAACGTGCTCCGAACGACCTGAAACCGCACGGGAACGATAGAAATATTATTCCTGAGATGAAGGAGGAGGCCGCACGTCCATCGGACGTGCGGTGCGCGCGGCACGTCCGATTGTGTCGTTTTCAGCAGCGTGGCGCGCGCTGAAATGGCGCGTTGGGGGGTCAAAACCACCCGAACGACCTCCGAATGCCACGAAACCGTATGAAAACTTCCGGGGCGTGAATTTTGAAATGGTCGGCCAGCCGGCACCTCATTCGGAGGTGCCGTGTGACCACGGCGGCCAGAAACGCGTTTCCGGCGCCATAAAACACCAAAACGGCGTGCGGCGGTCCAATTTGAAGCAAACGTGCTCCGAACGACCTGAAACCGCACGGGAACGATAGAAATATTATTCCTGAGATGCAAGAGGAGGCTGCACGTCCGATTGTGTCATTTTCAGCAGCGCGGCGCGCGCTGAAATGGCGCGTTGGGAAGTCAAAACCACCCGAACAACCTCCGAATTCAACAAAACCGTACGACAACATCCGGGGCGTGAATTGTGAAATGGTCGGCTAGACGACACCTCATTCGGAGGTGCCGTTTGACCGCGGCGGCCGGAAACGCTTTTCCAGCGCCCTAAAACACCAAAACGGCGTGCGGAGGTCCAATTCGGAGCAAAAGTGCTCCGAACGACCTGAAACCGCACGGGAACGATAGAAATATTATTCCTGAGATGCAGGAGGAGGCCGCACATCCATCAGACGTGCGGTGCGCGCGGCACGTCCGATTGTGTCGTTTTTAGCAGCGTGGCGCGCGCTGAAATGGCGCGTTGGGGGTTCAAAACCACCCGAACGACCTCCGAATGCCACGAAACCGTACGAAAACATCCGGGGCGTGAATTGTGAAATGGTCGGCCAGACGGCACCTCATTCGGAGGTGCCGTGTGACCGCGGCGGCCGGAAACGCGTTTCCGGCGCCCTAAAACACCAAAACGGCATGCAGCGGTCCAATTCGAAGCAAACGTGCGCTGAACGACCTGAAACCGCACGGGAACGATAGAAATATTATTCCTGAGATGCAGGAGGAGGCCGCACGTCCATCGGACGTGCGGTGCGCGCGGCAAGTCCCATTGTGTCGTTTTCAGCAGCGCGGCGCGCGCTGAAATGGCGCGTTGGGGGGTCAAAACCACCCGAACGACCTCCGAATGCCACGAAACCGTACGAAAACATCCGGGGCGTGAATTGTGAAATGTTCGGCCAGAGGGAACCTCATTCGGAGGTGCCGTGTGACCGCGGCGGCCGGAAACGCGTTTCCGGCGCCCTAAAACACCAAAACGGCGTGCGGCGGTCCAATTCGGAGCAAACGTGCTCCGAACGACCTGAAACCGCACAGGAACGATAGAAATATTATTCCTGAGATGTAGGAGGAGGCCGCACGTCCATCGGACGTGCGGTGCGCGCGGCACGTCCGATTGTGTCATTTTCAGCAGCGCGGCGCGCGCTGAAATGGCGCGTTGGGGTGTCAAAACCACCCGAACGACCTCCGAATGCCACGAAACCGTACGACAACATCCGGGGCGTGAATTTTGAAATGGTCGGCCAGACGTCACCTCATTCGGAGGTTCCGTTTGACCACGGCGGCCGCAAACGCGTTTCCGGCGCCCTAAAACACCAAAACGGCGTGCAGCAGTTCAATTCGGAGCAAACGTGATCCGAACGACCTGAAACCGCACGGGAACGATAGAAATATTATTCCTGAGATGCAGGAGGAGGCCGCACATCCATCGGACGTGCGGTGCGCGCGGCACGTCCGAATGTGTCGTTTTCAGCAGCGCGGCGCGCGCTGAAATGGCGCGTTGTGGGTTCAAAACCACCCGAACGACCTCCGAATGCCACGAAACCGTACGACAACATCCGGGGCGTGAATTGTGAAATGGTCGGCCAGACGGCACCTCATTCGGAGGTGCCGTGTGACCGCGGCGGCCGGAAACGCGATTCCGGCGCCTTAAAACACCAAAACGGCGTGCGGCGGTCCCATTCGGAGCAAACGTGCTCCGAAAGACCTGAAACCGCACAAGAACGATAGAAATATTATTCCTGAGATGCAGGAGGAGGCCGCACGTCCATCGGACGTGCGGTGCGCGCGGCACGTCCGATTGTGTCGTTTTCAGCAGCGCGGCGCGCGCTGAAATGGCGCGTTGGGGGGTCAAAACCACCCGAACGACCTCCGAATGCCACGAAACTGTACGAAAACATCCGGGGCGTGAATTGTGAAATGGTCGGCTAGACGGCACCTCATTCGGAGGTGCCGTTTGACCGCGGCGGCCGGAAACGCGTTTCCGGCGCCCTAAAACACCAAAACGGCGTGCGGCGGTCCAATTCGGAGCAAACGTGCTCCGAACGACCTGAAACAGCACGGGAACGATAGAAATATTATTCCTGAGATGCAGGAGGAGGCCGCACGTCCATCGGATGTGCGGTGCGCGCGGCACGTCCGATTGTGTCGTTTTCAGCAGCGCGACGCGCGCTGAAATGGCGCGTTGGGGGGTCAAAACCACCCGAACGACCTCCGAATGCCACGAAACCATACGACAACATCCGGGCCGTGAATTGTGAAATGGTCGGCCAGACGGAACCTCATTCGGAGGTGCCATGTGACCGCGGCGGCCGGAAACGCGTTTCTGGCGCCATAAAACACCAAAACGGCGTGCATCGGTCCCATTCGGAGCAAACGTGCTCCGAAAGACCTGAAATGAGATTATTTCTTGAATCGAAGTTTTTAAATTATTATAGCACAATGATTTGATATTATATATATAATAAATATATATTAAAACATTTAAAATATATTATATATATATATATTTAAAATATTGTATTTAATAGTATATATATGAATATTTATATATATATATATATATATTTATATTCAATTCAATAAAAATATTTTTTAAAAATATTTTTTTTAGAATAGCGACCGCCATTGGCGGTCGCTAAAGGCCTCTAGCGACGAGGCAACAGCGACCGCCAATGGCGGTCGCTAATGGCCTTATTTACAGTAGTGTATAGGACTGGAATGAAGAGTGAACTCGATTCAGAAATGGACTTTGTCTACTAAGATGGTCTTGGAAGCAATGCATTGGCTACTGTGGAAAACATATCTAGTGCTTAATGTTTTGGAACAATTACATGTTTTATTCCCTTGCTATTTTATCATGATTGATGTTCATTTATGATATATTCCTTGCGTACTTCTATGATTTATGTCTTCACTCATGATTTTGATGTTTAGATTTTATGTTCATGTTTTTGCATTCAAATGTTTATGGATTGTTTTTTGTCTTCTATGTTTACCCTTACTGAGCATTTGAGCTCACCCTTTTTATGTTTTCTTTTCCCCAGGATATAAAGAAAGGTTTTAGGTAAGAAAACAAAAGGGGATGACCTTTATGGGAGATGTTTGAGATCTTTCACCATGATTAGAAGATTATTTTTCCGAGTTTCCAAAGACAATAAACTATTACAGTCCTTGTGGGTTTGTTTTTGTTATGTATTAAGTATTCCGAAAAAGTAATGTAATTTCCATGTACATTTGGTTCGAGTCTCTATATGTATCCTCGACACCGATGACCTCATCCCCAAGTTACACAATCAATCATACGTAATTATGCTTTATAATCTTGATCATCATATATGAAGGGATCCACTAAGTGAATAACATTAATATAGTCGAAGATAAACTCATCATCTGATGAATATTTTGGATGATTGTTTGACTCCTGTTGTACCATTTGGTGGGGCGGTGCCTATGCTTTTAGAACTATCATCATGAATTTTTCTACAGTCAAGAATAATGTTTTCATTGAAACAAGATCATCTTCTTATGTTTTCTTTTCAACCTTCCATCCATGTCGATTTTTGAAGGACTGGCTTTCAGAGGAATGAGTGATCAATGAATTTGGATGTGTTATTTTGGAAGAGGATGAAGGAAATGTCTGCCTTTTTATCTATTATTAGAGAATAACATGTGTTTGGATGATAATTTTCCTATCCATTCATGAACTAAACAACTATGTAATCTTTCTCATAACTTATTTCTATTCATTTTCCTCCTTGGGATTAGGGGAAGAAACATACGCAACCTGAGCAGGTGAATTTTTCATATTCAATTTACATGATACCACCATCTTTTAAATGGGGTCTTTTAAAACAAAATAATCCTAGCTTTGGTTCCCCCACATTTTATGTAAGGGGAAATAATTTTGTAGATATTCAGCACTTTCTTTGTAGGGAATCTTGGGCTATGAAAACTTGAAAAAGTTATTTTCCAATGCTGATATGAATTATCCAGGGACATGGTCATTGTAAAAAGAATAGAAATGTTTTTATCTCATAATATTCTTCTTCCTATGCTCTAATTGATCATCCTGATGAGGTAGGCACTATTTCTAATACTTGCGAGGTGGAGCAACATGAAATGGTGTGGACTTCAATGTAGGTGTAGGTACATGGGTCTGCTTATGTTTAATAGTGTTTGTCCCTACATTTCCTTTTATCTTTACCTGTGTCGATGGAATTTCTCAGGAAATTTTATTAGTCTCTACAATGAAGTATTATACCTTTTGAGTAATTGTAAAATTTTCAAAAAACAAACCTCTATATTTCACATGAGTCAATGGTGTGTGTAACTAATTGTAAAGATTCACTATACAGATGGGAAGATGTTCTTCTTTATGGAGTGGTATGTTTAAGGAGTTTGTCAATCCTTTCCATCATGTAATTAAATAAAAGACCCTTTAATTGTTCAATTTCATTATGTTCATGAGATCGAGGAATGTTTTATTCTACGAAATTGATATGAACTTGAATAGAAACATCCGATAGAGGTCTTCCCCTCTAGAGAAGTACTGAGACTACAAACTCACGTACCATACAAAGGCTATCCCCTACAGTGATTTCATAAAGCACTAATGTTTCACCACATCCTATTATTCTGGGGTCCCCATCATGGGATTTCTAAGAGAGATGAAATGAATCATGTGTTTCTATGGGTCTCCTGAGGCATTTAAAATTTGAAATGTCAGGTTCCTAATAATTAACAGGGGAAGACTCAAATATACTAATTTGGGGTAAGTATTTTTTTCCAGTTCTATTGGCACGTTTCATTACTTGATGGTTTCCAATAGAGCTTTTAGTGAATAAATTGTGTTCATATGAATTATATGAATGTTTAGCTGAGTTAGAGTCTGAATAGGTACAGTGGATGGTGGGGCCCTTAGGGGCATAACCACCAGTACATTCCATGGGTAGCCGATAGGGGAAGGCCTATAAAGAAGTTCTGAACCAGTTCTGGTTGCACACCCAATAGGGGTAACTCAAAATCTACTCCTTTAGGATCCATGTATGTTGGTGGATAGTATCCCATATTGAGCAGGTGTTTCATATCTATTTTAGTTTTTGTCATAAACCTTCTTTGTTGAGGTGCCCTAGCTGGAAGTGTGATTTGACGATTTAGTTATAGAACATATCTAGCAGGAAGGCTACCTCGGAGAACTTCTATGTTGAGTCATCTCAATTCCTTGATCTCATCCCCATGCTGAGAAAATATTTCTTCATAGAGAAATGGTATTAACCTATCTAGTATGGGGATGAGGTTAAATTTTACCTGTATCCTTTTCCTTACGGAATGTCCTTTGAGGAGGTAATGATGGAATGTTGGAGGGAGTAACCAAATTTTGGAAAATACTCTAGTTCCATGTACTAAAACCTCATAATTTGTTTTGGTTTTGACCAAATTATTAACTAGAAAATCAACCTTTTAATTGGTCTCATGTTCCATAGAGTTTATGAGGGTGGAGTTGATGACATTAAATAATACGAAATTCATTTCATGCATTCTATCAGTGTATTTGAGATAATTTCTTAATATACACCCACTAATAGGATTCATCCTATAATTTTCCAATTCATTAAGAGATTATTTGAATATAGTAATCTGAAGGAAATGTTGAGATATTTTATTCATGCATGCCCTTTATGACGGTACCGAATCATGTAATGGGATAAACTCGGAGGATCCATTCTATGGAATTTTCCATAACCGGGAGAAGACTGATTCTCACTAAGTAGGGGATTTTGAGGCCAAAAATATCATATCCCTGAGGGTAAAGAATGTTTTAACACTTCATTAATAGGTATTTGGGTTTGGGTTGATGACCTCGATGTTTGGGAAAAAAAATTCCTTATCCCTATGAATGGTGTGTCCTATGAACTATTGTGGATTCTACCGTCGCGACCGCCGTTCTGATTCTACGGATTTTTGTTTTAACATCAGTTGGGTGCATCCTTCATTATACACTATGGTCTACCATTTTTTATGATCCTTGCATGATTTCTAACATTTTTGTTATCTGATAATGGACATACCTTAAACGGTAGGCTTGCTCAATATTATCAGATGGTTGATGCAAAAGTCTCTCAACAACCCACTTTGTTCAGGCCCGGCATCCGTGAGAGTCGGTCAGGGCCTATTTTTGTTGAGAATATATTAGTTAATGGATTGGGTCAATTTTTTGAATCCCTCCTAATGAAATAACATTTTATTCTATAACATTTTATGGGAATAACTAGATTGGGAGAGAAGTGAAATGTAATGCTAAGTTTGCACATCATCCTGTGATATAGAAACCTTATGTGGTATCAATGATCATCTATCACAATCTCATTAATGCGTTGATAAATTCTCATTGAAGGGATTCTTTATATTTCTTGATATTTGGGTGTCATGAATACAAGAATGATTCTATGTCAATATTTAATTTCAACCCTTCTATTACTGTTATATGACTTTTATACTCTTCATAAGGTAATAATTTTTCTTTTAAAATATGAAGAGTTTTACATATGTTGAGGTCTTTTTTGTGAACATAATCATCTACAAACATCTCTGGGATAAATTAATGAGGGGTTCCTAATCCCTAGAACGTAACTTTATGTCATCTTTAGCCAACTATTGCCTCGTTTTTAACATGTCATACTCATCTTTCTCCAGAGGTTACTATACCTCATCTGACCAGAATGGATTCTTTTCTACCACTTTATCATAATCAGTGATATTAGTTTGGACTTCTTATGTTGTGGTGTAAAATAGGACATCCAATTGAGGTTCATAGAATGACCATCACCTTGGCCTATCTTCTGATTGAGAAAGGATGTCACCTGCCAATGACAAGGCATGAGACATGACTAGACATTTCTTCACAAGTACCTTGATATAAGATGTCTTTATGGTCACTACATTTCCCATTATATAATTCTCTTGACTATGTGAAATACTACTATGGAGATAAATTTCATTAAAAACACCATTATGGGAAGGACCACCATGGTGGATTATAATAAGGGTAATACCCTTTTTATCCATGATCTTTTGTCCATGTAAAAGGATGTCAAGGTTGTCATCAGGAGATAGAATCTAGAGATCGATTAGATTGTGTTCATGAAATAATCCTTCATGGTGATGTTTCTGGAGGGGACCTTCATAATTACTAATACTACTCACGCAATTTGGTAATGGAAGAGTAAAATCTTGGGATTCCACTAATAAGTGTCTGAGGGCCTCAAACCGTCCTATATTAAGTACAATGTGCTCATAGATCTAACCTTTGTTTTCCAGTTTTCATTGGTGAGGCCACTTCATGGATGAATTATTGAGAGTGAATAGGGACACATGATGGGGGAAGTGGTTTTCTTGGGTTGGTGTTTGTGCCTTCCTTGGAGTGGCCATCAGAATAGTCTAATTAACTCCAGTTGTAGCAATTGTATGTTCCCAATCTGGTTTTCCGTATTGTATGGGGTATTTTTCTGTATGAACCTCTTGGATTGGAGCTGAGGTGTGTGTCTACTCCATGGTGACATGTAGATGTGAAATCCCACTTATAGGGATATATTTGTGTATCCTTCTCTCAATAACTACCATATTCAAAATTATGATATCTTGGAATGGCTGTAGGTTGTGGGAAGGGATTTTTGGCCACCCTGTCACCATTTCCAGGATATGTTTGGTGAATTCAGTGGTCATTACAAGGATATATTCCCTTTTAATATATGGATCAGGTGTATATTCCCGATCATTTCCTCTATTTATTTTCTTTGGATTCTAATAGTACTTCTATGTGTCATATAGAGAGTTTGTCATCCCCCTAGTCATCATTGGGAATTTCCAGTTTCCTTCTCCATATGTTTCTAGAAGAAAATGCTAGTAGGTTTGATGAATACCGGAAGGTGTATACATATGTTCATGGATTTCCATGAAAATTGGTCAATATACTTCTTTTATTGGTTCTAGAAATGAATGATGGTACGTTTGGTGGTTGGAGGTAGTTGTATGTTCCTTCTCATGATATGTATCAATATTTGAATGACGATCTTCCATGGGTGCTACTAGATGATTCTTATGGCCAGTTGAATTATTGTAGGTGAGTGTTTTTTCGCACATAGTTTGCTAAAACATTATGTTAGATGGATTATAAGAGGAGTAATAGGTTTGACCTTATTCTTTGATGACTGTCTTCTACCCTTGGCAGGTCATCTTCCATGCCTGGGTTCAGATAACCTGGGCCAATCAGCCAATGAATTTCCCCTCGTCATGTTGAGGTCTTAATACCATGCAATGATGGAAATAATGATTTCTAGAAGGATCCCTTGAGAAGGGCCCCTATATCTCCTAGATTAGTCTATTTGTAGTATCTTGATTCACCTCACTAAGAAAATTGAAGGACTAGTTGTAGCGTTCTGGGGATAATCTCCCAAAATAGTTAAAGATAGAAGTTGGTTCTGTCTTCTTTATGACCATCAGTTGTCACTAATCGGACATGAAATTGGGATTTTTAATCTTGAGGACCTATTGGACAGCCTCCATGTCTAGGAAAGTACCAATTTTATGATACTACCGAACGATTGCATTCGAGACCTAACATTGGAGATGAGGGGTTGATGATGGTATCGTCTATATAGATGAAGACTCAACTTTAAGGGTAGTCGCGACATGAATTAATAAGAGTGGGTACGAAGCCATTAGATTGAAATGAGTTATGAAATGAAGTGCCTGGATATATACAAATCACAATCAAGAAAAACCCCTTCAAAGAAGCATATCATTTGAATGAATACATGAATGGTTGATTGTCTTGTCTGGTGATTTTTTTCAAGTGAAAGGGGCCTGGAAGATGGGTGACACTATCATCCTAGATAAGGATTCACATCAGGTTCACCATTTATTTCCTTGGAGAACCAATTTCTTGATGATTTATTATAGGGGGTTGATTTGGGTAAAATTATTCACATTGGGTCCATTATTTCCAAACAGTTTCCAATGGGTTTTTATTGAATATGAAACACCCAATGGCTCTATATATGTGAAGTACTTACATTAACAAGGTAGGTGTTGGATGGGTTGTTTAGCCAATAATTCGTAATAACTCACATTGGTTTAGAGGATGAATGGTCAGGATCATCACACCCTTTTCGAGGGAATTCCTTTTTACTCAGGGACTCTCTTGTAAATTTAATGTATGTTCATTAATCGTTCAATAATTCCAAGGTAAATCTTGGATAAAACTTGAATTAAAAATAAATTCTTAACATGTATGGAATTAAGAATCATTTTCATGTTTCTAAGGTTCTTTATCAATGGAAGTATCTATAGGTATCCGAGAATCCCTATTGATGGTATATTCTTATGTATTGGTTAGAGAATTTTTGGTTGCTATTATGACGATGTTGGTTTTCTAGGCACGTAGTGGGGTTCTCTAGAGTTTGTTGTCATATATGGAGAAGAGAGTTTTTTTATGCTGGTATCTAACCCATGTAATGGGATTCCTACATATCATCATTAATGGAATCCAAACCCATATAGTTCAGTACCTCTTAATGGGGAACATTATAACTTTTAAGAAAATGTGATAAGAACCTAATTGAATAGTATAATGTCACATGGCAAGGATTCATAGGTGGAAGGTTCCTAGCCAACGTTATGTGTGGTAATTATGTCGAAGTAGCCCAGGGAGCCTGGAAGGTATATGGATTTCTAGTTTCAGTTATACTTTATTGGGAATGTGGACTAAGGATAATAGTGTTAATATTGGGTGATGGTTTTGGACATCATGGAGGCTTCTTACATATCCCATTTTGATTGTAATTAAATCCCATATAGTTTGGATTGTCTCACAAGAGAGTGTGTCCATTTGAGTGGATTATGTTGGGGATACCACTTGTAGAGGATTCCTAGTGGAATAGGTGTCATGAGAGATGTTTTAGACCATGGTGGTTTAGCGGTTTGTTTAGGGCTTACACCTAAGGAGGAGGCCCATTGAGTTCAAGTCATGGGTAGGAATAAAATGTATCCAGATTATAATTGAAATCAACGTTATCCTAGTTCATCTAAATGTATGATCTAACACAATAAGGTTTATTTGATGGGTTCTATTTTTGATGACTCTTAAGGAGGACGCCTATAAGTTTTGGGATCATTTGGATGTCATGAACACCATCAACCTCTAAGCCCACATGAGTCATGATTGGTGTGAGAAACAAGAGGGAATGAGAGATCTATGAAACCACACAATCCACTTTACCCAAGGATTGTATACATGAACATGGGGATGCACGCCTATGGGATAACTCTAGAAGAAGGCGAGAAAGAAGATTCAAAATAAGACTCAGCCAATACATGAATCCAGGTGTGCGAGTATTGTGGTCATTGTTATCCTCTAATCCCATAAGTCAAGATGATTCATTCTTGAACACAGGAAATAGGAAGAAGAAAAAGATATATAAAATCACAATATCTACTTTCCCTTGGGATTGGATACATTTCTGTCTGGACGCATTCTAATGGGGGAACTCTGGAGGATGGTTATAGAATGATTCAAAAGAAGACTCTACCAAAACATATATCTGGGTATGTGGGTGATGTGTTCATATATATCCTCTAATCCCACAAGCCATGATGATTCATGGTTTAAAATGAGAAACAAGAGGATGTGGATGATTCAAAAAACCACACACTTATTTTACACCTTTGGAGGAAGACATTGAGGCTACAACACCTCCTTCCCATTAATTTACCTCATACTAGGTCCATGGTATGGAGAATGGGGAAGGAATGAAGCATGGGAAGGGTGGAGAGGACTCCATTGCCCATCCCTCTCTCACCCAGTTGTCAAGTGGGTGAGGAGGAGTATAAATGAAACCTATTACAAGAAATGATAAGGACTTAATTCCAAAGTGATTCCCTGAAATCAATTCTACAGTGAGGGAGGATGGTCTCATTCAATGTTGAATAGAAATTTAAGTGTAATCCTCATCATCTCTACGAAGAACAGAAGGCTTCCTGTCATAGATATGACAAGGGTGTGACATTTTATGATCCCTTGTATCCAAGATTAGGATCTCCTTGACCCTATATATTGGGTAAGGGTCCTCGTTATCGAAGGGATACAAATACACATGTACCTAGAGGAACCTAACCATCTGGTAGGAGAAATGTGGAAAACCTCCATTTGAAGGAATAAAAATTCAAATAAGAGACATGATTGTTTTCCGTTTCCCCTAATTTTTCATGTCTAGGGGCTTCGGTGGTGGTTTCAACTTATTCCCTTTTAGATAATGGATATAGAGGAAGCGGATTCCTACCATTGGAGGCTTGAAAAATGCCTCAAATGGTGGGGAATGTGATGGTCATTACTCAGAGGTAATTGGGGCCTCACATAGGTACTAGGATAAAATGGTAGTGTTTTTCATAAGGGGTATAGACCTATGCGAGTTCGGTGTGACTTGAGTAGTTGACTTCCTCGGAAAAACACATATGAAAGGATTTATCCCAGGCACCATGGGTCTCCTTAGGTGTACCTGGAAGGATCCCACACATGTCTCTTTTTTAGGAAAGAGTCCTCTCATATGTTGTTCTCACAAGGGTATAATGAGACCTTACATGGTTGTCTTATGCTTGAATCCCTTAATGGTATTTTATTTCACTCAACCCACTTAATTATCTGTTCTTTCAGTTAGAGATCTACATTGAGAGTTTTTTGAGACCTGGGAAAAGGGGCTGCATGACCTGAGTTTGGGGGATTATTTTGGTTTTACAATCATAAAAATGAGGATCCTAAGGGACTTATTTATAGGAAAATATAGTACTTTGGTTGAAGGAGGTTTTATGTGAAGGTCCATGGCATAAGGGCTTAGTGGAGGTCCACGGCATATGTCTATGGCTCAGGTGCTTCACACAAGTGCTTGGAGTAGGTCCATGGCTCCAGTACTTGGCTTAGATCAATGGTTCAGGTCCTTGGATTAGGTCCATGGATCAGGTCCTTAGCATAGGTACTTAGATCAGGTCCTTGCATTAGGTCCATGGATCAGGTCCTTGGCTCAGGTACATGGCTCAAGTCCTCGGCTCAAGTCCTCGGCTCAGCTCCATGGAAAATGTCTTAGACATATGTCCTAGATCTAAGTGATGGTAATAATATTATAAAATTTTGGCTTCTACCAAGTGACATAAATTTAGATATGTAAGTCTGTTTGGTCTTCGCAACCATTCAAATCAAATCTACTGAGGAGATCTATGTTTCTCATAGAATATAAAAATATGATTGTATACTTTTTAAAAAATGGATAAACATACCTAATCAAACACAACAGTTTTTTTCTATGTTAGGGTCACATAAATAATTCTATGGGAAATTCTTGAAATTCATTCTGTTGTGTCAAAAAATACATAATTTAAGGTTGTAATAGAGTAAGAAATAAGACAGAGTTTGGTGAAGGTGATTATCTTTGATCAGAAAAACCTCACTTGGATCTCTTATTAAGGACCCTAGGGACGATATTTCAGGAATAAAAAACACATAGATCATGGATAAGGATTATGGGGTTTTATTTTGGTATGTTTTGATCGAGGTAAATTTCTTGAGAGGTGAAAATAAGTGAGGGGAAGAGGTGCCTTTTTATAATTGAGTAGAGTGACACAATTTTATTTTCTAAATGTTTTACAATATCATAAAATCAATTTCTTGGATAATTGGCTCTAAAGTGGTTCATATTCAAATTGGAAATGGGTAATGTAGAAATAAAAAATAAAAATGGAGTTTGGAGTGTTTTTTGATCATTTTTACACATATCTATTTAGGGTAACCTCTAATAAACAGATTTTAACCCTAATAGCGGTAATAAATTTTTTATATTGTTTCTATTAATTATAAAATTTTTATGATGAACTTATTAACTTTTATTAATTATGATGATTCCAAATATGGAATTCATTTTACCATATTCAATTCATATAATTGGAATAATTTAATTTCAAAATAAACCCACAAATTGTTTCGAAAAATGAGTTATCAAGAAATACATTTTCAATCATAAGATGATCTTAAATTAACTATACAACTATGAAAAATAATTATATGGAGTTAAATTACTATATTTATATATATATTATATAAAATTAATTTAAATAATTTATCATTAAATATTCTTTAAATTAATTAAAACGGAAATAAATTACTACTTAAATTATTTTTTTGAGAAATATCCCATTTTACCTACAAATTATATTATATTTATTTATATAAAATTGGCAGTCAATAAATTTTTAATTAAACATATTATAATAAATTTTATTAAAAAAATGAGGATTAGTTAAATAATAAATTTTCTATTATTCATAAAATATTTTTAAGGGAAAATTGAAAAAAATCAATCTTGGATTATTTTGACACATTAACTTTTAAAATCAATATTCATAATATCAAAGTAGAAGTTTTGTGACATGAAATTTTAATATGTTGACTTAATTATAGTTTTATTACAAAATAATGGAAACGTACTATAATTTAATCTTGTGTGTTACATTATTCTAGGCTATAAAAATTTCATCAGTGAAATTTTTATGGATGTCACTTTTTAAACAAGTGTGAGTGGTTCTTCTTCATTAAATCCTTTGGTTCCCATGTTGCTTCCACCGATTTTTTTATTTCACTAATGTACCTTTACTATTCGACTCATCCAATTCATTAATACTTTATATCTAGTGTCATGAATTTGGATGTGATCTTCACAATAATATATATAAGGTTCCAATTCTATTTCTTCAATGGTGAGTAAATGTATTGCGTTTGGAATGTACTTCATCACCAATGAGTTATCGATCACATCATTTAATTTATATATACTTGTGGAAATTTTAAATCAGTAATCAAGAACACTATTTCTTTCTAAAATTTCAAAAGGACTTATGTACAAGGGTCACAATTTCCCTTTCATACAAAAACATATAAAACCCTTCCATAAATATACTTTCAATAAAATGTGATATCCCACTTGAAATTATAAATCATTCATTCAGTTATCATCATAACTCTTTTTCCTACATTATAGTTCTTTAATATGAGTATTAATAGTACTTACATTTATTGTTGTATCCTCCACATTTTTTTGGCACCACAAGGTTCATTTCCCAAACTTGATCCCAAAAAGTAGGAGTAATGCATCTCTTTACATATAAGGATTCATATGATGCCATTTCAATATTTGAATTGGAGATATTGTTATAGAAAAAATAAAAAAAATTAATACTGATACCATATATAATTAATGTCAAATGAGAATGAAATAAACTTGTATTAAAATGTTTAGATATTTATTTCACATTGTCCTCAGGTTTGATGGTGATAAGAGGTGCTTAAATATTCCTCAATAGGAAAATAATTAAAAATAATTTTCTAGAATTTTGATTTCAATCATGGTCCATGATTAGAAGAAATTAAAAGAGGTGTTCCAGGAATTCTTAAAACTTCATTTATATAGAGCCTTGTAAGGATATTAAGAGGTAAATCCTCTCTTATACCAAATAAATGTCTAGATTTGGTTTGGAAATCAACAATAACCAATATTGCATCATTATTTATTAGAGTTTTTTTTAATCTGGTAAAACATTACTTAGTATTGTCATCCAATTTTCACATAGGAAATATTATAGGTTACATGAGTCCTCTAGGTTGATGTATCTCATCTATAACCTATTGAAAATCCAAGAATATGAATATATAATCATGTAATTTCCTGCATCATATTATCATACTAAAAACATTCCTTCAAATCTATATATATTTAGGTGCTTCTAGGATGTTTTTAGAAATTAAAGCTATGATATTCATCTAATAATACCATTTTAATACATGTTTAAGTGGAACACATAACATATTTCCAAATCTCATTATTCCTTCTTCATATTTTAAGTCTTTCAAATTCCTAACATTCAAGGATATAATTTTTTTTAAAAATCATCATCATCAGGATGATAAATTCCTTTCTTTTATAATAAATATTAGTTGGAAATAATTTTAAAAAGGATTGATGTTTACACTTAATTAATAATATACATGCCCATAATTACCAGTTCCATGAACATAGGATCACTATCAATCCACATTATGGAATGAACTGTATGATCTCTCTAGGTCAATGCGTATGCTACATTATTTTTCTTCTCTAGATGGTAGTGTATTGGGTAATTATAATTCTTTAGTATCTCAATCCATAACCTTTGTTTCAATTTGATATATTTATATGAAAAAAATATATTTTATACTTTTATAACCTATGTATATCTCATAAAATTTTCCATAGAGATAATCCCTCCATATTTTCAGACCAAATATTACGACATCCAACTCACGATCATGACGTTGATAGTTCTCTTCATGAGTCTTTAATTTCCTTAATTCATATAAAATATCTTTATCATATTTTAATGGACACAACCAAGTACCATCTTAAAACAATCACAATAAATCACAATTTCATCATTTATTGATGTTAGAGTCAAGATCGGATCATTGATCAATCTTCTATTCACATCATAAAAACGTCTTCACATTATTTTATCAATATAATGTTAAACACTTTATGAGGAATATTGGTTAATAAATGATCCAATCATGATTTGTTTTGAAAAAATCACAAATGGTAACCTAATAAAGTAATGAAACTACATGCTTCAATTATGTTCGTTGGGGTATTCCATTCATTGACTACCTTTTTATTCATATGATCAACAAAGATCCAATATTTGGAGGAAATATAATAATCAAATGAAACATTTTAAAACTAGAACCCATATTTTTTAAATTTACCATATAACTCTTTTTTTCTAAGAGTCTGAATAATGACCAAAAATTAATTCTAAAGGTACTAATAGCTTTTAGAATACACTGAGATATCATCAATAAATACTATCTTTTTGCAACAACTTGGTTCTTCTGTTGAGGTGATTATATTTTTTTTAGTTATTACATAAGAAAGAGGAAAATATGACAAGTGAAAGCTGAAAACCTATTACATGACATGAATTGGGGTTACAGACCGTTCAATCCAAGTACACGTCATGTATGGATATCGATAGTATCTTTTAATGACTGTTGACTCTCCTTTCCCTCATAGAGTCTAACTACTGAAAAAGGGAAATACCTTAGTCCAAAGTGATTCGTCCTTTGAAGAAACATTAAAAATTGACAAAGGAATGAATAATGATTTGTTTACACTTTGGTCACACAAGTTTCATCATGGCCGTGTAAGTATACTTGCGCGCCTAATATTGGGCACACAGGTGACATGCACGCCCTATGTTATTTTCTGCCAAGGTCTTCAAAGGCCTATAAATACCTATTGTGGGCCCCCAATTTCAAGGGACATAAAAGTTCCAAAACTCATATTCGAGCTCCCGGCACCCTATTCTCCTCTGGAAGTCTTCAAAACACTTCTAAGGTAATTTATTACCTATAATGGAAGCTCTAAACATGTGAAACAAGGCCTATGTGTTGAAAATCATCAAAACTTGCGCGCCTAAGTGGCCAGCCCTTAATGGAAATGGCCACACTTGTGTGCCACCTTATCCCTTCAATAAAACATGCGCACAACTATTTTGGAAGCCTTCAGGGATAATACTAAGGGCTTGAGCCATGTCTCTCCCAAGTATTACCCAAAGGGTTGACTGTCATGCATGTACCCATGTGTCACGCAAGTATACATGCACGACCAGGACTTGTGTGCCAATGCAAGTCATGTGCGCCTCTCCCTTTTTGGGTTCCCCTCTTGCCTATTCACATGATTTCTTCAAATCCACCACTCCTCTTCAAAATTTATCCTTTAGTACCCTCTACAAAGACATTTACGGCACGGTTTCTTTGTTGGATTCCTTATCTAAAATGAATTCTGTGGAACATTTCTCATAACCAAGTGATTTACATATCATTATGTCACTAAGGTTAGATATTTCATTAATTTAACCTCATCCTTTAAAGATGATAGGATCTTTAACCTGGGCCTTCTTTTCAGAAGTAAGTCCAAATCATAATTTTCCTTAACATGGGCCTCCTTCTCAAGATTAATTCCCAATCATAAAATCCCAAATCTGGGCCTCCTTTTCAGGAGTAATCCCCAGTCTTTAAGTCCCCTTATATGGGCATCCTCCTCAAGATTAATCCCCAATCTTCATGTTCCCATATATGGGCATCATCCTTAGGAGTAAGACCCAAATTCCAAATTCCTTTAACCTGGGCCTCCTCCTTTGGAGTAAACCCCAGTCATAACTCACTTTAAACTGTGCATTCTTTTCAAGAATCATCCCCAGTTCTCAAGTCCCTATAACCTAGGCCTCCTTCTCTAGAATAAACCCCAGTTCCCAAGTCCCTTTAACCTGGGCCTCCTTCTCAGTAGTAATCCCCAGTCATAATTTCTCTTAACTAGTCTAAATTTACTTTTGATTTGGACTACCTTCCTAGGAATAAAACCCAATCATAATTACCCTCTATTTTGGGCATCCTTCAAAGGATTAAATCCAAAGTTATATATCCAAATCTCCATAAAGCACATATACGTTTATGAACCTTGTTCTTGGATTTCTTCCCTGAAGTAAATCCTAATATTCATCTATCTGGGTAGTCATACATAGATAAGCCTCACATCATTTTTTATGATTATATCATTCATGGCACAATTTTTAGGTTTTCCCAATACCTCTTGTTTCTCACATCAAGAATGACTCATGTGAGCTTAGAGGGTAAAATTAATTGTGACATCTTTCTTTGATCCATCAATCATACATAAACCTCATACTTCTTTACTCGAACTACATAGGTTCTGATTCCTTTTCTAAACAATGATACATAGGTTTCCCATCTATGGGTACCATCCCAAATCTAAAATAATCTATATTCTTATGAATGTAAACAAACTTCTTGTGCCCCGCTGAGTGGCTTTAAAACCAGTATGGTTATCCTAATGACCAATAGATTTTTATATAATGTGTCGAAGGATACCATTTACCAAGAATCTTTAACAAATACAGATGATTCTCCGTCAATGAAGAACCTCGAATACATATAAAATATTCTCTAAAATTTATACATATTAATCATTGATTGTCAAATCTAAAGGAATAATTATTTTAATACTTGGTAATGTAATAAGGATTCACGAACATAACTTCAATCTATAAAGAGAGGCCCGAAGTAGACAATAATTTCTCTAAAAAGGTGTGATGAGTCCGACCTCCCATCCTCTCGACCAAGGAAAATTTTTAAGCCCCATAGGTTCACAACTAATGAGCACCTAACGTTGGAAAGTATGTCCAAATAGATATTGAATCATTGGATGTTTCTGGTTCTATGAACAGACCCATTAGAAACTGATTGGAATGTTTGAACCTTAAACAAGAAAGGTCATCCCCAATTCCAGAGGAAACAAAAAATGGTGAACCTGACGTGAATCCTTAACCAAGTTAAAATGATCTTTTACTTATTTTTTAGGCCCCTATTTAAACTCTATTAGAGGGCAAACAAAGCAATCAATAACATATGTGCTCATCCAAAAGATGTAGTTTCCGAACTTATCTTGATTATGTCTGTTATATCAAACAAGAACTCTTTTCCAAGATCTTCTGTGTTATATAAATGGCGTCTCTAAAGTTCACGCCTGTGAATACCTCTACTGTGAATGCCACTGATGCTACTCTTGCTGGATCGTCGTCCGCTCTGAGGACGACATCACCTACTCAGTGTCTTCAATGCTGGGTATCAAATACTCTAGTTAAGGAATACCACCAAAACTGTACTATTATGACTCTGGAGGTTGCTTGATAAGCCCTCCAAGTCAATAATTTACCCTGGTCGTTCCGACAGCGACGTCCAGCGATCATGAAGAAGGTGGTGCCAACCACCGTTTCCAACTGTTTTTGGTCGTTATCCCCAGAACGCAATCACATGTCCCTCCCATATTCTAGGAAGGTGAATGAGAAGGTCCCTTAGGGCCTTAATTCAATGATACAGAAGTCCTTCCTGAGGGATCCCATCAACAATTTCCTCTAGACTTAGGCGAAGGTGCGCCCTCAACATGATGAGTGTATCACATTCAAGAGTTCGGCTCAGGTCCCTCAGACCCGAGCACACAAGACGAACTGCCAAAAGAAAAATGCGGTCAATATTGAAGAAGATTCTTATCTCTTCCATTTCCGGAGGAGTCCACCAACCTAACTTGGTGCAAAGAAACGAGTGGGCACACACAACCATCCATTTCAATTCCATTGTCCAGCAGAATCATCTGGCAGCAACATGCCAATCCTGCCAGGAAATTCCGGTAGAGTATTATAGAAATGAACATAAACCTGTTTATAAGTCATCATCTAGTAAGTAGGATCATATGACTACATATAATGATGCCCGCTAACCCAATGTGTTGACAACTGGTAAATAGGCACATACACCTTCTTACACTAATCAATCCTGTCAGCTGTCTCATCTGTAAGTAGTGAAGGAAGTTCGTCAACAATGTTCGGAAGAGTGCAATCAGAAGGCATATAAACCTACGAGTATTGATCAATCCTACCAACCGTTTCATTTGGTTTCACCCTGAGAAATCAGTTGGAAGGATCCGAAGAAAAATAGGAGGCAGACTCAACTCTCTACCCCCACACTTCAGTTCTGTCAGAATTCATTGACAAGAAAAGGACGACATGAGCAGGAACTTATAATAACTCGAAACACGTAATGGACGTTTATTCTCATTCTAGTAGCTAGAGTCACCAAGCATATTCTGTCAATGGTAAAAGAGAAGAAGCAAATCCCTGCTCATAATCTGTATGATTGTCAGAATATTATAACAGCTTTAGCAGCATCACAGGGAAAGAAATGAAAATCTATCCCTACCAGTGGAGTGACACATCAATATGTCACTACAAAATAGACACATACCTCTGTTCCAGCCCAATAGGTTTGTAGGGTGTACTCCTCCATATCATACGGACAACCAAGCCAGGCACATACACCTGATTTGAGTAAAGATAATCAGCCTAAACTGATCATTTCTCGTGAGCAGGCACATACACCTGCCCATAATAACCACTTTCATCAACAAGTGGTTCCCAATGTGAGTAATAAGACAACTAAGAAAAAGACCCATCCATCACAATCAAGAAATAAAGGGACAATCTGTAAAAAGTCCTTTCTCGTTGCTGGAGTTATTGATGCACTCAGACAATTATTTGTTACAACTTATGATTATAATCTCTCAGTTCCCGATAATGGGAACATTAATTCCAAAGTTCTGGATTAGATACTTCCTCATGAAGGATTGTTTCATGACATTTCAGTCCATCTCTATGTTTCATCTTAATATGAGAGCCACAAGAACCCTCTGTGTGGCTAGAAGACCAAGTAGAAATATGTTTCATCTTTTGATGTAACCCACCATAGTGGTCCTCCCCATAATTATGAATTTAGCTGCGAAAGTCCTCTCACCTGTAGTAATTCACATTTCTTGGAAAATGCTCCAATAGACAATGTAGTGAAGAGAAAGCCCTTTTATCTTGGGGCACTTTCAAATATGAAGCCAGACATGACTGATGCTTTACTGTTAGTAGGTGAAATACTTTCTCAATGAGAATATAATGTGGGGTGTATGTCATTCTCTGAAACCCCACTGGGTCATTAATGTTCTAGTTTGATCAGTGCATTCTCTTCCAATCTTGTTTAATCTAACGAAGAAACAAGGAAGCACCATCTCTGGTCTAATCAGGTAGAATAATCTTCATCACATGATAAGGAGGAAACACTGAATATGATAAAACAACTGGAAAAATATGAAGTGCCAGTCATGTTTTGGCCTCTGGATGACTCTATGTATGACATTCCAGATATTTTGACGGAAGATAGAATTGATGATATTCATCTCAACAAAAGGAAAACACTTTGTCAATTGAAAAATAAAATATTATCTTATGATGAATATGAAAATCATGTCAATATAATAGAAGAGTTACAACACCAAATTGACTTGGCATCTCTCTTAGATTCTCAATATCCTAAGGATGAAAAGAAGTAGAGATCCCTTTAGTGTTCATGCCTTGGTGCATTACAAAGATTATTCCAGTTAATTTTAAATGCCCCATCTTGTTTTCATATCAGGGGATGGGGTGTTCATGGAACAATACATTTCACTATACTCTCCAGTCAACAAAGCCCGCCGAAAATGGTTTCATGCAATGTTATTTCCCATGGTTGGCCACAACCAATTGGCTTTGTTTGTAATCAAAGGCTCGCTCAAGAACATACCTAAACTAGGTCCTCTCAAAATCAAGCATACAGAGAATAAGTTTCTGAATTACTCCTACATCAAGTGAATGAGAATATTTTACATGATTCTCATTTAAAGCGTGCACATCATCAAGTGATTGAAGTGGAAGAAATCATCCAACGATCTTTTGAACCGAGTGATAAGAGTGGATGTAGGTTGATGCATCCAGCCAATTTTTGGACAAAAGTCCACATGATCAGGAGATATTTCAAGAATTTCTTAAATGTAGCAGCTCAGGAACCACCCTAGCTTGCTAGACTAGGGACTCTTTTAATATAACCCTCAGAATCATCAAATAGGATTCGAGGAGTTGAGCAGAAAAAACAAGAACATCCCCAGTCCACAGGACTGGGGACTTTTTCAAATCCTCAATCTATCCCTCAAAGAAAGTAAATATTCTCTCTATTTGGGAAGAATCCACAAGAGGAACAAGGATAAAAATTATCAGGAGATTCTCTCCACATTAAGTTTCATCAAGAAGCTCCTGAGGGATCGAATCAACAAAAGGCAATGTCTCATCAAGGACATGGAAGAAGAAAATATCATAGAAATGATGATATAAGGGATGCAATGTGTTATGCATCAATCAATGCCATCAATGTCGTTGTTGTTGATCCCCCAGATGAGGCTCACTCAGAGGCATCAGATAAGGAACCTCTAGATTAAGAGGTTGTACGCACAGACACAAATTAAGAAGGTGTGCATACACAAAATCAAAGGATTAACTAGAATATAGGTAATCCTTCAAGTGACCCACTTACCCCTCTCCGAAAGGTGTCCAATTAGAGGAAAGGAAAGAATCAGGTTACATACCCTTCCTCTGGAGAAGGACAATCACTCTCATTAGAGCAAAGATTTGCACAACAGGAGGAAGAAATGAAGGAATTAAGGAGGTTGAATACAGAACTACTTCAAGTAACTCTTCCTCCTAAGAATGATGGAGTCAGTCAGCCAAGGGAATTTTTTGCTGAAACTAAGATAGATCAAGAATATCCTCCTTTATTAGTACACCCTCATAGGTCTAATATTATGGGTCAGGTTCTACAACAACCAGTGGTGTTACCATCAGTTGTAGTACCAGCCACCGAATCTGTCCAAGCTCCAATTATTGCACCGGCTCATGTCCAAACCCAGGCAGATGTTTCTCAAAAGATAATGACTACTATTGAGTCATTAACATCTTGTTTGGAAGATATGGAGGGAAAATAATCTCAAATTCAACCAGAAAAGAGATATTGCCCTGAATGGGTTGATGCAATTCCTCCTCCATCAATTTTTTCAAGTACCACATTCCCAATATTTAATGGTTCGAGAGACCCAGAGCAACACTTAACCCATTTTGTTTCTTGTTGTGATCCAATGATGGGAACCCATCACCAACAAGAAGTTATCAAGCTCAGGTGTTTTGTATAGTCATTACAAGGACCTAATTTTGTTTGGTATACAAGCTTGAAATCCCTGTCAATTACCAGATGGGAGGATCTTCGTCAATGATTCCTTATTCAATTCCACTCAACGTTTCCAAAGAAAACCGTTTTTATCTTACAAACTGTAAGAAAAGGGGGAATGAAAGGGTTTCAGATTTCATTGCTTGCTGGAAGGGATTAACATATTCCCTAAGCTTATCACTCCCTCAAAATAATTATTTCCAATCTGTGTGGCACATTTGTGTGATGAGTAGTGCACACCATTGATCCCTGTGAAATACACAGGAGGGTTTTGAGAACTTACTTCTATTTCTCAGTAGATTGAAATTTCTCTTATAAAGACTAAGGATAAAACTCATGTAATTCCATCAGCTTCTCGAAGGAGAATGGGTAATGTAGAGACTGCTTCAGGTATGATTAAACAAGAACATGTACCTACTTCTACTTGAAAACCATAATCTTATCGAAGTAATACACCTCCTGAGCATCAAAAAAAAGTAGCCGTTTCATCAATACGATCAAAGAGATCAAAGAAGGAAACAATTTTAGGATCTGATGAGTAAATTTTACTCTTTCCGAAATGAACATGTTCTTGGTTACTTAAATTTGTCTCTGGAAAATAATTTGGTTAAATTTCAAGGCCCATGAGGCCAAACAAGGAAGGAGATGAAGGTCATCCCAACTATTTCCCATTTAATCAGATGTTGTGGAATCCCATTCAAGGGTGTTTTGTCATCAAAGACCTCATGAATAAAATGGTGGACTCAGGAAAATTCAAATTGAAAGGCTCTTCAGATCCGGTAGCATGTGTTACTGCTACAAATCCAGAGGAAGAATGTGGGTGGAAGGAAGTCAAAAACAAAAATGCATAGAAATATGATGATTGGATGGTCAAGAAAATGATCAACCGAACTCATTCCATTTTGCGAACGCAGTTAGTGAAAAAAATTGTGTCTTTTTCCATGAATTCCATAGAAAAACCCTCTTCATTAGAGGAAAAATCCTCAAAGGGACGACATAATTCAATGAAAGAGGAACAATTAGAAGAAGATGAAATCGTGTCAAATCCCATGTTTTCATTGACTATGGATGATTTTATTCCATCTACTTCGATGGAATGAGCACCGCTCCACCAAATGGCACAACCTAAACTGGCTAATTAAGTAGGGTCTTTATCAGATGAAGAGTTTATCTTTGGTTCTGCTAACATGATTCACATAATAGATCCATATGCCAGTCACAGTTTCGATTTTGATGAGCCCGAGTTTCCTGTATAAAACATAAGAGTCAAAGGAAGTTCTAGAGGCTTAGGGTACAGTGGACGACATGGATCATTCAGAGGCAACTATTCCAATTCTACCCTTACTATAACTGTGTATGCATTAGAAACATGTGGCAGAGCCCTTCAACAGGCTCAACAAGAACAAGAAAATTCTTCCACTAATAGTAGACTCGGTCCTGGATAAATTATTCTGGAAGATCGGTTGGAGGTTTCATCTTCATCCTCTCAGCAAGTAAATTGACCTATTTGGTCTAATCTTCCAATTCCAGGATTATTTCCAACTCCTACCCCAATACAAGATGCATCTACTTCCAAAGCATCTACTTATAAGGTACCTATGATAACACATGTTCTTGTTGGGAAATGCAGACCTTTGGATCAAAAGTATGATGTATTGAAACACTTGGCCCATGTACCAGAAAAGTTATCAATTTTGGATGACTTAAATTTATCAAAGGATATTTGAGAGTCACTCCTCGAGGCTTTGTCAAGTCCCTAGAAATTCACAACTGAAATTGTTACAGCTGAAGTCTACCATGAAGAGAATAATCCTGTAGAATTCCATGTAGTGATATCTTTCACAGATGAAGATGAAGATGATGTTGTTCATGGAAATATTAGACCTTTGTACTTATCTGTAAAGGTCAATGGTGGATACTTCTGAAGACCATTCATTGATAATGGTTCATGAGTAAACAACATCCCCATTCGTACACTTTGTCAATTGGGCATCACAGAATCCAATTTATCTCCTTCTAATTTGATGTTACAATGATATGATAAAAATGAACAAGAACCACTGGGCGAGAATACTCTCAAAACTATGTTTGGAGATATTATATCCAATTCAGAATTCATGGTTGTTGATCATGAGACAACCTTCAATATCTTTCTTGGAAGACCCTGGCTACATCAACATGAGGATATCCCTTCATCATACCTTCAATGCCTCAAATATTGTTTTGATGGTCAAATTGGGACATAGTGTGGTGATAATTCCCCATTCAGAACATGTAAATATTAATACATTGAGGCGTAATTCTATCACGTGAAGGGTAAGAAGAAATCCAGAGCAAGGGAGGTTACGAAGGTTAATGCTTCATTTGGTTTGTAAAAGATTCCAGTAAATCCATTTACACATGTGATTACGTATTATGTGTTGCCAATCAGTCAAATTGATAGGATCCACCCAAATAAAAATACACTTATGGAAACCTACATAATGTCAATTACGGCAATCAAGCAAGATAACATAGGAGAAAATGGTGATTCATCTAGAAATGATGAATGCTCAAATGGGGATGTCTTCATTTCATCTACTAAAATCCATAAATTCTATACTTCTCCAACCAAGCCAGAAGAAGTTATAGCAATGTTAGCGGTGAACGATGATGTCAATTCACAATACATCATCTCCCCTTTATTACCCAAGGAAGACCCTTCATCATCAATATGGTCAGAAATGGAAGCCTCTTCTTCACGATGTTCAAATTTTAACATCTCTTCTGATAATGGAAATTCTGATTCTTCATCTACTATGCAAGTAGAAATAGAAGAAATTACACATGTTGAAGAAGAAGAGGAAGACCTCAGGGATGATCCTCCATCATTTAAAGAGGGTATCTCTACCACTGTGGATGAACTCAGAGAAATAAATCTGGGTACAAAAGAATATCCACTCCCCACTTTAATTAGTGCGACCATGACTCTTGAAGAGCAAGAGATGTATATTTTTTTAAAGCAAAATTGAGATATATCTGATTGGAACTATACAAAGATGCTAGGGATTGATCCTGATGTTGCAACTCATTGTTTGGGTTTTCCAGAAGAACATCGAGGATTTATGCAAGCCGCAAGAAGAACACACACAACCTATGCTTCCAAAATTGAAGCTGAAGTGGATAAGATTATCAAAGCTAACTTTTTCAGAGAAGTTAAATATCCCAAGTGGTTGGATAATATTGTCCCTATGAAAAACAAGAATGGACATATTAGAGCTTTCATTGATTTCAAAGATCTTAATCGGCATTGTCCTAAGGATGATTTTCTAGTTTTGATCAAAGAACTTTTAATTGATACAACAGCTGGCTATGGAGCAATTTCTTTCATGGATGGATATTCAGGATATAATAAAATCTGAATGGCTCTAGAAGATGAGTAACCTACATAATTTAGGGCCCCTCAGGGTGTGTTTTGTATTCGGGTAATTCCCTTTGGCCTGAAGAAAGTAGGCGCAACATATCAGCGTGTTGTGCATGGTATATTCAAACCCATTTTAGGTAAGTTTGTGAATGTTATGTGGAAGATTTAGTGGTTAAATCTAAAAATTATTCTAATTACTTGGCTGGTTTGGAAGTCATATTCCACAAACTTCAACAACAAAATTTGATGATGAACCCCTTAAAATGTTCTTTTGGGGTAACCTCAGGAAAATTTCTCGGCTTTTTTGTATGTAGTCATGGTATTGAAGTGATCCTTAGAATTCAATGTCAATCCTTGGTATGTATACTCCTCAGAATTTGAAATAATTGATAGGACATCAAGGACACTTGGCCTATATTCAGCGTTTCATTGATAATTTGGTAGGAAAATGTTTACCCTTCACCAAATTGATAAAGAAGGGAGTCACTTACCAGTGGACTTAAGAATGTCAAGATGCATTCAATATTCTCAAGAAATATCTCTTGAGTCCACCGGTATTAATGCCACCTGTTGAAGGAAGGCCACTTATTAATTATGTGACAGCTTTAGAGTGATCATTGGGTGCCTTATTTTCCAAGAAAAATGATTCTGGGAATGCAAACAGCTTCTACTATCTCAGTCGGACTATGCATGAAGAAGAAACCAGATATTCAAATATTGGGAAGTTCTACCTAGCATTAATCTTTTCAGTTTAGAAGTTGAGATAGTACCTGCAACATCATGAGATCCAATTGGTATCTCGTAATAACCCACTCAAATTTATCCTTAGTTATCCATTTCTTAGAGGACGTCTAGCAAGGTGGGAAGTTTTTTTTGCAGAAATTTGATATCCAGTATGTGTCTCAAAAGGGAATAAAGGGCCAAGATCTAGCTTATTTCCTTGTTGAACATCCTTTAGTAGAAGATACATCTTTAGATATTGAACTTCTTGATGAAGAAGTCTTTTCTATTCAAGATAATCTTCAACCATGGGAAATGTACTTTGATAGTGCTTCCAGAAGTCCAACAGGGAGGAAAATGGAAGATCCTAAATTCAAAAATGTTGGGTTAGGAATTGAGATCATTTCTCTAGAAAAGACTGTGCTACCCTATTCCTTTTGATTTTTGGGAGGCGGGACAAATAATGAAGTAGAATACCAAGCTCTTATTGCAGGATTGGAGTTGGCGCTTCAAGAACAAGTGAATCACATAAAGGTGAAAGGTGATTCAGACCTGGTAATTAAAAAATTAAATGGGGATTATGGAATCCGAAAATAAGAACTAATCCCTTTGTATGATTATGTCAAAGAGTTAATGGAGGAATTTCCTTCAGAACTGACATTTTTTTATGTTCCAAGATCACAAAATGCCCAGGTTGATGTACTGGCTAATATAGATAGAGCTCTGGAAGATCCAAATCGGGAAAAAACAAGAATCAGTATTGCCCAACGTCATACAATTTCACCTTATGTTCAAATCATAATAGAGGAAATCAATGAAATTAGTCCTATTCCTGAACTGTATGGTCATACTACAGGATGGATGACACTTATCAGGGAAGACCTTCAAAATGGAACACTTCCACCTAATAGAGCTAGGAAAGAACAAATCTGGCATCGTGTGGTCAATTTCACTCTTTTTGATAGCCCAAATCACCTAGAGAAAAATCTCTACAAAAGAGGTTTTTATGGAGTTCTCTTCAGATTCATTGATGGTGAAGAGACAATAGCTATCATGAATGAAGTACATGAATGATTCTGTGGTTCCCATCAGTCTGGACACAGACTATCTGATCAAATTTGAAGGATTGGATGTTTTTTTCCTTCAATGATACAAGATTGTGTTTATTCCACAAATAAGTTTCATTCCTTCTAAGTACATGCCATCTTTATTTATCAACCCCCAGAGTTGCTTCATACTGGTAAATTCTTATGGCCATTTTTCACATGGGGAATGGATGTAGTGGGACCTTATCCTTCGGCTACATCCAACAAGTTTAAGTAAATTTTTACTGCTACTGACTTATTTTCCAACTGGGAAGAGGCAATACCTCTCAAAGAAGACAATTCTAAATGCATTTTTAGCTGCATCAAGTGTAACATCATTACCAGATTTGGGGTCCTTCATACCATATTGACGGCAATGACACCAACTTCTATTCATTTGAGGTGAGGATGTTGTATCAAGAATAAAAAATCAAATCCAATAATTCATCTCAACATCATGCAGCGGCCAATGGCCAGATATAAGCCTTCAACAAGACTCTTTCAAACATACTGCAAAACATGGTGGATAAAGAAAAGAAATCATGGCCGGATAAAATCTACCATGCTTTATGGGCTTATCAGGCCACCGCCCGCACTGCAATGTGGTCAACTCCATATTCATTGGTATATGGAATAGAAGCAGTCTTTCCGATTAAGGTTCAATTACTCTTGCTCAGAGTAGCCATTTGTGACCAGTCATCTACAAATTCACAATCTCAAAAGAGATTGTATGAATTGGAATGGTGAGATGAGAAAATATTGTGCACCATGAACCACTTGGAAGTCTATCAGAATCGAATTGCACAAGCTTTCAACAAAAAAGGTCATCTTAATTCAATCATTCAGGGAGAATTGGTATTGGTTCTCAGAACTCCAATGATACCAGGAAAGAAACCTCACAAGCTCGAGCCAAAATGGGAAATACCTTATTCAATACATAATGTCTACTCCAATGGAGCATATTCTTTGATCTCAATGGACGGAGAACTCATCACTACTCCAACCAATGCTAGATTTCTGAAGAAGTATTTTGTGTAACACAAATGCACCTTCATCCAACATGACGTTAAACTGTGTCGTCCTTGCTTCAAGACTTTAAAGTGCATAGTCCCCTACATTCAAAAGGACGTTAAAATGTGAAACAAATCCCTAATATATCCAAAATGACGTTAAGTTGTGCTCTCTTTTGTCCTTACTATAACGATCCATACTTTACATACATTGTTATTACTTTAGAATTGAAGCACATTTATTACAACATATAAAAAAACTAAGAAAGGACCGTATATGTATAGTGTCTTTAGAAACTGGGAAACATAAACAACTGGTTCATAAAGCATCTACTTTGCCTCCCATTTATTTCATCACATCTAGAGTCCCTTTTTGGAATATTATACTTAACAACCTTCTTCCTGACCTGGGGAAATAAAACATACAAAAGGGTGAGCTCAAATGCTCAGTAAGGGTAAACAAAAGAAATATCAATCACATCATATACATAAGCACATAACTTTTGGAAATCTTAACCTGCAAAAGAGATCATAATTTAATAACATGGGATAAATCATAGTAGTGAAATGTGATCCCAATAATCATAACTTAAAACATGAAAATTTGTGGCATACACACATAATCATAGATAATAATTTCTTGTTAGTCAAGACTCATTGCCAAGACTATCTTAGTGGACAAAGTCCCTTTCTGAACCGAGTTCACTCCTCGTTTCAGTCCTGTTTCACTTAACTCATATAACCTAGTATTCTAGTCATGTCTATCTCATGAGATATAAAATCTTTACCCAATGCATTGTAGGGAGATATAGGTCCCACCCATCTCATAATGATACCATTCTTATGTGTGCCACAAAATCATAAATCATACATCATTGCATAACCCATGTAATAAAAATGGGAATCTTAAACATCAGGACATCATAAAACAATTCATATAAGGTAAAAGAATTCATAAAAAGAATTCCATCACAACATAATAAAGTCAATGTAATAATAGCGGCAGAAACATAACCCTATATTATATTAGATGGAAAATAATTTTGATAAAACACTTGAACTCCATTCTTGAGGAAAATATCATTTCTGCTTCAAAAACATTTTACTTTTTAACATGTCATACAATTTTAAACTAAAAGAAGTTGATTAAAAATAAACTTGAAAACTTGTAAAGGAAGATTCTTGGAAATAATTTTTTAAAAATCCATTCATGCCGTATAAGTTAAAAAAACATTCTTCGTACTTTTTTCAGAAAAGTAAAAAAGTACCTCGTACGAAAAACGACAAAAGATTCCTTTCATATCCTTTAATAAAAACTCACTGAAGGGTAAAATTGGATTTAAAAAATTGTAGGTTGATGGAAATAATATTACATATTGAGGAAACATGGATTTGGATTATAAAATACACCCCAGTAAATACTAAAGTATAAACAATCTCGGATAAAAATGAGATTGTGATATTTCCCTTACCTTAGGTCCGATATGCTTTGTACGTGTCCGAACCTCCTGTATAATGATTTAAATAATGTTATTGACTTATTAAAGAATCATAATTATTGTTATTATATCATATATGGTCATATTCTTAGCTTCTTAGTAGTAATATTTCATTGCCACTTGTTATTCGAGTGTTTATAACTTTTTGTTCTTATGCGTGTTTTGTCGAATAAATTATTATTATTCTCTTTAGGTTATAGATACCTTATTTACAGAATGGTATTAGTGTAATATATATCATATTCATTTATTCAATTAAATTTTATAATCATTATGAAATTAAGATCATGTAGAACGAGTCGCATCACAGCGTGGAGACGGTATTCCGTACGTACGCACGAGTGATGATATCGTTCCTATGATCATGGAATTGTATTGGAGTGTATGTATACTATTTCAGAATCAGTATCACTTTATAATAGTCATATATAGTAATTATTTACACCATTATACCCATCCAAGTAAGGTGGTGGTGGAAAATAGATTACACCACGGCGTGGAGACGGTATTTCGTACGTACGCATGCGCGGTGATTTCTTTTTCCATAGGATGGATATATGGTGAAATAGGGTTGTTTCATACTTATAATAACATATCAGTATGTGAGTGATACTGATGTTATTACTTCATAATGAAACAACTAAAGAAGAAGAAGTGGAAGAAGAAATAAAGATGAACGAATTCGTTACAGACATTACCTCTTCTTTGAAGTGATTCTTTGAGTCCTCCTTTTACGGCACTAAAATAGGTTTTTAAAGAAGACAATAACCTCTAGAATGTTTCTAGGGAAGTGGAGAGGTGGAATTGGCAAGGTTTGGCCGAGCTTTAAGGCTCAATGTGGTGTGATCAAGAAGGGGAGGAGGTGCCCTTTTATAAGGGAGGAGAGGGGCACCTTTGGAATAACTAAAAATATTATTTTATTATAATGTAAAATTCGGTTATTAATAGCTCCAAATTGATATATTTCGAAGATAAGGTGGGTAGGGGTATAAATCCTCTCATCCAATATAATTTAGACAAGTTTGGGTATCAATTGTAACCTTATCATTTAGATTTAACTTTAAGTTAGATAATTTAACTTTTACCGTGTCTTCTTGTTTTCTTATACTATCAGGTTAATAAACTTACTATATCAAGCCAAACGAACCCCAAGTTGTTTATTATTAATATATATAACCTTATATAAGTCATTTTTCCGAACCTTAGATTTTTATGAATAAAATAACAATTAATAATATAATATTTGTTTTAAAAACTATTTTATGTCAATTTTGACACTATTTAGTAATTGATTTTTGTGAAAATCATAACAGACTGATTAGTTCAAAAAAAGCTAATTAAATAAATAATAACATATCATTTTAACCAAGAAAATTATTTGAATTCACAAAAAGACTCAAATTATATTTATTTGTGTATTTATAATATAAATAATTCTAATTTTTCACTATTACGGTAATTACTGCATCATCGTTGTGTCATAAATAAATTAAATTATTTAATGTATGAAAATTATAAATAAAATGTCATTATGTAGGAAATATTATTATATTTTTAATGAATATTTACAATCGAATTTATCTTATGTATAACCCTATATTAAAAATTATTTACTTATTAAACTTTGATTTTAACTATTTAACCCTTCTTTAAATAAATTAATAATAAATGTCCTAATCAAATCCAAGTGGGCCTAAATGGTCATATTTTATTCCTAAGTTTGTTTTTGGTCTAATTACACTTATCCAATAGAATTAGGACATGTGTTAGGGTAATAATAATATCATTTGTACCCTTAATTACCCTATTTACTTTTAACAGTGGTAAAAAAAAATAAAAAGTTACTATTCAACAAAAAATTATTTTCATCTCATTGAACCAAATTTTACTTACTGAAATCAACTGTGTCTCTCGTATTTTTGGAGTTCCACTCACAGAAGTGGTAAAATTACGTTTTATGAAAAATTTAGTTTTTTAACTACCACTCAGTGGTTTCACTATTCATCAAAAATTGAATGTTTTCAGAAAAATACCAAAATTTCTTCCTTGGATAATTTCGGTATTCTGAATCCAAAAATGAAGTCCATTTTAAAAAATAAAATTTATAAAATTTCAAAAAGTGGTTATTACTATTCATAACAGCCAGTTTTAATAATATTTTATTAGCATATCAGTGTTTAGTGAAACTCGGTATTGCGTACGACGCAAGCTATCGAGGATGGTTGCGATTTCTTGTAAAGCAAGCCAAGCAAGTGTTGTGTGTAGAAAAAGATTCCTTTTATGATTTATATAACATAAAAGTCTCAGGTGTTACATTCGATCCCCCTTAAAATGAATTTTTCCCTCGAAATTCGTCACTTTGTAACAAATAGATGAGGATACCTATCCCTCATCATATCCTCAACCTCCCATGTAACTTCTTCTAATTAGTGGTTCCTCCATAAAACATTCACCAATAGAGTGTTTTTAGAGACCCGATGCTTGACGTACATGGACATTACATTACTTTTGCGGAATACTTATTACATAACAAAAACACACACACAAGGATCGTAATAGATTAGTGTCTTTGGAAACTCGGAATATAATCTTCTAATCGTGGTGAAAGATCTTCAACATCTCCCATAAATATTTTCCCTTTTTTTTACCTAAAACCTTTCTTTATATCCTGGGGAAAAGAAAACATAAAAGGGTGAGCTCAAATGCTCAGTAAGGGTAAACAAAAGAAATATCAATCACATCATATTCATAACAACATAACATTTTGGAAATCTTAACCTGCAAAAGAGAGCATAATTTCATAACATGGGATAAATCATGGCAGTGAAATGTAATCACAATAATCATAACATAAAACATGAATCTTTGTGGAATTCACACATAATCATAAATAATCATTTCTTATTAGTCAAGACTCATTTCCAAGACTATCTTAGTGGACAAAGTCCCTTTCTAAACCGAGTCACCCTCGTTTCAGTCCTGTTTCACTGAACCGGTATAACCTACCATTCCAGCCATGTCTATCTCATGAGATATATAATCTTTACCCAATGCATTGGAGGGAGATATAGGTCCCACCCATCTCATAATGATACCATTCTTATGTGTGCCACAAAATCATAAATCATACATCATTGCATAACCCATGTAATACAAATGGGAATCTTAAACATCATGAAATCATAAAAAAATTCATATAAGATAAAGGAATTCATAAAAATAATTCCATCACAACATAATAAAATCAATGTAATAATAGGGATAAAAACAGAATCCTTTATTATCTTAGATGGAAAATAATTTTGATAAAACACTTGAACTCCATTCTTGAGGAAAATATCATTTCAACTTCAAAAACACTTTTCATTTCTTAACATGTCGTACAATTATAAACTAAAAGAATTTGATTAAAAATAAACTTGAAAACTTGTAAGGTAAGCTTCTTGGAAATAATGTTTTAAAAATCCATTCATGACGTATAAGTTAAGAAAAACATTCTTCGTACTTTTGTCGGAAAAGTCAAAAAGTACCTCGTACGAAAAATGACAAAAGATTCCTTTCATATCTATTAATAAAAACTCACCGAAGGGTAAAATAGGATTTAAAAAAATTTAGGTGAATGGAAATAATATTACATATTGAGGAAAAATGGATGTGGATGATAAAATACACCCTAGTAAATACTAAAGTATAAACAATCTCGGATAAAAATGAGATTGTGATATTTCCCTTACCTTAGGTCCGATTTGCTTCGTAAGTGTCCGAACCTCCGGTATAATGATTTAAATAATGTCATTGACTTATTAAAGAATCATATTCATTGTTATTATATCATATATGGTTCACTTATGACTTTATATTACCCGTTCTTTTGTAAATTCATGTTAAAGTAGCGTTTTGGGTAAAATCGTCTCATTTATAGTTCATGTTTTAACTTGTAATTATTCATATGATTACTTAGATCATTATTACTTAATTATAGAATATAAAACATGATTTATATATAATATATATTCAGAATATACATATATATAATGGATCGATAAATGGAAAGAAATACACCGTTCATGGAGACGGTAGGCAGTACGTACGCATGAACGTTGTTTTCGTTTCCTTATTGAATTGAGTGGAATTAAGTAGATGACATACATATATATACACATAAATCCAGTAGCTTTATAATGTCATATATTTCATTATTATTGATTATATATACTTTATAATCATTCTTAAATGGTTAACATGGAGAATGAATCTCATCACATCGTGGAGACGGTAGTCCGTACGTACGCACGAGAGATGATATCATTTCCATAATTATTGAATTGAATTGGAGTGGATGATAAAATATATCAGAATCAATATTATGTTATAATAACTATGTATAGTTATTATTTGCACCATAATAACCATCCATGTAAGGTGTTGGTTGAAGAACAGATTACACCACGGCGTGGAGACGGTATTCTGTACGTACGCACGCGCGGTGATTTTGTTTTCCGTAGGATGGATAGATGGTGAAATAGGGTTGTTTCATACTTATAATAAAATATCAGTATATGAGTGATACTGATGTTATTATTTCGTAATGAAACAAACTAATAAGAATAAGTGGAAGAAGAAATAATGTTGAAAGAATCGGTAACGGAAATTACCTCTTCTTGGAAGCATCTCTTTGAGACCTCCTATTAGGGCACTAACATTGGTCTTTGAGGAAGACCCGAAACTCTAGGATGTTTCTAGGGAAGTGGAGAGGAGAATTTGGCAGGGTTTGGCCGAGCTTGAAGGCTCAAAGTTGTGTGAGGAAGAGAGGGAGGAGGTTCCCTTTTATAAGGGAGGAGAGGGGCACCTTTGGAATAACTAAAAATATTATTTTATTATAAAGTCAATTTCGGTTTTAAATAGCTCCAAATTGATTTATTTCGAGGCTAAGGTGGGGATGTGTCGAAATACTCTCATCCATTAGAATTTAGACAAGTTTAGGTTCCTATTTTAACCTTATCATTTAGATTTAACATTAAGTTAAATAATTTTACTTTTACCGTGTCTTCTTGTGTTCTTACACTATAAGGTTAATAAACGAACTATAAGAATCCAAAAGAACCCCAAGTTGTTTATTATTAATATATATAACCGTATCTAAGTAATTTGGCTGTACAATAGATTTTTAGGAATAAAATAACAATTAATAATATAATATTTGTTTTAAAAACTATTTTATGTCAATTTTGGCACTATTTAGTAATTGATTTTTGTGAAAATCATAACAGAATGATAGGTTCGAACAAAGATAATTACATCAATAATAAAATGTCATATTAACCTATAAAATTAGTTTAAATAATAAAAAGTCTCAAATTATATATATTTGGGTATTTATAATATCAATTATTAAATTTTTTCACTATTATGGTAATTACTGCATCATCATTGTGTCATAGATTAATTAATTAATTTAATGTCTAAAAAATATAAATAAAATATAATTATGTAGGAAATCTTTTTAGATTTCTAATGAGTTTTTATATTTGAATTTATCTTATGTATAATCCTATATTAAAAATGTTTTAGTAAATAAACATTGATTTTAACTCTTTTAACCCTTCTTTAAATAAATTAATAATAAATGTCCTAATCTAATCCAAGTGGGCATAAATGGTCATATTTTATTCCTAAGTTTGTTTTTGGTCGAAATAAATTTGTCCAATAGAATTAGGAAATGTGTCAGGGTAATAATAATATCATTTCTACCCTTAATTACCTTAGTTACTTTTAACCGTGGTAAAAAAAATAGAAAGTTACTATTCACCAAAAAATTATTTTTATCTCATTGAACCACATTTTACTTACTGACATCAACCGTGTCTCTCGTATTTTTTGAAATTTCACTCACAGAAGTGGTAAAATAATGTTTTATGAACAATTTAGTTTTTTTAACTACCACTTAGTGGTTTCACTATTCATCAAAAATTTAAAGTTTTCAGAAAAATACCAAAAATTAGGCCTAAGATATATTTGATATTATGAACTCAAAAATGATTTCTATTTTACCAAATTCAAAACATATCAGTTGCATTAATTAATTTAAAAATTAATTCCCGTCGTCAAAACAAATAGCGTGTTCTTAAGAGATAATAACTATCAAAAGATTGACACTTGTTTATGTCTGGTTTAAATGTGAAATTACATCCAATGAACATCATTGTATTAAATTGTAAAAATATATTCTAAATATACTTTAAAACCACTCAAATTAATAATTTATCACTATTAATTATTTCGATTGAAAAAGTTGTTCTTAATTAAAATTTAGTAATTTTCACTATTCATCAAAATATGAAAGTTATCCGAAAATCACCAAAATTTCACCCTAAGATAATTTCGATATTACGAATTCAAAAATGAATTCCATTTTGAAAAATAATATTACAAAATTTCAAAAAATGGTTATTACTATTCATAACGGCTAGTTTTAATAATATTTTAATAGCATTTTGTTGTTTAGTGAAACTCGTTATTGCGTATTACACATGCTATCGAGGAAGATCACGATTGCGTGTAATGCAAGCCAAGTCAGGGTTGCATGTTGTGAAATAATCCTTTGATGTTTCATATAACATAATCCAACCATATTTCATTTATATATTGAATATATATATATACTCAATGTTGCGTAGAATAACTATTATCAAAATTGTGTGTAACACGATCCAAGAATAGTGTTGCGTATACTGTAAGCTAATACGTTGTTGCGTATAGCGCCAGGTAATCTTGGTGTAGAATAAAACACAAGACATTAATGAAATTAAAAGAATATTTTTCATAAAATCGCGGGGTGTTACATTCTACCCGCCTTAAAATGAATTTCGCCCTCGAAATTCATTGGGGTTATAAATGGTTTACTACTAAAAAGTTTGTTTAATAGAAACCAACATCATAAAAAGGAATACCAAAACATGAATTTAAAAACTAATGTATGAAATGTAACGGTTACCCAAATTAACTCATCACTGGGTTTCCACATAGGAGAACATAGGTGAAAATATGGATATGGAAGACAAATCTAGCCATCAAGTTCTGATGGAGAGTGGTAGAGAACATGGCTATGAAAAAGGCAACAATCACAAAGCTTTTGATTTGTGATGATCTTGGGTACCATCCAATTCATCAGATATAAGATCACTCGGACAACATTTTTGGTTTTCAATATCATTTCCCTAAAGTTGAAAAACTTGAATTAGAAGAAATACTTACTTGATTTTGGTAAAATCTCACTGTTGTTCGTGAATTGAACAATTTCCACTTCATCCCTTAAAGAAATGAAGTTGAATTTGTTATTCACGATGTGTTAGTAGATCATGTGATAGAATGATGGGTCATTCCATCTCTTTCAAACAAAAGGTTAGAAAAAGTTATAAGTCCATCTTATGGTTAGATTAATCGTATATGGTTCCAAAAATGAACTTATACTTCATATATCATACCGCTTAATAAAATAAAACTAGTTTATACTAACCAGGGACTTCCTGTAGACCCGTGGTAGGCGATAAAGGCTAGTCGCACTTTGGTTGTGGGTTTGATTCCCACAGCCTTGTCCGACGTGATGGGCTGTCGCCCGTCCTGCAGGTTGTCCTTTTTCTAAAACTATATTACTATAACATCCCATCAATAATATCGATAAACAAACAATACTAACTTATGTCCAACATAATCCATTCCAATCTTTAGGCTTATCCATAATCCTGCAGTCCACTCTCAGAGATTTAATACCATCGTTTATCCCCATATATCAAAAGATATATCTTGTTGGTCACATTCCAAACATTCACAGGCCTTAATCATGTACTCTCTTTAATACCCATTGAACCTTATTGAAAACATGAGTGCTGTTAAAAGTTAAATCTTTCCACATACCAAAATCCTCAAAATTCTATATACTCAAACCATGATATAACCTTCTCCTTATATCAGTCATGAGCTCATGAATACTATCAAACATTTAATTTTCTCCTTATCCCTTCATTATGCGCATATCATCTACATTCCAAAAATATCTGAGTAACCTTTCATGGATACTGGTATCATTAATCATAAACTTTCAAAACTCAAGGAAAGGCAACAGTGTAACAATCCTTAGATGTCTCTTTATTCCATAGTACCATGAGATTACTTATACAACATTACACATGATAAACATGTAATCATTCCACAACATTCTTAAACCATTGACCGAGCTTCAACAATTCTTTCATCTCAAATATCATTTGTAGTCTCTTCATCATCATCAACATAAATACTACCCATACGACCATACTAATTCTCTTCATGAGACTTTACCTTAGGGAATTGGTTTGCATAATGCCCGTAAATTCCACATTTAAAACATTTAACCATTGTTGATGTTGTAGCAATACCATTATCCTCATCCCTGGTGTTAAATGAACCTTTTCCTTTGCACTTATTGGCTTTGTGTCCTTCTTTTCCACACCCAAAGCATCTTCCAGTTCCTTTGAAACATTCTCCTTGATGCCTCTTCCCACATGATTTACATAGGGGAAATTTAACTTTCTTTCCTCTATGATCATCATGAAACTCCATCTTTCTCTTATTAGCCGAGTTAGGAAACTTACCAAATTTTACTTTATTGATCATATTATGAGATTGCTGATTCGGAATAATAATGATGTTTGGACTTCCAAATCCCATTTCATTTGGTTGCTCATGAAAAATATCATTCCATTGTCCATCATATCCTCCATTATTGTGAATCACCTTGTTTCCATCCATTTCCAAAAACCCAAAAAGAATAGTGTTAGAGGAAAAAATCATAATAAAGGGGGGAGTACCTTCAATATCTAACATCTTAGGTTAAATTCTAAGATCGTTACCATAGTTCTAGGACTATCCTATATGTATACTTATCCTTAGGGACATCCCTAGACATACCTTATAAATATCCCTAGGGATCTCACTAACGTTCTCACATCATAGTTTCCAAAGGTGCACTAAACATTTCCTCTGATACCAACTGTAGAGACCTGATGCTTGACATACATGGACATTACATTACTTTTTCGGAATACTTAGTACATAAAAAAAACACACACACAAGGATCGTAATAGTTTAGTGTCTTTGGAAACTCGGAATTTTATCTTCTAATCGTGGTGAAAGATCTTCAACATCTCCCATAAAGATCTTCCCTTTTTTTTTACCTAAAACCTTTCTTTATATCCTGGGGAAAAGAAAACATAAAAGGGTGAGCTCAAATTCTCAGTAAGGGTAAACAAAAGAAATATCAATCACATCATATTCATAAGAACATAACATTTTGGAAATCTTAACCTGCAAAAGAGAGCATAATTTAATAACATGGGATAAATCATGGCAGTGAATTGTAATCACAATAATCATAACATAAAACATGAAACTTTGAGGCATTCACACATAATCATAATGAATCATTTCTTATTAGTCAAGACTCATTGCCAAGACTATCTTAGTGGACAAAGTCCCTTTCTGAACCGAGTCACCCCTGTTTCAGTCCTGTTTCACTGAACTGGTATAACCTACCATTCCAACCATGTCTATCTCATGAGATATAAAATCTTTACCCAATGCATTGGAGGGAGATATAGGTCCCACCCATCTCATAATTATACTATTCTTATGTGTGCCACAAAATCATAAATCATACATCATTCCATAACCCATGTAATACAAATGGGAATCATAAACATCATGAGATCATAAAACAATTCATATGAGATAAAGGAATTCATAAAAATAATTCCATCACAACATAATCAAATCAATGTAATAATAGGGATAAAAACAGAATCCTTTATTATCATAGATGGAAAATAATTTTGATAAAACACTTGAACTCCATTCTTGAGGAAAATATCATTTCAACTTCAAAAAAAATTTTCCTTTCTTAACATGTCGTACAATTATAAACTAAAAGAATTTTATTAAAAATAAACTTGAAAACTTGGAAAATAATCTTCTTGGAAATAATGTTTTAAAAATCCATTCATGCCGTATAAGCTAAAAAAACATTCTTCGTACTTTTGTCGGAAAAGTCAAAAAGTACCTCGTACGAAAAATGACAAAAGATTCCTCTCATATCTTTTACTAAAAACTCACCGAAGGGTAAAATAGGATTAAAACAATTTTAGGTGAATGGAAATAATATTACATATTGAGGAAACATGGATGTGGATGATAAAATACACCCCAGTAAATACTAAAGTATAAACAATCTCGGATAAAAATGAGATTGTGATATTTCCCTTACCTTAGGTCCGATTTGCCTCGTAAGTGTCCTAACCTCCGGTATAATGATTTAAATAATGTCATTGAATTATTAAAGAATCATATTCATTGTTATTATATCATATATGGTTCACTTATGACTTTATATTACCTGTTCTTTTGTAAATTCATGTTAAAGTAGCGTTTTGGGTAAAATCGTCTCATTTGTCGTTCGTGTTTTAACTTGTAATTATTCATATGATTAATTAGATAATTATTACTTAATTATAGAATATCAAACATGATTTATATATAATATATATTCAGAATATACATATACATAATGGATCGATAAATGGATAGAAATACACCGTTCATGGAGACGGTAGGACGTACGTATGCATGAACGCTGTTTTCGTTTCCTTATTGAATTGAGTGGAATTAAGTAGATGAAATACATATATATACACATAAATCCAGTAGCTTTATAATGTCATATATTTCATTATTATTGCTCATATATACTTTATAATCATTCTTAAATGGTTAACATGGAGAATGAATCTCATCGCATCGTGGAGACGGTAGTCCATACGTACGCACGAGCGATGATATCATTTCCATAATTATTGAATTGAATTGGAGTGGATGATACAATATATCAGAATCATTATGATGTTATAATAACTATGTATAGTTATTATTTACACCATAATACCCATCCATGTAAGGTGTTGGTGGAAGAACAGATTACACCACGGCGTGGAGACGGTATTCCGAACGTACGCACGCGCGGTGATTTTGTTTTCCGTAGGATGGAGAGATGGTGAAATAGGGTTGTTTCATACTTATAATAACATATCAGTATACGAGTGATACTGATGATATTATTTCATAATTAAACAACCTAAGAATAATAAGTGGAAGTAGAAATAAAGTTGAATGAATCGGTAATGGAAATTACCTCTTCTTTGAAGCACCTCTTTGAGACCTCCTCTTAGGGCACTAAAATTGGTTTTTGAGGAAGACCAGAACATCTAGGATGTTTCTAGGGAAGTGGAGAGTAGAATTTGGCAGGGTTTGGCTGAGCTTGAAGGCTCAAAGTTATGTGAGGAAGAGAGGGAGGAGGTGCCCTTTTATAAGGGAGGAGAGGGGCACCTTTGGAATAACTAAAAATATTATTTTATTATAAAGTCAAGTTCGGTTTTAAATAGCTCCAAATTGATTTATTTCGAGGATAAGGTGGGGATGGGTCGAAATAATCTCATCCAATAGAATTTATACATGTTTAGGTTCCTATTTTAACCTTATCATTTAGATTTAACATTAAGTTAAATAATTTTACTTTTACCGTGTCTTCTTGTGTTCTTACACTATAAGGTTAATAAACTTACTATAAGAAGCCAAACGAACCCCAAGTTGTTTATCATTAATATATATAACCTTATCTAAGTCATTTTGCGGAACCATAGATTTTTAGGAATAAAATAACAATTAATAATATAATATTTGTTTTAAAAACTATTTTATGTCAATTTTGACACTATTTAGTAATTGAATTTTATCAAAATCATAACAGAATGATAAGTTCGAAAAAAGTTAATTAAATCAATACTAACATGTCATATTAACCTAGAAAATTAGTGTAAATCATAAAAAGTCTCAAATTATATTTATTTGGGTATTTATAATATCAATTATTAAATTTTTTTAATATTATGGTAATTACTGCATCATCATTGTGTCATAAATAAATTAATTTATTTAATGTCTAAAAATTATAAATAAAATATAATTATGTATTAAATCTTTTTAGATTTCTAATGAGTATTTATATGAGAATTTATCTTATGTATAACCCTATATTAAAAATGTTTTAGTAAATAAACTTTGATTTTAACTCTTTTAACCCTTCTTTAAATAAATTAATAATAAATGTCCTAATCTAATCCAAGTGGGCCTAAATGGTCATATTTTATTCCTAAGTTTGTTTTTGGTTGAATTACACTTGTCCAATAGAATTAGGACATGTGTCAGGGTAATAATAATATCATTTCTACCCTTAATTAACCTATTTACTTTTAACCGTGGTAAAAAAAATAAAAAGTTACTATTCACCAAAAAATATTTTTTATCTCATTGAACCAAATTTTACTTACTGAAATCAACCGTGTCTCTCGTATTTTTGAAATTACACTCACAGAAGCGGTAAAATTATGTTTTATGAACAATGTAGTTTTTTTAACTACCACTTAGTGGTTTCACTATTCATCAAAAATTGAAAGTTTTCAGAAAAATACCAAAAATTAGGCCTAAGCTATATTTGATATTATGAACTCAAAAATGATTTCTATTTTACCAAATTCAAAACATATCAGTTGCATTAATTAATTTAAAAATTAATTCCCATCGTCAAAACAAATAGCGTGTTCTTAAGAGATAATAACTATCAAAAGATTTACACTTGTTTATGTCTGGTTTAAATGTGAAATTACATCCAATGACCATCATTTTATTAAATTGTAAAAATATATTCTAAATATACTTTAAAACCACTCAAATTAATAATTTATCACTATTAATTATTTCGATTGAAAAAGTTGTTTTTAATTAAAATTTAGTAATTTTCACTATTCATCAAAATATGAAAGTTATCCGAAAATCACCAAAATTTCACCCTAAGCTAATTTTGATATTATGAATCCAAAAATGAATTCCATTTTGAAAAATAAAATTACAAAATTTCAAAAAGTGGTTATTACTATTCATAACGGCTAGTTTTAATAATATTTTAATAGCATATTATTGTTTAGTGAAACTCGTTATTGCGTACTACACATGTTATCGAGGAAGATCGCGATTGCTTGTAATGCAAGCCATGTCAGGGTTGCGTGTTGTGAAAGAATCCTTCATTGTTTTGTATAACATAATCCAACCATATTTCATTTATACATTGAATATATATATATATATATATATATATACTCAATGTTGCGTAGAATAACTATTATCAAAATTGTGTGTAACACGATCCAAGAATAGTGTTGCGTATACTGCAAGCTAATACGGTGTTGCGTATAGCGCCAGGTAATCTTGGTGTAGAATACAACACAAGACATTAATGAAATTAGAAGAATATTTTTCATAAAATCCCGGGGTGTTACAGTGGTCTTGTTTCGTTGGAATTTTTCGCAACGATCCAGAATCTCTATCGGTTGTTCTTCATAATAAAGATCTTGCTCCAGTGGTAAAAATTCTGAGCTAAGTACATGTGAAGGATCAGGTATGTACTTTCTCAGGAGAGATACATGGAACACATCATGAACGTGAGAGAGATTCAGTGGAAGCGCCAATCGGTAAGCTACCTTCCCAACACGATCCAGTATTTCGAAAGGACCGATATATCTACGGCTCAACTTCCCGTTCTTCCAAATCTAATGACTCTCTTCCAGGTAGATATTTTTAAGAATACTTTATCACCCACTTCAAACTCTAGGTCTTTTCTTCAGTTGTTGAAATAACTTTTCTGTCAACTCTGAGCTGCTCTTATGTGTTGTTGAATAGATCTGACCTTTTCTGCCATTTTATCAACGAGATCAGGTCCTAATAGATTTCTTTCCCCAACTTCATCCCAGCAAGTTAGAGTCCTGCATTTCTTTCCATAGAGAGCTTCATAAGGATCCATCTGGATACTGGAGTGAAAGCTATTATTATAAGAAAATTCCACCTAAGGTAGGTGTTGATACCATCCAACTTTGAAATCCGTAGAGCAAGCTCTTAACATATCTTCTAGAGTTTGAATTGTTCTCTCAAACTGACCGTCTATCTGAGGATGATAAGCAGTGCTGAAACTCAACTCTGTATACAGAGTATGCTGAAGACTTCGCCAAAACTTCGAGGTAAATCTCAGATCCCGATCAGATATAATAGAAAGTGGTACTCCATGCAATCTTACCACTTCCTTTACATATATCCTGGCAAGCTGATCTAGAGAGAAATCCTCTCTAATAGAAATGAAGTGTGAAGACTTGGTAAGATGATCAACTATGACCCAGATAGCATTATTGCCTTTGGATGTTTTAAGAAGTCCTGTGACAAAGTCCATAGTGATGTTTTCCCATTTCCATTCGGGTATGGGTAATGGTTGTAACATCCCCTTAGACTTCTATCTCTCATCTTTAACTTGCTGACAAACCAAGCATTGAGAGACATATTCAGCAACATCTCTTTTCATTCCATCCCACAAGAAGTACTCTTTCAGGTCCCTATACGTCTTCGTGCTTCCAGGATGAATAGAGAATGAAGAACTATGAGCCTCATCCAGTAGCTCCTTCTTTGATTCGGGGATGGGAGGGACACAAACCCGATTCCTGAACATTATTATCCCATCACAATCAAGGTTGAATTCAGGAACATTTCTCACCTTCTTTTGTAACTCGACATCTTCTTTCTATGCCTCTTAAATATTCACATGTATAGATGGCTGAACATTCATTTGAGAAAGATACGATTTTCCCCTTCCATTATAATTCCAAGATCCATCCTTTGTAAATCCATAAATATTGGATCTTTTGTGATCCTCATCATGGATAAACTGGCATGGTCTTGTCGACTTAATGCATCTTCCACCTTTTTTGCTTTCCCAGGGTGGTAATGGATTGAGCAGTCGTAAACCTTAATCAACTCCAACCATCTTCTTTGACGCATATTCAGCTCCTTTTGTGTGAAAATATACTTTAAACTTTTATGATTAGTATAAATATCACACCTTTCACCATAAAGATAATGCCTCTAAATCATTAATTCAAAGATTACCGCAGCTAACTCCAAATCATGAGTTGATTAATTTTGCTCATGGATTTTAAACTGTCGTTAGGCATAAGCTATCACCATATCATTTTTCATAAGAACACCCCTAAATCCCTTCTTGGATGCCTCACTATAGATCACAAACCTTTCTCCACTACAAGGCAGTGTGAGCACAGGTGCACTGGATAACCTTCTTTTCAACTCCTTGAAATTCTCTTCACATTCCTCTGTCCAAACAAACTTAACTCCTTTCCGAGTTAACTTGGTGGGTGGATTAGATAATCATGAAAAATCTTTCACAAAACGTCGATAATATACAGCCAAACCAAGAAAACTTCGGATCTCAGTTACTGTTGTTGGTCTTGACCATCTTTCGATAACCTCTATTTTTGCTGGATCCATAGATATCCCCTCTTTTGAGATTATGTGACCCAAAAATGAAACTTTTTGAAGCCAAAATTCACACGTGGTAAATTTGGCCTAAAGCTTCTCCTTTCTTAGGGTCTTAAATATAATTCTCAAGTGATCATCATGTTCTTCCACGCTCTTTTAATAGAAAAGAATGTCGTCTATAAAGACTACCAAAAACTGATCAACATAGTCTCTAAAGACTCTATTCATTAGATCCATGAAGATAGCACGGGCATTAGTAAGACCAAATGGCATCACTATAAATTCATAGTGTCCATACCTTGTACGAAAAGCCATCTTTGGTATATCCTCCCTTTTGACCCTTAATTGATGATACCCTGAACGAAGATCAATCTTGGAAAAGTATTGAGCTCCGTGTAGTTGGTCAAATAAGTCATCAATGCACGGGAGAGGATATATGTTCTTGATAGTGATCCTCTTATGTTCTCAATAATCAATGCGGAGTCTCATTGATCCATCTTTCTTCTTAACAAATAGAATAGGTTCTCCCCAAGGTGACGCACTAGGGCGTATGAATCCCTTATCATGATTCTCTAGGAGTTGCTTCTTCAATTCCTGCAACTCAATTGGGGCCATTCTATAAGGTGTCATTGAAATAGGCAAAGTACCCGGTACGAGTTCTATTGAAAACTCAACTTCACGATTTGGTGGAAGACCCAGTAATTCCTCCGGAAAGACATCATCAAACTCCCGTAAAATTGGCATATTATTAATCGTGATCTTCTCACCAACCATTTGAGATAAATAACCTTCATTTAGTGGAATCAATACCCATAAAATGGAAGAAATTTCCACTGGAAGGTTATGTTCATCCTTGCATTGATAGAGGATCATAGATTGATCTGGAATATGAAATGTGACTTCCCTTCTTTGGCAATTGATATGAGCTACATATAAAGAAAGACAATCCATGCCAAGAATCCCATCAAATTCCACTATATGAAGGATCACAAGATTTGCAAGAAGCACTTTACCACAAACTTCGATCGGAGAAGAATTATAAACCTTTGATGCGACTGTTGGTCCATTAAGTGTTGTCACAGCTAACTCAACATCTAATTGTTGAGGTAATACGGTGATACCCTTAGAAAATTATTCAGAAATAAAAGAGTGGGTGGATCCAGAATCAAATGAAACATTTTATACTTTAGAGTGGATGGTAAGTGTACTTTCACCACATCGTTATCGTACTCCACATCACTGATAGAAATTTCATGTGACTTTCCTTTGTCTTTAGCCTTAAGAGTTTGTTGAAGTCGACCATCATCATCAACCCTTAGATTAGGGCATTTATTGGCATAATGCACCATCTCATTGCACTTAAAACATTGATGTGTAGTAGGTTCATTCTGTGTATCCCTTCCTTTGTTTGCATCATTAGACATCTTCTTCCCATCATCACGGCATTCAAATGCCCGATGACCTTCCTTTCCACATTTGAAACATTTACCTGTCCCTTTAAGACAACTCCCTCGATGTTTCTTTCCACACTTTGAGCATAAGGGAAAGCTCATCTTCTTTTCAGTGTGCTCTTTAGATTTTCCTTTGAATTCCATTTTCCTCTTCTTATCAAACCCATATGACTGATGGGTTACTCCAATCTCCATCTCAACTTTGAGAGCACATCGAACGATTTCCTCATAGCTACTGAAGTCCCTTATGGATAAGGCTCTTCGAAGACTTGGTTGTAAGCCACTAAAGAATCGATCGATCTTACTCTCAGGTTGGATAATAATACTAGAAGTGTACCTTGAAAGTCCTGTAAAATTTGCTTCATAGGTACCAACAGATTCATCATCCTTTTGATTCAGTTCAAGAAACTCTTTCTCCATCTTTTTTCGGAGAATACGAGGGAAGTACTTATTGAAAAATGAGTTATTAAACTCGTCCCATTCCATGGACTCAATTTCATCCCCTTGCCTCGTATTCTTAATAAGATTCCACCATTTATCAGCATCACCTTCCAAACAATACACTGCTAAGATGACTTTATCATGATCAAAACATTGAAGAACTGAAAATATATTTTCAGTAGTACTAATCCATTGTTCAGCAACTAATGGATCAGTAGACCCGTTGAAAGAAGGTGGACGCTGTCTCATGAAGGATTAAACAGAATGCTGCTCCTTCCTTTGCTCGTTTGGAAGTCCTGCATGATTCATATCTTGAGAAAGTTGTGTGAGCATGGCTACACGATTTTTCATTCCAGCTCCCATAACGTTTGGTTTCTCAGGGGGACAATCATTGCATTGCCCGTTGAATTCCATATTAACACGGTTCCTTCAGGTTCCATCCATTGACTAAAACCAAGAAGAATTGTGTGAGCAACACTAATTATAATAGGAAAACCACATAATCAAGAATAAGATTTCACACTTAAGGTCTTATCCTAGGTTATTCATGGCCATTTCTAAAACACTAAGATTGTGTTCTATGCTTAGAATTATCCTTAGGGTTCTTACTAAGGATTTCACATCCTAGTTTCCAAAGGTTGACTATACCTTTCCTCTGATACCAACTATAACGAACCATACTTTACATACATTGTTATTACTTTAGAATTGAAGCACACTTATTACAACATATAACAAAACTAAGAAAGGGCCGTATAGGTATAGTGTCTTTAGAAACTGGGAAACATAAACAAATGGTTCATAAAGAATCTAATTTGCCTCCCATTTATTTCATCATACCTAGAGTCCCTTTTTGGCATATTCTACTTAACAACCTTCTTTCTGACCTGGGGAAATAAAACATACAAAAGGGTGATCTCAAATGCTCAGTATGGGTAAACAAAAGAAATATCAATCACATCATATACATAAGCACATAACTTTTGGAAATCTTGACCTCCAAAAGAGATCATAATTTAATAATATGGGATAAATCATAGTAGTGAAATGTGATCCCAATAATCATAACATAAAACATGAAACTTTATGGCATACACACATAATCATAGAGAATCATTTCTTATTAGTCAAGACTCATTTCCAAGACTATCTTAGTGGACAAAGTCCCTTTCTGAACCGAGTTCACTCCTCGTTTCAGTCCTGTTTCACTGAAACGGTATAACCTACCGTTCCAGCCATGTCTAACTCATGAGATATAAAATCTTTACCCAATGAATTGGAGGTAGATATAGGTCCCACCCATCTCATTATGATACCATTATTATGTGTGCCACAAAATCATAAAGCATACATCATTGCATAACCCATGTAATAAAAATGGGAATCTTAAACATCGAGACATCATAAAACAATTCATATAAGATAAAGGAATTCATAAAAATAATTCCATCACATAATAATCAAGTCAATGTAATAATAGGGATAGAAACAGAACCCGATATTATCTTAGATGGAAAATAATTTTGATAAAACACTCGAACTCCATTCTTGAGGAAAATATCCTTTCTGCTTCAAAAACATTTTTTTTCTTAACATGTCATACAATTTTAAACTAAAAGAATTTGATTAAAAATAAACATGAAAACTTGTAAAGGAATCTTCTTGGAAATAATGTTTGAAAAATCCATTCATGCCGTATATGTTAAAAAAACATTCTTCGTACTTTTTTCGGAGAAGTCAAAAACTACCTTGTACGAAAAGGACAAAAGATTCCTTTCATATCCTTTAATAAAAACTCACTGAAGGGTAAAATTGGATTTAAACAATTGTAGGTGGATGGAAATAATATTACATATTGAGGAAACATGGATTTTGATGATAAAATACACCCCAGTAAATACTAAAGTATAAACAATCTCGGATAAAAATGAGATTGTGATATTTCCCTTACCTTAGGTCCGATATTCTTTGTACGTGTCTGAACCTCCTGTATAATAATTTATATAATGTTATTGACTTCTTCCAGAATCATAATTATTGTTATGATATCATATATGGTCATATTCTTAGCTTCTTAGTTGTAATATTTCATTTCCACCTGTTATTCGGGTGTTTATAACTTTTTCTTCTTATGCGTGTTTTGTCGAATAAATTTTTATTCTTCTCTTTAGGTTATATATACCTCATTTACAGAATGGTATTAGTGTAATATATATCATATTCATTCATTCAATTCATTTATATAATCATTATGAAATTAAGATCATGTAGAACGAGTCACATCACATCGTGGAGACTGTATTTCGTACGTACGCACGAGTGATGATATCGTTCCTATGATCGTGGAATTGTATTGGAGTGTATGTATACTATTTCAGAATCAGTATAACTTTATAATAGTCATATATAGTCATTATTTACACAATTATACCCATCCAAGTAAGGTGGTGGTGGAAAATAGATTACACCACGGCGTGGAGACGGTATTCCGTACGTACGCACGCACGGTGATTTCTTTTTCCATAGGATGGATAGATGGTGAAATAGGGTTCTTTCATACATATAATAAAATATCAGTATGTGAGTGATACTGATGTTATTACTTCATAATTAAACAACTAAATAAGAATAAGTGGAAGAAGAAATAAAGATGAAAGAATTGGTAACAGACATTACCTCTTCTTTGAAGTGCTTCTTTGAGACCTCCTTTTAGGGCACTAAAATAGGTCTTTGAAGAAGACCAGAACCTCTAGTATGTTTCTAGAGAAGTGGAGAGAAGTAATTTTCAGGGGTTGGCCGAGCATGAAGGCTCAATGTGGTGTGACCAAGAGGGGGAGGAGGTGCCCTTTTATAAGGGAGGAGAGGGGCACCTTTGGAATAACTAAAAATATTATTTTATTATAAAGTCAAATTCGGTTTTTAATAGATAAAAATTGATATATTTCAAATATAAGGTGGGCATGGGTCGAAATCCCATCATCCAATAGAATTTAGACAAGTTTAGGTATCAATTTTAACCTTATCATTTATATTTAACTGTAAGTTAGATAATTTAACTTTTACCGTGTCTTCTTGTTTTCTTATACTATAAGGTTAATAAACTTACTATATCAAGCCAAACGAACCCCAAGTTGTTTTTTATTAATATATATAACCTTATCTAAGTAATATGGCCGAACTTTAGATTTTTAGGAATAAAATAACAATTAATAATATAATATTTGTTTTAAAAACTATTTTATGTCCATTTTGACACTATTTAGTAATTGATTTTTGTGAAAATCATAACAGAATGATTAGTTCGAACAAATATAATTAAATAAATAATAACATATCATTTTAACCTAGAAAATTAGTGGAATTCAGAAAAAGTCTCAAATTATATTTATTTGGGTATTTATAATATAAATAATTCTAATTTTTCACTATTATGGTAATTACTGCATCATCATTGTGTCATAAATAAATTAAATTATTTAATGTCTAAAAATTATAAATAAAATGTCATTATGTAGGAAATATTATTATCTTTCTAATGAATATTTATAATCGAATTTATCTTATGTATATCCTTATACTAAAAATGATTTACTTATTAAAAGTTGATTTTAACTATTTAACCCTTCTTTAAATAAATTAATAATAAATGTCCTAATCTAATCCAAGTGGGCCTAAAAGGTCATATATTATACCTAAGTTTGTTTTTGGTCGAATTATACTTATCCAATAGAATTAGGACATGTGTTAGGGTAATAATAATATCATTTTTACCCTTAATTACCTATTTACTTTTAACCGTGGTAAAAAAATAAAAAGTTACTATTCACCAAAAAATTATTTTCATCTTATTGAACCACATTTTACTTACTGACATCAACCGTGTCTCTCGGATTTTTGAAATTCCATTTATTGAAGCAGGAAAATTATGTTTTATGAAAAATTCTGTTTTTTAACTACCACTTAGTGGTGTCACTATTCATCAAAAATTGAAAGTTTTCAAAAAAATACAAAAATTTCACCCGAGGATAATTTCGATATTCCAAATCCAAAAATGAAGTCCATTTTGTAAAATAAAATTTATAAAATTTCAAAAAATGGTTATTACTATTCATAACGGCTAGTTTTAATAATATTTTATTAGCATATCATTGTTTAGTGAAACTCGGTATTGCGTACGACGCAAGCTATCGAGGAAGGTTGTGATTTCGTGTAAAGCAAGCCAAGAAAGTGTTGTGTGTAGAAAAAGATTCCTTTGATGATTTATATAACATAAAAGTCTCGGGTGTTACACTTAACGCCTGATAATAAACTGCATAGTACTCCTTTTGTCCAACAAGATGTTAAAATATATTTTCCCAATCATCTTAGCTACAGGATGCTAAACTGTACAACACCCTTATTGACTAACGTCATGCAAAACTCTGTTCATGTCTAACATGTAGCTAAACTCTGTCCCTATATTTTTCCTACATGACGTTAAACTGTACTGCTCATTCGTCCTACAGGATGGTAAACTGTACGAAAGTCCCTTAAATATGTTTTACATGAGGTTAAACTGTATTTCGTCCCTACTACATGACACTAAACTGTGCAGCACCAATATTCTTCACTGCAAGAATTTAAACCACATAGTCTCTTTATATGTACTACATGGCATTAAACTTTTCATCGTTAAGGTTGTTTCTACCTCTTGTTTCTCACACCGAGTATGACTCGCGTGAGCATAGAGTAACCTTTAACCATAACACCCTCTTTGGGCGGCTAACCACGTGAAAGTCCCAACACCATTTTTAGGTCGTTGTTTCAAAAACATCTTGATTACTAATTCATTCTTTAATTGAACTACACAGACTTTGATTCTTGCCTTCTAGGGTGGGTACATAGGCAACCTTCTAATGTTTAAGCCCAAAACCAATCTCTTCACGTCAATTCACCTTCGTCTCATATGATGTTGACTCATTAAAGAAACCCCCAGAACCAATATTTTTTCATTGGTTCACCACAGTCCATGCATATGACGTTGAACTATTCAAACTTTTGTCCTGTATGACAATAAACTACAACATTCTTTTACACACTCACCTGGGAGAGAATCATTATTTACATTGATTTCCAATCATGTTATATTGCAAACACTATGTGCATACAAAAAAATGCCTAAACCTTTTATCTTGGGTCAAACAATCATTGAACTAAAGTCCCCTTTCACCCTTCATATGTACGAAACAAATCCATACAATGGGTATTTCAAGAACTACATGTGGCTTGATTTCCATCATTATGGGATATGTAGGAACATTCAAGTGTCCCTCGAATCTAGCCCGAAGCCTTTGGGCCTATCCCCAAATTTTACTTTCAGTCATCTGGCTAAAAAATCACTATAAAAACCCACACTGTGTATTCATTATAATGGTCAGAGTTCTGTGACCCTAAACTATGATATCCTAAACTTTTGTCCCACATGATGTTAAAATGTATTTCAATAACTACATTTGTCTTGATGTTCATTTTAATGAAATATGTAGTGATCTCCAACATCTCAGTTCCGGACCCAGTCACAACATGACTGTGGTTTGAATTGGTCTGTGTATCTCTAAATGCATTGGACAATACTCATTTTCATGTGTCATACTCCTAACCTTAAATACTTACAGATCTCCATAACCCTTTTCTTGACTTCTGGTCAAAAAATGTCTGATACCTGAGAGTTCTTTTTCCTGACTATGCAGCACGTGCCCTTTGGAATCCTTGCAAAAACAGTCTATATAATAGACTTGTCAGCAAAAAGATGCTATTATTTGACTATGCATCCATTTCCCTTAGGTGGCCTTGCATAATTCAACCCCCTAACAGGTTTGATAAATAATGGTAACTTCATTCTTGGGACAAAAACCTCTTTTGTCCTCGGTTTTATTAAAAAAAAATATAGAGATCCGTAACAAATGGTCATCCTTAACATCTCTGTCCCATACTCTTTTTCATGATATGAAAGTATTCAACTCTATGGTTTATATTTCCCTTCCCTATGTTTTGGTCAGACCTTCATAGGAGTAACATTCATCCAGTTCTTAGACAATCTTGTTTGGGAATATCTTCTCCATATTAAAGTACATATCTCCATATATCAGACTCTATACTTTAGAAAATTTGAATCTCTATAAACTTTCACTGGCTTTTTAGTAGTAGAGAAGTAAAATTTCTGAGAGTTCTTTTGCGTGACTATGCTGCACATGCCCTTAGTTGGCCTTGCATAAGTAGTCAACATAACGGAACTGTCAGCTAAAAGATGCTATTATTTGACTATGTAGCCAATGCCCTTAGGTGGCCCTACATAATTCAACCCCCTAACGGGTTTCTTAAATAGTGGTATCTTTATTATTGGGAAATACTTATACTAATGTCTTTTAGCCATTTTCTTATATCATTCCTCAGTTTGAAAATTTCTTATGTCATTGATTACTTATTTTCCCCCATACATGAGTGTTGTAATATGTTTTTGAATAAATTATGAAGGAATTGAGTTAATTTTAATTCATTTGGTTAAAGATATTTTGAACATAAACATTATCCTTTTTATGTCCGACCTGTATGACATTAAACTGCCCATAATAGACAAGGGAACTTTGAACAAAAGTCAAGTCCCAACTCACTAAACATACATTTTTATGATTTTGGTAATATTGAGAAATTAAAAGATTCAAAGTTTGTATTTTTGTTTTTATAATCCTAGAAAAAAATAAACAAGGCTTACTAGGCCCATTGGATTAGGTAAAAATTTAAAGCAGCTAGAAAAAGACGGCATGCGCAAATGATTGAAGATGAAAGTGTTTTTCATTAATGAACAAGAGTTAGAACGGAATCCACTGATTGGATTCTCTTCGATTTTTTCAATAATTACAAGATTCTTTAAACATAACTCTTCATTTGATTTATGGCATCCTGAGATTCATCAGCAACCACCTGGAATTCCTTCATTCAACTGGATACAATAAGAGATGTAGTGATACCAGTTCTTCTTGGAACAATTGTAAAAGAATGTTCTTGAGTGAAATTTGAGAAAATTTTCTGTTGATCTAACAGTGACTCTGTTTCTGTCTAAGATACTTGGAAGATGGATACATGGATTTTAGAATGGATCATGGGAATTAAAGAGCCATTTGGAGAGGGTACTCTTTTCAGATATTGTTTCTAATGTCATGATAGTCTTTTCTCCATCAACAGGAAATAGAATACATATCACCCCATGGTTTTTCATTTACATATCAGAAAGGAAATGGAATGAAGAAAAAAATTCACACCATTGTTACTGCTCTTAATGCACAACATAACCGAAATAGAAAAGTAATAGTGCGACTGCATCTCAGGCTTATAATTCGTTGCATCTGGAATGTTGACTCACTGCAGATGACCATGGCCACAAAGAGGCAAGTAGATGCTATGTGGAAACTTATGATGATACTTCTTCAAGTACTTTTCCAGATCTAGAGGAGTGCTGTCACAGATATTATAGTAATCATGGCCAATAATGTTTATCATATCATCAATTCTCTTTCTGTCCAGTTCATCAGCTGTTCCAATTCTTCTAGGAGCCATTGAGTCTGCACAAAAGTCGAATAATTAACTCTTATGTAAGTTGATTTTTTATTAAAATTGTGAAGAAATTCGAAAAAATGGATAAGGGATTAAGGCACACATGTCCAAATTTTGGCACACAAGTATAGTTGTGTCATCCAAGTTTTGAGCACACAGGTATCACCACGCAAGTCAAAATACCTCTACAAGAAGCACGACACAAAGAACCAGTGGAAAACAAGTAACTTGCGCGATGAAGGAAACCTGTGTGGTGAGAGATCGAATGTTTTAAATCCGGTTGGTTTTCACACGGAATGGACACATATTTATAGGAAAGGCTGCACCCCTGCGTGATGAAGATTGCGCAGCTTGCACCTGCGCGCTCATCACTTGCGCTCTGCAGTTCCTTGGTTTTCTCTTTTTTCCTTAGAGTCACATTCTCTTTCATGGGGATCCAACTCTGATGGGGGACTTTTTTTGACGTTCCTTTCCATCACAGAGTATAATGACTGTAAAAGGGAAATAACTTAGTCCAACGTGATTCATCCTTTGATTAAACACAAAAAATTTACAAAGGCATGAACAAGGATTTTTTAACACTTTGGTCACGCAAGTTTCATCATGGTCGTGCATGTATACTTGTGTGCCTAATATTGGGTGCACAGGTGACTTGCACACCCTAAGTTATTTTCACCCAAGGTCTTCAAAGGCGTATAAATACCCCTTATGGGCCCCCTATTTCAAGGGGCAAAAAATTCCAAAACTCCTATTTGACCTTCCGGCACCCTAGTCTCTTCTGGAAGTCTTCCGAACACTTCTATGGTAATTTCTTACCGTGAATGGAAGCTCTAAATAGGGGAAACAAGGAATAAGTGTTGAAAGTCATCAACACTTGTGCACCTAAGTGGCCAACCCTTAAGGGAAATGGCCACACTTTCACGCCACCTTATTCCTTCAATAAAACTAGCATGCCACACTTTTGGAAGCCTTTAGGGATAATAATTACGGCTTGAGCCAAGTCTCTCCCAAGTGTTACCCTAAGGGTTGACTATTGCACAAGTACCCATGTGTCCTGCAAGTATACTTGCACAACCAGGACATGCGTAGCCATGCAGGACTTGCACGCCTCTCCCTTTTTGGGTGCCCCTACTGCCTATTCACGTTCTTTCTTCAAATTCACCTCTCCTCTTCAAAATTTAGCCTTCAAAACTCTCTTAAATGCCATTTACGGCATTGTTCCTTTGTTGTATTCCTTATCATAATGGAATTATGTGGAACATTTCTCAAAACCTGGTGATTTACATATCTTTATGTCTCTAAGGTTAGAGATTTCATTCTTTCAACCTCATCCTTTAAAGATGATAGGATCTTTAACCTGGGCCTTCTTTTCAGAAGTAAGTCCCAATCATAATTTTCATTAACTTGGGACTCCTTCTCAGGAGTAAGTTCTAATGTAAAAATATCAAATATGGGCCTCCTTTTCAGGAGTAATCCCTAGTCTTTAAGTCCCCTAATTTGGGCATCATCCTTAGGAGTAAACCCCAATCTTCATGTTCCCAAATATGTGCATCCTCCTTTTGAGTATGCCCCAAATTACATATTCCTTTAGCCTAGGCCTCCTCTTTAGGAGTAAACCCCAGTCATAATTTCCTTTAAACTGGGCCTCTATCTCAGTAATAATCCCTAGTTATCAAGTCCCTTTAACCTGGTCCTCCTTCTCTAAAATAAGCCCCAGTTCTCAAGTCCCTTTAACCTGGGCCACCTTCTCAGGAGTAATCCCCGGTCATAATTTCTCTTAACCAGTCATAATTTACTTTTGATTTGGACTTCCTTCAAAGGAATAAAACCCAATCATATGTCCCCTCTAATTTGGGCATCCTTTTCCGGATTAAGTCCTATGTTAAGTATCCAAATCTCTATAAAGCACATATACCTTTATGGAACTTGTTCCCATATTTCTTCACTAAAGTAAATCCAAATATTCATCTATCTGTGCAGTCATACATACATAAGTCTCACATCATTTATTATGATTACATCTTTCATGGACCAATTGTTAGGTTTTACCAATACCTCTTGTTTCTCACACCGAGCATGACTCACGTGATCTTAGAGAATAAACATAATTATGGCATATTTCTTTAAACGATCAATCATACATAAACCTCATAATTCCTTACTAAAACTATGTGGGTTATGATTCCTTTTCTAAACAAGGATACATAGGTAGCCCATCTGTAGGTATGATCTGAATTCTACAATAATCTATGTCCTTCTGAATGACAATAAACATCATGTGCCCCTCTGAGTGGTTATAAAACTAGTATGGTTATCATAATGACCAAGAGATTTATATATAATGTCTAGAAGGATACCATTGACCAAGAATCTCTAACAAATATAGATTATTCTCTATCGATGAAGAACCTTTAATACATATAAAAAATTATATAAAATTCATACATATTAATCATTGATTGTCAAATCTAAAGGAAAACTAATTTTCATACTTAGTAATGTAATAAGGATTCACTAACATAACTTAAAGCCATAAAGAGTGTCCCGGAGTAGACAATAATTATCCTAAAAAAGGTGTGATGAGTCCGACCTCCCATCCTCTCGACCAATGAAAATTCTTAAGCCTCATCGGTTCACAACTAATGATCTCCTAACTTTGGAAAGTAGGTCCAAATGGATATAGAATCATTGGATGTTTCCAGTTCTACAAACAAACCCTTTAGAAACCGATTGGAATGTTTGAACCTTAAACAAGCAAGGTCATCCCCAATTCTATATGAAACAATGACGTAAGATGCATGTCAGAAAAATGAAAAAAAACAAGCATATACAAGGCATGTATATTCATTTACACATCATGTATTTTTTTTTGTTAAAATGGGAAGTAGCCTCATTTTCCCATTTTTGGAAAGCATCTCACTTGGGTATCACAAACATGCAGCACTGGATGACGTTTTGGCTCTCGATTTTCCTTTCGTACTCAGATTCTAACACTGTCAGATGTGTTGGAACTTCCTCGGTGAGTTCTATAGTCCCCTTGAGCTAATATTTGTGTTTTTATCTCATCCAAGTAATAAAATATTGATATCGTATTCTCTTTTTTTAGATCTCATACTTTTTAGGTGAAATTAGAGGCTGACACTAGATGAGGAGCGTCGTATGAGTATGAGGTAGGTTGCCAAGTTCCTTTTGATAATTATCAAGTTGATTATATGTTCCAGAGTGTCACGAACCCATTTTTGGGGTGTCTCTTAAATGAATTTGTCATATTGTTATTTCTTATTATTGTTTAGATAATTGATCATGTGTTTGGAATCATTTTTAGGGTTTTTGTACCTTGATTAAGGGATACCCCAGGGGTACATTTTCCTTGGGTGATTGTTTAGGGTTTTTTGGCCTAGGATTCCTATAAGGTATGCCATTGTTTCGATTATAGGTATGTTTAAAATGAAATTGTTTAAATGAATGATTTTACCATGTCAGACAATTAATGGGTAAGCCTTGAGATAGATTAAATTATATAATTTCATGATATATGAGAAGTTCCCATGTGAGTTTATAAATCCTAAATCTATGTAATAGTTTAATTTACATATGTTGATTATTATGAGAATTGTGCCCATGTGAGTAATTGAAAGGACACTCCTTTTGTGGTTGGTTCCTGCTTGAGATTATATTGGATTATTTTCTTTTTGACAATTACATTCCAAATGAAATGTTTAATTTAATATTAAATGGTAAAACAATAAATAGCAATGGGTGAATCCTGGATTCATATCATAATTCCATGAATGGGTTGATCTAACGATTATAACTTTTAATTTGGGTGAATCATGGATCCATTGAGGTATGAAACATATGGACCCAAAGAGGGTATTGTTATGTTATGTCATAAATGATGACACTGATGTAGTGGTTATACTCCTAGATAACCCTTTTAATGGTCATAAAATTCATGGAATGAGGTATACCATGGAGGAGTTATATGGTAAATGTTTATATGTCCTGGGATATATTTGGGTTTTATTTATAGGATCCCAGGATAAACCATTTGACATAAACTATCACCACACCTTGAGTGATATATGGTTCATGAGAGGATCATACAGATGAGATCATAGAATGTAGGTGGGTTTACACCGGGAGTAATAATTGAATTGAAACTTGGTGATATAGAGGAAATACTAATATTTAATTTTAATAATTAAATGGAATGACTTAGGATGTGTTTTCCAAGATAAATCACTAGATTTAATTCAGCCTTCTCATAATGTTTCTTAGATGGTCTATTGAGACATCTGTTTTTCTCACTGTTATACGAGGATTGTCAGGGATAGGATGAATCTTGAGGATTATATAATTCAAATTAATTTAATTGTTACTAGAAATTTAATAAATGTAAATTGAAACTATTTCTTGGTGGACTGCTTACTATTGGAGTACTTCCTATCTTACTGCTTTCACTATTATACACTACCTGTTTTATATATCCACTAATAGATTGTCAAAGACCGTCAGTGTTTTCATACTAGTATTTAGTATTAAACCCTATTTGGGTCATGTTTTTTGTCCCAAATAGATGATATTGTTTTAGGTGTAGAAAAAGGAATGATCCCTTCTATAGGTACTTGATATGCTTCTTGGGAAAAGGAGATCATGGGACCAAGAATTGGATTGCGATGCTTCTATGTTTTTGTTTTCCATGTTGTACATTGGTTTATTACATCATGTATTACTATAGTTTAACTTGTTTTGTCTATTTTCTTAGAACACGTGACATGAAGAATAATCCTCTGTAAGCTACGACATATAGTTATTATATTATCAGTATTATATTATTTACTTCTGTTTCATGGTATTAATGCTTCCACAATTGTATTTTTTTACATAGTGTTACCCTCTTCCAATGTGGGTATAATTTCCCCACTATCACACATAGGACCTTGCTTCTAGTTGGCCGCCTATAGCATTTGGGGAAATTCCCTTAGGTCGATGTGGACAACTAGGTATGGGGCACCTTTGACTAGAATCTAGATCTGGGACATTACAAAGTACTATTATATGGGTCTTTTTGGGTTTTTATTACTTTTATGTGAAATTAGATAGGGATAGGATGAAAATGGAGTTTGGTAATAAACTGTACTTGGGAGTAGGTACCCTACATAGAGGGAAAATCCAAATTACATCGAATTGAATTGTTATTTTTGGATTTGGAGCTATTACAATATATTTGATTTCATTGATTGGTGTCGTACTTGTATTGTGATGTTATTATTTATATAATTTTGGTTCTATTTTGTTGCAACCGGATAATATGAGGGTATTACATCTCATTATTCATATAGGAACTTGTTATAAATCAAATTCCATGCATTCTTACCACTCCATTTTGATATAATAACTGATTTCATATTTTAGTGATTTTTTTAAAGATATGCATGCTTTTGTGATAGGTACCATGATAGATATGCATGTTGTTTTAATAGGTGTATCAGTATGTGTTGTGTCTGGAATTTGATGGACACCAAGCATTGGTATTGAGGTGTTTGAGCCCTCTTAGATCACAATTTGGTGAATCATGTTGTAATCTTAAATTTAATTGTGTTATGATATGATAAAGGATTATGAATAGATTTTATTTTAAGGGATCATGGCCCCCCATGGATCATAATTTTTCATACCTTTGGTTTAATTTTAAAAAATGGGGGTTTCAGCAAAGTTCGTTGGGCTTTCTCTTCAGAAACCCATACAACCTAGTTTGTGGTGTTATGAACACACACCAAATATTTTTCTGTTCAGGAAGAATACCTTTTCTTAATTTCAAGTCATTTTATATGTATACACTTTATTTGTTAAACGACCATGTATCTGACTGTGTGAGAATAAATAAAGAATAATATGGTTTTAGGCAGTGCACACCATGTAATTTAGGTACACACTATGTAGTGTTACACATTCAGACCTCATGTGGCTCTGGCCATGTAAAATTACATGGATTGGAGGGGATACTTGAGTATACGCTGTGTATGACCCTTAAACGGCGTGTACATGGGGTTTTTACATGCCTAGACTGGTGGAAGTACGTGATTGGGTAGAAACTTGAGGTTACATGTCATGTATGGTATTTACACAACATCTACTCCTATTTTTAGAACCCTTTAAGGGTTTTAATATAATTTTTATTTCATTCACTCTTGAACTATGAATGTTGATAATGATCATAGACAGAGGTGTGTGCTTGATATTTTAGTGTCCTGGCTCCACGATGACCTCCAGTAGTATTCCGGGAGAATGGCGACGATCATACCACTGACGTGGTAGGATATGGGAAACCAATGGATTCTCTAGTTCTGAATGTTGTAGCATTAACTATTATACATTATTTAGGTGAAGATTCAATATTCTGTGAAGAATTTATGAGGTTCATGTATACCATTTAGGGAGCACCAAACCCTGAAACATAAATGGCAGAACTGACGTGAGTGTTTCAGCTGTAGCAACCACCCACATTTTTAGGGGATGGCAAACCAAATGCTATGGTGTCAGGGATGGATTACATTATTTAAATATTTGAGAACATAGATATATCTACTAAGAAGATGTTAAAGCCCATGATGTATACGATGCATAATTTACCCAAGAGATGGTGGGATGTTATCACTCAGTTGGAGCATCATCAGAATATGGAATGGGGAGATTTTCAGATAGTCCTCTATGATCACTATTTTCTCGCGATACTGGGGGATGATCGAGCTATAGAGTTTTTACATATGGAGAAGATCACACTATTAGTTATGTACTATTCTACGAGTTTTATTGAGCTCTATAAATTCATAGATATTTAAAGGGGTGACGATGTAGCGAAGGCTAGGCAATTTGGGGATGGTCTCAGGTATGATGTCTGATCACATATAAATGTCTTCATATTGACTATTATATCTGTTATGTTTAATCAAGAAATAATTATCAAGAATAATTTGAAGTAATCTAGATGTGAAATCTTGGGTGGTACAACACTGAGATCTGGAACTATCTCAACCTTTAGTAAGAAGCATCGTCTGGATCATTCTTGTAGTGACAATAGCAGTCAGAAAGAATCTTCAGGTTGCCAAGTGAGGATATACCAAAGTGGTAAGCTGAAGGGAATATGAGGATACTGTGTACATAGGAACCAATTGACTGATGATATTGCAGAAAGATGGGCCATTTACAATTCTTCTGTAGGATGTTTCCACCAGTGGCTAGCGAGAGAGAGTCTATATTGACTCCATGTTTAGGAGCAGGGTCAATAGCTTCTCACCAGGATGAGAATTGGAATCTATCGGTCCATTTAGGATGGGCTGGCTATTCTGGTCTTGTTATCTAGACCCTAAGATCATAGATATTGTACTGTGGATCAGCTTAGGGTTTTTAGGTAGTGTCTCAAGGCCATGGTACATACTAAACTATTTCAGTGAAACAGACCCAGGAGGAGCAGGATCCCAAATCTTCTACTGTTAGATGTACTGTTTTATTAGCCTCCATTTTAGCTTCACTACTTGTTGATATAGGGGATTCAAATAGCTTCATATATGTGTCCATTGTGGAGAGCCTAGGGTTCTGTGTTTTTACTTCCGATGATGTCATGATGCTAGACACACCCTTATGAATTGAACAGAAGGTATACGCTAGTGCAAGGAGTTCACCCATAAGGTTGGTGGGTGTCACTTCGTATGATACATCTTTTTCTTAGAGATTAATGGTTTTGATTTCATTATCATAATATACTGGTTGGATTCCTTTCAGGCATTTTTTGATATCTATTTCCATAGGGTGAGTTGTTGAGTCAATAAGGATTTCCTTATGACTTTTCCATTCCCTCTTGTTTTGAAAATCACAAACACCTTATTTTAAGGAAAATCATATTTTACCCCTATTTTACTTCTATAAGGAAAATTTCCATCCCCAAGGAAATTTACCCTTGCCTAGATTTCATTATTCATATCATAAATTTTCAAAGTATAAAAATAAGATTCATATTTAAAAAATCGGAATCGTATAATACTTAGACATGGAGAATTCTGTTTTAGGAACCAAATTCCTATTACGAACTTTTATGATGTTCTACTATGAATTCCCTGTTACGAACTTTTATGAAGTTCAAATATGAATTCTGTTTACGAACTTGTATAATGTTCTAACTACTAATTCTAATGATGAACTCTGATTACGAATTCTCATTACGAATTTTGATGATGAATTCTGATTATGAATTCTCATTACGAATTCTAATGATGAATTCTGATTAGGAATTCTTATTGTGAATTATGATGATTAATTTTGATTACGAATTCTCATTACAAATTCTGATGATGAATTCTGATTACGAATTCTCATTTATAATTCTGATGATGAAATCTGATTACGAATTCTCATTACGAACTCTAATGATGAATTCTAATTATGAATTCACATTATGAATTCTGATGAAGAATTATGATTACAAATTCCTTAGAAAAACAGAATCTGAATATCCCTGTATTATAAACTCCGAATTCATTTACTTACATTCTGAACATTCATTTTCTCCATTATGAATATCAATTTTTTGTTATGCTTACACTTTTTCTATTACAAAACTATGTCATGCTTTTAGTTATCAATTAACCGTTGTTTGAGTGAAACTTGTACAGGTCCCTCTAAAATTCAAGAAAAATATGACCGTTGGAGGACGGAGATGACCGTTGGAGCTGTGCCTATAAATAAGATCTCATTTGAAAAGAGAAAAAGACATCTTGAAAACAAAAACTTTGACAACTGTTCCTACATTCTGTTGAAGTGATTTCTAGAGAGAGACACTCTTATCAACTCTCAAGATACGTGCAGAATGTTTTAATAGATTGTTCAAACTTTGTCTTGTGTAAATTTTCTTCATGAAACTCCGATTGTTTCTGTGTACAATCGAGGGCTTTCGGGGATAGGAAGACAGAGGTTACAACACCTTGAATTTGAGGGCTTCCATGGTGAGGAAGATAGAGGTTCCAACTACCTAATAGTTGAGGACTTGTGGGGATATCAAGACTGAATCTGATCTTCATATCGAGGGCATACCCTGGTGTGGGTAAGACATACTTTCTTGAAAGTATAAATCCAGGGACCTTTATACAAGGTTGTGGGATACCCTTCTCTTTGGGTTATAAGACCTATTACTTGTTACTTTCTTTGTTACTTGTTTTTCTGCTGCATTTGTTTTGTTAAATAAAGTATAATTATCTTTTACTTCCTTACTCTTTTACTCTGATATTGTTAGATACTATACACATTAAGGTAGAATCTTTATCTTTGTAAACTTTAGTTAAGTTCAATTTCTAGAATCGCTTTTCTGGAATTTATCAAGTGATTAGAACTTATAAGGATCTTGTGAATTATCTTGTTTAACCTTGTTAATCATAACCATATTTAAATGTTTCAAAGGAATTTTTAAAAGGTACAATTAACCCCCCCTCTTGTATCTATCTAAGAATCTCATTCTTATTTCGATCCTACATTTTGGTATTATAGAGTATATCATACTCAGACATACCATCCTAACAATTGGTATCAAAGGTTTGGTTCAATCTGAATTAATCCCACGATTAGATTCAGAAGAGAATTCTCAGAATTGATTTCTCAGAATCATATTTTCCGGATTCATTTTTTTTCAGATTCATATATTCGGACTCATATAGTTCAGATTCAGTTTTGTTTACAGATAATTTTGATCTATTCTTTTCTTGTATAATTTTTTTTCATTGTTTAAAAACTTTTTCTACTAACTAGTGTTTGAAGTAATACTTTTCATAAAAATGTCCGGAATCAATGTTGGTTCTATAAAAAATCTCAATCAAACAAGACCACCTATCTTTGATGGTAATGATTAGGAATATTGGAGAGATCGCATGAAGACATTCATTATCAACACTTGGGTTGAAAATTTTGTTATGCTTACCGGTGGGTACAAAATTCCTGATAAATATTTAAGTTCCATTACAAATCAATAAAAGAATGAACATCAACTTAATTATAAGGTACGCAATAATTTACTTTGTCCAGGGACTAGAAATATATATATCCAAATATCATCATGTGAAGAAGCAAATTCTATATGGAAGAAACATGAAGTTAGTCACTTTGGAACCTCAAACGTAATTGAGACCAGAAGATCCACGAATAGAGCTGAATATCATGGTTTTTAGTTTTCCTTATGGTGAAACCATATGCATAGTGCAATAGAGATTCATGAATATTGTGAATAGTTTACAATAAATAGGTTAAAAATAATTGGATGATGAATCCCTTGTTGAAAAAATCATCAACATCATGCCAAATGAGTGGGAATTTAAAAGGACTACAATTGATGTGAATAAAAAGGATAAGCAGATTACCCTTGATGAGTTTTTTTGAAATCTTCATCAGAATGAGACTAGAATGAAGAGAGATGTTGATATTGTGAAGAAGAAGAATGGAAATGGCAGTGTATATTTAACTACTACTTCCAATTCTATGAAAGCCAAGAATCTTGAGAGAGTTACTATATCTAGATCTTAGAAAGTGGTTATCCATTCCAAATCTAGTGGAAGTGAGTTCTCAGAAAATGAATTAGCCAATCCTGCTCAAAGGATAAACATGATAGTTGGATAGAGGAACTTTCAATCCAAATACAAGAATTAGGAAAGGAAAGACAAGAAAGAATCTGAAGTTACATGCTATAAATGCAAGAGGGCTGGACACATAAGACCTGACTACCCTTTTCTCAAGAGAAAAGAAAGAAAGGAAATGCATTCTGGGAAAAAGAGAAAGAAGTTTTACAAGTCTAATGTTAAGAAAGTGTTGAAAGCCAATGACACATGGAGTGCTAGTGGTGGAGATTCTTTAGATGAATCTTCAAATTATGAATCTTCTGGACAGACGAATCTTGGACTTTTATCCAGGATACCTATTGATAATCATTGCTTGATGGCTAAGGTGCACAATGCAGAATCATTGATCAATGTTTCTTTAAATTCTAATGATAGTAAATATTATAACTCTTCGGATGAAGAATCTTTTACTGATGAATATAATACTTTACCCACCTATGAAGAAGTTTCTAGGTTATCCAAACTCCTTGAGAATGATAACTCAAAACTCATGAAATAACTTGATAAGGAAAATTCTTGGAATACTATTCTTACAAAAGAAATATCAGATCCTTCTAAAGATCTTGATAATAAAAATGATGGTTTTGAAATTATTTGAAAAAATCATGAGGAATTATGTTTTGAGAAGAAATGACTTTCTAAAGATCTATAAAATGTAATTTCTAAGATTTTTTTTCGAGCCTAGCTCTAGTTCAAAATAAAATGTTTTTGAAGACAAGAACTTAGTTACAAAACTCAAATCTGATTTATTTTCCTTGAGGAAGTGTTTTTCAAACATTACCCTAGGTATTGAAAATTTTGATAAAATGTATTCACAAAATCTAAACTCGAAAGAATACTTTTGGTTTTGGATACACAAGTTCTAAACTGATTTTTAGCAACAATTACTTTGTTCCTCAAAGTCCACCATTATGCACTAAGTGTAAATGTGGTGGTCATTGGTCAATGAATTGTTGTTTAAACAGAACCCAGTGTTTAGGATTTCATAAAGCTTATTTTTCTAAGAAGATGTGGGTTCCCAAAATTTTACATTCTGAGATTTTCGGATCCATGAATGTCTGGATTCCGAAAGTCAAACTCTTTTTTTTTCAAGAAAATAGAGAAGGTACCAACATCAATACATGTTACATGGATAATGGATCTTCCAGGCACCTGACTGGTAACAAATAATATTTTTAAAAGATTATCAAGACGAAAGGAGATATCATTCTTTAATTCATCAGAACACTAGATCAAATTGCGGATATTTTCACCAAATCTTTACCTACTGATAAATTTGAATACATTAAACATAATTTAGGAATGATATCTATGAGGAAATATTCCTCGATTATCTTCCTATTTATCAAATCTCCTTACAGTAATAAACTCCTTTTCATAGGGTGAATAAATCTATTGTTGATGTTTTTCATAATGGAAATTTTCGTAATAGAAATTTGCGTACTGGAAATTTTAGTTCTGAAATTTTTTGTAATGGAATATTTTTTGATGGGAATTTTCATAATGGGAATTTTCTTACTCATAATATTCATAATTGAGTTTCGGTACTCAACCATTTTGCAATAAAACTTTTAGATCTTATGTTTTTCCTAGAATGTTTTTCATAGTGAAGTTTTCATAGTGACGTTTTCGTATTCAAATTTTCTTCACGAAGAATATCACCTATTACGAATAATCTTCCAAGCCAATGTGAAATGTATGATTTCATTACTCATGTTTTCTTAATCATTTTTACTTTTTGGTATTTTATTTTAATATTTCAGATTCATTTCCCTCTTAAATCTGAATGTTTTTCTTAAAACCTCAAATGATCAGATTCAAGATTTCCTAGCAGGCATGTTTTCAATCGTCAGATCATATCAAAGAGTTTCCCAACCATTAGATTGGTTGTGGAAGATGAATGGTCACTTCTATCACCTATATAAAGGAACCCCAAAGGGATGTCCCACGTCAATTTTCATTGATTATGCATCTCAAAGCACTACGTCAGTTCTTAACCCAGTTTCTAATCTCTCAAAGTTCCTCAGTCCAAATGATTGTAAAATCCCCTTCTCAGGATATTTCATCAGTCAAACCGATCTCGAAGTGGAAGATATAAAGGGAGAGGTTGATACATCCAAACTTATTCAATAAGTATGATTCTCTAATTTCCAAGATCATCAAGCTCAATGGATGGGAAGATGTAGACATTTCTAAAACTCGAGCTCAAGATGTGGTGTATCCGGACATGCTCATAGGGTTTTATGAGTCAACCGGTTTTTTAAGGAAGATGGAAGGGAGAATTTCTCCTTCAAAATATATGTGAAGACGTATTCTTTATATAATACCAAGGCGGCTATCCTGGTTGGAATATCCTATGAAAGAGAGGCATAATTTTTATCTAATAAGTTGATAGAGGTTCAGGGTAGTTTTATTAAGTTAAAGGCCATGGAGTGCCATAGTCTTTCTCATATCAACACTGCAAAAAATATATCCCATCTTTCAACCAATAATGGGATTCTACTACTTTGGTTACAAGGGTTTATCGTACCGAGGAAGGGTGATAAGGATACCCTTATGAAGAGCGACATGTATATTCTATATTTTTTGGTAAATCTAAGGAAGGTAAATCTCATGAGACATATCCTCATTATGATTCAGAACATCAACAATGGAAATCTTATAACTCAAATCATTATGTATCCGGCATTACATTCTATGTTGATAGTTCAGTGCCTATAATCCTTCAAGATCCCATATAGCTCTAAGCCGTGAAATTGCAAGGTGATTCTGATTAGTGATGACACCATAAAGAGTATGAAAGTTATCTTTTCCAAAGAGATATGATAATTTTATGAATTTCCATAGGAGGAGGTAGAACCCATTCCGTAAAATGTGGAAATGTATGAACCCTCAAATAAGTCCGGTATGAAAAGAAAGTTGAAGGAAGTGCAAGATGAAGATAAACCCCCAAAATCAAAGGAATTCCAATCCGCACCTCCTAAATTGAAGAAGTAGAATGTGTATCCGAATGAAGTCATAAAAAATGGATAGAGGATAAGAAGAATAGATTAGAAAGTGAGCCACAATTTGGTTTGGATACTGCTAAGGCTAAGGCCTTAAATGAAAAAGTTGCGGATGAGCTAGAGAAATAGGCTAAAGGCAATAAGTTGAAGAAGAAAATGTATTAGGTAGAGATTGTCCAATCTCTTTTGAACGCTACACAAAGTGCATCTGAGAACAATCCAGTTCCAAAGTATTTTTTGGTAGAAAAATTGCCTGAGACTCCAGGTAAAAAGGCTCCAGAAAATCCCAAAGAGAAGGAAGTTGAGATAGAAGTGATGGAGGAATCTCATCAAGATGAGATGAGTGGTGGATATGATGATGTAATCAAGAATGTTGAAGACTATCCTGAGAAGGAGAGTTTTTCTAAGAAATTACCACTTTGGACATACCAAGATGGATCTTCAAAGCTTGTTACACCTACAGATAATGAGGAAGGAGATGAAGAAGAGGTAAACAAGCTATCTAAAGAAGAAAGTCATAATCATGACTTTATCCTCCCTGAGGTTGTTGAAGCTGGAGAAGGAACAAAGAACATGGATAAATATAATGATCTTCAACCTTTCGGAAGTGAGCATGAATCACCAGATGAGGAAGCCTTACCAAAAATAAGCAAGGGTAAGCAAGTGCCTGTTGAAAACCCAACAAAAGATATTATCTAAAAGAAAGATGTAGGAGGAACTTCTAAGAGGAAGTAAGTAGAGATAGAGGAAGAACCATCTCAAAGAATAATTTCTGATTCAGAGTCATCTGCCCTGGGATATGATTTTGTGGTTCAGTCCCAGAAAAATCCGGTGGATACAATTTCGATCATTCTAGAAATTGAATCTAGATTATAGATGCTTCAGCACAGTATGAATTAGAAATCAGACTCTGTATTGATGGTAATGGACAGATGTGTGAATATTGAGGTAGATTTAAAAAATTTCATGATCAATTATGAAGCTCACCAAAGTTTCTACAAAAAATTACCAAATGGTCTAATCGGATTTTTGAAGAAATGGAAGATCTTGATTATTTCCAATAAGATGTTAAGGAGGCCATTGGTACTGAGGATTCCAAAATGAAAAAACTTTTAGACTGCTTTCAAGAAATTCTAACCCTTGAAAAAATACTCGGATTCAATAGGTGAGAGGTTTGAATGGGAAGCTTAACTCTTTCACAAAGATAAAAGGGGTAAAGAGTTCTCCGGATTGTGATCGAAGAGAATCTTGTAAAGCAGAATGAGTTGTCGAAGTTTTAGGAAGAGGCCATGAAGACTCAGGCAGTGGTCTTGAAGGCTCAGGAAGACAGGTTCAAGGAATTGGAGATGAAAGTAGAAGAGGACCACAAAGAGGTGAAGAAGCTGAAGACCATTGTCAAAAAGATGATACCAAAGGGAAAATATGAAAAATAGTCAAATCTGATATTTTGTTGTATTTTTCCATTGTACTAATATTTCCAATCATAATGAAATTGTCGATGCTTGTCTTGTTTATATTTTTTACTAATATTTCAGGTACCATATTGTTTTCCATTCCCTAAAACTCTTTTTGAAAATCAAAAAGGGGGAGAAATGAAAAATAATTCTAAAATAGTGATGACAAATCTAAAGGATAAGACTTCTATGTATAAAAAGATCATCAGTATGTAAGGGGGAGTGATCATTACAAACAATTCCTCATTCAAATGAAGATTTCCTTATTTTGGAAATCTATAATACAGTCCTTAGAGTTCCAAATCCTAAGAGGGAGTTAGTCGTATTCATCATTGTCTATAAACAATGGGAGATAAGCTTTAATTTCAACGTTTATAAATTTATTCTAACTACCTACATTCATTTTTTCGTAAGGATTTTTGTGCTTTTTAAAAAGGGGGAGATTGTTGTGTCAATAAGGTTTTCCTTATGAAATTTCCATTACTTATTATTTTGAAAATCACAAACACCTTTTTATAATGAAAATATTATTTTACCCATGTTTTAATTATATAAGGAAGTTTTCCTTCCCTAAGTAAAGATACCTTTTCCTAGATTTCAACATTAAAATCATAAATTTTCTATGTATAAAAATTGGATTCATATCTAAAAACTAGTAATTTTATAATACTTAGACATAACACATTCTCTTTTAGGATCCAAATTATTGTTACGAACATTTATGAAGTTATACTATGAATTCCTTGTTACAAACTTTTATGATGTTCAACTCTGAATTCTATTTATGAACATTCATAATGTTATAACTACAAATTATGATGATAAATTCTAATTATGAATTCTCATTACGAATTCTGATGATGAATTATGATTACGAATTCTCATTATGAATTTTGATTACGAATTCTCATTATGAATTATGATGATGAATTTTGATTACAAATTCTCATTTCTAATTCTGATGATGAATTCTGATTATGAATTCTCATTATGAATTCTGATGATGAATTCTGATTACAAAATCAAATTACGAACTCTAATGATGAATTTCGATTCATATTTCTCATAACGAATTCTGATGAATAATTCTGATTACGAATTCTCATTACGAATTCCTTAGAAAATCAAAATCTGAATATCCCTGTATTATAAAATCCGAATTCATTTACTTACATTCCTAACTTTCATTTTCTCTATTCCAAACATCAGCTTTTGTTTATGCTTACACATTTTCTATTCCAAAATGATGTCGTTCTTTTAGTTATCAATTAACTTCTTTTTGAGTGACATGTGTATAGGTCCCTCCAAAATTCAAGGAAAAATATGACCATTGGAGGAGGGAGCCGACCGTTGGAGCTGTTCCTATAAATAAGAAATCATTTGAAAATATCAAAATACAACATGAATAGAAAAATATTGACAACTATGCTTACATGCTGTTGAAGTGATTTCTAGAGAGAGATACTCTTAAAAAAATCTCAAGATTCATGCATAAAGTATGAATAGATTATTCAAACTTTTCCTTGTGAAGATTTTCTTCGTGAAACTCCTATTATTGCTGCGTACAATCGAGGTATTCCGTGGATATAAAGACAGAGGTTCTAACACCTTGAGTTGAGGGTTTACATGCTAAGGAAGACAGAGGTGTGGACTACCTAATAGTTGAGTGCTTGTGGTGATAACAAGAAAAACTCTGATCTTCGTATTGAGGGATTACCCTAGTGTGGGTAAGATAGACTTTGTTGAATGTATAAATAAAGGTACCTTTATCCAAGGTTGTTTCATACCCTTCTCTTTGGGTTAAAATACTTATTACTTGTTACTTGTTTTGTTACATTTTTTTCCACTGCATTTTTATTGTTAAGACAAGTATAACTATCTTGTACTTTCATTCTCTTGTACATTGATATAGTTAAATTTTATATGATTTAAAGAAGAATCTTCATATTTATAAACACTAGTTAACTTCCATTTCCAAAATCACTTTTCCAGAATTTATCAAGTGATTAGAACTTATAGAGGTCTTTTGAATTGTTTTGTTTAAACTTGTTAAACATAACCATATGTAAAAGATCCAAAGGAATTTTTAAAAGGTACAATTCACCCCCTCTTGTATGTATTTAAGAATCCCATTATTATATAGATCATACGTTTGGTATTATAAAGTATATCATACTCAGACATACCATCCTAACATGAGTATCACGTCATTAGAGGGCAGTTCATATCTACACCCAAGTGAATGGGATGTCCAGGCGAGCCAAGATAGACCTAGGAATCATCGGTTGGGTGGGATGATAGCCCAAATTCAAATTTTATATCTGGATGATCATGGAAAATGTTAGATGAATTTCCTTATAGTGGTTGATCATTTAAGGGAAGTCTTCCTAGATGAATTTAGCGTTTTACGTCTAGTGAGAGAGGTAGTGTTCTCCATCATGCTAGTTCTAGGGTCTTCATCTGTATCCATTCCACCTTATAAGATAGCTAGGACAATGTTCAAAGAGCTATAGATGTAGATAGTGTATATAGAGGAAAAGGGTTTCATTTAACTGAGTACTTCTCCCTGGGGTTCTCTGGTCCTTTTTTGTGAAAACGAGGATATTACCATTACGCTATGCGTGTATTACATGAAATCGAACAAGTTGATTGTTAAGAAATGGTATCATTTTCCACGAATTGGTGTTATCTTTAATCGTCTATGGGAAAATTATGTTTTCACTAAGATCAATTTGAGATCTAGTTATCATCATGTGCATCATATATCAAATTACATACCTTGCATAGCCTTTTGGATAAGTTATGGTCTGTTTGAGTATTTGGTCATGCCATTTGGTCTCCCGAACATGCCTAAAGTATTTATGGAACTGATGAAACTAGTGTCCCATAATTATCTTGACAATTTCATTGTAGTTATTTTGGATGATATCTTGATGTATTCTCATAATCCATAGGACCATGCCACACTTCTTGAGATCATTTGGAGTACACCGAGAGAGAATCTGTTATATCCTTAGCTCACAATGTTCCACTTCTAGATGGATCAGATTCACTTCCTGGCTCACAATTTATCTGAGATATAAGTATCAGTGGACCTAGAGGATGCGAGAGTCTTAGTATTTGGGGATCATCCTAAGAACATCTTTGAGGTGAATATTTTTCTAGGGATTGATGGTTACTACAAGCATTTCATAAAGGACTCTTCACATTTTGCGGTGTTGTTGACAGGTCTGACAAAAAATGGTGTGAAGTATTTTTATATATATTCATGTGAGATAGCTTTTTAGGAGATGATAGGAATATTGACTTTTGTGTTGATGCTTATTTTTTCAGAGCCGGGTAAGAGTTACACCATGTTCTATGAAACATATGATATTGGGATGGGAGAAGTACATATATTTAGGGATTGAGTCATTGCATATAGGTCCTAGAAATTAAGGCAAGATGGGAGGAATTAAAAAACATATAATATCATGTTGGATGAGGTAGTTAATGATTTACAATGTTGGATACATTACTTAATGGGAGAGGGTTTTGTGGTGTACACAAACCACAAAAGACTAATGTTCATGTTTACTCATCGTGATCTTAATCTAAGGTAGAGAAGGTGGGTAGAATACCTTCAATATTTTTACTTTGATATTACCTACATGCTAGGTAAAGGAAATGCATTGGATGATAAACTGAGTAGGTGGTCTTAGATACAGATATTATAGTAAGTGAGTAGCGTGTGGTAACTTATGGCTTGATTCAATGAGAGGCACTTGGAGGTGCACGACATACAGGGGTAGACTTTTCTTTCTTCCTTAGCTGTTACCTCCACCCTACTGGATAGGGTAATCATGTGTTAGCTATCATATTTTTAAATACTAGTTGTATGTGAGAGTGTGGAAGGTGAGGACCCACCTCTTGGATGGACCATAGGGGATGATGAGGTTCTGCGTTTACATGGTTGCATATGGGTTTTAGCAGACATTCATGAGGAGATGATGTAGGATTTTCATGACTTTATATGATTAGTGCATCTTGGTGTCACCAAGATGTACCAGGATATAAATTTTCATTATTGGTGTCTAGGTATGAAAAGATATATATCCGGTTTTATAATAGGTGTTCCACCTATCGGCAGGTGAAGGCAGAACACCAGCGACTGGTTAGACATCAATATTAGCTAGCAATTCCTAATTGGAAATGGAATTATGTCACGATGGATTTCATGACAGGATTACCAAGATATTCTCAAGATAATGATTATGTATGGGTTTTTTATAGGCTCATGAAGGTTTCACATTTCTTTCTGATCCAGGAAACCTTTAATGTTCATGAGATTTAGAGGTTATACATCAGGAAGATTGTACAACTACATGGGGTTATACATTCTATCATTTAAGATGGGGAATCCTAGATTGCATCTTGTTTATGTAAATTTCTACAGAGAGTGTTGGTTACATATGTTCTATTGAGCACAACATTCCACCCCTAGACAGATGGTCAGTTAGAGTGTACAATTCTGGTGATGGAGGAAATTCTTTGGGCATGCATCTTGGATTTAGGGGGTTCTTGGGAGAGGCACATACCCCTAGTTGAGTTAGAGTATAAAAATATAATTCAAGAAACTATTTAGATGGAACCATATGAGGATTTGTATGGTAAACCATTTTGATCAGTCATGTGTTTGCTGGAGGTAGATGAGGTAGCTATGCTGGGACCTCATCTTGTCCTAGAGACCACAGAACTGGTACAATTGATTCAGAAGAAGATGGATACTACATAGTCTCATCAGAAATATTATGTCAATCACCACATATGACATTCAGAATACAAGTTCAAGGATTGGTTTTTACAATATGTTGCACCTACGTTGTGACATAAGAGCTTTAAAAGACAAATTAAGCATTAATTGAGATACATCGAGTCGTTCGAGATTTAGGAGAGATTCGAGCCGATTACCAATCAGTTGAAGTTACATCCTAGGTACTAAGCTATGTATGAATTATTTCATATTTCTCAGTTGTGAAATTACTTTTTGAAGCCATCTCACACTTTTCAGCCCAAGGAAGTTTAGTTTCATGTGGATGAGTCCTTTGAGGATCATCGTATATGAGTTGTGGATCACAACACGATGGTTCTCCATGGCTATTCTATTCCTTTAGTATGGGTTATATATTAGTATGACAGAGTATAGGATGAGACCTAGGAGAGGGAGTCAGATGATTGATTGCAGTGGCTAGAGTTATTCTCAGATATTTCATCATTATCCTTTGAAAGGAAATTCATGGACAAATTACTATAAGTGGTGATGTTTGTAAAAACCTGGTTCTTCTTTTTAGGTAAGAATATTTTCATTTCAGTTTTTACATAAGAAATTGGAAGAAAACATGACAAGTAATGGCTAAAAACCTATTACAAGACATGACTTGTGATACATGTCATGTAATCCAAGTAGACACTGTGTATAGTTGTCAAAAAAACCTTTTAATGATGTGTGAGGCTTGTCTAAAAAAATGGAAAAAACAAGAATATACACACAATGTATATTCAAGTACACACCATTTTTTTTTTGTTAAAATGGGAAATAGACTTATTTTATCATTTCTAGATAGAAGTTCACCCAGGTATCATGAACCTACAACACTGGGTGATGTTTTGGATCCTGGTTGTCCGTCTAAACTCTGATTCGAACACCATTGGATACATTGGAACCCCCTCGGGGAGTTCTCGATTCCCCTTGAGTAGATCTTATTGTTTTATTCTCTCCTATATGTTATTAGATATTGTGTTTTATGCTAGTATTGTAGATCTACTCCTTTATGGAATAAATTAGAGGCCAAAACTAGACGAGGAGAGTCGTACGAGTACGAGGTAGGTGGTCTTATTCCTTTCTCTAATTTTCATGTTGATTATTTATGCCAAAGAGACACACTACTATATTATGGGTGTCACCTTGAATTAATTTTTCCTATTTTTATTGAATATTGTTGTTTAGGTAATTTATTATGTGTTTGGAAGCATATTTTAGGTTGTTTTCCTTGACTAAGGGCCACCCCATGGGTGTGTTTCCCATGGATGACCATTTATGGACGTTTGACCTTGGTTGCCTATGAGGCATGCCTTTCTTTCCCTTCATGGTCTATTTAAAAATAAATTGTTTAATGAATTATTTTTCCACATGATAAAATTAATGGTTACTCCTTGTGATAGTTTAAATTGAATAATTATTGGATATATGAGAATTTCTTGCATGAGTTTATAAATACAAAATCCATCTACTAGATTGATTTACATGTGTTGTTTGTTTTGAAAATTGTTCCCATGTGAGTAATTGAAAGGACAATAAATTTGAGGTTGGTCATTGCTTGAGATTATATTAGAGGCTTTTGGTTTTTATCTTTGAATGCCTAATAAAACTTTTATTTGAATCTTAAATGATAAAAGGGTAATTAGAAATGGATGATTCATTGATTCAGATTAGAATGACATTAATGGGTTCATGTAAATATTTTACCTTTTACCTTTTACCTTGGGTGATTCATGGTTCTATTAAGGTATTTCACAGATGGACTCAAAGTGGGTATTGTTATCTTATGTTTTGAGTGATGCCCCAAATGTAGTAGTTAGGCTCATGGAGACTATGTTTAATGACCGAACGATTCTTGGAATTATGGATACCACAAACTAGTTAAATTGGCAATGTTTATATATATTGGGAGGTACATGGGCCTTATTTATAGGATCCAAGGATTAATCTATTGAAATATACTCACACAACACCTATAGGAAGATCAGTTTCCTGAGAGGATCATACAGACGAGGTCGTAGGATATAGGTGGTTTTACACCAAGATTAATACATGAATTCCAATATAGGAATGTCAAATATAGACTCAAATTTAATTTAAATAATTATATAGAATGAATTATGATGAGTCTATCAATCCAAAGTACAAGATTGAATTTTTTATTCTCTTATACATGCTTAAATGGTATGTTGAGATATCTGTTGTGCTCAATTTTATACGAGGATCGTCAAGAATAGGATAGATATCGATACTTATATAATTAAATGAAATTGAAATACTCATTAATGTTTAATAAATTTAAATGGAAACCAGTGTATGTATGTCTATTTAATTTTGATTACATCCCAGCTTACTCCTTTCATTATAGTACACTACCTGTTATATATATTCACTAAAAAAATGGCATAAACCTTTGGTGGTTTCCTACTGGGATTTAGTCTCACTCCCTATTTGTGTCATGTTCTTTAGCCTAGAAACATTACATTGTTGCAGGGGTTTAAAAGGGAATGATTCCTTCTATACATGCTTAGTATGCTGCTTAGGATTATGAGACCATGATACCAAGCTGAGGCTTACATTGCTTATGAGTTTCTTTTTTCCTTCTTGTATTGTTGGTTCTTATATCATGTTTTATTATAATTCAACTTGTTTTGTGTATTTTACTAGAACATGTGACATGTATCATAATCCTTTATATTCCATGACATCTGGTTATTATATTATCTATATTTCAATGTTTACTTTTATTTGATTGTAAAACTGCTTCCGCTATTGTATTGTTATTGTTTCCACTATGTTACAGTCTACCAATGATGGTATAGTTTCCCTGAAATCACACCTAGTCACTCACTACTAGTTGGAAACCTCTAGAATTTGGGGAAATATGCTTGAGGCCATGTGGCCAGCTGAGTATAGGGTACCTTTGAGTGGTATCCAAATTAGAGATGTTATAAAAATCATTAATGAATTCTATGTATACTATATTAATTTGATCCCTTAAATTAATGGGTGTATTAGCCAATCCAAATGGAATTACTATAAACCCATAATGTCCATACCTCATTTGAAATGTTATCTTTGGAATATCTTCCTTATTCACAGACATTTGATGATACACAAAAAAATGCAAATCGTATAAAAATATAGAGCTCTATGTCTTTGATCGAATAATCCATCAATGGGAGGTAGAGAACACTTGTTATTCATCATAATAAAATTGATTTACCTACAATAAATGTATATACACAAAGATCTATCTTTTATCATAATGAAAATAAAAAAGGGTTCTCTAATGTTAAACACTTCGGTGTATAAATACCTTATCACGCAACTCCACTAGTATATTCTTAAACTCTACTAATTCCATAGTGGCTATTCTATAGAGAATATTTGACATATGTGTACAGTAAGGATTAAATCAATAGAAAACTAAAAGTCACATTGATGGATTTTCAAGTATTTCTTTTGGAAATACATAAAAATATTCCTTTATAATATGCATATAAATTTGAATATTACCCACTCCATTCATTGGTTGTTTTTGATCTTCTTCCTTAAGAATCCCATCTAGAGGAGCTACTAGATGTCGATCTAACCCTAAATGAGATAATGAAGTCTCTTCTCTAAATATAATGAATTCGATATCTTCATCAGGATTTGTAATTTCATTCTCTTTTCAATATTTGTTTTCATCATATTCTGAAAGCGAATACCTACCAAGGATTATATCAAATTGAACCATAAGTATAATAATAAAGTCAAAAAATATAACATTTTTATCTTTTATAATGAGAACTTCATAACACAATGTTGTTGTAGTGATATTTCCACTATGATTCTTGACTAAAAACTTATTTCTTAAGGTGATAGGAAAAAATATAATTTTCTTGGAAAACATGGAATATTTAAAAGAGTTAGTGGACATAGAAAAGATAAAGTATTATCTAAATTAGAGTCTATGATTAATGTACCCACCTCAAAATATTTGATAACTTGGACCTCATCTATAATGATTTCAAAATCTTGGACTTCTCCACTCAAACTATTCTATGGTAGATTAACTTGAATATTGAGTCAATGTTTTGAGTAATACCTCATTTAATTATAGTGAAAGCACTGGATAATTTTGGTCACATTATTTACGTTAAATTTACAATCCATATGAGCCTTATCCTTACATTTGTAACAAATTCTCATTCCCTTTAGGAATATTCCAAGATGTTTCTTTCCACAATTTTTATATTATGGAAATTGATTCATTTTCATATTCTTCATTGATGCATCCCATTTTTATCGATATTTAGATGAAATCTTATTCTCATTTTCCACTTTTTATATAGGAGATATAAAACTCATTTCTTTATTTTGATAATGAAAAAATCTATTTCATCATATAATGAAAAATATTGAGAAAACATTTTCCTTTGGGTACATAGATTAACCCCTTTAAATAAATGATCAATATTGCATTTCATATAAAATATGTATTATTTAACATAATCGAGTAGTCTTATGAAGGTATCCTCATACTCCATAACAGTTTCTTCTTACTTTCTCTTTAAGATAAGGAACTTTCACATCATTTTAGTTAATTTTTTATGGGGAAAATATTTTTTTAAAAAATGTTTCATTGAAAGATCTCATGTCCATGTGTTCTATTTCATATTAATCTATTGTATTATGAATTAATGTCCAATAATGATCACCATTGACATTGAGATAATATAATACAATGATAATTGTTTCCCATTCATCACAACCCTAAGACAAAAAATATATTTTCAAGGGACATTATCAATTACATATCTACCATTAGAGTAGTCCCTATAAATTATGGGGGATTCTGTCACATTAAATGACACAATTGTGATTTTTTATTCCCTAGAACATCATGTTTCTATATATGTGAGATATTACTAATTATAAACTAGGTAATATACTATAATATAGTCATGATCATCTCAGCTGCAACACCAATTGTATTGGATTTCTCAATAGGGAAATTTTTTCATTGGACCTGAATATTGATACCATTATTTATGCCAAGATCAATTTCATAAAAATGGAATATACTCAAATAGTTAATAAATTTTTTAATTTTAAATCATAATATATAATTATAAGTCAGATCCAACACTTAAAATAAATGGAAAATTCATGCATTGTTAATCTTAAAATTATAAACTTGGTTTCTTTGGTAATTTATTTTAAATCATAAAAATATTTTCCAAAATTCATAATGGTTTGTAACCAAGATGTGAATTAACCAATTTTGATCCCTTAAGAGTGTTAAAATAGGTGCACATGAAGGTATCACTCATCATGAAACACAATTATGGAAAAGATATAATCAAACCAACACATTTAAGCATTATTATACCAAGATGCATTTGTACGAAAACCACTTCTACTTATAGTATCCTAGGAAGGATGTACTTCTAGGAAAATGAGATTTTATCCACCATTCCAAAACATTAGGATGTTATCATATATTTATATTTATCCTAAAATTCTTTCATATGGTTATGTTACCTAATCTATGTTTTCTTATATAAATTTCTAAAGGATTATACTAAACATCATTTGATAACAATTGTAACAACCCTAACTACCGTAACCCAATAGCTACTGTCTACATTATTAGATTCTTATACATACCAGGGAACCAATACTAAATAAAGTGACCTGATCTTAACATAAATGGATATTACATCATTTTAGATTAATATTAAATACAATACAAAAATACATGCCTGAGGACTTTAATATTTTAATGTCCTTGGAAATATAGTAACAAAATATTATATACTATTGAAAGATTTTCAACATCTCCCACAAAGATCTCCACCTTTAGTACTTGTAACTAAAACATTTCTTCATTACCTAGGTAACAAAATCATAAGAAAGGGGTTATCTTAGATTTTCAGTAAGGGTATATAAATGAAATGTGCATGCGTAACATGAACAAATGTAATGGAACATGAGTATAAAATTTGAAGATCAAACAATGCATATTAGAGACAATAGTAAAGATTGTAAGTTTATAAGACATATAACATAAGATAATAAAGTGCATAAGTCAAGAAAACATAACATATGAATAATATATGTAATTTTTGGATTTGACATTAGTTAATAATGTTGTGAACAAGTATAGGTAGAAAAAAGTTCAATCATCATGTTCAGGTCATGAAATCAGGCCCCCACATCAACTTATGGACAAGCTACCAGGTCCACATATAACATTATGAACAAGTAATATAGTTCACACATAACCTTATGGACAAGAAAAATGGTCCATGCATAACATTTTCAATATATTATCAGGTTAACACATAACATTGTGAACATATAATAAGGTTCACACATAAACTTATGGACATGCAACTGGGTACATGCATAATATTGTGAACATGTAATAAGTTTTACTCATAACATTATGAACATGTAATCAGGTTCACGCATAAACTTATTGACATGCAACTAGGCTTGTAAATAACATTGTGAACATATAATCAAGTTCACACATAACATTGCGAAGATCAAATCACGTTCACCCAAAACATATATACTCATGAGTCATCAATATTTACCTAATTCATTGGAGGGTGATATAGATCCAACCCAAGACATAACCAAATAATACATATGTATAGAGACATTCACTTTTCATATATTTAAATTACATAAAATTTTAATAATAGTTAAAACATTATAAAAATTGACACCCAAAGTCCATACTAGTCTAGTGAATTTGGAAACATGGAAACATAAAAAATGGTACATGAATGAGAAAGATCATCTCCGACTAGGTTTTTCTTGACCAGTATTCTTATTATACACATTAAACATAATACACATCATCATAAAATAGGGTATGGAAACATAAAAAAAGTGATCTCATATACTCATTATAGGTAAAAAAGGGATATATATATAATCATAATTTTTAGAGTAACGGTGTGAGAACATGATCATGAAAATAGAAGATTATACCCTTTATTTCATAGATCATAAACATGAATCATTGAATAAATCTTGGTAGTGCATAAGAGATGAATCGTAAGGAGATAAATAACATAAGCCATTAAATCATAACATATGAATAAAACATGGAATTTTGGTAGACAGACAATCATAAATAATGATTTCCATAGTATTCAAGTAATTTCTTCCATTACCATCTTAGTGGACAATGTCCGTTACTAAAATGGAATCACACCCTATTCTATCCCCCTATTAGTGAACCGGGTTCACTCCACATTCTGGTCCGGTAATACTGATCCAATTTAATTTCTCGTTCCATACTTATAATACACAACCAAGTTAATTTAACGTTCCCTCCATGTATTTATCAGGAGATATAAATCTCTACCCAATTCATTTGAGAGATATATAGGTCCCGTCCATCTCATAAAGATATCATACATACATGTGACACAATATCATAAACAATAATATCATAAAAAAAAAGTAAATGGGTATTATAAATATGAAATCATTTGATAACCCATGAAAAAATATAAGTTTTATAATCATTTCATCGAAAACATAACTCGTGAAAAGAGCGGGTTTGAAAAGTGTATGACACGTGAAAGAGAAATATTTTTCATAAACATCATGCCTTCAGAACATAATTCATTCATAAAAAGAATATGAATGGAAACATTGAATAATTTCTCTAAAAAGGGATGACTAATACCAATATATGTTATCCTAGTTGGGAAATAATTTTTAAATATATTTTAAAAACATTTCTTTGGGAAAACATACATTCTTCATAAAAAGAGTTACTTTTAAAACATAATACATTTTGAGAACACATTTCATTAAAAATTTATTTTAAAAAAAACAATAGAATATTTGAAATATATATATATATAAATCCTTTTCCTTGAAAATTGTCTTCAATGATCATTTGAAAATATTTTTGAAAATTTTTTTTAATTTTTTTTTTGAAAACATGGCTTTTGAAATAAAATATATTTCTTACCGAAGAGATAATTAATATCAAATTTTTCATAAAAATATTTTCCTAATTATATTATATACCAAATAGTGTAAAATTATACTCATACATAGATATATATTTAATAAATATAGGATAAGGAAACCCATGAGTGTTCTAGAGAGATGTATCATAATATTTCATCAAAGAAGCATAATCATTAACAATCCCTAAAAAATCTATGAAATTGTTTCAATAAACTCTGACGCCTTTGTTACATGGGATCACAATGTCTATGTATGAAAAAAGAAATGTAGCATATAATATCATGAAAAAATGATATTAATGATATAACATATAAGATGGAATTATATGCACCTTGAAAGATAATTTAGGTGAGAAACCAAACAAGTGTCTCAAAGAAGGAAAATTGAGATAGAACCATTTTAACGATTTAGTGTCTTTTGAATAATGAACCCCATGAAATAAAAAACATTAAATATATTTTTAAATAATAATAAACATAATTATAATATAAATATAATTAATTAATGAGAAGTACATAGACCAAACAAAATAAGTGATTGGTAAATAAAGAATGTATCTCACAGAAATACAAGTGAGATGAAATTCCGATACATTGTGTCTTGACACTCTTTATACTCTTACAAGATTCTAGTATAATAAATGTATTTTAATTAATAATATTTTTAGCAAAATATTCTTATATCTAATATCAAATATGGTTTTATTAGTACATCATATTAATTTCTTTTTAAAAATTCTATGTTAAAGTTTCACCTCAGGTAATATCCATTTATTTTTCATATGCGTCTTAATTTGTTATATCTTTGTTCATTATACTTATATCATGATTTTAAGAATTTAATCCTTGATTTAAATAAATTTTATTTTCATTATAATCCAAATAATATAAAATTATGAAATTGTATACACCGTTCTTGGATACGATAGGCCGTACGTACGCATGAATGATATTTCTGTTTAATTATCGCATTAAAAGAAAGAAAGTGATAGAAATATAAATATATATATATATATAATTATTAAAATATATTTATTATATCATATATATCATATAGATTGATGAATCCCATTCATAATACATTTCATTTACTATATTAACGAATCACATCGCTTTGAGGGTGATATAGTACACACTTCCTCAAATGAAGTTATCATATTAGCAGAAAATAGAAAGTATAAATATATATGTATTAAAATAATTAAATAAGATTAAATTAATAATAAATATAATATATAACATATATAAAAATAGTGTACATCATAATGTCCATCAAGAATGGTAGTAATGTAAAAATGAACAATCATTGTTTTGTGAGGCAGTAGTTCACCGTAAAGGTAAATAGTATGTTAATTACCCATTATATGGAGGTGTGTGTAATTTTAGGTTGAAACCTTATAATATAAACATACTAGTATATTTAGGATACTATGTTATTATAAAATCATGGAATAAAAATATTTTATGGGGTGGAAAAAGAATATAAAAGAAAGGATCTTGAGAGAAGATGTTACCTCTAAATCGTGTAACTCCTTTTGGTTTGTACCAAAAGGGTTCATTGTATTGAATTATTAATAAGAAAATAATTATAAGAATAAGGGAGGTATTTTGGGAAGTTTATTTGGTATATATTGGTCAAACATAAGAGTTTTGATAGGTGTGAAGGAGAGGGAGAGGTGTAAACGTTTTATATGGTAGGGAAAATAATCACTTGACATTTTTGAAAACAAGTTAGGTGTACCCAAATTTTACCTAAATAAATTAATAAAAAACAAAAAAAACTCAATATTATAAGTTTATGTTCCTAATCATGGACAAAAAAGGGTTTTTGGACTCGATTAGAGGTGGTTTGGTTCTTAAATGTAAGGTTTAGTACTTTGTTAACCTAATTTTCTCCTAACCGTTTTAATTAATATTAGTCATATTCACTAATATTTTTTGTAAAAAACTATGTTAACATAATTATAAATTATAATTTATGATTACTAAATATATATAATCCAATTTTTTAAATTATAATAACATAATTTGAAGATATTTATTTAAAAATAATCTCGTAGTCGGGTCAACAATACTGGTTTTTAATGTAAGAACATTCAAAAATTTATCCAGTTATTAAATCGAATTTCAATGTGAACATTATCTCAATGACCTAAATTTTATTAATTGATTAAATTATTTCGTAATTTTACTTTTAAACCATTTTAAAATACTATTTACCCTTATAAATAAATTAGATCAAAAAATAGTTTTAAATTAAAATTCGGTATTTTTTCTATTCATCCAAAAATGATGTTTATTAGAAAAATGACAAAATGTCACCCTAATATAATTTGTCAATTATAAATTCAAAAATGCAGTTTATTTTATCAAATTTAATTTATAAATGTGTCTGAAATTATGTTTATTATTTTCATAGAAGGACATGAAAAGTATGTTGTTTAAGAAAATAGTACTTTTAAACATATAAGGAAATTACCAAAAAAATATATCTTTTATTATAAATATATTTTATTAATATGAAACCATTTTTATTTATTTTTAAATTATTTATTAATATTTATATCACTTTGTTTAACGACTAGGTTATAATTATCTCATTTATATAATTATATTAATATAATGATGTCTCGTAGAAACATCGGTGTTGTGTGTAACATACGCCAAGTCACTATTCCATGAAACATATTATAAATTGATATTCAATGTAATCTATTCTAATTACATTCCATTTGAATGTAATAGTTTACTTAGTACAATGCAAGAAATAAATGAAAATTTAATTAATTCAAAAAAAAGTTTCTTAAAAACGTGGGGTGTTAAAACATGAGTGACAAAAGATTTTAAATAATAATAATATCATAACACTTAAAATGAGATAAGAATAATGAATATTTAGTCACATAATAACATATGGTAATGTGTTTGGTATCTAATCACCACCAGTGAAAATAAGCGGGGTTCAAAATCATATATCCCATCGAAGTGAAGTTTTTTTCATAGTTATCATGCCATCATAACATTAACCATTCATAGAAATAATAGTAATGAAAGCATTGAATCATTTACCCAAAAAATAATTAGTAACATAAAGTTATTTAATCTTATATGGGAAACAATTTGGAATGATCTTTTAAAAATACTTGTTGAAGAAATTATCCTTTCTTCATTGGAAAATTCATTTTTAAAACATAAAAACTTTTGAAAACCATTTCCTTGAAAATAAACATGAATAATTATAAAGAAAGATTTTAAATCATTTTGGAAACTATTTTATTAGAAAAAATACTAATAATTTTTGAAAATGTATAAAACTTTTCTAAAACATAAAACATTCTTGAAAACATTTTCATTTAAAATAAATTTGATATATTTTAATGGAATCATTGAAAAACCATAAAACCTTTTTGAAAACCTTTTTCATTTAAAACCAATTAAAAAAATAAATGTCCAAAATATTTAGAAAAAATATTTTCCTATAAATTAATCTTGTAAATGTTCAATGGAAACTTCATGGAAATGACGATCACAATGGTGGTAAGTCCGTACGTGTTGAAGATTTATTGTTTTACTTTAAAAGTTCCAAAAAGTGAATTGAAAGGAAAATGAAAAGAAACATTCATCTAAAAAAAATATGGTAAAAAATGGATATAAATTTCCTTCATATTAATATGATAAATTTAAAACATTTTTGAAATATTTTTTACAAATTATAGTCTAGAAAGAATACATATTTCTGACCAAAAGGAGAAATAAAGTCATATTTTCATTAAAACATTTTCTTAGTTATCCTAAGTACCTAAGAGTGAAAAAATGGTACTAATATGTGAATATATCATGGAAAAGTATAGGTTAATATAATTCATGGGTGTTATTTAGAGATTGATCGTGATATGGAATCAATTAAAGTATAATTATAAAAAATCATGATAAATGATGAGATTGTTTCAATATACTCTTACCATTGGTAACTTAGAATCATACTCCCCATGTAATAAAATGAAATTTTATAAATTATAATATCATTACAATAATTAGTTTCATGATATAATATTTCAAATGGAATTGTATATTCCACACAATAAAAGTGAGTGGTGAATAAAGCATGTATCTCACAGTAATAAAAGGTTAGATGAAATTCAATCACCGTAACTTTACTTCGGTTGTGTGGTCTTTATACTATTTTATATTGGTATAAAATATTTTAATAAATTATGAAATAACCATAATAATGTTTATAATATTATATATCATCTTATTATAATTTATTATTACCTATTTTTTAATAATCATTCATTAGTTTCACTATTTTGGGTGTTAATTATCTAGTTTTTTCAAGTATATTTTGACGTGTTATTTGATAATAATATTAGTTATATAGGTATTTCATCATATAGATAATATAAACCATGAATTTTTTATCTTATATATTCAGTATATATGTTAATATAATAATAATTAAATTTTAGAGATAAGAATTGAAATGAACTGTTCATTGAGATAGTAAGTCATACGTACGCATGAACGCTACATTAATTTCTTTGTTGTACTAAAAGAATTAAAATTATATTACATATTTATATTATAATTATATCATAATATTTATGTAATATATGTCAGTAATTTTATTAATTCCATCCTTTTAACATCCCAAGTATGGCATGAACGAGTCACATTCCTTTGAAGGGGAAAAAGTCCACACTTCCTCAATCGAAATTATCGTTTTTTCACAAGATGAAAAAATATATGTTCTAAATTAAAAAATATAGAAGAATATAGACATTTTAAATATAATATATATCATATATGAAAATATTTTCTATCATAATGACCACCATGAGAGGTGGTAAAGGAATATTTAACAATCATTGTTTTATGAGACAGTATATCACCATACACAGAAACAACATGTTTGTTACCAATTAGATAGAGGTGTGTGTTTGTGTAGGTATAAATAATAACATTATAAAAATAATATTATATTAATTAAACTAGTGTGGTTATGTAAGAATTGAATGATAAGAGTATAGGGAGTGTAGAAGCAAATGAATAAAAAGAGATCATTGGAAAGCATTACTATAAAATCAGGTTACTCCTTTTGGTTTACACTAAAGGGATTCACTGGAAGGATTTCCACCCAAAGGGAGGATTCAAGGTTTAGGGGAGGGATATTGGGAATCTATATGTTTATATATTGGCCTATCCTAATTTTTTTGAATGTTTTGATGAATTTGGGGAAGAGGTGGCATTTTATAGTGGAGGAGGTGTGACAGTCTTGTAATATTTAAAAAATAATAATTCCATACATTTTTTTTCACATTTCATGTGGGTCCAATTATATCCCCAATTAGAAAAAAGGTAGTATATTTTTGAAATATGGTCACACAATATCTTGTGGGAAAGTTTATATGTATTTTGGGTCTTTTAGATTATGGTTCAGTCCCTTATTATGCTTAATTTGTCTTCAATCATAGTCATTAATTTTAATCACTTTCACTAATAATTTTTTTAAAGATATTTTGGTATTATTATAAATTATAATGTATGATTATTCCAAATATGGAATCTATTTTTCAAAATTCCAATCACAAAAGTGTTATAAATTAATTTAAAATTCATTACGTATTTCGGACGAAAATTCATGGCTTTATAGTAAAAAACATTTAAAATTTTATATGTTTTTATAGTCAATTTAAAATTGAAATTGATTATAATGACCTAAATTATTTAAATTAGTGAAAATATTATCTAATTAAAATTTAAAACAAATATAAAAATTATAACTAACCTTATAAATAAACTATATTGAAACAAAGTATTAAACTAAATTTCAGTATTTTTTCACTATTCATTAAAAATGAATTTTAAAGAGAAATACGAAATATTCACCTTGAAATAATTTATGTATTTTAATTAAAAATATTAATTTTATTTTACATTTTAAATTTATGAAATGATCAAATTTTTTTGTTTAAAATGGGTTCTCTATTAAGATGCTTTAAATTTTCATTTATAAAAATATTAGTTTTTATGTGTGAATTTGGGTTTGTTCTAATCTTATGCCCATCAAACCAGATGGATGAATATAAAAAACATTGGATTTAATATCTGAAATATATATTCATTAAAATCACTCACTAATTGTTATTAATTTAGTTTATCAGGACAAAAAACATATGTTAGTAAAATAATAATAATAATAATTTGTTTTATATTCATTTGTCTCTTAGTTTCAATTATAATTAACTTGTAACCATTGAATTAATTTTATATTTATATAAACCATATATTTTCATAATTTAGTTAATAATTTCCATAACTACTGATTTAATGGCTAGAATATATCTAATTATATTAAATAATAATGTTTTAATAATATATCTTTGTCTTGTAATATTATATCTTGCGTGTAGTGTAAGCTATCGAAACAAACAGATCTTGTGTGTAATGGAAGATAACATGGTGTGATTTTCATTAAAATACATATAATATATAATAATTATTTAATATAATAATTATATGGTAAATTACTTGGTTATTATATTCTTTTTTACACTTGGTGTTGCAAATAATGGATGCCAAGTTGATATTTCATGTAACACAAGACAAGTTGGTGTCGTGTAGCACATGCCATGTCAGTGTCATGTGAAAAGAACGTTTGACATAGTGAAATAAAATAACTCAATGAAGATTAAATTATTTTTTCAAAAAATAGATCATAAAAACTCAGGGTCTTACATTCTAACCCCCTAAAAATGAATTTATCGCTCGAAATTCATGTGGGTTGTCAAAGGTTTTATATTTGGAAGTCACATTCACAAAATCCCAAATTATAAAAACGAATATTAAACACACTTTCAAAAAGAAAAGCCGGAAACATAATGGTTATAAAAAGTAATATATAAATAGTCCTCTATATAGGAGAACATAGGTTTGATGTGAAAACCTTAATATGGTAGGGAAATATAACTATAATTTTCTGATGGAGAGTGATAGAGAACGTGGTCAGGAGAAAGTTAACGATCTTAAAGACATAAATCTATGATTATATAAGGGATGATTTGATTCATCACAAAATAAGGCACCTGGAATAACTTTTCAGTTTCAAAATCCTTTCCCTAAGGTTGAGTAATTATCATGAGAAGTTATACTTACTTGATTTCATTCCATTTCATAAGTAATATCTCACACTTTGGTCATGTCTTTAACAATTTACACATTACCTATTATTCCAAAAAGAAAGGTTCATTTTTCAATCCTGAACTACTACAGATAACAAGATCCGTAATAAGTAATATCATTTATCTTTAGTTACCAATAACACAAAATTTTTAAAGTAGGTTATCCAATATGAAAAAATCCTAATGTGGTGATATAAAACATTAATATCACAAACTTCATATGATTCTAACATAAACATCCCATTAATAGTTATCCTTATAAAACTTCTGGATGAGAAAAATAAAAAAAACTATAAATAATGACACTAAATTAGTTTAAAATTTATCCCCATATTTCTCAATGTATGTCTAGGATTTTACATTCAAAACTTGTAAATATCCTCATCATATATTCTCCTAAAACATTTTAATGACCTAAATTAAAATAAATTATTATTGAAAACATGCATGATTACTTATTCCAAAGGTAACTGGATATATTCCATAATCCGAGAAGTTTTTCACATCATCGAGTATAACATTGGATAATCATTCAATAAATCCTTAATTAGTTCTGAGTTAATCAATGCTATCCAATTTACATTATGAAAATCAATCACCTCATTATCCCAGCGAAACCAAATTTTCTCATTATTAATCACATTATGTGTAACCTTCTCTTAAACAAAATTTATATTTTTTAAGTATTCATAACAATTAAAAATATCATTTTCAATAATTAATTAAAACATATACAAAAAATAATTTTATATTTCATTATTTATATTGCATAATATTTTAGTTCCAAAACATAAGTACATTATTCATAAAAATATATTCTTAAACCATTACTTAAGAATTATAAACATATTCATTAATAACTCTTTCCTAAAATATAAGAAAATTTTCTTATGTTTCCTCAACCTCAATCTAATCATGCTTCTTATGATTAATGTAAACAATATTGGAAGAACATAACTTAAATTTTACATATCATTTGCGTTCTGTTTATCTTCATAAGTATAACTAATAATCATACCACTTTCCTTATTCTATTTATATTATTTATACCTGGTAAATATATAGACAAAATAACAATACATTCCACATCTAAAACATTCAATGTTAAAAATGTTCCATCTGGTTCACCCTTTTGACTAAAAATGTAAATCACAGGGTGAGAGACACATGTCAAAAAATACTACATAACAATGAAAAATTAATTTCAAGATTTATAAATTATGAATCCTTTATTAATCTTTGATTTCTTAGGTTTATCCTAGATTATTTATAGTTATCATATATTAAATTCCATCATAATAGTTCATGAATAGCATGTAAATTTTCTAAATAATATCCCATTGGAGTGTCAAAAGAGGTGTACATCAAGGCATGTTGTCATGTGCTATATTTCCCCGAGTCAGGTATGGAACATCTTGTCGGAGTTGTTACTACTAGGTATAACTATGCTAAATCCACATCCACTTATAGTATCCAGACATGGATTAATATCTAGAAAACCACTCTCTCTATCCTTTAACAAAATTAGAAGTCATTTTCCTATACTTTTCCTTATCCTTATACATATCCTTAGAGACATACGAAGACATATTCATAAAAATACCCATAGGTATCTCACTTAGGTTTTTTAATCCCAAATTCAAACGTTTGACTAAAAATTTACTTTGATATCAACTAAATCAATCTAGTTTTAACATAAATGGATATTAATTAATATTATATGAATATTCAAACCATTAAAAAAATTACATTCATGAGTACCATAATATTTTATGTATTTGGAAAAATGGAAAATAAATGTTATATCCTGGTGAAAGATATTTAATATATCCCACAAATATCTATACCTTTAGTACTTCTACAAAAAACCTTTATTCATATCCTAGGTAAAAAAATCATAAGAAAGGGGTGATCTAAGATTCTAAATAAGGGTAAATAAATGAAATTCATATGCCTAACATGAAAAAAGGGTATGGAACTTGAGAATAACATTTGAAGATCATAACCTACATATTAGATATCATAAAAATGATTGGAAGTACATAAGACATGGATCATAAGATAATTAAGAGCATAAGTCATGAAATCATAAAATATGAATAAGACAAGAACTTCTTTCCATGCAAATTGGTTGATATCCTTTTGAACATGTATAAGTAGAAACAGGTTCACTCATTAAGTAATGGACAAGAAATCAGGCCCCTGCATCAACTTATGGACATGCAACTAGGTCTGTTCATAACATTATGAACATGTAATAAAGTTCATACATAGACTTATGAACATGAAACCATGTTCATGAATAAAATTTGGAACATGTTATCAGTTTCATGCATAAAATTATGGACATGAAACTAGGACCATGTATGATATTGTAAACACATAATAAGGTTCACTCATAAGATTTTGAGGATCTAATCTGGTTCACGCATATACTTCTGGAAATGAAACCAGGTCCATGCATAAAATTTTGAACATTTAATTAGGTTCACAAAAAACTTTTGAACATGAAATCAGGTTCATGAATAATATATATATTCATGAGTCATCCATCATTACCCAATGTACTGGAGGGAGAAATAGATCTAACACAATACAATACAAAATCAGACATATGACTTCCACAAGACTATAAATAGTAATCATATCTTAAAACATGAAATGAGATATGAATGATGAAAATCTAATCATATCATCACCTATGGAAAGTATTTAGGTCTCATAATCCCCACAATTGAAAAAGAGTATGTTCCAAAAGTAGATAACCCGTGAAAGTGAAATGGGTTTCATAGACATCATGCCATCATAAGATTAACAATTCATTGAATGAAAATGAATGGATTCATTAAATTATTTTACTCAAAAGGCATTAGTAACCCCAATGAATGTCATCTTATATGGGAAATAATTTTTAAAGTTCTTTTAAAAACACTTCTTGGACAAAATATTATTTCTTCTTTGAAAAATGTCTTCTTAAAAAATAAATCCTTCAGTAAAAAATTACATTGAAAATAAACATGAAAATTTATTAAGAATGATTTGAAATCATTTATGAATCCATTTTATTTGAAAACTTATAAACAATGATTGAAATTTTTTAAAAGATTTCTTAAACATAAAACATTATTTAAAAGGTTTTTCTTTGAAAATACCATTGAAATATTTTAAAGGATTCTATTAAAAACCATACAATATTTTTGAAATATTTTTTCATTAAAAACAAAATAAAAATAAACAAATTTTCCAAAAATTAAGAAAAATAATTCATTTAAATAAAACTTGTAAACATATAAATTACTCTACAAGGAAATGACAGTCAGAGTGGTGGTAGGTTTGTACATACCAAATATTCATTTTTACCTTAATAGTTTCAAAAATATCCTTGATGGGAAAATGAAAATAATATTCCTTATAGTATATTATAATATAAAACATGTGAAAAAATTTACATTTACATCATATGGTAAAAGTAAAATCATTTTTAAATCATTTTTAAAAATCATGGTTTTGAAAGAACACTTATTTTTGATCGAAAGGAGAAATAAAGACATATTTTCATCAAAACAATTATTAGTTATATTAAGTTCCAAAGAGTAAAAAAATGGTAATAATAAATTAATATATCATGAAAAACTATAGGATAAGATAATTCATGTGTGTTCCTGAGAGATGTATCATGATATTTCAACAATTTATGTATAATCATAAACAATATCGATAAACGATGAGAATTTTTTAAAATAATCTTACCACTTTGTAACATAGAATCAATCTACACAAGAATGAAAATAAAATTTCATGAAGATTATAATATAATTAAAATTAAATGATTAATTGTATAAAATTTCAATGGGAATTATATATACTATACCATAAAATTGAGTGGAGAATAAGGTGTGTATCTTACGGTAATAAAAGGTGAGATGAAATTCCCTTACATTAACTTAAATTTTGTTGTGTCGTATTTATACTCATGTATAGTGGTTTAAAATATGTTAAAATATTATAACATAACCATAAACATGTTTATAATATTATATTTCCATCTTCTTATAATTTTTTATTACATGTTTGTTAAAATCTTTCATTATTTTTACTATTTCAGGTATTAATTTCCTAGTTTTCTCAAGTATGTTTTGACCTGTTATTTTATTCTCCTATTACATATATCATGATTTCATAATATAAATAAAGTAAAATATGAATTAATTATCTTATATATTATGTACATATTTATTTATAATTATATTTAAATTTTGGAGATAGGAAATGAAATGCACCGTTCATGGAGATGATAGGACATTCGTACGCATGAACACTACTTTAATTTATTTATCATATTAATAGAATTAAAAGAAAATTATATATGTATATAAGAATTATAGATTCATATATATGATACAAATATTTATTAAGACCATTATTTTTACATTCTATGTATTGAATGAATGATTCATATCACTTTGAGTGGGCGGTAGTCCACACATCCTCAAACAAAATTATCATATTTACACAAGATGAAAATCATAAAGATATTATATAAATAAATTAAATAGGAATAATGAAATGATAAATTAAATAAATATCATATGTATACATTGTGATTATAACGATTTCCACCACGATAGGTGGTAAAAGAAAAAATGAACAATCATCATTTGGTGAGGAAGTAGTTCATTTTACACAGAAACAATATGATCGTTACCCATTAGATAGAGATGTGTGTAAGTGTAGGTAGAAATAATAACATAAAAATATCAAAGTATATTTAGTATACTTGTATTTTTATTTAATTATTTAATAATAATATTATATGGAGTGGAGAAGAAAATGAATGAAAAGATGTCATTGAAAAATGTTACTTTAAAATCAGGTAACTCTTTTCGGTTTATTCGAAATGGATTCCTTGGAATGATTTTTCCTCAAATGGATGATTAAAGGCCCTATGGATGGATTTCAGAAATCTATTTGGACAATTATTATCCTATCCTAAGTGGTTTGAGAAGTTTGAGTAAGTGGGAGAAGTGGTGGCCTTTTACAGTGGAGGAGGAGTGAAACTCCTGTAATATTTTGAAAAAGGGATTACTTACACATTTTTGACGTTGAAATATGATTAAATTGTTGACCAAATTATATATAATGGATTATTTCTTCAATATATGTCCATTTAATATCTATTTGAAATTTTTATAGGTCGTTTTGGGCCTTAAGGTTAAGGTTTAGTCACTTATTATACTTAAATTAACAATATTTTCTTTAATTAATTTTAATCACTTTCACTAATTTTTTCGGTAAAATACAAAGTTGGTAATATTTAACACTATAAATTATTATTATTAAAAATATTTAATCCCTTTATCCACATTCCAATCACATAATATTTATAAATAAACATAAATTCATCCCACAAGCGGGACAAAAATGTGGGTTTTGAAAGTAAAAACATTCAAATGTTATCTTAGTTTTTATAAACAATTTCAAATTAAAATTGATTCAAATTACCAAAAATAGATTATTTGAAAAAAATATAATCTAATTATATTTTAAAACCAATATAAAACAAAATTTATCTTTATAAATAAATTAGATGAAAAAATAATTTTGAACTAAAATTCCGTATTTTTCATTATTCATTAAAAATTGAATCTTCACAGAAAAATACCAAAAAATCACCCTAAGATAATTTTTAAGTTTTCATTAGAAATATTTAGTTTATTTGGACATATTAAATTTATAAAACGTTAAAAATTAGAATTTAAAATTGGTTCTCTATTAAAAGGTGGAAAATTTTACTTTATAAAAATATTGTTTTTTATGTATGAAATTGGGTTTGTTATTATCTTATGTGTATCGAGAATAATAGATGAATATAAATAATATTTTAATGAATATGTAACATATAATTTTTTTTAATATAGCTAACTAATTTTGATTAATTTAGTTTATTAAGAGAAAACTCTTTTAGGAGCATGACAATAATTATAATATTTTTTTATATTCATTTGGTTATTAGTTTCAATTATAATTAATTGGTAACCAATGAATTAATTTTATATTTATATAAACCATACATTTTTATAAGTTAGATAATAATATTCATAACTACTGATTTAATTTCTATGTTATTACGTATTATATTAAATAATAAGGTTTTAAAAATATATCAATTTTTGTTATATTCAGTCTTGCGTGTAGTGTAAACTATCGAAGAAAGCCTCACTTGTTTTTAGTACATGCTGACTAGGTATTATTTTCATTAGAATCCATAGAATAAATTATATTTATTTAATATAGTAAATATATTTTAAAGTTCTGGGTCATTATATTCCCTTTTACACTTTGGTGTTTCCTGTAAAAGACACCAATTCGATGTTGCGTGTAACACAAGTGAAGTTGGGGTCATATAGTGCATTCCAAGTTGGTTTCATATGAATGGAATGTTTGAAATTGTGAAATATAATACCACAATAAAAATGAAATTCGTTTATGAAAATAGTTCACAAAAATCCAGGGTGTTACACTAAAGAAATAATCCATTTTGTATTCTTGGAGAGATAAGAATATACATGATACCTATTTTATATTGTTAATAAAATATAAAACATAACAAATGTAAATGTTCTGCAACATTGAAAATCATTCAACGATTTTTTCTTCAAACCCCGGGGAAATGAAAAAATTAGGGTTATCTCAAATTATTAGTAAGGGTTAACTAAAATGAAATATATTATTGGTGAATAAGAAATAATCTATTTGTTTAGGTAAATAACTAAAAACACTTGTCATTTAATCAATTACTTGAGCACAGAATGCATCTATGGATAATATTAATACGAAAATATCATGGATAATAATAACTAAATTATAAATATTGAGAATAAATAATATTTGATGTAATGATATCAAGCATCATGATATCTATACCATCAAATCATTGTGACAATACAGTTTAATTTAATAGTAGGTATACCTCAGAAACCCATTTAATAGGGAAAATTGATTTAACGCATATGGCCCATCAATACATCGAGGGTATATATATAAATGGTCACCACCCATTAATATAGGTCCAATGTATTCCTCATATATTAAATGATAAATTCAATTTATTAATAATATGACTTATCTATACATATATTTATTGAGTAAATAATACACATTTATCAAAATTTTCCCTAGTCAATACAATAACATTGAAATTAAACCACCGTGTGGAGAATTTTTATATGGTTTAGGTAGTGATAATATCCATGATATAAGGAATATTGATACTTAGGTGAAATTCAAAGTCCATTGATCATAAGAAAGTTAAATTTTCAATATAAATTTAATGGCTAGAAAAATTATTAGAATATAAGAGATGGCCATCAGTTAATTAGAAATACAAGTTTTATAATAAAATTATATCCATTGGAAAAATAAATAAAACATAAGTATAATTTTCAATAATATTTTGCTAATGTGTATTATTTTCATAAGAATTTAAAACATATTAATGAAGCTAAAAACATTAAAATATTATATGAGTGGGGAAGTCTATTAATACCATATATCCTAGAACATTTAATTTGTCTTTTTATAAAGAAATTCACAAACAAACGTTTTAGAAAATTAAATAAATATCCACCTTGAAAAAATTAAATTTTAATGGATAAATTGAAAATTTTATAATAAATAAATTTAATAATAAAAACAAATTTTTTATTTTTATTTGAAATATATAGACATGGAAGAAAAATATTTCCAATTAAAATAGAAATAAAATAAGTTTATATTTTTAAAATTTAGTTTATTAATTCATGTTAAACAAAGATAAATGTTAGGAGAAAATATGAAAACGTCTTAAATATGCATAGTATTAAAAAAATATATTTTTTATGAAAGATGAATTATAATATTGCGTTAACAAAAATTAATGCAGTCCTAAAAAATGAGATTGTGAAATAAATATTTACCACTTAGATAACTTTTAAATTGTAAACCCTTGAGATAGTAAACCACAACTGAAACATTAATCATAACTAATAATTATTTATTCATTTTAAATATATATAATTTTAAATATATACATCACATAAAAGTAAATATGTGTATAATATAAAATATGTGTCAATAGAATGGAAATAGGGTCGAAATCCCCCACCACACACTTATTCATAGTTGAAAATTAATTAAACTCCTATATAATGGTTTTAAATATTTTATTAATTTTTAACAGAAAAATATTAATATTAATAGTATCATATATTATGATCTTATAAAATTTTATCTTCCATTTGTTGACAATATTTAATTGTGACCATTGTTTCGGGTGTTAACTGTTTTATTTTCTCACTCTTGTTCCATTGCAGATGTTTCAATTCATTCAAAAAAGATATATTTTACTAATATAAATCAGGATATTAATTTTTAAACATTATATTTATTAGTTATATAAAGTTTTTCTTATTATTATTTAAAGGTGTACTAGGAAAATGAATCGCATTTCTTCGTAAAGACAGTAGGCCATATGTACACAAGAGAGAAAATATCATTTCCTTAATGGTTGAAAGGGTAATGAAGTAGATGATATATTAAATTTATATAATCAATATTATGTCATATTTATCATAAATTTTTATTATTTTCATCATTATTATTATCCATGTGAGTAGGTTATGGAAAACAAGTTACATCAGTTTGTGAGCTGGTAGTCCACCGTACACACAAGTGATAGTTTTTGTTTCTCATTTGATAGGGAAGGGAATGGATAAATATTACTCCATATAAAAAATGAAATCTAATTATATGATCTATACTGATTTTAATATGTTGTAATTGTTAAGACTTAATTTATATCTATATAAGAAGAATCAATAAGAAAGATCTTGGTGATGACGATTACCTTTGCTTAGAAAAACATCTCTGGGATCTCTATTTAAGGACCCCATGTGTAACACCCCAGGTAAATAAAGAATATGACATTTTCATATTTATCCATATTTGTGAATAAAATATTGATATGAATTTAAAGGGGACGCTATGCTCGATGGCGTACCCAACACGCAACAATGAGTTTCTTGGGAATCATACGTTGCACTCTAATAATAAAATAATATTATTTTAAATGCTAGTTAACATGTAGTCGTTGTAATGGTGGGAATGGATAGAAATATCTAAAATATGATTATATATGTTTTTAAATGTTTTTACATTTATCCAATAAAGGATAGAGGATTAAAATACGGAAAGAATTTAATTTTAGGCGTATATGCCCTAGTTTTCACTAAAGGTCCACTTATCACCTTTTGATGTTGAACCATCATTAAATATAGTTTTTTTCACCCTTAAAAATTCTTTTGGACCAAATAAAACTCTTATTAAGAATAGGGACATCAAAATTTACTTTGTGTAAATTTTTGGTATCTTTCCGATAAAGTTCATTTTTTTAATGAATAGTGTAAAATGTTGTATTTTAATTCAAAACATCTTTTTAATATAATTTATTTATATGATTAGATTATATTTTTAATTGGTTTTAAAGTGAAATTACAATATATTTTTACCATTAAATCCAATAGTGGTCGTTGTAATTAATTTCACATTGAAATCAGACTTAAACTAGTGTCAATTTTTCGATACTTATTATTTCATAAAAACATGCTATTTGTCATGACAGCGGGAATTAATTATTAAATTAATTAATGTGAATTATATGATTTGAATTTTGTAAAACGGACTTCATTTTTGAATTCAGAATATCAAATATAGCTTAGGGAGAATTTTTGGGATTTTTCTGAAAAACGTCAATTTTCGATGAATAGTGAAACGACTAAGTGGTACTTATAAAAACTGATTTTCCATTTAAATGAAATTTTGAAATCATTGTGTTTTGATTTTCAAAAATCCGACATACATGGTTGTTATTAAGAATTAAAATGTGGTTCAATGAGATTAAAATAATTTTTTGGTGAATAGTAACTTATTAAGTTTTTAATCGCGATTAGTGGTAATTAGTGTAGTTTAAGGTAAAAATAATGCTTTAATAAAATGAGATGAGATTGACACATGTCTTACCCTCATTGGTTGTGTCATTACCGACCAAGACAAGCCTTGGGTCAACTTGGGGACCCCATGGATCCACTTTGGTTGGGAAATGACATAAATAACTTTTTATTTAATGTAAAAGTAAAAATGACACAAACATGATATGTTTTACTAAAACAATTTTTAAGTGGGGTTATACAAGTCAGATATTTTATTATAAATAGTCATTGGAAAGATAAAAAGATTTCCTACATCATAGTAAAAGTTTTATCATTTTTAGACATTAGATAAATTATATTATTTATGACATCATAATGGTGTAGCGATGACATCATTATATGACGATTTAAATAAAATGAGAAGATAATGTAAACTCTATGACCTACACATGTCCAAAACTTATTGGATGGGTGGATTTCGAACCCTTATCACCTTATACACGAATTATATCAATGTGGGACCTTTTAAAACCGAAACACATTTTCAAATAAAGTAATATTTCTTACTTTCCAAAAGTGCCCCTCCTCTCCTCTTATAAAAGGCCCCCACCTCTACCTCCTTTCACACACTCCTAAATATTTTAGCTAGGCCAACCCCTGCCCATTTACTCTCTACACATCCCTATACTCATCCTAGAGGATTCCCATTGGGCAGAATCCTTTCAAAGGAAGCCTTTAGGCTCAAATCAAAAGGAGTTAAAATTTTAAAGGTAATTCATTCTCTCATGTTCATTTGTATTATTTTGCTTCTCCAACCCCCTAAACTCTTTTTATTTACTTTTTTTGTAACAACAACAGTATCTTCAATATACTAGGATGTTTTTATAAGATTTATTCTAGCTACACTCTCACAAAACTACATAAAATGGTTAAAGAACATACAGTTTCCGTGGATGGCGAAATTCTGCCTCCTGAAACGATGATTGTTCAATACTCATTTAACACCTTCAAAGGTGGCCATTATGATGTAACTATTTTTATATATGATATATAATATGTTTATTTTTTCCTTAAGCTTCTGTTGTTTTTCATTTTGGTCATACCTTTATGGTTTCCATTATGGGTAAACGCGATATCTTCATTTAATGAAGTGCGGACTACCGCCCCCTCAAAGTGATTTGATTCGTTAAAACAAATATTATTAACTTAAATGATTACATAATGTTTATGACATGGTAATAAGTGATATAAAAGGAATAATGAACTTGAAAAAGGTTCTCAAGGAAGTAGGAATTAACTCAAGTTTATTATTCAGGAGATTAAAGAACGATCGAGTCAAGTCGGACCCGAGGTAAGGGATCCTACTCCTCTCTTTCCTTTTAAGTACACACATTTATGTCATTCCTTTTAAAGCTCATATTTCATGTTATTGGGATGATCTTTTATATTGAAATTACTGTAATTATTATGTTCATGTGATGAGAGACCCTATTATCTCTCATCAATCAATTTTTGAAGTTTTGAGTGGCGCCGTTAGGCTGCCGAACTTTCGTAAGAGATCTAACCTCTCTCTTTCTTTTTATGTACTCTCCTTTATGTCACTTCTTTTAAGCTCCTCTTTGTAATGTTGGGGGATGTTATTTTATATTCCTCTTTCTGTACATTTTATTTTAATTTAATGAGATACCCTATTTGATCTCATCAATCCATATTCGGAAGTTTTATGTGGCGCTGTTAGGCTGCCGAGTTTTAGTAAGGGATTTTTCATCTCACTTTTATTCACGTGAGATTTATCCTAAATTTTCCACAAATTCCATTGAGTGGTGTATGTACTGCCCATTATTATACTTTTTGTGTAATATAATTTAGTTTATGAGAATTTACATCAATGATCTATTGTCATTCTTTCATGGGGTGTATGTTTTGAAAGATACCCAAGTCGGTAAGGGAACCTTTCACCCTCCTCTTTTTTTAAAAGACATCTTTTGTTGGGTCTTTTAATTTACATATTGTTCTGTTGGGATATGTCCTCATATATCCTTATTGATGTAAATTTTATTTCCAAGTGATGAGATACACTTTTTATCTCTCATCAACTCATTTTGACGTGATGTCGTTAGGCTGTCAAGGGATCTTTTTAACCCAATTTCGATTTCTTTGGGTTCAACATATAGTCATTGAATATGTCATCCATTGAATATGTGTGAATGACCTTTTATTGTTTTACACTTAATATCCACTTATATTCGGTGTATTTATATTTTCCACACATATTTTTGAGATTGATTTGTCCTTAATTTAAGGATACCTTCTTTATAAGGGATTTCATTACATTTGACATTTCTATTGAGGGTTAATTGTTGTTATGCACCAATTCACTCTTATATGGTGTATATACTGTCCTTTGGAGTATTATATCATGAATCCATTTATTCTCATGATATTATAAAGTTCTGACTAAATTTTATTCCTCAATTATTGTATTCAAGTGCCTCTAATTTTGGTAAAACCCCTTTAACCAAAATATAATTTTAAATGTTTTAATTATTTGTTCTTATTAATATCCATGTTTTCAAAATGTTTTTAAGGATTTATTTATATGGATATTAGTGGTTTAAAATTTTAAGCTTCAAGGTGGTATGGGACACTTTGATTCAAAAATCTTTTTATTAAATGTTTTAAATGGTTTTGGAAATGGTTTCTTTTTGAATGGATTCATTATTTCAATATACTAAAATGTTATATTGTGATTGAAATGTGTAAATGTTACGTTTCCTTTATTCATGTTTTATGTGACACATTTATGTTATGGTTCTTGGGCATTGTTATGAAAATGGTTGGTTCCGTGATAAACTAAGGGCGGGTGAGCCCGATATAGCTCTCCAATGCATTAGGTAACGTGAAGGAGTGAAACGTTAAGATTTCTCCGAAGAGATTTAGGGAATATACTGTGATGGGTATTCCAAACGTAACCAAGAGGGTTACTACCTACGTAAGAATGTTATGAATGGCTCATGTTACCTTTATGTATTATGTTTTCTATGATTTGTTCATGGTTTGATGAGGTATGTTAAAGTGCCTTTGTTTTATGGGTAAAGTATGATTTCATTCTTATGTATATATGAACTCATGTTTCCTTTCCATATTTTTATAACTCTTACTGAGCTTTTTATGCTCATCCCAAGTTTTTGAAATGTTTTTCACAGGTCAAGGTAAAGGTACATGATAAGATGATAGAGTCAAGGATGTGTCAAGAAAGAATCCATGTTTTATTTCAAATATGTTTCCGTTGTTGGGAAGAATGAATCCTGCCTTTTGTGTAACAACTTTGTTTAAAGGTGGAATGTAATGCAAGTTTCATGATCTAATTCACTAAAACTCTAAACCTGAAAAGATCCTCAATGTGTAATCTTGTAATAACTCAAGATTAAGTAAGGTTTAAGGCTGGGGCCTTATAGTTGGTATCAAAGGCCGGTTTAGAAAACTTTAGAGGTTAGGGTATTCTCTAAGCATAAGTGACATTACCATAATGGTTAGGATTTCAGAATGAGTCTTAGTTTTAGATAAAGTGAATGAGTAATTATATCTTATTGTTTATCTTACTCATTAGTACATAATGGTTTTGTTGATATACTCACACTGACCTTTTTTCATTTTAGTAAATGGCTGGATCTAGCAGGCACCAAAGTAACAGTGGATGTGAAGGAAACTGTGACAGTTTTTTGAGCAAGCAACTGAATGATATGGGAGCTGCAATGAGAACTCTTGTGATTATCCTCAACCAACTATCTGGAGTCATGATTGACCACCTAAACCTTGGAGATTTCTCTAAGGCATCATATATGCAAGAAACAAATCCCTACGGATGTACAGGTAATAATCATAAAGGTAAGTGTGTTCAAAAACCTATGTGTCAAAGATGTGGAATGAAACACCAAGGAAAATGTTCCAAAGGGACAAAAATATGCTATAGATGTGGAAATAAAGGTCATAAAGCAAGAACCTGCCATGTAAAAAGGAAGCATCCAGTTGACTCGAGGAAAGGAAAAGAAGTTCTTTCTGAGGGATCAATTGAATGTTTTAAATGTAGTGTGCATGGTCATTATGCAAACACATGTCATATGAATAAGTTTCGTGAATGGGATCACCAAGAGAGTACAAATGTTCGTTTACCAATACCTAATGCCATTCCGATTGAGGATGAAGAAACTGATAATGACCAATCAAAGGTATGAATTATTTCATGACTATTGCTTTACTATTTTGGAATCTTAGGATATGATTCATGATTTTGTTTGTAGTAAAGAGGTATTTCAGAATAAGTTGGAATGGAATGGTTAATGGATCATGAAGAATGATGAATGAGTAATATGTCACCATATAAGGGCTTTAAGAGTTATGGTGAAATTCTTAAGAGTATTAAGTCTCTTTTGATGATGGGGTTACATTAGAAGACTTTTAATTTTATGTGTAACCCTGATGTTTAATATAGGAAAATTTTATCCAAGTAATAGTTATCTTTTCTTTTGTGTACATATTTATAAAGAACCATTTGGGTTTATATGATCCTTACTTTTGAGGTAATTATGTGTTACTATATGTTATGATTGAAGTGAAAGGCATGAGATAAAATTGAGGTTAAATTATGTTATGGTTATTTTTGATGATTTTATCCCTTTTTGGGGAATGATTTGAGAATTATATAGTTTTGGAAAAAGGACAACACATAGACCGTGTGACTACCCGTCGCGTCAAACAAAGCTGCGGGAATCGAACTCACAACCAAAGTGCAACTGGTATTTATCGCCTACCACTGGACTACGTGAAGTCCCTGGTTAGTTTGACTGTTTCTTTTTAGTTATATGATTTTATGAATTAAGAATAAGTTGATTTTGGGTTATTTATGAAAATGATTAACCGATCAGGTAGGATATGTGATTAGGTTAATTACTTTTCAATATGAGACTTTAGAAGCAACTGATGTTGTTTGGAGATAAATGTTACTATTTAACTTGGAAGACTATGTGACTAAATCTTTCAAATATTTGGGTTTCAATCTTAGATTGGTTTACTTTGAAGAATTTTATGGAAAAATTGTTTATCGAATGGTCCTCATTGAACTTTGGGTTTTGTTGGAAAAATTTGGAGATTAAGAAAAGATTTTCTTTTTAATGGGTTATCCTTTTCTAGATTATCTGACCTTGTACTAACCTTTTTGGTTTTGGTTTTGGATAAAGCCTAAAGAAATGGGATGTATATAGTTCTCTTTTGTGGATTAGGTGATTCTCTAGAAGTTGATTATAGTACTCTTAATGCGAACAAGTCTCCCTAAATACTCGCCTTTTGGAAAAAATATGAGTTTGACTAAGGAATCTAGTAAAAGATGAAAGTCAACATGATAAGTGATTATGTTTCCTTAAGAATAAATTCCTAAACAAAAAGTAACTTATAACAAAAATTTTGTCTATTATCTTTTCCTACTGTGGAATCGAATACCGTTTAACCCATCACAAGTTTGTGATTTTCTTATTGTTAACTTTATCCTAAACATGTTTTCGATCACTCTCCATCAGAACATGACCCTTCGCTTTTTCTTCCATGTCCATGTTTTCCTACACGGAATCCTATTATGGGTTAACTCGGGTGACCTCTGTACTTATCTTTCTTTATTTTAAAGTGATTGTTTTACCGACTCTTTTCCGATGTGGGTCTTTCAAGGATGTTTCCAAGCCCAATTTTAAAAATTGCGAGGACGCAATTCCCGAAAGGGGGGAAGGATGTAACACCCCAGGTAAATAAAGAATATGACATTTTCATATTTATCCATATTTGTGAATAAAATATTGATATGACTTTAAAGGGGACGCTATGCTCGATGGCGTACCCAACATGCAACAACGAGTTTCTTGGGAATCTTACGTTGCACTCTAATAATAAAATAATATTATATTAAATGGTAGTTAACATGTAGCCGTCGTAATGGCGGGAATGGATATAAATAACTAAAATATGATTATATATGTTTTTAAATGTTTTTACATTTATCCAATAAAGGATATAGGATTAAAATACGGAAAGAATTGAATTTTAGGCGTATATGCCCTAGTTTTCACTAAAGATCCACTTATCACCTTTTGATGTTGAACCATCATTAAATATAGTTTTGTTCACTCTTAAACATTCTTTTGGACCAAATAAAACTCTTATTAAGATTCGGGACATCAAAATTTACTTTGTGTAAATTTTTGGTATCTTTCCGATAAAGTTCATTTTTTTAATGAATAGTGTAAAATGTTGTATTTTAATTCAAAACCTCTTTTTAATATAATTTATTTATATGATTAGATTATATTTTGAAATGTTTTTAATGTGAAATTACAATATATTTTTACCATTAAATCCAATAGTGGTCGTTGGAATTAATTTCACTTTGAAATCAGACTTAAACTAGTGTCAATCTTTCGATACTTATTGTTTCATAAAAACACGCTATTTGTCATGACAGTGGGAATTAATTATTAAATTAATCAATGTGACTTATATTTTTTGAATTTTTTAAAACGGAATTCATTTTTGAATTCATAATATCAAATATAGCTTAGGGTGAATTTTTGGGATTTTTCTGAAAAACTTCAATTTTTGATGAATAGTGAAACCACTAAGTGGTACTTATAAAAACTGATTTTCAGTTTAAATGAAATTTTTCCATCATTGGGTTTTGATTTTCAAAAATCTGACTTACATGTTTTTCATTAAGAAGTAAAATGTGGTTCAATGAGATTAAAAGAATTTTTTGGTGAATAGTAACTTATTAAGTTTTTAATCGCGATTAGTGGTAATTACTGTAGTTTAAGGTAAAAATAATGCTTTAATAAAATGAGATGAGCTTGAAACATGTCTTACCCTCATTGTTTATGTCATGGACGACCAAGACAAGCCATGGGTAAACTTGGGGACCCCATGGATCCACTTTGGTTGGGAAATGACATAAATAACTTTTTATTTAATGTAAAAGTAAAAAAGACACAAACAAGATATGTTTTACTAAAACAATTTTTAAGTGGGGTTATACAAGTCAGAATTTTTATTATAAATAGTAATTGGAAAGCTAAAAATATTTCTTACATCATAGTGATTTTTTTATAATTTTTAGACATTATATAAATTAAATTATTTATGACATCATAATGATGCAGTGATGACATCATTATCTGACGATTTAAATAAAATGAGAAGATAATGTAAACTCTATGACCTAAACATGTCCAAAACATATTTTATGGGTGGATTTTGAACCCTTATCACCTTATCCACGAATTATATCAATGTGGGACCTTTTAAAACCGAAACACATTTTCAAATAAAGTAATATTTCTTACGTTCCAAAAGTGCCCCTCCTCTCCTCTTATAAAAGGCCCCCACCTCTACCTCATTTCACACACTCCTCGAGCCTTTGGCTCGGCCAAACCCTGCCCATTTTACTCTCTCCACATCCCTCTCCTCATCCTAGAGGATTCCCTTTGGGCAGAATCCTTTCAAAGGAAGCCTTTAGGCTCAAATCAAAACGAGTTAAACTTTTAAAGGTAATTCATTCTCTCACATTCATTTGTTTTATTTTGCTTCTCCAACCCCCTAAACTCTTTTTATTTACTTCTTTTTGTAACAACACCAGTATCTTCAATATACTAGGATGTTGTTATAAGATATATTCGATCTACACTCTCACACAACTACATCAAATGGTTAAAGAACATACGGTTTCCGTGGATGGAGAAATTCTGCCTCCCGAAACGATGATTGTTCAATACTCATTTAACACCTTCAAAGGTGGAAATTATGATGTCACTATTTTTATATATGATATATAATATGTTTATGTTTTCCTTAATCTTCTGTTGTTTTTCATTTTGGGCATACCTTTATGGTTTCCATTATGGGTAAACACGATATCTTCATTTAAGGAAGTGCGGACTACCGCCCCCTCAAAGTGATTTGATTCGTTAAATACCATATGTGGGACGTATAAAGGATGGAAATATGATATTATATATGATATTATACTGGAATTATAATATACCTTTATATCATTATTATTCCATTTTATAAAATATGAAATAGAAATGAAAGTAGCGTTCATGCGTACGTACGACTTACCGCCTCCATGAACGATGCATTTCATTTCTTACCTATAAATGATTATGTAATGTTATAAATGCATGAATTTACTGGATATATATGACATATATGATATCTAAATCATGAATACAATTCTGGATATAATAATAATTTGGCCACACGAGCAACATGTAATTGTAAGAAGTCCACTTTCGACTTAAGAACCAAATATCGGCAAAACAAATATTATTAACTTAAATGATTACATAATGTTTATGACATGGTAATAAGTGATATAAAAGGAATAATGAACTTGAAAAAGGTTCTTAAGGAAGTATAAATTAACTCAAGTCTATTATTCAGGAGATTAAAGAATGATCGAGTCAAGTCGGACCCGAGGTAAGGGATCCTACTCCTCTCTTTCCTTTTAAGTACACACTTTTATGTCATTCATTTTAAAGCTCATATTTCGTGTTATTGGGATGATATTTTATATTAAACTTAATGTAATTATTATGTTCATGTGATGAGAGAACCTATTATCTCTCATCAATCCATTTTGGACGTTTTGAGTGGCGCCGTTAGGCTGCCGAACTTTCGTAAGAGATCTAACCTCTCTCTTTCTTTTTTAAGTACTCTCCTTTATGTCACTTCATTTAATCTCCTCTTTGTAATGTTTGGGGATGTTCTTTTATATTCCTATTGCTGTACATTTTATTGTAATGTGATGAGATACCCTATTTGATCTCATAAATCCATATTCGGAAGTTTTATGTGGCGCTGTTGGGCTGCCGAGTTTTAGTAAGGGATTTTTCATCTCACTTTTATTCACGTGAGATTTATCATAAATTTGCCACAAATTCCATTGAGTGGTGTATGTACTGACCATTATTATACTCTTTGTGTAATATAATTTCGTTTATGAGTATTTACATCAATGATCTATTGTCCTTATTTCATGCGGTGTATGTTTTGAAAGATACCCAAGTCGGTAAGGGAACCTTTCACCCTCCTCTTTTTTTAAAAGACTTCTTTTGTTGGGTCTTTTAATTTACATATTGTTATGTTGGGGTATGTTCTCATATATCCTTATTGATGTAAATTTTATGTCCAAGTGATGAGATACACTTTTTATCTCTCATCAACTCATTTTGATGTGATGTCGTTAGGCTGTCAAGGGAACTTTTTAACCCAATTTCGATTTCTTTGGGTTCAACTTGTAGTCATTGAATATGTCAACCATTGAATATGTGTGAATGACCTTTTACTGTTTTACACTTAATATCCACTTATATTGGGTGTATTTATATTTTTCACACATATTTTTGAGATTGATTTGTCCTTAATTTAAGGATACCTTCTTTATAAGGGATTTCATTACATTTGACATTTCTATCGAGGGTTCATTGTTATTATGCACCAATTCACTCTTATATGGTGTATATACTGTCCTTTGGAGTATTATATCATGAATCCATTTATTCTCATGATATTATAAAGTTCTGACTAAATGTTATTCCTCAATTATTGTATTCAAGTGCCTTTAATTTTGGTAAAACCCCTTTAACCAAAATATCATTTTAAATGTTTTAATTATTTGTTCTTATTAATATCTATGTTTTCAAAATGTTTTTAAGGATTTATTTATATGGATATTAGTGGTTTAAAATTTTAAGCTTCAAGGTGGTATGGGACACTTTGATTCAAAAATATCTTTATTAAATGTTTTAAATGGTTTTGGAAATGGTTTCTTTTTGAATGGATTCATTATTTCAATATACTAAAATGTTATATTGTGATTGAAATATAGAAATGTTATGTTTCCTTTATGCATGTTTTATGTGACACATTTATGTTATGGTTCTTGGGCATTGTTATGAAAAAAGGTGGTTCCGTGATAAACTAATGGCGGGTGATCCCGATATAGTTCTCCAATGCATTGGGTAACGCGAAGGAGTGAAACGTTAAGGTTTCTCTGAAGAGATTTAGGGATATACTATGATGGGTATTCCAAACGTAACCAAGAGGGTTACTCCCTACGTAAGAATGTTATGGATGCCTCAAGTTACCTTTATGTCTTATGTTTTCTATGATTTATTCATGGTTTGATGAGGTATGTTAAAGTGCCTTTGTTTTATGGGTAAAGTATGATTTCATTCTTATGTATATATGAACTCATGTTTCCTTTCCATATTTTTATAACCCTTATTGAGCTTTTTATGCTCATCCCAAGTTTTTGAAATGTTTTTCACAGGTCAAGGTAAAGGTACATGATAAGATTATAGAGTCAAGGATGTGTCAAGAAAGAATCCAAGTTTTATTTTAAATATGTTTCCGTTGTTGGGACGAATGAATCCTGTCTTTTATGTAACCACTTTATTTAAAGGTGGAATGTAATGCATGTTTCATGATCTAATTATCTAAAACTCTAAACCTGAAAAGATCCTCAATGTGTAATGTTGTAATAACTCAAGATTAAGTAAGGTTTAAGGCTGGGGCCTTATACCATGAATGATCTTATGAGAAGGCCATGAAATATATAACACATATAAGGATTTCAGGGGACATTTTATGATTGTTTTTGGTTGATATAAATGTCTTTATAGGTGTTAATATGTGAGGGGAGAATGTTCCCTTTTTAGTTTAGGTGAGTGGAATAGTTGTAATTTTTTGATGTTTTTTAATAATGTCTAGTCACTTACGTGAAAAAATGCCTTTAAAGTGGCTCATATAACAATATTAAAATTTTATGGTCAAACTAAAACCAACCAATGGGGTTTTAGTAAGTGTGTATTCCATTTTAACCCTTAACATGTTCAGTTAACCCCTCATAATGTCATTTTAACCATAACCTGGTTAATTAATTTTTACTGTTTTTCAATTAATTACCACAAAAAATTATGTTTATATTTCCAAATAATAATAAATATATTTATTTAAAATAGGTAATCTATTTAATAAAATTCAATTAACATAAGACGTATAATTTAATTTTAAACAAAATCCCCAACACTTGTCGGCAAAAAGTTTTTGAAGAAATGCATTTTCCAAGCATAATATGATCTTATATTAAGTATTTGAATGTTAATAATACTTATATGGATTTATATTAACATATTTATATATATATTCTATAATTTTATTAATCCCTTCATCATTACAGTTTATTTTAAATAATTAAAAAGGGAAAATATTTTTCATTAAAAAATAATTTTATAAAAAATATCTCTTTTTTACCTCCAGATGAACCTATCATTATTTCTATAAAATTGATAGTAAATAATTTATTAATTATTAATATTATAAAAATATTATAAAAAACAATTATGAGTAGTAAAATACTATATTTTCACTTATTTATAAAAACACATTTCAAAGGGAAAACTTCAGAAATTTATTTTAGGCTTCTTTTGACCTATTATGTGTTAGATCAATATTTATCTAATGAAATTATATTTTTTGTAAAATCAAATATTTATATGTGAATTGTATTATTTTTTTATCAAAATATAATGATCACTTAGTATAATTTAAGCTCTAGTGTTAAAATGACTTAATTATATTTTAATCTTTCATTAATTCTAAGCGTATCCCTTACCTCCTTTATAAAAGGACACCCCTTACCTATAATATTTAATACACAATAATTTACTATATTAACAAAAACCTACACATTTCACTTTTTTATCATCTTTATAATTGTTCATAATGTTTTGGTCTTCCCAAAAGGCCAATCCTATGTTCCATAAGAAAGAATCTAAAACAGGATTTAACAAAGCAATGTGATTCATTTTTAATTTCTACTTTACAAAGATGGTAATAAGGATATATTCAATTAATATAGATGATATATAATATATAAAAATGATCATGTAAAGTTTAATTATTAATTACCATTATTTCATTCCTTGCGTCAAAAAGTGAAAATAATGTTCATGCATACGTACAGCCTACCATGTCCATTGATGGTGAAATTAATTTTTATATCTCTATTTTTTAGATATATATATATAATATATATATATATATATTATTTATATCATTATTAACATTATAAATATGATATAACCATTATCAAAGTACAAGGACCAAGACTACTGAACACAAACATACATGAATGATGATGCAGTTATCACCCAAAACTTTGAGATTAATAAAACATTGTTAATAAAGGGGTTGCAAAAGGTAATAAGTAAATTATATATGATATGATATATACTATTACGATTCTCTAATATATTTATAATATTTATATATTTATTATATAGGAATTTATAAGATGTACAATGTAATTCAGACCTGAGGTAAGGGTTTATTTGATAGTCTCATCATTAATTGAGATTGTGTATATAGAGGAATAATTTAATATTTATATATTAAACCAAATACATTTAATTTTCCTCCTGTTATTCCTTGAAATTATATGTTTTCATTTTATTATACTCTCTTTATGTACTCAATATACTGTTATAATTGTTTTAATAAAAACTGACTTTGTTTGTCCCCTCGACCGAGAATCCTTTTATTCCAAGTCTGTATTTTCCTTAAAATTCATCCAAAGCCTTTTTTTATTTTCTAATAAGCTAGTTTAAGGGTTACCGATAACCGTACAAGAAAAAAGTGGTACCCAACATTCCACACACATTTCAAATTTCAAAATTCAAAATTTCCCAGAATTCAAATTTTGAGCGCAAACTTGACAAAACCTAGGCCATGCGTCCACCTTGCATCACAACCACATTGAGCCGTTGTTGATGCTCCTTTTTCATCACAGATTCCAAAGGAATGTAAAGGGAAATGACTTAGCACAAATTTATTCATCCTTTGAGGAAAATATGAAAAATCAAAAAAGGGATGAACAAGGAGAAGATTTCCCATATGTCGCGCAAGTTCCCTCATAGTCGCACAAATCCACTAGCGCGACGAATGGTGGTCGTGCAAGTGACATGAACAACCTAAGTGATAACCGTCTGAGGTCTTCTCCTACCTATAAATAGACTATGTGGGCCCCCATTCGGGGAGGATTTTATTTTCAGAAACTCAGATTTGAGCTCCCGGCGCCCTAGTCTCTTTTCAAAGATTCTGAAACACTTCTAAGGTAATTTCTTACCTAGAAAGGAAGATCTAAAGAGGGGGACGAAGGCCTAAGTGTTGAAACTCATCAACACTAGAGATCCTGAGTGGCCAACCCTTAAGGGAAAACTCCACACTTGTGCGCCGCCTTACTCTTTCAATAGAACATGCGCGCCCCTCTTCTGGAAGAACCTCAAGAGGATTCTAAAGGCTTTAATCAAGAGTTGCTCAAGTATTACCCTGCTGGTTAACCATCGTTCAAGTACCCCATATGTCGCGCAGGAATACCTGCATGACCAGGACTTCCGCACCCATGCAGTAACTCCGCACCTGCCAGGACTAACGCGCCCCTACCTTTTTGGGTGACCTTCTTGCCCATTTCACACCTCTTAAGCCATTACACCTTTACTATTCAAGATTCAGTCTTCAAGACACTCTTAAAATCCATTTATGTCATGATTTTTTTGATTTGAATTCCTTATCTGAAAGAAATTCTGTGGAATGTCTCTCAAAACCTAGTGATTTACACATAGTTATGTCACTAAAGATTGAGATTTCATTCATTCAACCTCATCCTTTAAGATGAGAGAATCCTTAAACTGGGTCTCCTTTCCAGGAATAATCCCCAGTTATAAGTCCTCTAATTTGGGCATCCTCTTTAAGAGTAAGCCCCAAGCCCCCTAATTTGGGAATCCTCCTTAGGAGTAAGCCCCAGATCCACTAACCTGGGCCTCCTTTTCAGGAGTATGCCCCAGTCATAATTCCCAAAAATATTGGCATCCTCCTCATAAGTATGCCCCAAACCTTAATTCTTTTTAACCTAGGCCTCCTTTCCAGTAGTAAACCGCATTCCAAACATGGGCATCCTCTTCAGGAGTAAGCCCCAAGTCCCTTAATTCTTCAAATCTCTTAACCTGGTCCTCCTTTTCAAGAGTAAGCCCCAGTATTAATTTCTCTTAATCAGTCCTAATTTACCTTTGATCTGGGATTCCGTTTCAGGAGTAAAATCCAATCATAAGTCCTCTCCTAATTTGGGCCTCCTTTTCCGGAGTAAGCCCCAAGTTAGAGTATTCAAAATCTCCATAAAGCACATAAAACATTATGCACCCTGCTCCTTGATTTCTTCCCTAAAGTAAATCCTATCCTTCATTTATCTTTGCAGTCATACATACATAAGACCCACATTATTACTTATGATTGCATCTTTCATGGCACAATTGCCTAATTTTTACCAATACCTCTTGTTTCTCACACCGAGCATGACTCACGTGAGCGTAGAGTGTAGAAGTAATTATGACATCCTTCTTTGAGACATCAATCTTAAACATCATACTCCCTTAATCGAACTACTTGGGTTTTGATTCCTTTTTTTAAACAAAGGATACGTAGGTAGCCCATATGCGTGTTCGATCTCAACTCTGAAATAATTCATGTCCTTCTGAATGACAATAAACTTCAAGTGCCCCCCTGAGTGGCTTTAAAACTAGCTCGGTCATCATAATGACCAGGATACTTCTATATAAATGTGTAGAAGGGTACCATTGACCAAGAATCTCTAATAAATACATATGATTCTCTATCGATGAAGAACCTCAAAGAAATATAAATTATTCTCTAAATTTCCTAAATATTTAATCATTGATTGTCAAATATGAAGGAAAGATCATTTTATACTTGTTAATGTAATAAGGATTCACGAACATAACTTAAATCTATAAAGAGAGTCCCGGAGTAGACAATAATTCCCCTCAAAAAGGTGTAATGAGTCCGACTTCCCATCCTCTCGACCAATGAAAATTCATATGTCTCATCAGTACACAAACTAATGAGTGCCTACCTTTGGAAAGTAGGTCTAAATGGATGTAGAATCATTGGATGATTCCAGTTCTACAAAAAAACCTATTAGAAACCGATCAGAATATTTGAACCTCCCATCAAAGGAGGTCATCCCCGAAATCCGAGGGAAACAGCAGCGAACCTTTCTCACATCTCCAATCAGAGTAGGTTGCCAGCGAGAACAGAATTGAAAACATTTCCCACCCGTCATCATCATGTTGACAACTCACCCAGATCATCATCTTCATCTCGGGAAACTGGAACACACAGACAACGTCCTCATCATTGATTCCCACTGCCACAACACCACTAAACACCATCATCCTTTCCATCGAAATCCAACGGACAATCATGCCATAAATAGTAGCCATAGAACTCAAGGATGAACAAAACCAATAACCAGATATGAAAACAGCTCCACTGAAAATATTATGGAAGAAAAACCTAACAAAATATAAAGAACAAAAATCAATCCCCATTATCATTTCTGAATCCACAACTGGAGATCACCATCTGCAAAGAGAACAAGTACCAAATCCATCCTCAATGGAGAAAACCAAAAGAACGATGAAACTAGAGAGATCCACCACAGGACGCACTGCTATGTAACAAAGAACAACCATCAATTTTAAAGCATACCTTCCTTCAGGACCAAAATTACACTGAGATGGCTTGTTGCTGACCCAAACAGCATCGACACCTCCATCTCCACGTACACCACACATCGAAAACCAGAAACATGATTAGAGCTGAAAACCACAAACCAAACCAAAAAAAGAAGCCTCCCAAAAATCATATCTTGCTGAAAGTAGCCCCATAGGGGGATATTGAACCAGATCCTTCCACTGCCTTCAGAGCCACACTAGATAAACAAATTTCCCAAAATGCTCGTAGATGACACAGAATGCGACGACACCCCCAAACCACCACATCTGAGACCCGCACCTTGTCCCAACACCACGCCACCTTGGAAAACCCTAGCCATATCTGAGGTTAGAGCGATAATAATTCCAAGCATGATGCGGATCGCTGAGGATGAAGAAGAGCCCATGCCACTGGATGCGGCCACGCCATGAACGCGCTGAGCAGAACGCCGAGTGAAGAAAATATGGCTGGAGGATGCTGAGGGGAGGAGGGCGGCGACATGGGAGATAGAAAGCGAAGCGGAGCCCCTTACGGGCTCATCCAAAATGGTGGGCCTATAGTTTTTCCTTAAAATAATTTAAATATTTGTTTTAAAATCATCCAATTATTTATTAGATACATTTTTACTCTTGATTTACTTTTTTAAAAATGGTTTAAAAATAATCTTATTGTCTTTTTTTAGGAGTTACTTTTTACTTTTTATAAAAAAATTGAAAATAATATTTATTTTAATGTATATGATATGAGAATAATTTTCAGCCTTCCTGACCAATAAATGAATTTAAAATTACTTTACATGCTTACATGATTTTTTCAATGATAATATTTGAACAATATTTTAAAAAAAATTATATTTTTATATATCTTAATTCAAAGTGAAAAGTATATTTTCCTCAAGAAAGTTTCCAATTATTGTTCTAAAGTATTTTCTTCTGTACTCAAATCCTTTGTTTAATATTATTATTTACTAAGGATATAATTTAATTATTATATAAACCTTATTTCTATGTATTTTTTTTATGATCACTTTGCTTAGGGAAAGTATTCACATTTTTTATTATACTTTTTCCTATATGATAATTTATTTATTTTGATTTATTATTTATTAAGTTATATTGTTTACTCATATTATGAATGCATTGGAATAATTATGTTATGAGTGTAGCTTATAATTAAATATCCCCTTGATGCATATATAGGTCTCATGTGAAAAACTGGATTGGGTATTTTTCTGAGCCCTTACCCATTTATGTTTATGTCTTGGCATAACTCCTTGACAATATTTTTATAAGTCATTAGATAAGGTCTCAATAATATGTTTTATATCTCCAGAATTATTCATTCCTTTATTATATAATTAGTTATATATTTTCATGTGAGTAATCGAATAATTATGATATCCATAGATAGGTTTCTAGATAATGTTATTATTTTTATGGAATTATTTTTTCATCATTTATTCATACCATATAAATCTTCATGTCAATTTATTAGTAAAATAAAATGTATTTTCTATTATTTACCTTGACATATTGATTATTATTTATTTATTCAAGATATATTCTACTCTATTTAACCCTTATTGATAATTTGATATTACTATTGTTTTTTCGTTCCCCAGGATGCCATGAAGTGTACCATAATTGATACGAATTGACATGATAGAGAAAATAACAGTGCCCTAAAAGAAAATTCCAGGTTGGATTTTTTGGGTAAAATGTAATATGAGATCCATGTATATATCTAGTTTAAAAATACTGTGAAATTATTTAGTACATTGGGATGTGATCACTAGTATCAAGTGAAAATGTATGAATGAAACCATTGACTCTGGAAATCTAGTGTTGGGGTCTTTAAAAATTTTCGTGTATAATCACTCGAATGATGTTCCACCTTCATATAGTCAAACATCCTCCAATAAATGTGGAGACACAAAATATTTATGTTGATACTTTGTCCCATTCAATTTTTCAGTTTACCACTATCAATATCTTTAAAATAGATCAGGATTTGGCTTTAAAATACTCCTCAAATAGTTGGCATCAATTTCGTTAAACTCATACAAAAAATATAATTTTCATTACAAAATTTATTTTATGAATTTTGGAACATTGAATTTCTATCTCAATATTATCCTAATTATTATGAATATACAATGTTTTTGTGAATTCATATGCCATCTTCCAATTAATTTACTTTTTTAAACTTTAGAAATTGTTAATTAGACATCATTGTTTACAATATTGTTTTTTATTTTATTCCATTGAACTCAATAATCAACATCATTCATTAATAAAAACAACTCTTTCCGAAGTCAGAAGCTTCTAATGGTTTGAATTTTTTGTATTTACATTGCATTTGAACTTCATCTTATAGATTATTTTAATGATCATCAAAACATCACAATTAAAAATCATTTTTTTCTTTGATTATAATACATTATTCTAATCCAATTAAATTTTTATTATTTATAATAAAATCACTTTGTGGTTAATAGGGAACCAAACCAGATTATTTGAGGAATACAACTAAAAAATAATGTAACCACTTACTATAATACCTCATACTACCACATTATTATTATAAATACTCTAAAATCAAAACATGAATGTACCTAAATGATAACCAAAAACCAAAACACCCATAATTTTTATCACAACATAACTTAATAAAAAAAATCTTATAACCTACAATTAGATTTTATTTATTGCGTTCAAACATAAAAAAAGATGATAAATCTATGAACAACACAAAGAAATCATATTCAAAGAAGAAAAAAAACTAAAAGGAACGAACATCTGGTACTTCCTAAAACCCTGTTAATGCATTGAAAAAACAAAATATAAATGAATGATAGAGTTTAATGAAAATAAAAGAGTGAAAAATGAAAAATGGAAATAAGTAGGATAAATCAGATTCTAACCTAGTTATATTATCATTTGTTAATGTTCTATATAAATATATCTTCTTTATCTTATAGTGATATAGTCTTTTTCACGGCCCCCTCCCTCCAAGGATACCCCTCTTAGGATGGAAATGAAGAACGGGATATAATGACCCCTAAGTCCCGCCTCCAGTCGGCCCCTAGTTGGTGACTTGCACAAATGGTATACAATCTCACAAAAAATGAGAGGCATTGAACTTTTTAGGAAAACAAGATCCAATGATAAGATGGTTTATCCCAAAAAAACTCCAATACATAGATAAAAAAACCAAAATCCATTCCACACACATGTTTAAAATAAACATTTTACATGTGAAATAAAACTCCAATGCAAGTACAAAAAAAATATAAAGTAGTGAGTTAAAAATTGTCCCGAAGCTCGAGACAGTGACGGCAAACACATTCAACGTAACACTCCATAAAAGCTTAAAACAATTATATATATGTTGGGTGAGTATAAATTTATATTTAGTTGGAAAAACTAATTTTCTCATGCACAAGTGAAGGGAGGAATACTAATTCCCCTATGAGAAATTAGTAGAACCGAACACAACCTAACATGTATACTAACTGAGACAATTCTTACTAAGGCACACATACCAAATAAGAGAATTTAGGTTAAGTAATACAATAGCACATCAATGATTTGGATACCCCATACAACATCCCAGCTTTTTAGCTACTCTTTCCTAATGAAAAATGTCCTTGTTCTCCCACCTCTTTTGAAAGATCCATGACAAAACTCACAACACAAAAACGACCCCTAAAACCATACCATGTACCATCACCTAGGCCATGAGCCACCTCACATATCTCCCACAAACACATGGGCCTCAAACCACACCACATCCTGCCCACTGACACCTGGTCCCCACTACCACCCTCATTCCATCACATAGGCCACAAGACACATCACATCCCTCAAACAAACACCTAGGCCCCAAACACATTCACATCCCTCCTATAGACACCATCGCCCCAAAACCACACTTTATCCCTTCACCTGGGTTACGATCTACATCAGGCCCTATCCCCAAGACACCACGGAATGTAAAACACATATCATCATGTAGACACTTAGGAAAACTCAACCCATATCGTATTGAAGACACTAGGGAAAACAAACCTTTTTTGCACACACATGGGCCTCACAAACCACAAACTTCCCAAAGAATATCATGTTATCACCACCGGGAAGATGGAGAGGCAAAGATCAGGTGGCCATACATCCATACTCCCATTGGGATGTTTGGGAAAGACACCCTCCCCCTGTGATGATGGAGGTGTTCGGCACATAGTTCTCAACTAGTGTGGGGTGCATGTAGAAATTAAAGGGGAATATATTAGTATACATATATGATACCAAACTCTCATGACCAACCTATGAGTTCCCAATAAATTAAAATTTCTCAAAACTTACAAATTTGATTCTAACCATAAATTCAAATTATTAGTACCCACAAAATTAATTTCAGAAGGCGAAGAGCCTAGTAAACTAATGTGACTTCACATTTCCACCATATTTATCACCCATTCTTATTCACAACTCATTTATTAATTCCATTAACTAATCCTACCCATGCTAGTTCCTAACATTATTAACCAATTATTTAATCATTTATTCCAATATTATTCGATCAAATACCAAGAACGTCACACAAAAAGAAACCCAAAAAACACATCACCACACAACCCGATCATAGCCTTTCTATGTAACACTTCTCATCTATTCTAAAATCAATCAAAAACTCAACCTGAGACTCCATTACATGGTTTTGTTGATTTATCATCTACAATTCCATCCACCACACCACCCAAACCAACCCATAACCCACACACATGTGTTAACAAACATACCACATCACAAACCAGAATGTATCCACACATCACAACATATCAACTTGACATCCCATTTGTCCCGCACATGCTACCACACTATCCCTCAAAAAATATCACCTCATATAAAAACTAATAAAAAAATTATATTTAATGATTCATCCCTAATTTAATTCCACTTGTTAATTTAAGGGTTTTCACAGAAATTGGAAAATCATGGGGAATCCTTTTATTATCCAAGTGTACTTGATTTACCAATTTAAATATAAAAATGTTCCTTATGAACCAAAAATAATGAAAAATATTTAGTGTGAAAACAATAAACACCAACATACATGATTTTCATTAGGGTTTGTATCTAGTATTACTGAAAACATCAAAATAATATCAAATCCAGAAAAACATGTACATCCGGTCCCTCAACCCATAACAATTCATTTAATCAATTATTTTCTTTTATTATTTTTCCTAAAATATGATCTATTTGAAAACAAGAATACATCCCTCCAAAATGTTAAAAAATCATTTCAAAATGAAGCGAAATCCCTACCTTTGATGTGTCAACGTTCTTTGCATGGAAGCATATCATGTAACGGTCCTCAGAAGACCCCCATCACAAGACATGCACCCACCTGAGGATGTAGTAGGACCACTACACCAATTAAAACCAAGAAGAAGAAATTATAAGTGATTAAGAATATCCACCTTTACATGGAATGAAAAAATATAGGAAAAGAGAGGACAATCATGTAGAAAACCCAAGAATGGAGGAAGAACACATCTTATATTGATGTCTAATCAATATAGATCGAAGGAGATAAGATAGAATTTAATCCTTCGTGAAGGAACCTTAAAAACAATGAAGAGGGGTTTCCAGGTCACCTAAGGTCAATAAGAAATTATTTCAACTGTAAGGTTTGATAACCTGAGTGGTTGTGAAAAGTTTTAAAACATTAGAACAGTGGGGTATTAACTGACATGTGACACCATTTCACGTCATGTAATCACGTGTGGTCAACTTCTATTAAAAATCCAATCCACTTGTTAATTTATTTTATTTTTTAATCCCATAAATATTACACATCACGCCATGTACAATATATCCATGTCAGAAAAAATCCAAGGCAATTCGTAAAAAAATGATTTACATCATGTAACATGACTACACAACATGTAATCACCATTTTTCTATCCTTTAAAAATTGAACCTAGCCAAACTCTTTTTGATCCTCATCTGAACACTTTCAACTAAGAAAAACCAAAATATAACAGATCAGGAGGAAAAAAATGTTATATTAGATACCCCTCAAATGATTCATTCCCTTGAGAATTCAAAACCATGCCCAAAATAATGAGGGGTCCAAAAAAACAACTCATGAGAAACTTCTGAAGGGTATCAATTCTAATCAAACACTACCACCAACAGAACAAGTTAACCTTATGACTATAACCGAACTGCCACACAACCACTACAGAACTATCTTAATATCCTCACCAACCAAGAAAAAAACCACTGCATTCATGAACTGTACTATCCCGAAGACACAAATCATGGAATTCATCCCTCCATGTCAATATACTATCTACTCTGGGTGGAATTGACTCACCCGCACGAGTTTAGTCACATAGAAATTAATGTGTATTGATTAGAAGTTAGGTAATGACCCTCTCAAATGTCAGGAATTTATCTCATAGTGCACCACACACAACACTACTAAGGAAAAATAGCTCATCACATAAAACAAGGCTTGAAGATTACATTTCAAAACAAAATAGAATTGGCCAAAACTGAAAACAAATCTAGGTACTGGGAACACATCTATGATACCTTATCCAATGTACTCTCCTCTTGGAAACCATGCCTCCATAAAATGTGGACCAAAGGAATGGTCTATCCATAAAACACATTTTTTTGAAGATCTTGGATCTCTATTGGCCGCTCCACGTATGTTATGTCATCCACATTATAAAACTCTCCCCAGTCAAGGACATGCAATTTATCATAAAGATATCTATGAAGTTGAGAGGTATGGAAGAAATCATGGATCCTCTCTTAATATGGTGTCAACACCATCTGGTAGGCCTCCTCACAAACTGAAACCAACACCTCAAAGGGTCCAATAAACCTGGGTGAAAGTTTACTTCCTACGTCAAACCTATACTTCCCATATCAAGGGGAAACCATAAAGAACATGTGGTCCCCAACCTCGAACTCCAAGGGAATCCTTATGTGACTGACATAAATCTTCTACTTCTCATGTGATACATTCATCATCTCAAAAAAAATCTAAACCATATATATTGTGATCTAAACTACCTTGGGACTAGGAACATATTTCTTCCCAACCACTCTCCATATCAAGGGTTAACAACATGGTCTTTCATTCAAAGAAAAAAAACTAGAGATGATAATGTATGAGTGATGGATTTTATTATAATAAAACTCTTCTAGGGGTAAGGGTAGAACCTAAGATTTGTCAAAGTCTAACATGCATGCTCTCAATATATTTTTTTGCATCGGGATAGTATGTTTTTTCAACCCATCCATCTGAGGGTGGAAGGAAGTGTTAAGGAATAAATAAGTTCCTAAAGCATGCTAAAATCCCCTCCAGACACACGAGGTAAAACATGTGTCTCAATATTAGAAAATGGTCCTTGGAACTCTATGAAATCTCACTAAATTATCCATATAACTCTTAGAAAAATCATCTACTATGCCTAACTCCTTAATTAATATTAAGCGGGCTGATTTCATCATCAGATCCACTAAAAATATGATAACATCATAGCCTATATTAGCTCTGGGTAACCCTGTGACCAAATCCATTTAGTGTCATCCCACATCCACTCAAGGAAATCTAAGGTCAGCAAAAAACCATCAGGAACCTAGTACTTAGCATTCACCTTCTAGAAAAATATAAACCTTACTACAAACTCTTCCACTACCCATTTTATCTCAGGCCACCAAAAATTCAAACTTAACCCACTATCCATATTATAAATTCTTGGATTTATCTCCAAGGGTGATACATGAAAATCATTAAGGAATCCCTCACACATTATTGTTGTACCATGAAACTTCCCCTAGAAAAACACCTGGTTCTAACCATCCTCTGACCATACATCTAAAGCATCACCATGAACAACATGGTTGCGTGTCATATTTATCTCCAAGTCTCCACACTGATACTCTTCCACATGATGAATTAGACAAGACTGCACTATCATCTGAAAAAACATCTTATATCACATCTCACTCTTTCATCTATGTACAAGGAAACTAACACCTATATTTCCTTCAAATAATCCAAAAACTCTCATAAAAACACATTCTGTGACTTCCTCATCAAAGCATCAACCATAAAATTTCCCTCTACTGAGGTGTAGGAGATCCAAAAAACATAGTCATGAATAAATTCTATTCACCTTTTCTTCTTCAAGTTCATATCTCACTGGAAAAAGATGTACCTCAAACTATTATGATATGTGAAGACCAAAATGCACTCCTTAATGAGGTAATTCCACCACAACATCAACAAACATGACATATACTAGATACAAATTGTGGGAGGAATAGTTATGTTCGTGGGGATGTAACTGCATGGAACCATAAAATATTACTGCTTATTTTTGCATCAAGATGCATCCCAATCAAAGATAGGAATCATCAAAGAACACATCAAACATCACCCCTTCCTCTGGAAACTGGATCACTAGAACACTAACCAACTCCCCCTTCCGATAGCTGAACAATTCCTGGAACTGATCACTCCACAAAAAATCTTGCTATTTTCTATTCATATATGTCAATGGAGATACAAATCAGAGAAATATAGTACAAACCTTTGATAATATCCCATGACACCAAGAAAACTGCAAACTTCTAGCACATTCTTAGGTGATTCCCAAGACTTCAATTCTTCAACCTCTGATGGGTTTACTTCCACGCCATTATGTGACACCGTATGCCTATAAATATTCACCTCTCATGTCTAGAACATAATCTTGGAAAAAATTCCAGAGAGCTAGTGGCATTGAAGAACCTACAAGACAGTCATGAGATGCTCGACATGTCCCCCCTCTGTATTTGAGTAGATCATGATTTCATCAATGAACACAATGATGAAATAGTATAAGAACAAACATAAAATGGTGTTCATTATCCCCGTGAACATGAATGGTGCATTCGTAACACTAAATGACATGAATAAGAAGTCGAAGTGCCCATACTTGCACCTAAAAGAAATATTTAGGATATCACCCTCCTTTACCGTCAACTGGTGGTATCCATGTCATAGATAAATCATAGAAAACCAACTTTCCCATCTTAGTAAGTCATAAATTTCTTCTATCATTTGTAGTGGATAGAAGTTCTTCACCGTCGCCTGATTCGACCCCCAATAGTCCATGATAAACCTCATACCACCATCCTCGTTCTTTGCAAACAACACTAGATCACCCCCATAATGATACACTAGGATGAATAAAACTATTTTTTTTTCAAATCACCTATCTAAATCCTCAAATCCCTCAACCCAGAAGGTTCCACCTAGTCAATAATCATCGAAATTAAAGAGGAACTGGGTTACAGGTCTATCCCAAACACAACATCAGGTCGATGGGGTAGCATCACAACATCCTAATGAAAAAAATAATGATATCCCTAAAAACCTTGGGAACCTCCACCATCCCAAAATAAATTTATTCCACTAACAACTCAACCAAAAACGAATGAAGTGGCTCTACTCCCCAATTTTCCACCAAACAACCCCACATTCCAAAGAAAACTACCGAATGGAAAATCACATCTGAAAGAAAAACTATCCTTCAGAAGTAGTAAATAAAATCATGAAGATAATACAACTATTAAATTTTCATAATTACATCATATGGAAGAATATATAGCATGAAAATATCCTCTATGGTACTGATGTTGTCCCATCATCAGTATACATCCCCAGCACACAAGAAATTGGATGATCTGTCCTCTGACTAGCATACTCAACATTAAGAGAATAGAAATAATTTATATTTCTAACCCCACAGCATGGTCTATGTCATGTGAAAAAAATTTGTGTGAATATCTTGAATCAAAAAAAGAAAAATAAAGGGTAATTAACAAACTAATAATACCTCTAACGATCTTCGGACTTGTTGGAACTGTGGCCTCTGCTATGTGAAACTAACAAAACCCAACTTTTATGCCCCTCTATTGATGACCTCTTACATGAAAACACACAGGTTGAGGTTCTTGAGGGACATATTGGTGTCATCCCCTAACTACTCAATCTCCCCTCAGTTGAGCATGAGCATGTTATCCCTACTGCTGAAATAGCCTATCTGGAAACTACTACTGAGGCAGGTGTTGGACATTCCCACTTCCACCATACTAAGCTCGACTTACTATCATAAACTGATTCATAAGATGACTGTAGAATCACTAGAAGAAACACTTGAACCCCATGTTCATAGAAAAATCTTGATGACTTGTTGGTCAAAATGGAAGCTACTGGGGTCAACTTCATACTGGTAAAAACCTTGATGGTCCTAGCACCTGAGACCTTCCACTGGTAACTCTACCACTCTAAGAACCCTTCTGGATCCCCTCTCATGGTAAAACTCATCATGATTTCTTCAACTTGATCATATCATATTTTTCTGGATCTCTAGATACATCGACAACATAATGGGAGTCATCATGCACTAGATCAAGGGAATCAGTGCCTCCTCTAGACGTCTCTCACAAGAATACTCATTCAAAAAGAGGTCTAGGAAAAAAAGAGGACATCCTTAAAATTAATCCCCAGAACTCATACTAACATACTCCCATTTAAGAGAGAGAGTTACCCTTACCTATTATCAACCATCATGGTCAATGAATGGTATTATGTGTAAAACACTTTCATGAAATCGACCCATATTAATTCAGCCTCCTTCCTCTTCCCTAAAAACCATGTCCACCACTGATGCAAAACTCCTCGCATATAAATATCCTCCAAAGGAACCAAGTACTCCATCAAGTTTAAAGATCAAGATGAAGGTGATCTTGAGATCCTCGAACCATCTATCTATCTGTATGTTCAAAACACTACCCTCATACATTCCCCAAGCATGCCGTTGGAAAGAATGTATCATTCTATTCCACTGGTCATCATACTCCACTAGATCAACCCTCAACTAATCAACCAGATCAGCTTGTTAAGCCTCAACCACCCGATCCACACATGGACAATGACCAGGTGCCTTAACTGAAGGGTAAATATGGAATTCCTAAGCCTGAATAGTATTTAGTTTTTATTTAAAATTCATAATAAATAATTTTCACTCATTTTAACTCATTTCTTATCATTCGTTCTCAATTTCAAAAAACTCCCAATTTAGACAAGAACACAAGTCATTATGAAGCACGAACCTTATATAGGGATGCTAGCCTGTAACTAGTGTAGCCTCACTTGGTCGTTCGGTAGGCTCATAGTACTTGAATCAGATCACAGGGGCCCTAAAATCTCATGTCGTAGCTAGTCTTCCTTGGCCTATTCCACACACTAAAATCCCCTAACATTGTTTCCCTACCATACCATGAATTACTCACTACACCTAAACACAAACATTATCCTATATCTAAACCATTATCTCAAATACAATTCTCCCATGACCCCCCATCAAAAGATACCCCTCTTGGGATTGTAATGAAGAAAGGGAGATAATAACCCCCCAAATCCCACCTCAATCAGACCATGAGGTTGCTACTAGAACCAAGTGTATACAATCTTAGAAAAAATGGGAGGTATTTCCATTTTTTAGAAAAAATATTTGGAGATAAGATGGTAAATCCCAAAATAATTCGAAGGCATATATATATATATAAGAAAACCAAAATTCAACCAACACATATTTAAAATAAAACTGTTACAAGTGATATAAAACTCCAAAGTATGTACCAAAAGAAATCAAAAGATAAAACTCAACAACTATCCCAAATCACATGCTTCTAACACTCAGCATGGTCCATGTAATCCTCATGGAAACCTAAAAATAGTTTTATTTACATATGGTGAGTATAACCTAAGTCCCTCATGAAAAAGTAAAAGGTGTGTACTAATTCACCTATGAGAAGACAGTAGAACCAGATAGAACCTAATAGGTATACTAATCATCCTGGTCCACCCCAAGGCATGTTCACTAAAAAAAGCAAGTCAGGTAATGTAATATAGTAAGCACATCAACTATTTCAGTACCTCACACCACATCCCACTAGTTTAGGCACACATTTTAATAAAAAACATCCTTATGATCCAACCCCTTCTAAAAAAACCACATCACAACCCGCCACACACATGGGCCCCACAACCACACCTCGTTCCGTAAATTGGTCCATGAGCCACATCACATCCCTCCCGCAAAAACCTAGGCCCCAAACCACATCACAGCATGCCTGTAGACACCTGCGCCCCACAAACACACCTCGTCCCATTACTTGGGGCATAGGAAACATCATAACCCACCAGAAAACATCTGATCCACACAACCACACACTATCCCATCACCTTTTCCATGGGCCACATCACACCCCATTTTGAAGACACATGAGAAATCACAACACATCTCATCCCTTAGACACCTGGGAAAACAAAACCCATATCAATGTTAAGACACCTGGAAAAGAACAACATGATAGTACCCACCTGTCCCTCATAAATCACAACCTTCTCAAATAATCACGGGCTATCACTTCTTGGAAGATGGAGTAGGGAATATCGGTTGGTCATACAACCATCCTCCCAATTTAATGTTTGGAAAACACTCCTTATGCCATGATGAAAGGGGTTATTTTCACAGAGTTATCAACTATGTTGGAGTGCATATAGAAATTACTAGGAAAAAAAATACAATAATATGTATATATATATATATGATACCAAACCCTCAATCCCAACCTATGGGTTCTCAATAAACAACTAGCTCGCAACACTACCAACTTTTCTGCTACCCCAAAATGAAAATTATCAATCACCACAAAAATAATTTTAGATGGTGAAGACCCTAGAAAACTAATATAGATTCAAATTTCACCCATCCTTAATACCCAATCATTCTTCACTACTCTTTTATTCATTACATTAACCAAAACAAGACATTATAGATTTGAAATTTATTAACCAATTATTTAGTCATTTATTCCATTACTATCCTGGAAACTACCAAGCATAAGACACAACATGAAACCCAAAAACACATCACTGCAAAACCTAAACAGAACTCATGATTCACAACATTTCTAATCAATTCCACAAACAATAAAACTCTAAAACTAAGATTATATTACATGGTTAGGTTTATGTATCTTTTATATGTTCTCCCACCACACCACCCAAACCTACCCATGGGACACACCTGTTGTTCACAAACGCACCAAATTACAAACTAGAGCATATCCACACATCATAACATCACCACTTCACATCCCATATGCTTTTCACATGAAAAGACACAATCCCACACAACACATCACCCAACATACCAAAGCATAACAAAATTCCATATTTAACAAGGAATTCCATATTTAATTCCACATGGTAATTTAGGGGTTTTCACAGAAACTAGGAAATCTTAAGGAATCCTTTTATTATCAATGTGAACATGAGTTTCCAATTTCTATATAAAAATGTTCAAAAGAAACTAACCACAAATAAACTTATTTAGTGCACAAAAAATGACCACAAACTACCATGATATTTAGTGGGGTGTTTATCCTATATAATTCAAAACATCACAATAATATCAAAGCTAGAAAAAAATGTGCATCAAATCCATGTAACCCTTATAATTCATTTACCTGATTTTTATAGTTGATTATTATGGTGAAACTATGTTTTGTAGTCAATTATGAGTAGATCCCTCCCACATGATACACAGTCAAAGAGAAATTAAGGAACATTCCTACCTCAATGGAGAGAAGATATGATTTAATCGTTGGTGAAGGAACCTTCAAAATGCTTAAGAGGGGTCACCATGTCACCAAGGGTTTAGAGGAAATTGTTGCAGTTGTAGATATTGATAATCTAAGTGGATGAAAAAATGTTTAAAACATTATTGTTGAGGGGTATCACAAGATTTTTAATACCCTTTCACATCATGTAATCCCTTGAGGTTGATTGCAGCTAAAAAACCATCACCATTTTATTTTATTTTTCAATCCCAAAAATATTACATGTTGTGAAACTCTTATTCACGTTGTGTAAAATATAGTAACATTTTGAAAACTCCATGAATATCCATATAATAGATATTCACATTGTGTAATGTGATTATATGATTTGTAATCACCCTATTTCCAACCTTAACAACTGAACCTCTCCAAAATCATTTTTATCCACCTACGAACACTTCCAACTACCAAAACCCACAATGTAATGGACCAAGAGGACACATACCATTATATTTTTTAATTAGAATTAGTCAATATCATCAATCCATAATATTATAGATTTGGATAATTTTAGTTTCTATGTATTTAGTTTCTCAATTACATTCACTAAATAAGTTTTTTATTATTTTATACATTTGACAATAAGGATTATCATCACCATAGGTCACCGAAATTTATATAATCCAAGACTTATATTTTTTCAACTCATGTCTAGTCTACTAATGACCTGACATCCAATGTGTTCACATACTACCTCCTTTTGATTTATCCTTTTTAGTGCCTTTAGTATCAACCATCCTTATTCTATTATCCAATCAAAAAAACCTTTGATCATATTATCATGAATCACAGTTTACTATTCAACATATGATGTTATTATAATGAATAAAAAATGCATGTATTAACTGACTAGACTTATGAAAATACATGTCTACATAATATTCTATTCTTACTATATAAATTCATCTACTAGAGACCTTAAAAATTATTTTTTTAGTATAATTATTGATGATGTGTCTTCCACAGGTGTATCCTAGACTACATTTAACATTAGGCCTTATCCATATTATTTGGAGACAACTCTCTTCAAAAGGTGAAATTCCTCTTACATTATTTAAGAATCAATCTCAGTGAATTTTACAATTCATCAATGTGGTTCATCCTTCTGATAATACAGACATCTAATTTCACTAATTAGTGAATCCAGGTTATCTTAGATTTCCCTTATTTGGATTCAGAATATCTAGGAACATCTAAATTCTTTATATGTTCATTTTGAAATTTCCAATCAACATATTTTATCAATCTATATCCTAGACCGTCAATCTCTCTATCTTCTGACATCACTATTCAACAGATGATTTTAAATATCCCATTTACTTATTTATTTTTGTAAATAGTACTTTACAACTTCTTCTATACTTATACTTCATTTGTGTTGAATTTCAACAGTCCATTTATTTTAAATCTATTTCAAGATATAATTGTCCCCATGAATGCATCCTCATTCAGTTAGCAGAAAAATTATACCATTTTATTCATTAATTATATTGACATGATTTCTTTATATCATCCAGTAATATTATCTATTAATATAAGGTTTCATCCTTTGGTATTCAATCTTTCATCTATGGTGTCCCCACTTATGGTGATTCGACCATCCAAAGTGTGATTTTTTGTTCATTTTACTTTATAAACACAGAAATGAAACGTCAATTTCACCATCATTGAATATAAATAACATTTATTGAAAATAATAATTAAATGAAAATACCATACTTCATCATCAATATCTTATTATCCCTTAATGTATGAGAATATTTTCAACTTAACAATCTAGTAAAATAGATTTAATATAATCCCTCATAAATTTGATAACACTTAAATTAGTCATTTTTTAAATTATATATAAATCAAATTGATCTTGAGCCTTCATTTAATCTTTACCACCCTTACTAGGTAGAAAATATCCTTGAACCCATTAAAAAAATACTTTCTGTCATATTTTAATGCATTATACTATGGAATTTATCCTTTACTCAAAACAAGATATCCATAACTATAAAGACCCAGAATATATATACATACATCTTAATAGATTAATATTTATTTAATTTTACAAAATAAATAATACGAACAATAATTGTTTAGTGTCTTTGAATACATGGATACATAAAAAAATGGTTCAAAAGTGAACTACATCATCTTCCACTTTGTTCATCATAACTAGAACCCTACTATGACGGACTGGAAATTATGTTTTTTTTTATTTTCAAAATAACCACATTATGGTTTAGTGGTAACCTAAACACCATTCATGGGATACAAATTTAATGAATCCAAGAAGAAGTGCTAATTAAAAACACACATAACATGAGGAGGGCTTGATCCATGAACACCCACATCAGCCCAAGTTGCATCACATAGATGCCATCATAATCATGGGAACCAACATTACCAATACCATCATGTTTCCATAATCTTCATTGTTGACCAATCAGCACACCAGTTTTCGAAGAAACTGACTATAGTAGTCCCACATCATCGATGTAAAATACCAAAATATTTTACCATGGGCCATCAGAATCGTATGATGAAGTTGTTGTGGAAAGACACTACCGTCTATCAACTTATTTATTATTATCTACATTCTTTTAAACCACCATCATACATGAAAAATTAATTATCACCATTCAGAAACAAACAAGAACCTGTGATGATGTTTTCCCGACATCAATAACATCTACTTCCATCGCGACAAACAATCAAATGATAGTCTCACCTACTGAATATTGTTGGTTTCTAATCCACCACATCCTAAATCTATAGAGATCCAATAATTAAGACTGACTTAGAGAGGATATATGGGACACAAAACCAGGGTAGATACAAGTGTCTTATGACCTCCTATGAGGGTTGGGAACTTCATTAAGAATAAGTCCAACGAAACCATGAAAAAAATAAAAAAAAATTGATGAAAATTCTATTTTAATAGAAAAAAATCAAACAGTGAACTAGAAAAGAACTAAACCCCATTATTAGGAAGAAACCAAAAAATTGTAGAAGGGGAAAGACCCCAACTGGGGAGGAACATAAGACAACACCGACAAAGAAGAAGACTGAAACTGATGCTTGAAACCCTACATCATCATCCCAAAATGACCTAAAACTTGCATCGATGCCAACCAAGATGGGGTCAAGAATGATGGTTTTGGAAACCAGATCATTTAATGAGGAAAAAAGTGGACACTACCACTAACACCAAACCTAGCCATCTGAATCCCCAAACTGAAAACCATAATGGAGGTCTGTAGTGCATGTGGTAGGTAGAAAGTGGGGAAATGAGCGACAAATTATGTACCCAGTAGTAGAATCTCATGCATGAAGGAGGAAAGGGAATTTGAGACCAGGAAGAGAATACAGAACCAAGATATGTGAGGAGATCCGCCATCATTGAATAGAACAATAATGACCCTATAAGGAAGTGGAATGTGGAGAGAATACATGAGCATTTAGAGTTCTTGGCGAGTGGGGATCCATTGTTTTATGATCCTTTGGAACCCTTTATAGATATATCATGAACAATAACTTTATTCATATCCTATGAAAAGAAACATAATAAATATGGATCCCTAATCCTCAGTAACAATAAACAAGGGAGATATCAATGATTACATAAACATTACATGAGAATAAGGTTATGTGCACGTGATCATAACATTTGAAAACCATACCATGCATATCATAGATCATTATCCTGATTCATGAAATAAATAATGGATATTAATAATACAAGAATCATAAAATGAATCAAGAATCATAATCTATGAGAGCATAAAATTGAAATAATACATAAATTTGTGTCATAAACAAAATAATAAAAAAAAACATTTACATAGTAGTCAATGTTCATTCACAAGACTATAATAGCAGATTGGGTTCAATCTCCAAACCATCATAGTAGTAAATGTTCTCTTCCAGGACTGTCATTGTAGATAGAGTAACTTATTAAATTGGGTTCAATCCCCATTTCATTCTATATATCTCATGATATATGCATATTTACACAATTCATTGGAGAGATATATAATTATAGGACCACCCATCACATAATTAAAATCATATAGATGTGTAATAAAGGATCTTAAAACATTAATCATACTATAATCCATAAAAAATATATGTGTTTCATTAATTTTTCATCATACATTAACCCATGTAAAATAAATGTATTTCAGAATCATTTCATAATTTCCTCATTGAAATGAAATGGGTTTCATAGAATAATCATAAAATCTTCACCATTGTAATCCATCCAAATAATTAGATTGGAAGATATCTTTTGATCATATCCATAGTAAAGCATATGTAACATAAAATTTTACCATCATAGATGAAGATAAATTTATGATATTTGGAATATTTCTTGAGGAAAAAACATTTCCATTTTTGAAATCATTTTCATAAAATATACAATATCACAAATATTTAGGGAAAAGTTTTTTAGAAGAACCTTTGAAAATTTTAATGTAATTTTCAAAAATTTGAGTTTTCATTATGGTGATAAATTTTTTTCATGTTGTAAACATTAAAAAAAATATTTGTTTCATATTTTCGATAAAAAAAGTCAAAAAAACCTTTTTCGGAAAATTAAAAGAAGATTCATTTTAAATTTTTTAAAAAAAATTAAAACATAGATAAAAATTAATTTAAAAAAATATAGTAATATTAAAGAAATTAATTTTTTTAAGAAATAAGGATATGTAACAAAAAGGGTTTTCAACTGAAGAGAGAAATAATGATTCTTTTATTTTAAAAAAAATATTATTTCAGCCTCTTGGGTACTTAAAGAGTGAAAAATTAAAGAAAAATGTTAATTTCTAGAAGTAACTATAGTATAATAAAATATATTTGTTTCTAGATATTTTCTTCATGCAATTTCTTCATTTAATACTTAATCATAATCAATCCCAATAAAAATTATAGTGTAACATAAAACCCTTTCCACTTTGTTATATTTTGAATAAAAACCTCACGAAAGAGAGAAACACAAAAGGATATAAATATCCCAATAACATTCATGAGAATCATCAAAAAAGTTATTCAAAGTTAGTATATATATATACAGTATAAAATAAATAATTAGTGAATAAGGAATTTTTCTCATTGATGTAAAAGTGAGATGAAAATCTGTTACCTAGAGTATAAATTCCTTCATACGTGTTCAAACCTACTATATAATAAATATATATTTGTTATAAATATATTAAACAAACATTCTTATATATATAATACCTTATATTATTTACTTATAACCTTTTATCACCTATTTATTGACAATTATTTATTAAAATAACTTTTCATAGTGATAACTACTTCATTTTTCATGTATGTTTTGGTTCGGTATTTTTGGTCCTTGAACTTTTATCATGGTCACATAATATGTATGATTTTTACCAGGATATTAATATAAAATATTATTATTATTATTTATATATTTAGAGTCATCCAAAAATAAATATAGATAAATAAATGAATTACATCCTTCATAGAGACGGTAGTCCATACATACCCATGATCATAGCTTCCATTTTTTAATGGATGGAAGAAAATAATAGAAAATAATATTTCACCTTTAAAGAATAATTATTATATCATATATGTAATATATATTCATTGAATATTTCTACATTTCCATATGATTCTATATAAAATGAAAAATGTACCGCATCTCTTTGATGATACGATAGTACACACATATACAGGAGCGACATTATCATTATTCAATGTATTTGAAGGTAATAAGTTATATGGGATATTATAATTATATAAGTATCCATTTAAATATAGGAATTTTTATGGAAAAAGGGATAGATAATGAGTCCCAATCAAGTCATGGGGGTGAAAAATAGTGATTACCGAAGGCATCAGCTCATAAAAGGTTAACACAGTACACACGGTTTATCAGGATTAGCCTAAAAAGACAATATTTCTATATCCATGTATCCATCGCTCCATATGTTTGTGATATTAATGTCGTTTTTTAGAAAATAATGCACTTAAAAACTATATATGTGATATATTAAGGGATAATAAAAACACCATGGATTGAGATGAGGATACATGAGGATCCAGTTTCCTCTCTCTCTAGATAAATACCATGTGGTTGAAGAAATTAAACCCTATGAGAATGTTAGTATCTTCCTCAATGAGGGAGTAATGTTCGATGAGGAAACAACTAAAATATAAGATGACCAAGCTGATTTAATCGTGGACCACCCATCCTACACACATGCAACCACTCATGCATGAAACTTCAATGTAAACGTTATGTCCTCTCTTAAGAGGAATCCATCTCACCCATTTACCATTATCAGGGTGCCTGAGAATTGAAAAACCCAGGATTTTACCATCAATAAACCATCCCATGGACGGGGATAACTCCCTCTGATCGAGTAAAGGGAATAGATCCACAACAAAAGTCCTATCATTAACCTTAAATTCCAGACAAGAACTGATGATATCTAAATTTATATTCTTGTTCATATAAATCCATAAGTTTCAAAACCCTTTCATAGACAACATTGACCAAACCTTATGCTCTTGAGAATTATCATTTGAGCCATGAAAATATGGGAGGAGAAAAGAGTCACCAGATAACCCTTGCACATCCCAAACAATGATGAAATTAAGAAATAAAAGATTTTAGAGATATATTATACTTTAATGAACATGTGAGAGGACATTTATTTTATTTTATGTGGTGATGGAAATCAAATTACATTGGTTTACATGGTGGTAGTCCGCCATACCCATGATCGGTAGTTTTGTTTCCCATTTCATGGAAGAGGATATAAACATAGGTCATTCCATCATTATAATAAAATATTAGTATATATTATATAATGGTGTGGTTATATTAGAATTATTAATACATAATTTATGGTGGTAAAAGATGAATAAAAAATAATTTGATTCATGAATATAATTAACTTTTCATAGGAAAACATCCTTTGGATCTCTTATTAAAGACACTAGGGTTGGTATTTTGGGAAGAAAACAAGATGTTGAATTTGGATAAATATTTTCAGAATATATTTTTTTTAGTACATCTTTGAGATAATTTGATTAAGAGTTGTGAATAAGTTATATGAAGAGGTCACCTTTTATAAGTGGGAGAGATGACCCACTTGGAATCTCACAAAAGAGTAGAATGAAATAAATTAATTGTCATGAAACATGATTCCAAATGCAAATATAATTAATGTTTGGATAATATAACGTAAAAATGTATCCTTAAAATAGGATATAGTTATTTTTATTTAGAAAAAATACCACTATCATTTAGCTTAACTGGTGATAGAATTTATTTAATCTTATTTTTGGTAACAAAGTTTTAATATTTTCACTATTCAATATGACAAAAAGTAAGTTGGATTTATTAACTAATATTAATTAATATTATTATAAATACATATACCATTAAAAAATATTTAATTCACAAAAATATAATAATTTAATTTGAAATTAAACATACAAGCACTATGAAAAGCATTTTTTCAAAGAATACATTTTCTAGAGAATAAAATGTTTTTATATATAATTAGAAATAAAATTGATTATAATGACCTAAATTTTACTATTAATTATATAATTTATCTAATTAAACTTTTTAAACAACTATAAAAATACTTAAATTTGTAAAATTGTAATAAAAATACGAGTTCTCAATAAGAAGTAGTATTTTTCTCATTATTAATAAAGAAAATTAGTCTCATCAGAAAAATAAAAAATAATTAAATCTAAGATAATTTTGACATGATTTTGTTTGAAAATTATTTTTTAAAACACGTTTTTATAAAATTGAAAAAAATTTATTTTAAAATAAGTGTCAAAATGTGAAGAAACAACTTTTTAGAAAAAATTATTTTTAAAGAATGAATCTGTATTTATTCTAATCTTATTCCTAGAAAATATGTAAGATGAACGTAAAACATTTTATTGAATATATAATGTATATATTTCACTCAAATTATTTAGTAATTGTTGTGAATTAAATTTATTAATATAAAAACACAATTCATGTATAAAAATAGTTTTTCATAAAAACATTTTTTACATTCAATTTTTTTTATTTTTATTTCTAATCGATAGATAATAAATTAATTAATATTATACATGTTTAAAAAATATAATTTTTATAATTTTTTTATTCTTATTCATACCCACTAATTTTATGTCTAGGGTATAATGATATACTATATCAGAGTTCATTTGGACTCAATATTGTGTGTATCATATGCTATCAATGATATTAAATTTGTATATAAATAAATATGTAATAAAATATCATGGTGTTACATTATTCCCCTCATAAAATTAAAATTTACCTTGAAATTAAACAACTCATATATAAGAAAATGTTTATATCTATGTTTCATTACATCATCAGGTTACCTTGTGGCTTTATCAAATTTATGATTCCTCAAAATATATTTTACCTCGTTAGTAGTCCTGTTATGTGTCATTTTATCTATATGATACACGATTTATACTAGTTATTATTAATATTATAGGTAATGATCTAGTTGAATGACCTATGAGTTTAGTATAGTTAATGGATCAGTTATTTAATTCCACAGGAGAGATACATGGAATACATCGTGAACTTGAGAGAGGTTTCATGGATGCACCAAGCGACAAACTACTGCTCCTACTCGATCACGAATCTAAAAAGTGAAAATAAAATGTGGGTTTAACTTTTATTTATTCACAATTATCATAACCTTTTTCTATGTATAAATTCATATAAAAAATTTTCAACAACTTCTTGCTACAAATTTCTTTTATGATTATCAATATTATTTTTTAGAAACATTGAGCTTCCTTGATGTGCTATTGAATGTGTTTGACTTTAAACTTTTATCATATATCTCATGTATTAATAGATATATTTCTCTTACGTCATCCCCATACATCATGACTTATAGATAAATACTTTCATAATATATAAATATTAGATCTTATGTGTTCAATATCATGGATAGGTTAGCTTTATATTTTCAACCCAAAAAATCATCCACCTTGTTCCCTTTCCCAAGCTGGTAATGTATTGAGTAGTTACAATATTCAATCAGATACAACCATCATCTTTAGTGCCTGTTAAAGTTTTTTTATGTGAATATATGTTTAAAATTCTGTGATATTAATATATCTCACACCTCTTTTATAAATTTAGAACCTCCATATCTTTAATGAAAAAAATTACCACCGATAACCTCAAATCATGAGTCTGGTAATGTTTCTCATGAACCATGAATTTTCCTGAGGTTTAAGCTATCACCATATCATTCTGAATAAGAACTAATTACAATCTATTATTTGAGGCATAACTAAATATCACGAAACCTTCTCCATGATAGGGTAATGTTAGAATTGGTTCACTGACTAATCGTCACATCAATTCCAAGAAATTTCCCTCACATAAATCATTCCTCATGAACAAGGAACCCTTCCGAGTTAACATCATGGGTGGATTATAAGGTCAAGATAAATTATCCAAAAAGCACTAATAATATAAAAATATAATAAATATATGTATCTTAATCATTGTGGTTCGTTTGGGATAATTTTCAATAAACATCATCTATGAAGGATCCACCAATATACTCTCACTTGATATTGTATGAACTAAAAAGGAGAATTTTTGTCTATGAAATTCACACTATTTAAAATTTTCATATATTTAATCCTTACATTGGTTATTTAATAAAATAAAAAAGTGTACATAATCCTCTTCCTTACTATTAAAATATATAATAATATCATCTATAAATGTATCCAAACACTAATTAAGGTAATATCTAATGAATGTATTTATTAAATCCATGAATATAGTGTTGGGACCATGTAGGATGGATGTTTTTTTTTGTATTCTGAAAGAAGTTTGGGATAAGTGTTTCGTCTTTTGTTTTCTGTAAAAGGAAATCAACTTGATTTTCATGTTTCGATGATCATATATAGACACAATTGACTCAGATGAGCAGATGAACATTTCTTAAGAAAGTCCATTGGGTTTTAAAGACGTTTTCTGAGTGAAAAGTTTTTTTTTGAACTCCCCTTAGGCCTGGATAGAAATTTTTAGCCCTTATTTGATAATATATCAAAGTCTGAATTTATCTATAGAAAATATAATGATGATTTAATATTAATTTAATTCTCAAATATCATAATATTTCAATTAAACTTGTGATGTAATCCTTATGAATTAATGGGGGGGATGTGTTGGGTAAATTGAGTCAAGGATGCTATTTTTTTCCTTATGTACTCAAAATCAGGATAAATTCACGATTACAAGAATATTAATATTGAAGAAGAATATTTGAATAGTCAATTTAATAAATTCCCAGTTAATTGGTGTGAGTGTCACTAGACAATGAAAAAGTTTAAAAGCTAAAAGGTTTTGAAGTTTATGAAGTCAATATTTTCTGAAGCACTGATCAACCTATCCATTGGTGTAATAACCCAAGCTGTTATAAATAAAATTACCCTTTTTTTAATTAGATGTATTATTATATAATATGTTTATAGAAAACACATACACATATTTTGTCTTATTATATCCAATCATATTTTAAAGACTGTTATGTATCTTTATCATTGATAATATAGCAATTGAATAGTGATCACATGACTAGTATAAATATATGGTTTTAACAAAACCCTTTGATATAGAAAAAGGAAGTGATGAAGTAAACCAGTAGGATTGATCTGTATGAATCAGATTTATTTAATATTCTGAGGGTGATTTAATTTATTGGATTTCCCCTAGACCAATCCCAAGCCATGATCCATAAACCTAATTATGAGAGAAACTGTTTATGGGAGAATTTCAAGCTTATCGAGATCACGACCTGAACCATTTTCACCGAACGAAACAATGAATTCTTCACCATTGCGCACCTTACTATCATGGATTATTCTGATTTATTAAAGGGATATTTATCAATACCCAATCTATAGTATTATATACATTATTTTTTTATAAAACAATGAATATATTTTCATCCCATTATTATTCCTTTGTAAATGTTTTTTAAATCCAATATATTATATTGTAATAATATTCAAATTCAATTAATGAATTTATTAATTAAGTGATTTTTAAATAAATAATATTTTAATAAAATATTTCTATGAAATAACATTATTAAATATAAATGATCATATAGATTTTATAATGTCAAATGTAAATTTTTAGGGTCCAAAAACTGTTATTATCAAAAACTGATCATTCAAAATAAATGATGGTTTGTTATTTTAAAATTGAAATTTAACATATTTAGAAAATTATTTTGAAAAAATGAATATTATTTTCAGAATCAGAGCATCAAAATTATCCAACAGTGAATTTTTCATAATTTTCTGAGATAGTTGAATTTTCGGGTACAAATTAAATACAATATAAATATAATTCATGTTTTATGACTTCACAGAGACTCAAACATGATGTAATAAGTAACATAAATTGGATCCAAGAAAAAACAATATTTTCCCTTTAAGATAATGCAGATTTATGTTTATTTTATTTATTATTTTAATCCATTCTGAATGCATCAATACATGTAATATATTTTATGATTTTAAATTCATTTCATAAAGAGTGTGACTCACCTCCACCACAAAGAGGATAGTATTTTAATAATTTATTCACCTGGACATTTAAAATAACTCATTTCACTCCCATGTGGTAGAAATCAAGGGAAAAATCATGGGATGTATTCTGGTTCTGGATATTTTATTATGTAGAGTCCAAAACCTAAATAATAAAGAAATCCCCCTCATTTCCTATATAAACCAAAACAATATCCCTTTTATATTCACTAAAAAAATTTATATAATGAAAAATTCATAACTATACTATCTAGAGTCCTCCAAAGGTTCCAAATATTTTTTGAATCCCTTCCCAAGCCTTTGGAGTCACACACTCATGTAAGGGATAATCACATCCCTCTAATTCTTTCAATTAAATAATAATATTTGAAATTAGTCCTTATAATTTCAATTGGTTATATTTTGATTCATTTAATAAGATCAATTACTATCCAATTTAATTTATATTAATAATATATTATTAATCCTTTCTTATTTTGACATTTATATAAGTCGTTACAATGCCGAATTCCCAAAAGGGATCCTCCACTCTCCTCTTTTATCAAGCACTCATTTAATGTTATGTCTTTAAATTTTCATTTACTTATAATGAAATATGTTATTACATACCCCCCTTAATTTCCATTTTATGTTTAAATTATGATATCCCGTTAAACTCTTGTTTACCCCCCAATTAACTTTTATTTACAGTTGTTACCATACTAAAATGTTGGAAGGGTTCTTTCCATTCCTTTATTTCTTCATGATTATTCATTATGTTTTGCCTACTATTTTCTATTACTTATGTTGGGGAATGTATTTAAATTTCCCTTTTACTATCCATTTTATATATATATTATTATAGAATCATTTTTCTCTCTTCATCCAATTTTATTAATTGCTATGTAACGTCGTTATGATGCAAAAATTGATGTCCGATTTTCCAGGCCAATATAATTGTGTAGTCAATACCATACACCTTTTTATATTAATGTTATTCACCATTATTAGTGTATACATATTTATTTTGGACTTACATTTATGTATTTTACATTTCTGGATTGTGGAATAAATTATGATGATGAATGAATAAATGTTGCATAATCTGGGTGGCACACATAAGCATGAGAATGCAATTTTTAAGAAGAGAGTGGCCTTATAGAGCTAAAACGCATGGGATAATAATTAGTATTGTGATACATAATTTTTGTATAGGGGGTAATTTATTAATTTATGGGAATTTGTATACAATGAACTTTTAGTAGATTTAGCCTTTATTTTTTTTATTATGTGGTGTTTTAAGTTGTTTCCAAATTTCCCATGTTATAAATACAATGCTATATCATTCGTCATTATCAATGTTCCTTTTATGATCCATTGATATTCCTATTGTATAACATGAATTTGTTTCTTCATGTTATTCCTTTTTTATCCCTTACTAGGCTTTATAGCTTACCTTTTTTATGCATTTCTTCTAGTTATCCCATGTAGTTTTATGTATGAAGGAATGTTTTGGTCATGTTAAATAAGTTTCCAATAAATATGTTGTTGTTCATGTTTTAAGTTGTAATGTTATATACCTAATTCACATAAACACAAGGCCTAATGATATTTTGGGTTGACTAAATTGTAATTATCTGTAATAAGTCATGATTATATATAAATAAAGAGCATTGTTGTTATAGTTGTTATAGAAGGATAGGTTTAGTTATTTTTGTGATTTGTATTAGAAAAATATAGTGAAATCCATAGGATTAGAGAACTCTAAAAAATAACATAGGGATAATACTAAGTATAAGAAATCATCCCTAAATTTTTGTACGTATAGACTAGGTGTTTTATCAAGAAAACACATTCATGTCTAGATACTATAAGTGGATGTGGTTCTAGCATAAATATACCTAGGGGTAAAAACACCAACAAGATGTCCTGAGCCTGACTCGGTGTTATCTTGTACACAATAACATGTCATACTATGCACTTAGTTTGACATTCCTGAGGGATGTGTTTGGGTAAATTCATAACCTCATTATGAACCATTTTTAAGGGAATAATAAAATGCCCATAAAAATTTATGTTAGTAAATGGATCATCGATAACATATACTAAATCCTTAAAACTTATAAATTATGAAATTCATGTAAATTATATGTTATCCCATTAATGTTAATTAATTACCATTTATGTGTTCAATAGTTTAATAGTACTCGTACCTATATCTATATCCGATAAAGAAGAAATAGAATAAAAAATTGAAATATAGAGTTATCATATATATTCCTACACATTCCTTCATATCATGAATGTTTAGTAGGACAATACAAATTCCACCACAATGCATGGAAGTTATGATGTCGGTTACAGTGGAAAATGGAGAAATTATTGCATCCCAAACATATAAAACTTCACATGTACACAATGTTTTGCTGAACATTCCATGGAACTTTGTCATTCACCCTTGGGTTGAATTTTATAAAATTCTGGGAATCGATTGGCTTTCCTTATGTATAGCCAACCTAAATTTATATGAGAAGGAAATAACTCTCTATATTGAGAATTGACCCCCAATTCTATACTACTGAAAGGAAGAGTATGAATCGTCTTTATCCCCATCATCCAAATTATTGATATTATTTCCCTATGAGAAAGTGTATGTAGCTCAAATGATTGTGTCTAAGTAAAGGATCATTATAGAAGACATGCCTATTGTGAGGTAATAAAGTTGTGGTTTTCCCGAGGAATTTCCTTCTCTTCCTCCTACTTGAGAGATAATATTTTCAATCAAACATATACCTGGTGCATTGACAATATACAAGATTCCATATAAGATGGCTATTTTAGATCTTGAGGAATTGAAGAAACAACTACTGGTGAATCTGGATAAAGGATTCATACACCCAAGTGCTTTAAGATGGGGTGTACCATTCCTCTTAATCAAGAAGATAGATGGGTCAATGTGCCTTTTCATTTATTATCATGATCTCAAAAAATCACGATAAAGAAAAAGTATCCTTTCCATGAATTAATTACTTTTTTGACCAGTTATGTGCAGCACAATACTTACCAAATGTGAATCTATGGTCTATATATTACCATGTTAGGGTGAACAAGGAGGATATCCCCAAGACTACTTTTTGTAAAAGGTATGGGAACTATGAGTTAATAGTGATATCATTCAGACTCACTAATTCTCCATAAATATTCATGTATTAAAAAATATAGTCTTTAGATATTATCTTTATATGTTTTTTGTAGTATTTATTTATTATATTTTAATATACATTAAAACTAATGAGGAGCATGAGGAACAAATGAGTATGGTGCTAATGACCTTATGAAAGGAGAGTCTATATGGAATGTTAAAAAAGTGTGATTTCATGGTGACAGATGTCTCATTCTGGTGGAATATCATCACAATAAATGGGTTATTTGTGGATCCTATGAGTAAAAAATCAATTGAAGGATGTTTGAGGACAATATCCATGATAGATATCCATAGTTTCCTAGATTTATTTAGATATTATTATTGAATTGTGAGAAATTTCTCATGATTATCAAACCCTCTTACCAAGATAACTCATAAGGGGGTAAAAGTTTCTTAGAATGATGAATGCGAAGAAATATTCATGGATTTGAAATGGTGTCTTATCACTACCATTTATACTCACACTACCCACAAATGGGGAGCTTCATATAATTTTTGGGCATTATTTGAATAAGGGATTGGATTGTGTGTTTATAAAAAATGAAAAAATCATAGCCTATTCTTCAAGGATGTTTAAATTTCATAAGAAAAACTATCCAAAACATGATCTAGATTTGGTATCAGTGATCTTCACATAGAAAATTTGGTGGCACTATCTCTTTGGGGAGAAGTGTGAAATATATAATAATCACAATTGTATTAAATATATATTCACCCAAAAAGATATGAATATGCACCAAAGGAGGTGGTTATAGCTCATCAAGGAATATGATAGCTCAATACAGAGCCTTCATGGGAATGTGATCAATGTTGAGGATGATATAATTAAATAGGATATAGAAAATATATCATCACTTATAATTGGGATGTATCCAATATTTTTTTATTTCATGAGGATAAACATGACAATCATAAAAGAAATAATATCATAAATCCTTTCACAAATTATTTATCAAACATCTCTTCTAGAAAGGTTAATGTGTGACTAAAAAGAAGATGTGGTAATTAAAAAGAAAGTGTAAACTATATGAAAATAAAAATCATCATAGTTAAATGTTAATGAAGAAGAAATTGTGATATTTGGGTCAAGAATATATGTTCCATCAAATAATGAGTCAAAGAATAAACTATTGGATGATTCACATAGTTAGAATTTCCCCATTCACCCAATAAACACAAAGATGTTTTGAGATCTCCAAGAGAAATATTGGTGGGACAACATGATAATGGATATTTATGTTTATACATCAATGTTTATGTTATGTCAAAAAGTGAAGGCTTGAAGGTATAAGTCTTAGGGGATGATGCAACCATTACCCATAACCACATGAAAATGGGAAAATATCACCATAGAATTTATCACTGGACTTCTTAAGACATAAAAAGGAAACAATACAACCTAGATTATTGTGGATCATCTTATAAATACTATATTAAACATTGTAATTCCAGAGGATTTATCATCAGATCAAATTGCATGGATATTAAACAGATAAGTGGTATGGACGCATGGTGTACCACTATCGATTATGTCAGATTGAGATCCAAGATTCACCTATAATTTTTTTAAAGTCTGTTGCATTCTATAATCATTGATATGAACATAATTATAGATTATAACCCTCAAACGGATGGCCAAAATCCACAAACTATCTATACACTTCAAGACATGGTGAGAGCATTCTCAATAAAATTTCAAGGTGGATGGGAAATACATCTTCCTTTGGTCAATTTCTCTTATAACAAAATTTTATAATCAAGCATCCAAATGTATCTCTATGAATAACTCTATGAGAAGAGGTGTAGAACACTATAATATTGGGATGAAGTTATGGAACAAAAACATCTATCTCCTAAAGTATTCGAATAAAAGGTGGAGGAGGTCAAAACCATTCAGTAGCACATCAGATCTGCTTAAAGTCGACAAAAACACTATGCTGACAATTCTAAATGTGTCACAGAGTTTAATGTTGGAGACATGGTATTCCTATGAATATATCTATGAAATATATTGATTATATTTGGGAAGATGAAAAATATTTTTCCATGGTAAATCGTCACTTTTGATATCCTTTGTCTCATAAGAGGAGTGGAATATTGACTAACACTCCCACTAAACATGTGTCAAGTACATTTTTTTCCATGTATCACTCTAAATAAAGTTCATTATAGACCCATCACCTGTACTAAATCCAGATATGGTACCATAGGATAATGATCTTTCTTATGAAGTGAATCCATTGAAGATCTTATATCGTAGAGAAACATTTCTTCGAAATATGAAAATAACCCTCATCAAAGTGTTCAAGAGAAACCAATAGATTGAAGAAGAAGCATGGGAACCAGAGGATCTGATGAAATAGAGTTACCAACATCTATTTTAGAGTGGTAAAAAACATAGGAAAAAATTTCTAAAAGGGGAAATATTATAATGATTCAAACTGTTATAAATGAAATTCCCCATTTTATTAAATTAAAGGTATTATTATATAATATGGTTGTAGAAAAAAAATTACCTTATTTTGATTTATTATAAATAATTTGATTTTAATGACCGTTACATATCTTTACCATTTATAATATAGTCATTGAACAATGATCACATGACTAGCATAAACATAGTGTTTTAAAAAATCCATTTGACATAAGAAAGGGGTGTGATGGACTTAACTCGAAGGATAATACCCTATGAATCCCATTTATCAGATCTTCCATGGGAGATAGAATTTAAATTATTTTTCATAAACAAATCCCATGCCTAAATCAAAAAACATGGGCATGAGTGAAATTATTTATGGGATATGTTCAAGCTCATCAATATCCCGATGCATCCATGTTCACTGAACGACCCCATGAAAACCCCTCCATTATGCTCCTACCTCTTATAGAGTATGATGGTATATTAAAGAGATATATATCAAGGCCCTATCAATAGTAATATGTATATTATTTTTTATAAAATAAAGAATATACTTCCATCTTATTATTTTTACAATTTAAATTATTTTTGAAGAACAAATTGTATTTTTGGTTAATATTAAAATTCAGTTGAACAATATATGAATTAATTTTTTAAAAAAATAATATTTTTATAAAATATTATTATTAAATAACTTTTAATAAATATAAATGTTCATATAATTTTTATAAATTCAAACGTAATTTTTTTAAGGTTCAAAGAGTATTATTGTCAAAAACACGTCCTTTTCAATAAATGTTAGTTTTTATTTTAAAAGTGAAAATTAATATATTTTAAAAATTATTCAGATAATGTGAATATTTTTTTTGGAATCAGGACATTTAAATTGTCCAATGGTGAATTTTTCATAATTTTCCGAGATAATCAAATTTTTAGGTATATATTAAATACTGTATAAATATACTTTGTGTTTAGTTCCATGAAAATGAAACATGAATGATGTAATACGTAACATAAATTCTATCCAATTCCAAATATATTTTTACCTTTAAAATAATGTGGTTTTATTTTTATGTGTATTTATTATTTAAATCCATTTTGATCATCTATGTCTTATAATATATTTTATGAATTTAAAATCATTTAATTAAGAGTGTGACTGACCTACACAACAAAAGGGGTAATATTTTAATAATTTATTCCATTGGAATTGTAAATTAATTTATAAAAATTTTATTTGTCATAAAACATGGGAAAAAACCATGCGATGGTTTGTAGTTTTAGATATTTTATTATGTAGAGTCTAAAATAGAAATAATAATAAAATCCCCCACCTTTCCTATATAAAACCACCAAAGATCCCATTTATATTATCATAAACACTTCATAGAATGAAAAAACACTCCCTTACACTCCCTATAGTCCACCAAGGGTTCCCCAAGATTTCAAGAATCCCCTACCAAGCCTCTGGAGTCACACACTCAACTAATGGATCCTCACCTTCCTCTCCATTTAATTCAAGAATATTTCATGAAATTAGTATTTATTATATCATTTGGTTGTATTTTAATTCATATAATATTATTAACATACGATCTAATTGATTTAATTTTAGTGAGATATTATTTATCCTATATCATTTTTTACATTCACATAAGTAGTTACTATGTTGAAATTCTGTAAGGGATCTTCCACTCTCCTCTTTTATGAAGCACTACTTTAATGTTATATATTTTAATTTTAGTTTTATTATGTTGGGATATGTTATTTCATATCCCCTTACTGTAAAATTTATGTATAAATTATGAGGTCCCCATTCATTCCCATTTATCCCTCTTATAAACCTTTATGCACACCTGTTACCATGCCATGATTTTTAAGGGTTATTTCCTTTCTCCTATTTATTAAAGTTTCTTTGTTATGTCCGACATTCTATTTCCTATTAATTATGTTATGGATGTATTTTCGTGTATTTGTTACCAAAAAATTATAAAATAAACTATATTATACAACTTTATTTCTCATCCACCCAATTTATAAATTTCTATGTGATGTCTTTATGCTGTTGAAATTGCATCAGAATTTTACATGAAAAATAAATGTGTAGTGAATACCATACACATTTTTGGTATCAAGGGTATTCACCTTTATGGACATATAGTTATTTATTGGGGACATAAATGTATTTATTACACATTCTTTAATCTTTTAGTATATTATGATGATGAATGAGTTCCTTTTGTATGATCTATATGGAGCACCTAAGAATGAGACTGAAATGATTATGAAGGGTGCATCTTGATAGTGGACCATTGCACTGGGTAATGTTTACTATCATGATACGTCATGTTAGGATAAGGGTGTACATTATTCCATTATATTAATTTGTCTACCATGATGTATTGGTGAATTTATCCTTGAGTTATGATTATGATGTAGTGTTTTAAGTCATTTCCACATTTCCCCTGTTATGATTATCATGGTATATCATGCCTTATTATCGATGTTCTGTTTATGCTCCATTGATATGACAATTTTATAACATGTATTGTATTATTTATGTTATTCTTGTTTTGTCTCTTATTGGTCTTTATAAATCAACATTTTTATGTATGTCCTCAGGTTATCCCATGTTGTGTTAAGTACGAAGGAATGTTTTGGTCATGTTAAATAATTTTTCTACAAAGATTTTTATTTTCATTTTTTAGTTGTAATGTAATGTACCTAATTCCCAAAATCACTAGACATAATGAAATTCAGGTTTAAATTAAGTTTAATTTAATGTCATGAATATTTTTTAAATGTGAAATAAAGAGCATGGTCATTATAATTGGACTATCTGATCTAATAGATTATTTTATCCACCATAATGAACTTATCTAAAGGATCAATATGTAGTTATAGAGAATGTTTTCACTTATGATATTGGTATATCGGAGGAAGATAAGTTTATATATGTAATTAAATAAGTTGAGATTGTTGGGACCGATGAAATGGTTGAGATCTGAGACCAATCAATCTGATGAAGATAAAATATGTAGTCAACAATTTTTATGAAATATATGTTTGTTGTCTTCAAATGGGTCAAGCAAAAATGAACTCTGAATTTTTTTATTTTGAATCAAAAAAATAAGAACTATGATTTTTTTCCATGTCGGTCAAGAATGATAGAACAATCCTTAACACTGATACATCAGAACGAAGTAGGGACCAATACATCATATGCATGTTGACAAAGTTATGTCATCAGATGCTAAACTTCATTAGACGTTGGATCACCAGTCTGAGTAATTGGAAGAGGATAAATACTTTTAAGATATTTCGAATGTGTTATCAAAGGGGTGTTCACTACCAATGTGTTCTTGAATGAGTTTTTTTATTATTCAAAAGTTTCAATAATATTTATTGAATAATGGATCCAAGGTTTTATTTATGTGAAAAGTCTATCAGTTTCTACATTTCATATGTTTTCATCATAATGAAGAAAATGATAATAAAATGTGTATCAAACTGACGAATTGTTTGAATGTTTAATGATGGATTAATTATTGAGACGATTCAAGATGTTTATAGATGAATCAATATGTTTTTAGAAGTGCAGAATAATTAAAATATTTATTCAAAAGGAATTTTAAATTCAAAGTGAAGGAATTTTTTTTTTGAGTGGGAAAATAAAATTATGTTCCTGCCCATTCCTCTCCAAGAACACCTATAAATATAAATAGATACATTGTACTTTTATATGAATAATAATTGTTATCAATTTAATAAAGAGAGGGTTATGAATGTTTTTAAGAGAGAATAAGCATCTAGATAGGTTTACCCAGAGGATGTTTTCGAGAGAGAAAAAGAAGAAGGGTCACCAGATCAAATTAAGTCATTAGATATATTTTTCTATTGAAATTTTGAAGTGTTTCAAAATAGTTTCGAGAGTATTATTTTATATATATTTTTTGGAATACGGTATGAGATAGAGGAATATAAACTGATCCATCAGTCTACATTTTGTATGAAGTCAAAAATTAAATCTATTACCTGCTGCTGGTTAAGAATGTTAAGAGGTATGTTTTGAAGCTATTTAAGTGGAAATTGATAAGGAAACACAATACATATTTTGAACCAATGGGTGATGGTTTCATAATAAATTACACAAACTTGTTTCACATATATCATGATAGAATAATCATATTCACTAATAAATTTATCATAGTTCCACAAAAGTTTAAGGGTATATCTCACTTTTTGTATTGACAGAAAATGATTATATTAAACTAGATTATGTGGTATTGTATTGTTTCCAAACCATTCCAAGGATATAACTACTGTTTTCGAGTAGGGAACCTTGTAAATATTTGTGTTCCTATGAATGTTTTATTGTTTTTTAGAAAGTGATAAATATTTTTATAGAGATGATTTTTTTTCAAAATAAAGGAAACTAAAATGAAAAAGGCATCACTGATTCATCCCCCACTCAATGATACATTGATCATGGATGGTCACTAATTTATAGTGGGGAGTTATCAAGAAAATATGAAAATCACTATATTTTCCTAATTTCCATACCATGTATGGAATTAGTTCATATGTATATCCTCTTTCTCGATTCAAAATTGATGATATCTAGAATAAAGATCAATATTGGAAAATAATTTAGCTCTACAGAGATGATAAAAAAATATTAAATACAATGTAGATGATTCATGTCCTTAATTTTCATATTGTAATGTTCTGGATTATAAATATATAGTAACATTGATTCATATTTTTTCATTAGAAAAATAATTGGTGCACTCCAAGGTGACATAATTGGCCAAAAAAATACCTATTTAGGATTTTCCCAGAGTTTCTTATTCAATTAATAAAAATCAATCAGGTCCATTCAATAAGGAGTCTCTGAAATCATTGTATCACTAAGTATGAGTTCTAAAGGGAAATAAAATTCACAATTTGGTGTAATACTAAGAAACTCTTCAAGAGATAAATCATCAAAATCCCATATAATAGGAATATCATTGATGTTTATTTTCTCTTCAATAATCTAAGATAAACATCCTTTTTCATAGGAATCCAGACCCATATAATTCATGTGATTTCTAGTGGATGTTAGTAATTATTATCTCACAAATATAAGATCATTTATTGGAAGAAAATAAAAAAGTAGGTCTTCCATTCCTCAAACAATTATGTAAGATTTATGGAGATAAAGACAATCCATGCAGAATATAACATCAAATTCAACCATAGGGAGAATAAAAATAATTAAAGGAATAAAATGCCCCAAAAATTCAACATGAGAAGAATCATAGACATGATATGTGATCATCATATCATTAAGTATTCTCAATTATAATTTAAAATAAAATAATTTGGGTTTTATTTTAATTTCATTTTAAAGTTATTAAAATATAAATGAGTGGTTAAATCCAGAGTGAAATAATAAATTATAAGTTACTGAGGTTGTCTGTGAACCTTTCACCACATAGTTCCCATACCCCTCATCAAAATTTTGATTTCATGATATTTACCTATGTATTTAGTTTTAAGAGGTTGCTGAAATCAATCATCCCCATTAACCTTTGGATTTTTACACTAGTTATCATAATTCCCATGTCCATGAATTTCAAATACATGAGCATGGTTGGATTATTCTATTCAGATTTTTCCTTATTCACATCATTATCTATCATCTTCCTGTCACTTTCTAATTTGATTGCCCGACGTCCTTACCTTCCACAACTAAAACATTTACAAATCTATTAAGACCCAAACCCATTAATTATATTATTATATGATTTATAAATGTAAATATACCTCAATAAAATAAAATTATCATAAGTGACCTGTGTATTTGGATGGTGAGGTTACTGTTACATCAAACAGAATAAAATCATGACATCCCTATTTTTTCCATTTCTTTATTGATATCCTAAATCCTTTCAAGGTCCTAAAATTTCACCAGATATCATGGGGAATACATAAAAGAAAGGGGTGAGTTAAAAATCACAGTAAGGGAATAAACATTATAAGGAAACATAACAAGTGAGTCAAATATATATAATGATATCATAAAGGAAAGACACATGAGTAATCACATGGAAACATTATGTAATGAACATGGAATAATAAGATCATGTAATTCTAGGAATTGTGGATGAAACATATAAAACGATGTAAAAATGAGTCCAGGATGACTTCATAGACAATAACACATAGTGGATAGAGTCCCATAATGGATTATGTTCAGTCAAAAATCCCATACACAAAAAATCATGGGACTGAAAATACCACATAATTTATTGGAGAACTATTTGGTCACACCAATCATAACATGTTCATTACCTATGTGTGTTTCATAATAAAAATCATTCATAATTCAATAGATAATAATTAACCGTGTAAAGAATATGAGTTTCATAATCTTACTTCATATTATATTAATTGGAAAGTTTATAAATAATGCATTCGAGAAATTATCTTAAGGCATGTCTTACCCCATTAAAATAAGAGAGAAGAAATTAGGTATATATGTGATTGACATATATACATAATTTATATTCAATCAATAACATAACATTTCTTTTTCAGTGATAAAATTACAATTATGAAAACTATTCTGGAGGAAGATAAATAGTTGACACTGATTAAAATCAAAGGATGCCAGGTTATATGAAAAATGTTATTTAAAGATCATTATAAACATTTCATGAGAATAATATCCTTTCCATTTTGAAAAAACTTATTTAAAATCAAAAAAATTATTAATCAGTAAATATATTTTTTTTAAAATGAATGTTAAAACCATAAAAAGTAATATTTAAAACATTGAGTGGTCATTATAGTGAAGGATATTTATTCATGCTAAATACATTAAAAACAATGATTCCTTTCAAATTTTTGTAATAAAAATTAAAAAGTACTTTTTTCCAAAAATGATTATAATATTCATTATATATTTTTTTAAAAATAAAATTATGTATAAAAATTTTCATTAAATAATCATAGTAAAACATTTCTGGAAACAAATTTAAAAAACATGGATTTATAAAAATATGGATTTTCAACCAAATAGAGAAATGAAGTAAAATTTTATTAAAAACATTTTATCAATAATTTTATGTTACAAAGAGAGTAAAATTGTACTATTAATTTAAACATTCATGAATAACTATAGAAAAAAATTATATGGGTCTATTAGAAAACATCAAATTATTTCCTTCAATGTAAATTCAAGCATAAGCAATCTCGATTAAAATGAGATAGATACATAAACACTTACTTATTTGGTAAATTCTAAATCATAGATACAAATGAATAAATAGTTAAATTTTAACTTAAAATAACTTATTTATGTAATCATTTATGATATTTATGTAAAGGGGAAATATATACACCATTCAAAAGAAAAATGGTGCATAAAAGAAAATGTGTCTTAAAGAAGGATATCTATGAAAAAACTGTTAAAAAGTTCATATCATTGAGGTGATAGACAATAAACGGGGTGATAAATTGAAAAAACAATTATATTGAAACAATGAAAACTATAAATAAAACAAAAAAAATCAGAATTCATTTCACACATAATTTTGACAAAATATTATAAATGAAGTAGTAGTTTTACCCATTGAAAGAAAATCGAGTAAAGAATTCCCTTACCCTACACTTACCTTTTGGTTACAACTACTTAAAATCCTATATAGTGGGTTTATACATATTATTAGCTTATAAAAGAGTCATATTATTATTTATAATATCATATATAATCCAATTAAAATATCTTATTACCCATTCATTCATAATATTTCATTATCACTATTTCTTTCAGTGTATAACCTTGTTTTCCCTAACACCTTTCTTCATAAATGTTCTAGTCATTGAACATAGGTTATAGTACTATGCTATATATAATTATATAAATTTTATAAATATCAATTTTTTCATTATATACATTTTTATAATAATTACTATTTATTTGAACATGGATAATGAATCACATCGCTTCATGGAAACGAGAAGCCATACACATACATGAGCGATGATATGATTTACTAAATAGGTGAAAAGATAAGGAATTGTTTTGTATAATAATTTTATAAAAATAATATCAAATAGTATATATAATATACTTCCATTAAATTTATCCTTTATTTCCTTCTATGTAATTCGTTAGTAAAATAAAAATCCCATTATTTCACGAGGCGATAGTCCACCATACACATGAGTGATGATATAATATTCAAAAATTGAATCAAATGTTAGAAAAGATATTTGATATTAAAATCCCAGAAGAATAATTATAAAATAAATTTCATGTATAATCATTACATATACCATTATATTCATCAGTGAAAAGAGGTGATCAAAATTGAATTATGTTGGTTCGTGAGGCAATAATCTATAAAACACATGATCAATGGCTTTGATTCCCATTTGAGGGAGGAGAATATGTTTATAATTACTTCTCTTAAAGTTTAAAACAATTATTATATTTAAGGAACTTATTTAGTTATATCATCATTGTTTAATAATATTTTAAGGATGTGGAGGAATAAATGAAATAAAAATCTTGTTTAATGACAAAATTAATCCTCACCCTCTTGTATTATTTCTATCCAGAATACATCCCCTCTAGGTTCTGTCTTTTAAGACATATTTACGATAAATCTAGTATTTGTGATCAGGAGTCCGTCTATAGTCTAATTTTATCACCACTTACCTTGTTGGATCCATGTCGGTGATATCTCTATTAATTTTTAATCATTAATTATTCTTCATCCTTTCAGAGACACTATTTTGATCCAGGATCATATGCCACATTTTCATGGTGTTTGTTTGTTATTTAGATCTCTTTCAATCTACGCCAAACTATTGGCTGACACTAGATTAGGAGCGTCGCATGAGCATGAGGTAGGTGGTCTATATCTCATCCCAGGTGTTTGTATATTCTATAAATTTCGACGTTATAACACTGATTTCATTAGTTGTAACATTATTAATTAATATTACTTAATTTTAGTAACCAGATATATGTCATAAAAAACAATTCCATATTTTTTATTCATTTTTGTAGGTTACAGACTCAATGACGACCTCCTCATGTAGGGTGTTTTTTTTAGTTATGCCTAAATGGTCTATTATGATTTTTCCCCACTGTTCGGGTGTGTGGATTGAACTTGCTAATGGGATGCCCCTGAATTAGATGAGATATGATTTGATAAATTTTATTAGAAGGTTTTATCATCACTTGACCCACCTAAGTTAATTTATTCACTTGATTAATCACTATTAATTGAAAATTATATGAATATTTACTATATATGACTTGACATTGTTAAATGTAACCATGGAACTCAGTTCCACATTCGTAGCACCCCTTTACATTTTTAATGTAATGTATCAACGTGAACAATATTAAATGTCTATGACATAAATAAATTAATATAATGGTCAAATTCCCATTGGCCTTATCATGCAAATGAAAGGAAAGGATCAAATAAAGTGAACTTAAATGAATGTATGATTATTACATGATTTTAATTAATAAATGAACCAATGGTAAGGATCCTAATTTTATATATACCTTGACATCATTGTAAGAGTGGTAAAACATTTGTTTTCTTTTGGATTCCCATGATAATTCCATGACCACTCATGGATGCCATTATGATTCAAGGATGTCAGTTTTATTGGTTGAGATCCACCTTGTAACCCTATCCTCATATATTAGTGTTTTCACCATATGATACCATATGATTCCTTTTTTTATTATTACATGAAGTATTTGATACAGTCCTTGTATCCATCATAGATTCTAGGTAGATGAGTCACCTAGGGAACATCATTGGGTCTATCCATTACTTATTCCATTTTAAATTGGATGTTTTCCTTGGACATAGTTAAATTATTTATTGTTGAATATCGTGGGTGATTCTCCTTGAATTACACTATTAACAAACAACTAGGCTGCATTACGACTGAGTTGGTGACGATTTAGGTCATGTTTTCCTTGTTTATTACCTAATAATCTCTTTATTATTATAAATAACATCATGGAATCCTTTTTCAACTTGGTTCCTCCACTATTATTATCATGTCATATTTTTAATGCTGGTATTACCTCATGTAACCTATTATTATAAACTAGAAATTAATTAACAAATGATCAAGTCACATATTCAGACACTGGTCGAGGGATGAAGAAGATAAATTGTTATTTATGTTACTACACTTATTCACTTTTATATATGCATGATTTTACACTATTTTAGTTTATATTGGATGGACATGATGTTATAGACACCATTGGTGGTGGCATAATATTATTTATCTCACACCATATCAAAGGAACCACTAGTACCCTGACAGATTACATGTACAAAGGTGTTGATAAAGGGAAGTGTATTGCTTCAGACACATGATTGATAGCTTTATTGGGATAGATATGGTTGTGGATAATCGAGCTAAAGATTTATATTGTTGGGGTAGTTTTTAAGTTCCTTTTTTCCACTTCTGTGTAATACTACTTCCTTCTGATTTGAATCCTTATTTTATAACATTCTTGATACATGACATATATCATTATTATATTTTTTATTTATATGAGTTGAACTTATTGTATTATTATTCTTTTCTTCTTCTGTTGCTTAATGAATATTTTTATACTTCTTCCGCTATTAACTTTATGTAATTATAGCTATCTATTATGCTACAATTAGGTAATGAGGTCTTAGTCTCCCGAAGAAAATACCCTTGTCACCCGCTACTAGTCATTAGCCTCTGGAATTCGAGGAGACACTCTTGTGCCCATGTGTCTAACTAGGCTAGTGGAACATTAAGTGGCATTTGGGTTCTGGATATCACACAGTGGTATCAAAGGGTTCCTTTCTTTCTTTACTATTTAGAGAGAATATAAGGAAGATTTGGAATTCTTTGGAATTTAGTTAAAAGATTGAGTTGGGCATAGTTATCCCATGTCCATGGTAAATTCTGAATTTCTTAAATATAATTATTGTTCAATTTTTTTCATATTATAGTAGTTATTATTTCAACATTCAGTAACACATATGTTATTTATTTTTGTTATTATAATTCTTATTGAGTATCTTGATAAATTCTTGGTCAGATTATTTATGGGTAAGTTGCATTTTTACAAGAATCATCATAGGTACCTGTAATTCCAATAACATGAATATTTCCATATCATATAGGTGCATTCCACTACTTGATATATATTTTATTATTTAGTGATCCTTGTTTTTATATTATTCTTGTGCTAATCTTGGGATATGACTGAGTGTTTCCTGTTTCAATTCATCTTTTGTTATTATAATTCTTTTTGAGGATCTTGATTCATTCTTGGTCAGATTATTTAAGGGTAAGGTGGTTTTTTACAATCATCATCATAGGTACCTATAATTCCAAATACATGAATTTTTCAATAACATATAGCTGCATTCCACTACTTGATATATATTTTATTATTGAGTGAGCCTTGTTTGTATATTGTTCTTATGTTAATCTTGGGATATGACTGAGTGTTTCCTGTTTCAATTCATATGGTGTATGGGCCCTCATAGGTAGGAATGAGTAATTCTGTAAAGACCCGTAAATTTCAAGGAAAATATTTTCTTAAATTATTTGGAATTTTACGAGTAAGCAGTTTCTAACAGCCCCTGATTTCTAGGCCCGGTGTGACCGGAATAATTTTCTGATGTTTAACATGGGTACGTTGAGTGAACGAACGACCGAGTATTTCTATATTTTGAACCAGTGCTAGAAATCGAAATTTTAGGGCACCAATGAACTCGCAACGCCGATATTCACCTAAGGGGACCTTTACCGTAGTTGTGTTTTGACGGGAGGATATGTTAATTATCGAGTTGTTATTAAAATAAATAAATAAAAATATGTGTTAGATATTCTTATTTATGGAGGGTGGTTATTTCCCCCCAAGGGGAGTTAGAGGTGGGGAACCACAACCACATAACCTCCCATGAGAGGATATTTGTGGGGTGGGGCCCACACGTTCCCTAAACACTTGAACTACCTATAACTCTCTTGAACTCCCCTTAACTCTCCCCTTCATTAATTACTTTGAAAACTCCCCCTAAATTAATTGTTATCTCTCCACCTTCCCCTCTCCCATTAATTCTATGACAATAATTTTAATTAATGAATTAAAACACAATTAATTAGTTAAAGTGGTTTGATTTTTGAATAACATGGGTTAATAAAATAATAGCCTTGGCTATTATTTTATTTTGGGGATTTTGTTGTGTTGAGAGAATCTGAAGGAAGCTTTAGAGAAATAGAGATAGTGTCCTTCATTCAACGAAGAATGCACTAAGATTCGAAGAATGTGAACTTAAATGACGATTTTCCTTCCTTCCTCATCTCCGTAACAAGTTAAGAGATGTTGATTCCTCCTTAGACACAGACCGATATCGTCTATGAATCCTCTCCCTGTGATGTCGTCTTCCACGACACCGACTACCGCAAACCATAATTCTAGTTATGGGGATTGAATAATTTATTTTAAATAAATTATTTCATCGTTCTTGTTGTATACAAGTGAACATCCTTGGCTATATGTTACCGCATAACTTGGAGGGCACGGGCCGAATAAACATGTCCTGATGAACCTCTATTGAACATTGTTCTTTTTGATGGTGACAGTGACATAAAAGATGGTGGAAACGATTGAAGGTGTAAGACGTATGCCGACTGTGTGTATAGGAACTGTATCCCCCAACCGCGGGCCGGTCGGCCGACAAAGAGTCGACTGGGTAAAGACGGATGGACCCAAGAGACCGTGGCGCCACAAGGGGTGTCGCGCTGTGGAGGACCGCAACCTGCATTCCGCGGGCCGCTTGGGCAGGCGAACTGGCCAGCTGGAGGCCAGTCGGGTTGAGAAGAACTGCGGCCCCAGGCGGGAACTGCGCTGGGCGAACTATGGCCCGCCCGTGGCGGTCTCTTGCGCCAGGAAGGCCGGTCGGCCCTAACTGGCTAGTTTTGGAGGGCGGCGCAACTCGGATCCGCTGTTTCGGGGAGCTGGGGGGGGCACCCCCCACCTTGGACTGCTTGGCCAGCCGACCGAGTTGCACCCGGCCGGACCGCGCCGCGCTGGGCTGGGCCGTGCTGCGTCGCGCCCCTCATGCCGGGCCGGGCCGCGCCCCTCATGCCGAGCTGCGTGTTTCATCAGGCTGGTCTGACACACCCTTCCAGGCCGGACCAACCAACTCTGGGATGACCCAACCCCCCAGCCCACTGGGCTTAATGGGCCGGGCCCGTTATCACGTAAACATGAATAACATGAAGACCGCGTGTCTAATAGACGCACCGTCTGTGACACTATTACCCTCACGTCAAGGTGGTCCTTTTTCGTTACTCTATGTGAGTTTTGGGTGACTTTGGGGAATGACCGGGTTAGAAACAAGTGTATTTATAATTGGGCCCCTGGAATGGAAAAGCCAATATCTCTGAGACTAGGCATCCAATTTATGCGCCATCTGTCTGGTTGATTTCCTATTGATTAGACGGAAATTTTGAATACATCAACTCTGGTCTTTGTGATAGTTGATGTATCGACCCCCCTTGGCTCGAGGAGCGGACCCTCCTAGAATCTAGCGTGCTGTGTGAAGGAACCCTAGAGCTGGCTGTGACTATGATGACTACTGTGATGGGATACTCCATGGGTTTGACGACAATGACTACTGTACTTGGATCCTCCATGGGTTTCTGCAGCGATAACGACTGTACATGGATCCTATGTGGGTTCGGCAGCGACGAAAACTGTACTTGGATCCTCCGTGGGTTCGGCAGTGGGGATGACTGTACTTGGATCCTCTGTGGGTTCGGCAGTGACGACTTATATAATAGGATCCTACGTGGGTTCGGAAAAGGAGATGATTCAGAGGCTACATCTAATCAACTCCACCCCTCTTTATGAGTAGTATAACTGTGTGATCTGAGTCTTGAATTTGAATCATTATCATTGATGTGATTGACTACTTTCTTATATGGACTGGGTTGTACTTGGGAGCGAGAGTTGGAGCTGAACTATAATTGATAACTGAGGTATATGTGTGGGCATACACCTAAGTAGGGTTGGCTGATACTTAGTGATTGTATCTCTCCTTTGTGGTTTATCTTTAGTGGACATAGGGAGACCTTAGGTGGCCTCAGGGTCCCTACTGAGTATCGTATACTCACCCCTGCATGGGCTATGCCCGCACTACGTTGTGTTGGATGCTGATGACGGACAACACAAATCAAGGTGGAGGCTTGTGGAGCTGGATGGTACCCCGAGGTGGACCACTTGGAAGGACGTATAAGGGGCGGACGATCGGACCCAAGGAGCTGAGGAGACCATATGTACCCAACCTTAAAGTGGGATATCCGAAGGATGACTCAGTGGTTGCTATTTTTCTTTATTGCTGTTGTACTTTCTTTTCTATTGTACAATCTTTTCAGTTGTACTGTACTTTCAGTTGGGTTTGTATACTAGCCCATTTACTTTTTATAACATACTTTTGTACTCAGTTTTACTTAGTGCTTACTTCACTTGCATACTCTGTTGTGTTTGATTACTTTTATAAAGTCAATGCCATCGCTTTTATCGAGATTTACGCATTGGTTGCTAGTCGCCAGCCCCTGGCCTTTGGAAGGTGGTCTTGGGGTAGTCACGACATAGGCCCCGAGGAAGGGTTGTGACAAATTGGTATCAGAGGGAGGTTCTACCATAGTACTCCGGACTTTGATCATTATTTTCAATGAAAGAATAATGTTAAGAGTATTGAGTGTGGTTATAAGTCCAGGGAGCCCAGTGTTGGTATAGCGGCCGACGTATCCATACACTAGGACCCTGACTCCTGATTTCAGACTTAGTGCACGAAAACATTGATTGCATATGTGTTTAAAAATTTTTCTTTGTGATTACTTTTTGTCAGCTCACCAGGTATACTGTTTGACCATGGAACACCTGTTTCTTTTCAGGATGGCCCCACAAAGGCATCCAGCTAGGGTTCCGAGTCATGTGTGAGATGACAGCCCACCGAACAATGAGGCCTCAGTGCAATGCCCCATCACAGCGGAGGAACCAGCAGTACCACTACTCGCTAGTCCACCAATACACCCATCCCCAGCAGCAGAGAGTGCATGCCTCCTTAGTGTGCTGCATGAGTTTCAGCGACATAGGCCGCCCATGTTCCATGGAGAGACGGACCCTCATGCATTTGAGGATTGGATGGAGGATATCAATAGAGTCTTTAGATTAGTAGGGAATCTAGCTGATCTTATGGTGATCCTTGATGCGAGTCTCCTATATGCAACAACAAGTAGATGGTGGAGCCTGATGTTGTAGGTGAATGACGAGGCATCTCTACTTTGGATGGACATTGAGAGTCACTTCAACTAGGAGTTTGTTCCAGCAACCCTTCGTGCGGTGCAATTTCAGGAGTTACTTCATCTGCGGTAGGGTAATATGACAACAGCTCAGTACTCAGCGAGGTTCACTGACCTCCCATGCTACTCTACAGACATGGTACAGGACCCATTCCTCTAGGCCCGGACCTTCGAGCAGGGACTGAGGCATGATATCCAGGCTTCGATGATCTCCCTTAGCATTCCGACGTAGGGAAGAGTGCTGGAGCAAGCCCTTCTTGTGGAGATATTTCTTGTTGAGCCGATGCCAACAGCAAGACCCACCGTAGGGAGACACGTAGCGGATTCTTCTACAGCCGGAAGTAGACAGATGTCGCAGAGGTCCAAGAAGACTAGGCCATCAAGTGGGAGACCCTATGATAATGGTTCCGAGGTGTGGGGCACACAAAACAGATCCATCCATTTGAGGGGCAGGCAGTGCTATGCATGCGGCAGGCAGGGTCCCATGTCTCGGGACTGCCCAACCCGCTATGCGGATGAGCATCAAATAGTAGAGGGACCTCCCAAGTAGAGGCAGAGGTTCAACCATGGTGGTCCGCAGGGAGTAGGGGGATGAGGCAAAGGAGATGGCCGAGTAGCGAGTGGTGGACGACGCTTTGAGTATCTACCACCACCACCATCAAGAGGAACACCCCGACCATAGGGAGATGGAAAACAAGGGAAACCTCATCCCTAGGTAGTCGAGGCCTACAACCACGGCACACCTGAGATGATTCGAGGTATTATCTGTGTCTCCTCCACCCTTTTTGCAGTACTTATAGACACAAGTGTGATTCATTATTTTATTGACACTGCCCTTGTTCGGAGCACAAAAATTCTGAAGAAGTCGTTGGCTCGATCATTACAGCTAGAGACTACTACAGGAGCGGACTAGATGATTATGCACTGGTGCTGGCAGTGTGAGCTTACTCCAGGAGGCGAGAGCTTCGGCTGAGATCATCTTGTTGTGGCGTTGAGGCCTTACGACATCATCTTGGGTATGGACTTGTTATCTACATTCCATGCCCAGATCGACTGTATTAGGCGCAAAGTGCGGTGTGTCGTCATAGATGGGACCAGGTTCACCTTCATCAAAGTGAAGGGAGCCTTTTCCGCACAAGATGGACTTACGCAGAGGAGAGGGCGGTCGATCAAAAATCAGTTGGCTAGTCTCATCCTAGGATCGGTTGATGTGTGGAGTCCGAGTTTTCCTGTTGTGGTGGATCAGTATGCGGAACTTTTTCCTAATGACGTTCTAGGACTACCTCCTCGTAGAGAGGTAGAATTATACATAGACCTATACCTTAGAACATCACCGATATCTACTCCATAATATATGATGGCTCCCACTGTGCTTTTTGAGCTGCGGGTATAGATGGAGGACCTGCAGGGAAAAAGATTCATCTAACCCAGTGTTTCACCATGGGCTTCTCCGATTTTGTTCGCCAAGAAGGTGGATTGGAGCATACAACTATGTGTCTACTACCATCACCTGAATTAGGTGACCTTAAAAAACAAGTAGCCACTCTCGAGGATTGGAGGCCTTTTTGATCAGCTAAAGGGAGGACGATTGTTCTCGAAGATAGACCTCAGGTTAGGCTGTCACCAGCTCAGAGTTCGAGATGAGGATGTGCAGAAGATGGACTTCAGGTGTCGGTATGGCCACTATGAGTTCTTGGTTTTGCCCTTTGGTGTATCCAACGCTCCATCAGTGTTCATGGGTCTCATGAATAGGATCCTCCATCCTTACGTTGATCAATTTGTCTTAGTCTTCATCGACGACATACTAATTTACTCGACTACTGAGTAGTAGCACGCCTACCACTGGCAGGATGTACGAGACACACTTCGAGAGCACCAACTTTATGGTAATATCTCGAAGTGATAGTTATAGATTTTATAGGTTAATTTCTTGGGACACATCATCTCGGAGGTTGGGGTTGCAGTGGACCCAGTGAAGATCGAGTCGGTACTTTCATGGGAGACACCTAGGAGCGTGACAGAGGTGCGGAGTTTCTTAGGTATCGCTGGGTACTATTGGTGATTTGTGCTAGGATACTCCAGAATTGCCACAACACTTTCATCTTTGAAGAAGAAGGGGAAACCCTTCATGTGGTCAGATAGATGCCATCAGAGCTTTCAATACCTAAGATAGAGATTGGCCAGTGTTCCCATCTTGAGGCTACCGGTGGAGGCCATTGGGTACCTATGTTACTGCGACACATTAGTGACTAGACTCGGGTGTGTCTTGATACAGGAGTGAGCGGTGATCACATACAATTCACAGCAGTTGAGGCATCACGTGCATAACTACACTACCATGACATGGAGTTTTCAACAATGGTCTTCAGCTTGAAGATGTGGCGACACTATCAAACGGGAAAGCGCTTTACAGTCTACTCTGACCACCAGAGTCTCAAGTATATCTTCTCACAGAAGGAACTGAACCTGATACAGTGTTGATGGCTCGAGTTTAGTCAGGAATACGACTTCATGATAGAATATACTCTTAGGAAGGGGAACGTAACATCAGATGCTCTCAGTAAGAGATCTGGAATTCAGCTACTTGGAGAGGCGATAGAGAAGCTAGTCGCATTGCAGATATCCTTTGTGGATAGAGATGGAGCAGCTTTTCTAGAGTCACTCATAGTCACTCCTCCACTCCTTTAGTGAGTCAGAGAGGCACAACTTGGGGATGTTGACTGTGAGACATGACGTGCTTAGATATCCACAGGGTAGGCGCCTGATGTGTTTTTTGAAGGAGGGGAGCATGTCATCTTCTTTAGGGGACGTACTATGGTACCAATTGTATTACAAGAGGAAGTGCTGAGGGAGTTTCACACTTCCCCTCTAGTGGTACATATAGAAGTGGAAATGATATACTAGGAACTCAGACGACAACACTGGTGGGTGGGTATAAAGAAGGATCTAGCAGTGTTCGTTTCACGATGCCTCACCTGTCAGCAAGTGAAGGTGGAGCACAAGGTACTGGAAGGCTTGGTACAACCCTTAGAGCTGTTGGAGTAGAAGTGGGATGGGATATTCATGGATTTCATGATGGGGCTTCCACATACCTGTAGAGGACATGACTCTATCTGGGTGATCGTCGACCGACTCACCAAGTCGGCCCACTTCCTACCGATCAGAGAGCAGGGCTTAGTAAAGATCTTGGGACGCCTCTATGTTCAAAAGATCATACGGCTTAATGGTGTTCCATCGTCTATCGTCTCCGATCGAGAATCTTTCTTTACATCCTGGCTTTGGAAGGGGTTAAAAGATGCTTTTTAGATGCAGCTATGTCTGAGCACCACCTTCCATCCTCAAATGGATGGCCAGATAGAGAGGACCATTCATAATCTTGAGGACATGCTCCGTTCCTGTGTCCTTGAATTTGGTTGTATCTGAGAGGATCACCTACCCTTGGTGGAGTTGGCGTACAACAACAACTACCACTCCACCACCGGGATGACACCTTACGATGCACTATACAACCGACCTTAAAGATCTTTTCTGTGTTGGAATGACCCTGGGGAGTCAGCACTTGTAGTACGAGAGACATTTTAGGCTATGACGGAGAAGGTTCAGATCATCCAAGAGTGGATGAAGACTTCACAGAGCAGACTGAAGTCCTATGCTGATAGGAGACGGAGACCACTAGAGTTCGAGGATGGCGACCATGTTTTCCAACGAGTCTCGCCTTGATGTGGTCTTCAGAGATTTTTCCGGGGTGGCATGTTATCTCTGTCCTTCATCGGACCATTATAAGTCATCATCAGGGTAGGTGAGGTGGCTTACCACCTAGACCTTCCACCTCAGTTGCACCGGGTACACGACGTCTTCTACATATCTCAGCTGAGGAGATACGTGCATGACCCATCACACATCATCGATCACAGGGAACTGGACATCAATGATGTGGAGACATTCATAGAGGTCTCTGTAAAGATCGAGGATCGACAGGAGTGGGTCCTAAGTGGATGGTCAATTCCTCTTGTGCACATTTGCTACCAGCACAAGAACCTCCAGAAGAGCACATGGGAGTGGGAGGATCAGATGCTTTCTCAGAACCCTCATTTGTTTTCCTAGTCTATTTTGTAGCTTTATGAGGACATAATTCCCTGATGTGGGGGTAATGTAAAGACCCTTAAATTTCAAGGAAAATATTTTCATAAATTATTTGGAATTTTACAAGTATTCGGTTTCTAACGGCACCTGATTTCGAGGCCTGGTGTGCCCGGAATAATTTTTTGAATTTTAGCTCAGGTAAATTCAGTGAACGAATGAGCGAGTTTTTCTATATTTTGAACCGGTGATCGGAATTGAAAACTAAGGGCACCGATGAACTCGCTGTGCCGATATTCGCCTAAGGGGACCTTTACTGTAGTTGCGTTTTGAAGGGAGGAGAAGTTAATTTTCAGGATGTTATATAAATAAAAAAATAAAAATATGTGTTATATATTTTTATTTATGGAGGGTGGTTATCTCCTCCCAAGGGGACTTAGAGGTGGGGACTACACCCACATAACCTCCCATGAGAGGATATTTGTGGGTTGGGGACCACACATTCCCTAAACTCTTGAACTCCCCATAACTCTCCCCTTCATTAATTTCTTTGACAACTCCCCCTAAATGAATTTTGACCTCTCCACCTTACCCTCTCCCTTTAATTCTATGAAAACACTTTTAATTAATGAATTTAAATGCAATTAATTAATTAATGTGGTTTGAAATTTTAATTGCATGGGATAAAAAAATAGCCTTGGCTATTATTTTATTTTGGGATTTTTATTCTGTTGAGAGAATATGGAGGATGCTTTGGAGGAATAAAGATAGTGTCCTTCTTTCAACAAAGAACTATTTTATACCTCGACAATAAATGCTCTACGATTTAAAGAACATGAGTGCCAATGAAGACGTGCCTTCCTTCCTCATGTATGCAACAAGTGAGGAGAAACCGCTTCCTCCTCGGACGCACACCGACATCGTCTACGATTCCCATCCCCGTGACGCCATCTTCCGCGACACCGACTACCACAAAACTTAATTTGAGGTAGGTGGGTTTCTTAATTTATTTTATATAAATTATTTCTCATTCTTGTTATATACAAGTGAACATCCTTGGCTATATGTTACCACCTAACGTGGAGGGCGTGGGTGGAACGAACAATGACCGACGACCCTCTATTGAACCATGTTCTTTTTCGATGGAGACGGTGATGGAAAGGATGGTGGAGACGATTGAATGCAACAAACGTAAGCCGGCCGCGTGCGGAGGAACCGCAGGCCGCAACTGTAGGCTGCTCGGATGACAAAGAACCGACTGGCTAAATCCGTCCAGACCGAAGATACTGTGGTGCCACAAGGGGAACTACACTATGGAGGACCACGATCCTCATTCAACGGGCCACTTCGGTGGGCGAACCGGATGATTGGTGGCCGTCCGGGCTGAGAAGAACCACATCGCTAGGAGGGCACCGCGCTGGACAAACCATAGCCCGCTCTTGCGGGTCGCTTGCGCCAAGAATCCCGATCGGCTCTAGCCGTCCTGTTAGGGAGGGCAGCCCTGTGTGGCTCCACCAGTCCGGGCAGCCGGTGGGGCCACGCCCCCTCCCTTTGAATGCATGGCCAGCCGGCTGGGTTGCGACCCACCTGGCCGCGCTGCGGCGGGATGGGCCTCACCCCGCCAGGCCGGGCCGCACCCCTCGTGTTGAGCCGCACATTTCATCAGGCCGGCCTGACACCCCCTTCCGGTTAAGACCCGCCAACTCTGGGTTGACCCCTCCCGCCGTCCCATTGGGCATAACGGGCCATGCCCGTTTTCACTTAAACGTGATTACCATGATGACAGTGTGTCAGATCGCCGTGTCCTCTGCGATAATGGGACCCCTGCGACGAGGTGGTACTTTTTCATTACTTTACATGAGTTTTGGATGAGATTGGGGAATGAAAAGGTTAGAAAAGAGCATATTTTTAACTGGGCCCATGGAATGGAAAAACCAATACCTCTCAGACCGGGTGTCTGATTGACGCGCCATCTGTCACATTGAGTTCCTATTGACAAGAAGGAACATTGTGATACATCAACTACGGAATTTGTGATAGTTGATGTATCGAACCCCCTTGGCTCAAGGAGCGGACCCTCCCTAAATCGAGCATGCTTTTTGTGGGAAACCTATAGCTGGGTGTGACTACGACGACTACCGTGCGGGGATTCTTCGTAGGTTCGACAATGATGACCATCGTACTTGGATCCTTCGTGGGTTCGGCAGCGATGACGACTGTACATGGATCCTACATGGGTTCTGCAATAATGAATACTGTACATGGATCCTCCATGGGTTTGGCAGTGGGGACGACTATACTTTGATCCTCCGTGGTTTTGGGAGCGACGACTTCTGTACTAGGATCCTACGTGGGTTCAGAAGAGGAGATGATTAAGAAGATACATCTAATTATCTCCACCCCTCTTCATGAGTATTTTACCTATGTGATTTCAGTATTGACATTCAATCATTATCATTGATGTGATTGACTTCGTTCCTGTGTCGACTGGGTTCTGCTTGGGGTCGAGAGTTGGAGACAAACTATAATTGATAACTTAGTTATACGTATGGGCATACACCTAAGTAGGGTTTTATTGATACTTCGTGATTGTATCTATCCTTGTTGGTTTATCCTTAGTGGATATAGGGAGACCTTCGGGGGTCTCGGGGTCCCTACTGAGTATCGTATACTCACCCCTACATGGGCTAGGCCCACAATACATAGTGTTGGATGCAGATAACAGATAACACTGATCGAGGTGGAGTCTTGTAGAGGTGGATGGTAACCGGAGGTGGACCACTTGGAGGGACATACACGGGGCGGCCGGTCGGACCCAAGGAGCTAAGCAGACCATATATACCCACCCATCAGGTGGGATGTTTGAAGGACGAATCAGTGGTTGCTAATTTTCTTTACTGCTATTGTAATTTATTTTCTGTTGTACTTTATTTTCAGTTGTACTATACATTAATTTGGTTTTGTATACTAGCCCATTTACATTTCATCACTTACTTTTGTACTCAGTTTTACTTAGTTCTTACTTCACATGCGTACTCATTTGTGGTTTTTTACATTTATAATGGCAATTCCTTCCCTTTTATTGGGATTTACACCTTTGGTATAAGTCACCAGCCCCTGGCCTATGGAAGGCAGGCTTGAGTTAGTCATGGAATGGGCCCCGAGGACGGGTCGTGAAAAATTTACCATTTCATATCAATAAATATAAATAATATTGGTGTTGATCTACATAATAAAAAAAGTCCTTCATTCAATTGCATGGAAAACTCATTTTAAAATAACCTATATATATGGAAATAAGAAAATGAAACATGAAATGTGAATCAATAATTATAAAATGAAATGGTTTATTGTAAATAATGAGCCAAGGTATAGTTGAACCACCATCTACTGAAACCCCAACAATTTAAACAAGAGAAATTATCAATATTGTGCCTTTTATGTGGGTATTTGGGGCATTATACTATGGGTAGTGAGCCCTTCCTATTCGTTCGACTTCAGATAGTGTTGTTATATATCTACATAATTCCTGTTCTGAGGTGCGTGTTTATAATTTTTCAACCAATTGCCACATGATGTCCTCATGTTGTGAACTATGAAGGTGGATACAACCATGGTCTAAACATTGTGGGACCTGAGTGTAAAGTCTTATTGCTAGGTTCTCCAATTGAGGCATTGCCTGATGTACCTGATTTGGTAACTGACTCTCAACTTCGTGATAGTTTCCTATGTCTGATGCAGTCCATGCATGGTGATCCATGACCACCACCTATAATGGATGATCAGACCCATGAGCACAAAAGAAACATACTCTTAAATTCTTAAGGGATGGAAATCCACAAGCTGATGAGTATACTATTGAGTAAGCCTTGTCTATATTTGATCATTTTTAGATGCCTACAGGGGGGGTCAATCTTGCTACTTAAATTTTGTGTGATTTAGCCAAGCACGGCTGGGATGTAATTACCCTTGCTAATCACCATTAGGGCATGGTATGGGATGATTTACATACTTTTTTATATGATTAGTTCTTTTATTAAATTATAAGAGCTGATAAATCCATAGTTTTGATGCCTCTTGAGTAGGTTTATATGTCAATCATGGAGTATTTAGCGTGTTTTATAGAGTTACAATTATTTTCACAACTTCTTGATCGTGAAGATATTTCATGTGCTAGACACTTGAAGATTGGGCTCTAGTATGCTATCTATGTTTAGGAAAATTTATTTAGACTACCTAACTTTTCTGAAATATTCAATCAGACTCTTATCATTGAGTGCAATTTGAGAGATGGTGATCGTACCAGGCATAAAGTATTTCCCCCTTGGTAGGCTAGTAGTTCTTTAGGTAGTAGAAATTGATCTGTTGAGGATTCTCATTTAGAAAATGGTAGCTAGAGTACCTATACTTGTATCACTATGGTGTTCCATTAGTGTGGACAATAGGGAAAACAAAAGCCTCAGTGTGATAGAGTCCATATGGAGTTCTAGGCATGTAAAAATATAGTGTACTTTATAGATTTATTTGGACCCTTCCATCATCTTCTAGTGGAAGAGGATCCTCAAAAAATACACCATCAGGGGTGTGTTCTTTTACCACACATCTGGCGGGGAGTTGGATTAGTACTGGAAGGACTGGAGAAGGAGGGTTTTGTGGTCATGGTAAACAGACTCTAAGTCACAAACAATGCCACCAGAGTAGTTTTGATCATGGTAGTCTAACTATTGCCCAGGGTCATGAGTCAGGTCAGTTGGATGCATTATAGAAAAGTCTTGATGATCAGGATACATAACCATATATAGTACGAGGTACTATTATAGTCACATCCACTATAGCATTTGTTTTATTTGATACAGGTTATTTACACTCATTCATCTCTCTATCTATCGTGGAAGTCCTTGGGATGAAAATAGGGTATTATTGTGGTGTAATGACCATAGATACATTGTTGGGAGTATTTTTAGAGGGAATATGCCAATATTGGGACTTCCCCTTGATATATAAAGTTACCTTTTATTGTGGGTCCTCATTGTTATAGATATGACATAATTTGATGTAATTCTTAGGTGGATGGTTTGTTTCCATACAACGCCTTTGTAGACTAAAATCAGCATAGGGTATCGTTGAAATCACTAGAAGGAAATAGTTATCTATACAATGGTATGTGGGATGTACAGGTTAGTAGAGATAGACTAGATCATCATGGGCTTGGTGGAGTGACCACCCCTATTTCTAATTTCCCCATGGAGGATCAGAGATTACATCAGGTTGAATTCCCTCGAATAGTAGATCATTTCATGGATGTTTTTCATGACGATTTTTTGATATTACCTTATGATATAGAGGTATCGTTATGATTGATCTCGTTCCATGAGAATATCCAGTTTCCATTACTCTAAATAAGATGGATCCTCAAGAGTTCCAGGAGGTTAGGCGGCAGTGATAGGATCTAGAGGCCAATATTTTTATATGGCATAGGAATTTCTCTAGGTGTTTGCTCACAAGAAGGCATATGAGACCATTCATCTATGTTTGTATTATAGATGGTTTAACCATCTTATGGTCGAGAACCAGTATCCAAATCCTCGAATAGATGATCTAATTGACTGTCTCTGTGGATCTTGCGTTTTTTTCTAATATGTACATGACATCATGCTATCATCATGTGAGAGTCACTCCATCAGAGATACCTCATAAAAATTTCAATAGTAGGTATAGTCAGTATGAGTACCTTTTTGTTTCATTTTTTTACAAATATGCCCATTGTTTTTATGGATATAATGAATAGGGTCTTCCATCCCTATCAAAATTAATTTGTCATGGTATTTGTATAAAAAAATCGTAGTCTAATATCATACTCGTAGAAAACATGATAAGTAACTTGATATCATTCTGAGTATACTGTGAGAGCATCATCATTATGAAAATCTTTCTTAGTTTCACATCTAGATTTAAATTGTTAGCTTCTTGGGTTATATTATCTCAGAAATCAGAGCCTTTGTTGGCCAAGAAATTGATAGTGATGTAGTTTTCTTGGAGTAACCCAAGAACATGTTTGATATAGATAGTTTCTTTGCGATGGATAGATATTATAAGATATTTATACAGGACATAAAATTTCATGATCCACATCTTTCTAGTCTTAATATTAAGGGTGTTATGTTTCTATGGTCATATGATTGAATCAAATCATTTTATGAGTTCAAAGAAGTCTTGTCTCATCACCAATTCTAATTCTTCCAAAGCCTAGATGTGGCTATACAATATTCTATGTCAAATCCAACATTGTCCAAGAAGTATTCCTAATATAGGAGGATAGAGTCATTGTGTACAAATCTTGTATGTTGAGGACTCAGGAAAGAAACTACCAGACACATGAGGATGAGATATCACTAGTTTTTCATGCCTTACATTGTTGGAGAAAATATCTGATGGGTGACCAATTTGTGGTGTACATAGACCAAAAGAGTTTGAGAATATATCTTCACACAGTGTGAATTGAATCTCAAACCATAATGATGGGTTGAATGTCTTCAGGCATTCAACATTGTGCTTGCCTATAAGTTTGGAAAGGGTAATTCATTAGCTGATCCGTTAAGTCAGAAAACTTATTCATAGGCCTTTTTGGACACCGGTGATGAGTAGAAATTAATATCCTCTTCTTTTAGATGAATCTAGAGTTTCACAATTGTCATGAGTTGTCTTACATAGTTACCTCTTCCATCCTTGAGAAGGTGAAGAGCTTGAATTTTTTAGATCCAGAGGGCTTGGTTCTCCATGGGACTATTGCAATAGATAACATACATTTGGATTGGTCTATGGACAGAGAATACATCCTATGTATTCCTAGAAATTTCTATGTTCATATAGATATGATAGAGGAATTGATTCATGAGTCACATGTTTCTCAGTGGGCAGTTCATCAAGGCATCTCCAAGATGTATAAAGATATTCTTCACCTGTACTGGTTTACATGGATGAAACATCATATATAAGGATTTATTACTAGGTGTTCCACCTTCCAGCAAGGCAAAGAACCAGATACCTAATATCTTGTTATTACCACTTCATGTCCCAAAATAAAAATAGGAATATGTTTCCATGGACTTTGTATTTGGATTTCCAAGGTCACCTAGAGGTACATATGTTGTATGGGTAATTAATGACTGACGGAAAAAAGTAGACAACTTACTCCCTATTAGGGAGACATTATCAGTTGATCAGATGGTAAGATCATATGCCCATGATATCATCTTAATACATGGTTTTCCTCATACTATTGTTTTAGATAGGGACACTCACTTTATATCATGGTTTTGGTAGGGGTTATAGAAAGATGTGGTTATGTATGAAATTTTGAGCACAACCATTCCCCGTATACCAATGGACAATAGGAACATACTATACATGTCCTAGATGAAAATCTCTAAGAATGAATCCTTTATTTTTTATTTTCTAAGTGGAATAATAACCCTATAATTATCTTTTCCTATAATAACTACTTTATGTCGATGATTCAGATGACCCATTTTGATGAATTGTATGGTAAGTAGTGATATTCAATCAATTGATGGTTATAGGTAGGCATGGTAGAGCTTATAGGTCCTTGTCTCATGCCTGGGACATCAGAGTGGGCTCATCCAATCAGGAATTTTTTTTCAACTACTTAGTACAGAAATAAATTGTCTGTTTATCATTGCCGATGACCTCTAGAGTTCAAGGTAGGGGATTCGGTTTTCCTACAGGAATCACCCTGGCTAGGGTATAGATGGATACACAGGTAAGGGAATATGTCATTAAGTTTTGTGAATTTGATTCATATCATAGATAGATTCGGGCTTGTAGCCTATTGGTTGTTACTAACATAGAGGTACCATTCCATACATGTCATCTTATACATTTCAAAGCTTAACCAGTATCTCGCTAGCCTATCTCATGCCTTTGATAATGAGGAATTTGAGTTATATTCTGATTCATATTTTAAAGGGTATCCATTACGTATAATCGACCAGAGAATGAAGGATTTCTGAGGCTGATCTTACCTTCTTGTATGGGGTATATAGCAGAACAACCATGTATATGATGAGACTTGGAAGATGGAGTGTAATGTATGTACCCAGTGACTAGAGTTGTTCTTAAAAAGTGTTTTTACTTCCAATGAGGGTGAACTAGGGGATGAGTTCCATTATGTGGGAAGAATGTAAGAACCCTATTTTTGAGTCATGTATGGATCCTTTACATTTTGGTCAAATTATTATTTTTGGACCAATTATGGATTACCAATGAGTTCAAGAAGATCCTGGGGATGTCCAAGGATGGTTCGGAGCCCAAACCCTATATTTTTTTGGATAAAATGGCTTGAAACAAGGTTAGAAGAAACCATTCAGGGTAGAACACATGTTTAGTTTTAATCATGCAAGGATAGAAAGTGGGTTGGAGTAGAGTGCATAGTTTTCCCTAACTATTCAATTTGGGCCACACGATCATGTGAAAAACTGAAGACAAATTTGTAGAGGTGTTTTTCATGGTTGCCACATGATTTGACTAACCATGTGGCCTAATAGTGTGGGTGCCCACTTCTATCAGTAGATCGCACATGGTTGAAAAATTGTTTGGAAAACTATGCATCAAAACCGTGCATTCCCTAATTTGTGTTATTTTATAGTCTTCCCATAAAAATCTAATTACACCCCACCCTCCGTTCTAATTTTTCTCATGTGTACAAAACATATTAATTTATCACTTTTGAGTCCTATTCAATTAGAAGACCGGATCTGAGATCAAACATCCATCTGAAGATAGATTCAATCTTCGTTCGTCTCATTGGATCTGTGTCAGTATGATATTGAGTCCTTTTTAATATTTATTCTTTCATTATCACTTCAATAATGATATATAAATGTAGGGTCATATGCCCCATTTTTATGGATTTGTTCCTTTCTTAGTATCATATCATATCTGAGAAAAACTATAGGATGATAATAGATTAGAAGTATCATATTAGTGTGAGGTAAGTGGTCTATAACTCATCTCTCAAGTTTAATTATTTCATAAATTCTTTTGTGGTCACAACAATTTCACCAGGAATCACCTGTTTGTTTAATATAAATTTCTTGTAGTTATTTGAACAATGTTTTATGACCCATTCAATATATATTATTCATTGTTGTAGTTTATTCCCTCAACGATGATCACCCCATGTAGGGTGTTTAATTTGTTATGCCTTAATGGTATCTTATGAATTTATCTCCACTATTTAGGTGCATGGATGGAACCTACTAATAGAAAACCCTTGAATTAGTGGAATTGTGATTTAATAAATGGATATTACAATATTTTATCCCCACAGGATTTACCTAATGTAAGCGCCTCACTTGATGTATCATTATTAATTGGAAATGCGAAGTGTAATATATATATAACTTATTCTTGTTAAATGTACTTGAGGAAATCAGTTTCACATCTTTTGAACCACTTTAAATGTTTAATGGAAGGTATCATACTAAACCATATTAAATTAATATCACTTAAATGAATTAATATAATAGTTATATGCCCCATCACCTATTCACACTAAAGAAAGGAAAGGCTTGAACCAAGTGAACATAATTGAAGGTATGATTATTACATGGACTTACTTAATAAATGAATAAATGTTAAGATACCTAATTGTATGTATAAATTTACATTATTATAGTAGTGTTCAGACTCGAGTTAGATTTTGGATTCCCGAGGGAAGTCTTTGAGAACTCCTGGACACCATTCCGATTCAAGGATGCTGGTTTACTTGGTTGAGACCCACCTAATAATCCAATACTCATATTTCAGTGGATTCTTTGAATGAAATAGTAGGTTGTATCCTTTAAAATTACATGAAGCATTAGATACACTCCTTGGATGAAACATGTATTTTATAGACATGAGATACCTTGGTTACATCCTTATGTAAAGCCATTGCTTATCCCATTTCACCTTGGATGTTTTCCATGGAATCAGTTAGATTCATTATTATGGAACTCATTAGATGATTCTACTTACATTAAACTCTTACCCTTAGCCAAGATACAATTACTACAGAATGGGTGACCCTTGAGGTCATGGTTTCCTTGGTTATTACCTTGGTACATCTTCATTATTATAAATAATATCATTGATGAATTGTACACCTTGGATACTCCACTATTACAATCATATCAGATTTTTAGTAATAGTATTACTACATGCGACCTATTATTATAAATGGGGATTTATTAACTAATGAACTGGTTACATGTTCATACACTAGATTTGAGATGAAGCAGTTAATTGGGTATTTACATTATTGTAATACATTACTTTTATATATGAATGGATACACTTTTTTAGTTTATATTATATGGAGAAAATGTCAGAGATACTATTGGTGGTGTCCTACTGAGATTTATCTCACACCTTATCCGGGTACCATTGTTACCCGGGTTAGCAACATGTTTACATGTGTTGATAAAAGGAAGCATATTACTTCAAACACTTGATATATTACTTTATTAGGATGTATCTGGTAGTTGATGATTGATATGGATCCCAGGATTCCTGGGATATTTTTGAGTTTTTTTCCACTTTGGTATTGTACTCCTTGCTAATTTGTATCCATGTTTTCTATCTTTCTAGAGAAATGACATATATCAATATCATCTTTTATATTCATATAAATTTCTCCTATTGTATTGTAATTCATGTCCACTTCTATTGTGAAATATTTTTGGTTATACTACTTATAATACTAACCCTCTATTATTATATATAGGTGTTGTGCTATTCTCTGGTAATGATGGAATATTATCCCCATAGACACACCCTAGGCCTTTAATGCTTGTCGGTAGCCTCTAGTGTTCTAGAAGATGCGCTTGAGTGCATATGGACAACTAGGCATGAGGGACATTCAATGGAATCTTGGTTTATAATATCATAATATTATTACTTGTACATTTATAATCTTTAATTAATACTATTTTTTGGGGCGTAAATTTCCTTGTTTTCTCCTGCACATGTCTTCAAGAAGGTTTTGAAAATTGGACAATGGTTATAGTTCCATGATTACCATTATGATATTAATTTTATAAACATCATTTTTCTTTTGATACCTGTTTAGAATAATTACTTATTTTCTAACATGTAGAGTGAATCACATCACTTCTTGGAGGCGGTAGGCAGTACATACACATGAGAAATTTTATAATTTTTTTAATAGGTGAAAGGGTAATGTAGTGGATTGTACATTAATTACACGTAAATAATATAATGTCATTTATATCACAAATATACATCAAATTTATCCCTTATTACCTTTCATGTAACGTGTTAATAAAAAATGAATCACATTGCTTCCAGATACGGTAGTGCGTCGTACACAGAAGCGACATTATATTATTATCAATTGAATGAAATGTAAGAATTAATATGTGATATATAAATATAATAAGTGTAATAATATCCAAAATATAATATATAATAATTATTTGCATCAATATATTCATCCATTATAAGTGGTGAGGGAATACGAATTATGTCGGTTCATGAGGAGGTAGCCCAAGATACTCAAGACCAATATTTTTGTTTACCATTTGTGGGTGGAGGAGATGGTTTTAGGTCATTACAATAAAATAAAAAAACTCAGTATATATGTGATATGTTTTTTATTAAATAATAATAATTTAATATTTTTTGAATGATTTAGAGAATAAATGAAAGAAAACTTTCAATTAAGATGTTACATCTTCATCAAACAACCTTTTTTGGTTTACTATAAAATCATTCCTATGTTGTGTTTATAAAAATGAAAAGTATTCTAGGGTGAGTGGTGGTAATTATATAAGATAATTAGTAGGGCATTTTCCAAAACATTTTTTGGAATTTTGGAAAGGAGAGAAAAATGAGAGGCCTTTTTATAATGTTGGGAGAGGACAAACATTGAATTTAGGAAAATAAAGAATTACACCAAACATTATCTCATTTCAAGAGGATAAAAAAATTCATTTTAAAACATGAGATGATATAATTTCTAAATATTACCAAAATAGAAATTAGATAATTTTTAGGTCATTTTTACCCTTAACTTTTAAGTTTAACCCCATGTTAAACTTGTTTTTACCTTAAATATGGTAAATAATTCTAACTATTTTCAATAATAATTATGTTAAAAAATAATGTTGAACTTATTAGATAATATGAATTATATTTATTTAATATATTAGATAAATATTTCAAAATTAACTTCATATAACTGGAAGAACTCAATTTCAACCTAAACCTGTAGATGTGTCAAAAAAAGGTTTTTCAATTAATGAAATTTTTAATGAAAAAATTATATCACATTTACTATATGAAAATAAATCATAATTAGATAAATTTAAATTAATTTTTATAAATATGTAATATATAAATTTAATTTAAATAATCCTTAATTTTGGGTCATTTAAATTATTTAAAATTGACAAATGTTATACACATTAAAATAGTTTTCAGAAAAAGTTGTTTGAAAGCCTTAAATTAATCTTAAACTAAAATCTAGTATAAATATGATTTAATGAAATTAGTTGGATTTAATACAACCAAATAATAATTATTTTAATTTTAAATGTAATTAAAATAGTAATGGGACTAAATTTATTAAAAATAATTTACAATTTTATAAAAATCAATATTTTCTTTATTCTATGAAGAAAGTAATATTATCCAAAAAATCCCAAAAAATCACTAAAATTTAATATTGATATGATTATTTATAAAAAAATGTTTTTTAATGTTTAATTTAGAGAAGAATTAAAAATTATGTGCACAAACAGTGACTAAACCACCTTTTAGAAAAATAAATTTTTTAAGAGAAGATTTATTTTTATTATTTTATTTATAATCAATAGATAATGATTGAATTTATTTTAAAAAATTTTAGACCACATAATTTTCATAGTTTATATATCCCTATATATTCCATACAACATAATGTCTATGATATAATGGTTATATATACGTAATAATATTTTAGTAAAGAATCATGTTTCGTTTAAACCCAATGTTGTCTTCATCACAATCTTTCGAAGTGATTGAATTTATTTAGATATAAATAATTTAAAAGGTATCAGGGTGTTATAAATTCCCCTTAATAAAATTTCCTCTATTTTTCTTTCTAAACATTGAGAAAAATCAAGGCCCATCCTTTTATCTCCATGATTCTTAGAATATTCTTCAAATTCCATGATTCTTTTCATACCAAGACTATGATATTGATGGGTAAATCCAATCTCTATTTCCATCATGATAGAACACTGAATAAATTAACCATATCTACGTAATTAACTTATATCTAATGGAACTTGTATACATTGTTTTAATTCACAAAATAATAAATCATCCTTACATTCTGGTGGGAAGATAATACTAGAAGTGTATTTGGGAAGTCTTGTAAAATTTTCCTCATAGATACTTAAAGATTCACCATAATTTTACTTTATCATAAAGAATTACTTATCTATTTTCCTTTGAATAATATTTCTAATATATTTATTGAAAAATAATATCTTAAACTCATATGACTTTATGTAATTAATTTCATCATTTTCATCATGTTCTTTAAAATATTCTACTATTGAATATATTTTCTTTCTTAACGATATATTACTAAAAATGAATTTTTAATTATATGAACATTGGAGAACAGAAAAAATACTTTCCATGGAACTGATCTAGTACTCATAGACTATTCAATAAATAGAACCACTAAGTGAATTTTTGTGTTTCATCATAAAGGAATCAATAAAACATTGTTCCCTCTTTCTCTTATTTGAATGTTTCACATGATTCATTGGATGAGAATGTTTCCTAAGAATAACAAATATTTTTCTTTCCAAATCCCATAATATTTGGTATCCCTATAGTAAAATAATTTTACTGTCCATAAAATTCAACATTAACATAGTTCTTTCAGGTTCTAGTCATTTTCTAAAAAAATCATGGGGATAAAAAAATAATCAAAGTGAGAAACAACAAAATTATGAAAAAAAATTTATAATATTTCCAAATCATGATACATTATTTTCAAACTATGAAACCATAGATTTTACCTATGTAATTTATGATCATTAAATATTCAAATACGTCATTATGATTCACAAATGAAATTTGAAATTTCCAAATAATATCTATTCGGAGTGTCAAACTATGTGTGCTGTAAATGAACACTCACCGTGCACTAGAATGATGTCCAAGATATACTCAAACTGCACTTTTTCAGTTATTACCTCTCGATGAATTAGTTAAAAAACCACATCCACATGTATTATACATAGAGGGATGTTTTTCTATAAAAAATACAGTATTTTATTTACTATAATGTAGGATGTTGTCTTATACTTAGGATTAGCTTAATTCTTCTTAATAAATTATTGTCATCCTAGTTCCAATGGTTAAATAAACTTTTCCTCTGATTTCAACTTAATTATCCATAATTTTCTTAAATAAATATTACATATTTATAGATTAATATTGATTTAATTTAAAAAACATGCACAAAGACCTTAAATATTTAGCAGATTTGGAAACATGGATACATAAACAACCGGTTCATAAGTGAAGCCCATAATATCGTACTACTTTCCTCATAACAAACATGCTTCTTAAACATATCATACATAATAGCCTTCATCATAACATCTAGAAAGGAAACATAAAAAAGGGTTAGCTCTAATTATTAGTAAGAGTATATAATATAAATATTTGTGATCACATAAACCAAACATGAGAATAAGGGTACGAGAACATGAGCTTAAAATTTGAAAACTATACTATATATATAATAGATCACAATATTGAGTAATGGAATATAACATGGTTTTTATAATATAAGAATCATAATGGAATAAAATATAATAATCCATGAGAGAATAAATTAGAAGAATATATATACTTTTCGAATACAAAAAATCATATAGACTCATTTCCTAGTAGTCAAGGCTCTTTTTCAAGGCTATCATAGTGGATTGTATTCATTCCTCAAACCATAATAGTATCCCAAGTTCACTCTTAATACTATAATATTTGATAGATTCCATACTGAAATTTGTTACCTGCCAATTCTTTACATGTTTTTCTAATGATATATCCACATTTAACCAATGAATTAGAAAGCTATATAATTTCATGACAACTAAAAACATAATTAAAATCATACATATTTGTGTGAAAATATCATAATATATTCGTCAAATCATAACTCTTGAAAAACAAATATGTTTCATAATCATTTAATCATTTAACAATAGCATAATCCAGGGAAAAGAAAGGGTTTCATAGATTAATTATTAAATAATAATCATCATAATACATCTAACAATGAAATTGTAAGGAATAATTGGATCATATCCTTATTAAATCATAAGTATTATCAAATGAATTAAAATTAGATGAAAAAACCGTTCAATGAATCTAGAATATTTCATGGGGAAAATAAACATTTCCTTATGAAAACACTTTTTAAAAATAAAAATATTTCCTAAATATTAATGAAAATAATTTATTCGAGATGAACCATGGAAAATTTTAAATAAATATTCAAAGCATCAATAATTTATTATTACTATAAATTTTGTTAATGAAGTGCACATTAAAATAGATTACCTTCAATTTTTTTATAATAATTAAAACATAAAATCATTCAAAAATGAAAATAATATTCCTCTAAAAATATTTATTTCAAATTCAAACATGCCAAAAATGAATTTAAAAAATCATAGAGGAATATTAAAATCCTTTTTTAAAAAACATTTTTAGAAACATAACTATTTTATTTGAAATATATTATTTTGGTGTATTGAGTAATTAAAGAGATAAAAATGATTAAAATATATATATATTCATAAATAAAACAAATATACTAGAATTCATGAGTTTCTAAAGAGGAAAATCATGAATTTTTATCACCAAAAACAAAATCATAAAAAATATCGGTAAAAATGAGATTGTAAAATAAAAACCTTACTACATTGGAAAATTTCATATAAAAGAATAATAAAAGAGAGAACTATATAAGTATATGAATATGCCAATTATTTTTATGATAATAATGATAAAATACATTCATGGACTTTATTTACACCACAAAAAATAAATATGTGGTGAATATGGTATGTGTCTCACTAAAGTAAAAGTGAGATGAAAATCCCTTACAACATGCCTGACTTCCTCCAAACATGTTAAAAATTAGATTATAATAAATATATATTATTATACCTATATATTGAAAACATAATAATATATATAATTTCATAAACTATTTACTACTAACAATTTATAACCCATTTATTTGCAATTCTTTATTAAAGTCACTCTTAAAGGTTATAACTACATTGCTTTCAATGTGTGTTTCAGTTTTGTAGTTTTAGTCCTTGAAATTTGAGTATGGTTTCATTATATAAGGATGTTAATTATGTTTAAAATATAATATATATTCACTGTATATATTTTTTTTCTTCATCCAATAAATTTAGAGATAAAAAATGATTTACACTATTTATTGATATGGTAGGTCATGCGTATGTATGAACATTGTTTCCATTTTTTAATAGATGGAACTAAAGGAAGATAAATAATATTTACCATTTGGAGTATTATATATATCATATATATCATATATATTCATTAAATATGTGTTTGTTACAATTTGTGTCAAAATAAAATGATAAAACAATCACATCACTTCGCAGAGGCACTAGTCAACACATACACAGAAGAGAAATTATTGTTTTAAGATTGATTGGAAGGTAAAAAGAAAAATATGTTATTATAATTACATAAATATAAATTTTTCATAAATAAAATATATATATTTTAAATCCATCCTTATATGCGACCGTTAGAGGTGGTGATAGAATAAAAATTAAATCCGTTCGCAAAGGAGTTGTCCACCGTACACACGATTGAAAGATTAGTTTCCAATTAGTTACAAGAGGAAATCAATATAGGTTATTTTTAAAAAAATTATCATGATATTATATATATATTTAATAAATTTTAATTATTAATATATAATTTAAGGTGGTAAAATTATAAGTAAAAAATAATGATGTTGTTGAAGATAATTATCTTTATTTTGAAAAAAATCCATTCGATCTCTTATTAGGGACCCTAAGGTTTGTGTTTTGGGAATAAAATAATATTTATAATTTGTATAAGGATATTTGGGATATATTTTGGTATGTATTGGTTTAATTAAATTTCTTTAGAGTTGTGAAATAATGATGGGAGGAGGTTCAATTTTGTAAGTGTGGGGATGACCAACTTTGAATTTCATAGAAGAATAAAATACAATAAAGTCATTATCATGAAAAATAAATTCAAATGGATATATATTTGAATTTTGGATATTATATGGCCAGACTATGTCCATATAATATGTTTTAGATATGTTTATATGTAAATCTTACCCCTATTGTTTGATTTAATCTCCTAGGTAAACCTGTGTTAACCATAATCGTGGTAATATATTTTTACAATTAATTATGAAAAAAATTTAATTTAAAATTATTAAATAGTATTAAATATTATTATTCTAATCATTTTATCCACTTTAAAAAATTTAATTCACATAAGTGGCTTAATTAAATTTGAAATTTAAACCGTGAGGGCGACGAATAACTATTTTATAAAGAAAACATTTTATTAAGTATAAAATGTTTTTCTTTCAAAATTCAGCATAACATTGATTCTAATAACCTAAATTAGATAAATAATATTTTAATTGAACTAATAATACTTTAAAAAAAAATTAAATAAAATTAATCCTTTTATATTTATTAAAATAAATGACAGTTTCCAATAAAAATAAATATTTTTTCACTCTTCATCGCAAAATTAATAATGTTAAAAAATTATTAAAAATTATCTACAAGTTAATTTTGACATTATGATTTCAAAATTTATGATCATTTTCTAAAATAAATATTCTAAAATGTAAAAAATTTATTTTAAAATAATTTCACAAAACACGACGGAAACACCTTTTTAGAAAAATAATGTTTTAAGCCTGAGAGTTGATTTATTATTATTCTATGCATAGAACAAAATTTAAATTAATGATAAATATTTGATTTAATATTTAATGAATATATTTCATTAAAATTATTCACATATAGTGATTAGTCTATTTATTAATATAAAACAAATTGCATTTAAGAAAATTATTTATTCAAAAAAACATTTCTTTCATTTTCAAATGTAGTTAATTTTAATTTCTAATAAATAGATAACCAATTATTTTATAATATACATTTGTATACTATTGAATTTTTATAATTTCAGTATTCGTATGAATACCAGAAAATTTAACAGATAGTTTATAATGGTATATTATATTATGGTTCATTTAGACCCAGGGTTTTGGGTATCATATGTTGTTTTAGAGATTAATATTTTTTTAAAAGTAATATATAATAAAATATCAGGGTGTCACAATAGATAAAACATTCTTAATAGTTCTATAAATTTATAGAAGTTTATAAGGATTTAATATAGAATCAAATTCCACTAATAGTATACCTACTCCAATAAATTTCTTCAATTACATTTAAAATTCATTCTCTATAATTGTAAACATAACGTTATTCTCACCATCCACTTAATAAAAAATAATAGAAATTTAAAATTTTTAGATAACAAATGGATAAAAAAATTTAATTTAATATTAGTTAGAGTGATAATATCATAGTCTTCAAATAATCCTCTTGTTTGTTATATCAATAATTCTTAATATGTATTTTATGAAGTGTTTACCTCATCAAAATTTCACTAGAATATTCCATGGAAATTCAGAAAATACATATAGATGTTTATAAATTATGATTTAAATGAAACAAACATTTATAATAAACAATGTAAAAGTAACAAGTGGTCTATAATTCATTATATATTGATGAACCATGTCCATTGATCACACATCAATCAGATGCTAATACTCAAATTTCACTATTATTGGCCACATCAAATTTATAAAAATACTATGTTAAAAATTTCTTAAAATAAAGTTATTTTAGTCGTATAATTAAAAATAAAAAATTATACAATGTAATATAAATAAAAAACATTATTAAATTCACATGTTACTTATAATATAAATTCCCGTATAGATGTTATCTTTTGATGTATATAGTTGATCTTATTTCAAAGAAGATAGTTTCAAAAGATATTTCATGATCTATTTTTTTATCTTCCATGTAAACTCTTAGAAAATAAAAAAAATGTAAATTTTAGAAAAAAAATATCCCTTCTGAAACATTAAAATAAAATATGAAACTAAGCATTCATATAAAAATAATAATATTATGCACATAAGGGTTTTATATATTAGAGTTAAAAAAATTCACACAATGTTGAAAAATTCATATTTAATTGTTGGAAATTTATACATAAAATTATATAAATTTTTTTATCTAACGGTACTTAGATTCACTTTTATATATGAAGAATAATAATTCTATACCCAAACCATATTTAGTGCTGTAATATTAGGAAAAAAATATGGGTATGCACATTTATTCAACTCTACGATGCTAAACAATTAAAATTTATTTCTAAATAGGTGATCTATAAGTTTCAAATTACTGAACATTATTAAAATATAAATTTTTCTTCCTATGTAATATTATTTAAATTATAGTTAAAAATGTAATAGTCTTCAGTATATTTTTTTTACTAAAAATGTAAATTTTCAAAGGATGTATAACTAGCCCAAAAAGATGTTCTAATTGGTGTCAACTACCAAAAAATCTTATCATAATTTTTACATTAAAAAGTAAAATTAGAAAAAAATGGGTATTTAAAATTTTTACCTAAGACTTTAGTCTCAATAATTTTGTTTGACCATCTTAATAAGATATATATGTAGGATTGAATTCCCAATCAGAGCTAAGTCTAGAAACCTCACCCTTAAACTTCGAATCCTTAGCCTTAACCTCAGTATAACTCTTCAGAAGTCATCGATAAGTATCCCAAAATTTTAATATATTGACAATGTTTTTTTAATGAAATGTGTAAAATTAATCCTCATTTTCATAAGAATAAGAACATGTTGAATCCAAATACTTTTCCATAAATTTATCAACTGTCACTTTAGTCATATATAATTTCGCATTTTGAGGAACATGTGAATAAAATATGATTATATTTTAGATATTATCACTATATGTGTCCCTGAAATCAGTTGAAGGATCCACACAAACACTATATGTTTTAGAAGTATCTTTCCAAAATTATTCACCTTTCATTTTAGTAGATCGTTCAGAATGTCCTTTTATCTTCTTTAAATTATGATAATACATTCTGATATGTCACATATTTTTTCATTCATAACATACAATGGCAGTATAATCTTCTATTTTCCAAAATATTCGTTCCTTTATTTCATTTCATTTTTTTATTGTAATTACAAATGTATATATTTATAAACATCTAACTTTCTATTTCATAAAGCTCACTATATATTAGTTTTGAACTACTACTATCCAAACAATGCTTAAAACGATTCTTCAAATAACTTATCTTAGATTTAGTAACTAAGGATGTAGTATAAGTAAACACATCTACATGATTCTCCCACTTCTAATTCTCTACAACTCTCTTTATCCATTCTCAAAATACATTAATGTTAGGACATGGTCATAAAAAATCATCTTAGTGACATGTTTCATATTACATTTTACTATCCTTTTAGATTATACTTCCTTAAAGAGTATGTATATTATCTTCTCCAAAATCAATTAATTCAAAATAACCCTCTGACTTTGGTATTACAATATATTCATGATACTCATAAATCTCAAATTATTTTTTATAACTGACTCAGCAAGATGAAAATAAAAATATTGATAACTTTATCTTAACATCACACTCTTAGTTTGATGAACCATAGATATTTCAAAAATAGTAACATCACCTTTTTCTATACTCTATATTTAGTATTTCAATAATAAACATGACTATATATATTTTCTTATATTGGTCACAATAGAGTAATCCAAACTATGAAATTAAATTGAACCTCAGAATTCTCCTCAAATCAAAAGTTTAGAACTAGCTTGTCTAGAATAATATAGTATCAAATCAATAAAAGATATGTATCCACTAGAGTTTTAATAATACATTTCTCAATATGATCTCTCTAATACACATAATATTAAGCATAAAAAATAAGTTCATTATTCATATAAAAGTATTCCATGGTTCTCACTAGTAAACCTACAATACAAAAATGGTCCTTTCTGTATTGTATATCAATGTAGGAAAAAAGAAAATTGAGTAATGATTTGATACCAAATGTTTTAGAGAAATATATAGGATGTCACTAATTTGAAATTTTGTCCCATATATTATTACTTTATGGCGTAAATTGATTTTTGAATAAACTTATATTTTTTCACACATATGATAGTTTATAATTTAGAAGTTATAATTTATAAAATAATCAGACAACAAATAATAAATGAAATTTAGATTAAATAACTTAGACGTTAACAAAAAACTAAGGTAAATAAAAAAAACAATATAATGATAATACAGTTAAAAAACATGGATTTTCTGAAGAAAATATATAATCTCTTTAAAATATATTATAAAAGATAAATTAAATACTAATGAAATTAAATATTTTCTTTTAATCCAATGTGTTAGGAGGATTAACATCACGATCCATGGGACTGAAGTTATGATTCCATTGACATCATTAATGAAACTAATCAGAATATACAAGTCCAAATTTTAATGTCTTTATCAATTGAATTTAGAAAAATATTTATCAATTAGTTCCTCATTTATCACTCTGATTGGTAGAAATATTTATCATCATAAAACAATAATAATAAATTTCAGAAACACAAAATTCATATTCATCAAATCTCTTCAATTAAACAAGATCATAAGTAAATGGTTAAAATCAAAAAAAATATATAAATATTATATAACTATGAAAAAAATGTAAACTATAATAAATTTTTTTAAATTAATTACAAATAGAATCTCTCAGATGAACAATGATAGTCATTGGATCAAATAAAATCATGTTTCTATCACTTAAATAATGTCAATTCATTAATCTGAATTTATTATTTTAGGTGTGACAAACATTATAACAATGAAATATTGGTTACCCATGATTTTTTTGAAATAAAAAATATTTAACTCTACATCCAATTGGGTATAGTTCAGGTGTCTTTACAATGTTCTCGTACATATAATTTTCAGAAAAATTTATTCATAAATTTGTGGTAAATAAGATAAATTTTTATAAAAAAAACATTAACAAAAAATGTTATGTTCACTCAAATACAAAATAAAGAATATTTCGATTTTTAAAAACAAGGATATAGAGTATGTAATTTAGGAAATGGATCTAAAAAATTTCAATAATATCATTCATTGAAATGTTATTGATTTAATTAATGAGATTTTATAGAAAAGAAAAACATAAGGAAATCAACATAGACGGTTATGGGTAAAGATAATATGTTATGACTAATTCTTGTTGGGGATCATGTAGAGAAAAAATATTCACTAACAAGACACGTGTATTAGTTTTTTTGGAAAATAAATTTTGAGTATATTATATTTAATTAAAAACACAAATATATATATATATATATAATTATAATTATTATAACCATGTTTTTTACATTACAGTAATTTTCAATACCAAATATTAACGAGGCACCATATATTTTACCTTTAATACTTTGATATCATTATTATACCAACTATAATTATAAGATAACAAGGTAATTTTTGGCATGTTACTAATTATTTAATAAGTTCTTATTAACCATGATGAGATTTATTTTCCATTATACTGATTATGAAAACTAAGTCCTTGATTGATTAAAATGATTAAAAATAATATCCATGCTTATATATGTTTCATGTGATGTGATTATCCATTTTAATGATTGAAATGTGATGCATTCATAAAAATTGTCCGTTATAATTGGGAGAACAAAGAATATATGAGTTTGACTATATGATATTGGAAGGTCCCATATCTCATGGAAATAGAATATATCATGGATAAATTAATTGTTTGAGTATACATGTGATTTGTAGTGACATATTTTTGGACAGTATTTTATGTAAATACATGTGTTTTATAGAGATCACATTATATCCCCTTGTATTTTGAGTTGAAATGATGTTTTTTATAAAGAAAAATCTTTTATTTTTGTTATGAATTAATAATTCATAATAATTTTCACTGAAACAAAGTACCATATGGTTAAAAAAATCTATGGAATATGATTGTTTTCTATGAAATGACTTTCATATTAGAGAGTGTATTATGACATATAATCCAAAATAGTTTTGAAATTATATGAAACATATATTTGTGATAATCATGTATCAATGGATGTAGTTTAAGTATTTTATTGATTTAAAAATTAATTAAATCCAAAATTTCTAGTTAAAATATGAGATATATCATTCCATGGAATATGTGTAGTTTAAGGTCATAAGCTTGTTGTAAATGATATTTTAGGGGAACTACATTACATCCTTTCATGTAAACTATTATTTATTCATATTATATATTTTTGGATTATGTATTAATGACATTTAAAGTTTTTTATTCATTAAAAATTTTATTAGTCACTTACGTTAAGAGAGAATACATTATAACCTATATCATTATTGGTTGAGCATCAGCCATTAATTTTTGAAATTAATACACATCAAGTGGCATTATTATTGAATTATTATGTTTTGTTAAATATGTGTACTAATTAATTACAAAATTTATAATGGAAATAAGTACTATTTGGATAACATTATTTTCTTTCATATTTATTTATTTATTGTAATAATGCTATTTAATATTATGGAGGGAAATATATTCTTTCAAAAATACTTTTTGAGATTTTATATCTAATTGATCAACTAATGAGTTAATAAACCATTGATTTTTTTCTTTGAGATCATCATATATATTATTTTGTTAAAAAGTAATTTGATTTAGTGATTTATAATGTTTTTTTTATTTTTTTAATCCATATATTATTATTTTAGATTTTTAGGGAATTTATGTTTAATTTTTGAAATATTCATGACATGTAATGTTCTTGATAAACCCATCGATTGTCTAAAACCATTGTTTAAGAAAATGTACTCATCACATAATATATTGGTAAGATCTCAAAAATGACCTCATCAAGAGAGAAAACATATTAAAAATATATTATATAGTCAACCTCATTACATGAAAATACCATGTGGGAATATATGATATTCATTTCTTTTATAAGATACATTTATACATGACCCTTCTAGGAAAGGAAAATTAAATAATATATCATCATGTACCCCCATACATTTAAATGGAAAATGTACTTTTATTACATTGTGTAAATATAAAATAACTTGAGAGAAAAAATTCATATATCATATTGAGGTATCCTTCTTGAATAAAAAGGAAAATATAACCAATAACTATCAATGTATCCTCTTCTATCATGATTGAAAATACAAATGATATTGATTTGGGTATCTTTGAACCATAATGAAAAATTTATTAATCATATTCATTGTACGAAACTATGTTAATAAATTTGTCCACACCATCTATTTTTATAATAAAATTTCATCATAATTAATTTCTAATATCATGATAAGACATACCATGTAGAATAAATTCTATTATATAAAAAGATTTATCATTACATGGAAATAAATCAATAGTAATAGGATAATAATGACACCAAAAGACATTATATGTAACAAAATAAATAGTAATAGAATAATTATCACAAAAATGAAATAATATCTTGATATACCCACTACTCAATCCATATTAACATTAATAGACCACTAATTAAACCTTAATGGGGTACATTATTAGCCATTAAGTACCCTTCCTTTCACCTACTAAGATAAAATTTTATTTTAATATTTATGAACCTAATTTTATTTCTTAAACGTTTTCCTTTTATACTCCCCCAAATTCAATGTAAATTATTCACATAGTTAGTAATTAATTACTGGGTTTTTGAGTAAATTATTCATAGTTGTATACTCAACCATTACATATAAACTATATATATGTGTAATAGAATTCTTTATATATTAATGTACAAGAAAGGTAAATGATCTATTATTTTATAATGAAAATCACTAGGTATAAGTGTTAGTATTTTATATGTTGACTAGTATTAATAATCATGGAATTTCCTTTCCTTTTTATGAATTTTTGAGTTTGGGAATTACTTGACTTGGGAAGAAATTGTTTTGATTGACATATTAAATTTTTAATACTATATAATTAATATATATTTTATATAGTGGTTTTTTGTGGTTTTTAGTTATATGAGAATATATAAATCTGTATATATTATTATAAAACTATTTTACCATTATTTCTTAATGATATACTAGGATATTTACAAATCCTACAAAAATATTAGTGGGTTTAATTAGTTTTTAAATTAATGAGTTTTGAGGAATGGTTACACTATGGTTAGTTTTTAATTATGATACCCAAAATGTAATTTACAGGTGTTTATTTTTATTTTTACCTTTTTACTTAATTTTTATGTGTTTCTGGTTATAAATATTTAAAATTAAGAAACTGTAACATCCTAAACCATTTTAGGTGTGTACTTATTTAATATTTATCAATATAAATATAGTTTCAATTTTAGTTGAAATATAAAATATTAGTTCAAATCTATATATTTAACTATATGTTGGGTTTCAATGTATGAATATATTCTTTGGAATGGTTTTTGTATTGAAATTATGTTTTATATGTGTAATGGGTAATATTTGAGGTGTTTTGAGTGTATTTATAGACAAGGGATGAAGTCTCCAAAGATGGGTCAATCGTAGAGAGTGTATTCCTATAGGTTTTTAGGTCATGTCTACAAGAGAGTTAGAGAAATCTTACAGGTGATGTGATATTTTTTTAGTATTTTGGATATTTTTTGTGTTGAAGAAGTTTTTTAAAAAAATTACTAAATGTTGTCCACAATTTTTGGGGGTTATAACCCTTATATTTTGGAGATTTCCAAAATTTAGAAAAGTTATGACTCTTTTAAAATGGACTTGGATGACCCTTACATGTTTTCCAAAAGATTTTTTGAAGGATGTGTTTCAAGTAGTTCTAGGTATACAGCTAGTGAACATTTATAAGATGAAATATGATGCATTCATGCATCTAGTTACAAAGAGGTAGTTGTCCAAAAGTTGCATGTACAAAAGGTATGTCGCATGTTCTCAATGAGTGATTATTTAGACATTAGAAAAGGTTAAACCTCAAAGATGCAGTTTGAAATTAATTCGTGATAAAATTATAATATCATTGAAATCCTAAATTTTTCTATATTAATGACTCTTACTAATCACCCTTAATAAGCATTATAAACCCCCTTGATAACATTTACAAAATCGGTCAAGAGACCATTCATTTTCTTCATTTTCCATGATTTAAAAATTATGGAGAGCCTTATTTAATGGGTTTACTAAACATTAAATATTTTTCTAGAGTTGGGAGTTAGAGGGAATGATTACCATAACTAGTAAACTAGATGATGTAAAACTAAAAGGATTGTATTCTAGAAGGGGTATATTTTGAAGGTGGCCTAGGAGAGATTATTGTATTTGATGTTTCATAGGTTTGATATATTTTTGGGCTATGAAGGTGAACCTAGAAGTTATAACTCTTACATAATTTCCTAGGTAACCCTTATGAAACCACAGTAATAATACCTCTAAAGTCCCCATTATGACTCTTAAAAAATACATGGATGAATCTTATACTTCAGTATGAGTCCCCTTATAAACGTTTCTAAATCATCGAAGATACAACCTAGACCTCTGCATATATTTCTCTATAAGGGTATATTTAATGGGTGTTATGTTGGGAAATATAAAAGTCACTAGTCTATAAAGTTATTTTTGGGGGGATTTATCATTGAAATTACAAAATTTAATAGGTTTTATAGTGAATTATTCTAGATATTTTATGTCCAAGAAGTAGAGTTGTAAAGAATTTGAAATCCTAGATGGTGGGATCATCTAGTAGCTAAGAGTCTAGATATTTGGTTTCATAATTATAAATAATAATAATAAATTAAAAAAATAATTTCGTAATAAGTATAATAAGTTGGTAATGTGAAATCTATAACAAAGGAACTTCCACTCGCTATAATAATGTATCTTCTCTCTAAAATCACCCCCTTTTTATATCCTTTATTCCAAAATTATATCTTCTTTATTTCTTGATGTATTCATGAACTATTCAATATGGGTGATATCTAAAAGTAAATCTATCACTCTATGAGAAATATCTATATGTTTCTCATGTCATTTCATAATATTACATTGAATATAAAAGTTTGTTCCCTTTATTAGGGATTTTAGAAACTTATGTATCTCTGTATATTTTGAATTGAATTACATTTAGATATTTAGGGAGTATATTTCCAAAATAATAAGGTAGGTGGTCCTTATTAAATAACAAATGTGTCCTTATTTTCTCTATTGATTCTTTGTATGGTCACACTAGTCTAATGTTTACATGATCTAAAAGTAAATAAATTTGTATAAAATCTTGTTCCCTTGATTGATGATATTATTGAGACATTGAGTAGATGATAATAAGTTGATAAATACAAAATCGTTGGCCGATATATTGGGTGTGTTTTATTCTAATAAAAGGGGAGAAATGTGATTTATTTAGATGAGTGCCTTAAATGATATATATTATATACAATTTATATACTATCCCCCAGAGTGTGATATATATGATACATGGGGCATCAAAAATTCCCACTAATTATGATATATATGATATACAATGAGAAAATATTTTTCTCAAGTGTGATAAATAAGATATACAAGTCAGTTGTTATTACCCCTGTATGTGATGTACGATATATACACAATAATAACTATTCATCCTGAGTGTAATATATGAAATATATTTGGAAGGTGTTATTTAACTCAAGGCTGAGATATGTGATAACCAAGTGGGTCATCCCCCCAATAATGATTAAAAATACAAAAATATCATGTTTACAGACATTAGATTCCTATTTAAGTAGGTATAGTTTATCTTGGGTGTATCCTTATAGACCAAGGATCAATGCTGTTTATTTATTTATACTTTAAGTCACATATTTTAAACCATAACCATACAATTTATTAAACTATATAAATTTAGGTACAAAAGTTTCGGTGGGATACTAATATGTACTCACACACTTCTTAGACCACCTTCGGTACCCATGAAGACTTCATAGACGAAAGATATGATAATAGAAAAAGATCTATATGAAATAATTGACATGGATAGCTAGGATAAATCATGGAAGATGCGACCGAGCAAGGAATCCTAACTCATTTTTTTGTTTTTATTAGTTTTGTTAATTTTGATTATTTTTTTAACTTTATATATCAGATCAAATCTAGGGGGATCTACAACTTATTTTTATAACTTGTAAAAAATAGATTTTGATATAGAAATCATTATATATATTGTTTATTAGAAATTTTCCTAATTTCTATTATATGTATTCATTTGAATATATGTGATTTTGATTTTTTATTATACTTTTTATTACTCTAATAATAGTGTATATAATACCAATTTTATAACCCAAGATATTTACAAAGAGTCAAAATACTCTTGAATATGTGAAGGAATGCATAAGGTCATGTAACATTCCATTCAGGTTAGTATAGATTGGTCTGGGCTAGGGATGTTACAAATTCATATCAAAACATTTTATGTTTTATTTTGTCTTAATACTTGGGTATGGACCATAGATAGAATATTGTCACCTCTTGGTAAAGATCTTGCAACTAGGTGTAGCTGATGTGACCTAAACATTTCATACATAAATATTACATCTCATTAGATGAATATTCATTATATATCATTAAAATACATTATATAACCATAAAGGATTATTTTCTTTGTAAAATTAGATTCATAAAAAATCCAATACATAAAATAAGTACACCATCTCCCACTATGTTCTTCACAGTTAGCACCATTTATAGACATATCATTTCAAAAACATTTCTTCATATCTTAGGGAAAACGAAAAATAATAAAGGGTGAGATCAAATTCTCAGTAAGGGTATGCAAGGTTTATATCAATGATAATTTAAGCATAACAAGATAATAATGTCCTGAGGAAATGAAATTAAAATTTTAAAACCATACCCAAAAATTTATAGATCATAATAATGAGTCATTATATAAATTTTAGCAGTTCAAAAGGAATGAATCCTAAAATAATCAATGAAAATCATCCCTAAGTGCATAACATTGGAATATTATATTGTCCTAAAATATTTTAATAATCATAATCAGAAAAATATTATATCAAGGATATCTACCACTATATTGATCAAAATTTAGTATTGGGATAACAACCCATGTACCAGCTTTGGGATTAAGATTACCTCCAATGTAACCTCTTTTTAGGATTTGGATTTCCTCTCATATACACTATTTTTTTATAATAATATAACCTTCATTGTACTATATGATATAATAATAAATTAATATTTACCCATTTTATTGGAAGGATATAATAAACCTACTCAGCAAATAATAATAATCCAATATTTTGTATTCCATAAGATCATGAGTACCTTTATCATTATATCAAAGCTTAACCCATGGAAAAGAAACTAGTTTCACCAATACATCATAATAATAATAATAAAACATCAATAGAAACAATAAGGATGAAATCATAAAATCGTATACCTACTAAATCATAAGTAACATAAACTTATGTCATTATACATGAAAAATTCATTTAAAATAACATTATACCCTTTCATTATGAAAATAACCTTTTCATTTTGAAATCTTTTATTTGATGCCCAAAAAATTACAAAAAATTATATAAAATATCTTCTTTTAAAATGAATATTTAAACCTTTAAAGTAATCTTCAAATCATATAGTGGTCATTAAAACATGAAATTCTATTCAAACAATGTGTAAAAACAATATTCAGTTCACACCATGGGTAAAATGTACCACATTCATAAAATTAAAAGACGATTCATTTTAAAACATTTTTATATCAATAAAAACATGTATAAAAATTAATTTAATAAATATTTTTATAATATTAAAAAAATTGAAAACATTTGAAAGAAATCATTGACATAGAAGAAAACAATTCATAACCGAAGAGAGAAATAAAACCAGGTTTTCCTAAAAACCTTCATTTGGTATGTTAAGTACATAAAGAGAGTAAAAATAGTTGAAAATTTGTAATTTAAATAAATAATGAAATTATAATATAATAAATAATACTTATATATATATATATATTACATATTTTAATCATAAAAAACATAACCTCAAACAATATCATCAAAAAATTAGATTATATGTTAAAACCTTACCTTAGATATGGGTTACTTAATAAGAAATATAAACACATATATAATAAATTTAAATTTATTACACTTATATAATAACAACATATATATACTTATTATATCATATAAAATCTACTTATAAATTTTTTAATCCCATTTATTAATAAATTTTCATAACTATTTTCATTTTTCCGGTGTTAAATATTTGGTCTCTCAAAAAAAGATTTGGTTCGACAGTTTCAATACTTGTTTGTTGATCATGATTAGAAAATATTTATAATGTTAATAATGATATAAATATCATATATATTCATTTGATAAATATTTATAACTATTCCTAAAATGTAGAGATATAAGAATGAATTACACAAGTCATGGTGATAGTGGTATGTAAACACACCTAAACATTGTTTTCATTTGCTAACAAAAACAAGGAAAGAAAGATAAATAATATTTTATCATTAAAAAATCATAAATATTTTTAAAATAATATATATATATATATATATGTATATTAAATACATCATTATAAATGACTATGAATTATGGTGATGGAAAATGAATCATATCACTATGTGGAGGCGACAGTCAACACTCACTAACATGCGATACTTTAATTTAACATTTGAATTAATGATGGTGAAAAAAAGTTATTAAAAAATTATAATAAATTAAAAATATATATATTATAATATTTTAATAATTTTATTATAGATATAATAGTTCTGAATAATTTATATTAAAATAAAAATATAAATTACTCAATTAAGAGTTATACATCTTCATTCAGATACTTCATTTGAATTACACATTAAAAATACAAACAATGATATTATGATCAATATATGATCTATATGATGTGAGGATATATGTTAATAAAGTAATTTAAAATGTAGCCTCCAAAATAGAAGGATCAAACTTTGTGAATAATGGTATATAGAAGGTTCTCTTTTATAAGTGAGGGAGAGGACACACTTAGAGTTTCTTAAATGATTTAAATATAATTAAGGAATTTATCAAATATTATGATTCTAAATGGACCATAATTATATTTTAAGATACTATTGGGTCTAAACATCTATATAAAAAAATAATTAAACATTTTCATGTAAAACCATACCATTATCTCTTGGTCTAACCCCCAGTAAACGTGTTATTACCTTAAACGTGATAATTGTTTTTTCTATTTTTAATTTGAATTATGAAAAAAATGAAATTAGCCTTGATATTGTTTTTTGGATATTATAATTAAAATTTTTGATTTTATTTTTAAAATTATAATTTCTATAAATGGATGAAAATAAATTTGAAATAAGTGTGCAAAACACAATGAAATCCCATTTCTAGAAAAATACATTTTTAAGCATCAAAATAAACACACATTCATTCCTTTCATAGTAAAATAATAAATTGAAAGATGAAATATTTTATAGAATATAGAATATATAAATTTAATTAAAAAAATTAATAAATTATTATGTATTTAATTTAATAAAATGAAAACAATTTCCACATATAAAAACATTTTACTCGAAAATAAATTATTTTTCATTTTAATAACATTATATTCATTCCAAACCATTAGATAACTAATATAATGTTTGTTATTAAATTATTCATATAAATTTTCAATATATTATATTAAAATAAATTTTCAATAGTGATACATATATAATGTTTATATATAAAAACATAACATATATAGAAATACATATCTTCTCAAAAATATGTCTTTTAAACATTAAATGATTTTATTAAAATTTAGTGTTTTTCAATAAATTTTTATCATCATAAATCAATATAATTTTTTTGATAATTTGGTTAATACTATTCATATTCTACAATCTAAATGCTAGGTTGTAAAGGAATACTGTATCATATTTCATTTATATTTAGAGTTATGTGTAAATTAAGATTTCAAATAAATTCAATTTTATTTCAAAAGAAATATATTTAAATATTATGGTGTTACATTCTAAACTCACTTAAAATGAACTTCACCCTAAATGTTACATCACTATAAAAGAAAAAAATGAGGATATATCTATTTCATCAAAACCATAGGTTCCCTTGTAGCTTCTATGAATTTCGGATTCATCCATAGAACTTTAATTGGGTGAGTAGTCTTTTTTATAGCAGTTTATCTATATGATAAAAGTCTTATAATTTTTTTTTTATTTATTGGAAATACCATTATCAATTGGTAATACCTCAGATTTCAGTAGATGTGATGGATTAGGTATATACTTCCTCAATAGAGATACAAGGAATAAATCATAAACATGAGAGTGGTTTTATAGAAGCACCAAGCAGTAATAAACATTCCATAATTTTTAAATATTTTAAAGGGTCCAATATACCTAGGGATCACATTTAAATAATTTATGAATATCAAAAACATCTTCCTCTTACAAATTCATATAAACAAATTATCACTAACATCAAATATCTGATTTTATCAATTATTTTCTATATAATGTTTCTACCATCTCTAGGATTCATTAATTTGTTGCTGAATTTATATGATATTATCTTCTATTTTATTATCTAGATAAGGTCCTAATATAAAATTTCACAAATTTATCCCAAAATGATTGAATTCATGACTTATTTATATACATGTTTTCAAAAGGACCCATATGAACGCTAAAGTTCAATCTATTGTTGTAATAATACCTGACTAGTGGAATATTTTGATCCCAAAAACCTTTTAAATAAATAGAAAATGTTCTCAAAATATCCTCAAGGGTTTTTATTTTTCACTTAGATTGGCCATATTTCTAGGAATGATAGGCTGTATGAAAAAAACAACATATCTAGTGATTTTTGAAGACTTCTCCATAACCCCATGTTAAATCTAAGATATAGGTCAGACAAAATAAAATGTGGAACCAAATATAACTTTACTAGTTCCTTAATTTATATCCTAAAAAGATGAATAATATAAAATTATTCTCTGATTGTAATTAAATGTGTTGACCTTTTTAAGGTTATTTATTACAACCGAAATATAATTATGGCCTTTAAATGATTTGGGGAGTCTATAGAAGAAATAAATAGTGATTTTCCCCATTTATAATATGGTATAGGTAATGGTTTTAAAATCCCCTTCAAATTATTTCTCTCAAATACAACTTTTCGACATATTACTCACCAAAGATACATAATATGAAATATTATTTTTTATGTTTTGCCATAAAAATTACTCTTTTATAACTATATACTTATTTTTTTTAAAGTATGAATAGATAATGACGAGATATGATCTTGTTCCAATATCTATTTCATCATGTATGGTATTAATAGGATAGAAATTATAACTAGAAACTAATCATTTCATGACAATAAATGTTGAACTTAGGATCATTTATCACATTCTTTTATAGATTTTAATAATTAATTATATACTTATTTAATATTCACATGGATATATGGTTGAACCCCTATTTCATAAAGATAATATTTATTCACATCCTTTAATATTTCTAGATTTATCCTTTTTGAATCCAAAAATATTTGATCATTTGTGATCCTCATAATATATAACATAACATGAACGTTTCAAATTAGAGTACCAACCACTCTATTATATTTTATATAGTGGTAATTCATTTAGTAGTCATAATCCATAATCAAATACAACCATATTCTATAGTGAGTAATCAGCTATTTCTGAGTGAATATATAATTTCCACATTTATTATTAGTATATATAACACAACATTAACCATAAATATAATTCCTCTATATTATTTATGAAAATATTACAACAACTAACTAAAATTCATGAGTTGTGTAATTTTTCTCATGAACCTTCAATTGGCATAAGGTATAAGACACCACTATATCATTTTTCATGAGAATATATCCTATTAACTCCTATCATACATCAATACAGATCATAAACCAATTTATATTGTAGGGTAGCATGTAAATAGGTGAATTGGAAAGCATTCTCTTTAGATCCTTGAAATTTTCATCACATTCAGTAGTCCCATGTAAATTGACTCCATTTCAAGTTAACATGGTAAGTAGATAACATATCCATGATAAATGCTTCACAAATCATCAATAATATCCAACTAGAAGAATACTGTGAATCTAACTAACTAAGGTTGTTTTAGTCCAATATTTAATAACTTACTTGTTTGATGGATCTATTAATATACCATCTCTTTAGATTATATGACTAAAAATTGAAACCTTCTACATCAAACATTCACATTGGTAAAATCTCCCTAAAACTTATCTTCCCTTATGCTATTCAGTATAATCCTCAAGAGATATTGACGATATTACATTCCCTTAAAATAAATAAGAATATCATTTATAAAGACTACCATAAATTGATCAAGATAATATAAAATAATATTATCATTAAATAATTGAATATAGAAGGGGTATTAGTAAAACCAAATGGGAAAAATATAAATTCATAGTTTCTTATACCTCATACAGATGGATTTATTAAGTATGAATTCAGCTTTTAACAGAAATTGATAGTATCACGATCGAATATAATTCTTGAAAAAATATTTAGAAATTTGTAATTGATTTAATAAATCTTCAACAAGGGGATATTAATAATTAATACTAATTGTGATCATGTTAATTTTATGATAATTAATGCATAGTATCATTGATCCATATTTGTTAGAAAAAGTAATAGGTTAACCCCAAGGAGGCAGACATGGATAAATGTATCCCTTATCAAGATTAATTTGGAGTTTCATCTTCAATTATTTAAAGTCAATTTGGGTCCATTTTTTATGGAGTATTTGAAATAGGTGTAGCACCTGGTCTGGATTCTAATGAAAACACAACAACAAAATCAATAGGAAGACTAGACAACTCATCTAGAAATACATAATAAATATCCCATAAAATACCAAAAAATTCAACTACACGTATCTCATGAACCATTTTAGATAAGTAACATCATTTAATAGGAACCAACATCCATAAAATAGATGTAATTTTCATTGGAAGTCTATTGTTATCCTCACACTGAAAAATGATCCTAGTTTGGTTTTTCATATAAAAAATATCTTCCTTTATTGATCAGTTAATATGGAATTCGAATAAAGAAATAAAATACATATCCAATAGAAAAAAAGTCATTTATAAGGATAATAAATTAATTTTAAAGAAGAAAACTCCAACAACCAGAAATCAGAGATGAATCATAGATGTGGAAATGCAATACCCTTACAAAATACTTAAAATATAAAATAATGGGATGATCTATAATCAAACAAGAAATTAATAGTTATATGGTGGATGGTAATTGTATCTTTAACCTCTTTGTTGTCTCACCCTACATCAACAACAGTGATTAATTGTGATTGTTATTTGTTTCTATGATTAATAGGTTTCTAATGTTGATCACCATTATTAACCAACATACTTGATCATTGGTTACCATAATTCCTATAATCCTTAAAATTAAAACACTAGATTGTGGTTGGTTCATTTCAATGGATCTTTCTCTCTATTCAATCAATTAGCTAACTTCATCCTATTTAATCACCATTCAATATCCTGGTGAGCTTCCTTTATATACTTAAAAAATATATAATCCCCTTAAAAAATTTTTCACTAAGATTCATTCAACACTTCTAGCATAAAGAAAGAGTTATATTCATTCAAATGTTGTTTCAATTATTTAAATTTATTTGAATTACATTTTCATTTTATCAAAACCATGAGATTATTAGTAACTCCAATCACTATTTCTACCTTGATAGAACATCAAATAATTTCTTCATTACAACCAATGTCCCTTATATTTAATCCCATTTAGATATTTGGTTTTATCCAACTAAATAATTGATCTATATTATATTCTAGATCAATAAGAATACCAAAATCATAACTTTCAAGTCTTGTAAGATTTTCCTCATAGGTAGTAATTAATTCATCATACCTATACTTTAGGTCAAGTCATTAATTGTTCAATTTCATATAAATAATATTAGGAATTTATTTATTAAAAATATACCTCCTAAATCTTCCCACTTCGTAGATTGAATATATTCAGGTTTCCTTGTTTTCTTGATAAGTTCCCAAAATTGATATGCTTCACCTTCCTAATGATACATTTTCAAAATAAAATTTTTAGGATCCAAACAAATGATATTTGGAAAATATATTATAATTGGTAACAATAAATTAATATAAAACTAGGGAATCAGTGTTCCCTCTAAAAGAAAGTGGATGTTACCTCATTATGGATTCAACTTTATGGAGTTCCATCCATTTATTATTGGTATGCCCAGGATGATTCATGGATTGAAAAAGTTGTGTAATCATAACAATTATATTTTTATTATATATCCCATAATAATTGGTTTCTCAAGAGAAAAACCATTTCATTTTCCATTACATTTATCACTAATGTGGTTACTTTGTGTTATTAACATTGATTAAAACCAAAAATCATAGTTTGAGCAATAGTGAGCATAGAGAGAAGCCATATAATCAGGAAAAATCATTCATTTAATATCTAAATCATGAAACCATATTTTTAGTCCACGATACCATATATTTAACCTAGGCCATCCATGTTCATAATCTATTCAAATATATAATAATAATTTCTAAATAAAATTTAAATAATCATATGTATATCCCTCGAGAGTGTCTATCCAGGTGTGTTGTCTTAGGCCCACTCATCATGAACTGGTGATGATATAGTTAATACCCAATCCATACCATTTAGAGTTGTTACCCCTATGTGAATCCATTACAAAACCACATCCACTTCTTATTATCCATAAATGGATGTATTTTCTATGAAAACGACACTCTATTATTTCTAAAAACATTGGATGTTCTTTAATACTTATGATTATCCTAAGGGTTTTCACAAAATTTTCCTTATTCTATTTTTTTAAAAATAAATAGACATTTCCCTAATAAATAATGAGATGACCCAAACATTTCATATATAAATATTACAGATTATTATAATAAAATTGATTACATATCATTGTGATCAATTTTAGAACTATAATGATTGAGTTTCTTTGGAAACATGGATATAGAAAAAAATGGTACATAAAATAAATACATCATTTTGCACTATGTTCTTCAAAACTATCACACGTGTTAGAAATTTCATTCTTAAAACACTTTTTCATATCATGGGTAAAATTATTCATAATAAAGGTTGAGTTTAGATTCCAAGAAAGGGTAATAATGGTATATATCAATGACCATTTAAAATAAGATGATAATGGTGTGAGAACATGACATTATTATAGGAAAACCGTACCCATAAATTCATAGATTATGATCGTGATTCATGGTATAAAGATTGATAGTTTATAATACATAAATTATAAAGGAATAAAGGAACATGTACCATGATAGAATAAAATTGGAATAAGATCACATTAAAAAAGAGTGGCATAAAGTGTGGAATAATAATAATCATATAAATATTATGTCAATGATGCAAACAATGTTACTAATCACATGTTAGCATTGTGATAACCACCCATGTACATGTTATGGGCTTATGATAAACTCCCATGTACCCTCTTTTTGTGATGGTATAACCTACCATGTACCCTTTGAACTTATAAATCATAACTTTATACCCAATTAATTAGAAGAATATAATATAACCATCCATCACATAATCATAATTCATCATATATATATATATTCCATGATCATGAAAACATTTATCACTCCCCCATAATATCTTCCATGTAAAAGAAAGTGTGTTTCATCAATATTTCGTCACCAAAACCATAAACCATCTACATAAATAGAAAGTAAAATACAATAGAATCATACCCCCTTTTAATAATTAGTAACAAAAAATATGTTATCATATAAATAAATATCTTTAAAATATTACTAAAAACTTTATTAAAGAAAATACTCTTTTTATTTAGAATCTACTTTTTTAAAATATGAAAACATACAAAATACTAATAAAATATTTTATTTGAAAATAAGTATATAAAATTTTAATTTAATATTCATGTAATTTTGTGAACATGAAGTGATGAAAGGATTTTCATTTATTATATGTTAAAACAATGATTCTATTCACTCTATTAGTAAAATATACCACATTCTGAAAGAAGTAAAAAGATTATTTTTAAATTTTTTTATATATTGTAAAAATGGTAAAAAATGAATTTTTTAAAATATTTATAGAATATTAAAAACAATCTTGAAAAGATTTTAATTAAAAGATTATTATAGAAGAAAATGATTCTGGATTGAATGTAGAAAATGAGTCGATTATTCTTAAACAATTATTTCAGTCTCCTATGTACATAAAGTGATGAAAGATAATAAAAAAGTAATTTCAAAATATAACTAGAGGATAAAAAAATTAATTATATTTTTGAGATATATATCATATATTTTCATCATCTAAAATTTATGAATAACAAATCCTAAAAATAAATGAGTTTTTAAATAAAGAACTTATTTCAGGTCCACCAAGTTATAAAAGCAATCTGACCTCATGAATAACAAATTTGAATTTATTATAATTTTATAATAAAACCATTTAAATAATTATAACGTGATGTATGATCAACTTATAATAATTAAATACGCATTTATAAATAATTCCTTATTAAAATCAACAATTTTGGGTGTTAACTAGTTCATTTATCATGAAAGATGATTTCAATAAGTTACAATCCTTGTACATTGATCTTAAATAAATCATCTAAATAATTTTATTAATGATAAAAATATCATATATATTCATTATATACATATTTAGAACTATTCGTAAATGGTTGAGATATAATAATGAATTATAGCGTTCATTGAGACGGTAGTCCGTACAAACATATGAACACCGTTTTCATTTTCTAACGAAAATAAGGAAATAATGATATATGATATTTTATAATTTTATAATAATAATTATATAAAAAATATAATATACAATAAATAAACCCATAATTATTACCAACCATGAAATATTTTCATGAAATATTAATCATATCACTACGTGGAGGTGGAAGTCCACACGTATACATTAGCAATACATTCTTTTTCCGTTTTATGGAAAAAAACTAAAAAATGTTTTAATATAATAAAAACAATATTTATTTAACTTAAAAATATACCTTAATAATCATTTTATGATGGATGTAGTTGTTTTAGATAATGTTAATTAAAAAATAAAATTTAAAGAACTCGATTACGAATTATACCTCTTCATTGAGAAAACTCCTTTAGCTTAGAAATTTCAATAAAAGGATTGTATTATGATAAAAAAGGAAGTATAGGACCTAGGGAGGTCTGTTAGTAAATTATTTCAGAATGTATTAGCAGATATAAGAGGATCACACTTTTTTAATATGGGTGTAGAGGAGGTTCTATTTTATAAGTGAGGAAGATGCCACTTTTGGAATTTCTTAAATTATTTAAATATAATTAATTTATTTCCCAACTAAATTTCTACAAAATGGAAAAATATACTAATTTAGGATAATATAGGGTATAAATATCACTTTAATAGACCAATTATTCAACTTTAATTTTTTATATTATCCTTATCTCTTGGTTTAACCCCATAGTCAACAAATTTTAACATTGAGAGTGGTAACATATTTTTACTATTTAAATATTCATTACGGAAAAAATTGAAATCAGATTCATTAACAAATTTAAAAATTTTGATTAATATTATGGAATCCATTTAATCAAAATAAATATTCCATATTGGAAAAAATAATAATTTTAAAATAAGAATGTAAAACACAAGGAAACCCTATATTTGAAATATGCATTCTTATGGATAAAAATGAATTTAATTTAATTAATTGACTAGTAAAGAACAATCTTAATTTTTTTATGAATATATAATATTTATATTTTATTTTAATCATTAATAAACATTGATTTATTTAATTTATTAAAGTAAAAACACTTTTATCATATAACATCAATTTATGAAAAATGATTATTTTTCCCAAATTTAATCTTCTTTCATAACCAATAGATACCTAATGTATTAAATATTTTTTAATATAATCATATAAAATATCATTATATTTATATAAACTCAATTTTCCACAGTTATAAATATACTTTTTAGATAAAAATGCATAGAATGTAGAAAAGTACATTTCTCCAAAAAAGAGGTCTTTTAAAAAAAATTAGCTTTTTAAAATAAAGTTTATGTCAATAGTTTTTAATCATAAAAAACCAGTAAACAAATATTTCATAATTTATTTAATCTTATTCATACTTTCCCTTCCAATGGATAGGATATTATGTTATACTATATCGTAGTTCATGTAGATTTGGGGTTGTGTGTAAAGAAGGATTTAAATACCTAAAAATTTATTTCAAAGGAAATACGTATAAAAAATAATTTGTTAAAATAGATGAAACATATCATAGATAAGTCCAAAATACCAGGTATGAGGGTATTATTATTGGATTATATTTTTTAGTTGAGATATTTCACCCATTATGATGCACTTTTATTTTGTATTACAATATATGAGGTTTATCTATTGGTCTGAAATGGAATATGAGCATGACTTCATGCATCATATTAGGATTGCAGGATTGAAATTTCAGTTTTTATTACTTTTAATAAGTTATAATGTTTATGATATTGAGTTTGATTAATGAAAGTATCAATAATAACTTATATGATTATTTTCAATATAAAAAGATGTTGGATTCTTATCTAACTGGTCCATTAAATGGTTTTTATTTTTATGGTTAGAAAATAAATAACCTTTTTGGAAGGTATAGATTAAATAAAATAAAATATAAAAATATAAATAATATTTACTAATAACTTTATAATGAAATTATATTTATCTAGTAAATAAATTTGATATAATTAATAATGAAAATAAAGATAGAATATGGAGAATTGATAATGAGGATCTTATATTTACATGATGTTGACCATAAGTGTGATCTGATCGAGAAATAGAGAGCACCAAATTTGTGATATTTTTATGATATGGAGAGTCTAGGATAGAATATTTTATACCTATTATTACATTCCACTAAAACTATGGTATCTACGATACTATACCAACATTAGTGTGATATTGTATTTATTGTCTATAAATACGTTTATGCTACTGAGTATTTTTTTTAGAGTTGAATTTGTTTGTGGTTAAAGAAGACATGATGAGTATTAAATACGTTCAATTATCTATTATAGGAATCTATAAATTAGGTTTTCCTATTGAAAAATAGAAAATTACATGAGAGTTGACCTTGGGAACTATAAGAGTAAATATAAATAAACTTTAATGAATATTGGAAAAGTAATAAAATAATTAGAGTCATTCTGAGACTTAATATGAGTCATATCGAAACTCTAAGGGTCATATCCTACATTTTAAGAGTCAATTGGGAAATTAAAATGTGTAATTTGTGTCTCTCTAAGAGTCATATGGTCTTTGAAAAATTCATTGTAGACATTGTGAAATTAAATGGTTACTTTGTAAGATTCATTAAAAACCATAAGAGTAATTCTAATATTTCTAGGAGTCATTTGGTATTCCTTAAGAGTAGAGGTAAAAAAAGATTCATTTCACTCTTATTAAGTAATTATTTATATGAAAATGGTAATAAACATTGAGTATATAGGAAACCATAAGAATCTTTTTACTCCTATGCTAAATATTTTTTTCTAAAATATATAAAAGTATAAAAGATATAAGGTGTTTTGGAAAATAAAACAAAAAGGTTATATAATGATTTAAATAGCTACAAACATTATAGGAATGTGATTAAGCAAAAATTCAAGTTGAAAATCATGAATAATTAATAATGGTATGTTTCCACATCATGAAGTAGAATTTCAGAAAACAACTATTATAACATAAAGAAAAAAAGTGTCTTCTCTAACTCTATCCTGCAAGTAGTTTCACCATGAGGTTATATGAGTAAGTCTTTGGATTTCATTAATGCCAATTGATTTGTTAAAAAGTGATTCTTGATATTTTTAAAAACCATATATACTATATTATTCCTCATTTCATTGAATTTATAATGAAAATATTTTATTGTGATTAAAATCATAAATATGAATGGTATTCACTACTTAAAAATAAGAAATAATTTCCATATTCTATTATATAAACATGGTCACATGGATGAAAATATAGAAGTTAAGTATAGAGAAATAAAAATAGTTTTTCTATATTTTTGAAACTGATAGATTAGGATTTCGAGTATCTATGTGATAACATGAATAGAAGACTGATGTGTGAGAAAGTGGAAGATAAAGAACATTAAAATCATTGAAGCCAAAGTAGAGACATGATATTGAATCCATGATTATTATTAAATGGGGAATAATTATTTTCTATTATTGATGAATTTAATCTAGTTTAAGATCAGATTTATAAGAGGTTTAATAGCATTCCCTTACATATTGAAACTTCTTGGTGATAAATGATGATATAGGTGTTCATGGGATAAAAACCAAAATACCTCAAAAAAATAGTCATAATTTTTTTAGGTGAACTTTCTTAACAATAATTCAATGTTTATTTATTAATTCACATATAATTGTGAGTTTTGGGAGGATTATGTTTAATATGAACAAGGGAAATTTGGTTTGGAAAACATTATAAACATTATCTCAAAACCTATTAGTTTTTAATTCCCTACGAGTGATCTTAAAAATTAGTATTTGTGAACTACATTTCTCACTATTATAAATCTAAAATGATTATCATGGATCATCACAAGTCTATAAATATAAAATTTATTCCAACATTTTTTGTAAATTATTTTATATTTGGGAAGAAAGGATGGTACCCTATATTTTATTTCCTGAGCTTGATGTCCTAGATTCTATCGAATTTATGTTCATAGTGCAAGTTAGGACATCATAGTGGTATATGGTTGATAAAAATATACTGAAAAAGATGTAAATGTAATAAATGATCTATTTTGGTCTTTATCAGAAAATGATCTTACATAATCAATGGGGTGTAAAAAATTACTTTTTTAATATTCATGATAGTTTCTATAAAGGAATAAAAAAGGTTATGGAATATAAATTTTAGATTAGTATATATATGTTTGAAGATATTTGAGTGAGAGATTAAAAAATAATTTATTGATTCTTTTCCATAGTTAACCAGATTATAAGTACCATTAATGAATATGGTAAAAATATTGAAGATTCTAATGTTTTCAAGAAAGACATATGGATTTTTCCTGAATGTTTTCATGCCATGATATTATCTCATTAAGAAATATATCTTGATTATTTTAAAATTTTTGTAATTCATAACACTCTGATTAATTTTTAATGGAGAATTCGTAAAAAACTTTTATTCAAATTCCCGATGGATTATGAAATTTCATTTAAAAAGCTCAAATAATTTATTTTCATTGATGATAATGGTTTCTGTGATGAAGATTAAAGAATGGATGATTTTTCAAAAATACTATAAATAATGTTAAGAAAATATTATCCTTGAAATGGTAATCATAATGGAAATATTCCATTCAATGATTCAATTGTGGAAATGTTGGCCACTTCTCTCCCAAAGGTCCCCCATAAGTTAATAGTAAATTTGAAGATGATAATATAATTTGTAAGGACACAAAAAAGTGACATTATCTATATAAAATTTATCTAATGTTTAAGAATAAGGATAAAAAACATTCTTAGAATTAAATTTATGTCACATAAATAACCCTTATTAAAAATTAAATAAAGTAGTAGTCACGAGGAAGATCCAGGAAGCTTATAAAAGAGTTCTCAAGGAATAATGAGAATAATAAGGACTTGGATAATTATAATATTAATCACACATAAATAGTGAGTATGTTGTTAATTAGGGAGAAAGAACGATAAAATATAAAATTTGAATGGATATTAAAATATTCTTGAAGGATATAGGAAGACATAGAGATAAAAAATTTATAGTTTAAGAAGAACACATAAAAATATAATAAAACTCAGGAAGGGTGTCTAATTAAGGAAAATAAAAAATTAAAACTTAAGAATATTTGAAAAAAAATCATCGATGTCATGTGTTAAATAATTATTCTTGGAGAGAAAGAAGTTGAAATATTAAAAATAAATTTTTGTGAAATAAATAATCAAAAATAGAAATATATAATTGAATTTGGAGAGGAAGCTGTTATAATATGTGATTTTTCCAAGGAGAAAGAACCAAGTTACTATAGTTTTTATAATTAAGAACATGAGGAGGGGAAATATATTAAATTAACCCCTCAATATAATGTCATACATATAGAATATCTTAGTGTTAAATAAGACTATATAATAAATAAACGCCCTAGAAAAATAAATTAACTTATTTAGAAATAAAAATATAAAATATTTCATAAATTAGCCCAAATATATCTAAAATTTTTGATTAACAATCCCATAAAATTGTTCAATGAGATCAAATTATTTATTTATTGAGTGTATAGTTAGAAAACAACACACTCACCAACATGAATTTTATCAAAACAGAAGGTTTCATGGATATTAATATTATTGTGGAGTATTTATCTATGATGATTAAAAGTGTGGATATACCATATATTTTCTAGGAACAGGAAGAGATTAATAATAAAGGTGGTTTAAACAACCATAATGGAAAAATTTCCATGATTTTTAAAAATCTAACAATAATGTTGAAGCGATGAAAAGTTTTGGCAGTTTACAAGAGGTGTGTAGGACGAGTGAAAATGAATGAAATGCATCATATAAAATTATTGTATGTATTTTGGATCATTTAAATACATTCCATAATTTTATAAATTTTCAAATGAAAATCTAGATCACAAACCAAGAAAATGTTGTTGTAGTTTCATTTTGATAATAAAAATCTAGTAATACCTATATCGTGAATAGTTGTTATTATTATCACATGGTAGGCTATTTAAAAAAATTTGAATAACATTTGACAATATGAAGTAGTGTTTTCATCCTATAGATATGATATATCATTAAATAATAAATGATTTTCAATAATTGGTATTGGGAAAAGTCATATTAAACCTGATAATATATTATTCATTGATATACTAATGTAGAATCTATGGAGTCAATAAGATATTTATGATACAAGAAATGAAATTATCATAAAAAATATTGGGAGTTTAGTCATGAAATTTAAACATGTATTTGTCATATAAAATTTTTTGAGAGCCCCATGTAATTTTATTCAAGCTGTAGAATCGACGAAAAAATTACTAATTAAGATTATAATCTGAAAATAATTTATATCCTAAACGTGTTAGCCATAAAGAAAGATAAAAATATTGGCATGTGTGAGAGAGATGAAGAAGTGACATTCCATGGTTATAAACAAAATGTATAACACCCTGAGTTTTTATGAATTAGTTTTTTTGAATAAATTAAAATTTATTGATAGATTTAGTTACTCACTACACTAAGTTAAACTTTCTCTACATGCAACACTAGGTTAGCTTGCGTTACACAAGACACTATGTATTAAAAAAACATGATATATTATTAATATAGTGTTTTAAATGTTCTCTTTATTACCTAGTCATTAAAATAATTGATATGAATATTAACTAATGATTTTTAAATTTTAATTATAATAGTTTTTATAAAGGAAACATATTTATGAAAAAGTATTAAATTTCCAGTAAAGTCTTTATATGATTTGAAAATACAAATTTCTAAAAAAATACTTATTTTTAAGAACATTAATAAAATTATGTTTTCAAAATTATAGAAATTTAATTAAATAAACATTATTTTTGAAATAATCATACCAAAATTATATTTGGTTTTATTTTTGGGTTTTTTTCCGAAAAGTTTCATTTTTTGATGAATAGTGAAAATAATGAATTTTAATTTAAAACAACCTTTTGATTAAATTATTTATAAAGATAAATTATAATTTAAATTTGTTTAAAACTAAAATTAGTTTAATAATACATTCGTAAGCACAATTTATTAAATTTTAATCAATTGAAATATTAATTTTGATATAAAAACATTGTCAACTTTTGAAAATTTTATCTTTAAAAACCCCATTTATCATCATGTATGTGTGATTATTTTTAAATTAATATTTTCCAATTACATGAATGTCCTTTTTAACAAAATTATTATAAATTTTTAATAATCATAATTTATATTATCTAATAAGTCTAACTTAATTCTTGACAAAAAATAAGAGTACAAATAGTAAATATGATTTATCCAGTTATAGAAAAAGTGTGTTTAGCAGGGGTTAAAATAAAATGAATAATGTTAAAAATACCTGAAACGTTTAAAATTACATAATATGGCCATATTTTTAACTTATATATTCTATTAAAATGAATGGTATATCTTGTAACCTTGTAGTATGTTAGAAATGTAGGTACACATTTTTCTTTATAAAAATTTAAAGTTTGTCACTCAACTCACTTATAAAATTACACTACCTATCCTGTTTTATTCAAACCTTAGACAACATATTTTTTAGTAAATATTGTCCCTAATAATTTCAAATCATCTATAATCTTATCCTATAAGACATATTTTGGACTAAAATCCAACCTATGAAGGCTTTGGGTGAAAACCTAAGTAGGATAACCAAAGATGAGGTAACATTCATCAACGAGCATTTTAGTTATTTATTCCTCCTCATTAAATTAATATTATAACATATAAATGAAAAAATATCATTATTCTACATACAAATAATTTTATTTATGGTAATGAAATTCTACTATCCCCACTTCAATCAAGTGGGTTATGAAATCATCCTTCTTGTGTACAATGAATATCTGCCTCGCGAATCGATGTTATTCATTTTTTTTCATTAACACATGTTATGGATGTAAATATTGATGGATTCACTATTTATATATGATATTTATGATATTTTTATATTTTTTAAATTATTATGTTATACATACGTTCATACTCTACATTTTTTGAAATATATTAATGTTGCTCGTGTGTGTGGAGGATTATTTCCATGAAATGAAATGTGATTCAATAACACTTTACATGGAAGGTAATAAGGAAATTTTGAATTATCATATGTGATATATATGAAATAAAAATGATTCCATATTTATAATATATCATTTACCTTTCTCTCTTTCAATCTAACATGAAAATCTAAACAATGTTTACGTGGGCGTAAGACCAACTATCTCCATTACCTATGTATTTCATTTTATTTCATTAAATTTTATTATTCATTATAAATATATATATAATAAATATATATGATATTTATATCATCATTATTATTTTTTATATTATGGAATAATGTTCAATTTATGAGGATCAAAACTAAAAAATCCAAAACATATAAAAAAACATAGCGGTTATTTCCCGAAACGCAACTTTAACCAGGATTTTTTTAAAAAATGGGGAATAAAAGGTCAAAAAGAAAATAATATATGATATTATATATAAATATATATTTTATCTTTAATATATTCATAGTAAAATATTATTTATTATCCAAAAGTTTTGACCCTGTTCGGCAAAAGTCAAGAATGAAGTCAGGTAATTTTTGTCTCAATTTTATTTCTATAAGACACACATTATGTTATGTACCTATATTATTTCAAATATTGTATATAAAGACCATTTGACATTTAATATCATGATTTTATTTAATATAATTATTTTTTATGTTTAGTTTAATGTTATTTCATCACGGGGATTATAATAAAAATTTACTAATATGGTAAATATTTTTGTAACAATCTCATTATTTATTTTGAATATTTATGATTTTGGTTTTGATGATGAAATAATATGATCCATTTCTCAAGAAAATCCTAAAAATAATTATCATTTTGTTATTCTATAACAAAATATTATTTCCCTTTTTTACTCTCTTTATGTACTCAAGAGTTCAAAATTATATTATCAAGAAAAAACCATCTTTATTTCTCTTTTCTATTGAAATCTATTTTTGAACTAAAAACATGTTAGAAAATAATAGTATAATTTTTTTTTGTTATATTACTAAAATTATTTACTAAGGACATTTTTAAACATTTTTTATTTTTTAAAAAATATTTTAAATGAATCGTCATGACGTTTTCCAAACTATACTCATTTCTCTTTTTTCAAAAATATGAACGGAATATTTATTTTAATGTGTTAGACATGAATAAAACATCACATTGTCATGAAAAATATTTTATTTTATGTTAAATTTTTATGTTTTCAAAGTTATTTTTGAAAACTAAATATTTTAAAATTGTTTTATGTTTTAAAGAGTATTTTTTAAATCAGAAAGGATATTTTCCTAAATAAATGTTTTAAATTATCTTTAAAAATAATTTTCAACCAATGATAAAATATGTTGATGTTACCTATGATTTAATTTGGATATGATTCATGAAGACCATTATTATTAATTATATAAATGATTTATGTTCATGAAGACAATATGTTTACGTAAACCATTTCACTTCAACTGGTTATATAGTGATAAGATTCTCAAGAAACACGCTTATTTTTACATAGGTTATTTATGATGAAATGGTAAAATGATTATGAAAATGAACCCTTTTCTAATGTTTATGATATGTTGAAATGTTAATGAAACAATTTAATTTCATGGGTTATTATATGATTAATGTTCTATGATCTTATAGAATACATAAATATGATTTTAATAATGAGATGGTTGGGACCTATATCTACCTTATAAAGAATTATGATGATATTTGTATCTCATGAGATAGATGTGACTGAAATTGGGGTTGAACTCATTTTAGTATGGTACATTGTCCACTATGATGGTCTAGGGAGTGAACCTTCACGATAATGATGGTTTGGAGAGTTAACCCCTTCCACTAAGAATGACTTGGTTGTGAGCCTCGACTACTATATAAATGATTTTCTAGGATTATGTGTATGACACTAGTCCATGTATTATGTTAATGTTACATTCTCAAGGATAATGTTTATTTATTATCTTATGATTCATGATTTTTAATGTTACTATCTTTATTCCATGTCTCAATACTGTGATCTTCGATATGCATGGTATGGTTTTAAAAAGTTATGATTATGTTCACATACCCTTATATTCATTTTTTTCATGTATCTCCAATTTTACCCTTCCTGAACATCTAATATCACCATTTCTTATGATTCCATTACTAATTATTTTAAGAAATTTATTGTGTATGATATGTCTAATAAGAGTGATAATTATGAAGAAAATAGTGGAATATGATGTAGTTTACCCATGAACTACTTTTTTGTGTTTCCAAGTTTCCAAAGCCATTATAACTTTATGATCATTAAGTGTGTGTTTCTATATTGTAATAAATGTCCTTAAAAATGATGTAATTTAAATGTATGATAATCCTCGGTATCTATTATTGATATTAAATGATTGTTTTAGTTAACCATTGGAAACTAGAAAGAGAAAACCATAGTAATTTCCCTAAGTACATGTCTAAGGATATGTCTATGGATAATTCATGTATTGGAAAATGACATGGAATTTAGGTGAAGGATTAAGAGAGTGGAAAACAAGAAATTATATCCCTATCTAGACACTACAAGTGGATGTGGATCATTCATACAGGTATCTATGGGTAATGTCTCTAAAAAAGGTGCGTTGAGTTAGACTCAATCATCACCTGGTGCATGATTATAGTCTATGTTGCACACCTGGTTTGACGCTCATAGAGGATATGCATTAGAAATTTAAAAATTATTCTTTAACTATCATGAAGGATTAAAATAAATTATGACTAGAAATGACCTATGATAAACCTAAGGTGTCATATATTAAATAAGGTTTCATAATTTATAAATCCTATATGTGAATTTTCATTATTATATGGCCCCCCATCCTGATTATTGTTTATTACACAATTTTTTTTGTTTTAGTCAACAGATGGAACCCAAAGGAACCATGTTAATGATAAGTATGATGAAAAATACAATGATAATCCTTCTAATCATTAAGAAATTATAGAATCTAGAATGAAATATATCATTAATATGATCACACCAATTTCTCATACTATGAATCACATTAGACTTACAAACAAACAAATGGGGAAAAACATTTTGCTGAGTCCTTGATGTGTCAATTTCCACCATCTTTGAGTGGGAATATTGATCCCATATTTTCTCAAAATGGATCAGAAAAAGTAAAAATATATTTTCTATTCTCTAGTGTTTGTAACATGAAATATTCATTTTGGATGTCTTTTATTTGGAAGTTAAAGTATATTAATAGTGTAATATTATCATGAATATGAGAAAATTAAATGAAATTTACTCCATTGATTGGGATGAGTTTAGGAAGTTACTTTTCAATAAGTAATTTTCTTGTATTATTTTTATGAATATAGAGATGGATTTACTTGATCCAAAGGAAATAAGATTATGAATTTGTTGGTACCATTAATGAAAATATTACATGACGTGTGAAGTATACTTTTGTTATTATCATCTATCCTAAAATTATGGTTAATAAATTTTTCATTGTCTTAAAACTAGGTGTCCAAATGTTGTTATACATAAGATATATTAGTATATATGAAAATATTTTTTACTGTGATATCAAGGTTGAAATACATATCAATCTCACGGTTTTGATAAAAATATAAAAATTTAATACAATGGAAATTATAATATCCATGAAGAAAATAATATTAGATTTACATCATTCTCAAAGATTGGTAAGAATAATGGTGGAAAATTTATTAACCAAACTAGTAAATGTTTTAATATTTCAAGGGATCATCATCGGGAAATTGATTACTAAAGTGATGGGTATATGTAATCTAACAATTTGAATAGAGATAATGTTATACAAAATACATCACCCACACTATAGTGTTTTAAATTCAAGGAGTATGAAAATTTTTCTAACCAATAACCAAATACAAAGGTTAATGACAATGATCTACATCAAAAACCTCTAATGGAAAGAGACAAATTGAAATATCTTGCAATGAATATTTCTGATATATAGTGTGATAATGATATGGTGAAATGTATATATGTAACATCTCATATAGAGATAATAATGACTTAGTTGACTATAGATCTATCAATATTTCATATAAAAATAATTTTATAATGTTATCAAGATTTTAACCAAATTATTAGAGTAGAATCAGTAGTGAAATCCCATAATTGTATGATGATTGCATCTCATGTCTATGATTCTCTCTGGTTGTTGTTTGTGTGAATGTGAATTTAGTAAATCATGTCATTCTTATTCTAGTAGAATTTGATGTTATATTGCGCATGAATTCGATTTATCAACATAAATCCCACATGAATTATCGATGAAGGGAAGTTATAGTTGATATTGAAAAACATCCTATGATCATCTATCAATGCGACTATAAGAATGAACTTACTATGGAGACAAAGTCCATTGTATATGTGCTAATTCAAAATAATAAGGGGTGTTTATCTCATATAGTTGGGGAGAAAATTGACATCAATGATATGCCTATTGGGTAGTAATTTTTGGATGTATTTATGGATGAGTTTCCTAGACTCCAACAAAAATGTAGTGTTGAGTTTTCAATAGAACTCATACCAGGTTCCAAAAAAATTTATAAGATTCCCTATATAATATTACCAATTGATATGTATATATTGAAGAATAAACTAAAGGAAATCACTATCAAGGGATTCATTAGGCCAATTGTGTTAACTTTGGGTGAACATTATCTTTTGGTTGAAAAGAAATATGGATGAATGTGACTATGCATTGATTATTAATAGATGTATAATATCATAATTAATAAAATATCCTCTTCCCTATACTAATGAATTATGTTATCAACAATATAAAGATCAATACTTTTACAAGATTGAAAATGGTTTTGGATATCATTAATTAAGGGTTATTAATAATGATATACCCAATAGATTATTCCATGCATTGTATGGAAACTATGAATATATAGTGATTTTATTAAATCTTACTAATTCCCAACCATCTTCACGGACTTAATGAATTTAGTATTTTAATATTACCTTGATCAGGGTGTGGCAGTCTTTATAGATTCCATTCTTATACATTCAATGATAAGGTAAGATAATTAATAACACATAAGAATTTTCCTAAAGTCCCCACGTAAGGAGAAAATATATGACAATTTTAAAAAGTGTGAATTTTTGTTGAAAAAGGATTCACTTTTGGGTAAAATAATCTCAAGAGGTGATACATCTGTATATTCATAACAAAAGAGGATATTAAATGTTGTCTTATAAAAACTATAGTGATTTACATTTATAGTTTTATTGGTTTATCTAGATATTATCAATGGTTTTTGCAGAACTTCTCATGGTTATTTATTCTTTTGATGAAGTAAACTTGGACGGTCGCCAATTTCTACTAGACATATGAATTTGAATATATTTTTAAGAAATTGAAGAGAATATTAGGTATCACACATGTAATTATATTAAAATACAGTGGATATTCGTATATATTATATTGTGATGAATACAATAATGTATTAAGATGTGTTCTCAGGCATAATGACATGGTTATAGATTTTACCTCACAAAAATTGAAGATTCATAAAAAAATTACCTAAATCACGATTTGATGTTAAATCTTGTGAAATTTATTAATAAAACCATGGATGAATTATTTTTATGGATAAAAGAGTGACAAATATTCTCATCTTAAAAGTTTTTGTTATATATTCACATTAGAGTAGTTGAATATGTTCTAAATAATTTGGTTAAGGAAGATTAATGATTATGAGTTTTTAGTACATTTAAAGATATGGAATGTAAACAAGGGTCCTGATTCATTATGTCAAAATGAAAATGATATCTTATCCATGATGAGGATTATAGATGATTTAATATTTATGTAATTTTAATGGATAAATATTGAAATCTATATGTAAGTGGAAAATTCATATATTGTTCAATTGAATGTTTTTTCATTTATTCTATTTAATATTAAAGAGGCTTGGAAAGAAGATGCATAGCTGTAAAATAAGGTTAGAGATCTTACTAACATTTACCTTGATCATAATGGAGCGATATAGTTCAAAAACTCTATATGTGTTAAATCCATTCCAGATTTGAAGAAGGAGCTATTAAAGGAAGCTCATAGTTCATCATTATCAATTCATTTGGGAAGTAGGAATATGTAAATACATTTGAAAGAGGATTTATAGTGGGATGAAATAAAGAGAGATATAATTGATTTTGTATCTTGATGCTTGGCATGTCAACAAGTTGTGGTTGAAAGACAATAGTCTAAGGGGATGTTATATCCATTACCCACACTAGAATGGAACTGGGAAAACCTGAACCTGAATTTTTTCCTTAGACACCCTAAAATATCTAAAGGGAATACTATGCAAGGGGATTCATTCGAATGATTTAGAATGTTATAAAAAATTATCACTATCAGATATGACCAAAATTTAGATCATCATTCCATGATAATAAATAAGTAAGTAGTAAAGTTGTATGTATTACAACATTAAATTATTTTTGATTAGGATATTAGGTTTACCTCAATGTTTTGGAAAAGTCTTCATCTATATTTGAATATGGAGTTATGTTTCAGTACTCTGTATCATCCTCAAACATATATCCTATCTGAGAGAACAATTAAAACCTTAGAGAATATGTTGAGATATTTTTCGTTATATTTAATAGATGTTTGGTGTTATCACATTAATCTAGTTTATATTTATTAAAATAATGTCATTCACTCAAGCATTCAGATGGATCCTTAAGAATCCCTCTATAGAAAGAAATTTAGAGCTCCAATGTGCTGGAATGATGTTTGAGAAATAAATCTATTGGGACATGAGATAGATAACGAAATGAAAAAGAATTTTAGATCGATTTAGCAACCCATCAAGATAACATAGATTCAGAAGAAAATTTATATTGATAATAATTAATGTGATATATAATTTGAAGTTAGGGTAAATGTGCTTCTAATAATTTCACAACAGTAAAATGTTATCAGATACAGGAATAAAGTGAAATTGATCCCTAGGTATATCAGACTCTTTGTAATATTGATTATTTCGAGATCATAGATTGTAACTTTGTGCTTCTCCCAAAACTCTCTCAAGTTCATGATGTGTTGTATATGTTCCTAAGAAGTACATACCTAACTCTTTACATGTATTGAACTCAATGTTCATGCCACTTGAAGAGGATATTTCTTATAAGGAACAACCAGTGGAGGTTTGGGATCATATAGAGAAAGTTTAATAAAAATAAGACCACCCACCTTGTCAAATTCTTTTGGAAAAACCACCATTTTGAGGAATCTATGTAAGAACATGAGGATATGATGATGTAGAATGATCCTCATTTGTTTGTACCAGAGTAATGCATTTCTAGTTGAAAATTCATTTTTAGGGGGAGGGGTAGAATATAAGAATATAAGTTTTTGGGAATTATTATTTTCTTAAAAAATTAATTTTTTTTCTATTTATAAATACATGAAATTATAAGTTAAAATTTCACTATTCACATCACTGGGTTAGATTTTATTACACACAACACTGAGTTTTAACAGAACCATGAAATATTATTAATATAGTTATTTAAATGAGACCATAATAATCTATCCATTAAAAATAGTGATATAAAAATTAATAAATAAATTAAAATATTTATTATAATGGTTTTAGATAAATTAAATTTATTTATAAAAGAATACTTAATTTTTCGTAAATACTTTATATGTTTGGAAAATACTAGTTTCTCAATAAAATGTTATTTATTTATTTTTGTGAATGTTAATAAAATTTATTATTCACACATTTATAAGAATAATTTTATTAAATTGGATTTAATTTTTGAAATCATCATGCCAAAATTAACTAAGGTTGAATATTCATAATTTTTCTAAAAAGTTTCCTTTTTTGAGGACAGGAAAAAATACTGAATTTTAATTAAAAACTACATTTTCATTAAATTTATTTATAAATTAAAATTTTATTTTAAATTATTTTAAAAAATATTATGTTAATATAAATTATTCAATCCAATTTATGCTATTTTAATAAATTTCATATCGAATTTTGATATAAAAATAGTGTATACTTTGGAACATTTTCTCTTTAAAACCTTGTTTTCCAATCATGGTTACATGATTAATATGGAATTAAAATTTACCATATTAATGAATGAAATTTGGAAAAATAGATTCTGTATTTAAAATAAAAAAATTTTATATTATATAATAATATCAATGTAATTTTAAAAAAATTAATATTAAACATTAGTTACCATGATTAAGGAAAAATGAGTTTTTGGGGGAGGGGGTTAGTTTATCAATATAATGGTTAAAAATAACATAGAAAATTTTTCAACTTCCAATTTAAGCCCTTATTTAGACCATATATATTATATTATTTATAATGGTTAATTTTTTAACCTTGAGTTCAGATAAAAACATGGGTACACCTTTTTCTTTCAAATAATTACACATGTGCCACTCTACTCACTTATAAAAGTCAACCTCATATCTTCTCTCCTTCACAACATAAAACACATTTGGTTATAATAATACCAACCCATATAACTTCTTATATTTAATAATATTATTCTAGTAACATTATTTTTTCATAAATCCAACCTAGGACGGATTTTGGTTCTAATATAAAGAGGATACCCAAATTAGAGGTAATGATCATATGTGAGAATTTTTTTTATTTCTTCAGCTACATCCTTCCATTATTATTATGTTATTATACTATAGTAATCTCATTATATTACATATAATTATATGTCTTAATTTTGTGTTAATTACTTACATCAATCTATACATCCATAAAATGAGTTACAAAGTCATTGTTCATGTGTAGGACGAGATACCACCTTGCAAACAGATGTCATGTTTTTCATTACAACCTATCATGATTTGACATAATGATTTATTTATTATTTATATATGATATCATAGATAATACTATACTTCTATAATTATTATATCCTATATAACTTTATATTCTTCATTTTATGGGAATATGTTATCGTCCCTTATCTGTATGACAGACTACCAACTCACGATGCAATGAGATTCAATAATACATTACATGGAAGGTGATAAGGATAAGTTCAAAGAGGATTTGTGAAATTTATTATCGAAAAAATTATTCAATTATGATAATATATCATTTAACATTTTTTATTTAATCCAATAAGAAAATGCAAACAACGTTCCTACGTATGTAAGATATACTCTTTCCATGGATAGTGAATTTAATTTTCTATTACTAAATTTAATTGGTCACTCTAAACACATATATAATTAATATATATTATATTTATATCACGGTCAATATTTTATATATGATAAAAATCATGATCAATTTAATAGGACCAAAAATTCATATAAAAACATATACAGAAAACAAAACGGTTATTACCCAAAACATAACATTAAAATCGAATTGTTAATAAAAGAATAATATAAGGTAATAATAAAATAATATACAGTATGATATATAAATTTATTTTTATTTAATATGTTAATAATAAACTTATATTTACTATACATGATTTTTTAATATGTACCAAAAACATCAAGATGAATGGTAATATTTTCTTGTCTCAATTTTCCTTCTTTGAGACATATTTTATATTATAAAATTATATTATTCCATGAGGTATATACAAAGAACCATTTTTATTTAATATCATGAGTTAATATATTATCATGATAATCAATGTTTAATTTAATGTTATTCCTTCCTAGGTATTACAATTCAAAAAACTAAAGTGGAAAATATGTTATATTACAATCTCATCATTTATTGAGATTGTTTATGATTATGGTTATGATGATGAAATATTTAAATACATTTTTGATTAAACTAATGAATTTATTTTTCTCAATTCACAACTTGATAAATAATTTTTTCCTCTAATTTTACTTCTTTTATGTTACCAAGTGTTGTACATAATTTTTTTAATCAAAGAAATAATTATTTTTCTCTTTTGTCAAAAAAAATTTTCTTTTAAAACCAAGTTTTCCAAAAAAGTTTTAAAAAAAGTTTTAAAAAAAGTTTTTAACATTATTAAAATTATTTACTAATGAAAATTTTACCCATTTTTGAATTTACTGTAATTTTTTAATGGAATCTTTGTGATGTTATCCAAATAATTCAAATTTGGATTTTACCAAAAATATAGAATGAATTTTTTATTAACTTTTACAGAATGATTAAAACATCCCATAATCATGTCATTTATTTTCTATGAATATTATTTTTTATGTTCTCAAGATTATTTTCTAATTTTTTTATGTTTTAAAAAGTGTTTTGAAAAAGTTAAAGTATATTTTCCTTATGAAATTTATTAAATGATCATTAAATATAATTTTACATTCATGATGACATCCATTGATGTTAATTATTATTTACTTGGGAAATTATCAAAGGATACCATTTTATTCATTCTATTAATGGTTTATGTTTTTGATGGCTGGATTTTTATGAATCCCATTTCTCTTCCACGAGTTATACAATTATAATATTTTCATGAAACTACTTATTTTTTCACATGTTATGTGATGATGAAATGATTGCGAAAGATATCGATTTTTTATAGGTTATATTATGATGAAATGTTTATGAAACAATTTTCATTAATTAGGCTATGATACGATCAATGTTTTATGATCTTGTGTCACACATAGATATAGATTCTATTATGAGAAGGGTGAGACCTATATTTCCCTCTAATGAATTAGGTAAATATTTATATCTCATGAGATGGACCAGACGGGAATGAGGATTGAAACCATTTCGGTAAGGGAATTTTCCACTATAATGGTATTGGGAGTGAACTCTGACTACTATAATGATTTGGAGATTGAAACCATTCTTCAATTATAGCCTTGGAAATGATTATTGAATACTCTGTAAATTATTTTATATGATTATGTGTATGCAAAAAATCCATGTATATTTCCAATGTTATTCTCTCATGGATCATATTCTTTTATTATCATTGGATTCATGACTAGTGAATTTCTAATCTTGATTCCATGATTCAGGACTATGATCTTTGATATGAATGGTATGGTTTTCTGTTGTTATTCCCATGTTCTTATACCCTTATGTTTATCTTATGCTTATGTATCTCCCTTTTTATTACCCAAACTGAGCATTTTAGCTCAACCACTATTTTTTCCCTTAACCAAGTTATAAATAAATGAATTTAGTATGGCATGACCAAGAAAGGTGATATTTATGAAAAACATATAGGTACATGATATAGTTTACCTTTGAACACATTGTTTGTGTTTCCATGTATCAAAAATTATTAATAATTTTATGATCCTAAGCCATGTGTTTGTGGTATTTAATAAATGATCATAAAAAATAATTATATATATGTGTATAATAATCCAAGGTTTCTATAAAAGAGATGATAATTTTTTTACAGTAATATAATTAATAATATTTTATATAATGATGATGTGTCAGTTCTTGAAAATTAAGAAAAAATAAAGAACATGGAAATTATAGATGACTGGGATGATTTTTCCTGTATCGAACTAATTAATATGATGTAGAAAACATGTATAAATAAACTGAATATAAATATTATACATACTCTAATGATAATGATAATGATCAGAAGTCCCCATGAGTAAATTATGGACTAATAATACTTTTTTTTTGAAAATATTATTGTATATCAGAATCAATGGGTGAAAAAAATAGTAGAATCATGGAAGGTAGGCACACTATATTTCTTTTGATTATTCAACCCTAAAAGATTGATTATGATTTCAAGAATAGAGATTGGATCCAAGATATTAACAAATAGAAAGATCTGGTAGAAAATAATGAAGTGTGTTAGCATGTATCAAATATAAAGGATATAAATATTATATGTGTTAAATGGGTTTTGAGGAATAAGATAGATGAGAAAAGTTTAGTTTCTAGAAAAATATAATTTCTAGTTTGTAAAGGTTAATATATATTGAGGAAATGAACTTTGATGAAATAATTTCTCTAGTTTCTAGACATGAGATAAATAGAATATTTATTTCTATTATAGTATAAATATGATTCAATGTTTTACATATGAATGTAAATTCATATTTACTAAATTTTGAGGTGGATGGAGAATATTATATGGACGAATTTAAGGATTTTACACTAGAATCAAATAGTAAAAGGTGTTTGAAATTAATAAGAACCATTATAGATTGAAATAAAATTATATATCAAGTTACATCAATATTGGTGTATATTTAAGGAGCATATAATTCAGATTAGGGAATGTGGATTGAAATTTATATACAAATATCATCAAAACCACAATAATCTTTGGTCATGTATATGATTATATTTTTTCATAGAATGATGAGTGGTTATGTGATGAATTTTCTATGATGTGGAAAAAGAAATATAATGTTTCATTACATGGAAAAATAAAATGATTTCTTGATTTATATATAATCCAATCTATTGGTCACATATTCATCTCACATTAAAAATATGCTATGATAATATTAAAAAGATTTTATATTAAGGATACTATTGGGGTTTCATCCTCAATTAACGTAGGCCCAAAAATATGTAAAAATTATCAAAAAAATTTGATTTAAAAATAATTTAGAAGATTAATTGTAAGTTGCTTATACTTGACTAAATTAAGAGTTTACATTGCCTATCAAATTAATATTTCGTTCATGTATCAATAAAATTAGATATAATCACATAGAAAAGTAGTTAATATCGTTTTTTGATACATTTCAAATACATATAATTATATATTTTAGTATAAAAATAATAAATAATTAGATTTCAATGGATTTACATATGACAATTGAGTAGGTGGGGTTCATTACCAAATTTAAACATTTTTAGATCATTTTCATGAGTGAGAGTGTGTTGCAAGGAATTTAAAAAAATACAGCTGTTACATTGAGCTTAGTAGAAGATGAGTCTGTGGATGCACTTATACATCTACCCAGACGAGTTGGATGACAGAACATCTTGAATATTTGAATTTTGATGTCGGATACCCATTGTTCATTGGTTGTAATTGTTGGAGCACGATAAATATTTCTATGAATCCAGTACACCATTCTAAATCTAAACACACTATATAAAATATTATTTTGAAGGAAAATGTGTCTAACGGAATCCTAATGTTTGGATTTGTTTTATAAATGGGATAAAAATATGATATTATCACCAAGAAACTTATAATTGAGTATTTTTGGAAATTAAGTCTATAAATGGGAGTGTATCCCACTTTCCAAAACTAATATATGTTAATTATTGATTTTCTTCCAACATTTTAGCATACCTAAATATTTATTGAAAGTGGATAAGTAATTTATATTGGAAGAGTTCAGAACTGATTTCTTATAATCTAATTTAATGTATTTTTTGAGTAAATATAGGATAGTTCTTAAAAATTAGTTTTTAGTTTCATGAAAAAAATAACTTACTGAATTACTAAAGAATAAATTTTATGCCTTATAAAAATACACTTTTTTTACACTGGTCATGGATAATGTAGACATAGAGTTGATTGGTTTATTTATAATTACTTTAAATATTTTTATATCATCTCCTTTAAATTCTAATTTTATTTATTATGAATAATGGTGGATTTACATTTCATGTTATATTCATGGATTAAGGGGGGATAAATATTCAAATGGACTAGATCATTACATCTAAAATATGTTGTATTTCTATTGACAACAAATCTATTGTGGGATATTGTTAAAAACACAAGAGGTTGATTTTTTATTTTCTTTCAATACACATGATTGAGGTGATGAGAATTATTTAGTGTTTATTTAGAGTGGATGGATATGACATTATGTGAAATACAATTCATATATTCTCTATTGATTAAATCTATATATTCTATGTTAAAGATAAAATTTGGAAACATCCATTAGAGTTCCTCTTCGGTCAAGTAAGAGTAACTCTGAACAGACTATCATGAATATATGAAAAGTAATAAAATAATATGATTCATGTTGAGACTTCTTAAAAGCTATCTAGTCTTCATAAGGGTCATATCATACACACATACATTAGGAAATTCATAAAATTCATTTGAGACTTAATAAGTGTCAGATGTGAAGTACCTATGTGGTTTAATGATGTTGAAATTGTTTTTAATTAGATTGGATGATGAATTGTTACTTTGTCCTAATGGTTATGTTTGTAGAGATAATGTTATGTTTATAATACACGTTCCATTGGTTAATTGACACAATATTTACATAATGGTTTTTAATAATAATTTCTATGATACATTGTGTTTATTATGTATAATAAATTTGATTTTATAATTGGAATTATTTTGAGTGGGTTAATGGAAAGAAGTAGAAACAATTTAAATGAAGTTTATATCAAAACATGGATGACCACCCGAGATATCATGAGGGATATGTACACATTACTGAGGTGGGCTGAAACAACCTCATCTGTGCTATCATGGTAGAAGAGGGTGTGTGCATTGTGTCCACGTAGAGGTTCTTAGGAGTGATGGTGAGCCACCATTTGAGGACGCCTGACGGAAGAGTAAGGTGTCAGAATGGGGTGGTCCCAAAGATTAATGAGAGAAGAAAAATAACCATTTTAGATAGTTGATGTTGTTGATTGTATTAAAAAATATCACAAGATATAATTTCATTTTGATTTTTGATTCCCCCTAGTAGGTATGTTTTCTAAGATATTCAAAATATGAAAATATGGTAGTTTGTCCAATATGATTCATCGACACCGTTCGATCACCTGTCCATGTCATCCAATTCATTGATCCACATCGTAGGGATGTATCTCACTGGGATCTCCATACAACTTCATAAAAAGATATATCCATGGATTTTGAGCATCATTTTCTCAGCCTAATGATACAAACATGATTTAAATAACATTCAACACCATTTGAATGGAAAAATTTATATCAAACCATGGGAAAACAATAATTAAATTAATTATATTTTTCAGTGATTGTGATTTATTGCGATGTGTAACATGAGATCATGAGGGCATAACCAGTTGAAACTGATGGTTCTCCATGAATTTCGGAAGCATTGAGTTAGTGGAATACTTTCTTTAAATAACATTTTAGTGGTTCATTTTCATAAAAGTTTTATCACACGTTCATGAGTATTTATTGAGAAAAAAGACAAAGAATATATGAACATATCTGGTTCATGAAAGGCATATAGATCTGTGAGACTTCGTTATCATGAAGTAGACTAATCCCAAGACCCTATTGACATGAGAACCACATAGTCAAGTGTCCAATGAAGAATAAAAGTTCAATGAATCCATTCTAATAAGAATGATATTCCTATCGGTTTTCTTCTAGGTTTGTGTGAAAGATAATCCATGCAACACATTCACGCTTCCATGCATGCATGAATGCAGTATGCTTGCATAATGGTTTTTTTAATCTTTCACGATGGATTACACACCTCAAGTACTTACAGGGATAGATACAATGTCGATAGTGTATGTACATTCAAGGTGTGCATGAATAACCAAAAAAGTAGACAATGTATTATGAACAGTCTTTCATGAAGGTTGTGCAAGTGTTCAATGTGTTCATATACCAGTGTTTGAAAAATAAAGAGGGTGTATAAGAATGTAAGTAGTGCCTTTAAATAGTGTGTTTGAAAAGAAACCAAGAAGTTTATGTGTGATGATAATGTAGTTCTCATTAACATGTATTAATGCATTCCTCATGTAGAGAAGAAAATAGAGTGTATTACATACATTAATGGAGTTATAACAATTGAACACGAAATTTACATTTCATAATTAGTGTGCAATGTTTGGAGATAGAATAGAGAGCATTATTTTAGAAATAATTAATATTTTGGATTTCTGTGATCAGTGAGATGATTTCTTCAATAGAAGAAAGAATATTTACCCGATAAGAGTTGTACTGAGGAAACTAATTATTTATAGGTGATTAGAAATTTTTGAGAAAGTACATAATCAGTGAAAATGTTTTTAATGATTTTCAATGACCACTGTGGTACAAAAATATCTTGGAGAAAGATCAAGTGATCAACCTATCAGTGGATTAGATCTTCAGAATAACATGAATGAGCTTGTGACATGGGGGGTTAAACCAGTTTCTTAAATTGATCAAGAGATTAAGGGGTATAACTTGAAGAATGGTTGGGTAGTGTAACAAACCATGGTAGAAGATTCCAATAGCTGGGGGTGTAAATTGGATCAACTGGATGATTGATTATTAGGTTGTATAATAAGTTTCTTCCTAACCTATTATAATTGATAATAAGTAGATAGTAGATAATCCATAATAGGTGGGGGGGGGGTCTAACCAACATGGTAAGGAGTAAGTCTTTTTAAAAAACCATGTAAAAATAAAATACGATATGTTTAATTTACTTTATCCACTGCCTACGGGATTCACTAATCTTTATAGGTGGAATAAGAATAAATTTAAATTTAAAAGAGAATTTAGTAAAATATGTCACACTTGAATTACCCCCACTCTAAGTGTGACTTAAAGATTCATTGAAAAATTCAATTTGTATTATAGAAAAGGCCAAATTAGGTTAGATCAACTTCACTTGTCTAGTTTTTTATATCAAAAGTATATGAAGTACATATTTGAGTTTGAAGAAAATTCAGATGTTCTTCAGATGGGAAATTCAATCTCTTAGATTAACGTTATTAATGTTGAAGTTTCAATTGAAAATCATAAAAATAAGAATAAAGTATTGGAAAGAAGCTGAAAAAGAATTCAAAGATAAATTAAGAACAAATTCCAGCTTAAGGAACTCATAGTGGTAACTGTTTAGTGAAATTAGTTGATTATAATTATGATAAATCAAGTCCAATATGTGATGAATATTTTCTCCATTTTAAAATTTGGGTGCATATAAAGAAAGTTACCAATGAAATTTTTACATGTAGGATAAATTTTTTCACGTAACTTACTGATAGATAAATACCTCTAGAATAATAGGTTTATACTAGGGAAGAGAAATAAACTAAAAAGGTTATCATATAAAACACTCTCACAAAACATTTCAAACTAATGGAGGAAACAATATCTCTTTGAAATGAAAGATATGTAGAATATATTGATGAATTTAAATTTAATATGCGAATGAAATATATTTTTTAAATGGTATTTACAAAAGTTATCCATTCACATGAAAATTAACATAATATATCTATAAATGATAAAGATGCTTAGTTGGATGTTAAAGAAGAAAGAATCTCGTAACATTATTATTTTTTATTAAAGAAAAATGGAACTGGAATATGTGATTCATAAGATTCAGATTCAATGGAAAGAAATTATTAAATTATTTGAATATGAGAATATTGTCATCAATATAAAATGCCTTGAACTAGAATTGAAACTAAGAATCATGGAAGAGAAACAAGTTAAGACTTCCCAAGATGCTGCGAAAAGTAGTATTTCCAAGGATTTATTTGATAAGAGTTGTATTTATGAAAAAAATCAATATAACAGTAATAATATCATGATACTATATGGGGATATATCTACATTAGTCTCATTAAATAAGTTAGTCATTTTTTCTAACAAATCTATGTTCACTAATGATATTTTTATGATTAATAACGATTAAAATTTAAAATCTAGAAAAACATGGTTGAAGAATAATTCATATAAATACATTAAATCTTAAAATATGGATGTGAATTACTAAGGAATTTTTTATCCTCTAATGAAATCATAGAAGAAGAAATGTGCTACCCAAAATAATAAAAATGTCAAAGACAATCAAAATGTGTCACATAAGAATAAATCAAGATTCATTGTCTAATGTTGGTGCTATTGGAATTTTGGGCATCATGAAATTAATTTTTCGAATAATATCTCATTATATGAAAATTAAAAAATTATTTCATTTATTTGGAGAAAATATTAATAGAATCAGAAACCTACATAATAGATTCTGAACTCACATAAAATAGTCATTCTATCAATAAACAATATAAATAATTTGAAAATTTATATGATTATTAGAATAAAATAGGTTATTGTTTTGATGGGTGCTGGTATATACCAATCCTATATAAATCATCTGCTGATATTGATTTAAGATCACAATAATAAGTTAAGTAGGTAATAAATAAACCTGATAGGTTATCCATGGGATTTGAACAAATGTTGATTTTTTTTAAACATACAAGTCCCAAGAGGTTTGTGATGAATGGTCTGAAGAGTGTCACACCAGATATAATATACTTTTATTTGTGTAGAAATGGTCACATAATTTCCATTTTGAATATTACATGAATATCCCTAATAAAGGAAGCAAGATGTAATTAGAGAAATAATCATTACTTAAGAGAAACGAAAAGATTTATTTAGTGAAGGAAATCTATATTGAACAATATATAATATTTCTTAAAAAGGGTAACATCAATAATTTTTTTTGAAAGGTGTAATATTTTTGGACACTTAGGTAAAAAACGTTGGAAATGGTTTCCTAGACAAGAATAATTTCTGAATAAAAAAGCTAAAGTACCTGTGACTTTTACTGTGGGTAAAAAACTTCTACACACAAATTTAAGACTTATAATGTTCCTAAAGAATGATTGATCATATGGTGAGAATAGTTGGAAGAGGCCAGAAATTTGGAAGATGCAAAGACAACTAACATTAATTTTCTAGAAAATGTGAATATTCCTTTTTCATATAAGAATATTATTTGGTTGAGAAGCAACTATCATCCATATTTGTTTAACTGAGGATCATTGATGTATTTCCTTATTCCCATATATTAATTGTGTTTTTTTGGGACGGGAATTTAAGGTCAATCATGGATTCAAGGAGAGACATTAATTTAATAAATGTTGTGAACATATTATAGTTAGAATGATTTCTATCATGGATGACTATTGGAATTATATTGTCTTTATTTCTATATTTCAAATAACCTTAGAAGTTTCATGGTGTTTATTCTCGAATAAATTCAATCATGATAAAGATGCATAAAATGCATCCATTGAGGTGGAGAACATAAGATAAACCATCATAAATTTCTATCTCAGTAGATATATTATGAATATTATATGTTTCAATGAAGTATGAATCTAATAATTAGGGATTTTAAATATCTTGAAATTAAATCTCGTAATGAATTAGGTATTTTTCTTAAAATTTTATATTTTCATGATAAAAAATTCATCAATTCTTAATCATTGATATTTATTACTAGATGAAAAAATAGAAAGACAATTGGATAAGGGGAAGTGAATTTTTACACTATAATGTTTTCAATTTGTTTTTTGTAATGTATGATGAAGACAATATGAAAATATTTTGAAAATTTTAATAAAATTGGTTTTAGTGATTTGTATCACATGTATGAAAATATTTTATAGAATTGATGTTAAATTTGATCATGCTGGTTTTTTATACAAGGAATTTCTCACATAGACCTAGATATGGTTAATTTATACTCCTTTATTTGTTTGTAGTGATTCCATCATTCTTAGAAGTGAAAAAGAAAATATCTGTCAGAAGAGAGGAATATGTTCATAAAATATTAACATTTTAAATAATAATTTCATCCTATAATTTTATCATTGGAATTATTTAAAATAATGGAGAGAATATATCATTGAATTTTAAAATAAATAGGGTATCAAAAAAATAATAAGGAGGAGATTGATGAACCCAAGTGGTATTTTGTGGTTGAAATTGTTTTAAAATAATTGGGAAGAAGAAAAATCAATTTAATCTAATTATGGTAATTGTATAGACGGTATTATATTTAGAATATAGGTGTCATGGGTTAATTGACACATTGTTTATTTCATGGTTTGGAAGAGCCATGAAATATAAAATTTATTTTTTATGAGAAAGTTCAGTTTAGAAGTGGATGTATTTTGAGTGGTTTGATGGAATGAAGTGGAAACTATTTTAATAAAGTGTATATAAAAAAAATGACCAACCACATTGGCTATCATAAGGGACATACAACAACTGTTGAGGTGGGTGGGAAACACCTTGGTCTGGACAACATGATGGAAGATGATTTGTGAAGCATTCCCCTACATAGTTTCATAGGTGCGACAATGAGACACCTTTCATGCAGGCACAACGACAAAGAATGGTGATGGAATGGGCGGTGAAAAGGATTAATGTGAGTGGACTAGTAACTATTTTGGATGTATAAGGATGCACATTTTATTAAATACGATCATGTGTCAGAATTCAATTTAAATATGGGAACCCCTCTTTACAAGTACTGATGATCTATAATTAAAAATACAGAAGAATGGAGGCCATCTGATCGAATACATCTTTGACATTTTATCACCCAACCATGACGTCTTCTTCATTGAACCTCACCTGAGGGTTGCTGCTCATCAGGATATTCATGAAACGTTGTTAGAAGAATGAAATAAGTATTTTGAGTTTTATTTGATCATCATAAAGATTCGTAATTGATAAAAATCACTTGAAACATAGTTTTCAATGAAAATGTAATCATACCATGGGAAAATTAAGGAAGAAAATGATGTTTTCAGTCGTAGTGATATCTCATGACGTGTAACTTGAGACATTGAGTGAATAAGTAGGAGAAATGGACGGTTCTCCATGATTTTTGGAATATTTAATTCATTGAAATCTTGAATATAAATACAACTTGATCAGTACATTTTATAAATATTTTTATTTTATATATATGAATATTTCATTAGAATGAAACTGATCATCTGCTAATAAAAATGGTTTGGAAAAGGTTGATAGATCATCACAACATCATTTGTACGAAAGGGAAAAATCTCATATACATCTTGACAGATAGAACCCTTCACTCAAGTGTGATACTTAGAATGTGAGTTCCTTGAATCTATTCTAATGGCTGAGATATTCCTATTTGCTTCCTTCCTGGTTTCATTAAAGGATAATCCATGCTACACCTAATTTCTTGTATGCATCCATGATAGAAGCACACTTGCACAAAGGTTTTGTGAATATTACTTGAAGGAGTACACACCTCAAGTACCTACATGAACATATAAAAGGAGTATTGTGTGTGTGTGTGCATTCAAGGTTCACATGATGAAATAAAAAAGTAAGCAATGTATTACATATTGAGTCAATAAGGTTTTCCTTATGACTTTTTCATTCCTTCTTGTTTTGAAAATCACAAACACCTTATCTTTAAGGAAAATTGATTTCATAAGGAAAATTGCTTTTATAAGGAAAATTGCTTTTATAAGGAAAATTTCTTTTATAAGGAAAATTTCTTTTATAAACAAAATCACTTTTATAAGAAAAATTATCCTTATCATATTTTCATCCATATTTTTCTTAAGTATATGATTCGGATTCATTCCTATATTCTCGGAATTGTTTGAAACTTTGATATGAGGTATTCTGTTTTAGGTTCCGAATTCTAGATAAGAATTGTAAGGAAGTTTCACTCCGAATTCCAGATGAGAACTATAATAAAGTATCATTACGAACTCCGAATACGGACTCTAATTAAGTTCTACATCAGATTCAGGATGCGAATCCTTATGATGTTTGATGACGAATTCTCATTACGAATTCTGATGATGAATTCTCATAATGAATTCTGATGACTAATTCTCTTTCCTAATTCACCTATTAGATAGAATCTGATCATTTTTGTTTTATGCACTCCAAATTTATTTAGACTCCGAAAATTATATTTGGTTAGACTCCGAACTTTCATCTTGCTTACGTTGTTATAATCTTTCTACTCTCTATTTTTCTTCCTTATACTCCGAACCTTCACTCCGAATCTTTCATTCCGGACTTTTGAGTTAGAATTAAAATGGTGTTGTACATTCTGTTATAGTTGTTTTGTTATAAAACGATGTTGTCCATTCTGTTTTAAACTAACCGTTGGCTAAGTGACACGTGTACAATTCCCTCCGATATTTAAAGAAAATATGATCATTGGAGAAGGAGCCGACCTTACCTATAAATAGGAGATCATTTGAAAGAGCTTGCTGCTAAAAGGATGACTGATCTTCGACTCATTTGATTACATGCTTGAAGTGATTTCTAGAGAGATAGGCTCTTATTAACTCTCAAAGCCTCATGCGACTCTGAATGTTGGTGATTACATTCGAGGACTTCCGGGGATAGGAAGACAGAGGTGCCGACTACCTTGAAGTTTGAGGGCTTCCTTGCTGAGGAAGACAGAGGTTGCCAACTACCTTGATGTTGAGGGCTTGCGGGGATAGCAAGACTGAGACACTCTGATCTTCGTATCGAGGGCTTACCCTGGTGTGGGTAAGACAGAATTGCTTGAAAGTATAAATCAAGGGACCTTTATCCAAGGTTGTTGGATACCCTTCTATTTGGGTTAAAAGACTATTATCTTGTTACTTTTAGTTCTACTACTTGTTTAATTCCGCTACATTTTGTATTATAAGGAATGTATAACTTTATTATACTTTCTTATTTGTACTCTGTTCCATTTAGATTCTATATGCTTTATGGTAGAATATCATATTGTAATATTTTGTTAAGTTTCAATTTCTGGAACCATATTTCCGGAACCCACGTTCGGAATCTCTTTCCATGTTTTCATTTGATATTAGAGGTGTTGTGAATTTTCTTATGTTTAACTTGGTTAAAATCAGCCCTTTCCTTTACTCTAGGAAAAGATAGTTATTTGTAACTAACTTTAAAGGTTCCAAAGGAATTTTTAAAGTATAAAATTCACCCCCCCTCTTGTATATTGAGCATCTACATCACTATTTCGACCCTATAATTGGTATCAGAGCAGGTTTCTGAAATACTTATACTCATGTATATGTTTTTCTTTCTCACTTTTCCATTCGTAACTTTTCCATTCTGAACATTGTTTTTACGAATCTTTTCTACTAACAAGTTTTTGTGCCGAAGGTTATTTTTAGTATGGTAGGAATTAATGTTGGTTCAATTGATAATCTAAATCCTAAAAGACCACCAATATTTTATGGTAATGATTATGAATACTGGAGAGATCTAATAAAGACTTTTGTTATCAATTCTAGAGTAGAAACTTTTGTTATGCTTACTGGTGATTATAAGATTCCTAACAAGGAAGTTAGAACTTTTACTAACCAGGAAAAGAAAGAATATCAACTAAACTATAAGGTATGCAATACTTTACTGTGTTCAATGACAAGAAATATATATAACCAAATTTCTTCTTGTGAAGCAGCTAACTGTATCTGGAAGATGTTAGAGGTTACACACTTTGGAACTTCTAAGGTGATTGAGACTACAAGAGCTATGCTTAGAGCTGAATATCCTAGCTTCTATTTTCCTTATAGAGAACCAATTTGTAAAGTTCAGCAGAGATTTATGACTATCGTAAACAGCCTACAGTCTATGGGAGAGAATGGTCTAGATGATGAAGCTCTTGTGGATATGATAATTGATATCATGCCTAATGAGTGGAAATCCAAAAGAACAGCTATAGATGAGAACAGTAAAGTGACCCAGATTTCCCTAGATGAGATTTTTGGAACTCTTCTCCAACATAAAACCAGAATTAAGAGAGATGCTGGCAACATCAAAATGAAAAATGGAAATGGTACTGTTTCTTTCACAACAACATCAAATCATATGAAAGCTAAGACTCCTGAGAGAGTAACCAGATCTAAGTCTAACAAGATGGTGTTTCATTCAGATTCTAGTGAGAGTGAAATATCAGAAAATGAACTAGCAAATCTTGCTCGAAGGATGAACAAGATAGCTGGCCAGAGAAATTTCCAATCCAAGTATAAGAAAAAGGAAAGTAATGATAAGAAAGATGGAGATGTTACTTGTTATGAATGCAAGAGAGCTGAACATATAAGACCAGATTTCCCTATGCTCAAAAATAAAGAAAGGAAAGAAAGACATTCAGACAGGAACAGAAAGAAGTATTATAAAGAAAAAGCTAAGAAAGTTTTGAAAGCAAATGACACCTGGAGTGCCAGTGGTGGTGACTCTTCAGATGAATCTTCTGATTATGAATCTTCAGGACAAGAGAATCTTGGTCTTATAGCCATATTACCTATTGATAATCATTGTTTTATGGCTAAGGTACGAAATGCTGAATCATTGACCGATGTTTCTCTAAATTATAATAATAGTAAGTATTATAACTCTTCGGATGAAGAATCATCTTATGATGAAGAAAATACTTTACCTACTTATGAAGAAGTCTATAGGTTTGCTGAACTTCTTGAGATTGAGAATTCCAAACTCAATAAGAAACTTGATAAGGCCAACTCTAGGAATTATATTCTTACAAAAGAGATATCAGATCCTTCTAAAGATCTTGATAAGAAAAATGCTGATTTTGAAAGTATTTCAAAAAATCTCGAGGAAGTATATTCTGAGAAGAACAAACTTTCTAAAGAATTAGAAAAAGTAATTTCTAATAAAAAAATTTTTCCAGCCTAGCTCTAGTTCTAAAACTAATGATTTTGAGGATGAAAACGTGGTTGTAAAACTCATGTCCCAAATTTTTTCCTTAAAGAAGTGTTTATCAAACTTTACCCATGGTAAGGAAAATTTTGATAAAATGTATTCCCAAATACGACCTTTAAGAAATAAATCCGGATTTGGTTATACCCATGAAAAACCTATTTTCAGTAACAATTATTTTGTTCCTCAAAGTTCCCCATTTTGTACCAAGTGTCAATGTGGTGGTCACTGGGTAAAGGATTGTTCCTTAAACAAAACCCAATCTTTAGGATTTCACAAAGCTTACTTTTCTAAGAAAATGTGGGTACCTAACATTTTGTTATCTAGAAATCTCGGATCCAAAAAAATTTGGATTCCGAAAGTCTAATTTTATTTTTGATTTCAGGAAAATAAAGAGAGTACCAACAACAATACATGGTACATGGATAGTGGATGTTCCCGGAACATGACTGGTAACAAAAGCTATTTTGAAATGATTATCAAAACGAAAGGAGGAAAAATAACTTTCGGAGATAATGCTATGGGTGAGATTGTTGGTATTGGTAATATTGTTTTTCTTGGTAAAACCTTGATTTCAAATGTTCTTTTTGTTAATGGTCTTAACCACAACCTCATTAGCATAAGTCAGTTATGTGATGAATGTTACCATGTGAATTTTAGGAATGATAAGTGTTTAGTTCACAATTCCAAGGAAGAATTTATTCTCTCAGCCAATAGGCAAGAGAATGTCTACACTTTGAACCTAGAAGACCTCAGGAGTCAATATTTACCTTGCCTAAGTGCAATAGAAGATCATTCCTGGTTATGGAATAGAAGACAAGGTCACTGTAACCTTAGGAACTTATTTAACTCTCTAAGAAGAAACTAGTTAAGGATCTACCGGAGCATAGATTTTATTCTTATAAAGTTTGTGATCCTTGTCAATATGGCAAGAAACATAAATCTAGTTTTAAATCAATCGGTGAAGTCTCAACAACCGATTCATTATTGTTAGTGCACATGGATCTTTTCGGTCCAACAAAAACTGGCAGTATTAGAGGCAAATACTATGTGTTTGTTCTAGTTGATGATTACACTAGATTTACTTGGGTTTATTTTCTAGCAAAGAAATCTGAAGCTTTTTCTTATTTCAAAAGAGTTAGAGCTCAAGTTAAAAATGAGAAAAACCATCCATTGAAAACTATTCATAGTGATCATGGAGGAGAATTTCAAAATTCTGATTTTGAAACTTTTTGTAGTAGAAAAGGTATTACTCACCATTTCTCAGAACCTAGAACTCATCAACAGAATGGTGTAGTTGAAAGAAGAAATAGAATTCTTAAAGAGATAACTAGAACTATGTTGAGTGAATATTCTATTGCTAAACATTTCTGGGCTGAAGCTATAAGTACTGCTTGTTATATTATAAATTGAGTTTTGATTAGACCCTTTCTTAATAAAACTCCTTATGAGTTATGGAATGGTAGAAAACCAAGAATATCCTACTTCAAGGTTTTTGGTTGCAAAGTATTCATTTTGAATACTAAAGATAACATACATAAATTCGCACCAAAATCTGATGAAGGGTTTTTCATAGGTTATTCCACAACATCTAAGGCTTATAGAGTTTTTAATAAAAACACTTGTACTGTTGAAGAAACAGTACATGTAAAATTTGATGATTCCGATCCTTTTGTTTTTAAAACATCTCAGCCTATATCCTCAGATGTGTTTTCAAAAACTGATTATCAACCTTTGATAGAAGAACCTTCTGATAAGGATAATGTTCAAGAAGATATTCCTGAAACATTTACCCCAGAAGACTTTCTACCCTATGTTGATGAACATGATTTTCAAAACCCAAATCTGGTGTTTCTTAAAAATCATCCCAGTGATAGTATCATTAGTGATGTAAATCAACCTGTAAGGACTAGATGTTCCTTAAGAAATGAAGTAGAACATCTAGCATTCCTTTCCCAATTAGAACCGAAAAGCACTGATGAAGCTTTAGGTGATGATGATTGGATTAAATCAATGCAAAATGAACTAAATGAATTCAAAAGGAATAAAGTCTGGACCTTGGTTGAAAGACCTAAGGAAACTTCTGTTATTGGAGTCAAATGGGTTTTCAGAAATAAATGTGATGAAAATGGAGTCATAGTAAGAAATAAAGCTAGACTTGTTGTTAAAGGCTATAATCAACAAGAGGGAATAGACTATGAAGAAACCTATGATCCAGTAGCTAGACTTGAATCTATCCACATTCTACTTTCCATTACAGCATTCTTTAATTTCAAACTTTTCCAAATGGATGTGAAATGTGCTTTTCTTAACGGTTATGTTCAAGAGGAAATTTTTGTTGAATAACCTCCTGGATTTGAAGACACAAAACATCCTGATTATGTATTTAGACTTACCAAAGCTCTGTATGGCCTTAAACAAGCCCCACGAGCATGGTATGATAGACTCACTAGATTTTTACTTCAAAATAACTATGTTAAGGGAAATGCAGATCCAACCCTTTTTATAAAGAATGATAAGAAAAATGTTTTGATTGTTCAAATTTATGTTCATGACATCATATTTGGTTCAACTCAGCAATCTTTGACCGACTCTTTTGCATGTCTAATGAAATCTGAGTTTGAAATGAGTATGATGGGTGAGTTAACATTTTTCCTTGGTTTTCAAATTTCTCAAAAACCAGAAGGAACCTACATATCTCAACATAAAAATATTAAAGATCTTCTTAAAAAGTATGGTCATGATAATACTAAGAGTATATGTACTCCTATTGGTACCTCAAACTCTTTAGATCTTGATGAAGCTGGGAAACCAGTAGATCAAACATCATTTAGAGGTATGATAGGTAGTTTACTTTACTTAACTGCTAGTCGACCAGACTTAATGTTCTCAGTATGCTTATGTGCAAGATATCAATCCAATCCAAAGTAATCTCACTTAAAGGTGGTAAAAATAATTTTTCACTACTTTAAGGGAACCATAGATCTAGGATTATTTTATACTTCTGGAAATGATTTTATCCTAAAAAGATTTTCTGATGCTGACTTTGCTGGATGTAGAATGGATAGAAAAAGTTCATCCGGAACTTGTCATTTCTTAAGAGATTCATTAGTTTCTTGGTCCTGAAAGAAGCAATATTCTGTAGCACTCTCCACTACTAAAGCTGAATATGTAGCAGCTGGAAGTTGTTGTGCTAAAGTGTTGTGGATGCAACACACACTCACTAACTATGGATTGAGTTTTACTAAAACTCAAATTTTGTGTGATAACACGAGTGCCATTTCCCTCAGTATGAACCCTGCACATCACTCCCCTGCAAAACACATAGATATTAGACATCAATTTCTTAGGGATCACACACTTAAAGAAGATATTATTCTTCAATTTATCGGAACACATGATCAACTTGCTGATATTTTTACAAAATCGTTCCCTTCTGATAGATTTGAATATATTACACAGAAGTTAGGAATGATAACCATAAGTTAATCCTTCTTAATTAACTTTCTGTTAAAAATTCTCCTTACAGTAATAAACTCCTTTTCATAGGGGGAGTACATATGTTTGATAGAATAACAATGTTTTTTCAAAATTTGTTTTCAAACATTTCGGAATGAAGATTTCCGTAATAGAATTTCCGAAACAACAATTTTCTAGAATTGACATTTTCGTACAGAATACTTCTGGAATGGAAGTGTTCGTATTGAAAACATCCAGAATGGAAAATTTCATACTGGTATTTTCAGAACAGAACTTTCGTACTGAATCTCTCATAATAAGTTTTTTTTCTCAAAATCTTGGAATTTGATTTTCGAACTAAGTTTTCCATAATGAGTTTTTCCGTACTGAGTTTGTTTTCCGTAGTAAAGTTTTTGTGAACGTTGTCTTTTCATAATAATGATTTTTTTGTAGTCATTTTTATATTACCCATTACGAATAATCCTTCTAAGCCAATCCGAAAGGTATGATTACCTTACTCACGTTTTCGTAGTCATATTTTACTTTCCGGCACTTTCTTGTATTTTGTTTTCGGATTATAGTTATTTTTTTAATTATTTGTTTTAATAAAAAACCTCAAAAATATCGGATTCAAATTTTTATGAGAATTCGTTTTCAACCGTCAGATCTGATCTTATTTTATCACAATCGTTCGATCAACCGAGGAAGTTGAACCGTCATTTCATTGCCTATATAAAGGGGACCCAAATACTTGTCCCACATCGATTTCAAGCTCCAGCATCCCGAAGCTCTGCCTCTCTGTTTTAAGGCCGTTTTGAACTTCAGATTTCTCCGTTTCGAACTTCTCAGAGGTCATCAGATCCGAATGTCTATCGAGTTAGCTTCTCAAGAAATGTCATCCTCTAAACCTATTTCATAATGGTTAGTTTACACAGAAATGCTAGTCCATCCGGATTTCTTCAACAACTATGATTCTCTTATTTAGAAGAACATTAAGTTGAATGGGTGGGAAGATATTTCCGTGTCCAAACCGAGGAATCAAGACAATGTTTTTTCGGAGTTACTTGTTGATTTCTATGAAACAGTTTCCTTCTTTAAGGAAGATAATAGGGAGAAATTTTCTTTTAAGTCTTATGGAAAGACTTATAATCTTTCTTATACCAAGGCAGCAAGCTTGGTAGAGCTGACCTATGAAGGAGAAGTAGAGTTCATATCTCATGTGTTGCCAGATTCTAAGGGTAGCTTCAACAAGGAAAAAATCCTTGAAAACTATCGGACTCTCAGATGACAATGCTCCTAATATTCCTTGTTTTCCTACAAATTTCTGGATTCTAGAGTTATGGGTACAAGGTATTATCGTACCGAGGAAAGGTGATAAAGACATCCTGAAGAAGAGTGAGATCTATATCATAGATTTCCTGATAAATATAAGGAGGTTTAACTTCATGAGGCACATTCTTATAACCATTGAGAATCTTAAGAAATGAAATCTCAGAGCCCAGATCGTAATGTACCCAGCAATTTTATCAAAGTTGATAGTTCTGTGCCTTGAGTCTTTGAAAGAAGCTTGCAGATATAAGCCAAGGGTTTGAAAAATTTTGTTGGTCAGTGATGATACCCTTAAGAGGATGGATGTGGCTTTCAACAAGGAGACTAGTGAGTTCTTCGATTTACCTAATCAAGAAGAAGCGGCTCCGAAGGCTGCTGAATCGGAATCATCTAAGCCAGTAATGAAAATAAAGTTGAAAGAAGCTACAGCTGAAGTACAGGATCCTAAATCTAAGGAAGTTCAAACCGCACATCCCAAACCAAAGAAGAAGAAGGCATATCCAGATGAGGTTATGGAGAAGTGGAGAGAAGATAAAGAGAAAAGGAAAGAAGGGGATCCGCAGTTCAGATTGGACCCTGCAGAGGCTAAGGCCTTGAAGGAGAGAACTGCTGACGAGCTTGAAAAACAAGTAAAGTAAAAGAAGCTCAAGAAGAAGATGTCAACAGCTGAGGGAGTCCATGCTTTGTTAAAATTTAATGAAATAGTATCCGAAAGCATTCCAGTTCTGAGATATTTTTCCTTGGAATCTCTACCTAAGACTCTAGGAAGAAACCTTGATTTTCCAGAAGAGATTACAATTGAACATGTTGAGCAACTCGAGCAGATTCAACAAGTGGAAGAGGAAAAAGTAGTTGCTGAAGGAAGTGGTGAAACATGAGATTTATTGAAAGAAGTAGATGATTATAAGGGGTCACCTTCGGAACACCTGTCACTCCGAACTTCAGAGGCTGAATCCTCTAAGTTAGTAACCCCAGATAAGGATATGAATGAGGAAGATGTTGTTCATAAAGTTGTTGATGATATTATTCAAGTATCTACTAGCGAGCAGAAAACTCCAGATCAAGAATGGATTCCGAAAAAAGACAAGGGAAAGAAAATTCTTGCTGATACTCCGAGTTCAGTGGTGGTAAAGAGAAAGGAAGTTGGTAGTTCTTCAAAGAGAAAGCTTGACCTTATTTAAGAATAAAATTCTCCAAGAAAAGATTCGGATTCGGAGTCATCTTCGGTGGGGCATGACTTTGTTGTCCAGTCTTTGAAGAAGTTGGTGGGAACCATTCCAACCTTCTCACGTATTGATTCAAGATGTCAAATGCTCTAACATGCTTTAAATCCGAAATTAGACTCCGTATCTATGGTTATGGACAAGTGCGTTGAGATTGAGGCTCAGTTCAAAACCTTCTTTGTTGGCTACGAAGCCCATAGAAAATCTTGCAAGAAGATGACAAACTGGTCAAAGAAGACTGTAGAAGAGATGAGGCTATTTGATGAATTTCAAGACAATGTTAAAGATGATTTTGAGACTTAGGACAAGAAGATAAATGAGTTGAATTCCTCCTTTTATGAGAAGCTGACAGATGAAAAGAACTTTCGGATTCAAGAAGTTAGAGATCTGAATGGGAACTAAACTTCGTTTCTCAAAACTGGAAGTTTGAAAGGGATCATCAGATCAAGTTTGAATAGAAGATGAAGGCTCAGGAAGAAAATATTGAAGCTCAATCTACAAGAATAGTGGTCTTAGAGAAGCAAGCTGAAGAAGATCATAAAGACCTGAAGAAGATCAAGACTATTCTTAAGGGGCTTATTTCGAAGGAAAAAGATCCGAAATAGCTAAATTCGATAATTTTGTGTTATCTAATTTTCTTTTTTGCTGAGATTTCAAACTTAATGAAAATTTTTCTTGTCGTTTCTTTTGTTGTTATTACCGATTTTTAAGGTACTTTGTTATACTTTCCATTCCCTCTAATTCTTTTTGAAAATCAAAAAGGGGGAGAAGAAAAAGATCCTTAAGGAAAAACAACTTTAATAAGAGCTTATCTAAGGGGGATTTTTTCATTAAAGAAGACCTTCTTATTCGTAATAAAATGTCATTCCGGAAATCTAGAATACGATCCTTAGAGTTTCAAAGCCTAAGGGGGAGTTAGTCGTATTCATCAATATCCTTAAAGCAAAGGGAGATAAGCCTTAATGTTTTTCTTTTTCTTAGAATTTCTTTTTCGTAAGGATGTTTGTGCTTTTCAAAAAGGGAGAGATTGTGGAGTCAATAGGGTTTTCCTTATGACTTTTCCATTCCTTCTTGTTTTGAAAATCACAAACACCTTATCTTTATGGAAAATTGATTTTATAAGGAAAATTCCTTTTATAAGGAAAATTTATTTTATAAGGAAAATTGCTTTTATAAGGAAACTCGCTTTTATATGAAAAATTATCCTTATCATATTTTCATCCATATTTTTCGTAAGTATAAGATTCGGATTCATTCCTATATTCTCGGAATTTTTTGAAACTTTGATATGAGGTATTCTGTTTTAGGTTCCGAATTATGGATAAGAACTATAAGGAAGTTTCACTCCGAATTCCAGATGAGAACTGTAATAAAGTATCATTTCGAACTCCGGATACGAACTCTAATTGTAACACCCCGAGATTTTATGAAAAATATTATTTTAATTTCATTAATGTCTTGTGTTGTATTCTACACCAAGAATACCTTGCGCTATATGCAACACCGTATTAGCTTGTAGTATACGCAACACTATTCTTGGACCGTGTTACACACAATTTTGATAATAGTTATTCTACGCTACATTGAGTATATATATATATATATTCAATATATAAATGAAATATGGTTGGATTCTGTTATACGAAAAAACGAAGGAGTCTTTCACAACACGCAACCCTGACTTGGCTTGCATTACACGCAATCGCGACCTTCCTCGATAGCGTGTGTTGTACGCAATACCAGGTTTTAATAAACAATGATATATTATTATAATATTGTCATTAACTAGCCGTTATGAATAGTATTAACTAAATTTTGAATTTTACAACATTATTATTCATCTTACACATTTTATAGAACATGATATAAGAACAAAATAAATTTTTCGGGTAAAATAAGTATTTTAAAAAAAATGCAGTTTTGCCGCATTTTGATGGCGCACCCACTTTAAATATAGTTTTTGGCATTTTTATATGTACAATTTTAAAAAATAAAATTCTTCTTCTGAATCAAGATATAAAAATTTACATTAGATAATGTTTTGATATTTTTCCGATAACTTTCATATTTTAATGAATAGTAAAAACACGCTATATTTTAATTAAAAACAACTTTTTTCATCATAATATCTTATGTGGTTAAATTATAATATTGAATGGTTTTAAAGTATAAATAGAATATATTTTTACCATTTAATATAATGTATGTCACTAGCATTGATTTTACCTTGAATTCGTATGTTAAATCAATTCAATCTTTTGCAATGTTTTAAACAAAAACCCGTTTTTATTCGACAATGGGATTAATTTTAATTTAATTTCTGCAACTTCTGTGTATTGAATTTTAAAAAATGGATTCCATATTTGGAATCAGTGGGTCCAAAATATGTTAATAGGCTACTTTTTATTTTTGGGAATTATGAATAGTAACTACGGTAAATTTTATTTACCATAGTTAAAGGTAAATCGGGTAATTAAGGGTAAATATAATATTATAAAATTATCCTAACACATTCCAAAATTCTATTTGATGGCTAAAGGTAAACCCATATCAAATAAGGGTTGGATTAGATTCATTTTATGGACTTTTGACAATGAAAATAATTTAATTATTATTAAAACCAAAGAAAGTGACAACATGTCACTCTCCTAAATCTTATAAGTATAATAATTTTAACTTAGTGATAAACTTCATAAAACTTCGAAAATGAATAGTCTCCAGAAATCTAACAAAATTATCTACATCATGAGAATTTATTTAGAATTTTTTGGGATTAAATAATTATCATTAATTGTGACACAATAGTGATGCAGAAATTATTTATCTAGTGAAAAATCAAGAATATAGATTTTATTAAACTAATAGTGACCATAAAAGGCACAAAACCCTGACCAAAACTTATTGTTCATGTAAATTTAAACTATAATCATCCAATGGTAGAATATTTGACAATTTGGAGTCTTATACAAGCAATTACGACACTTATATTATTTTATTTTAAATGATGCCAAAGTTGTCACCTTCATAATTTAATAAATATAACAATTTAAATATTGTGATTTTAAGATGATAAATTCGAGTAAAAGTATTATTGTGAAAGGAAATATATTTATATTCATCATATAAGTTTATTTTAAATTTTTATGCAACAAATATGTATATTAAATAATTATACAAAAATGATGTAGTAATTATTTTATTAAGAGATAAACCGAATAAATGGTTTTAAAAAATAATAAAATAAATATTATATGAACTATTTAATGTGATACACTGATTTTATAGACACATATGACCTTTTATTAATATATTAAAGCTTTTATTTCGAACATATCGTATGTATATATTTTATTTAAATTCAAATAAATGAATAGTGTCAAAATTGACACTATTGTTATTTTATAAAAATAACATATTATAAAATTGTTTAAAAATCACAAAAATATTTAAAAATTATAAATTTAAATTTATATGGTCTATAATGTTATAAAGTAAACAATTTTGGAAAATTCACAACAAATAAGTAATTATTTGTTATAATTTAAAATTTAGAATTTTATTACCACAAATAAACTTAAATAGATTAAATAAGGATAAACCAAAATGATAAGGTTTAAAATACGATCCAAACATGTTGACATTTGATTGGATGATGATATTACAACCCTATCTCATCTAATATTCGAATATGAGTCATTTTTGGAGGTTTTTATGTGGGGTTAGATTTATTATAAATTAATATTTTTAAGAATTCCAAAGGTGCCCCTCTCCTCCCTTATAAAAGGGAACCTCCTCCCTCTCTTCCTCACACATCATTGAGCCTTCATGCTCGGTCAACCCCTGAAAAATTATCCTCTCCACTTCCCTAGAAACATCCTAGAGGTTCTGGTCTTCCTCAAAGACCAATTTTAGAGCCCTAAAAGGAGATCTCAAAAAGGCACTTCAAAGAAGAGGTAATTTCTGTTACCGATTATTTCACCTTTATTTTTTCTTCCACTTCTTCTTCTTAGGTTGTTTCATTATGAAGTAATAACATCAGTATCACTAATCTACTTATATGTTTTTATAAGTATTAAAAAATCCTAATTCACCATCTATCCATCCTATGGAAAACGAAATCACCGCGCGTGCGTACGTACGGAATACCGTCTCCACGCTGTGGTGTAATCTGTTTTTCCACCAACACCTTACATGGATGGGTATTATGGTGTAAAGAATAACTATACATAGTTATTATTACATCATAATGATTCTGATATATTGTATCATCCACTCCAATTCAATTCAATAATTATGTAAATGATATCATCGCTCGTGCGTACGTACGGACTACCGTCTCCACGACGCGATGAGATTCATTCTCCATGTTAACCATTTAAGAATGATTATAAAGTATATATAAGAAATAATAATGAAATATATGACATTATATATCTACTGGATTTATGTGTATATATATGTATTTCATCTACTTAATTCCACTCAATTCAATAAGGAAACGAAAACAGCGTTCATGCATACGTACGGCCTACCGTCTCCATGAACGGTGTATTTCATTCCATATACCGATCCATTATATATATGTATATTCTGAATATATATTATATATAAATCATTTTTTATATTCTATAATTAAGTAATAATGATCTAAGTACTCATATGAATAATTACAAGTTAAAACACGAATGACAAATGAGACGATTTTACCCAAAACACTACTTTAACATGAATTTACAAAAGAACGGGTAATATAAAGTCATAAGTGAACCATATATGATATAATAACAATGAATATGATTCTGTAATAAGTCAATGACATTATTTAAATCATTATACAGGAGGTTCGGACACTTACGAAGCAAATCGGACCTAAGGTAAGGGATAAATTTTCAATCTCATTTTTATCCGAGATTATTTATACTTTGAAATTTACTGGGTTGTATTTTATCATCCAAATCCATGTTTCATCAATATTTAATGTTATTTCCATCCACCTACAATTGTTTAAATCCAATTTTACCCTTTGGTGAGTTTTTAGTAAAAGATATGAAAGGAATCTTTTGTCGTTTTCGTACGAGGTACTTTTTGACTTTTCCAACAAAAGTACGAGAAGAATGTGTTTTAAACTTATACGGCATGAATGGATTTTTAAAACATTATTTCCAAGAATCTTCCTTTAAAAGTTTTCATGTTTATTTTTAATCAACTTCTTTTAGTTTAAAATTGTATGACATGTTAAAGGAAAAGTGTTTTTGAAGTAGAAAGGATATTTTCTTCAAGAATGATGTTCAAGTGTTTTATCAAAATTATTTTCCATCTAAGATAATAAAGGGTTATGTTTTTATCCCTGTTATCACATTGATTTGATTATGTTGTGATGGAATTATTTTTATGAATTCCTTTATCGTATATGAATTGTTTTATGATGCCATGATGATTAAGATTCCCATTTTTATTACATGGGTTATGTAATGATGTATGATTTATGATTTTGTGGCACACATAAGAATGGTATCATTATGATATGGGTGGGACCTATATCTCCCTCCAATGCATTGGGTAAAGATTTTATATCTCAGGAGATAGACATGGCTGGAATGGTAGGTTATACCGGTTCAGTGAAACAGGACTGAAACGAGGGTGACTCGGTTCAGAAAGGGACTTTGTCCACTAAGATAGTCTTGGAAATGAGTCTTGACTAATAAGAAATGATTCGTTATGATTATGTGTGAATGCCAAAAAGTTTCATGTTTTAAGTTATGATTATTGTGATTACATTTCACTTCCATGATTTATCCCATGTTATGAAATAATGCTCTCTTTTGCAGGTTAAGATTTCCAAAATGTTATGTTATTAGGAATATGATGTGATTGATATTTATTTTGTTTACCCTTACTGAGAATTTGAGCTCACCCTTTTATGTTTTCTTTTCCCCAGGATATAAGGAAAGGTTTTAGGTAAAAAAAGGGAAGATCTTTATGGGAGATGTTGAAGATCTTTCACCACGATTAGAAGATTATATTCCGAGTTTCCAAAGACACTAAACTATTACGATCCTTGTGTGTGTGTTTTTGTTATGTACTAAGTATTCCACAAAAGTAATGTAATGTCCATGTACGTCAAGCATTAGGTCTCTACAGTTGGTATCAGAGGAAAGGTTTAGTCATCCATTGGAAACTAGGATGTGAGAACATTAGTGAGATCCCTAGAGATATTTCTAAGGTATGTCTAGGGATGTCCCTAAGGATAAGTATACGCATAGGATAGTCCTAGAACTATGGTAACGATCTTAGAATTTAACCTAAGATGTTAGATATTGAAGTTAATCCCCCTTTATTATGATTTTTTCCTCTAACACTATTCTTTTTGGGTTTTATAAAATGTTTGGAAACAAGGTGATTCACGATAATGGAGGATATGATGGACAATGGAATGATATTTTTCATGAGCAACCAAATGAAATGGGATTTGGAAGTCCAAACATCATTATTATGCCGAATCAGCAATCTCATAATATGATCAATAAAGTAAAATTTGGTAAGTTTCCTTACTCGGCTAATAAGAGAAAGATGGAGTTTCATGATGATCATAGAGGAAAGAAAGTTCAATTTCCCCTCTGTAAATCATGTGGGAAGAGGAATCAAGGAGAATGTTTCAAAGGAACTGGAAGATGCTTTGGGTGTGGAAAAGAAGGACACAAAGCTAGTAAGTGCAATAGAAAAGTTTCAGTTAACACCATAAATGAGGTTAATGGTATTGCTACGACATCAACAATGGTTAAATGTTTTAAATGTGGAATGTACGGGCATTATGAAAACCAATGCCCTAAGGGAAAGTCTCATGAAGAGAATCAGTATGGTCGTATGGGTAGTGTTTATGTGGATGATGATGAAGAGACTACAAATGATATGTGAGATGAAAGAATTGTTGAAGCTCAGTCAATGGTTTAAGAATTTAGTAGAATGATTACATGTTTATCATGTGTAATGTTGTATAAGTAATCTTATGGTACTATGGAATAAAGAGACATCTAAGGATTGTTACAGTATTGTATTTCCTTGAGTTTTGAAATTGTATTATTAATGTTACCAGTATCCATGAAATGTTATTCAGATATTTTTGGAATGTAGATGATATAGGCATAATGAAGGGATAAGGAGAAAATTAAATGTTTGATAGTATTCATGAGCTCATGACTGATATAAGGAGAAGGTTATGTAATGGATTGAGTATATAGACTTTTTGGATTTTGGTATGTTGAAAGAGTAAAATTTTGACAGCATTTATGTTTTCACTAAGGATTAATGGGTATTAATTTTTCAAGAGAATACATGATTAAGGTATTCACACATGGGGGATAAATGATGGTATTCACATGCTTGGTTGACGATATTTCATGTTATCGTTTTCTTTATACTATGAGCTTGGACCGAAGTATTTTAGATAAGACTAAAGTTTGGAATGGATTATGTTAACAATAAGTTAGTACTGTTTAAGGATAGAACATTTTTTTGATATTATTTATGTGATGTTATAGTAATGTAGTTTTAGAAAAAGGACAACCTACAGGACGGGCGACAGCCCATCGCATCGGACAAGGCCGTGGGAATCGAACCCACAACCGAAGTGTGACTGGCCTTTATCACCTACCACTGGCCTACAGGAAGTCCCTGTTTAGTAGAAACTAGTTTTATTATATTAAGCAGTATAAGCCCATTTTAGGAACTATATAAGATTAATCTCACTATAGATGGACTTATGTATTTTTTTGATAACTTTTCTAACCTTTTGTTTGAGACAGATGGAATGACCCATCATTCTATCACATGATCTACTAACACATCACGAATAACAAATTCAACTTCATTTGTTTAAGATATAAAGTGGCAATTTTTCAATTCACGAACAACAGTGAGATTGAACCAAAATCATGTAAGTATTTCTTTTAATTCATCAACTTTAGGGAAATGATCTTGAAAACCAAAAATGTTGTCCTAGTGCTCTTAAATCCGATGAACCAGATGGTACCCTAGATCATCACAAATTTATGGCTTTGTGATTGTTGTCTTTTTCATAGCCATGTTCTCTACCACTCTCCATCAGAACATGATGGTTAGATTTCTCTTCCACATCCATATTTTCACCTATGTGGAAACCCAGAGATTAGTTTATTTGGGTAACCTTTACGTTTCATACTTTTGTTTTTAAATATTGGTTTTGGTATTCCTTTTTACGATGTTGGTTTCTATTAAAGAAACTTTCAAATTGTAAACCATTTATAACCCTGACGAATTTCGAGGGCGAAATTCATTTTAAGGGGGGTAGAATGTAACACCCCGAGATTTTATGAAAAATATTATTTTAATTTCATTAATGTCTGGTGTTTTATTCTACACCAAGATTACTTTGCGCTATACGCAACACCGTATTAGCTTGCAGTATACGCAACACTATTCTTGGACCGTGTTACACACAATTTTGATAATAGTTATTCTACGCAACATTGAGTATATATATATATATATATATATATTAAATGTATAAATGAAATATAGTTGGATTCTGTTATACGAAACAATGAAGGAGTCTTTCATAACACGCAACCCTGACTTGGCTTGCATTACACGCAATCGCGACCTTCCTCGATAGCGTGTGTTGTACGCAATACCGGGTTTTAATAAACAATGATATATTATTATAATATTGTCATGAACTAGCCGTTATGAATAGTATTAACTAAATTTTGAATTTTATAACATTATTATTCATCTTACACATTTTCTAGAACATGGTATAAGAACAAAATAAATTTTTTGGGTAAAATAAGTATTTTTAAAAAAATGCAGTTTTGCCTCCTTTTGATGGCGCACCCACTTTAAATCTAGTTTTTGACATGTTTGTATGTTCAATTTGACAAAATAAAATTCTTCTTATGAATCAGGATATAAAAATTTACATTAGATAAAGTTTTGATATTTTTCCGATAACTTTAATATTTTAATGAATAGTAAAAACACGCTATATTTTAATTAAAAACAATTTTTTTCATCATAATATCTTATGTGGTTAAATTATAATATTTAATGGTTTTAAAGTATAAATAGAATATATTTTTACCATTTAATATAACTTATGTCATTATCATTGATTTTACCTTGAATTCTTAGGTTAAATCAATTCAATCTTTTGCAATGTTTTAAACAAAAACCCATTTTTATTCGACAACGGGATTAATTTTAATTTAATTTCTCCAAAATAGTTGTATTGAATTTTAAAATATTGATTCCATATTTGGAATCAGTGGGTCCAAATTATGTTAATAGGCTACTTTTTATTTTTGGGAATTATGAATAGTAACTACGGTAAATTTTATTTACCATAGTTAAAGGTAAATCGGGTAATTAAGGGTAAATATAATATTATAAAATTACCCTAACACATGCCAAAATTCTATTTGATGGGTAAAAGTAAACCCATATCAACTAAGGGTCGGATTAGATTCCTCTTATGGACTATTGACCATGAAAATAATTTAATTATTATTAAAACCAAAGAAACTGACAACATGTCACTCTCCTAAATATTATAAGTATAATAATTTTAACTTAGTGATAAACATCATAAAACATAGAACATGAATAGTCTCCAGAAAGCTAACAAAATTATCTACATCATGAGAATTTATTTAGAATTTTTTGGGATTAAATAATTATCATTAATTGTGACACAATAGTGATGCCGAAATTATTTATCTAGTGAAAAATCAAGAATATAGTTTTTATTAAACTAATAGTGAGCATAAAAAGCACAAACCCTGACCAAAACTTATTTTTCATGTAAATGTAAACTATAATCAACCAATGGTCGAATATATTACCATTTAGAGTCTTATACAAGCAATTATGACACTTATATTATTTTATTTTAAATGATTCCAAAGTTGTCACCTTCATAATTTAATAAATATAACAATTTAAATATTGTGATTTTAAGATTATAAATTCGAGTAAAAGTATTATTGTGAAAGTAAATATATTTATCTTCATCATAGAAGTTTTTTTAAATTTTCATGAAACAAATAAGTATATTAAATAATTATACAAAAATGATGTAGTAATTATTTTATTAAGAGATAAACCAAATAAATGGTTTTAAAAAATAATAAAATAAATATTATATGAACTATTTAATGTGATCCACTACTTTTATAGATACATATGACATTTTATTAATATATTAAATCTTTTAGTTCGAACATATCTTCTGTATATATTTTATTTAAATTGAAATCAATGAATAGTGTAAAAATTGACCCTATTGCTATTTTATAAAAATAACATATTATAAAATTGTTTAAAAATCAAAAAAATATTTAAAAATTATAAATTTAAATTTATATGGTCTATAATGTTATAAAGTAAACAATTATGGAAAATTCACAACAAATAAGTAATTATTTGTTACAATTTAAAATTTAGAATTTTATTACAAGAAATAAACTTAAATAGATTAAATAAGGATAAATCAAAATGATAAGGTCTAAAATAAGATCCAAACATGTATAAATTTGATTGGTTGATGATATTATAACCCTATCTCATCTAATATTCTAATATGAGTCATTTTTGGTGGTTTTTAAGTGGGGTTAGATTTATTATAAATTAATATTTTTTAGAATTCCAAAGGTGCCCCTCTCTCCCTTATAAAGGGGCACCACCTCCCTCTATTCCTCACACAAATTTGAGCCTTCAATCTCGGACAACCCCTGCCAAATTCACCTCTACGCTTCCCTAGAAACATCCTAGAGGTTCTGTTCTTCCTCAAAGACCAATTTTAGAGCCCTAAAAGGAGATCTCAAAAAGGCGCTTCAAAGAAGAGGTAATTTCCGTTACCGATTCTTTCACCTTTATTTCTTATTCCACTTATTTTCTTAGGTTGTTTCCTTATGAAGTAACAACATCAGTATCACTCATCTACTGATATGTTATAATAAGTATTAAACAATCCTAATTCACCATCTATCCATCCTACGGAAAACGAAATCACCGCGCGTGCGTACGTACGGAATACCGTCTCCACGCCGTGGTGTAATCTGTTTTTCCACCAACACCTTACATGGATGGGTATTATGGTGTAAAGAATAACTATACATAGTTATTATAACATCATAATGATTCTGATATATTGTATCATCCACTCCAATTAAATTCAATAATTATGGAAATGATATCATCGCTCGTGCGTACGTACGGACTACCGTCTCCACGACGCGATGAGATTCATTCTCCATGTTAACCATTTAAGAATGATTATAAAGTATATATAAGAAATAATAATGAAATATATAAAATTATAAAGCTAATGGATTTATGTGAATATATATGTATTTCATCTACTTAATTCCACTCAATTCAATAAGGAAACGAAAACAGCGTTCATGCGTACGTACGGCCTACCATATCCATGAACGGTGTATTTCATTCCATTTATCGATCCATTATATATATGTATATTATGAATATATATTTTATATAAATCATGTTTTATATTCTATAATTAAGTAATAATGATCTATGTACTCATATGAATAATTACAAGTTAAAACACGAACGACAAATGAGACGATTTTACCCAAAACGCTACTTTAACATGAATTTACAAAAGAACGGGTAATATAAAGTCATAAGTGAACCATATATGATATAATAACAATGAATATGATTCTTTAATAAGTCTATGACATTGTTTAAATCATTATACAGGAGGTTCGGACACTTACGAAGAAAATCGGACCTAAGGTAAGGGATAAATTCTCAATCTCATTTTTATCCGAGATTGTTTATACTTTGAAATTTACTAGGGTGTATTTTATCATCCAAATCCATGTTTCCTCAATATTTAATGATTTTTCCATCCACCTACAATTTTTTAAATCCAATTTTACCCTTTGTTGAGTTTTTAGTAAAAGATAAGAAAGGAATCTTTTGTCGTTTTTGTACGAGGTACTTTTTGACTTTTCCGACAAAAGTACGAGAAGAATGTTTTTTTAACTTATACGGCATGAATGGGTTTTTAAAACATTATTTCCAAGAAGCTTCCTTTACAAGTTTTCATGTTTATTTTTAATCAACTTATTTTAGTTTAAAATTGTATGACATGTTAAAGGAAAAGTGTTTTTGAAGTAGAATGGATATTTTCTTCAAGAATGAAGTTCAAGTGTATTTATCAAAATTATTTTCCATCTAAGATAATAAAGGGTTCTGTTTTTATCCCTGTTATTACATTGATTTGCTTATGTTGTTATGGAATTCTTTTTATGAATTCCTTTATCGTATATGAATTGTTTTATGATGTCATGATGTTTAAGATTCCCATTTTTATTACATGGGTTATGTAATGATGTATGATTTATGATTTTGTGGCACACATAAGAATGGTATCATTATGAGATGGGTGGGACCTATATATCCCTCCAATGCATTGGGTAAAGATTTTATATCTCATGATATAGACATGGCTGGAATGGTAGGTTATACCGGTTCAGTGAAACAGGACTGAAACGAGGGTGACTCGGTTCAGAAAGGGACTTTGTCCACTAAGATAGTCTTGGCAATGAGTCTTGACTAATAAGAAATGATTCTTTATGATTATGTGTGAATTCCACAAAGCTTCATGTTTTAAGTTATGATTATTGTGATTACATTTCACTTCCATGATTTATCCCATGTTATGAAATTATGCTCTCTTTTCCAGGTTAAGATTTCCAAAATGTTATGTTCTTATGAATATGATGTGATTGATATTTCTTTTGTTTACCCTTATTGTGAATTTGAGCTCGCCTTTTTATGTTTTATTTTCCCCAGGATAGAAAGAAAGGTTTTAGGTAAAAAAAGGGAAGATCTTTATGGGAGATGTTGATGATCTTTCACCACGATTAGAAGATTATATTCCGAGTTTCCAAAGACACTAAACTATTACGATCCTTGTGTGTGTGTTTTTGTTATGTACTAAGTATTCCGCAAAAGTAATGTAATGTCCATGTACATCAAGCATCATGTATCTACACTAATTATGTTCTACCTCAGATTCAGGATGCGAATCCTTATGAAGTTTGATAACGAATTCGCATTACGAATTCTGATGATGAATTCTCATAACGAATTCTGATGATGAATTCTCTTTCTGAATTCTAATTCCGAATTCACCTATTAGACAGAATATGATCATATTTGTTTTATGCACTCCAAATATATTTAGACTCCGAAAATTATCTTTGGTTAGACTCCGAACTTTCATCTTTCTTACGTTGTTATAATCTGTCTACTCTTTATTTTTTTCCTTATACTCCGAACCTTCACTCCGAATCTTTCATTCCGGAATTTTGAGTTAGAATTAAAATGGTGTTGTACATTCTGTTACACTTGTTTTGTTATAAAAGGATGTCGTCCATTATGTTTTAAACTAACCGTTGTCTAAGTGACACGTGTATATGTCCCTCCGATATTTAAGGAAAATATGACCGTTGGAGAAGGAGCCGACCTTACCTATAAATAGGAGATCATTTGAAAGAGCTTGCTGCTGAAAGGCTGACCGATCTTCGACTCATGTGATAACATGCTTGAAGTGATTTCTAGAGAGAGAGGCTCTTATTAACTCTCAAAGCATCGTGCGACTCCGAATGTTGGTGATTACATTCAAGGACTTCCGGGGATAGGAAGATAGAGGTGCCGACTACCTTGAAGTTCGAGGGCTTCCTTGATGAGGAAGACAGAGGTTGCCAACTACCTTGAAGTTGAGGGCTTGCGGGGATAGCAAGACAGAGACACTCCGATCTTCGTATCGAGGGCTTACCCTAGTGTGGGTAAGACAGACTTTCTTGAAAGTATAAATCAAGGGACTTTTATCCAAGGTTGTTGGATACCCTTATCTTTGGGTTAAAAGACTATTATCTTGTTACTTGTAGTTCTACTACTTGTTTATTTCCGCTGCATTTTGTATTATAAGGAAAGTATAAATTTCTTATACTTTCTTATTTGTTCTCTGTTCCATTTAGATTCTATACTCTTTAAGGTAGAATCTCATATTGTAATCTTTTGTTAAGTTTCAATTTCCGGAACCATATTTCCAGAACCCACGTTCGGAATCTCTTTCCGAGTTTTCATTTGGTATTAGAGGTGTTGTGAGTTTGCTTAAGTTTAACTTTGTTAAACTTAGCCCTTTCCTTTACTCGAGGAAAACATAGTTATTTGTAACTAACATTAAAGGTTCCAAAGGAATTTTTAAAGTATACAATTCAACCCCCCCCCCCCCCCCCCCTTGTATATTGAGCATCTACATCACTATTTTGATCCTACATTACACAAACCATTGTGAGAAGGTTTTGGAAGGGTTTAGTGTGTGAATATACCAGTGTTGGTATAAGAATGAGAGAGAATAAGAAAGTAGGAAATGTGTGTAAATAAAATGTGTGAAATGAAATAATGAATCATGTGTGTACACATAAGGGAGTATCATGCACATGTATTAATCCATTAATAATGTGTTTATTACCATGGAATGTATTAAATAAATGCATGATAACAGAATAATTTCAAATTAAATATACATTTCATAATTAGATTTTAGTGGTTTGAGACTATATCCAGAGAATTATTTCAGAAGGAATTGATATTCATGTTTTAATTGATATAAGAGGACATTTCTACAGTATAAGAAATAATATATTCTTAATTAGTGTTTTAGTGATGTAGCTAGTTATCTAAAGGTGATCATAATTGTTTGAGGAAGTCTAGTACCTGTGAAAAGTTTCAAAATGTTTTATATGATATAGTGTGATCTTGAAGGATCCTCAAGGAAGATAAAGTGATTATCTTATAAGTGGATTAGATATTCAGAAGAATAAGATGGAGGAAATTTTGATTAGGGGGTCTAACAAGTTGCTGAAGAGTCTCAAGTGACTAGGTGGTCTAACTAATCGAACAGTTAGGGTGGCTGACCAATCGAGGTATAAGAGTTTAATTTATGGGTGTTATAACTAGGACCAACATGGGGATCGAAAAAAAGGGTGTATAAACAGTTGCAGCCTAGACCAATGTAATTTATAAAAATATTGTAGTGAAGGATAAAGTTTGGGGGGTCTATCCAACCGGGAAAATAGTTGGTCTTAGTACAAAACCGAGTCAAAATAATATATATTGTGCTTAATTTAATTTTTTTATTTCATACATGATCCTCTCATCTTAAAAGATGATAGTGGTTTGAATCAAAAGAAGAAAAATAATTCAGTAAAGTAAGTCACATATGATTGACACCCCTCTCAATGTGACTACACAATTCGTTAAACACTTCAAGATGAATTTCATTAGATTCATTTTAGAATTTATAAGAGTCATTTAATACTTAATAAAAGTCAGTGATGACCCTATAATAGTTATTACATAAGTTTTAAAAGTCTTATATATTCATAAGAGTCATTTAACATTCCTTAATTATAATGGTAAATATATTAAGAGTCATTTTACTCTTATAATGTAACATTACAAGTGAAAAATGGTAAATATAAGTACGTTTAAAGGAAAATTTAAGATTCATTTTACTTTAATAGTTGTTTTTTGAAATATGTAAAATTAATAAAGATGTATATTTTTTTGAAGATAAAACAAAAAGACTCCCTATGGATTTAAAAAATGGGATTTTGTTACAATCTCTCTCATAATGTAAAACTAACACTTCTAGAAGATCAACTAACTATGTGAGATAACTTCCAACCCCATTATTCCACCATTATTATTAAAAAAACGCCTTTTCCTTTTTTTTCAAGGAACCTAAAAATAATTCCTTATAGATTTTAAGTGTTCTAAATATCATTTTCTTGTAATTAATCCACAATTGAAGATGTTATTCCTGATGAATTTATGAAGAGAGATTTCCATGTTCTGAAGAGGAATATCATTCCAAAACTATTCTAAATGGAAGGAAAAAACTATTTCCCTCACTTCATGAGGTATACATCACAAATTTATTGGAATTTTTAATGAAAAATTTTGATTGATATTTGATGGAGAAATAGTGGGGGTACTCTCTATCATAAAATAATGGAATAAGTTTTAAATTTGAATATGAAAACTTTATCACATGGATAAGAATAAAAAATTATAGAGGGGAGAAATAATTTATTTTGTCAGATATAGTTGAAACAATCATAGGATAATCTGGAGCATCCTTGTGAGGATGACAATATAAGGCTACTGTGACAGAAAAAGGAAGATAAAATAGTTCATAATCTGAAAAGGCCACATAGAATATTTATCTTAAATCAATATTTTTTCTACATGGGGGGAATTCTAATATATTTTGGTGGAATTATGTCTAGTTGAATCTAGAATTTCAAATAGTCTCAAGAAATTATCCTTATGCACATTAGCTAAATGAAAATAATAAAATAGTTGGGGGTGTGGGGAAAAAACCACAACACAATGGGTACTAACATCATTTTAGTTGGTTAACATTATTTAAAAAAAATTATTTATTATTTACATAATAATTATGAGTTTTGATAGGACTCTGTTGAAAATGAATGAGAGTGATTAATTATTGAAATTTTTGCAAATAGTGATTCAACCCAAAACATGTGTTTATCACCCTATAAATGATCTTAATAGAGAATATCATAGAAATTATTTTTAATGTGGATGTTATAAAATTTTTAGATATTTGACCTTGGAGATCACACATAGAGTGCCAAATAAGAGGATATGAGAATCCCCCACCAGCTATTGAGTCAGAAATACATGTATTTTTGTGACTAGGGGTATACGTTGAAATTTATAAGATCTTTGTCACGAACCGTCCCACAGGGAATGTGCCTTGACTACCCCAAGCCCTCCTTCCGTTGGCCAGAGGCTGGTGACTAGCACCAGAAATATAAAACCCAAAAATGAGAAGGCATTGACTTTGAACCTGTTCACTCATAGACATGGTACATTGCGCACAACTAAACACAATGGAAAAGGAATAGTATAACCAATACTAAAAACCACCACTAGGTATAGAAGTATGTAATGTAAGTAAAGGGTCCAATATGGAAGTCCAAATGGAATGAAAGTATAGTAATAAGGGAAATATGTCCTCCGGAGGTCATCCTCCATGTCTACTATCAGAAGGATAGGTACTTCTCATCATCTGTTGTCACTGTTTATCACCACGTCTTTTTATCACCACCAATCACTCCCTAGCCCTTGCTCCTTGAGTCCTAGTTATGTTGTCCATCGTCGGCATGAGACACAACAAGGTGCGTGTGAATATCATGCAGGGGTGAGTGTAACAATACTCTGTAGGGTCCTCAAGACCCCCAATGGTCTCTCATAATTCCACAAAGGAAAAACCACAATGCATGGTCTCAATCCCAAAGAAAAAAGTAAAATAAAGATAATGACATGTATTACTTAATTATTGAATTAATGGTGATTAGTATTTATCCTAGATAATCTTATTCTGTCAAGAGGATCTACTTCTGACTCAAAAAAGATCGATAGATGCTGACCCACACAAGATTTTTAGGTGCTGACCCGCACAAGATCACATGGCACTGACCCTAAAAAGATCGATAGGCGATGACCCAGAGAGGAAATATGAGTGCTGACCCACGTAGGATTGATAGGTGCTGATCCACACAGGATCGTTGGGAGCTAATCCACATAGGATTGATATGTGCTAACCCACACAGTATCCCTAAGGGATGACCCGTAGAGATTACTATTCATTCATCCCATCATAGCTAGCCACTAGATTTACGCACTTAGCATGCTAGATAATAGGAGGATATGTTATGAAAGCCATCGGTCATACTAAAACCCCCAATAAAGTCCCATGAAGAAGTAACCAAAAGAACATCCATGTCATAAGGGTTCCGACACAACAAACGACGTGACATTCGGACACACGGTCTGTATGTTATAGTCATTTTAGTGCCAGGGGCCCAGTTAGATTCATGTTCGATCCATACTGGTCATACTACAACATTCAGAAAAACCAAATTGGAGTATCACAAAAGGACCGCCTCATCCTATGGGTTCCAGCATCGTAGACAGCGCATCAAACTGACGTCTGGTATACGAGATTCGCCCATTTTAGTGAAATAGGCCCGGTCGACTCTAGGTGTAGCCCATCCAGCCCATTGGGCCCACTAGTGTCGCTCGACCAGTGGGTCTGGTCCGTCTAATGGACCAAAAAAACTAGTGGGTCTGGCCTGACTTGTGTGTTCGGGCCCGCATGCGGGCCACTAGCTGGCGCACCAACCCTATTCTGAAATGGTCAGCTCAGCCGACCATTTTGTCCATCTGAGCAGCTCGAGCGACCACTCCTCTCTCTCTCGGTGAATCATGTCAGCATCATTTCCTTCCACCACAATGGTCTGACAGGCCGCAGATCCTACCATCTCAGCACCTACAGGCACCGATCCTCTACGCAACTGGCAGAGTCCGTCGCCCCTGCCAGTTGCCAGCGTCACTACGCCGGTGGTGCCACTGTGTCGTTGGTGCCATTGCACCGAAAATTGCCTCCACGAGCCACCAGAGATGATCTAGTGGTTCGTTTTTCTTATTGTCTACATCTGTGGTCCTCCCGGGTTACTGCCTTCATTAAAAAGCCCTCGTAAATGCCTTGCTGCGATGTTACCTAGTCGCACGCAAGAAACACTCATAAACCAACAATGGCGGGGGCCGAGCCTTGTTTGTATTAGCATGAACCCTTCATGTTGGTGTTCAAACATGGGGTGATATCAATAATAAAGAAAAGTTAACAATCCCCAATTGAAGAAGCTACAACAACCACTCTCATGAATAGATGAGATGTAGATCTACCAGTTAGTCGTTTTCTCCAAGTTCATTGTATATTCCATGAACAGTAATAAGGGGAATACTGAAGAACATAAATACCCTACCTGGAACTAGTGTTGTAGTAGAAGTATATTTTTCACATTTGTAGACATTCCATGTTTGTTGGTGCTCACCGTCACCCGTCGATGTTCGATTTGAATCCCCCACCGTCCGTCAATCGAAACTTTGTTCTTCATTGGAGTAAGTCATTGTCTGCATCTCATCATAGGTTCCTCTCGTAGGTTTCCAAAACCCACGACAAATGTTTGTTTAAAAAAAATAAAAGGATCAACCCACATTGCGTTCATTGATGTGGTTCATTAATGAATCGTAATTAATGATCCATTAATCGTACAAGGGTTGTAGTTACGCAACTGAAGGGTCATGTGATTAAATGTATCTTATTCAATGATGGAAGTTACACTACAGTCCAACCAAATACTTCCCAATGGTTAGAGACGGTATAAAATAACACATTTAGTTATTTGATTATTTTTCCATAAAGTAAAAAAATCAACTTTTTGTCCAACCCTTTTCGGTCAAAGATAAGTTTCGCTTAAGTGAATCCCGACACCGCATACTCAAAGGTTCCATCAGATTTTTAATTCAAGAACTAGTTCAAAAGATAGAAAATTCTTCTTGCACGTTTACAAAATGTACCTTAAAAATGATAAAAAATTATTAACTATCACCCTCAATCTGTGTCGATCAATTTTATGCTCTACCTAGTGGGAAACTGCCCTCACGAGATCAATGGTACTCTTGGATTTCCAATCCGAGTTACCATTTAAGAGTTATAAGGATTTGAAAATTAAATAATTATTACTCAATTATTTAATTTACAGTGAAAAAATAACATCCACTGAGGGTCCGCACCGGCTAATGATAAGATATTTCTAAGGAAAGAATACCCTCATGAGTTCAATGGTGGTATCCGATTTTTATTCTGAGTCACCGTTCGTGAGTTATAATCATTTGAAAAATAGAATTATTTTATATTATTATGTTATTTAGGGTTATGCCATTTTCAGGTTTTCTCACTAGAGTTATGCACTGACTAATCCTAAGTCATGCCTAGGATAAATCATCCATTCTAAACTCAACAGTGCCCTCCGATTTATGATTTGGGCAGCCATTTAAGAGTTAGTCCACTTTTTTAGGAAAACTGCCCACGCACGCTATTTAAAGATAAACATTTTTGGACAGATCATTATGGGAACTCATGGATTTTGGAATCATGTGCCATCAAATTTAACAATCTCTAAATAATTCTATATAAAAAAATATGAAAATTCTGGGAAATTAAATTCTCCCCACCATAGGGCTTTACATCGTCAAAATCTAAAAAAAGACAAATAAAACCAGTTGGGTAATTCACATGAATCTGAGCATCCCGTTCCCTCATGCTCTCCATGAGATTCTCGTGCCTCGCTCGAATGCGCACTAGGGGAATCGACCGTCCATTAAGGACCTGCTTCGGTCGATCCTCTATCTCTACCAGGAACTCCACAAATATCGCCCATCCTCAATTCCTAGCTCGCCACAGTCATTGACGTGTGATGGGTCATGCACGTACAACCTCATCTATGACATGTGAAAAACATTGTGCACCCGATTCATATGTGAGCGAAGAGATACGCGGTATGACACCTCACCAGCTCCTCTGAAAAACGGAAAATGTTCGATGAACCTCAAAGATAGCTTGCTGCTCTGGCCAAATCTCCACAATACCCATCAGTGTGAGACCTGAAGGGGAACATTTTATCCCTCCTTGAACTGCAAGGTTCTCCGTCTCCTATCAGCATAAGACATCATTTTGCTCTGTTCAGTACTGATCTTCTCCTGGATGATCTGCACCTTCTCAGTTGTAACTCGTACCAACTTTGGGCCCATGAGTACTGAATCCCTACGGGTTGTCCAGTTTAGTGGAGATCTTCATGGAAACTCATACGAGGCCTCAAATGATGGCATGCCAATTGTAGAGTGTTATCAATTTTATTTATGAAAACTCTACCAGTGGAAAGTGGTTCTCCCAACTACAGACAAAATCAAGGACACAAGCATGAAGCATGTCTTCAAGTGTCTTTATGGTCTTGTCCATCTGACCATCTATCTCAGGGTGAAAGGCAGTTCTCAAGCATAGGTGAGTCCTAGACACCTCCTAAGATCCCTTACACAACCCGGATGTGAAACAAGCATCACGATAGAAGACAACCAATAATGGAATCCTGTGAATCTGAACTATATTTTATACACAGTGGCATCCCAAGCTCTCAACTAATACCTACACATATATGGTTAAGAATTTGGATGACTTGGTGAGTCGTTTAATAGTTACCCAGATGGATTCTTTTCCCCTATACCAAGGTGGTAACCTCATCATGAACCCCGTGGATATGTCATCCCACTACCATTATGGAACCTCAACATGTGGTGTTAATCCTGCCAGAACCTGATGCTTAGCCTTCACTTGCTGACAAGTGAGGCATTGTGAAATGAACTCTACCACTGCTTTCTTAATCCATGGCCACCAGTACTGATGCCAAAGGTCCATATACACCTGTTACACACCATTATGTACTATCAGTGGAGATGTTTTGAAATTCCTCAACACCTCCTCTTATAGCATCATTGATACCATGGTGAATCTTTTGAAAATGATGTTGTGCTTCCAAAATTTAGAAAAATCGTTAAAGAGCTTGTATTGAGGATATCTGAGCACGTCAGGTCTCGTAGTCAATGTCCCCAATCTGTGCCTTCCTAACTCACTGAATGAGTGGGGAAGTGACTATCATAGATTGGAGGAAAGCTACTCCATCACTATCCACAATGGATAACTAAAACGTGGCTACATGCTCTGTCACCTCACATAGGAACTGTAAACAAGACCTCTGACTGAGTGCATATTCCACCACGTCCCCCTTCCCATGAATGTATAAAATCTCAAATTTATTGTCTTGATGGATCTCCAGCCAATTCATTTGTCTCAACTACTAAAAATCATATGGGATCCTTTCCAACAAAGCGAAAGGCTACCCCCATTAACTAATTGATGTGCCCAGTGACCCTTTGGTAGTGGGTAATCATTATCTAAGGCCAATTGGTTAATGTACCAGTAATACATAAATAAACTCAAACAATAGGATACTATGAATTTCCTCTGAAAGTCCACCAACATTACTCTCAACTCCTGATGTTCTCCGAGAGCCATCTGATATGAATATATTAATATCAGTGCCACACCTAGCTACATGTTAATGCAGAAGTACCTCTTCTCGAGGGGAGGTAATCCAAGAATTTTTTTTGAATGGATGTTCTTTTACTCTGCCACTAATATTGGGAACACAAAACTCAAAATATCTTCTACCAGGAGGGTAAGGCTAGGTGACTCAAGAGTGATCGGCTAAACCCTCTTATAAAAGAGTTTATCTAGTGCTTCATGTTATTCCTTTTTTTCCTACCAAGGAAAAACCCATTAGATCACTATAGATATACCACATTGTTTTTACTAAAACAATATATATGATAATGAAATGTGGATGACCATTACATACCATGAATAACGTCATAAGGCCTCGTCACTGCCACTGAGAGGTACCAACAGAAACTCTCACCTCAAGGGTCAGATCACATCAATGGTTTAAGTGTGATTATCGAGTCACCTCCCATAGGTATATTAATATGTAAGGATCAAGTCAATGTTTTTACCAAAAACTCTAGGTCCTGAACAAGGATCGTGACAAGAATGAATTATTAGTACCTTTGACTATTAATACAGTTGCTATTAGTAGACACAAACCATCCCTCAAATCATTCCTAGAGCCCTTAGGTCATAATCCTTGACAACATGCAGCTAATCCCTTCCCCTATACTTTAGATCCCTAAGCCTGTTGGGGACCATATTAGGGTGCTAGTTGTAACATGTCGAAATGTATACCAACCCCTGCTTCTCTTCCAACTCTTCTTCTACATTTGTTTCCCTGCATATTCATATGTCCATATAAGTACTTCTTCTCAAAACATTTTACATATCCAAGTCTTTGAGACTGACATCAGCTTCCTACATTCCCACTGCTGACATTTATGGGATACATCTTCTCATCCAACGAACTTTAAACCACCAATGTTATATGTAGAACCATAACATAAGTAGGAATGTAAAGAGAAACAGTGATGGATCAAATGTACATAAACACATCTCGCTCGGAGATCTGAGCCCTGAGTCACTAGTTTTATCATATTCATCGAGAACCTGGAATTGTCAGTACACCACGACAAATACTCTGGTACTGACTCGTCACCTTACTGAAGCTGTAGAATCTCTTGGGAACACATACATCTATGATTTTCATGGTAAGAGACCCATTATTTGAGGAAGTTTCTCATGTTTTGTCCAAGAAAAACTCACCTCATAAGAAGATTAGATAATATAAATCCTTCTATAACACTACTAATCCACGTAAAATGACCACTACCAGGACCTCCATCTGATCTAATAGTGCTCTGGCTAAATGGAAACTCGGTCACCACCTCAGGTCAGTCCTTAGCCACCCAGAAGTCAGGCTCAACTCAGAACCTGAGGGGTATATGTCATTGATACTCATGTAATGAAATGAGACAATATGTGTCCTCTGCCAGTAGTGTTAGCAGTAACTACTAACCAACAGGCAATGATATCACTAGGACACCACCAGAAGATACCATCTTGGGCAACAAGACCTGTATGGAAGCCCCATCACTATGCGGTCCATCCTCATTGTCACACAATGGAATCCTCACTGGCTATATGGATAGAGGTATCTTTAAAGAGAATCCAGATTAACCAAAATCACGAAGTTATACATAGTGTGAGGCTCAAAATAGGTCAAGATAAAAACATTTTCAAAACACGTGAGACTATTGTTTTCATGTATTGATTTAGAAAATAGAATTCTGGGTCCTGGTGTAAGGATACATCATCCAATATACTAATACTAGACTCCTTGGACGGAAATACGATCTCAAGATACTTAACACTATTCCCCCATTGAAAAATATAGACTCTTAGTTCTTTTGATGGAACTGACTACCCTCAGATACCACTTTCTAACGTTCCATCTCTCGGGGCCCGTTCCGTTACTACCCCAAGCCCGCCTTCCATATTCTAGAAGCTAGTTACTAGCACCAAAAAGGAAACACCCAATAATGGGAAGGCATTTCCTTTGATGCTGTACACACATAGATTGGGTACACTGCACACAGGTAAATACAATAGAAAAGGAATAGTTTAACCACTACTAAAAACTACCACTAAGTGTAAAAGTATGTATTGAAAGTAAAGAGGACAGTATACAAGTACAAATATAAATAAAGTAAATAAAAAGAAAAAAATGTCCTCCAAATGTCATCCACCAAGGATCATTACTGAAGGGCAGGTACAAAACATCGTATGTCATCACTTCCGCTCACCACATCTGTCAATCATCCCCGAACACCATCTAGCCCTGACTCCCTATGCCTTGGTTATGTTTTCTATCCCTTGCACAAAACACACCATGGTACGGGTGATGCCCATGAAGGGGGGAGTATAATAATACTCAGTAGGGACCTCAAGCCTGTAAAGGTCCCTCAAAATTCTACAAAATAAAAACCACAAAGCATGGTATCAATCAAAAAGCACAAAATAAAATAATGCTCAAACCTGGTATAAATTATGTACTGAAGTAAAAATGATTAGTCATAAATCTAGATCATCTAATTATATCGAGGGAAATAAAGCTGAATCTCATATGATTGATATATGTTGACCCACATAGGATCACTAGGCGCTGACCCACACAAGATCGCTGAGCGGTGACCCACATAGGATAAATAGGAGCTGACCCACATAGGATCACAGAGCACTGACCAACATAGACTCGATAGGTGGTGACCCACCCAGGATCACTGAGTGCTGACCCACATAGGATCGATAGGTTCTGAACTACATAGGTTTGCTGAGCACTAACCCACATAGGATCACTATTCATTACTCATGTCATAATCAGCTACTAGATTTCCGAATATAGCACACTTGATTATAAGAGAATCCTCTCCTCAAACCATCAGTCCTAAATCAACAACCACCAAGTCCCATGAAGAAGTAATCCAAATAACTACCATTTCACAGGGGTTCCATTGCAAAAGACAACGCGTCAATCAGACGCTCGGTCTGTATGTTATAGGCATTTTAGGGTCGAGGGCTAGGTTAGATTCAGGTTTGGTCATACTTGCCATAATCCAACATTATCCAAAAACCAAGTGACATATTTCAAAAGGGACGCCTCATTATATGGGTTCCAAATACATAGATGACGTGTCGAACAGACACCCAATATCATAGATTCACTTATTTTAGTGAGACGTGGCCAGTTGGGTCCGAGTCTCACCTAGAAAGGCCGTTGGGCCTGCATGTCCTGCTCGACCAGCAGGTCTGACTCGGCTGGAAGACCCAACCCTATTGGCGGACCTAGCTAGGCTTGTGGGACTGTCCTAGCTGGTGGGTCTGGCCTGCCTCAAAGAACCCGACCTACATGAGGTCCTGTTGCTGGGGCACTGACCGGATGTGGAGTGTTTTGTGCGGCCAGATCTGGCAGGGTGTCACTAGTGGGTACCGCCCACTTTTCCAAAAGGTCCAGATCAGTAGACCATTTTGTCCAGCTGAGTGGCCTAAGAGGCCACTCCTCCCTCTCAGCATGGCGTGTCGGTGTCACACCCTTCCACCATTGCGGCACCAGCAAGAGCCACTCCTCCATGCAGCCGCCACTACGCCGGCGGTGCCGCCACTCCGGGGATGACTCCACACTGGCGGTTGCCTCCACGGGCCACTAGAGATGCTTTGGTGGTCCGTTTTTCTTTCTGTCTATGTCTACAAGCCACCTCTGTTGCTGACATCACTACGAAGCCCTCAAAATTCCCTTCTTTCACATTTCCCGGTCGCACACAAGTAACAATCACAAAACAAGAATGGAGGGGGTTCCAGACCATGATTGGATTGGGATGCACCCTCTGTGTTACTGTTCTATCATGGGGTGATATTAGTAATCAAAAAGGGAGAAGAAACCCCAATTTATGACCCCACAATGACCACCAGCATGAACAGACTAGACGCGTATCAACATGTATGTCAGTTGGTCCACGTTAATTTCATTTTCCAAGAATGGAAAGAGAGGGATCATCAAATCACATATACCCCCTACCTAGAAACAGTGTTGCAGTAAAAGGAGATGTTTCATGTTTTTAGACGTTCCATATTCGTTGGTTCTCACCATCTCCCATCGATGTACTATTTCAATCCTCTACAGCTCATTGATTTAAACTCCATTCTTCATTGGAAGAATTTTTCTCCGGTGTTTTTTCATAGGTTCTCTAGTATGTTCCCAAAACCCATGCCAAATTTTTATTTAAATAAAAGAAAAGAAACCACACATGTTTCATTCAGTAATGTGGTTCTTTAATGAACTGTCATTAATGATCCATTAATCCTATGGGTGTCGCAGTTACGCCACCGAAGGGTCATGTGATTAACTGTCTCTAATTCAATGCTTGATGTTACAGTGCAGTCCTACAAATTGTCACTAAATGGTTGGAGAAATTTTAAAATCACTCATTTAGTCATTTTATTATTTTTTTGTAAAGTCCAAAAATAATATTTTTCATCTGACCCTTGTCGGTCGATGTTAAGCTTCACCTAAGAGAATCATGATGTAGCGAATTCAATGGTTTTCTCATATTTCCAATCTTAGCACTAGTTCAAATGATATAAAATCACACTTTCACATTTACTAAGCGTACCTTAAAAAATGTTCAAAAATTATTAACAGTCACCCCTAACCCTTTTCTGTCGATGTTAGGCTCCACCTAAGGGGAAAAAACCCTCATGAGCTTAAAATTACTCTCATATTTCCAATCTGAGTTACCGTTTAGGAGTTATAAGTATTTAATAATAAAATAATGGTTACTTAATTATTTTATTTATGGATAACAACTAACTTCCACTATTGGCCTGCACCGACCAATATAAGAATATGCCTAAGGAAATCATACCATCATGAGTTTAGTGGAAATATTGGATTTTTAATACGAGTCACCGTTCTTGAGTTATAAGAATTCGAAAAATAAAACAGTTTTATTTAATTTTTTTTACGGTAATGCAATTTCCAGGTTTTCTCACTGGAGGTCTACACCGACTAAACATAAGTCACGCCTAGGATTAAAACCACCATTCTAAACACAATGGTTCCCACAAATTTATGATCTAGGAAGTTGTTTATGATTTATTTAAATTTTTTAGGAAAACATCTCACATGTTCTATTTAAAGATAACCATTTTTTGACAGATCAATCTGGGCACTCCGGGCCTCAGAATCACGTGCCGTCAAATTTCAAGATCTAAAAATAATTCTATATAATAAAACAATATACATAAATAATGGGAAATTAGAATATTTATACCAATTATATGCTATTTATATAGATACAATCCATAAGGATTATATAGTATCTCCAAATAGACCTGATACTTCTACATTTGTACCCAAATTTTTTTATGAGAGAGGGTTACCCTTATGCAGTTTAGATTTGGGTGGGGACAATTTAGAAAATCTATGATCATCTTGAGAAACTCCCTCAATGGGTGGTAAAGTCAACTACTTATATTCTTTAAGCCTTAGCAGAGCACTGATGGTACATTTTTGTTCAAGAGGATAAGTATATCATGTTATCTTAGTGGGACTTCCTAAACTAGTTTTTTGATCAATTATTCCCAGTGATCCTGATGATATATAGAGACATAGGGTTTATGAACCTCAATTAAGGTGGTATTAGAGTTATGGAGTATGTTTATCATTTCTTTAATTTGTAGTATTTTTCCTTGATATAGACGGTGGATGAGAAAACTAGAGAGAGCCTTTGAAGGGATGGAATTTGATATGTGATATAGGTTTGAGGGAATATTTTTCTCACACCAATGTTTTTAGAGGTTGTGAACCAATACCTCATCATTGAGAGGATCCATAAATAGGTAACATTTTAAAAATGATAGATTCCAATAGAGGATATAGATGGGTGTCCTTCGGTACTAGGAAGATCCTATTTGATGATTCACATGAGGTTGGTGGTGGATAGAACAACTAGTGTAGAAACCTTTGAATTTGTCCCTATGGTGGAAGTTAAATTGAATTCCACATATGTTCTAGGCCAGAAAATATTTAGGCTCACTGTATTTGATCACGGGTTGATTGCTGATTATTTTGGAAGTTAGAACACTTGATGGTATTTTATTGGAGTTCTCTGTGGATACCCAATAATACAGGATCTGGAATGGTAAACAGTTTTGGGGATGGATCTAGTATTCCATAGTTTTTTTTAAGATATATTTTCATTTTTTATTTTGTTTTAGGTGGATAATATAGTTCCTAATGATTTGGGATGTTGAGATTTACCATTGGTTTGTGGGTAATAATACATATATAACTTTAAATAAGAACCCAAATCCATTTTTTTTCCTTTTCAAAATTGATATACAAACCTTGAATCATGATAAAACAAAATACTATTATTCATAAAATTAATTATAATAGTATCATGGATACAAATAATATAAATATAAAAAAATAGCTTATTTATTTGATTGGAAGAAAATAAAAAATTATAATCTACAAATCAACAATAACCAAAACTATATCTCTTCCTTTTGGTTATCTCGAGAAAAAAATCAGAAATTCCATTGTAAAATTATCCCCTTCCACTTTATAATAAGTAATATATAATTTATTCCCACTATTATTTTATGTTTATCCATTACCTTGTGAATGTAATGAACCAAAATACTATTCTGTCCAGGTCTAGGTTCAATTTTATCCACCAATGGTGCTGTTGAAAAAGTCAGTACATCTTGGTTAAATAGGGACGGACTACCAAATGAGAAATACGGAATCCAAAAACCACTTATTCTAAAAAATAAAATAAAATAAGGATTTTTCTATGAAAAAATAAATGAGATTCATCACAATTAGTCTACCTAGGACTATTCATCCCACTATATTATTTATTATCAAAATCAATACATTCATAACTCAAACATCAACCCAATTACACTCAATAAATTATGAATGAAAACATTATCAATTATTTTGAGATAATAAACCCTCTTTTTATGATATATATAGATGAAAATAATAAAAATATACATAATAGGACACTTATCTTTTGATTATGTAACCACACCATCCTATGATTTCCTAGTTAAATATTTTTTAATTCCACCACATTTATTTGGAGTATATATAATCTCAACATGAAATGATTTAATATATTCAACTAAATTAATATATTGAATAATTGAATAACTCTAATAAAATATATAATTTTTCTTGATTAGTATATTTCACAATCTTATTACTAAACTAACAATGCTTTGAAATCTTTAGCACATCCATTACCTCCACAAACTCAAGATCTTTTGTCAGGTAATTCTTATCAAGATCTATAAGCTAGTAAAATGATTTTAAACCAAATATATTTAATTTAAAAACATGCATCCCACACAAGAACTAAATGAATTTCAGTTTCCACCACACATATTTCATGTATAATCAGACATCATAAACCTACACTAAATGAATTGTAAAAAATATCATAGTACCTTAATGACTTCAGTAAAATGATAATCAGTTTTTATGTCAAACACTTCTTCGATACATTAAATGAAACACCACACCTATCATGCCACTGGAACATCACGCCCTTCTTAGTAAATTCCATTATCAACACAACCTGATTAGATAAGTCCAGAATAATGTAATGGTAATAACCAAAAAGTATTAAGTAACATCAAATTTTAGAAACATTATTGAGTATTTAAAATGATATCACATATCTCATATTTTTATAACCAAAAGGTATTATATATTAAAAAACATTTAAAATTAATTTCAATCCTATGATATTAAAATAGAGTATATATATATATTAAAATATAATTAATGGGTTAAAATACAATTGTCAAATAATTCCGATATTTCTTACAATATCATGAATATAGGAATATATCATTGATAAATATAATAAAAATGAATTTAAAAATGGATAAAACACCTGGTTTATCATAGACCTAAAACCAACTAGTGAATTATTCACCATAGAAAATTCACCAATAAAATGAAAAGGGAATACCTAGTTCGAAAAGTTATCTTTGATAAAATCTATGACGGTGATTTGATGACCAACAAAACTTCTTGTAAAATTATTAATCTCACCTCAGATTCTCAAAAATATCATTAATCCAAGATTAGGTGTATTGTGTCTTGCAAATAACCTGCTTAATCACACAATATTTGAGAAACAATTTTATGTTCTTATATACCTTTTTTAAAATAAATTAAAAACAACATGGAAAAATATTTTATCTTTCAATTCTATAATCTCATTTGATGTCATGTGGTAGATAAGAATAGATTTAGGCATAGTATTAGGTATCATGTCAATCAAAAATTCCACATACCTTTATATTGGAAACCATTTAATGTCCCAAGGAAAAACATATTAATATATATCAACCACAAAAGAAAAGACTATCAGAAACTTCATATTTCTAATGAGAAATCCATTCTACCTGATATGTGATCATCCTCATCTACCCCAAATAAAAATATTACATAATGGAATGATAAATATGAAACATGTTAAATATATTAGAACCATATTTTAGGTTTTTTGGAGGGTATCATTTAGGTTCCATATCATTTCATTAATTTTTTAGACTATATGTATTTACATTATAACTTTTTTACCATTGGAGGAGTTATACATATCATGATCAATGTATGTTTAAACCTTAGGTGTTATAATTACCATAATAATTATATTCGATGAAATGAAATTATTCTTCATAATGTTAGGGTTATAATTATATAATGACTTAAATAAAGAAGATATATGTGAGAATGATAATTTATTTACTACAGATATGATTATAGTGAACCTCCATTATAGTTTGATGGACCAGGCATGAAATCATCATTGATGGGTTAACATATCATATATCAACATTAATAATAGATATAGTTGATTATTTCTTTAAATTTATCTTTAATAAATCATGTGAAATAATATATAGTGGTTTATTATGTCATCATGAATATATAGAACATGTAATAATCTTCTTTATATAAAGGCATGGTTTAGTGTGTATATGTAAAAGTTGCGATAAGTAATGTTTGATGGATTTTTATCAAATAAGTGTGTGGTGTCCTTTAAAAGTTTTAAAAAAAGTTAATTTTTAAATCTAATTTACTAAATTAGAGATTACTTTATATAGTTTGGGTTTTTGTGTATGATATATTTGTGGTGGAGGGATCCATATAGAGATAATTTTGGGACACAACTCATTAGGCCATTCATCTGATATAACGAATATATATACTTTTTTTGACCCTGTATGGATATAAATAATGTCACATGAGTAAAATAGAACACAAAATATATGTCTAGGAACACATTTTACATTTGTTATAAAATGATTCTCTATTTAAAAAATTTTAAGGGTGTTCTTCGTGATCTAAATTTAATTTGTGATTAATTTCCCTTCGGTTTTTGATATAAACTCCTTTATGGTTTTATATCCTATATGGTTGTAATCATGGTATCAAGGAAATGGTTATATCATAACCCTCATTAATTTTCACTAAAATAAAAGACCTCTTAATGGATCATTAATACATGTACTCTTAGTTGATTTATATTATTAACTAAAATTTCATTTTTATTAGTATCCTATACACTAAAAATATTAAGACTAGATAAATTTTATTTTTATTTCTATTATGGTCAACAAATTAGTTGTGTTAGGAGCGCTTTTGGGTTGTTTTTTGGGGGTAGAATTTATTATTTCCATTTATTTAAGTAACTAGGATAGTTATAATTACATAAGACCAATCTATTTCGTGAGTCTGATTAATGTAGTGGATAAGGTTTCCTTTGCTAAAAATATAGTATAATATTTTTTGTTAATCATTACCTAAAGATAAAAAAAGTTTTTATAAGGCATGGTTTTCCTAGTAGGATATAAATCCATAGAATATTCCATATATGATCATTTTCTTTCATGGTATATTCTTTTCTATTAGTCATCGGGTGTCATTTTTATAATTTTCTATCAAATACTATTTCCAGAAAATAGATATTAATGGTTTCAAAATGGCATGTTATTGTCATAATGTGATGGAAACTTTAATTATTTTATTTTAGAACACTACTTTTGTACTATGTGTTCCTCTCTATATTATAATTCTAAAAATTTGTATATGAGTTTATATCTTAGTATGATTTTTAAGAATATTTCATATGAATACCCATATTATCCTTACAACAATGATTTCTATTAGCATGTGAGTATATAAATTAAAATATATATTAATTTAATGAAGACTATGAAAAATAATCTCTCATCCTTCAATTATTCTGGTTAAATTTCTCCCTCTACTCCATCATCCCCCTGTCTATATATCATCATAAATGGTTGTGTTATTCATAAAATTCATATCTATATAATACAAAAAAATCATAGTAAAATTTCATGAAAAAAGATATAGATATAAATTTAATATTGTAGATACTGCTAAAACATCATATATATTATGTAACTCATATATAATAGTTAATGGATATTAATAAAACATGCATGAATAAATAAAATCATCCCATAGATGCTTGAAAAATATCTAATCTAATTATTCTCATTCTTGGGGAAATAATATTGATTATATTTTACATAATAAATCTTATTTTGATAAGTTACTAGTTGATCTTTGATAATAAAATGATGGTGGATAGAATAAATAGAACATTTTCATAATGGTTAGGGTTATATCCAATCTGTATATTTTGGAAGCATTCATAAATAATGAAATTAATTTTATGATATTTTGTTTTCGTATTCCATCACTTCTGAAAAGTGAAATCTAGAATAAATATATTTATACTATGGATTTTCAATGGATTTATGAATTTATATTGATTACATATATGAACAATATTTTATGCAGTTATATCCTAGTCAATATTATTTAGAAGTTCCATTAGATGATTACATAATTGTACACAAGGAAAATAAAGTAACTAAATATATTTTTAAACCACAAAATGCATTACGATTTATGGTTAATTTTTTTCATCACTATTTACACACAAACCATTATAGGGATTATCCATTTCAAGAGATAAATTCTTCTAGAAGTAATAAATAATAATTGATTCTTTAAATGGTTTTATAAAATTTTAACCATGAATATTGATTATTTAGTAAGTATTTTTTATATTTTATATATTGTAATTTATATTATAGATTCTCATCCACTTAATTTATATTGAACATATATTTATCCTTAAAATGTGATAAAGGTACACTAATAATGTAATTATTTTATATTGGAGGTGCATCATCAGTAATATAACCAAAATGATTACATGATGTGTTTGGCGAATCATGTTGAAATGTTTATACTGCTACTAAAAGGGAAATCATTTCCATATCAAAGGTTATTAAACCAAATAATATTAAATCAATTCCTTTTTATGTGATCATTTACTATGTGTATAAATCCAAAATTAATTCAAAATATTTTATTATTATTATTTATATACTTTTTTCTCTGAACGGGTTATCATTGAAATATAATGGTAATAGAAATTAATAATGTCCTCTACCATGGATAAAAATTACAAATCCTTTTCTTGTTTCGACTTTGGGATTTACTAAAAGTAGATAGTTGATATTTCCTTTATTAGATCACAGACTTATTCACTAAAGTATCTTAATCATCATGGAATAATCTATAGTTTTAAGAAGTTGTAAATATGATAACAGGGAGCCATAAAGAAATAATTTGTCAATTCCTTGATTAGAATATGATTATGGAAGTTGGAAATAAGAAATCATTTTTATTAAAATTATTTTATTGTTGTTTTTGTTGATAAACATAAATAAATCCCTTTTAGATGAATATTATGATAAATTATTTGGTTCTCCTCATACAAAATTATCTCTTAGTAATATCTTTATGATTTCTTATAGAGAGATGATTTTATTTAGGTTTACTTATAATAACTTAAAACAATGAAAATTATTTATTAATAAATTTTAATTTCTATCTTGTTTTTTCCTAGAAATTTTTTATTATGGTGGATCTCACTTGAACAATTTACAGGGAATTTTATCAAAAAAATCAATAATATATGAAGTTATTATTGAGTAATATTTATTATGTTGGATTAATAATCAGAAGTCTAAAATAAACATAACATATGAATTTTTTGAGGAATATGATCTATGGTAATTATTATATATATATTTATAGAGGGTTAATGACATTAATATAGAGATACTTTCTAGAAAATTATTATCATAGAACAATAATTCATGGAATGAATTATATCGGCCATGAATCAGATATGTTTCTTCATTATGAGCCTAGTGAATACATTAAAAATCCATTATTCATAATTGATGTTTTAAAGTAGGAAATAGTATATTAAAGTCCTTAATTATAAATAATATTTATTTAGATCATTTATAAAATATATAAAAATTTATGTATAAGAATAAAAAAACTATGTCTTGATATGTGTAATGAGATTATAAATAACTTTAAAGATATATATGTTAAAGATAATATCATTACAACATAGTTATCATAAATTATTATGTATGGTATTTATCAAAGACTATTATAATGTTTACTGATATATCCATATTATCCATATCCCATTATCATCAGGTTCAAACACTAGTTTTATAAATTATACTCAGATAGAGCTCCTTAGTTTATAATGTGTATGGCTACATGCAATTTAATGGGTACTATTTCTAAAATATACAAACTATTTAATAATCTATCAGATAGAAATCATTTTAATAATAAATTCTGATATCCTAAATGGTTATATATGATGGTTAGGAAAAAATTATAAAATGAATCTTCTAATCGATTTGATGTTATGAGTAATCTATTTTTTAGATTTTTTAATATTTAATCATTTTCAAGATTGGATGATTGGTTCAATTATCAGTTGATGAAATTGTAATGAATAATCATTATGTTGGATGTTTTTTATTTATTTTTATATTATCCCAATGATTATCAGTTTATATAACTTTTAATGGAAAATAATGTTAATCAAAGATATATCCATCTTGTTTTTTCCTCAGGTAACATGTATCTTGGAATTACATCGATAATATTTTTGTTCTAAATATTATTCTTTCCAATAATAATAATAATAATAAAAGATTTTATACAAATTTATAAAGCGATCTAAATCACTCACTTGACAAGATGAGTTTAACATAATATCATTTAATAGTTTTAAATGATTAATTAAATGGTTAGGATTATTAACTAGACCATATCTACAATTATAGATTTTTATGATGGTTAACAACTTAACCATTTTTTGTTCAAGTATAATAGGAAATATGTGAAATATATTTCAAAAAAAAAAATTTGTGTAGGAACACATTTATCTGGTATAATTGTTTATCAGTGGTAAGAACACATTTATATATGTTATACCTTAATGGTCAAGCGAATTTATACTTACCATGATCACTATTTGGGTAGAAATTTGTTGTTATACTCACCATGGTCATTATATGTATAATTAATACAAATATTTAAAATCATGTTACTGTTTTAATTATATTGTGGCATAAATAAATAATACTTATATGTTAAATATAGGTTTTTACCAAATAAATACTCATGGAAAACAATCATTTAAAGTGGATAGGCCCGAAATCAAATCTTTACTGGTGGAAAAATAGGTTTGGTTTATGGTTTAGAAATAAATCTAGTGTAGAACCATATCAAAGTTATTATTTAATAAATAAAAAGTTATTATTAGAATAAGATAATCACATAAGTAACAATATCTGGACCATGTATGACTATTTTATATGTAGAGGTGTGTTTTAGTGAACCTCTGTAAAATTATATTTATGTAAGTCTATTTGGGGCATCATTGGAAAAATGTGTCATGTGATTTATAAGATTAGATAAAGTATATTTTATAAATATTCATTATTAATGTTTTGGTTAGTGAATTTATTCAGGGTCACTGTGTAATAATTATGTAAATTTTTGGTTTTCTTGAGGAGATAATATTGGGACATAAGGAACAAGGCCATTGGTCTAGTAGTATCCACTTTTATACTTTTGTAATCAAAGATTGGTTATAAATAATATACATCGTGAATAAGAGAACTAAAATTTCATGGATAAAAACCTTTCTTCCATTTGTTATAATAATATTATATATTTGTTTATTCTATTATGTGTTCTTTATGATCTTCATTTCATTCATGTTACATTACTATTCTATATGTTTCATAAGCCCTTCATGGTTGCACCAACTATGTGGTTGTAATATGGGGAGTCATATTTATAGTTATCACTATATGTGTGAACCAAAGGTTTTATAATTACCATGATCATTATATTTTTGTAAAATTAAAGCTCACCTCTTCATGTTTGAGTTATAATTATGGTGTGACATAAATAATGAACAAATATGTGTAAAAGGAATATTATTTAGTCAAGGAAAAAATGTGTTGGACCGTCATTTTAGTTTTAATTAACGAGAATATAATCGTATCAATTAGAGAAACATGTTAGGTTTCAGATTTGATAATGAAGTTGTAACACCCAGAGATATTATGATATATATTTTTCAAATTAATTGATTTTTTTGATAGCCTATGATACAAGAAAACCTGAGTCTAAATGAACCATAATATAGTTTACAAAAATAACATAACCAATAAATTGAAAAAATAAATAGGAATAACTATATTTTAAAACAATATGTATGAATGTTTTAGATAAAGAAAATATATTGATAAATAAGTACTCAAATGATAGTAATTTCAGTAAATGATTTAATCATACTTTTTCCCTAAAAAATGGTATTTTTTTTGTGAGAAAACAATAAAATTAATTTCAACCACTTTTATCAAATTTATTTAAAAAAATTAACTTCAATATATAATTGACTTTGTAAAAATTATTTTCGAGTGATTTTTTAGAATTTTTGAAAAGATTGTTTTTTCCTTGAATAGTAAAATGTTTTTTTAAAAAAAATATTCTATTTGTTTAAATCATTTACAAAGTTAAATTTTATTTTAATATTTTTCTAAAAGTTAAATTAGTTCATTTATATTAATAATAATACAATTAATATCATTAAAATTAATGTTTTGTTGGGTTCTAGTTTTAATCATTTTATACTTAAGTAAACATTTCTTATGGAAAACTACATTCCATCACGTATTGGGGATTTATTATTAAATTATATATTTAAAAAATTATATAAATTGAATTTGATAAAATAAATTAAATATTTGGAATAATAATTTCCAAATTTATTAATTATACCAAATTTATTTTCAGTTATATTGAATAGTAAAAATATAAAACAATTATCATTGTGGTTAAGGTTAAAAAGGGTTTACTAGGAGGGTTAAACTAAGAGTTAAGGATATTATTACAATTAAACATGTATAAATAATATTTTATTACCCTATATAGACATAATCCTATCTAAAATTTTAATATTTATCCCTTTTTAATAGTTTCTATTGAGTATGAAATTATTATATTTCAATCTTTTAACAAATTCCACGTGTGTTCTCTACCAATAATATAAATGGACACAACTCGTTTCTATTATTAACACCACATAGACCCATATAATTCAATGAAACCATGAAACATTATTTTCTAAATATACATATCTTTGAGTTATATTTTTTTCTGGAAATACAATTACAAGTATCCTTAAAAAGGATCTATATGAGGCCAATCGATGAAGACATAATCATCCAACCAAACCAATTTCAATATGTTTATTATTATACCAGCTATAAATATATATTATTAATAATAAAATAATAAATTTGTTATAAATAATATTATTACATGTTATTATGTTTATTTATCAATCATTGTTCTCCCTCTTTTCCATCTAATGGGATGTGAAATTATCGCTCATGCATACATGTGGAGTACCAACACCATGCAGTGATATAATTCATTTTTTGTCACCATATTTCATGGATTTTTATTCTATTATTTTTAATGATAATATTTTATATTTATAATTATATAATTGTAAAATCATATCTACCATCTTATATACCAATCTGTTGGAAAATGATAATGTCGCTCATGTATACATGCAGATAACCACCTCCATAAAGGAATGTGATTTGTTTTCCATTTTTATTAATTTGGATGTTAATATTGATATATTTAATGTATGTAAATTTTATTTATGATATATTTATGGTTATTTGTTTATATAATAATATTTATCATTTTTTCATAATTTTCATTACAAAATGAAAATAGCGTTCATGCATTTTTACAACTTCTTAAGGAATATTGAAAATCAACCTTCTATCTCTTCCTTTTATAGATGACTCTAAATATAAATATATATGATATTTATATCATTATTGAATTCTATATTTGATGGTAATATGATCAAATTAAAATTATGACAACTTTTGAACCGAAATTCCAAAGAAAAATGAAACAATTAGACCCGAAAAAGGAGGATTTTAATAAGGAATTGTTAATAATTGTTTGTTGAAAATTTATATGTGAATTATATATGATATTATAAAATTTTAAATGATTTATTTAATGAATAATAAAAAATTTAAATTTATTTTTCCATAGTTTAGAGTATTTTTTATGATATTCTAAGTTGAGGTAACATTTTATGTTAAAATCTCATTGTTTACCAGAATTATTGATGATTAAGTCTATGATGATGGAATTTCATGATTTAACTATCAATAATGTAATTATTTTTTTCTAGTCTCTTTTTTTATCATAATTTCCATTAATAATACCCATTTTTATATTTTTTACTTAAAATTGTTCAGAAAATGTTTTAAGAAAAATATATTTCATATAATCATTGGTTGGAAATCATTTTCTTATATATACTTGTTTTCAAAAATGTTTTCACATACAAATTACTAATATAAATTTATATTAAAATTAATTTTTTACCATTTCCTATAGTTTACAAAATTTCTTAAATGGAATTTTATTATACTCTTCTAACATTTCACATTTTATGAAAATGTTAGAGAAATCATTGTTCTAATATACACGACAAGAACAAAATTTCACACTATCATATACTATAAATGATTTTAAGATTCCATTATATGTTTCTGGGTTCTTTTAGATGACTTTTTTTTTCATAATACATCAGATCTTTATTATTTTAAATAAGATGTTTCAAAGATAAAATGTTATATTCCTCAATAAATATTATAAAGATATTTGAACAGAATTTTTCTTCTATGATTACATACTTTGATATTACATATGATTTATAAGGGATATTATTAAATGATACCATCAACTACCATTATTTATATATATTATAATAATTATGATATAAAGATGATTTTATGAAACCCATTTCACCCCCATAGTATAATTAAGTTACAATGAATCCTTTATTAATCACATTTATTTTTAGTGAGTTATACTCGGAAGAAATGTTTATGAAACTCATTCCATTTCTATTGGTTATGATAGGGTGAATGTTTTATTAACTTATGGTGTATATATGTATGATTTTAGTTATGTGAAGGGTGGTCCTGGAATCATATAGCCCTTTAATGCATTGGGAAATGATGAATATCTGTTGAGATAATACAGACTCGAATAGGGAGTGACCCTTGTTTAGTAAGGGACGTTATAACATCTGCATCATGATACTCCCTCACGTGACTATCCCTGATTGGATATATGACAATAGGATTTCCTCCACATATATTAGAGGCCTCTTAATAGAAGAGTGGGGTTAAAGGATATAGTGGGGAGACTATACCCTCTGGTATAGAGTTGTATTAAAAACTAAAATAATAATAGAAAAGAGAGATTAATAGAAAATAATATAAAAAATCAGTCATGAATCCAATACATAATAAAGAATCAAACTAAAATAATCCAATGATAATATTTTCATGTAATATCAGGAAGAAATATATCTAAATGTTGTGTTTTATGCCGTACTATAAATGACCGTAGAATCTATAAAATAGATAATATACCCTTGTCGAAAAACCAATGTCAGGACATGATCTAAGAATATAACCATCCATCAATCAACATTAAACATTGGCGTCCATTTCCTTTTTGTATACCTATATCCATGATTTTTTTCAGGTACCGATTCTCAAAAAAATAGGGTTTGAGTAAAACTTAGTACGACACCTCAAACAGTGTATAAAAATATCCATTATTAGAATATAATGAAAGAAATAAAGATATAAACAAGGTTATTACTTTCATAATTTAATACTAATCATGTAATAAACCCACTTAACATTATGTTCCATGTTGACTCCCATGGTTAGCCAATATTAATTTGGAATTCTACCATAAATATCCATCAAGTTATAAAATCTTCTTCCCAGGATGAATAATTCATTTCACTATGAGATTATCTTGACAACAATGAATCACCATATCATATCATAAATCAATGAAACCCTCCCTAAGGGAATCAATCACATAACCCTTAGGCATATAGTGATTGTGCATCCTAACCCCAGTTAGCCCATACCGCATGCATATTATACTTGGGAAATGTCATGTACTGAGCATCATACCCTCCGGTGGATTCCATTATCAAACAAAATTCATCAAACATCCCATATGGTTACATAAATAACTAATCTAAAAAAATCATATCAAGACAAAACTATACAGGTCATGTAACATCCTACCCTTAAGAATCAATAGAAAACATGGCCATATTAAAATAGAATTGTATGTAAGATAAACACATAAAAAAGTGAAAATAATATTATAAATTTCATCATAAAACATAATGGTCACTTATCATCCAAATTTCCATTTATCTTTCCTTTTACAATAAATAAAGTCAGGTTCCCAATTTTTATTTCAAATACAACAGTTTCTGTTTAATTCAAAATTTTATCTCGAAGGTAATCAAATTGAAAACATATATATAAATATATATACACTTCTCATCATGTAAAACATGTAGAACCAATAATATTCCAATATATCCATTTTATTCTATTTGATTTTTTTTCTACAATTCCCCAAAATTCAAAAATTATGGAAATTCATAATATTAAGCCAACAAACACCTCACATTATTAATCCCAAATCCTTATTATCAAAATATCCAGTTCATTACGATCACAAAGGTAGGCTCACCACATGGTTTTATTATGATTGGTATCATTGAAAATGTATCTGATCGGATCCAATGGGAGGTCTAAGCATGATAAAATAATTAGATAGTGAATTAACTAATTAAAAAGGTCATGTGGATAGAGTTATATTGTGAAAAAAATTATTTCCCATGCTAGAAGAAATTGAAATACAAAAAAAATAAATATTATAGACCACCTACCTCAAGAGTTATGTTCATGTAGTAAAATACTCATGTATGTGTTTTTTTATGATTTGGTCTTACATCACAACAAAGTAGTTTGAGGATATGCCACTCGCACGGTACGAAACATGTAGTGTAACACCCCATGATTTTGTGAATCAGTTTTTTAAAATAAATTTATTGTTTTATATATTTTTAATTATAACATATATCACACACATATAATGTTTCAAACAACACCTTGTTAATCATTCATTACACACAACACCAAGTTATGATTTCATTACCCTCGACTTTGAGTTTTAAAAAAACCATGATATATTATTAATATAGTTAATTAAATGTGATCATTATAGACTACCTGTTAAAATTAATGATATGATTAGTAAAAATTAATTTTTAAATTCTAATTATAATTTTTTATATAGAAGAAACATATTGATAAAAAAATTTATTCATTTTTTTAAAGAATATATATGTTTCGAAAGTATTATTTTTCGAAAAATACTTGTATTTTTATTTTCGAGCATTAAAAATATTATTTTTTCAAACATTTATAAAACTTGTTTGATAAAATAAATATCATTTTTGAAATATTTCTATAAAATTTATCCAAGGATAAATTTTTATTATTTTTTTTAAATGATTCATTTTTTATGAATTGTGAATAATACAAAATTTTAATTTACAACTACCTTTTCTTTATATTAATTTATTATGGTAAAATATAATTTAAATTTTTTTAAAGTAACATATGGTCAATTATATACCCATTAATCCAATTTAGATAATTTTAATAATTTTTTTAAATTTTGATATAAATATTTTGTAAACTGTTGAACATTTTCTCTTTCAATCCAAACTTATTTATCGTAGTAATAAAATTATTTTAAAATGAAAAGTTTCAACATAGGTGAATTGAATTTCTAAAAATATATTAAATATTTGGACGCATCATAATTTATATTCTCTAATATTTTAAACTTAAAAACATACCATAATGACTAATATAAACAATGAAAATTATTTACCATGATTAAGGTAAAAATGGGTTTACTAGGTGTTAAACTAAAAATAAAAGGGTCAAAATAACATAAAAACATGTATAAAATATATTTATTGACCATATTTAGTACCTATAATGTATAAATATAGATAATAATCCATTTTTCACCCCTAGGATATGTGAAAAATGTAGGTACACTTTGTTCTTTTTTATAAATTTCATGTGTTCCACTCACCTCACTTATAAAATATGCCAACCCCACTCCTATCTTCTTCAAACATTAAAATTTTTTTGGTTATGCCAATACCTCTACAAATTAGCTAACAACTTCTATTCCCTCATTCTAGAATCCTTATTTTGGGCATGAAGACAACCTTGTTAGAATTTTGGTGAAAACCTAAAAAGGATTACCGGAGTAGAGGTAACGTTCTTCAATGAGCATTATTATTTAATTTCTTCCTACCAATCATTAAATAATTATTATAAAATGATGATTTAATAAATTAAGTATCTTAAATATACATATATATATTTATATTAATGTAATTACCTTAAAAACATCCACTTCCATAAAATGATTTACAAAATCCAAGTTCGTTTATAAGTAAGATTAACACGTTGTGAACCAATGTGATTTGTTTGTTCCATTACCACATATCAAAGAAATAAATAATGATGGATTTAATATTTATATATTATATTTATCATATTATTATACTTATTTATTTTTTATATGACACATATCTTCATAATCTCCTTTTTATTGGAATATGATGATGTCGCTCATGTGTAAGGAGGACTACCACCTCGCGAATTGATGTGATTAATCCACACATTACATGGAAGGTAATAAGAACGTTTTAAATGAATAAATTATCATATATATGAAATAAGTTTTTTTAATTGATAATATATCATTTAAATTTCAATGTATCAATTCTTAAAGAAACTAGAAACATCGTTCATGTGTACGTACGACTTACTGTCTCCAAAAATGATATATTTCATTTTTTATCACTAAATTTTCTAGATTACTCTAAATAAATATATACTGAATATATATGACATGTATATCCTGATTATTATTCTTGATATTTTGGATCCTTGAACAATTTTAGAGGACTAAAAATAATAAATTAATACATATACGAAAAATAAAGCGGTTAATACCCCAAACGTAACATAAACATGGAATTATTAATAAACGAGTAATAAAAGGACATAATAAAATTATATATGTTATGATATATATAATTATATTTAGTTAATATATTTATATAAAATTATATTTATTATACAAGATCATTTAACATTCATGAAGGATGACGAGACTTAAGGTAAGGGATTTCAATCTCACTTTTTTATTTTCTGTGAGACACATGTCATATTAAACATGTGTTTCATTTATTCATTATATATACTACCCATGAATGTATTTCATAATTAATATCCTTAAAATTATGGTAACATACATATACAATGTTTTATCTATTTTTACAGGGTTTAAATATTTAATGTTACCAAAGTGATAAGATATTTTTGTCTCAATTTTCCAACTTTGTGACATATGTTATGTTATGTTATACACATATATTCATTCATGAGATTATAATTCCCCCATTTACATGTTATAAAATGAATTTAATTATTTAAATTATATTTTATTATTCATTTAATATTATTATTTCATGGGAAATATGATTCAACATCTCCAAGGTGGTATGAGTTTTTTGTTATAATCTCATTAATATCCAGTTTGATTATGATTGTACATAAAATGAAATTTTTTTATGATATTCCTCTTAATAAATTACTGAATTTTATTATACTATATTTATTCATGATATTTACAAGAAATAGTTCCATTTTTACTATAATTGTTAGTTAAAATAATTGAATACTGTTTTTAAGAAAATATTTATTTCTCTCTTTTGTGAGAAATTTTTTTTCTTCCAACAAAATGTTTTTTAAAAATGATTTTAAATTTTTTTTATTAATTTAATATGGTTAAAAATAAATATTTTAAATATGTTTTAAATTTTTAAAAGTGTTTGATAATGAATTCATCATTTATATTTTCAAACAATTCCAATTTGTAATTTACTGATAATATAAAAGGAATGTTTATTTTAACATGTATGAAATGAATAGAATTTCCCACCTTAATGAAATTTATTTAAATTAATGATTAATTAATATTTTTTCTTGTTTTTTTAGAAGAAATGTATTTTCAAAATTTTTTATGATTTAAAAAGTTATTTTTAAAATCATGAAGGATATTTTTCACAAGAATTATTTTAAATAAATTTTTAACGATTCATATATATGTTTAAAAGATTATTTTTTAAGAAAGAGACTTTGAAAATATTTTATGTTTTAAAAATGTTTTTCAATGTGTAAAGGATATTTTACTCAAAAAAATCACAATTAATATTTTTGAATCATTTTTATATAATATAAAATCCTTCGACATCACTAATACTTTACTAGGGATATAATAAAAGGATACCATTGTTATTATTTATTTTAATGGTTTATGTTTATAATTACAATATGTTTATGAATCCTATTTCATTTCATTGGGTTATGTTATAATGAAATGTTTATGAATCCAAATTAATTTTATGGGTTTTGATATGATGAATGTCGTATTATCTTTTTTTACACATATGTATGATTTTCATCACGTGATAGTGGTTATGTATAACCATGGATAATGTTTATTCTATAACAAAGCATAATGGTTATAATATAACCAATGTGGGTTAGGACATATGTTCCCCTTAAATCCATTGGGTGAATATTTGTATCTCGTGATATAGGCACAGGTGAATGGGGTGTTAACTGATTTCATTAAGGGCGATTGTCCTCTATAATAGTCCAAGAAGTGATACTTGACTTCCATGATTGTTTGGGGAGTGAACCCATTCCAACCTAAGTAAAGGTCATAAAATAAAGAAGTATGTGAGTCCCACCTAAGAGTTTTATCTACATAATGAATTACCTTATATGTTTTCAACGATCTATGACTAGTAGAGAAATTATTTCTATGCTTTTTTATATTCAGAAAATTCTATTTTTTATGCCAATGTTATGCTCTCGTGACTCATGTTCTTTGATTTAATTTGGAATAATATCTTATAAAACTCTAATATTTATTTCCTGACTCAATATTTTGACCATTGATATACATGGTATGGTTTTAATAGGTTTATATGAGGTCCACATACCATTATTCTCATTTAATGTTTATGTATTTACCTTGTTTACACTTGTTGAGCCTCAGAGATATCATTTTAATATGTTTCATTTCCCTTTGTTATGAAGAATGGTTTTATGTATTCTATGTATATAAAAATTATTAAATGAGAAGATATTTGTGGGAAGCATTGAATATATTTCACTAAATAAGTAGAATGTGTTCCCATTCTTTGTATACACTCTACTATTATAGTCCTAAGGAATGTTTTTTGTAATGTATTGAATATTCATCTAAAAAGATATTATTTCTATATATGTAAATCCTAGGTTGATATATTTGGTATCATTGGAATTTTTTTTCTAACTATTACAAAGTAGGATGAGGAAACTTTACTAATATTCATATGTTTATATATAAGGATATCTCTAGGGACGTCTTTTTGGATAATTTTATGGATGAGTAAAAGTATGATAAAATTTCCTAGAATTTTGGTAAATGATAGGGTGAGAGGTTTCCATAAAATTACATCACTATATAATTACTATTAGTGGATGAGTATATGAAACATAGGTTCCTATGGGTAATTAATCAAAAAATGGAACATCGAGTTGGACTTAATCCTAACATAGTGCAAAAAACGAGCCTTGTAGCACCCCCAGTTTTACACTCCTGGGGGATATACATTAGAAATTTAAAAAATCGTTAAGAACTATCATTAAGACTTAAATATATGATGTCTATGAATGATCTAGGTTAAGAAAAGGTTATATAGATTTAAAATAAGGTGTCAAAATTTAGAAATATTGTATGTATTTTTTCATGATTCTGCGATATTCAACTATGAATATTGTTTCTCATGCTATGATTTTTCTTTTTATTTAGTTGAAGGAACTAGAAGGAACTAGGTTAACACTGAATTTGATAGATTTTTTTGATAAGTAACTATATACGATAATTAATGGATTGCAGGATTTTCTGATTATTTGTAATCAGTTTGAACAGAAGATGATTAACAATGTTCACCATAACGGGCTATCAGACTCACCAAAGAAGAGATGGATAAAATTATTTAAGAGTTTTTGAAGTGGAGACCATGGTGGAAATAAGATTTTATATATGTATAGAATGTGGGTATAATAACTCAAGATAATTTCGTAGAGGGCTGTTACGTTATTTTAGGTGTTAAAAATAAAGACACAAAGTGAGTCACTTCCAAGGGGAAAAAATAAAAGTTCAGTTAACATAATGCCTACTAATAATGGTCTTCCTCATATATTATTAATTGATGAATTTATTAATTTTTTAAAGTATATTAATTATGAATATTGATATCCTAGGGGGGATTTCTCAAGAAGAGAATCAGTAATGTGGAATGAGTAATAGTTATTGTACTATTCATGAAGAGACAGTGAATGACATGTAAAAGTTATTAGATAATCTTGAAACATTGTTTATGTTAAATGTAATAATAATGATAAAATTGAGTTTGAGGAAAATTAAGGCATTATTATTATATAGTATTCTAGGAAATGTATATTAAGGAATATGATAATAAATCCTAGATAATGGTTTAAGAATGAAGTGGAATGATAAAAGTTTATTTGTATTGGAATTAATGAATTGTGTTATATAAATATTGAAATATATAAACATTATTCTACAAAATATTCACATTAATGAATTTCAAGAATATTATTAATGGTACTATTGACCAAGTAATTTATTTAATGACAATATGAAATTTTATGGAAGATACATGATTTAAGGAAGATAGCCTTTAATATGTTCATGAAGTTTATATATTTATATTAGGATAAAGAGATTATGGAAATGAATTAGTAAATTGGATAGTACTGATTGCCTTATAATTGATTAAGGATTTGTTGAAAAAGTGGTTTATGCTATTATTGATGGAGTTTACAACATTTTTTGATTCAAGTATTATATAAAATAATCTTATTTGTATGTAAGTAATGAGGAATTATGTATGTTTTCAACAAGTTTTTATGGTAATTTAGGTTATTACCTTGTTTCAAGTGAATACATGATGAAGGTATTAAAATGTTTATCATGTGACAAGGAATAGATACTTTATGATATATGGGGGTTAATGTCATTATTATTTCGATTAATTTACTGACCTTATTTATATATTTTGAATTATGGAAGGTTCATTTGTTTAAAAATTTATGGAATTATTGATGATGAATTTTGGTTGTGGTTTTATAGATTAACATATTACTTCACCATAAAAAGATTCAACCATATTGTATAACCAACACTATCTATTTTTTAATAGATATAGAAGGAATGAATTATCATTATATTATGGATATTGTAACCTGTTAGTGATTCTAGAATAAGAAAATTCATCTTAATTTATTTTAATTGGAGATTATGTGTAAATTTATTGAATCACAACCAAAGTATGGAATTGTGATTGTGAAATAATGGAAATCTAAGCCCTAGGTATATCAGTCCCTTTAAAATTATTGATCATATCAGGATGGTAGCCTATAAACTAGTTCCTCCACTGAATCTATTTTTTGTATAATATGTGTTCCATGAGTCCCTCCTAGTGAATTAAATACCTTATCCTTAATATATACTAATCTCAAAGGTCATACTACCGGCGCATGGTATTTCTTATGATGAACAACATGTAGCGATTGTGGACAAAATAGAGAAATTTATAAAAAACAATACCACTCACCTATTCAATGTTTTATAGGAAATTGTTTTTCTTAAGTATTCTTAATTAGAACCTATGTATGTAATTAGGTATAAGAATCCATAGTTTTTGGTACTAATGAGATAAATTTTGAGGGTAAAATTAATTTTAGGGGGGTAAAATGTAACACCGTGAGATTTTGTGGATTATATTTTTTAAAATAAATTTAGTATTTTCTATATTTTTAATTATATAAAATATCATTTTTATCTTGTGTTACATGAAATACCAAGTCAATATTACAGTATACACAATAGCATGTTGAGCTTGCATTACACATGGCGCTGAGTTATAACAAAATAATGATATATTATTAATATAGTTATATAAATGTGACCATTATAACATACACCTTAAACATAGATATATGGATAGTACTGAATAATTTTTAAATATTAATTATAATGGTTTTATGTAGAAGAAACATATTGGTAAAATAAGTACTTAATTTTTAGTAAAGTCTTTATATGTTTCGAAAATACTATTTTAACAAAAAAGGAATTTTATTTATATTTGTAAACATTAGTAAAATTAATATTTCAAAATTTAATGATATTAATTTGAAAAAATTAATTTAGTTTTTTAATTCATCTGGTCAAAATCTCTTAGGGTAATTTTGTTTGTATTTTTCAAAAATGTTTCATTTTTTGATGAATAATGAAAAATACTGAATTTTAATTTAAAAGAGACATTTTGTTTAATTTATTTATAACATTATATTATATTTTATATTGTCTTTAAATTAATATTAATTCAATTAAAAACAAATTATTCTAATTTATTTAATTGGAGTGAAATTCATATTGAATTTTAATACAAAATCATTGTAAATATTTGAATTTTTTTTTAAAAAACCTGCTTTCTTATAGAATTTATATGAATACTTTTCAATTAATGTTTTCCAATTAGAGGATAAAAAATTTAGAAAAAAGGATTCCATATTTTTAATTAAAAAAATTTATAATGTCTAATAAGTGAAAAATAATATATGATGATAATATATATTAATAATAGTAAATAATATTTACTGCAGTGAAGGTGAAAATGAGTTTATCAGGGGTTAAACTAAACATATATGGAATAAAAAAACATAAAACATTGCCTAAAATATATTTTATAGACCTATTTAGAACCTATGAAGTATAATTCCAAAAAATACACCATTTTTACCCATTTGGCCTATGAAAAGGGTGGATGCAACTTTATCTTATCCAATAATACAAGAGTTACACTACCATCACTTATAAAAGGCCACTCCATCTCCTCACCTATTAACACCTTAAAATAATATTATTTAATAGAATATATTCCCCAAATAACTTCCGAAATTCCATCCCATCATCATAGATTCCTTATTTTTTACATAAATGAATCCTAGGAAGGATTTTTGTGCAAACTGATTGAGGATACCAGAATAAGAGGTAGTGTTTTTCAACGAGAATTTTTATTTTATTTATTACTCTAACTACATAAATTATTATTCTAAAATAATTATATAACAACCTCAGAATATTATGTATAAAGAGATTATGTTATTTTAATGTAATAATCTAAAACCATCACCAATTCTATCAAATGAGTTACATAATCATCATTCGTGTGTACAGTGGACTACCACATCACAAAAATATGTCATTCGGTTTTCCAAAACCACCTATCAAAGATTGAAATAATAAAGGAGTTGTTGTTAATATATTATATTTATGATATTAATATAGTTTTTTAAATATGATATCACATATTATTTTATACTGTACATTTTTTGGGAATATCATAATGTTCCTCATGTGTACAGAAGACTACCACCACATGAAACAATGTGATCCATTTACTCCTTGAATTAAAGGTAATTAAGATAATTTAGATGAAAATATGTGAAATATATAATATAAAATTTATTATTTAATGATAATATATCATTTAAATTTATTTATTTCAATCATATAAGAAAATATAATAAACGTTCACGAGTATGTATGACCTACTATCTCCATGAACTGTGTATTTCATATTGCATCACAAAATTTTATGGACTATTATAAATAAATATATAATGAATATAAATTATATTTATTCAATTATCATTGTTATTTATATAATTTAACTATGATCAATGTTATAGTAAAAAAATAACAAATCAAAATATGTAAGAAAAACAAAGTGTTTATTACATGAAATGTGATATTAACATTGAATTATTAATAAAAGAGTAATAAAAAACACGAGTAAATAATATATGGTATGATATATTTAATTTTTGTTTTATAATTGTGTTATAATAAACATATATGTATTATACATGAGATTACTACATGTATGAAGTATGATGAGACTTAAGGGATTATATTACTGTCTCACATTTTTATTTTCTATGAGACACTAGCCATATTAACCATGTATTTCTATTATCTGTAATATATAATTCCCATGAATATATTTTATAATAGTTATAATCAAAATTATGGTGATTTAAATAATAATTTTAGGATACATCTTTCATGGAGTTTATGGTTACATATATACTAAAGTGGTAGGGAATTGTTGTCTTAATTTTCCTTACTTGAGACATAAGTTATGTTATGAACCAATACTATGTTATGAGGTGTATATACAAACCATTTTATGGGTTGTATAATTAATATAATTATTTTAGTAATATTTTATGTATGATTTAATCAGATTATTTCATGGTAATTGTGATCAAAGTAACAAATGTTGTAAGGGTTTAATGTTACAATATCATTTTTATCAGGATTGTTTATATTTATACATTAAATGATCAAATCATATAATAAATATCAAAATAAAATCATTAAATTTATTAGCATATGGTTATTACTAATATTTACAAGTAATATTGCCATTTTTAGACTCTTTTTTTTGTAAAAATAATTATGAAAATGTTTTTAAGAAAAATTGAATTTATTACTCTCTTTGGTTGGAAATCTGTTTAGTTCCAAAACCGTGTTTTGTAAAACTATTTTAAAAAATACTTTACCACTCTCCTATTATTTTTAAAAAGATATTTTAACCATGTTTTAAATTTTTAATATTTATTTAAATATTATTCTACATTTCTCTTTCCAAACAATGCCCATTTGGATTTTACGGAAATTTGAAAGGATTCATTTTTTTAATGTGTACGACATGAATGTAATTTTCCACCTTCATGAAAATTATTATCTTTCAGGATTCATTAATAAGTTATCAAAGTTGTTTTAAAAGAAAATAATCTCACAAATTTTATATTTAAAAAAATATAATGGATATATTACTCAATGAAATTTATAAATGATTTTTAAACATTATTGTATAATTTTAAATAATTATTTTCAATGAAAAGTATTTTGAATGTTTTTTTTATAGAAAAGTGTTTTCCAAAATAGAAAGTCTATTTTCCTCATTAAATGCCCAAATTAATCTTTAGAAATAATATCACATATAGGATGGCATACTTTGATGATAATTATGCTTATTAGGCATATGATTCAATTATACTATTCTAATTCTTTATCTGAAATGCTTATGTTTAAAATAGAAAAATATTTATGAATCCCATTCCTCATCTACGAATAATACCATGATAAAATAGTTATGAAACCCACTAATTGTTCCATGGTTTATGATTTTATGAAATTATTCAATGATTATGAAACCAACTTCTTTTCCACATGTTATGTTATGATGAAATGTTTTATAAAACCCAAATACGTATAATTTATTTTATGTGACAGTTGTTACATTATAAACAAGGATGGTGTATACATTATAACCAAGGATGGTGTTTATATTATAACCAATGATGTGTGGTTCTTATATCCCCATACAATGAATTGGTTAGAGATTTATATTTCACGTCATATATAATGCTGGAATATAAAGTAAAATTAGTTTAGAAAAGGAATTTTCCCACTACAATGGTCTTTATAGTGGGCCTTGACTACCGTGATGTTTTGGGTAGGGATCCCATTCCACTATGATGAATGGGATTCCACTAGGGATGGTGGCATGTCCTGCTCAACAGGTGTATCCACCCATGGAGTTCCTCGATTAGTTTCCACAATGAGCCATGACTACTAAGGATATTATTTTCTATGATTATATATATTCGACAATTCTATTTCTTATTCTATTTTTATGTTCTCATGACTTACGTTATATTAATTCGTTATTATTAATGGCTTATGAACATCCAATATTTATTTTATGAGTAATGAATTTGATATTTGACAGGTATTGTATGGTTTTCATATATTATTCTCACGTACCAATACCCATACGATCACATTATGTTTATGTATTTCCTCTATTTAACCTAACTGGGCATATGAACTCACCATTTCTTATGTCCCCTTTCCTAATATTTTGAAGAATTTTTTTTGTATGGTATCTCTTTGATGAATAATAAATGGGAAGATCTTTTTCGGAAACATTGGAGATCGTTCCCCAGATAAGAAGAGTCTGTACCTAGTCCCCAAAGACACTAATCTATTATGGTCATCAGGAATGTGTTTTTGTAATGTATTTAATAATAATCTAAAATGATGTAGTATATATGTATATAAATCCTAGTTTGTTATACGTAAATCCAAATGAGTAATGATTCTAATTTGAAGAGGACAATAGAGATCACCTATGAAAGGGTTGCAGATAAAGAGGGGAGAAACTTGAATTCTAATAAAGTAGGTTCTAGAGTTTTAAAAGATCATGTGTAGATAATTTATGAAATAAATATGGAATTTTCAGTATAAATTAATATTTTTCATCATAAATTATCTCTGTAGCGTTCCATTTATGAACCTTGGTATCACTAGCTAGTAACCATCCTGACTCATTTTTAGAATCATTGACGGAGGATTAAAAAAAACACAACCTTAACTAATTGAGGTTTTACCAAAACATAAATAGGTACATCCATAGAAAATATGAGATCAAATATCCTTCCTACTATATAATTGTTTTCCCTGAGTTTTGCTGAAAATAAACATAGTCGGTATCAGTGAAGATTTTTATCCAATATTTCCACATAATTGATTCCCTCTCCCAGATCTCATCTCACACATGTCTATGCTACCACTATGCTCTCACTAGAGGAATTATTTTCACTTGAAGGTTCTTCTCACTATATTCCATGAAAAGAATCAATTCTTATCAAAGAATGTATCAATATATAGATGGATGTCACTAAATTCTATCACATGAGAAGGGTAAGGGTGATATCACTAAAGCTGTGACACATGAAACACATCATGAATGGTGTCGTATAATGGTGGAATAGAAAAATGGTACACCACTAGACCAAGCCATTCCATTATCTCAAATGGTCTGACAAAACTAGGCACTACCATCCCCTTTTCCTAAAACAGAATTTCCATATCCTTGGAAACACAATAAGGAAAACAAAATGCATAACCTCAATATCTAAAGGTCATCTCTAATTCTTAAAATAGGATTTTTGTCGGCTTTTCACTGTCTATATTATGATAAATTTGTCCTTATCATATATACACGACATTATATTAGGACAAAAAATTGATGACTTACCTACCTCTAACCAGCAAAGTGGTTAATAAAATAGCCTTTTAGTGAAATATTTAAACGGAGAAATTTAGATCGATTCCTAAAATCTATTATTGTACAAAAAATCCTCAATATCCTTGTGTTTGTAAAATGTACCACTAAAATTTAATACAAAAGATCATAAAATGACCTTTAGATATGAATTTTCTATTTAAATAATCAATATGTCTAAGATTGATAGGCTATACTCAGAATAACCTTCGATCCTAAATCGTTTGGTAAACCTTTCCTGAAATGAGATGTGAATTGAGGATCTTTATCATAGATAATACTACACAAAACACCATGGATTATAACTATCTCTCACATATAGACACAACCTAGTTCATTGATGGTGATGATTTCCATGATAGGAAAAATTAGGTCTATATTCGACAGTGGATCCATGATCACCCATACACAATCATTCAAGTGGGGTGTTCTCAGTATTACTATAAAAAATACATAATGACATCATCCCACTTCAATTAAAAAATATTTATAGACTGAAATATCATAGAAAGCCTCTAATAAATGGCCTTCACCTATTTATAGGTAAAATATATCAGCATGAAGACCACTATCCATTTTTCATCCTTCGACTCCTGTATTATTTATGAAATTTAATATATGAACTTGTCTATACATGATTTAATAACCATATTGAATAATGAAACTCCGTCATCAACACCTCAAGATATACCACAGTAACCCATACACATCTATGGAAAACAATAAAATATCTACTTCCGATAGACCATCCCGAGGTTGTATCTCTACAATATAAGACACCACTTATATCTAATACGTCTATATTAAATAATTTTTTAGTATTTAAATTTTCATTTATAACATATATAAAACAGTTTTAAGTCGTAGATACTCACCCTTATGAGTTATACACATCTATATTTATGTCAAAAAAGAGTTTCATCAGTCGCCACTCATCATTATGATCATCCACTAACTCTGCCTTTATCGTACATATAAAATCATAGATAATAAAGTTTCGTTTTATTGGTGTCTAATATATATATAACTTGCAATGTTGCAGATAATTGACCCACCCCCTATTCGAAATATTCAAGTCTCACTGGAAAAATATGTACATGATGGTATTTTGGTTTTTGTGCACCAAAAAACCACAATGACATCAGATATAGTTTCTAGGACATCAGGGTGTATATCACTATATATAACTCTAGATTGTGAGTATGATAATTCCAATCATGGGGTCTTATCATTCTGGAGCCATAAAAACTACTCATTCTTCTTACATCAAAACATCATTGATTCCATCCCTAAATATGTCATAGTACATGATACATGCCTTACATGGTATAAGTAAAGTGATAATCGGTGATAAGGTCAATATTCTCCTTAAATCTTGAAAATATCTCCTGTAAGAAGATAACCAAACAAAACTCACCCATTCATTACCATTCAGGACTTTGGTGCTTCCAAAATGGGAGAATTCCAAGATAATGTGAAACTAATAACCAGGTAGTTGCATAAATCGTTGAATCTCAATGAAATTCTAGGGCCACTACAAATATACCAAAATACATCTTTGTGTCCAAAGAACCACATCCCTATAGATAACATGACCCATGAAGTGAACTCTATTAATAAATTTTTTTCATTTTTATAACTTGACATAAAGATGAAACTCTGACAATGTACTCAATATTAACTCAAGATGTTTTTCTTTAACATCTGCATACTGGAAGTTCATTAAGAAGTCATTGAAAACTACAACGATAATCTAATTTAAATAATTTTGAAATATTCAATTCATTGATATCATGAATAACGCCAGTTCATTCTTCAAACTAAACTACATCACCAAAAACTCATTGAATACATTAAAACTCATAAAAGTGTTTTTGTGGAATTTTTGATGATCCAGCCCTTAACTGATGGTACCATGAACTCAATTCAATCATAGAAAAGTTACTAAAACCTCTAATCTTACCAAATAGATCATCTATGTGTTAAAGGTGATAAACTTTCTTCACCATCATTTGGTTAATTTCAAATAATCAACACACAAGTGAAAATTAATGTTACCCGTCATGGAGAAAATCATGAGTTAACCACAAAAATATATACTAGGCCCTATGAATCCATTTTCTTCTAGATCTTCCAAATAAAATTTAAACATAAGAATATCAATTGGTTCCATATTATAAGGTAGAATAGAAACTATCTCAACTCCAAAAAAAAACTCAATATTTAACCCTATCTCCCACTCGGTTGAAAACTACAATAACTCTCCAGGAAAGACATATTGAAAATAATATACCAATAGAGAAAAAGTATCTAAAATCATTCCACCATCATCTAGAGTTAGATCTAATATATAATCTATGAAAAAATTTAATTTTAACTAATATGGTCTTCCTCGATCAGGTTGAATATTCCACACAACCTATTTACAATAGCTACCCCTTTGAGAGATCAAAAGGTAATCATCTTCTGATCATAGTCAATATGATCCTGTTATAAAACTATATAATACATATCTTGGATCAAATCTAAATCAATCATTTCCATCAAAAAAGGATCCTAAAAAATGGTATCCACCAATTTCAATAAATTAAACACAGCAGTGCTTGATATCTTATGGACACACTCCTAATGTTGTGTGGATTACCATAACACCATCCAAGATCCCTAAAAACACAAAAAAAACTCTTTTCAAATGGATTAGATAAAAAGCAATTAAATGATCCTATATCTATAAAAAACAAACAATGGTAGAAAATATAAAAATAAAACCTATAACGATAGAAGTTCCTTCATCCAAAACAGCTGAAATAGATTTCATAGCATACAACTAACTAACCCCTCCACCATAGGCTTCAGTATGACTCCCTTGTGTTATCGCATCTAGTTGGTACTGCTACTTCTTCATTGGGGTTTTCACATCCCCTAACTCAACTTATATGTCAAATGGAACTCCAATTACCTATATACTAGGGGTATCCTAGTCCTTCCATGACTAGGTGCATGTCCTGATCCACAACCATTGATCTACTATGTAAATGTTTTATAAAACCACTATAAGTATAAAAAATTTCCATAAGAATGAAAATAAAATAAGGTACAAAGGAATTGAGGGTTCTTTTTCCCAAATATTAGAAATGAAAACAATACACTAAACCATGATTTTAATGTGGAATTCAATTATACTACTTCCATTTTGAATTATATATCTAGCAATAACTACTATAGTAGTGAATCTTTCCACCAAAAAAGAGACCCAAAAATACATGGCTGTCACATGGATCCTCTCTTAGATTCTGTTCTATGATGAAATCCTAAATCATCATGTTTAAAATGATAAAAAACAAAATGTGTTCACTTATATCATCAGCTACTAATGATGGAGAAAAACATTGTAGGTTGTGGAAGTGACCAATGTAGTTCATCACAAACATACTCCCCTCTATAAAGCTCATGAATTCAAGAGACTTCTCACGACTCAATGTTTTTAGATGAAATATTATTAGTAACATTACTGAGAAATAAAACAGGGATAAATCCTTTTGCTTCCACACTTTCTCTATAATGTCCCACCCATTCCTGGAAGATCCTTGGAGATTGTATGCACAAAAATTCACCCTGCTATCTTCGGATGTATAGAGGTGTTTGAAGATCTTATGGAAGTAATCAAACTAGTAATCAGATTTATTGGGGCCTAAATACCTATTGAACATTAATAGATACTATATCTATAACTCTATTTTCATTTTAGAAATTAAAGCTATAGTGAAAATAGACTCCCTTCCCATGGATTGTATGAAATAAAAAAATCTATCATGATGTTGATCATCCATCATATTCTTCAGAGACGTAGGAAGTTCCAACTCAAGTGTGTTAGAATAATGCTGATTTCCACTATCCTGAAGCTCAGTTCAAATATGTTGAGGACACATTTCATCTATAAATGTTTAACACACACTATATAACATAAGTACAACATGATCAACTTTAATAGGTGAAACAATAGATAAATATCAACTATAGATTTATGTATTCATGGATTAACAAGTTAATTGGAATAATATAATTGTTTCTTTCACTTCATTTATCAGGAATACTACGGTATTTCTTTTCAAAAATTATATAAACAAATATATAACATGAAATATATATTCCCCTATAAGGAACAATTCATGTCAAAATATATCCCTAAATTCCTATCATGATGCATTCATGCTCATCTCATGAAGTTCCATCCCATGAGTAAAATATCATAAAAAAAGTAACATCACACATCATGTATGTCACCTGAGGTGACATAACATCAAAAACATAATTAGATAATATCATTAACAACAATCTAATCCATGGGAACTCAAGTTTCCCCCACACATGGTATAACTACTCTCATGAATGAGATCATCACCATACCACGACACATCATATTAAACTTTATATCTTTCCCAAAGGATAATAAAAAACATGATCCTCTTATACAACTTTTCAATGTCCCCAACCAATACTACGTCACATGACCAAGTTGAGGTGGATTTGTGATCTCTGGAATGCCTTCCCATATGCCAAAGGCCTCTGACTAAAAAGAAGGGTCTAAATGATATAGTGGGATACTATACCCTATGGTATATATTTACGGTAATACTAGAAAAATAATAGGGTTTGATAATTAGAAACTAATAATTTCAATAATCAGTCATCCATACAATGTATAATAAAGAACTAATAGAGTAATCAAATTCTCAAATAATCATATAACGTGATGATCAAATTTAACTAAATGAAGTGTTCAATGTAACATAATAAAAGATAAATGGAATCTATAAAATATACCAAAGGTCACGGTTCTAAATAACAATTTGGTCATAAATATACTCTCAAACCCATACAATAATAAAAAATAAACTATAATTTCTCATTCACATATTCATAACAATATCTATAATGTCGGTACGAGTACCAAATGGTATCCCAAATTGGGTTTAAATACAAAACAGTAGACCACCATCACCAATGACTAACAAAATATAGTATGATAATATAGTTCATTAAATAACATGATAAATAATTATACTTATTTAATGAATTAGTAATACTCAATTAATAATTTGTTGACCATCAAGCTCCGGGTTGACAACCTGGGTCAGACAAACCTACTTCAACAAGCTTATATAAACTTCAATCTAGCGGTAGAGTCTCCTTCCTAAAACGAATCACCAATTTCAATATTATATTCTCATGATAAAGATGAGTCATCATATCATATCATAATATAGTTAAATTATTTCTTAGGTTATCAAGAATCTCACCCTTAGTTATATAGTGATTGTGCATCTTACCCTCAATGTATACACTCCATGCATTTTACCCTTTAAAAATGAAGAATACTATGAATCACACACTTAACAAAGGTTATGAATAAGAACATTAACCTTGAGCATCCCATATGGTTCCCTAAAGCACCGATCTCAAACTAAAGTCATTAGAATACAAACACAAAAAGTCATGTAATATATCACCCTCATGAATCAATCAAAAACATGGTTATATCAAGACAAAATGAGAATCAAGAAAAACATATATACATGTTCCACACATATTATACATGTAATCATAAATCATAATAGACAATTCTCCCAATTAACATTTATCTATCATTTAACATACGAAAAATATAGGTTCCCAATTTTCATATGAAATACAACACATTAAATTACATTATACATTTTATCCAAAATATAATTAACATTAAAATATATATATCCGCTTCTCATCAGGTCAGCATATCAAACCAATTATATACCAATATTGCTAATTTATTTCATGTGATTCTATTTCAATATATCAATATAATTCACATGTATTTTAAATTCATAATATTAATCCATCAAACAACTAACATTATTATGCCAGAATCCACATTGTGAAAACACAAAATTATTTATGATCTCAATGATAGGATCACAAAATAGTTGGCCACAAGAGTAGTATAAATATTAATGGGCCATACAAGATCTAAAGAGATTTCTTGGAATGGGAAATACATTAGATAGTGAATTATCAAATTATTTAGGTAATGTGTGTCACATAATTCTATGAAAATATTTATTTCACATTCCAAAATAAATTGAAATAGATAAAAGGTAGTTTTTATAGAACTTCTACCTCAAAAATAAATTTAATGTATTCAGATTCTCACATCTAGAGTTGCATATGATTTCCCATTGTATCCCTTAAATAATGATCAAGGATGAACCACTCATATTTTCTAGAACACATAGATCCAAAAGGGTCTTACTTCTGGTTCAATGAGGACACCATATATTACCTATATTAGGGATGTATATCAATAGTGGAGAAATAATCATCCTTTTAATGTAGGTTCTAGAGGTTAAAATCATAGTACACAACTAATTAATGGTATAAATATATGTTTTACGTTCTAAATACCATGATTATTATATACACTAAAAACCAATATTTTAGGATATAAATAAAATAAAAATTGAAATTATTTTATAAATTACATTTTATTTTGTAAACCTTAGATTTTATCCATTCGTCAATAAATTTATGAAACTATTCAGTTTTATAGAGCTAGCTTGCCTGAGAAATTAACATTGTAAATTTATAATTTAAATTGTAAATTTTTATTATAATTTTCCATTTTTTCACTAATATTTCACATTTAAAAAAAACATCCCAACTCATTTACATAATCTACTCCCAAGGCTCAAACAAAATCCAACAACAATGAATAGTGTTTTTTCTAAAACATAAATTAGGACAAGCCTAGAAAAATGGGATCTTATTATCTCCTTCCAAAATTATTGTCTCAGTAGTGATACGTACCTTAGGAAATTATTTTCTATTATCATGTGAATTAAAAAACATATATCATATGCTAATTTTATGCTATCAAGGATCATTTTATCAGATTTCTCTAAAATTTATGTCTTTTTAACTATTAAGATTTATGCATGTATGGAAGATTATGATCTACGATATTATGGGTATTTTTTTTAATGTTAATCTCATTTTATTATACCCCTATTCTCATATAATTATTATGTAATTATTTATATCTCTTTTGTTTACCCTAACTGAGAATTTTAGCTTACCCTATCTTATGATCAAGTCCTACGTGTTTTTAATAAATTTTTTATGTATGATATATCTAATAGAGGTGATAGATACGAATACATAAATGGAGGATGATGTAGAAATATTATAAATAAGATGTTTATGTATGAAATTTTCCAAAAACATCAAACATATATAGTTTTGGAAGGGATAGTTATGTTATATATTAAATATTAATATAATAAGATGTAAGTTTATTTATGAAATGTATGTGAATCTATAGTTTTTATCAGAGAAACGTATAATTATTTTTGGAAACTATAAAGAGAAAACATTAAAGAGAACAATGAGGATAATCCAATGTATAAAATAATATCCTATGTAATTTTAATGTGAGTAATTTAGTTTTCATATAAAATCATTTCTATCTTAATGATACAAGTGGATGTGGTTTTAGTATAGAGAAATTTAGGGGTAATCACCCCAAAATGAGTTGGTTGAGTATATATTTACTATAACAACCTATTCTTAACATATATAGTCATTACATAACTTTTGATGAATACTTAAAACATTACACAAAAAGATACATAAAGTGTAACACCCCAAAATGATAAAGGGCTAAATGACTAAATGATATAATTCATGTCAAGAAGGTACACCTTCCACTATGGGAGCATATCTGATAAGACCTCCACAAAAAACTGTGCTTGTCTTGGAGTAGTGATCAAGATGTGTGACCTTCTGGGAAGATTTCAAGGGTGTGTGCGAGTGAGGATAAAGTACACTAGAAATGAAATGTGTTGGCCTATGGGGACAATCATTAGTCAAATGACCCATTCAGGAATGTGGGTGGACCCTGAGGTGGGTCCCATATGTCTTTGGGGAAACTTTTGGTACCTGGTAGGCCATGAACCGACAACCATATTATAGTTTGGGTGTCTATGCTGTCACCGGGACCCATTTTTCACATTTGGTATCAGAGGAGGAACCCATCCTTAAGTGTGGTGCACTTCCTGGGTTAAGATGTAGGGGCCACAATGAAGACTTTGGGCTCTAGTGGGGGTGATTATAACACCCTCAAATGATAAAGGGTTAAATGATTAAATGATATAACTCATGTCAAAAACTTGCACCTTCCTTTTCAGGTGCCTTCCTGGTTAGAACTCAATAGTTAACTGTGCTTGGCCTGGAGTAGTGATCAAGACGGGTGACCATCTAGGAAGTTTCCAAGGTTGAGTGCGAGTGAGGACAAAGTACACTGGAAAGAACATGTGTTATCCTGTGGGGATAGTAATTAGTCAGATGACACATTCAGGCACGTGGGTGGACCCTAGGGTGGAACTCACGTGTCTGTGGGGAAACTGGTGGTACCTAGTAGGCCAGGACCTGACGTCCATGTTAAGGGCGGGGTGTCTGTACTATCACCGGGACCCAGTTGTCACACAAAGACTATATTTGTTTAATGCCTTTAGAAACTTGCAATCATAAACACAGGTAAATAAGTGAGATACATTATCTCATACTAGGTTTTTCCTCACTAGAACCCCTCTTAGATACATCAAACATAATAAATATCTTCATAACCTAGGGGAATGGAAACATAAAAAGGGTTCGGATCTGATGCTCAGTTAAGGTAAACAATGGAGATATGTAAACATAATTATGAGGATATCGGTATGAGAACATGGTCATGGAAATAGAAGATCATACCCAAAAAGTCAATATCATAAATAGGAATCATGGTATACATATTGAATGTTAATATGACAAGAATCACAAGGAAATTAATTACATTATCCATGATATCATAACATTGAAATCAAACTTGGAATTGTTGAAAATATATAATAATATAATATGATTTATATAGAAGCCTAGGAATCACTATCAAGATCATATTAGTATTATTGTTTCACTCCCAATATGATCTTGGTAGACTTGGTTCACTCCCATGGCCATCAAAGTAGCATCATTTCACTCCATATACAATCTTGGTAGTCATGGTTCACTCCCATGTCCATCTTAGTAGACATGATTCACTCCAAAGACCATGTTAGTCTATATCATGAGATATAAATATTTATAAAATTCATTAAAGGGAGATATCTGTCCCACCCATATCATAGTGAAATCATTTATATGTGTTCAACATGATCATTAAAAACATATCATAACCCATGAAATTAAATGGGTATCATAAACATTTATTCTTATCACAACCTCTAGAAAAAGACACATATTTCATCCTCATTTCATCAAATGTATAACCAATAAAAATAAGTTGTTTTAAAAATAATATAACCCATGAAATAGAAACAAGTTTCATAAAACATAATTCCATCAATACACAATCTATTCAGAGAAATAATAGGAATGTAATCCTTGAATCATTTCCCAAAAATGTACACGTAACACAGATAGATGTCATCTTAAATAGGAAATAATTTTGAATTTACTTTTAAAAGAAATTCTCATGAAATATATATTTTCTAATTAAAAAAGAAAACTTAAATAATTAACACGTTTTGAAGACCATTTTATTGAAAATAAACATGAAAAATTATAAATAGTGTTTGAAAACATTCTAAAAACCATGTTCCTAGAAAATACATATAAAACCATTGATGAAATATTTAAAAGGATTGTAAGAAAATTTTCCATAAAAACTTATAAAATAATATTGAAAATATTATAAAAGACATTTTCCATTAAAATACATTGAAAAACAGTACAAATATTTGAAATCATTTAAATCCATTTCATTAAAAACAACCATTTTAAAACATATAAAATAAGCCATGAAAATAAATTAAAACATTTTTGAAACAAAAAAAATTATGGAAATCATTTTCATTAAAAATCACATTAAAAGAAAGAATTTATACAATATTATGATTTTTTAAATTTTTTTAAATAGATTTGTAATATTGTAATTTAATATTAATGCAATTCATGTTTGGTAAATACATACCTGCCGAACATTCCATTTTCTATGTAAAAAGTTTTGAAAATTGCCTTGATTGGGAAACAATAAGAAGATTAATTTTTTTAAATAATCCTTATGTTTAAATGATAAAACAATGGGTTGAAATACCTTTTAAATATCATTGGATAATGTTAAAAGTTTTTCAGAAACATTTTTTTGGAAGAAATTGTTTGAAAGAATATAGATTTCGAACAGTATAGAGATGTAAAGTAGGAATTTATTCATGAAATTTTTTTAACTATATTATGTTCAAAAGAGGGAAAAAATGTTACCAATACATGAATATATCTTCTATAAATTTTGTAGAATAAAAATAATTATTATATTTTGAGAGATGTTTCAGAATATTTCTTCAAGGGAATCATAAACTTAAACAATATTGAAAATTGAGGAGATTGCTTCAATAAACAATTACAACTTGGTAACTTCAAACCATAATCCCCATATAAGAAAATAAAATTACATGAAACTTAAAATATCATTGAAACAATGAGGTTTTTGATATATCATTTAAAAGTTATTATGTATACCTCATGTAAAAATATATGTTCATTACATGGAACATGTCTCAATGGAGAAAAATAGAGGCAAAACTATATTACCAATTTGGTAACTTTTGAAACATAAATCTCATGAAAGAAATATCATATAATGGATGTGTTAATTCCAATAAATTTAAACAAAATAATATTGAATACATCCATGTGAATTATTCTCACCTCAAAAATTAAATGATTGGTGATTAAGGCATATATCCCACGAAAATAAAAATGTGAGATGAAATTTCCTAACCATATTTCCGGACTCTCTAAATAATAAAAAAATATTCCTATATAATAAATTTAATTTTTGTATAAATATTTTACCGATGAATATTCATATATATAATACCATATATGGTTTTATTAATTTTTAATATTACCCTCTTGTTAAAAATTTTATGTTATGGTTTCACTTTGGTTAATATCTAATTTATTCTTTAACATGTTTCTTAATTTGTTATATATTTGTTCCTTATACTTATATCATTATTTATTGAATGTGAAAAATTATATAAATATCAAATATATTAATTATATTTTTATTATAATACTTCATTTAATATATATGTATGAAATGTAATACACCATTCATGGAGATGGCAGGTCATGCGGACACAAGAAAGTTGATTCCATTTTACGGTAAGATTGAAAGTGAGATAATAAATCAAATATATGTATATATAAGTATATAAATAATTATTATATAAGAATTATTATATCATTAATATCATAAATTTTCATAAAACTCACCCTTAATAAATTCTATATAGTGTGTGAGTGAATCACATCGCACAAAGGGGCGGTAGTCCACAATTCTTCAAATGAAATTTTAGTATTTACACAAGATTAAAAGAATATTGTTTCATTCTAAATAAAAAATTAATAAGTATAAATACATTATAAATATAATAAATATATTATTTGAATATAGTTTCCATTATAATGTCCACCATGATTCCGTAATGGAGAAATGAACAATCATTGTTTCGTGAGGTGGTAGTTCACTATACACATAAATTGTATATTTTTTTTCCATTAGATGGAAGTGTGTGTAATTGTAGGTATAAAAATTTTCATAAAAATAAAATAGTATATTTTATATAAAATTATAGTTTCATAATGATGGTATAATAAGAGTTTTGTGGGAGGATAGTTGAAAAAAAATTACTTGAGGAAGAATGTTACCTCTTATAACAATAACTAATTTGTTTGCGCCAAAGAGATTATTTGAATTTATGAATTTCAAAATGGTTGATTATAGTATTATGTAATATATTTTTATGATCTATTTTTTGTTTAGATATTTTTCGATCACAAGATTCTTTAGGGGTGTGATGACATCGGAGGAGAGGAGGCCTTTTATAGTGGAGGAGGAGTGACACTCTTGTAATTTTTTGGAATGGGTATTCCACCCACATGTTCCCTTTGAAATTGGATACAATAGTATTCAAAATTAAATAAAAGTGATTTTTGGTATAAATATGTATATATAATGGATTTTATAAAATTTTCTAGGTCATTTTGAACCTTAAGTTTAAGGTTTAGTCATTATTTATGCTTAATTTTACCTAAATTTATGTAATAAATTTTAATTACATTCACTATTAATTTTTAGAAAAAACTATGCCGAACTTTTTAGAACATATAAATTTTTATAATTTTAAATATAGAATACATTTTAAATATTACAAAAATTGAATTGACAAAAATTTATTTAAATTTAATCCTGGAGTTGGCTCGATAATGCAGGGTTTTTATTAAAAAAGATTAACATTTTTCTATGTTTTTATATAAAATATAAAAGTTTAATTGATTCCATTTAACTAAATTGGTATTATTTATTGAGATATGATCAAATTAAGAATTTAAACAAATTTAAATAGAAATTTACCATCATAAAAAAATTATATGAAAAAATAATTTAAAAAAACATCAGTATTTTTCACTCTTTATTAAAAATGAAACTTCAATGAAAAATAAAAAAAATATACCATTGACAAATTATTATGTTCATATTTCAAATAAGAATTTATTTACATATTAAATCTATAAATATGCTAAAAATTGTATTTAAAATAGGTCTCCATTAAATGGTGATAAAAATCACTAAATAGAAAATATTGTATTTATGCATAATGTTGGGTTTGTTTTCATATTAAGACAAAAATATATGTTAGATGAATATAAAAAATTATTTATTAGAATATAATATTTATATATATATTTATATCACATTAATATCACTCACCAATTTTAATTGAATTAATTTATTAGGGTAAAATAGCTTTCTGTGTATAATAATATTTTATTCTATATTCAATCGGTTTTCATTTTATTTTATATTTAATTTATAAGCAATTAATTCATTTTATATTTGTGTAAACAATATATTTTTATAAGTTTGATATCCATTTTCATAGCTACAAATTTAACGACTAGGTTATATTAAATAATATATCATTATTCAAGAAAACATGGCCTTGCGTGTTACACAACCATCGAGGAATGTTTTTTGTTTCATGTAATGCAAGATAATATTGGTTTTATATGTAGAGAAATATAAAATTTATGTTATGTGTAGTGCATGATTAATTTTTTTTATAAATAAAGATAAAACAATTCATTAATATGAAATAAACAATTTTTACTATTGTGTGAATTGAAAAATATCATAATTATTAAATTATTTTGAAATATATAAATATTTCACATATCTATGGTTGTTACATTATATACCCATTAAAATTAACTTTAACCAAAAAATTAATCTGGGTCATCAATGTTTTAATACATGAAAGTTTCATTCATAGAAATCCACATTCTAAAGATAAACAAAATAGCATCCTTAAAAAAGCGAAATTAGAAACATAAAAGTTAACCATAGTATCACATAAATACTTCTCTACATAGGATAAAATATATAGTAATTGAAAACATGTACTTGGTGTAAAACTGTAAATATTTATAGGGAGTGATTAAAGTGATCAATCGGAAATAAATGAATGGTCAATGAAAAGTTGAGGGCCTCAAACTCATAAATATGTTATTATTTAAAAGGCCATCAGTTAGAACAAAATAATGTATTAAGAAATAATTTTATTTATAGGTAAATTTCCTAAAGATGAAGAATATTCAAGAAAATATATACATACACAATTTCAGGAAATCCTCGCCCCTTTTTTGTTCCTTGATCCACTTCACCTTCTTTTCTCAAAAGTAAGGTTACTTTTTCATTAATGAATTTCTAACAGATCACGAGATACATGATATGCCATCCAATTTATCACCAATTAACATCAACATAAAGTTATTATATTTTGTTATCCAATATACATAAATCCTAATATGGTGAGATATCACTTGAATCATATCTACTTTATGAAATGTTTAACATAATCATTCGATAAATGGTTATCCTTATAACTCTTTAGAAATATGAAAATTCAAATATTTTTAAATAATAACATGAAATCATATTAACATTGATCCTATATATATCACAAATATTTTCTTAGTTTTTATATTCGAAACATGTTAATACCCTCATTGTATATTCCCATGAAACGTAGTAAATACATGAATTACCATAAATCCTTTTAGAAAACATGCATTCTTCATTATTGTAATAATTACTAGATACATTATTTAAATTCAATAATTTGTTTTGGAGTTGATGGTCCAGAACCCACATATTTGTACTTAATTATAATCTTACATTCATGGATTTTAATATTAATAAATAAATTATCACATATTGACTATCCTTTTTCATGAAAATGCATGTGATAATGTCCAAAGGATAGTTATAACACTGAAGGTTCATAGTGGATCCCTGCTATACTGAGACCCCCAAAGTGTCAAAACACGATTCTTGAATATATGTTCTATGTCTGGATGATGCTATTTTAGGGACACATATAATATAGTCCCAGAGGGGTGAGGACTCATAAAAATTTGAGGCACCTTCTCTTGTGTTTTTCCTTGGTAATATATAGGAGGATATTATGAGAATGAGACCCAACAATAAAAAATCTACATTACATAGTGTCATTGGATGTTCGTATCTACGAACGTTTGTATTGGTCCATAGACTTTAAGATTATAATTACTCAGTATTATAACATGTGCACTTATATGAATTGAATAAAACAGTGACGACACACTATTCTTAGTGAGGTAGGATATGTTAGGTGCCTCACGAGTAATACTGAATCAATAGATTATCTGAGAAAAGATTTGTCCCTTCTATTCCATAACAGAAAAGATATCTTAGGCGCTTTGTTGAGATTGATATATCCAAAATTTATCCATTCCCATGAAGAGGAATTGGATGTTAAACTATGGGGAGTTAAAGAAAGAATAATCAAGCACATGGTAGATGGAACTAGCATGAATCCTACTTGATTGGATATATAAAGACAAAGGTTGTACATTACACCATAAGCGTTCGTAGGAGATGACGTGTCATTGCAGTGTTAACTTATTTCTCTATGGGTGCCTTGGCATGTTTCTTGAAGATAACCTTTTTCAATAGGCAGGATCTTCCTAATTCCACTGAGGAAGTGGCCTAGAGTGTCACACAGTAAGTTTATCCATGTATCTCAGTTAAATATTAATTTAAAAAGTTGAATAACGATTATTCCAATTTGTTGTTAAATAATAATTCAATGATACCTGGTCACATTTATTTCAACACAAGTTATTCGAGAGAATATATTGTGTGTGAAATAATATATTTATTCTTAAATAATTCAGGGATATTTATATAAGAAATAAATAGTCAATTTTCAAGGTCTACTAAATTTATTAGAGGAAATAACGAAAATGGAAAAAAATACAAATCATGTATATTAATATACACAACATGTAGTTTTTTTTGGATTTGTGAGAAATAATATTATTTATTTAATTATATTATATTTTTTGTAATTTGTTGGGTTCATGTCAAGTGATAATAATAGTAATATTTTATTATTAAATAAGAGGTATTACTATGAATTAAATGAAAAAAATAAATACCTATGCGTAATTCTTTTATTTCATTATTCCAAGTATTATAAATCACAATTACATTATTCTCATAAATCCTATCAATTATCAGTGGTTGTTAACAAATGATTTAGAGAAAGATCTCAATCCAAGATAGAATTACTTTCCTCCAATAATGCTCTCATGTTACGATATAGATCCTCTTACACCGGATCAAAGTGTTATGAAGCGTCTCTCAAAGAGATCGATGAAGGACATCACAAGTGAAGACTCTTCTAGGATATCACTCAGAGATACCATTAGCAACGTCGAGGGATATGTGGATCATGTGTGGATAACCCCTAGATAAATCCTATACAAGGATTCAACGACAAAACGACGGATCACATTAGATCATGACCAGAAGCATCAATGGAGAGATAATTCCATCATCATAATTATTATTTTTAATTAAAATAATTAAAACAAACATATGATGATCCTCTCTATGGTTTTAGGACCTCCCAATTTTATTTTTATTTTTTTAATTTTATTCTGAATATAAAACATTTTACCATCGTGATATATCGTGAATTGATCATTGATAATGGAAAAATTAATGTTGGGTACACCCATCCGTGTACTACAGTTTTTTCTAAAAGATAAAAGTGTTTTTAGAGGGGACATTTTATTGATTCTAATAATTTTTATTATTATTTATGCCTTTAATAATACAGTTGTTTCAAATCATGTTAATTGTTTTGTATATCTGAATCTCGAGATCTGTTCCTACTCTTTCGTTTCTCGTTCACCATAGAGAAACAATCTTTTTCTTTTAAATTTTATTTAAATAAAATAGAGGATCTCATTTTGAGGTGCCAAGGGTTCCTATCCACACAACAACAAAACACACCGCGTGTCAGTTGGACTCACAAACCATGTAGTTGGACTCACATGACATGTTTTCTACCTCACATGCCATTTATTCAAGGTTCAATGCATCAAGATTGGTCTGCTAAACAAATCCATGTGTTGGAGTTTATCTAAGTATTTATGAATCCGCGTGTTGACCGGGAAGAGGTGGAACATAGTTTTTGGATTACATGCCATGTGGCCCAATGGAACTGACATGTAGTCCCTTCGTGTTAGGGTGAGATTTTGTACCCCGTAGACGGCTTTCCCAGTTGGTGACTATATAAAGTGGATACTACACAACATGTAGCCCACTAGACCCGTCATGTACTTTGGTGATTTACAATGTACATCTACACACAGTATCCCCAAGTGTGTAGTACAGATAGATGCCAAACAATGGTACACATTGTGTAGTAGGAACTACATGCCATTTACCCATCCAAATTACAAATATTTGTTAAAATTTATTATTATATTTTAAAAACCCTTAAAATCTGTACCATGGTGTGGCCATAATGTTAGGGAACAACATGTGATATGTGTTTTATATATATGTGTTTAATTTAACATCTATGTAATATTCATTTATACTCATTGGATAGTTATGAATGGGAATTCATTGGGCCACATCCATGTTTAAAGTTACTTATAATGATAATTTTAAATGAATTTATTTGTATAAAATTAAGATGGATGAGAATCTCAAGGAAATACATAAAAGTGTTTAAGATAGAAGGATTGATTAATAAAATATAATAATTAATTTACTTGAGTGTCATTTATTATAAAGAAGAACAACTAAATAATTTTATTCAATTTATATCTATTTTTAAATATAGTGTAATGTATGGATGATCATGAGTAAGACCCTAAAATTTGAATGCAGATGATTTCTTTTAATTTATTTATATACATTTAAATTTTTGGTTTGTGAGCCTTAAACTTATGAATATGTGGGGTCTGAATGGACAAGGTTTCTTTTATGTAAAAAACCTCAATTTACCCCACTCCTATATGTGAGATAAATGCATATGTAATGAATGGAGATCCCAAGCTTGTGGAGGCAGTTCAAGTTGGGAGACAAGGGAAAACTGATCCAAGGAGATACAAAGGTGGACATGTGGAAATCTATTAACACAAACCTAAAAGGTTCATGGTGTTCCTCCCCTATGTCTTGGGTTAGTTTATTATCCTATATATAAAATAACCAATAGAAAAAGATCAAGTTCATTCCATTTATTTTATTTATATATGTTGTATTTATTATTTATTTAGGTCATGTTTTCGTGATCACATTATTAATGAATTAAACATGCATGCAATATGGAATTTAAATAAGACTGGATTACACGTAAATATTATCTCAGACATGGTTAATCTCTTAAGTATATAAAGATAAATTTTATCCAGAATGTATGAATGATAGTAAAATTGAAATTTATGTGTAAGGATAGAATCCATCAAGGAAATATTATGTTCGAATATCCTTCAATAAAATTTGTTCTAACCGAACCGTGGCTGAATGTGCTGAAACAACTCTAGTTGGGGTGCTTTAAATTATTGTGGAAATATAATTATAGGTTATGGGTTTAATTGAATTGGTTCAGATGAAAGGTTGACTACCACCCAAGTAAATTGTGTGACCAAGAGGCAAAGGTTGAGGAAATCCCAAATAAAAGGATTTTTGGATTGGGTTGTCCACTCAGCAGACTAAGGAGCTAAGAGTTAATATAGTTGGAATTTGGAATGCCTACCTAAAACCATTAAATTTTCTCGACCAACTCATGTTGGGGTAATTAGAAGGTCAATATGGATACTTTCCACTAGAATATTCAGACAAAAAATATTCTAAAGTCAATGGTGAGGGATATTGGATTTTGATAGAATAGTGGGATACTAATATGTATTAATTTATTTAGTTTTCATAGTATTATCATGATATAGTACTAAATATTTTCTCATAATAATTATTATAAATGAAAAGAAAAATTTCTTCGAACATTTCATTATGAACCATAGTCAAGAAGGAAAACCATCTCACTGGTACCAATTTCCAAGAGTGGAGGAGGCGTTTAAAAGAAATCCTTCACAAAAAGATAAAATTGAATGTGATGGAGGATCCTATTTAGGTTTCTCCTAGAAATGAGGCTAGTAATGATGAAATATTACTCTATATCAAAAATTTGGATGATTCCACAGATGTCTAATTTTTTATGCAATCGACCATGTCTAATTAGTTCTTGGAGAAAAATGAAAACATGAACACGTATAGAATGATGTATCTCCATAAAGATCTCTATCAATAAAAGGTGATATGGGAGAGATATGATATCATAAATTCATTTTTCACAACTAATATTGGAGAGTCTGAGCTTACTGGGCCTCATGTAGTCAAGCTTATTGGCTTTATTGAATGACTGAACATCTTAGTGATTATGTTCCAGGATGAGTTGCATATAGATCTCCTCCTCTCATCACTTCTCATGACCTTATCTAGATTTATTGTCAACTACAACATGAGAAATAATAATAAGAGTCTATCATAACTTATGAACATCATTATCTAGGTAGATTATGACATAGGGCATGAAAAATCCGCAGTCCATGTGGAGAATAAGAAGAAAGAGGTCAAGATAAAGGGCTAAGGATTTATTAACAGTCTAAATCCCCCAAGAACCATCCCTTAACGAAGAGGAAGATCCAGAGGCATGGAATAGAATGGGAGGTAGTATGTTTTAAATTTTGCAAGCTAGGCCACTAGAATAGAAACGGCACCCAAATGCTTAGGGATTCTGAACGTGTGTTTGTTATCAAGTGTAGCCATTCCATTTCTACACATTGGGTATTATATGAAGCATGTAGGGATCACATATATATTCAAATGCAGGAATCAAGTAGATTTAGAAATATTTCCTGAGGAGAGGTGGACCTTTTAGCTTCCAATGGCGCGAGACTGGATGTGTCGGTCATTGGCAATTACCATCTCTCATTGCCTATTGGGTTGCTTTTGTTTCTACATAACTGTTATTATGTACCTAGTATAACCAAGAACATAATTTCTTTATCATATTTGGATATGGATGGATTTATTTTCACGTTTGTAAATAATGGTTGTTTATTTTATAATAACTATAAATATTATGGTATGATGCATTTAAATAATGGTTTGTTTGTATTTAATTATGAAAATCATGTGTTGGAAATCGATAACAAAACGAACTCACATGACTCATACAACACCCAGTTGTGGAATCACTGTATTGGTCATGTGAATGAGAAGCGCTTGAAAATCCTCTGCGAAGATGGTTATTTAGAATCTTCTATGCTAAAACCACTTCATAGATATCACACTCATTTACAAGGGGAACTTACCAAGCTTCCTTTCGGTGGACAATGTGAAAGGGCCACAAAGCTTCTAGGATTAGTACACAAGGATATTTGTGGAACATTTTTTATAAAATCTAGAGGTTAATATTCTTACTTTATTACATTTAATGATTATTTGAGTAGATATACTATATAAGTTAGAGTACTTGGAGAAATTTAAGGAATTCAAAAATGATGTAGAGAATCATATTAGTAAGAATATAAAGAAGATTCAATCAGATCGAGGTGGAGAATATCTAAACCAAGAGTTCATAGAACTTTTTTGGGAGTTTTGGATTCTATCTCAAATACCTCATCCTTATACACCACAGTGGAATGATGTTAGTGAAAGGAGGAACCATACCTTGTTATACATGGTGAGGTCGATGATGAGTCATGCAGATGCTCTATTATCCTTTTGAGGATATGTATTACAAACTACATCATACACATTATTACAAGTACTAACTAAGGTGGAAAATGGAATTCCCTTTGAGTTATGGAGTGGAAAGAAACCCATTTTGTCTCACATATTGGTATGGGGATGCAAGGCATTTTTTAAGGCCTTCTCAAGCAATAAATTAGAATCTTGGGTCACAAGGTGTATCTTTATAGGAAATCCTAAGGAAATAGAAGGATATTACCTATATATCCCTTTAGAAAAGAATGTTATTGTCTCTAGACCAACCATAGATTTTGAGAGGGATTACATCCTCAAAAAGAGTAGTGGGAGAAATAATGAATTCCAAAAAGTTGATGCTCAAGATACATAGGGGTGGGTAGAAGAATAAGTTTATTGGTCCATGTGGAAGAGGTTATAGAAACACAAGTACTGCGTAGGAGATCAAGAGAGGTGAGGGACGAAGGAGACTTGGATTCCTAGTCACTGATGATGATGAATCCTTATTGTTGGACAATAATAAACTTATATCCTACAAGGAAGCTGTAGAGAGCTCAGGAGCTGCATGATGTCTAGAAGCTATGAATTATGAGATGGATTCCATGTATCATAACCAAGTTTGGGTTCTGGTCAATGAGCCAATTCATGTAATTCCTATTGGATTCAGAAGTGTATTTCAGAGAAAGTTAGACAAGGAAGGCCCAGTTAGAACCGATAAAGCAAGGCTACTAGATAAATTATTTAGATAACATTATGAAATTTGAATACGATTAAACCTACATGATAATTTTTAGGCATAAATCCATAAAACTCATACATGCTATAGCAGCTTACAATGAATATGATATTTGGAATATGGGTGTCAAAACAACATTACATATTGGTAATCTTCAGGAAGATTTCTATATGTCACAACCAGAAGGGTTTGTGATACCAGGTGAATCCAAACTAGTTTTCAATTTTCATAAACCTATTTATGGATTAAAGAATACCTATATTTCATGGAACATAAGATTTTATGAAGAAATAAAATAATTTTGTTTCATAAAGAATAAATGTGAGACATGTGTTTATAATCAGTTTAATCGTAATGTGGTCATTGTTGTAGTATTATATGTTGACACAATATTATTATTAGAAACGATGTACCAGTCTTACAGTCAGTTAAGGACTGGTTGAACAAGTGTTTCTCTAGGAAGGAATTATGTAATGTACCCTACATTCTAGGGATCATGATCGTTCTTTATAGATCCAAGAGGCTGTTTGGACTAAGTCTGGGTATATACACTGACTCGATAATAATGATATGTAGTATGGAACAATCCAAGAGGGTATTGGTTCTAGTGTCACATGGCCAACACCATTATAAGATAATGTGTCCTCAGATACAATATGAGAAATATAGGATGTGTAAGATCTCGTCTGCTTTAGATATTGGATCCATCATGTATACCATGTTATGTACCGGGCTTGATAATGCCTTTTCGATGAGCATGGAAGGAAGATATCAAGAAGATATGGGAGAACAACATTGGAATACTATTAAGACTATCCTTAAGTATCTGAGAAGATCTAATAAAATGATCCTGGTGTATGGAGAAGAAAATGAGCTTGTCATTAAAAGGTATGATGATGATGGTTTTTTGACAGATCGAAATGATCTGAAGTCACAATCATGATATGGTTTCTGTGTCAATGAAGGATCTGTGAGCAAGAAGAGTTCAAAATAGCTAGTCTTTGCCAATTATATAGTGGATTCTGAATATATAAAAGCTTCTGATACAGCCAAAGAATCCATCTTGATTCAGAACATTGTCCAGGAGCTTGATGTGAATCCTAGAAGTAAATATCCAATCACATGTTATGGTGATAATACTACAATTGTGTCTCTTTCAAAAGAACCAAGGTCACAAAAAAGGATACAGAAAATTCTCTGGAAGTATTACCTCTTTTGGGATTTCTATAAAAGGGGTGAAGTTAGAATTAGCAGAGTGTCCACAGAAGAGAATGTGGTAGACCCCATGACTAATGGCCTATATTTGTTGAAGCTTGAATATCATGTTATACCTAGGGGTTAATGATTATTAGCAATTGTCTCTAGTCCATGTGGGAGTCTGTTGGAGTTAGTGGCCTAGAACTAATTACATTTTACTTTAAGGAAAACTTGTATTCAAGGATTTGAATATTGATAAATACCTTATCACATATTTATGGTTATTCTTTGTGAAAATGTATGTGATAATGTCCTTAGGATAAATGTAGCACTAAAAGGTCATATCAGATCCCTACTATGATAAGAACCCAAAAGTACCATAACACTATTCTTAAATATATGGTCTATGGTATGATGATGTTATTTGAGGAACACAAATAATACAACCATTTGGGGTGAGGTCTCATAAAATTTGAGGCACCTTCTCATGGTGTGTTCCCTAGGTAATATTCAAGAGGATATTATGAGAATGAGACCTTCCAATAAGAAATCCACATTTCATAGTGTCATTGGATGTTTCTATCTGCAGATGTATGTATTAGTCCTTATAATTTAATATTATAATTAATTTGTATTAATAATCACACACTTAGATGTATTGATAGAAACTCTGATGAAACACTATTCATAGTGAGGGAGGATATGTAGGGTGCATCATGAGTAATACCACATTTATATATAATGTGAGAAAGTATTTTTCCCTTCTATTATATAAAAAATTTTGATATCTGAGGCCCTTTGATGGAATTGATATAGACTAAATAAATCCATGTACATGGATAGGTTTGGAAAAGTTTAATTAAAGTATGTCAAAGAATGAATAATTGAGAACATGGGTTGATGAAACTAGCATTCAACTCACTTGATTGAAGATACCGAGGCAAGGGATTACATTACACGGTGAGTGTTCATATGAGGTGACACATCATTGCGGTGTTATATTATTTCTCAATGGGTTCCTTGGTGTTTTTTAGACACTAACATTGTATTTTCTGGAGGCTCTACCTAATGACCGTAATAAATAAGGCTAGAGGGTCACACCCTAAGTGTATATAAGTATCTTCGTTAAATATTCATTTAACAATATCAATAAATATTAATCTTGTTTTTTGGATTAATAATTACTAATGAAAGCCTGATCTCATTTAATTTGACAATATTTATTCAAGAGAATATATTTTAGGTGAAATAATATATTTATTAGAAAATAATGATCTGATGTTTATTTATGAAATAAATATTCATTATTCATGGTCTAATAAATGTGGTGGAGGAAAAAAATGGTAAAACATAAGTACATGCCGTGTATATTAATATACAAGCCTTATTGTTTTTTTTGGAATTATACAGTGATAATACTATATATTTTATTAAATAATATTTTGTGTAATTTGATGGGTGAAAGTCAAGTGATAATAATAGTCAAAGGTTATTATTAGACATGGGGGTATACTAAGAAAAATGAATAAATAAATGCCTATGGATAATTATTTTATTTCATTATTCTAATTATTATAAATCCCAATTACATTATTCTGTTCAAGTATATCCATTATATATGGTTTTGCACAAATAATATGAAGAAATATTTCAAGATATGAGAGAATTCCATTCCTCAAAGAACTCTCTCATGTTACGATAAAGATCCTCCTCCACAAGATCATTGAAAACCCTTTATAAGCGACTCTCAAGGTGATCGAAGGCAGACACCAAAAGCGGAGTCTCTTCCACGATAGCACCTATGGATCCCTTCTACGATGTCCCGAGATACGTGGGGGATGTGTGGATAACCACTAGAGGAATCATATACTTTTATTCTGTGACAGAATAACAGATCACATTGGATAATGACAAGAAGCATCAATAGAGGGCGAATTTCATCAAGGTAATAATTTTATTTTTATTAAATTAATTATAACCAACATATGATTATCTTATCATGGGTTCTAGGACATCCATCTTTACTTCTCGTTATTCATTATATTCTAATGATCTGGCATTTTATCATCACGATGAATCTCAAATTTATCATTGTCAAGAATAATATTATATTTGGGTACACCAATCCAAATGCTTCCACTGCACCCAAAACCTGTAATTGAGAACTTAATACTTTATGAAATAGATTTTTTTTCAATAATTAGTTCCATGGTAATCCATACATTCAAATATTATTCTTAATATCTAAAATATATTTAACCAAAGATCATTATTTCAACGCTAAGCATTAATTAAGGGTTACCTTACATAAAACAAAATATCAGCTTCATATTAAATATCCATCCAAAATATCCTTTTAATTCCTCAATAAAAACATATACTGAACATACTTATATATTTCATGATTCGTATAACATAATATTTGAATTACAAAACATAAATATGTAATTCATCCATCATTATTCTTAAATAATTACTGTGGTTTCATACTTATTACATAAAACATATTTCATAGAATATGAAAAATGAATAATGACTTATGGTTTTGAAACCTAAATCAAATCACGATTCTTTTGTTTAGTGTAAAAAATACTAGAATAACATCAAATACCATTCACATGTCGTTTGTGGTCTCTTTATATTCAAATGTATAACCAATACTCATATAACCATACAGATTGTTTTTATGAGATTTTCAATAGGGAAATCAGATTTCATGATTCATATACATTCCAAATCTGAATAATTCAATGTTAACCATGTTGTTTAAAGTTCTATCCATTGATTAAAACCATAAAGCACAGAGTGAGAAACATATATCCTAGACGAAATCCACACAATCATGAAACAATACTTATATGAAATATATATAATCATACATACTTTTTAATCAATTACACATTATTTTTATCCTAGGTTATTCATATTAATCTTCTTATTAAATCCTACACGATTGTTTTTGATGAGTTTGTGAATTTCTAAAGCATATCCCCCAGTAATGTCAATTTAGGTGCGCATCATGGCCCACTATTGTGTGCCAGATTACCCCTAGTAAGGCCTGTACATCATTTCATATTTGTTACCCATAGGTACATCAGTTCCATATCCACATCCACTTGTAGTATATATACATGGATATATTTCTAGGAATCCACTCACTCAATACATTACCAAAATTCAAGGGTAATTTCCTATAATTTTTCTCAACCACATAATTAAACATAAAGATACACTTAGGGTTCTCACTAAGGTTTTCTCATCAATGATTCAAAATGATAACTAATCCATCACTCTACTACCAATGATAAAAAAAATATTAATAAACATAGACATTGAATAACTTTATCGAAGTACTAAAAATATTAGAGAAAAAGACACCCAAATATCATATTAGTTTAGTGCCTTTAGAAACATGGAATCTTAAACACTAGAACATTAGTGGGGTACATTTTCTCCCACTAGGTTATTATTTACTATACAAATTCATAGAAACATAAAAAATAATACATACATTCATAATATGGGGAAAATGAAACACAAAATGGGTGAGCTCAGATACTCCATAATGGTAAAAAAGGGAGATATATAAGCATAATCATGAGTATAAGGGTATTAAAACAATATCATGAAATTAGAACATCATAACCTTTAAATAAATGATCATAAATAAGAATCAAGGCATATAGATTGTTAGATTATAAGACATGAATAATAAGGAAATGTATAATAAGATCCATGAAAGCATTACATTGGAATAAAACCTGGAATTGTGGAAAACACATAAGAATACAATATGATTTCCATAGTAGCTATAGAATCACTAAAAAGACCATATTAGTTGTATGGATTCACACCCCATAACATATTTCTAGTCATGGTTAACTCCCATGGTCATCTTAGTTTCATGATTTCATTCCTCATACCATCTTGGTGGTCATGGATCACTCTTATGGCCCTCTTAGTAGTCAAGGTTCACTCCTAGGACTATCTTACTCTATCTCATGAGATAAAAATCTCTATCCATTGAAATATAAGAATATATAGGCCCCAACGATAAAATTGTGAAATCATACATACATATGACACCCAATCATTAAAAAGCATATCATAACCCATGAAATGAAAGGGGTATCATAAAATTGTAATAATAGAATAACCTGTGGAGAATGATACTTGTTTCATAATCATTTGATAAAAAGAAAAACCCGTGAGATTAAAATTTATTCAAAAACATATTACCCATGAAATAGAAATGGGTGTCACAAATCATCATGCCATAAAAGATAATACATTAATAGAAATAATATGAATTGAATAATTGAATGATCTATGAAAAGGCATGAGTAACACTGAATGAAATTATCTCAGATGGGAAATAATTTTAAAAGATCTTTTAAGAACATTTATTCAGACAAATTTCCTTTTTTTATTTGGAAAATGATTTATAAAATAGAAAACTTATTGAAGAAAATTATTTCAGAAATAAAATTGAATCCTATTATAAAATCTTGAAAATATTTTGAAAACCATTTTCCTTGATTTTAATTTGAAAGCAAAAAAAATAATGTTTGAAAATCTTTTGAAATCCATTTTCATTAAAAAAATAAAATGAAAGCTTAAAAAATGTGAAATCCATTTTCCTTGAAAATAATTCAATAAATTATAAAGAATATTTGAAATCATTTAAATAAAATTCTGTGAAAACAACCTTCTAAAAAATTATAAACTAATATTTTAAAATCATTTAAAAATCATTTTAAAAATCAAACAATTTGTGAATATTTTTTCCTCGATAAAGACATTAAAACCATGGATTTTCATAATATTTGGAATTTTATTTATTTTTGAAAACATATAATTATAATCATGTAAAATATACATCAATGGAATTATTATGGTTAATTTTTTACATGTTTAACATTCATTTTCCGCATAAAACGATTAGAAAAGTGCCTCGATTAGAAAAGGACAATAAGATTCATTTAAAAAAATTAAACAATTTTTAAAATTATAAAACCTAGGTTGGAATGTATTTTAATGGTAATAGGTGAATATTAGAATATTTTTAGAAACATATCTTTTTGTAAAAAATGGTTTCATAGAACATAGATTTTCGACTGAAGAGATAGGTAAATTCGGACATTATTGGAGACACACATTTAACTATATAATGTAAAGATGAGTGGAAAAATGGTAAATATACATTAATATGTCACAAATGAGAAGAGGGTAACAAAAGTAATGAATTTTCATGATATTTGGATCACTAGATTTCATCAAAAGAAGCATAAACAAAAACAATCTTGAAAAGTAATGAGGCTGTTTCAATAAACTATTACAACTTGGTTACTGTAAAACATACTACCCATGTAATAAAATAAAATAAAATTAATATTAAAAAATCATTTAAATAAATATAATCATGATATAAATTTTTAAATGAATTATATACAACTCATAGAAAAATATTGGTGCAAAATGTGGAATATTTCTCTAAGAAGGTTAATTGAGACAAAACTATCTTACCAGTTTGGTAACATTGGAAACATAAACCCTATGAAATAAATACCATATAATGGATATGTAAATACCCATAAATATAATAATATTAATCCTATAATACATACATTTTTTGTATACACACCACACAAACAAAATGAGTGGTGATTGAGGCATGTATCCCATTAAAATACAAAGGTGGGATGAAATCCCCTTACATTGTGTCTTGACTATCTTTGAAATTGAAAAGAATTACATTATAATAAATTTAAGTTTATTATATATAATTTAATGTTAAAAAATATTATATATAATACAATATATTGTTTAATTATTACTTTATATTACCTTAATGTTAACAATTCGATGTTAAGCTTTCACTGCGAGTAATATTGGATTTTTTCTTCGCATCTGTCTTAATTTTTTTTATTTTTGGTCCTTATAATTATATAATGGGTTCATGAATGTAAAACATAATATAGATATGAATTATATTAAGTATATTTTTAGTTTAATAATCCATTTAATGCTGATCTATAAAATTAAATACACTGTTGATGGAGAAGGTAGGTCATACGTACGCAAGAATGTTATATCCATTTTACTATCATTTTGAAAGAATGATAATAAATGATATATATAAATATATAATTATTATTTATCATTATTATATTATATATATATTATAATTTCCAAAACAACACCCTTAATACATTCTATTTAGTGTGTGAACAAATCACATCATTTTGAGGGGGCGGTAGTCGACACAACCTCAAACGACATTATCATATTTGATCAAGGTGGAAAGTATAAAGGTATGTTATAAATAAAAATTACATAATCATAACTAAACTATAAATATAATATGTATCATATATAAATATAGTGTTCGTCATAATTTCTACCATGAGGGGTGGTAATGGAAAAAATAACAATCATCATTTCCTGAGGTTGTAGTTAACTGTACACAAAAATAGTATGTACGTTACCCATTAGAAATAAGTGTGTGTAAGTGTAGGAAAAAAACATAACATAAAAACATACTAGTATATATAGGTATCTTTGTTTATTCATTTATGTAATAATAAGTGTTTTGGGTGGATAATTTATTTAAAATAATTGAACGTGAGAAGAATGTTACCTCTTATTCGGGTAAATCCTTTTGGTTTTCAATAAAGGGATTACTTGGATTTAATTATACCCAAGAGGATGATTTTGGGGGATAGGGAGTTATGTTTATGAGATATTTGGTATCTCTTTTTTAAGCCAAATAGGCTTCTTATGTGTCAGGAATTGGGAGGGAAGGAGGCCTTTTATAGTTGAGGATTAGTGGCATTCTTGTAATTTTGTGGAGAGGGAATTCCACCAATGTTTTTCACATGGAAAGTGGATCTAATAATGGTCCAAAGACGATACATGAAATTATATGGTCGGAATACGGACATAAAAGGTAATGTTTTCAATTTTATAGGTCACATAGTATAGAGACCCGAAGCTTGACTTACATGGACATTACATTACATTTGTGGAATACTTAGAACATAACAAAAAACACACACACAAGGATCGTAATAGTTTCGTGTCTTTGGAAACTCAGAACGTAATTTTCTAATCATGGTGAATGATCTCCAATATCTCCCATAAATATCTCCCCTTTTATACCTAAAACCTTTCTTTATATCCTGGGGAAAAGAAAACATAAAAGGGTGAGCTCAAATGCTTACTAAGGGTAAACAAAAGAAATATAAATCTCATCATATACACAAGCACATAACTTATGTAAATCTTAACCAGAAAAAGAGATCATAATTTCATAACATGGGATAAATCATGGCAGTGAAATTTAATCACAATAATCATAACATAAAACATGAAACTTTGTGGAATACACACATAATCATAGAGAATCATTTCTTGTTAGTCAAGACTCATTGCCAAGACTATCTTAGTGGACAAAGTCCCTTTCTGAACCGAGTCACCCTCATTCCAGTCCTGTTTCACTGAACCGGTATAACCTACCATTCCAGCCATGTCTATATCATGAGATATAAAATCATTACCCATTGCATTGGAGGGAGATATAGGTCCCACCCATCTTATAATGAATCCTTTCTTATGTGTTCCACATAATCATAAATCATACATCATAGCATAACACATGTAACAAAAATGGGATTCTTGAAACATCATGACATCATAAAACAAATCATATAAGGCAAATGACTTCATAAAAATAATTCCCTCACAACATAATTAAATCAATGTAATAATAGGGATAAAAACAGAACCCTTTATTATCTTAGATGGAACATAATTTTGATAAAACACTTGAACACCATTCTTGAGGAAAATATCCTTTCTTCTTCAAAAACACTATTCTTTTCTTAACATGTCATACAATTATAAACTAAAATAATTTGATCAAAAATAAACATGAAAACTTGTAAAGGAAGCTTCTTGGAAATAATGTTTTAAAAATCCATTCATGCCGTATATGTTAAAAAAACATTCTTCGTACTTTTGTCGGAAAAGTCAAAAAGTACCTCGTATGAAAAAAACGACAAAAGATTCCTTTCATATTCTTTAATAAAAACTCCCCGAAGGGTAAAATTGGATTTAAACTATTGTAAGTGGATGGAAAAAATACTACATATTGAGGGAACATGGATGTGGATGATAAAATACACCCAAGTAAATACCAAAGTATAAACAATCTCGGATAAAAATGAGATTGTGATATTTCCCTCTTACCTTAAGTCCGATTTGATTCGTAAGTGTCCGAAACTCCTGTATAATGATTTAAATAATGTCATTAACTTATTACAGAATCATATTCATTGTTATGATATCATATATTGTTCACTTATGACCTTATATTACCCGTTCTTTTTTAAATTCCATGTTAAAGAAATGTTTTGGGTAAAAATGTTTCATTTGTCGTCCGTGTTTTGACTTGTAATTTTTCATATGATTACATAGATCATGATTACTTAATTCCAGAATATAAAACATGATTTATATATAATATATATTCAGAATATATATATATATATATATATATATATAATATCGATAAATGGAATGAAATACACCGTTCATGGAGACGGTAGTCCGTACGTACGCATGAACGCTGTTTCGTTTCCTTATTGAATTGAATGGAATTAAGTAGATGACATACATATAAATATACATAAATCAAGTATCATTATTATGTCATATATTTCATTAGTACTTATTATATACACTTTATAATCATTCATGAATGGTTAATCATTGAGAATGAATCTCATCGCGTCGTGGAGACGGTAGTCCGTACGTACGCACGAGCGATGATATCGTTCCCATGGTCGTGGAATTATGTTGAAGTGTATGTATAAAATTTCAGTATCAATATCACTTTATAATAATCATATATAGTTACTAATTACACCATTATACCCATCCAATTAAGGTGGTGGCGGAAAATATATTACACCACGGCGTGGAGACGGTATTCCGTACGTACGCACGCGCGGTGATTTCCTTTTTCTGTAGGATGGATAGAAGGTTAATTAGAGATGTTTCATATTTATAATAACTTATCAGTATATAATAAATACTGATGTTATTACTTTATCATGAAAAAACTAAAGAAGAAGAAGTTGAAGAAGAATGAAATTGAAAAAGGTCGGTAATGGATATTACCTCTTTTGGACGCGCCTTCACTTAACCTCCACTTAAAGAACTAAGGATGGTCTTTGAAGAAGACCAGGACCTCTAGGATGATAATAGGGAAGTGGAGAAGAGATTTTGGCCGGGGTTGGCTGAGCTTGAAGGCTCAAATTTTGTGAGAAAGAGAGGGAGGAGGTGCCATTTTATAAGGGAGGAGAGGGGCATCTTAGGAAAATATCAAAATATTATTTTATATTAAGGTCAAATTCGGTTTATAATGGTTACAAATGGTCATATTTCGAAGATAAAGTGGGGATGGGTCGAAATACTCTCATCCAATATGATTTAGACAAGTTTAGGTTATTATTTTAACCTTATCAATTAGATTTAACTCTAAGTTAAATAATTTAACATTTACAGTGTCTTTTTGTTTTCTTACACTATATGGTTAATAAACATACTATATCAAGCCAAACGAACCCCAAGTTGTTTAATATTAATATATCTATCCTTAGCTAAGTCATTTGTCCAACCCTTTGATTTTTAGGAATTAAATAACAATTCATAATATAATATTTGTTTTAAAAACTAATTTATGTCAATTTTGACACTATTTCGTACATGGTTTTTATGAAATTTATAACAGAATGCTAAGTTCGAACCAAGTTACTTAAATGAACAATAAAATGTCATATTAACCTTAAAAATTAGTGTAAGTCATAAAAAGTCTCAAATTACATTTATTTGGGCATTTATAACATCAATTATGTTAATATTTTCTTAAAAAGGTAATCACTACATCATCGTTGTGTCATAAATAAATTAAATTATCTAAAGTATAAAAATTAAAAATAAAATACCAATATGTAAGAAATATTTTTAGATTTCTAATGAATATTTATAGTCGAAATTATAATATGTATAACCCTATATTAAAAATGTTTTAGTAAATAAACTTTGATTTTAACTCTTTTAACTCTTCTTTGAATTAAATAATAATAAATGTCCTAATCTAATCCAAGTGGGCCTAAATGATAATATTTTACACTTAATGTTGTTTTTGGTCGAGATACACTTGTCCAATAGGATTATTACATGTGTTAGGGTAATATTAATATCATTTTTACCCTTAATAACCCTATTTATTTTTAACCGTGGTAAATAAAAGTAAAAAGTTACTATTCACCAAAAATTATTTTTATCTCATTGAACCACATTTTACTTACTGACATCAACCGTGTCTCTCGGATTTTTGAAATTCCATTCAAAGAAGCGATAAAATTAAGATTTATGAAAAAAAAAATTTAACTACCCCTTAGTAGTTTCACTATTCATCAAAAATTGAAGTTTTTCAGAAAAATGCCAAAATTCCACCCTAAGCTAAAATTGATATTCCGAATTCAAAAATGATTTCTATTTTACAAAATTCCCAACATATAAGTTGCATTAATTAATGTTATAATTAATTTCTAATGTCACAACAAATAGCATGTTTTTAAGAGATAATAACTATCAAAAGATTAACACTTGTTTATGTCTGGTGTAAATGTGAAATTACAATCTATGACCAACATTGTATTGAATTGTAAAAATATATTCTAAATATACTTTAAAACTACTCAAATTAATAATTTATCAATATTAATTATTTCAATTAAAAACGTTTTTTTTAATTAAAATTTAGTAATTTTCACTATTCATCAGAATATGAAAGTTATCCGAAAAGTACCAAAATTTCACCTTAGGCTAAATTCGATACTCCGAATCCAAAAATGAAGTCCATTTTGAGAGCTGAAATTTCTAAAATTTTAAAACGTGGTTTTTACTATTCATAAAGGCTAGTTATAATAATATTTTAATAGCATATCGTTGTTTAGTGAAACTCAGTATTGCGTACTACACACGCTATCGTGGAAGGTCGCGATTGCGTGCAAGTCAAGTCAAGGATGTGTGTTGTGAAAGCTCATTTTTGTGCAGCGTACAACACAAGGCATTAATAAAACTAAAAAGAATATTTTTCATAAAATCTCGGGCTGTTACACTTAGGCCCTTATGTTTAATATTTAGTCCTTAGTTAAGCTTAATTTTATCTTTATTGATGTAATTAAATTTTATTACTTTCACAAAATTTTTTGTTAAAAAACGAAGTTGAAATTTATATAAATTATAATATATTTTGATTCCAAATATGGAATACATGTATCTAAATTCCAATCATATAAGTGTCATAAATTAATTTAAATTTAACGGATGATTCGGGTCGAGAATGCAAGGTTTTCAAGAAAAAACTTGATTGGTTTTCTATATTTTTCTTTTCAATTTCAAAGTTAAATTTATTTCAAAAATTTAAATTGGGGTTATTGGTAAAAATATGATCTAATTAAAATTTAAAACCAATTAAATATGTAATTTATCTTTATAAATATATTATTTGAAAAATAAATTTTGAATTAAAATTGAATATTTTTTTCTATTTAATAAAAAATTAAACATTACAAAAAAAGGAAAATAATATAACATAACCTAATTATTTTTTCTCAATTTAAATAATGAATTTTATTTTGATATATTAAATAAATAAAATTTTCAATAAATGTATTTAAAATCGTTTTTCCATTAATGAGTGAAAATATGCTTTAATAAGAAATATCGTATTTTATGCATAAAATTGGGTTTTTTATCTTAAGGATATAAAATATATTGTATGAATATCAATAATAATTTATTGAATATATAATATATATATCAAATTAATATCAATTAATAATTATAATTGAATTAAATTATTTGGGTAAAATTGTTTTGTGGGTATAAAAATATATTTCTTTTTATTCAATCAGTTTTCATATTCATTTCTAATTATTTGTAATAAATGAATTAATTTTTTAATTTTGTAAAACAAATATTTTCATAATTATTTAAATATTATTATAACTAATAATTTAATTGGTAGGTTAAATTAAATAACATATCATTATTCATTAAAATATGGTCTTGTGTGTTACGCAACCATCAAGGAAAGTAATTATTGCTTGTAACCCAAGCTAACCTCTGAGTTCTGTGTTTAGAGAGATAGAATTTATTTTGTTTAAAACGAATGATTACCTTTTTTATATATATAAAAAGTCAAACATAGTTTTCTTGTATAAAATAAACTCTTTTTAGGGTTGTGTGAAACAAAAGATATCCAAATGATTAAATTAATGTAAAAATATATATCACAAAATCTCGGGGAATTAAATTGACCATAATTATATTTCACAATGAGTTTTCACTTACTAAACACAAAGTTTGACATTCCTATGGATTAGCCTTTTGTTAATTCACATTTTCATTATAGCCTCTTATGAATTAATTTAATATATAATCATGGATAACCTAGGATAATGATAAAATTTTAGAATTTAGATATAATATGAATAATTGTCAGGATTATATGATTCATCACATTAAGGATTATTTATGACCATGCTAACCATTTTGGTTTTTGTAAGGGAATGATGATTGAACGATGAAGTTGAGGTGGTGACATGCACAATAAAATGTTGATGTATTTTATTTTAGATTAGTCATATGAATTACTAAGTATCATTATAGGTATCAAGGAATGTTAATTCATATCCTCGATTATTATATGTCAAATTATTAGTGAAAACCATTTTTTTTATTGTAACACCTCGACAATTTGTGAATTTTTATTTTTGAATTAATTTATTTATTTTTGATATTTTAATATTCACCCAACACTAAATATAGTTTTTTAAAATAAATAAGTTATTATTGTGTTATACACAACCCTAAGTTAATCATAAACTACATGCAACATAATTTTTATCTTTCTCTACACGTAAGACTAACTTGTCTTGCGTTATATGCAAGACTAAATTTCCACAAAACAAAATTTCATTATTATAATTATTAAAAAGGGATATTTATAACATATCCATTAATAATGAAAATATTAATAGTGATAACTAATATTTAAATATTATTTATAATAGTTTTATATAGAGAAATAATACAGATAATAATACATAGAATTTTGATAGTAAAGTCAAAATATGTTTGAAAACACTATTTTCATAAAAGAGCAACATTTTATGTCTTCTGAATAATAAATTATATTAGATACTTTTTAAATTTATATTGATAAAATAAACATAATTTTTGAATTTATAATTTCAAAATTAGCATTAGGTGATTTTTTGAATTTTTCTGATAAACTTCATTTTTGGATGAATTGTTAAAAATAAAGAATTTTAATTCAAGACTACATTTTCATATAATTTATTTATATTGTTAAATTATTTTTCAATTTTGTTTTAATGTAATAGTAGATAAATTTTACATATATCAATAGAATTTTGGTCATTTGAATAATATTTATATTCAATTAAAACATACTAGCTTAATGGACTTTTGAACCTTCTCAGTTAAAAAACCATCTTTCTCGACATGACTGCATGATTAGAATTAAATTTAATTATTCCACTTCAGTTAATTTAGATTCAAAAAATATATATATAGAATTCTAATGTGTATAATATTTATATTATAATAATATAAACTGAATTTTTTTATCAAAAATATTAGTGAAAGTGACTAAAATTAATTACAACGATTAAGGTAATATTAAGCCTTACAAGGGACTAAACCATATCATTTAGGGAAAAAATGACATATACACATGTCCAAAACCATATTTTGAGACATATTTCGGAAATAAACCATAAATTATTGATTTTTTAGTTTTTATGTCTTTTCTAGGTAAATACATTGGCACACCTAATTTTTTTTAAAAATGTCAAGTGTCTCCTCTACCTCTCCCAACAAAATCCACCACCCCTACCCCTTCTTCAAACCTCTCAAGAAACATATGATCATAAATTATCTACCTAATACACTACCCAACATCCCAAAAATACCAATTTTAGAATCTTATTGGATATAAATCCATCCATGGAATCACTTTGGTTCAAACCAAATCAAGTTACCAAAGAAGATGTAACATCATTCCCTAAGCTCCATTATTTTAGATTCATTCCTCAATAACATAGTTATTTTTATTATATGAATCCATAATAGTGTCAGTATTATAAATATACTGATATTTTGTTATGATAACGTTATTTACATCACTTACACATACTTTTATAAACATGGTAAGAAACATACCATTCTTTTGTATGGTAAAGTACCGTCTCACAAAACGAAGTTATTCATTTTTCTTTTACGACCTCTCATGGTTTTGAATTATGATGAAAAATATTTTAATATATATATATATAAAATATATGGTTTATTAAGTCATATTTAATTATTATATAACACATAACTTCATACTTTACAATTTTTTTAAATATAAAAAATTCATTTGGGGAAGTGTGGACCATCGCCACCTCAAAGTAAAGTGATTTGTTCACATTATACATGGAATGTATTAAGGATGAGTTTAGTAAAATTAAATGACATATATGACATAATAATGATACTAAATTTATATTATATATTTGTATAAATATAATTCATTTACTTGCTTACTTTCAATATGATAACAAAATAGATGTAGGGTTCATGCGCTCGAATGTCCTACCATCTCCATGAATAATATATTTCATTTAATATTTATATTTTTTATATATTATTATAAATATTTATATAATTAATATATATGATATATAATTCATGTTTCAAATTATATAAAAAATTAAATCATGATCTAAGAAAGAGGATCATAAATTACAAATCCAAACATGCTTGATAAAACTGTGGATAATATTTGAAACATTACTTTAATATCTAATTATTAATAAACATGTAATATAAAGTCAAAAGTGAATCAAATATGGTATTAGATATAATAATATGTATCTATTTTATATTTCTAATTAATTTATATGTATTATATTGGTGGTTTTAACATGTATAGATAAATTCAATACTTAAGGTGAGGAGATTTCTCATTTCACTTTTTATTATCTATTAGATACATACTGTGTTCACCACTCCATTATTTTGGGTAGTGTATAAAATGTCCATGAATAAAATCTACGAAACATATAATTAAAATTATTTTAATTTACATATCCATTTTATGATGATCTATTCCATGAGGATAATGATTCAAAAGTCATCAAATTGGTAAATTAATTTTGTCTCATTTTTCATATTTTGAGACACATGTCTTGTTATACACCTATATTTTTCTTTAAACTTTATATAATAACATTGATATATTTTATCATTATTCTAATTATTTTCATGATATGTTATGCATAATTTAATGTTATTATATTCATTTTCTTATGATTCAATGTTACCTAGGTGGTAACAGTTTATTGAAACAATCACATTGTTTATTGAGATTATTTATGATATTGTTTCGAATGATGAAATATTAAAATCCATATCTCAATATATCTCATTATTTTTCATATCCTTCCAGTATTCATGATATATTAATATATTATTACCATTTTACATTATATGGTACATTAGATGATTATGATATTGTTTTTCATAAATTCCGACTTTACCTTTCTCTTCAGTGGAAAATATGTTTTCCTTGAAAACTAGGTTTTATAAAAAGGTATGAAAAAATATTCTAATATTCTCCTATGATATTTAAAAAGATATTTTTATCCATGTTTTACAAATTAAGAATTTCGTTTTTAAAAAGGAATGTTCTCATCCTTTTCTAGTCGAGACACTTTTCTAAACATTTTTTAGTGCAATAAATCTATGTTGATATTTTAATTTTGTTTCTTTTTATTAATTAGTTAATTATTTTATATATTTACATTAAATCAAATAATTATTTACCTCAGCCGCTAATATTTTATGTTTATTTTTTTAATATACAATAACATTATTAATTTTTTCAATAATATTAATTTTTAATCATTTCTTTTAATTTAATTGATAAATTCTTACAAATTCCTTCATTATTGTACTGACATGAGATTGATATAACATGAAGTAAAGAATTTAGTTATAGATATTTGTTTTTGAAATAATTAATTTATCTATTTATTAAATAGAAATTAATTTAATTACTTTAAATTTAAATTTTTTTATTTTTTTTCTATTTTAAAATAAATATATAATTGATTCTCTTCATTTTTGGTTATTGAACTAAAATATTTTAATTTTCTAATTAAAATAATTTTGACTTTAAGTGTATTCTACTTTTAATTAACTAACTAGTGTAGTATTTAAAATATAATTTCATTAAATTATGAATGTGTTAATTTGCTTTTTGTCATCTATCACCCTGAAAAGTCGAGCTGGTTCGGTTACGCCTCCTACCACTGAGTTGAGGGGAGCCCAGGAGGCCAACCAATGATGTTGATGAAGTCTGATACTGTTTCCTTGAGTAAAGTCGACAATAGAGGAGTCTACTATTGGGGGACGCAGAGAATAAATTGAAACCCACTTCTACCCTATGTGACATGGAGAAGACGGGGGGAGGGGTAGATAAACTAAAAAAATATAAATAAAATAAAATCCTTATAAAATATAAATATAAATAAAACTAAATTGATAATTTTAACTATTATTTAGAAAATGTACATAATAATAATTGATTAGTAATTTTTTTGTTTAAATTAATAACTTTAATAACTTAATATATATAAAAATATTATAAAAATTATAATTTAAATAAATAAATAAATAACTATAATAATAATATTTATAAAAATAATTAACTTAATTAAATAATAACATAAGTTATTATAATATTAACTTTAATTATGTTTACTAAATATTTATATTAATTAAATAATCTAAATAAAGAATATTTGAAAATGAATACTAATTAATATGTTATTTTATCTAAATAATTTCACTAACTTTTTAATTCTTTAATTTTTTAGTTAACCTTATTTATTTTTCCTCTTATGTAGATACAGGCGAGAACCCAAAATTTATCCAGGTTCATTATGAAACAATAGAGTAGAGGTTGTTATAGGGGGTTCTATCAAGTGTCATGAATTTTAGTCAAAAACAACATACGTGGGCTTATTTTGTGAGAGACAAGATCTAGTCTATGAAGATTGTTGGTGAAAAAAGAGAGCTTCATAGAAGAGTATTAAAGGAAGATAGTAGAAAACATAATGGGGGCACGCATTCATTCATCATTCAACAACTGCAGAGTAAAAATACCCTAGTAAACCATCCTTGGAGACTTGAGGTGTTTAGGAGAAAGGAAGCATGTGTTTAGAGAGGGAGATTTTCCCCAGTTTCTTTTCTATTTTTAATTTTGTAATAAATGTTCTCAATGTTTGTAATCAATATGATTGTAGTTTATACCTGTTTTTTGGGGGAATTTAATTCATCTGGTGAATTCATTACACATATTCATTTTTTTCTTTAAAAAATTTATATTCAATTGGAAAAGTTGAATCTAATTCTAAGAATTCTAATTTTTTTCACACCTCATGAAACTAAAATATAAAACCCCATATTATTTTGTAATAAAAGATCATGGTTTATATTTTCTAATATATAATTCATTTCTAATAGATTAAATTGGTGAGATTTTTTCTTGTATATTTAATTAAATTACTGTCATAGTTGGGTTACTCTAGTAGTGGTGAAATTTTTGATTCACATAATTGAATGATTAATCTCCCGGGGATGAGGGAGTTTAATTGATCATTTTTAGAGGGTGTGAATTCGATACTAAATAGATAATGATGGTTGATATTGAACCAGTAGAGTTATATTCTCCTGGTTTTCCATAGATATATGTTTCTCATTCTTTTCTTCTATATGTTAGTTCACTATTATCCTACAGTATCATTATTCTCCAGTTAAAGACATAGTATTCTAGTCAAGCCTTATTTTCTCATTACGACTTATAATTGTTTAAAAAAAAATTAAAAATAAAAAGTAAAAAAAGTGTACTCTCCCCACTACTAACAACAATTGGGTGTTTTGAAAATTAGAAAAGAAAATTAGTCACCATCCTTCCTTGTGGGTTTGACACTACAAACCACTGTACAATGTAGTGAGTAAGAAAACATAAAAAATTAAATCTTTCACTAATTTTCAATGATGAGCGGGTCATGTTTTTGGATCCATCTTGTGGGAAGGAATCGAGTTACCAGTTTAGATTTCATAAATTTTTTAAAAAAATCACTTATAAAAAAATAAAATAAAATTGAATAAATTAAATCACATTTAATTTTTTTTCTTTGTTTGGATACTTTATTTTCATACTATTTTTTCTTCATTTTTGTTGTTACTGCACTTTTCCTATTTGGAACTATTATTTTTGATGAAATAAATTTGTTATTTCTTGTTTAATGTTTCCAAGATAATCAGTAGATAGGTTTGAGACATTGAATAATGAACGAGATAAACACATAACTTCTCCAAGAAAGAAACAAAAAATTGAAATAGTAAATTGAGAAAAAAAAAGTTACTACAACTAAAAACTTCTAAAACCATTACCATGAACTCTCAGAAGATAATGATTGGCCGAGGATGATAGAGTTCAAACTCCCACGTGCGTCATGTAATCCGTATTCCATTATACATTCACCTAGAGATAGAAATTATAAGTTGAAATAGTCACATCAGTTTCTTCTTCGAGCATTCAATGGGCTTAATAATTTGGCATATTTAACCTTCATTAGAGACTTCTACAACACTGTTTTGTAATTAAAACTGATCGGAATCACTGAGAATGAGATGAGAATGATATTATTTATCTTTTTATATAAATGGAATGATAGGAACTAGTTATAGAGTCTAGATTAGAACATATTTAAGGATTGGTATAGAGTATATAACATTTTCATAATGAAATTTTATACCTAAAGACTTAATGGAGAACATAGATGTAAAATAACAACTTTTCATCAAGAAAATGGAGAATACTTTCACAAGGATTATGATAGATGAAGGGATATTCTTAGAAAAGTCCCAATCATCAACCCCCACACAACCTTCTCATTGATACCTTCTAAAAAGGTTTGTCCTCCTCCAGCTAGAACATAGTTGATCAAGCTGCTGGGAGAAAACATAAATATAATACTTATGAAAAGTTTAAAAAATCAAATAACCTTGCATTGAACTCTCAACATAAAAATTGAATAAGGAAGAGAGTGAATATAAATCCTAATTCTTATAATTGTACTAGAAATGACACTTAATCTCAACTTGTTAATCTCATCAACCAAATTCAATCTTTAATGATCTAGAATTATAAAAAATCTGTTAACCATGTTGGTTGTCAAAACACAAACTAATATGTTAGAAAAAAAATTTCACAATGTGGGACGTAAATAACACTAAAAACTTCAATCCCAATTTTTGCAAGCCATCCCAACAAGAAGAAAATTCATACATTTTAAATTATGGTCCTAGGATGAATCCTCAATATGATCTATTTTTACGAAATTACAACCAAGGCTCTGGGAACCATCTAAATTGTTCTTGGAAAGAACATGTTTTAATTTAACAACCAATGAACTCTAATTACCAAAACCCACCTAGACTAACCCTTCAAAAATCAACAAAAGGGTGAGTCACATAATGAACTAAGTAACTGTGATTGTCAGTTGTCTTCAAAGATTGATCTATATTTAAATAGAATGGATTCTTAAGAGGAAATATTTATAACTCAACTGAATAAACAAAAAGCCCAATATGAATATAATAAAATTCAATATGGTGTTAGAATGTATAATATCGAAATACAACTGGGCTAGCTTTCTAGATACATTACTATAAGGATAAAAGTAGGATTTCAAGCACAACTAAACGTAATATTTGAGATAATTCCATGGATGTTGTCACTAGATGCGGGATAAATTCTCAAACTACACATGAAATACATAAAAAATTCCCAAACTAAAAAACTGAATGAATCTTGGAATAAAAATATAATTTATAAAAAAATATAGAAATCAATAGAAATATCTTGAATATGAACAAAATTAAAAATATTATTGTGGAAAATAAGTTTATTTTTTTTAGAAAATAAAAAGAAAAAATTAAAAGAAAAATATGTTTGAAGAAGTCAGAGATATACCCACTTTCATAAAGAATTTTACCCCACCAATCCCTTTCCCTGAAAAACTAAATCTTCCAAGAAACACTCAGGTTAAACATCATCAATTCATTTGGATTTTAACAAAGAAACAAGTGAACAATACATTCATTAAAGAATTAATACAAATCTTATCTTACATGAAAGTACTTAAAATTTTCAATCAAAAAGTCTCTTGAATAATTTTCTACCTACGAACTCAATGAGTAGTGTAATCCTATCCTTAAAAATAAGATCCCACCCAAACCCAATTACCTTGGTATCTTTGTCATACATTGAACCATAGGTAATTTTGATCAATTCAACTACCATTATGACTTTGGTGATAACATCAACTTTCTCAGAATATCATTATTCCAACAGTTGAGGTTGTGTGACCATCATCCCACCACAATCATACTACATTTGGCCAAATGTCCCTTCACTCATACTATGGGAAGGGAAGATGACCTTCCAGTTGGAGGGTGAAACTTTTTCTACCTTCTGAATTTCTATTCTTAGATATGGATTGTGCTCAAGTGGTTCCTATCATTCTGGGTAGGCCCTTCTTGGACACTAGTTGAGCTATTATAGATGTGTCTAAGGGTCAAATGAACATTAAAATTATAGAGAAACAAGAGGAGTTTATTGTATTTAAAAACAATGAAGGTCTAATATTCTCTGAATATTGTTCAAAGATATAGTCCTTAAGAGTTTATAATCAATTATAAAAACTTGAAGAATCTAAAAAACAATACACTATTGAAGAATTCAATTTGGAAACTGAAATTCATGAATTTTATTTTTCACAAAGTGTATAATATGCTCAAAAAATTAATCTAGAAAATTCCTCAGAACTGTAAAATTATAAAGTTTCTACAATAATTGAAAATCTGTCATGTGTTTCTGACCTTAGGAAATTCTTGAGTTAACATGAGGGTGATTTTTCCATCGCAAAAACGTATGAACATTTTGATGATGTAATATGAGAGATTTTGAAAAAAAACAAGATGGTTTTCCTTTGGATATCATGTTAAATTCAAACCAAGAAAATTTGGACAGGGACCTGTCCAACTTGGATCAAAATATTCTCATTTCGGAAAATGGTCATTAAATTGAAAAAATACATTTTTTCAAATTCTATATTATAATTATATATAATATATTCATCCTACATGTCTCAATAATCTCCCATCAAGTGATAACTATCCACTCTATAATATAAATAACTTTCTTTACATCTGAAATATTCATTCATGGGTAAAACTTCCACTCTTCTGATAATCATTTATGCTGAGCTGAATGAAAATAATGAATAAATTTTTTTGAATGTCTTAAAAAAATAATATTTTACCATAAGCTATACCATACCTAATATCAAAGGAATTAGTCCTTTATTATTCATGCATAAAATCACTATGAAACCAGACCATAATAATAGGGTAGAGTTCTAAAGAAGATTGAATCCTAATATAAAAGAATTTTTTTAGAGAAGAGGTTATAAAATAGCTTGATACTGGAATAATATATCCTATATCAGATATCACTCGGGTTAGTTAGGTCCATGTAGTACTTAATAATGGATGTTTAACTATTTTTACAAATGATAAAAATGAAAAAAATTAAAGTTTAGAATGACAGTAAAGGGAGATTTTGTATAGGATATAGGATGTCAAATTCTGACATTAGGAATGACCATATTCCAATGCCCTTCCTTGATCAATTACTTGAGTGTATTGCTAGGAATGAATTCTTATGTTTTTCATATGGGGTTTTTATTACAACTATATTTCAGTAGCTCTAGAGGATTAGTTGAAGACTCCTTTCACATGCCCTTTGGGACATTTTCCTACTGGAATATGCCTTTTATGTTATGTTGATCCCCTAAAACCTTTCCAATTTGTATGATGGCTATTTTTTAGATATGATTGAGATAATAACAGGGGTTTTCATGGATGATTTCTCCATTTTGGGTAATACCTTTAATACTTGTCTTGGAAATCTAGATTAAGGTTTTGAGAGATTCAAAGAAAAAATAGGGTTCTTAATTTGGAAAAAAAAATTATTCTCACTGAATGTATAGTTTAGAGACATAATGTGTCTAGGAGGGGGTTGGATCTTAATACTGCTAAAATATTAGTAATTCCCAAACACCCACTTCCTAAAAATGTAAAATGTGTTATAATATTTCTAGGGCTTTCTTGTTTTAATGAAGGTTTATGACAGTTTTCTCGAAGACCACTGATACCTTGTGTTCTTTGTGGGTCAAGGATTCCCCATTCCACTTTTATGAAAACTGTTTGAAATCATTTAATCTACCTAAGGAAAAAATCACTACATATCATATCATCACTACACCTGATTGTAAATTACCCTAAAAAATATTGTGTTATTATATTGATATTTATGTTGGTGTTGTCCTAGGTAACATGAGAGAAAAAAAGTTGCATGTGGTTTGTTATGATAGTAGGTTTCTAGATGAGTATCAAAGAAATTGCACCACTACTAAGAAAGAGTTGGTAGTTGTTTTGATCACTCTTGATATTTTTAGATAATATTTATTGGGATAAATATTAGTAATTTCCACTGACAATTCTTCTATGAAATATTTTTTTCTAAGAAAGAAACAAAATTTAGGTTTATTTGATGGATTTTTTTTTCAAGAGTTTGATATGTAAATTGGTGATAAAGAGTGAGATGAAAACATAGTTACAGTTCAAATTTATAGGTTTCCCAATACCCATTCTGATGATCTAAAGGAGATCAACTCTTCCTTTTCGGTTGAGAAATTACTCACTTTCTCAATTAGGTTGTCTGCATGGTTCTAAGATCATGCGAATTTCTTGGCAACATGTGTATTCCAAAATACTTTTCTAACAAGCAATGAAATAAATTCATAACTAATCTTAAGTATTATATCTAGGATGACCCTCTATTATTTTGGATATTTTATAATGGTGTTATTATAATGTGTGTTCCCAAGTAAGAGATGCTACATATTCGAGAGTGTTTCCACTCCTCCTCAAGTGGAGGACACTCTAGAGGTGAGAGTACATCTCAAAACGTCATTTAAACTAGTTATTATTGGCACAAATTATTCAAATATTCTAATATATTTGTGGTTGAATATTATAGGTGTCAAAGGCTAGGAAATATAGGGAGAAAGAATGAGTTACCCCAAAAAGTTATTTTGGAAGTTGAAATTTCTGATATATGTGGTTTAACTTTAATGGGTCCATTTCCATCACCTCATTGGAATTAGTATATTCTTGTTGCAATATATTATGTGTCTAAGTGGGTTAAGGAAGTAGATCTACTAAAAAATCATGCCAATAGTGTTATAAAATTTGTCAAAAATAATATATTTTAATGATTTTTAGAACCCAAAGCCTTTATAACTGATAATTTCATACACTTTAAAAACTACAAGTTTAAGGCTTTGAAGTATAAATATGGATGAAACCATAAAAAGTGTATTTCCTACCATACACAATCTAGTGGGATGGATGAAATCTCAATTAGGGAGTTGAACAAAATCGAATATAAAACTATCCCGAATTCTAGGAATAACTGGTCACATAAATTACATGATGCTTTGTGGGAATATAGAATAGATTTTAAGACAACAATAAAAATGTCTTCATATAGGCTACTGTTTAGGAAATGTTATCATTTATTCTTGTAGTTGTAGCACAAGTCGTATTAGGTAGTGACGACCTTGAATTTTTATTTTAATAGTCCATGTGAGAGATTAATACTTGAGTTTAGTGAGTTAGATGAAATAATTAGAGAGTTTTATGATAATTCTTGGATATACAATGATAGGTCTAAAAAAATTCATGATTCAGGCATACAAACCAAAGTATTCAAACTTGGATAAAAGGTCCTCTTTTTTAACTCAAGACTTAAACTCTTTCCTAGAAAATTTAAATACAAGTGGTATGGACTTTTCATTGTCATTAATGTTTTGGATAATTTAAGTGTGAAGATTTTACTTGAGGAAAACAAACCCAAATTAGTTAATGGGAAGAGAGTTAAACTAACTTTTGAAGGAGAGCCAAAGGGTTTGGATATATTCACTATACTTAAAAACAGATCCTGAATAATGTCTAACTAAATACATAAAATGTAATGCGGCATGGGAGTCAACCCATAGTTCATGATTTTTATTTTCTTTCATTTTTTGTTATGTTTTGAATAAGATGTCGTTGTGTTGTCTTTTGTTTTCTTTCTTTCCTGGAGTTTTGTACTTGGTCTGTATGATCTTTGTTTTTAGAGTATGCTACTAATTATAGTAAAAAATAAGTGTAATTACTATGCTAGAGAATTAATGAAAAAATTTAATAGGTAAGTTATTCATTTTACATTCTCTTTCATTTTTAGAATCCTTTTAAAAAAATCATTGATATGTCACCGTTACTCTATAAAACAGTTTTTCATTTAGTTAACATTTATTTTTAGTCCCTATTACACTACTATAAATGATTCATCACAACTATGATTCACTAATAAACTAATAATGGTGAGTCATTGAGTGCTATTAAGTAATTATGATGCATGTTCTTTTGAAATTGTAAATTTTCCATTAAAATTATTCTTGTAATAAAAAAATTATACTACAAGTGAATATTTCATGAAATAAAGATTTACATTTTTTTAAATCACTTTACTACTTGAGATTAAGTTTGGGGGTGTTATGTGCAACATTTTATTGAATTTTCTTCAATTTCTGGGTGTTTTTATTATGTATTTTTATACTTTAATGAATATCTATTTGATCCAAAAATTCTAAACTACTACATCCTTTTCACCATGCACCCACATGTTAAACATTTTACTGTCTGAAGATAATTAAATTTTTTTTCCACTACCATAAATTATAATTCTTGGGAATTCTTGAGAAGCTGCTTTAAAGTAACTATTTTAGAAAACAAACTTATGTTTTAACTTCATTGAGACCATTTAAACATGTTACTAATCTACTTAATTGAAAATATTCTTTTAGCCATAATTGATTAATTGTTTGTTTCACCATATTTGAGTTCAACTTTAGGGACAAAGCTCAGTTTTATGAGTAGGGTGGGGGTCAACCTATATTTACCTAAAATTTGTTTAATTATATCCCATAAAATCCCTCTACCATTAATCATTTCATATAATATGGTAAAAAAATTCAAATGTTGTTCATAATATTTATGTCTCTTTTGGGTTAACATTTTGTTTCCAATGTGTATTTCCTAAGGATGATACTTATTAGTTGTTAAGAGTTTCTATGAATCTGAAAATTAAGAGGATGACTGACTTCAATGTGAATCTGTTTAGTATTGTTATGAATTTTTGGATTCAGAACATTATTTGAGAGTGATATATGTTACCTGTTATTGGATCTGAGATCAGAACTTTAGGAATTATAAGTTTGATCATAATCCTAGGGAAGTCACTTTTTTTTAAAAAAAATTAACCCCCTTAGTGATCCACGATAAATGATTTTTATATAAATCTTTTGAAATTGGATTAAAAGGGGAATTTGGGAACCCACGGTGAATCTTTGATACCATAGATATTAAGTGTGTTTTTTGTTAACTAAAACACCTATGTAAACATTGAATAAGTGCATATTCACAGGGCCTTGCACATGTTACATGGCTTGGAAAAAATAAAATAAATTGTTTATGGTCAAAAATGAGATCTTTAAGTTGAGGGGAATAATTAATTCCAGAGGAATAAAGGGAATTTTTTTTTATATGGGAGTCATTTAGATTGTATCAATAAATTGATTTGAAAAATATTTATATTTTGAACATAGGTGATAGTAAAAGTACAAGGTTCTTTTTTTAGTTATTAACTCCACCATCTTTTAACCTATTATCACACATAAAGATAGAGCTTGGATTTGAATGGAAGTAATTCAATAGGTAGTTACAATAAATGAGGTAAGCCATCATAAAAAATTGATGATTCTCTGATCTTTTAATTACCCAGTGAGTATTTACATTTGGGAAATATTTATTTTTGAATTCCATTTAAAAAGCATTAATGTTTTTCGTCTTCTATTTTAAACTATTGAACATGTTATGTTTTGAGTTGATTATTAAAACATATTTATATATTTCATAGTTAATAAAAAATATGATTGATTGAGGACCACAAATGTTAATTTGTGGGGGAATTTTATTTGGACATAATATTATAGATTTTTTCCAAATTTTATAATTAATTTTTAATGATTTAATTAATTATTTTTGTGCTTTTTATCTAATTAATTCAATTTTTTATCAGACAATTTAATTCATAAATTAATAAATTTTTATAATTTGTTTTTTATTCTATGTCTTATAATTATTAATATTCTTTTCTTTAGTTTTCATTAATTTTATTTATACATATTTAAATTTTATACCTTGCATAATATTTTTATTTATTTTCTTTGAATTAATTAATTAACTAATCTAAGAAATAAAATTTAATTAAATTAATCTTTAACTCAACTTATAATATTTTATGTTTGTCTTTTTTTAAATATATTAACATTATTAATCGATACATGTTGATTAATGCTTATTTTATTTTAATTTAATTTATAAATTCTTATAAATTTTATAATTGTTATACTAATTTAAGTATTACATTAATTTATGTTGTGTCTTTAGTTATAGTTTTTTTTAATTAATTTAATTATATATTTAGTAATTTGAAATTAATTTTATTCTTTTAAATTGAATCTTTTGATTCAATTTAATTATTTAAAATGAATTTATAATTGATTTTATGTTTTTTTTGTTGAACTGAAATATTTAGATTTTATAATTACAAGATTTTTAACATTATTTTTCTTAAATTTTTAATTAAATAACTAGTATAGTTTTTTATTTTTAATTTTCATTAATCTATAAAAATGTTAATTCTTTCTTTGTTAATTTTTACATTATGTATTATTTTTTAGATTAATTAAACTCTGTTTTTAAATAGTAATTATTAATTTTGTTTTTCTTTTATTTTTTAGTTTGCAACGACTGTGCGATGCTGATTGGGAGCCAATATTCCTTTACCCATTCCTATTCCCCACTCACCGTTGTAGTGTAATAGTGGAGCCACTACTACCCAACCTCAAAGGCACTATAAAAACCCCACAACTGTCATTTCCCTTACATAGATACTATCACATCTCCCATTAACATTCAACATTCCATCTCACTCAGCAATGGTGACTGTTTCATCCCCATTGCCGCCATTGCCTTGTTTTCTCACTCACCACCACCATTTGTTGCCCTTCCTCCATCAATGGTGACATGGAGTCCCCATTCTAATCGTCGCCACTCCTCATCTCCTCTTCTACAATTTCTTTACCTTTTGTGTCTTAAAAATCATCTAGTTACCATTCTTTACTATTATTCATACATCGCCACTATAAATCCTCCTCACAACCCATAACCCTCACCTAAAACCTTCACCACTACCACTCCCATTCCTCAAAATATAGAAGAAATTATTACCAAAACAAATCACAACATCAACATATTATTAGATCAAAGAAATCCTACAATATATTAACCTTAATAATGCGTATATATCATCATATTTAAAACCGAAGATCCACACGTGAATCTGAACTGAAGCTGTGGTCTGAATCCAGAGCCACCCGCAACGATATTTGATAAGATCCATAGGGAAGAGGGCCACTGTCTTTGAGATTATCCAAATTGTGGGGAGGAATCCATCAAAACACCACCACTGGCCTATTTAAGTTGTTCACCATTACCCTGAGAAGCTGATCTCATCTAGTTACGCCTCCTACCACCGAGTTGAGGATAACCGAGGAGGCTAGCTGATTCAACCTATAGAGCCTGATATAGCTATTGATTGTGGTGTTGACGTCAGAGGAGTTTGTTATCGGGCATTGTGCAGAAGAAACTGAACCCCTCTCTCCCTGGGTGTCATAGAGATGAAGGGGGGAGGGGAAGAAAAACTAGAAAAATATAAATAAAATAAAAAAACTAATAAAATAAAATAAAAATAGAATAAAATTATTAATAATAAAATTAAAAATAATAACTATTATATAAATAATTTAAATAAAATTAGTTGGTCAATAATTTAATTATATAAATTAATATCTTTAATAACATAACTACAATATTGAAATTATAATAATTACAATTTAAATTAATAAATAAATTGAAAAATATAATAATAATATTTAATAATAATATTTATTTAACTTAATAAAATAATTACTTTAATATATTAAAATATTTACTTTGTTTATGTTAACTAAATAATAATAATAGTTAAATAATATAAATAAGGAATAATAAAAAATTAATACTAATTAACATGTTATTTTATCTCACTAATTTCATTATCTTTTAAATTTTTTAATTCTGTAATCAACCTTATTTAGTTTTCTTCTTATAAAGAAACATGTAGGAACGAAAAATGAAGCCAAGTTCATTATGAAACAATGATGTGGAGGTTGATACAGGGGCTTCTATCAGCTGATGTGAATTGTAGTAAAAAAAATGCACAGGTGTAGTGATTTTCTGAGAGATAAGATTAAGTCGTAGAAGAATGTTTGTGTCAAATTGGTCATGAGAGAAGAAGATTAAAAGAGTATAGTAGAATACATCAGGGGGGAGACATCCATTCATCATTCAGTACTCGTAGAGAAATCATATCCCTGAGAACTATCCTTGGAGACCTGAGGAGTTCAAGAGCAATGAAACCGGAGTTTAGATAGGGATATTTCTTCCTCTGTTCTTTTTCAATTTATCATTTTTTAATCAAATGTTTTCAATGTATGTATTTAATATGATTATATTCTAGACATATTTTTTCATAGAGTTTAAATCTGCTGGTGAATTCAATACCTAATCTTCATTTTTTTCTTTTAAAAAAAGAGTTTGATTCAACTAGAGAAGTTGAATTTGATTCATATAATTCTAATTGTTTCCACACCTCATGAAGCTAAATTGTAAAACAACATATTACTTTATAAAAAATATAATAGATTATCTTTTCTAATATGTAACTCATTCTATAGGATCAAATCAGTTTTAATTATTCGCATATAATTAATTTAATTGCTATCATAGTTGGGAAACTCTAGTGCTGTTGAACTTATAGATGAAATTAATTGAAATATTAGTCTCCTAGTGATGAGGGAGATTAATTGATCATTATTTGAGGTTTTGAATTTGATAGTAAACAAATAAGGATTCTTTCTATTGAATGAACATAGTTAGATTCCATGGGATGTCTATAGATGGATGATTCTCAGACTTTCCTTCCATGTGTTGTCTTATGGTAATCCTATAGTATCATCATTCTCTGAATAAATAAATCAAATTATAGTAAAACCTTGTTTTCTAATTAATCCATATACAAAAAATTTTAAAAAATATAAAAAGTAAAATATTATACACTCCCCACTATTGACAGTGGTGGGGTGTTTTGATTAGAAGAAAACAATATTAGCCACCATCCATCGCCCTGGGTTTGACCCTACAAACCACTGTACGTTGTAGTGAGTAGGAAAAAATAAAAATTATAAACAACGAATCTTTTTCAGTTATGAGAGGGTCAAACATATTGGCCATCATTACCTTGAATAATTCTTTATAAAATAACAACTTTATTTTTCTAAAGAAATTTTTTCCCAATATTATATATTTTTCATGAACTGTTTTTCAATGGAAAACGTTTTCAAAATATTTTATGATTAAAAAGTATTTTAAATTATATTAAATATATTATTTATAAATTTTAAAAAAAACTCAATGAAATAGATTTTAATTTTTGTATGATTTTTATTGGTTTTCAAATCATTTTCAAAGAGAACGGTTATCCAAATGGTTTTAATATTATTTTATTAGTTTTTAAGGAAATTTGTTTCCAAACGATTTCAATCATTATTTCTATGCTTTCATATATTTTTCTATGAAAAAGTTTTTTAAAAGGTTTTCTGTTTTAAAAAGAATTTTCAAATAAGAAAGGATATTTTTCTCAATAATATTTTTTAACAGATCTATCAAAACTATTTTTCATAAAAGATGACATCTATTGATGTTACACATACCATTATAGGAAATGATCTAATAGTTCCATTCATATTTTTTCATGAAGGGTTTATATTTTGATGTAATGATGCTTATGAAAGTAGTTTCTATTCCATATGTTATATGATTTAGAAACCTATTTATTTTCATGAGTTATGATTTTATGAAATTATTGTGTTCCATATCCATTTTCCATAGGTAATTATATGTTCAAATGTTTATGATACCCATTTCATTTCATGGGCTGTGTTATGATGATAGTTTAGAATCATTTGGAATTGATATTATGTGACAGGTGGGACCTGTATATCTCTAAAATTTATTGGTTAATGATAAATGTTTTATGATCTCAATTGGGTACTTGTGAGGGAATACCAAGCTCAAAATATGTCGGTACACGAGAGAGTATCCCAAGAATGAAATAAGATGGTACATGGGAGGGAATCCCAAGACTTAAATAAGATAGAATCTTAAGACTAAAACTATAGGGTTACATAAGCCCAAAACAAGAGGTTATACAAGAGGGAATCACAAGCTCTAAACAGGAGGGTACATGTGATGGAATCTCGGGACCAAAATAAGAGGGTACGTGGGTGGGAATCGCTAGCCTAAAACAGGAGGGAATCTTATTACCAAAACAAGAGGGTACTTGGCTGGTCATCCAAAGACCAAAACCAGGGGGTATATGGGATTTAATCCCATGCTTGAAGTATGTACATGGGTTATTAGGGTAAGAATAACATGTCACTAAGATATTTGTTGGTATCCTTAACATATTATTTTCTATGTTTATGTGTATTCTATAAGTTACATGTCTTATTCCATCCTGGATCATGATCTTGTCTCAATAATGATTCATTACTTATGAACTAAAAATAATTATTCCTTGATTTCTGTTTATTGTTTTTGATATAAAAGGTATGATCGTCTTATGTTTTGATCACATTCTCATACACTTATTCTGAAGTTTATGCTTAAATATATCCTTTTTTACCCTTACTAATAATAAGAGATCGCCCCTATTTATGTTTCCTTCCCCATGTTATGAAGATATATTTTATATATGATATATCAATGAAGGATTCTAGGATTTATCAACCTAGTGGGAGATAATGTAGCTCACTCGTGTACTAGTGTTTATGTTTCCATGATTCCAAAGGCACTAAACTATTATGGTCTTTGGGCATGCGTTTGTATAATGTTTTATTTATTCCACAAAAATGATGAAATGTATTTTTACCTTAACACTAGGTTGTTATTGTTATGATGGTTACATATCAAGACTATTATTATCATTTGATTAATATTTGTGGGAATATTATTCCTGAAAATATCATTATTCTACCTATAGTTGAATTTGATGTTATCATAGGCAAGGATTAAAATTCTTTACATAAATTGCACATTAATTTTTAAGAAAGAGAAGTCATTTTTGATATTTTCAACGATCCTATATTGTATTTAAGATAAATATGAACTTCCAATGAAAATTATATACATTATATTGGTCATTATTTATATTTAAATGTGTTTTTTATCTTATATGGTTGTAGAGAAACACAAGATAAAAATATTCTTATTATGTGGGAGTTTGATGATGTATTCTCAAAAGTGTTACCCAGTCTTCCACCAAAATATGTTGTTGACTTATCAATATAATTTATAATTATTTATAAAACCATTTCAATGATGCTACATAAAATGACCTTGATTGAGTATTGAGAATTGAAGAAAAAACTCTAATGGAATCTTGAAATGGGATTTTTTTTGAGAAGTGTGTCACCTAAGGGTTCCCTTGTTCTTTTTTGTTAAGATAATTGTTGGATCAATCCAAATATGAATTTATTATTAGTAAATAAACATGATTAAAATAAATAATAAGTATCATCTCCCTCATATTGACAATTTGTTCAGTCAATTATGATGAGATCAATATTTTTTTCAATATTGATCTTTAGTATGGATATTATCAATTGATGGAGAAAAGTGAATACATACCCAAGAAAACCATTAATATGATGCTTTTATATGATGAATTTATATTGATGATATATGGTATTAATAAATAATTTGATATAATAATTTATTTAATTAATAGAGTCTTTATTTATTTCTTTCATCACTTCATGGTATCCTTTATAGATGATATTCTTAAATATTTTATGAATACAGAAGAGCATGAAGCGAATAAGAATATTTTACTAATTATCCTATTAAATGATAATTTTAATGAAAATTTACATATTGTGAATTTAGGTTACAAAAAAATATATTTTTTGGGTCGTATAGTTTCAAGGGTATATCAACAGACTCATACAAAGATTAAGTTATTAAAGGTTGGACTAGAAGAACCACAATGTCAGAGATCTAATAGTTTTAATGGTTTAGTTGGATATTATTGATGATTTTTGGATAATTTCACATAAATATATGATCCAATCACAATGTTAACATATAATGGATCTATGTTCCTTTGGACATATGAATGTGAGAAAAATTTCAAGGAACTGAAGAGAAGGTTATTTTGTGCACCCATGTTTAAACAATCCTACAGTAGAGAAGGCTTTGGGATTTATAGTGATGCATTAAAGAAGGTATGGATATGTTCCCCCATAAAAAATTATATGGTTATATCTTATTCCAATAAAAAATTAAGGTTTTATGAGAAAAATTACCCAAATTAAGATTTAGTGTTTGATGAACAAATATTTTCATTAAAAAGATGGAGGTATTATCAATATAGAGAATGGTGTGCCATAAAAACTAGTCATTAAATTTTCAACTATATATTCCCTTAGAAATATTTGAATATTTTCCATAAAAGATGGTCTATGTTTATTAATGATTATAACTGGTCAATACATTTCAACCCTAGGAAATCGAACATGGTGGTATGTGCTTTGAATCAAAATGATTGTGAAAGCTTATCTATAATGAGGATTATAAAAGATCCAACATATCAATAATTTTAATTGATGGATATAGAAATGTTGATGGAAGGGGAGAAAATTTATCTTTATCAAATGACTTTCCAGTAATCTATCCTTGTGATGAATAGATATATGAAGAAAATATATCTATAACAATAAAATAAAGTGAGAAATTATATCATGTTCAACAATGACTATGGTGGAAGGATATGCTTCAAGAAACATGTATGGCCCCCTTTAATACCATATCTAAATAAAGAATTTTTGGATGAATCACATTGTTGATAATTCTCTATTCATATTTCACTACAGTAATCATAGCCTATACCCATGGTTTAGAACCATGGCTAAATCACATAAAATTGTTGTTATTGGCTATACCCACAGTTTTATGAATTGTGGCTGATGGAGTTTCTAGTATAGTGATATACCCATGTTTCTTATAGAGATTGTTGGTATATGATAAGATATTTTATCATATAAATATTTTAGGTAAAATTGTGGGTATGGATTTTCTGAGAAAAAAACATTTACCCAGAGTGCATTGAACTGGGGGTGTAGCCATCTATCCCCATTTGGAAGTAGAAGAAATTCCATCCCATCCTAAACCAATAAATAAAATAAAAGCCACATTATAAAATAATTGAAATACATATATTGTATATCTGTCATTCAACAAACTACTTGTTATAAATTTCAAACCATTTTCTATACTATAACATATATATACACTCATTAAAATAATTCGTTCATGTTTTTAAACAACTTCCAATTGTATCTTTTTAGATAAGTAAAAAATAGAGGGTATTAATATCCCCCCCATCACCAACATCCTCATATTGATTACCATCAAAAATATCATCATCACCAACAACATCATTTGGAGAACCACCACCACGTCCACCACCATGATCACCACCACCACCATCGTCACCATAATCAACTTAGTCCATATTAGTACCCTCATTAACATTAGTTAGTGCATCATATAAAGAGTGAATTGATTCCCTAAATGAATCAAAAGAAGTAACATACTCTTATGGTGGTTATGGATTTATATATGTCATAAATTTCATGAAATTCTTGGTGATCAATTTACTACATTCATGCTTCTATAAAGATATTTTTTGGACTTAGGTGCTTCTGTACAAGAATGTTGTTGCTAGGTGGTCCTTTATGTATTATAGTAACCCTATGTTGACCAGTACCTAGTGGAGGTTATGTTTTTTCTCAGGCTGAAATTAGTCTCTCCCTCAATGCTCATCACCTTCTGCCTGACTTAATTGTTCATTTATCCCAAAGTTTACATATTATTTATCATCTAAATCCTCCAAGGAAGACAATTGAAATGATAAAAAATATATTTAATATTTAATTATATAAAAATATTTTAAATATAATTATAAAAACATACAATATTTACTTTTGTTTGTGTATTTACAATACTTATATCGTTTTTCTTCCTAATCGAACACAATAAATTTACTCTAGTTACATAGCCTTCAATGCCAAAAAACACTTTTAGAATATGAAATTGATTAATATAATACTATATTATTTAATAATGTTAATGTGATAAACCTATAATGAATTAAAATTAATTCTTTTGATGAAATCCATAAAATTAAGTAGCATTTAAAAAGACATTTAATTAGAAATTTAATATAACTAGAATAGAATAAATAATACATTGTAATTAGAATTAAAAACATGGATATGATATGTAGTCCTACTGAATTATCATTTCAGTCCAATTCTATTTGTGTTAATTTATTTTGTTATATGGTCACTTAGAGATTTCAATTGTTTTTTCATTATTTTCATTTTAGGTTAGGTTGTTTGGTAAATTATCCAATGTTTAATTTAAATATTTGTCAATTTCATTATTTAGTCAGGTGTTCATTTGGCTAATTAGTTCATTTAGGACATTTTGGTCAATTATTCCCACAAGGCTAATTAGTCCAGTTAGGCCATATAGGTCAATAAGGACAATTTGGCCAATTAGGTCATTTAGGTTATTTTGTACTATTTTGACATTTATCCCAATTCAACCAAGGAGGACATATATTCAAACTGGGCCATGTAGGCCATTTAGGAAAATTATTAAATCAAGTCCATTTAGACCATTTTCGACAAGTAGGCCATTTTGGCCCATTGGGTCATTTCAACCATTTCTTCTATTTTTGGCCAATTGTTAAAATTATTCCAATTATGCCATTAATTTGTCCATTTTAGTCAAATTTTGACAATTTAGGAAAATTCATCTATTTATGCCAATTTAGGTATATTCAAGCAAATTTTGGAAAATTTATGAAGATTTAGACCTATTAGTCCATTTTTGACAATTAAGAGAATTAGGACATTTAAGAAAATTATTCTATTTAAGCCTAAAATTCCATTTAATCCATTTTTAAATGTAGTTCAATTAGGCCAACTAGGCCAATTAGTCTAGTTGGGTCATTCATTCCATTTAGGTCGTTAGTCCATGAGGCAATGAGCCCGTTAAGCCATTAAGACATTAGGCTATTAGGCTATGAAGACAATATGGTAATTTGATATTAGGTCATCATGAAATTAGGCCATTAGGACATTATACCATTAGATCAATTGGATAATTGGCCATTAGCCCATTAGGCCATTATTCCACTAAGACAATTTTCCATTGAGACATTAGTCCAGTAAGAAAGATGTCCATTAGTCCGTTATGCTAGTTTCCATTAGGCCATTAATCCAATTTTCAAATTATCCATCTGGGCAATTATTCTAATTCGACATTATTCCAATAACCTAATTGACTAATAGGAAAACTAGACATTAGGTCATTAGGGTAATTGGCTGTTAGGAAATTATGCCATTAGTAAAATTGTACAATTACACCATTAGGTCATCAGGCAGTTATGATATTAAGAAAATTTACAGCTAGGACACTAAATAAATTCTCTATTAGACCACTATGATAATTGTCCAATTAGGCTATTAGTCAATTAATCTAGTTTGCCAACTGGTGATTAGTCCATTAGGCCAATTGACCAATTTGATCATTATGAAATTATGAAAATTGGCCAATTAAACAATTAGGTAATTAGGAAATATTCTATTAATCCATTTCGAAAATTTTCAAATGGACTAAATATTATATTAATATAATTATTCACTGGGACATTGGGACAATTGGATATTTAGACAATTACAATAAATTTCCTATGAGACAACTAACCATTAAACCATTACTCTAGTTTTCTATTAGGCCATTAGGACAATTTTCTATCAGGTATTCAATTCAAATGGGTATTAGTCCATTAAGAAAATAGGAAAATAATCAATTATTGCATTATTCCAATTGGAAATTAAGCCATTATGACAGTTATTACCTTAGTCCATTAGGAAATTAATCTAGATGGACATTAAGTAATTAGACCATTATTCAATTAGTCCATTAGGCCATTTTGAAATTGGACAATTGGACATTAGGAAATTAGTTTTATTCACCATTAGGCTATCAGGAATATTGGATATGATGAAATTAGGCCAATTTTCCATGAGTCCATTATGCCAACTTGACATAAGGAAATTAGGAAAATTGACCATTATGCCAATTTCACATTAGTTCATTAGGACAATTAGGCCATTAGGACATTATGACATTAATCCATTAGGCCAGTTGGACAATAGGACATTAGTGTATTAGTCTTATTACTTATTCTTCCATTAGAACAATTGACCATGAATCAATTAGTTCAATTTTCCATGAGGATATGAGGCCAATTTTCCATGAGTCCATTAGGACAATTAACCATTAGAAAAATTTTCAAATTGTCCATTAGACCAATTAGTCCATTAGGCTAATTAGGAAACTAGGCTATTAGTCTAATGGTGCATTAGTCCAATTGAACAATATGGACATTAGGCCAATAGTACAATTGGTTGTAACACCATTAGTCTATCATTCTAGTTGGCCAATTTTATATTATGCAATGAGGCTAATTTTATTGTTGGTTAATTATGCCATTTGGCTAATTACCAATTGGATGTTATGCCATTAGGCACTTAGACCAGTTAACCAGTTGTTTACTAGGCCTTTTATCATATTGGATAATTGGATATTAGGCCATTATGTCAATTGTCCATTAGGTCATTAGGTCATTAGACCAATTGGGAAATTTGAAATTATTCCATTAGTCGATTTTCCAGTTAGAAAAATATGGCATTTTACCATTAGTCCATTAGGCCATTAAGACATTAGAAAATTAGGCCATTAAGACAAAAAACCAATTATACCAATTGTATAATTGGATGTTAGGAAATTTTTCCAATCAGAAAATTGTCCATTAGGTGATTAAGCTATTTTTTAATTTTGATATATAGCCATTAGCACATTAGGCCAATATTCTAAATGTTCATTTGGCCATTAAGTGAATTTACCAATTGGTCAATAATCCATTAGATCATTTTTTTTAATTAGGAAAATTGTCCAATTAGGTCATAATTCTATTAGTTATATTGGTTAATTATCCCATAGGATGCTAGGCTAATTAGTCCTTAGATAATTAGTCCAGTTGTCCATTAGTATATCAGACCAATTGGCCAATTTTCCAATAGGCTATTAGTGCATTGGTCCATTAGGCCATTAGCACATTAGTCCATTAGATCATTATTTCAATTGACCATCATCCATTTGTCCATTACTCCATTAGGCTAGTAGACCATTAGACCAATTAGGTATTAAGAAATTATGACATTATTCCATTAGGCCAATAGACCAATTTCCCATTTGGATTTTAGGCCAATTCATCATCACGACATTAGGCCATAAGGAAATTATGACATGATTCCATTTGGCCATTAGTCCATTAGGATAATTATATGATAGTCCATTAGGTAATTAGTCAATTAGTCCAATTGTCCATTTATCAATTAGGCCCCTTTTCCGTTAAGCTGTTTGGCCATTAGGACAATTGGACATTAAGAAATTAATCCATTAGGTGAATTAACCATTTGAAAATTAAACGAATTGACCATTACACCGATTATGTCAATTGGAAAATTGGAAAATTTTCTACTAGGTTATTAGGTTAATTGGTTGTTAATACATTAGTTTAATAGGCCATTAGGCCATTAGGTCAATTTTCCAATTTTCCATTTGGTCATTTGAAAAGAGTATTTCATAAAATATATTAAAAGAATTAATGGAAATAGAACTTATTAAACATCATGAAAATCGATCTATGTAAAAATAAAAATCTAGATATTATTTATATTCATATTAAAGAACCATGAACTTGTCATGATCAGGCATTGTAGTGCACCCAATAGTGTAAAAATACATCATTGAATGTTTTTTATTTTTGTTTTTCCAAACATCCTAAAATAATGAATAAAAAGAAAAATTAAATTTTTTACGCAAAACATTTTGTTTAATATTACCTTAAACTCATCACTCTTCTAATATGTGATCATTTCTTGATATTGTGTTCTTGGATAGTCCGGAAATATTCGTACACCCACTATGTCATGCTATACTCAGCTCTTCCAAACAATATATAACGCCTGATTATATGATCACCATAACAACCTCAAGATCCACCAACCACGAAACCATAGAAAATGAATCATTGATAAAGTTAAAAATATTCCATAATAAACATGTTAACTTATATAAATAATGATATTATATAGATATATAATAAATTTCTTTACCCAGGCTTTCTCATTTATGTTATTACTGATATAACCCCATGTGACTGGTTTAATCAGAATGATATCTTTGTATATGGTCATAATTACCACAAAAAAATATACATTTCCTAAATTTTTTCACATATCATACTATTATATTCTTTTTAATCCAGTATTATTTGTGTTTGGAAATTCTAGGATTCACATATATGAGTTTTCCCATATTTCTAAATTAATTATCCCACTAAATAATATAAAATTAAAAAAATAGGTCAAAAAACATGTAAAATGATGTGATAAAATTTGACACACTTATAATAAAAGAACATGAAGCTGGATTCTCATTGGGCTCTGACTGTTTCATAGGATATTCTAAACCTGTATCATTTAAAGGATGTGCCTATTCGAATTCATAATATAGGTGATCTGGATGCATTGGAGTATATGATAAAGAAAAAGAATCATTTTATCCCTTATGGATAGTTGAAAATGTATTCCACATAGAAATGATAGGATAAGGATAGTAGGGTTGGAGATACATAAAGGGATATGGATCTGGTAAATGTAGGAACATCCCTAAGGATGATGTAGACATGGTATGGTAATAAGAGGTTAAATGAAATGATGATTTAGGAATGGGTGGGAATATACCTAGAGGATCAAGTAGAGGATGTAACGTTATGGTAGATGGGTTGTCCATTGGTGGGTCAGTGTTGGAATAGGTATGACAGGTGATCAGTATAGCTTTAGGATCACACTCGCTCGAACCCATTCTAGTAGGATGAGCTAGACTAAATTCTAGTTCAAGTGAATATCCCTTAAAAAAATGATAGATTATAATAACATTACATTATATTTAAAGTAGAATAATAATATTTCAATTATTATACTCACTATGAAAACTAGAAGAAGAAATCTACCCTCCAAAAACTATCAATAAATATCAAATGATCCCTTTCTTTGAACTAATACAGTATTATTCCAAATATTCATAAGAATGAAATGTTCCTTTTTTAGAAAAAATATTAAAAAAATCATGAATACAAATTTGAAGTATAATAATTCATGAACAATTTCATGACATGTTTCAGAACCAATTATTTAAAACCATGTTTACATTTCCTAAAAACATGTTTTGAACCCGATTTTCTAAATTTAAATAAATGTAATTAAATAGAAAAAAAATAAAATAATACTAAGAAATTATCATTTATAATAGAAAAAAAATAAAATAATTATTACTAAGAAACACATACAAGGTAAAATTAATGAACTATGAACATATATGGTTGATTCTATATATTACCCACCAATACATCAGGTTCAACACCAACTCTCAAAATGGGACAATTTGAGTTATGAAATTCAATATTTTGGTCAACACCAATGGGGGAGTCAATGGGGGCAATTTCTTCCCCATTATATTCAAAAATATGATTTGGTAATACTTCATTAATGACACAATAATTAGGTACTAAATGATCTTTCACATAAAAATCTTTTTTCCCCTTGATTGTAAAATGTATGGTTCATCAGTAGACAGAAATTGACACATGTCAATAACTCTGAATCCACAATAATCAATAAATATACCACATCACTCCATTGAATCAAACCATTTAAATTTAATCATATTAACTTTACCATGACAGTATTAATATAATAAAAATATTTTCTCAATAATTCCATATTATGACACAATTTGATATCAAGGCCAACTATCTAATGCACTGGAATAATTTTCCACTACAATAATTAATATAACTATGTAATGTTGTGTTCTAATTTTAAATACTCAATTAGATGTAAAAAATTAATACCAATTGATTACTAAGTATTTTCATTCACAAACCAAAGAATTGGGACCAATGTCCAATACACTTAATTCTTTAGAAACGGAGTCAGGTGGTAACCTCAATTCATGAAATATATATGAATATTATAGTTAAAATAATATCAATATTTTCAGTTATTTAATGTAATGGTCATACCTTTGATTTTAAACATGCAAGAAACTCTTGTCTATACAAAGACACATTCATTCCCAATGAGAAATATCGATGAACACTAATTATAATTTTTTATGTTCCCAAAATAAAATGATAATAAATTTTCCAGGTATATGTGAAATTACATAGTATGAGACATAAAATAAATACTCAACATAATTACGTGATATAGTCATCGTAAAAACCATAATTAAACAAGATAGTGTGACGTGCCATATCCTTGTCTTCAAGGCTCAATGTAGCTAATTTATATAACCTAGAAATTACTCGTCATTGGAGAAGAGAGATAAATGAGGTATAAATTTCCCAATACCACACATCATCATTTATTATTTCATTATTTTATTTCCTATCACATTTGGAAAATATAATGAACACAAATTTATAAATTCTTGAGCCAGACCATCTCTCACAACTGAATCTTTAGTATTATTCTTATTTAAAACATAATATTTCATTTTTTATATATTTATTTTAGTTGGATACATCTACCTAAAAGAAATAGATCCACTATGAATTATTTTATATGGAAGATGAAATGTAAAATGCAGTATGAGAGTGAAAAAAATGGAAGAAAAATTTTCCAACTAAAAAAATTATAGTGCCTCTTTCTGTATTTTTATCCAGAAATGCACGCATAAAATTTTAGAAATTCGGTCTCTAATAAATGGCACAAGAAAATCCGCTTCACCCTTACATTATTGTATAGAAAAATCTGAATTTATATGGGAATCAATTTTTGAATAATAATGTGATAACCATGATTTATTTGGGATTTACGTTTCAAATCCCTTCTGTTGATACATTTAGATTGTTTTCTGGAATAACTATCAAGAACCATGGTTTTACTAAATACATTAATGAATTAATTTTTCTATAATGGTGTCATAGCATAAGAAGCACAAGGAAGATTTTATTTTTTTCACTGATACAGAAAAGATAAATTTCTATTAATATAACCCAATCCAATAAGTATTGGTAAGATCAAAAGTCATATTTTGTCTTCCCCTAGGTATTTAGAAGAATTGAAACCAAAATTTCTCATATATTTCTCACAATGTGAGTTATGTCTAAACAATGATTTAAAATTTTTTTATAACAATACAATAACTCTAAAAATATACTTTTATTTTTCTCATTCTATGTGGATTAATCTCAACATTCTTCATCTTTTTAGATTTTATATGACAGTTAGCTAATGAAAAACTGAAATATTTCAATTCATTAAGCACATCAGTTCCTGGAATATGTTGAAGTGGTTTTTTATTTTCAATAATATTATAAAACCTTCGAGAATTCATCCTGTATTGAGGATCCCTTTAAAAGATTCATCCATTATATATGAAAATGAAAATGTGATGATATTTAAGAATTCTCACACATGTATTATTCATAATAATATGAGATGATAGTTTTTCTAGCCTAATATAACATGAAAACATTTCATAAATAGGGAAATAATTTATTGTCTATAAAAGGGTAGTACGAATCTTAAATATGATTTTTGAAGAATCGCAGAATATTCACACACTCATATCACAAATATTATTAGACTCTCCTATTAATGGTTTCAAGGAGATGTCTTTATCATTTTAAGGATAATAAGGACTATATATTATTATAATTAACAAATTGAAAGGTTTTTTCAAACACATCCTTGGAAAAATAATATAAACATGAATAAAAAATGGTCACATGATGTGATCAGTAAGCCTATAAACAAATGGATTAAAACCATCCCTGGATCGATCCATCCTAACATTATGAAACATAGTTAGAAAATTGATATTTTGTACATAAAATTACCACCATGATAATAGTTATGAAAGATGATACAAATCACTATAACCATTAATTTTCTCATCATCATTCGATCTCATATTGTAACATCCCAAGTAAGTAATGAATAATAGATATTTTTATCTATGTCTATTAATGATTATGATAGTGTTATAGAGGCTTAAAATGAAAATAAATACAATCTTATGCATGGAATACACTAATATTCTTAAAAGATTGTTTTACTGCCTTTTGATGGAAAACCATTTTTGAATCTATATTTTGACAATTTTATAAACTATGTTTGTCAAAATAAACTTATCCTTTATGATTGGGACATCAAAATTTACCTTGTGTGAATTTTTGGTATTTTTCTGACAATGTTCATTTTTTAATGAATAGTGAAAAATACTGCATTTTACATCCAAACTGCTTTTTAATCTAATTTATTTATATGAATAGATTATGTTTTGAATTTGTTTTGAAGTGAAATTAGAATATATTTTTACCATTTTATCCAATGGTGGTCATTGGAATCAATTTCACTTTGAAATTATACTTAAACTGGTGTCAATCTTTTGATACTTATTGTTTTGTAAAAACACTTTATTTGCTCTAGCAGCGGGAATTAATTATTAAATTAATTAATGTGACTTATATGATTTGAATTTTGTAAAATAGACTTCATTTTTGAATTCGGAATATCAAATATAGCTTAGGGTGAATTTTTGGTAAATTTCTGAAAAACTTCAATTTTTTTATGAATAGTGAAACCACTAAGTGGTAATCAAGCAAACCGATTTTTCAGTTAAATGATAGTTTACCACTAATGTGTATTGAATTTTAAAAATCCGACATACATGGTTGTCATTAAGATGTAAAATGTGGTTCAATGAGATTAAAATAATTTTTTGGTGAATAGTAACTTATTATGTTTTTAATCGCGATTAGTGGTAATTAGTGTAGTTTAAGGTATAAATAATGCTTTAATAATATGAAATGACCTAGACACATGTCCCAACCTTATTGGTTGTGTAATGGCCGACCGAGACAAGCCATGGGTCAACTTGGGGACTCCATGGAGACACTTTGGTTTGGAAATGACATAAATAACTTTTTATTTAATGTAAAAGTAAAAATGACACAAACATAATATGTTTTACAAAAACAATTTTTACATGGGGATATAAAGATCAGAATTTTGATTATAAATATTAATTGGAAAGCTAAAAATATTTCCTACATCATAGTAGTTTTTTTATGATTTTTAGAAATTAAATTAATTAAATTATTTATGACATAATGATGATGTAGCGATGACATCATTATTTGATGATTTAAATAAAATGGAAAGATAATGTGAAATATATGAACTACACATGTCAAAAACCAATTCGTTGAGTGGATTTCGAACCCTTATAACCTTATACACGAATTATGTCAATGTGGGACCTTTTAAAACCGAAAAACATTTTCAAATAAAGTAATATTTCTTACTTTCCAAAAGTGCCCCTCCTCTCCTCTTATAAAAGTCCCCCACCTCTACCTCATTTCACACAGTCCTCAAGCCTTTGGCACGGCCAACCCCTGCCCATTTACTCTCTCCACATCCCTCTCCTCATCCTAGAGGATTCCCTTTGGGCAGAATCTTTTCAAAGGAAGCCTTTAGGCTCAAATCAAAAGGAGTTACACTTTTAAAGGTAATTCATTCTCTCATGTTCATTTGTTTTATTTTGCTTCTCCAACCACCTAAACACTTTTTATTTACTTCTTTTGTAACAACACCAGTATCTTCAATATACTAGGATGTTTTTATATGATATATTTGAGCTACACACTCACACAACTACATCAAATTGTTAAAGAACATATGGTTTCCGAGGATGGCGAAATTGTGCCTCCCGAAACGATGATTGTTCAATACTCATTTAACACCTTCATAGGTTGCCATTATGATGTCACTATTTTTATATATGATATATAATATTTCTATGTTATCCTTAATCTTCTGTTTTTTTCATTTTGGGAATACCTTTATGGTTTCCATTATGGGTAAACACGATATCTTCATTTTAAGAAGTGCGGACTACCGCCCCCTCAAAGTGATTTGATTCGTTAAATACCATATGTGGGACATATAAAGGATGGAACTATGATATTATATATGATATTATACTGGAATTATAATATACCTTTTTATCATTATGATTCCATTCTATAAAATACGAAATAGAAATGAAAGTAGCGTTCATGCGTACGTACGGCTTACCGTCTCCATGAACGGTGCATTTCATTTCTTACCTCTAAATGATTATGTAATATTATAAATGAAAGTATGTACTGGATATATATTACATATATGATATCTACATCATGAATACCATTCTGGATATAATGAACCTTTGACCAAATTAACAACATGTAAGTGTAAGAAGACTATTTTTGACTTAAGAACCAAATACCGACAAAATGAACATTATTAGCTTAACTGATTACATGATGTTCATAACATGGTATAAAAGGAATAATGAACTTGAAAAAGATTCATAATCAAGTAGAGATTAACTCAAGTTTATTATTCAGGAGATTAAAGAGCGGTCGGGTCAAGTCGGATACGAGGTATGGGACTTCGTCTCAATCTCCTTTCATTGAGGCATATTTTATTTTATACACAACTTTATTTTATACGGTGTATAAACCCCTTTGACTTTTACGTTTATTCAAAAGGAATCTTTTTTATACGAAGCATTTACTAAATGACAAAAGGGAATGTTTTTGTTGTACGTATGCAGCGACAATGACTTCTCCGCTGTCGTGACCGTTATTTGAGTTTCGGCTTCCTCTACAAGCCATACCTTCTTTTTCAAAGAAAAATGAATACCATATTTTACTTTTCTTTTATTTTGGTATTGAAAATGGTTTTCATAATGTTTTTATATCAATGTGTTGTATTGATATCTCGTGATTTAAATGTGGAAATTTTATGTTTCCTTTATGCATGTTTTATGTGATATGATTATGTTATGGTTCTTGGGCATTATTATGAAGACGGGTGGTTCCGTGATAAACTAAGGGCGGGTGAGCCCGTTATAGCTCTCCAATGCATTGGGTAATGCGAAGGAGTGAAATTTTAAGGTTTCTCCGAAGAGATTTTAGGGAATATACTGTGATGGGTATTCCAAATGTAACCAAGAGGGTTACTCCCTACTTAAGAATGTTATGAATGCCTCAAGTTACCTTTATGTCTTATGATTTCTATGATTTATTCATGATTTTATGAGGTATGTTAAAGTGCCTATGTTTTATGGTTAAAGTATGATTTCATTCTTATGTATATATGAACTCATGTTTCCTTTCCATGTTTTTTATAACCCATACTGAGTTTTTATGCTCATCCCAAGTTTTTGAAATGTTTTTCACAGGTCAAGGGAAAGGTACATGATAAGATGATAGAGTCAAGGATGTGTCAAGAAATTATCCATGTTTTATTTTAAATGTGTTTTCATTGATGGGAATAAAGAATACTATCTTTATGTAACCACTTTGTTTATATGTGGAATGTAATGCAAGTTTTATGATCTAATTCTCTAATAATCTAAACCCGAAAAGATCCTCAATGTGTAATCTTGTAATAACTCAAGATTAAGTAAGGTTTAAGGCTGGGGCCTTATAGTTGGTATGAAAGGTCGGTTTAGGTAACTTTAGGAGTTATAATTCTATTAAATGATTATCCAAAAATATTTTTTTTGAAATGATATAGCATTTAAAGATTACCATGTTGCTTCATCTAAGACATGTTTGTTCAGAATGGTTTTCCACAGAGGAAACATGGAAGCAGTGCTAGGAAGGAATACAGAAGGAAATAACCTTCCGAATCAGCATCCAGAAATGGTCGGAATTGGAACTGAATAGTTTGTTGCAGTAATGGCGCAGTTGACTCAAGCAATAAATGGTGGTGGTATCCATGAACGAGATCAGCCAGATCAACCGCAGAGGAACATGTCAGTGGTGGAACATTTCATGAGGCAACATCCACCCTCATTCAGAGTATAATCTGACCCTGTGCTAGCTGAAGGGTGGATTAAAGCACTGAAGAAGATTTTTGATGTCACGGGGTGTTCAGATAATCAAAAGGTTAGTCTTTCTATTTACCATTTGGAGGGTGAAGCAGATCAGTTGTGGTCTATGGTTAAAAATATCAGGGACGCCGATGAGATTGATGCTCTTGATTGGGATGAATTCAAAGGTATGTTTCTTGAGAAGTATTTTCCTAAGTCTGTTTGACTTATGATGGAAAAGAAATTCTTGGAATTGAGGCAAGAGGAAGACTCAGTGGCTGCCAATGAAGAAAGGTTCACTCGTTTGGCAAGGTATGCTCCAAAGTTTATCCGGGACCTTGATAGTAAAATCAATCGTTTTTACTTAGGATTAAAGCCAAAATACCGAAGGGCATTAGCTTCTCGTGAGTTTAAAAGTTATGAAAAGCTTGTTCGATGTGATGAGAAGGTGGAAATGGAGTTTGCCGATGACCAAGTGTTCTATAACAACCAGTAGAAGAAGAGACCGAGGTGGTAAGAGAAAGGTAAGAATTCTTCCAAAAAGTCTGATGGTAAGAGAACTAAGTTTCCAGATTGTGATAAATGTGGAAAAAGGCATGCTGGGGAATGTCTTCTGAATTCTGGGAAGTGCTACCGATGTGGTAAGATGGGACATAAGGCTCGTTATTGCACTGAAAAGGATCAAGGTGAAGGTAAGAACAAATTTGATTTACAGTTAGTGAAATGTTATAAGTGAAATGAGATGGGTCACTATGCAAACGAGTGTCCGACAAGGACCTTGAGTGATGGGAAGCAGTTAGACTACAAGCAGAAAGGGGTGGTGAAATCCTTTGCAACTACTTCAGCAGATGTCGGGCCATCAAATGAAGTTGTATCAGGTACTTTGTTTATTTTTTCAGATTATGCCAGTGTGTTGTTTGATTCGGTGTCTACACAATCTTTCACCTCTGAAACCTTTTCTAGTAAAATGGGAATACCATCTCAAGAAATGACTCCTGAACTTTTGGTAAAAACACCTGGGGGAAATGTCGAGGAAAAAAGAATTTATAAGAATCTTCCTATACTTATCTGTGGAAAGAACCTACTTGCAAACCTTATTGTTCTACCTCTAGTAGAGTTTGATGTTATCCTAGGTATGGATTGGCTCTCTATTTACCACGCTAAGATTGACTGTAGAGCTAAAGAAGTTTCTTTTCAGAAAGACTTTCAGTTTGTTTACAAGAATGAACCCTTAATTTTGATAACATATCAAGAGTCCGAGAAACTTGTGAAAGATGGAAATGAATGTTACCATGCACACATCGTTGAAAATAAAGGAACTGTTCAGATTAATGATGTGCCAGTGGTAAATGAGTATCCAGATGTTTTTCCGGATGAGTTGCCTGGAATAATACCAGATCGGGAAGTTGAGTTTACTGTTGACTTAGTTCCTGATGCTAAGCCAATTTAAAAACCCCCTTATCGAATGGCACAAATTGAACTTTTAGAGTTGAAGGAGCAATTGCAAGATTTATTAGAGAAAGGTTTCATTAGACCTAGCACATCACCATGGGGTGCTCTTGTTTTATTTTTTAAAAATAAAGATAGTTCTATGAAACTTTTCATTGATTATAGAGCCTTGAATAATATCACTGTTAAGAACAAATATCCTTAACCTCATATCGATGATTTGTTTGATCAGATCCAGGGAGCTCAATTTTTTTCAAATATTGACTTGAGATCGGGGTACCATCATCTGAAGGTTAAGGAGGAAGATATTCTGAAGACCGCGTTCCGTATGAGATATGGCCATTATGATTTTGTAGTAATGCCTTTTGGGCTAACCAATGCACCTGCTGTATTCATGGACATAATGAATAGAATTTTCCATGAGTTCTTCGATAAGTTTTTGGTGGTTTTCATTGATTTTATTTTGGTGTTTTCTAAAAGTAAAGAGGAGCATGAAAGAAATTTAAGGGTTATCTTACAAACCTTAAAAGAAAAGAAACTGTACGGAAAATTCAGCAAGTGTGAGTTTTGGTTGCAACAAATTTCTTTCCATGGTCACATTGTTTCTAAAGATGGAATAACTGTTGATCCTGCAAAAACAAAAGTTGTGGATTAATGGCCAAGACCCACAAATGTAACCGAGATTCGTAGCTTCCTTGGTTTGGCGGGCTATTACCGAAGGTTTGTTAGAAATTTTTCACGGTTATCTAGTCCAATGACTAAGCTAACTCGGAAGGGTGTTAAGTTTATCTGGACAAAAGAATGTGATGATTGTTTTCAGGAATTGAAAAGAAGATTGGTGAATTCTCCAGTTTTGGCACTACCTTCCAGGAATGGTGAGTTTGTTATATACAGTGATGCTTCATTGAAAGGACTTGGTTTCGTCCTAATGCAGAATGATAAGGTAATTGCTTATGCTTCACGACAGTTGAAAACTCATGAGGTAAATTACCCTACACATGATTTGGAACTAGCTGCTGTTGTTTTTTGCTTTAAAAATTTGGAGGCATCATTTGTATGGAGTAAAGTGTGAAATATATACCGATCATAAAAGTTTAAAGTATATATTCACTCAGAAAGAGTTAAACATGAGACAAAGGAGATGGCTGGAATTAATCAAGGATTATGATTGTACAATTCATTACCATCCGGGAAAAGAAAATAAAGTGGCTGATGCTTTGAGTCGAAAAAGTAATGCTTTATTAACAATGTTGCGTTTGGAACGTGATCCTTTGGTTAAGGATTTGATGAAATTTGGCATAGATGTTGTTGGTGCAGGAAGTCCTTCTGTTTTGTTTCAGGTATCAATGAGATCTTCTCTATCAGATAGAATCAAGCAAGCACATAAGCAAGACAGTGAGTTGCAGAAAAAGGTAGAGCTGGTTCAGAAAGGTAAGTTGCCTGAATTCAACATTTATAATGATTGTTTTTTGAGATTTGGGAAGAGATTGTGTGTGCCCTGTGATTCACAGTTGAAGAGAGAGTTGTTATGTAAAGCTCATAGTTCTCCGTTTTCAGTTCATCCGGGCAGTACTAAGATGTATAGAGATCTGCGGGAGTATTACTGGTGGGATGGAATGAAAAGAGATATTGCTGATTTTACTGTGAAGTGTTTGACATGTCAACAGGTTAAAGCAGAGCGGCAGTTACCGAAAGGGATGCTTCAGCCTTTACCAGTGCCAGAGTGGAAATGGGAGAATATATCCATGGACTTTGTTGTTGGATTACCGAAGACATCTCGAGGTAATAATGCAATCTGGGTTATTGTTGATCGCTTGACCAAATCTGCTCATTTCCATGCTATACGAGATACTTTCTCTATTGATCAAATTTCCCGTTTGTATCTTAAAGAGATAGTCAGGTTACATGGAGTTCCTCTCATCATTGTATCAGATCGTGATCCCAGGTTTACTTCTAACTTTTGGAAAGGCCTTCAGAAGCCGTTGGGTACTGAATTAAATTTTAGTACAGCTTTTCATCCTCAATCAGATGGGCAGTCAGAACGAACAATTCAGACATTGGAGGATATGCTACGATCTTGTTCTATGGATTATCAGGGAAGTTGGGACCAACATCTTTCTTTGGTTGAGTTTTCATATAATAACAATTTTCATTCCAGTATACAGATGGAACCATTTCAGGCATTATATGGGAAGCGGTGTCGAACTCCAGCTTTCTTGGATGAAGTGGGTGAAAGGAAGTTGATGGGACCAGAATTGGTAGAAGAGATGGCAGAAAAAGTTCAGCTAATTTAGAAACACATTAGAACAGCTCAGAGCAGGCAGAACAGTTATGCGGATAACCGGAGGAAGGATCTATCTTTTGAGGTAGGTGATCATGTTTTTCTCAAGGTTTCTCCATGGAAAAGTGTGATGAGATTTGGTAAGAAAGGAAAGTTGAGTCCAAGGTTCATTGGACCATATGAAATTCTGGAGAGAGTTGGATCAGTTGTATACCGAGTGGCTTTACCTCCGATTTTATCTCAGGTACACAATGTTTTTCACGTTTCGATGTTGAGAAAGTATATGCCAGATCCATCTCATGTTTTGAGTCCAGAGGTAGTTCAGCTGGAAGAGAACCTATCTTATGAGGAACAAACGGTCAAGATTCTTGACCATAGGGAGCAAGTGTTATGGAATAAGGTGATTCACCAGGTAAAGGTTTTGTGGAAAAACCACATGATTGAAGAGGCATCATGGGAATCTAAAAATGCAATGAGGGATAAGTACCCCAATTTATTCGATAAGTAAATAAATTGCGAGGACGCAATTTTCTAATGGGGGGAAGGATGTAACATCCCAAGTAAGTAATGAATAATAGATATTTTTATCTATGTCTATTAATGATTATGATAGTGTTATAGAGGCTTAAAATGAAAATAAATACAATCTTATGCATGGAATACACTAATATTCTTAAAAGATTGTTTTTCTGCCATTTGATGGAAAACCATTTTTGAATCTATATTTTGACAATTTTATAAACTATGTTTGTCAAAATAAACTTATCCTTTATGATTGGGACATCAAAATTTACCTTGTGTGAATTTTTGGTATTTTTCTGACAATGTTCATTTTTTAATGAATAGTGAAAAATACTGCATTTTACATCAACACTACTTTTTAATCTAATTTATTTAGATGATTAGATTATATTTTGAATTGGGTTTGAAGTGAAATTAGAATATATTTTTACCATTTTATCCAATGGTGGTCATTGGAATCAATTTCACTTTGAAATTAGACTTAAACTGGTGTCAATCTTTTGATACTTATTGTTTTGTAAAAACACGCTATTTGCTCTGGCAGCGGGAATTAATTATTTAATTAATTAATGTGACTTATATGATTTCAATTTTGTAAAATAGACTCCATTTTTTAATTCAGAATATCAAATATAGCTTAGGGTGAATTTTTGGTAATTTTCTGAAAAACTACAATTTTTGATGAATAGTGAATCCACTAAGTGGTAATCAAGCAAACTGATTTTTCAGTTAAATGAATGTTTACCACTAATGTCTATTGAATTTTGAAAATCCGACATACATGGATGTCATTAAGAAGTAAAATGTGGTTCAATGAGATTAAAATAATTTTTTGGTGAATAGTAACTTATTAAGTTTTTAATCGCGATTAGTGGTAATTAGTGTAGTTTAAGTTATAAATAATGCTTTAATAATATGAAATGACCTAGAAACATGTCCCAACCTTATTGGTTGTGTAATGGCCGACCAAGATAAGCCATGGGTCAACTTGGGGACACCATGGAGACACTTTGGTTTGGAAATGACATAAATAACTTTTTATTTAATGTAAAAGTAAAAATGACACAAACATAATATGTTTTACGAAAACAATTTTTACATGGGGTTATAAAGATAATAATTTTGATTATAAATATTCATTGGAAAGCTAAAACGATTTACTACATCATAGTATTTTTTTTATGATTTTTAGAAATTAAATTAATTAAATTATTTATGACATAATGATGATGTAGCGATGACATCATTATTTGATGATTTAAATAAAATGGAAAGATAATGTGAAATCTATGCACTACACATGTCCAAAACCAATTGGATGAGTGGATTTCGAACCCTTATCACCTTATACGCGAATTATATCAATGTGGGACCTTTTAAAACCGAAACACATTTTCAAATAAATTAATATTTCTTTACTTTCCAAAAGTGTCCCTCCTCTCCTCTTATAAAAGGCCCCCACCTCTACCTCATTTCACACACTCCTCAAGCCTTTAGCTCAGCCAACCCCTGCCCATTTACTCTCTCCACATCACTCTCCTAATCCTAGAGGATTCCCTTTGGGCAGAATCCTTTCAAAGGAAGCCTTTAGGCTCAAATCAAAAGGAGTTACCCTTTTAAAGGTAATTCATTCTCTCATGTTCATTTGTTTTATTTTGCTTCTCTAACCCCCTAAACTCTTTTTATTTACTTCTTTTGTAACAAAACCAGTATATTAAATATACTAGGATGTTGTTATATGATATATTTGAGCTAAACACTCACACAACTACATCAAATGGTTAAAGAACATACGGTTTCTGTGGATGGTGAAATTGTGCCTCCCGAAACGATGATTGTTCAATACTCATTTAACACCTTCAAAGGTGGCCATTATGATGTCACTAATTTTATATATGATATATCATATGTTTATGTTTTCTTTAAGCTTCTGTTTTTTTCATTTTGGGCATACCTTTACGGTTTCCATTATGGGTAAACACGATATCTTCATTTTAGGAAGTGCGGACTACCGCCCCCTCAAAGTGATTTGATTCGTTAAATACCATATGTGGGACATATAAAGGATGGAAATATGATATTATATATGATATTATACTGGAATTATAATATACCTTTATATCATTATGATTCCATTCTATAAAATACGAAATAGAAATGAAAGTAGCATTCATGCGTACGTACGGCTTACCGTCTCCATGAACGGTGCATTTCATTTCTTACCTCTAAATGATTATGTAATATTATAAATGAAAGTATGTACTGGATATATATGATATATATGATATATACGTCACGAATACCATTTTGGATATAATGAACCTTTGACCAAATTAACAACATGTAAGTGTAAGAAGTCTATTTTTGACTTAAGAACCAAATACCGACAAAATGAACATTATTAACTTAACTGATTAAATGATGTTAATAACATGGTATAAAAGGAATAATGAACATGAAAAAGATTCATAATCAAGTAGAGATTAACTCAAGTTTATTATTCAGGAGATTAAAGTGCGGTCGGGTCAAGTCGGATACGAGGTATGGGACTTCGTCTCAATCTCCTTTCATTGAGGCATATTTTATTTTATACACAACATTATTTTATACGGTGTATAAACCCCTTTGACTTTTACGTTTATTCAAAAGGAATATTTTTTATACGAAGCATTTAATAAACGAAAAAAGGGAATGTTTTTGTTGTACGTATGCGGCGACAACGACTTCTCCGCCGTCGTGACCGTTATTTGAGTTTCGGCTTCCTCTACAAGCCATACATTCTTTTTAAAAGAAAAATAAATACCATATTTTACTTTTATTTTATTTTGGTATTGAAAATGGTTTTCATAATGTTTTTATATCAATGTGTTGTATTGATATCTCGTGATTGAAATGTGGAAATTTTATGTTTCCTTTATGCATGTTTTATGTGATATGATTATGTTATGGTTCTTGGGCATTATTATGAAGACGGGTGGTTCCGTGATAAACTAAGGGCGGGTGAGCCCGTTATAGCTCTCCAATGCATTGGGTAATGCGAAGGAGTGAAACGTTAAGGTTTCTCTGAAGAAATTTTAGGGAATATACTGTGATGGGTATTCCAAACATAACCAAGAGGGTTACTCCCTACATAAGAATGTTATCAATGCCTCAAGTTACCTTTATGTCTTATGATTTCTATGATTTATTCATGATTTTATGAGGTATGTTAAAGTCCCTATGTTTTATAGGTAAAGTATGATTTCATTCTTATGTATATATGAACTCATGTTTCCTTTCCATGTTTTTTATAACCCATACTGAGTTTTTATGCTCATCCCAAGTTTTTGAAATGTTTTTACAGGTCAAGGGAAAGGTACATGATAAGATGATAGAGTCAAGGATGTGTCAAGAAATAATCCATGTTTTATTTTAAATGTGTTTCCATTGATGGGAATGAAGAATACTATCTTTATGTAACCACTTTGTTTATATGTGGAATGTAATGCAAGTTTTATGATCTAATTCTTTAAAACTCTAAACCCGAAAAGATCCTCAATGTGTAATCTTGTAATAACTCAAGATTAAGTAAGGTTTAAGGCTGGGGCCTTATACATATTGTATGATATATCTATAAGAAATCTTTGATTTTGAGGATTAAGAATAAATTCAAGGTTCTACATAACTTTCTATGGCACATGATATGGAGTTGTATTTGTATTTTAATTTAATATAGATGTACCACATTCTTTACAGTCATTAATTTTAGCTATTTCCTCCCAAAGTAAACTAAAATATTTCGGACAACCATGGATTTTATTATAAAAAATTGTAATCCTCTTAATTATCATCCATGTATTATAATTATTTGTGTCAATATCTGTGCCATCATGAAGAAAATTATAAAAAATGGTAAGAATATGATAAATGGATTTATTAGATATTCTATATTGGGGTTTTCCATGATATAACTATATTGAAAATTCCAACTATTTAAATATAGTGCATCCATCATACACATAAGTTCTAACATCATCCATTAATTTTTTCATTCTCTCGAGATCATCATCTTTAGTCTTTTATTAATTTTAATTTGTATCATTTCCTTATTCAAATGTAATACTATATGTCTCAAGATGATGTAAAAATTCGAACTGGTAAAAGGTCAAATTCACCATACCACTTCATTCTTTTCATTTTTGAATAGTATAAGATTATATCATTTATTCGTTGTGACACAAAACATAATAGTTTTTTTCAAATAAATCATTCATTATATGGTATTTAACTTATTCCAAGATTAACCATGGTATTACAATATAATTATAATATGGACAGTGTATACGAACTCTATATGAATAATTGTTAAATGAAAAATAAAAAAAAATTAATTTCTTTTAAAACACTGTTGAAATCTGATTGGAATGATACAACCATATTATATCAACTATATTAGAGGGAAAAGGTTATCTAAAAATTAATAATGTAAACCATAACAAAATAATTCATTACAACCCATTACAATATGAAAGTAAATGATAAAAATAATATTTTTATAGCAACAAAAATATATCCAAAATATAATAAAAGAGAGAGAAGCTTGAAGTTTTATTATATATGAAAATACATACTCATTATTTGACTCATATTGATAGAAAAAAGAATGTAAAACATTTAAATAATATATATTAATACTAAAAACCAATCATTAGAAACATTATTTACAAATAGGTAAGGGTTAAAAAATTACAAAAAAATTTGTAATAAAAATAATGAAAATTTAAAATTTTATCTATTTCAATATACCATTCCATAAAAAAAGTCATTAATATAAAAAAATTCCAATAAAACGGCACAACCATATTTTAAAATATAGTAATTTAACTGTTTATTTCATATTAGAAATTGAGTGTAGTCACATCATAGAAATATTCTAAAAATGACATGTTTGGAAGATACTACCTACCAATACAATCTACCGATGACTTACTCATGTTTTGGTAATAATAAACCAACCACTTATAATGAATACATTGATTTCTATTAAAAATTGATTCCAAATGATTCATCTTTAGAAACTAATAATAAAAAATACACAAATAACCCATAAAAATAATTTATAATAACCTATAATAATTAAATTTATTAAAACCCATAATTTTCTTTACCTAATAAGAGAACTATTTCACCACATATTAAATAACTCCCAATAATAATTTATAAAAATTCTTACCTCTAGAAAACAATGATGACTTTTTTTAAATGATCTTCCTGAAACAACTTTTTCTATAACATATTGAATCCTAATAAACTTGACTTAATTTAACATTACCTTTACAAACATTAATAAAAATTTCCATCCCAAAAGGGTGTATATATACTTGATATTATAAACATACATAGTAGGAAATCAACAAAAGTAGAAATACCCATATCAATATAATATATTAATAATAATGAAAACGTAAAATCATAATAATTAATCCTAAAATTATAAAAGGCCACCCATTGGTATGAATATATTGGTACTCTTATCATGGACATAAAATGAAAAATCAAACATCACCAACAAATATAAGAAAAACAAAATACTAAAGGGTTATCAAAATTATAATAATGAAACAAAAATCCCAAAATTAAAAAAACAACCACAAAGAACCATATTTTAAATAATAAAGAATAATCATAACCTAATTTTTACTTTTTTATGTTTTGATGCATAGATTAAAATAAAAAATATAGTCAACAAAATAGATGAATAATTTGGAACTCATAATCAAATAGGATTAGTATCATAAAATCATTGAATATGAAGAGAACAGTGGAAGAGGAGTGGATATTGTCATCAGTTGAGTGAGGGAAAATGGCTTATCCAAAGGGGGTGGGGGGGGGGGGTGAACCTCGATGAGTGATGGGGGATGGTGGGAGTGAAAAATAATTCAAGACTGTTAAATTTTTATTTATTAAACAATTGGGATATATGTTCTATAACCACAGTAAATATAAACCATGGGTATAGATACAAAAAATGGATGATATTCCCATAGTTTCTATAAACCATGGAGATAGCTCCTCAAGGAAATCCCATGTTTCTATTAGTGTTATAAGTATGATTAATTTTTGGGGTATGATATATTATTTCAAGTGGGAGAAGATGAAAATATTTATTGGAGAGTATGCATTTTAATGTTGGGTATGTTAGAATGTTAATAACAAGATAATTAAATTTTAATTGGATGTTACAAAAATTACCCATACTAAAATAGAAATATAAGAAAATCAACATGGATTGTTCCTCATGCTTCCCAAAACATTTAATGGAAATAATGATATTTAGGTTATAGTCTATCACCTTATGAAATTAATGTACATAATTGATATTAGAGAAGAATTATATATTATTCATATTTCAAGAATGCACATTAAATAAGCAGTAAGGTTTCATAGTGTACCATATTCGACTATATCAGTTTGTGATTAGAGTTTAACCCTTATGTTCTAGAGAAGTCTTTAGTAAGCTATAAATTCATCGTTATGTTTTAGTAATTATTATTGTTTCTCACCATGATTCTGTGACATATTTTTTATCAAATAAATTTAAACTTATATTATTTTGTGTCACACCCAAAACTGATTTTAGCTCCCATTACATGCAATAGAGAGTTTATCATTCATTATAGAAATCATTGAGTTTATGTGAATCATGCCATACTATTAAGAAATTTTTATTTAATATGATAGTTAACACCTTGCCATTAGAAATGTAGGTATGTATAGGATTGAATTTTTTAAAAAAAATATATGGTTAACACAAGTTTATATAATGTATTATTTGTTGATATATTAATTATAAATAAAGACAAAACCAATTGAAAACAATGGAAATCATTTTGCTGAAAAACGTTTTTAAGGTTCAAAAATGTGATTTAGCTAGATAATTTAAATAAATTAGTATTAGTTAATTATTTAAATGAAATTTATGTATTATATTTTAATTAAAATTTTTAACATTCATATAATGGGTTGTAGAGATATGGGGTAAGAGTAAATGTAATTTTTTTTCTTAAAACATAAATTTTTCTAAAAATCTATTTTACCTCATTGTGCACACATATTTTAATATTAATTATTCAAAATAATATTAAATGTCTTTGAAAATTTTAATTAATTTTTAAAATCAACTGGTAAAAAATACCTTAGGTTCATTATTTGACAATTTTCAGAATGTTAAATATTTTGAAGAATAGTGAAAAAATAATGGCTTTTATTTATAACTATCATATCTTATAAACATATTAAAAACATAAAAATATTTTTATGATGATTTAAAAACAAGATTTATTTCAAATATATATCTATTTAACCGATTTAGTCCTTTTGAATCAATTTAACCTGGAATCTTGTTATAATAACTTTTTAAACTTTTGAACATTTTCCTATTGGAAGACAATTTTTTGTGGTGTCTACAGGTTTAATTATATATAAAATCCTCAAAATATGTGAATGGACTTTGGAAGGTTATATTCCATATATGAAATCAGAATATTATATTTTTCTAGTAATTTTCACTTGATTTCTGGCCATTATGAAAAGAGAATGAATTAAAAATTATTTACTATGGTTATTGTAATAGTAGGTTTACCAAAGAGTTAAACTAATCATATAAGGCATAAAATGACCTAGAAACTTGACCAAAACTAATTATATGTCCATATATATACCTTACAACCTCAAATGTCTTATAATGTCCCATTTTAGATCCTTGTGGCATGAAAAAAATGTTTGAACACCTTTTTCTTTTAAAAAATTACAAATGTGCCAGTCCCCTCACTTATAAATGGGAACCCCATATCCAATCCACTCCACACCCATAAAAACTATTTTTTAGAATCAAAACTACACAAATAATTATTTAGTTCTGTCCCATTAATATATAGGACATTTGTTTCGTTATTAATCACTCTTAAGAAGGATTTAGGTGTAAAACTAAAGATACTCTCCAATGTAAAGATAAAATTCATAAACTTGTGTTTTTGTATTATTTATTCTTATACCTAATTTAATATTTTAAATATAAGATAAAATAAAAAAATATAATATATAATAAGATGGTTTTTAAATTTAATAACCTTAATCCATCTCATATTCCATCAAATGGGATACAAAATCATCCTTCGTGTGTACGACTGACTACAACCTCACGAACTGGTACTATTCATTTTACATCACCACCTATCATAGATAGATATAATGATGTATTAAATTTATGTATATAAAATTTATTATACTATTATACTATTTAATTATAATACCCCCTCAACCTTCTTATCTCCAAACCTATTAAAGATTTATAATGTCACTCTGGTGTATATTAGACTACTTTCCCACAAACCGATGTGATGTATTTTTCATTTATTTTTTACATAGACTATAATAAGGATATATTAAATGAATATATATAATATCTTTATAATAATTATACTTAAATAATTCTGAAAACCCGTATACCTTTTTACTTTCAATTCCATGGGAATATGATATCGTTAGTTGTGTGTGCGAGGAGATTATCACCTCACGAAGTGATGTGATTCGTTCTTCATGAACAATTTACATGAAAGGTAATAATTATAGGTATTAATAAACAAATTTAATATATATATATTACATAAAAATGGTTATATAATTTTTATATATTACTTTACTTTGTTTCATTCAATATTTTTATAAAATGGAAATAATGTTCATGTGTTAGTACGACCTACTATCCCTATGAAAGGTGTATTTCATTTTTATGTCTTATTTTAATGAGTTAATATAAATAAATAAATGCTAAATATATATGATATTTATATCATGGTTAAAATTATTTATATTATAAAAACATTATTGACGTAAAAAGACCAAAAATTAAAAATAAAAACATAACTGAAAATTGAAGCTTTTATCACTGAAAACGTGATTTTAACAAGGAAATTTTAATAAATGAGTAATAAAATGGCAGATGTAAATAATAAATGGTATGTTATATATATATATATGTATTTTTTTAATAGTGTTATTATAAATTTATTTATCATATTCAATTTTTATTTACATTCATGAATGAAGTCAATACTTAAGGTAAGGGATTTTCATCTCACATTTATACTTATATGAGACAATTACCACCTATTTATTTTATGTGTTGTATATAATTCCCATTAATTTATTTTATGATTATTTTCATTAAAATAATTTTTATTTACATATCCATTTTATGATCTATATTCCTTGGTGTCTGTGACTCAAATGTTACCAAAACAAAAAGGGATTTTATGTCCATTTTCTTCTTTGTGACATACTTTATTATTTGCACATGTCTTATTTTATAAGGTTTATATACAACCCCTTTGACATATAATGTCATTAATTTATTTTTACACATGATATTTTTTTATTTATGTAATTTTTTTCTTTCTTTGATTATATGGTTCAATGTTTCCAATTTGGTAATGGTTTTAAGATTATTTATGATAATGTTTCCAATGATAAAATATTAAGATCTATCTCTCAAAGAAACATTAATTTTATTCTCATATATTTATTCACTAGGAATATATATATTACCTTAATTTTACACTGTTATTGAACACAATATTAAAAAATATTTTTTTAATGACAACCGACCAAATTTACCTCTTGTATTAAAAAACATTTTATCATCAATATCTATGATTTCATTAAAAAAATTAAATTTTTTTAACATTATCAAAATGATTTATCAAATATAATATTAACCATATTTTACTTCTACAAGTAATTTTAAGAGAACAGTTTATGTCATTTAAAGAAATACTCATTTTGATTTGAATGAAAATGTGAAAGAAATGTTTTTTAACATGTACGACAATTTCCGTTATCATTAAAAATGAATGTTTTAATTATTCATTTATAATTTTTAATGGATATTTTCAAAGAAATGGATTTTGAATTTTTTAATGATTTAAGAAGTATTTTTTAAAACTAGAAAGTATATTTTCATCAACAAATGATTTAAATTATTTTTAATTATCCCTTAATGAGTAACAAAGGTTATTTTCAATGAAATAAATTTTGAATATATTTTATTCTTTAAAAACTGTTTTCAAAATTAGAAAGGATATTTTCATCACAAAATGTTTTAAATGATCTTTAGAAATTACTGTATACCATTTCGACATTATTTACAAATAAATGGTTTTTGAAAATGATTTATGTTTTTTAAAAAAAAAATTCCAAGAGAAAATACTCTTTTTTAAAAAATTATATCAAACTATCTTTGATGATTAATTTATATGTTTGTAAGTTTATTTTTAATGAATAATATTTATTTTTTTATTAATTTTCAGTTTAAAAAATATATTATCAGACTAGAAAGGATATTTTACTTAATGATTGTTCTATGTTATCATTAAAAATCATTTTCTATTTAAGATGAAATCCATTGATGTTAATTAACATTTAATAGGTAAATGATTCAACGATACCTCATTTATTATTTTTCTAGATTGTTAATTTTTACTGTGAAAAGTTTTTTATGTAACCCATTTCTCTCCATTGGGTTATATAATGGTAAAATTATTATGAAACATGATTATTTTTCCACGGTTTATACCATGATGAAATTTTTATAAAACTCATTTGGTTTCCCTAGATTATGATTTGATGAAATTATTATGAAAAGTATTTATCTTCCACATGTAATGTAATGATGCAATGTTTATGAAACCCATTTTTTTAAATGGGTTCTGATATGATGAATTTATTTTGATTTTTTGGACACATATGTATTCTTTTCAGTATTTGATGGGTAAGAGATATATATACTTCTAATTAAGTTTGAAAATATTGATATATCATGTGATAAAAATCATGAGAATTGGGAGTGAACTACGCAAAATATTATAATTATTCCACTATGATAGTCTTGGGAGTGAATATTGACTACTACTATGGTTTGGGGAGTGAATCCATTTGGAAAAGAGACTTGAATTACTAAGGAAATGATTTTATAAGATTATGTATATGAAAAATTATATGCCTTTATTCCAATGTTAGGTTATCCTGTTTTATGTTCTCTTATTATCTTATGATTCATGTTTTTCAAAATACCCAGATTTATGCTATGACTAATGTTTATGATATATGATATACTAGTTATTTTTTTAAGATTTTATTATCTTATTTTAATACCCTTATTCTCATGATATATTTTTCATTCCCTTATTTACCCTTATTGATTAATTGATATCACCCTTTATTATATTTCCATTCCATATGATATGATGAAAGTTATAATGTATTATATTTCAATGAAGGGTGCTCATTCTAAATAACATAGTGTGATATGACATAGATCACTCTTAGACATGTTTTTTTATGTTTCTAATTTTCCCAAGGCACTAGAACTAAAATATTCTAGCATTAATATTTATGTTTTGTAATTAATAATAATTTATTAAGATGTAGTATTTTTGTATGAAGTGTTTGGGTGTGAACAATTTTTTTCAGAAAAATGCTTATTTAAAATTAGAAACTAAGATGAAATAATTTTTGAGATCTCCCTATTGATATTTTTATGGATATACTTAGTGATATGTCTATGGATTCATCGAATGGTAAGTCAATGTATATGAAATTATGGTGTAATTTTGTTCAAGGATAGAGTGATTGTTTTCCATGAAATTAAATCCTTATCAAGATAATACCTGTGGATGAAGATCTGGAACAGAATCACCTAAGGGTAATATCTTTGAAAATGGAAGCCTGCGATGGACTTGATTGTCACATAGTACACATAAATGAAACTTTCTATATACCAGGTTTGAAACTTCTAAGGGATATTATTTATAAATTGAAAAAATCATTATGAACCATCATGAAGGATTTGAATAATAACCATGAATTACCTGGGTTAATCCTAATTATTTATAGATTTAAAATAAGGTGGCATTATTTATATATATTATAAGTTATTTTTTTTGATTTAATGGTTTTACCACAATAATTATTGTAGAGACCCAAAGCTTGACATACATGGAAATTAAATTTCTTTTTTGGAATACTTAATACATAAAAAAAATAGACACCTAAGTACCGTAATAGTTTAGTCTCTTTGGAAACTCAAAACATAATCTTCTAATAATGGTGAATGATCTTCAACATCTCCAATAAAGAAATCCCCCTTTTTGTTTTTATACCTAAAAACATTATTTATATCCTAGGGAAATGAAAAAATATCAATATTGAGATAAAATGCTTAGTAAGGGTAAACCTGGAAAACATAAAACAATCCATAAACATTTGAATGGGAAAACATGAACATAATATTTAATCATCAAAATCATGAGCAATGACATAAAACATTGAAATACATAAGGCATAGATCATAAAGAAACATTAATCATGATAAATATTATGGGAATAAAACTTGTAATTGTGGAAAACTATTATGAAAATGATATGATTTCTATAGTAGCCAAGGTATTGCTGCCAAGACTATCATAGTGGACAAGGTCCATTACTGAACTGAGTTTACATGCCCTTCTAGCCCTGTATTACTGAACCAAATTTACTCTCAGTTCATCCATGTCTATCTAATGAGATATAAATCCTTTTAAATTGAATTGGATGTAGATATAGGTCCTACCAATCTCATACTAAAATCATTCTTAACTGTGGCACAAAACAGTCATAAATCATTCATTAGAACCCAATGAATAAAATGGGTTTCATAAACATCATCCCTTCATAACATAATCAATATAAAAAATGGATATCATTTAATCATAAGAAAAAATAGAACCATGTAAATAATAGATACATTATATTTGAAACATAAACATACTGAATAATTTCATCTTAGATGGAAAATGGTTTTGATAAAACACTTGAAATGAATTCTCAAGAAAAATATCCTTTCTTCTTCAAAATAATTTTCTTTTCTCAAAATGCCGTACAATTTTAAAAGAATAGAATTTTGGTTGAAAATAATCATGAAATATTTTTTAATAATATTCATTTAAATGAGGCATTATGAAACAATAAAAATCCATTCACTCCATATAATTTGAAAAAACATTCTCCTCATACTTTTGCCGAAAAAGTCAAAAACTACCTTGTATGGTAAATAAAAGAATGATTCCTTCCATAAAATGTGGTAAAATTCAAAAAAGGGTAAAAATTACTTTAAAAATACATTGAATAATATTATACACTTTATGAAAACATATTTATAAATCATGGACATGGATGATAAATATAACCCCAATAAATACTTACGAATAAACAATCTCGTATAAGAATGAGATTAGAATAATTATCGCTTACCTTAGGTCAGATATGCTTTGTAAATATCTGAAACACCCGTATAATAATTTAAAAAATGTCATTGACTTATTCCAGAATCATATTCATTGTTATGATATCATATACGGTCATATTCTTATCTCCTTATTAGTAATATTTCATTCCTACTTGTTATTTGGGTGTTCATTGATTTATGTTCTTATGCGTGTTTTGTAGAATAAATTCATATTCCTACTTTAGGATATAGATAAATCAATTAAATAATGTTATTAGTGTAATATATATCATAATTATTCATTCAATTAGTTTATATAATCATTATTCAATGAATGTTATGTAGAAAGAGTCACATCACATCATGAAGACAGTAGGCAGTACGTACGCATGAGCGATGATATCATTTCCATGATTGCGGAATTGTATTGAAGTGTATGGTGAATAATATTTCAGAATAAATATCTCTTTAAAATAATCATATATAGTGATTAGTTCCATCCTTATACCCATCCAAGTATTTTAGTGATGAAATAAATGATTACACCATGGTTTGGAGACAGTAAGTCGTACGTATGCACTCGTGGTGATTTCATTTTTCTTCATAGGATGGATAAAATGTAGAATATTGTTGTTCAATATTCATAATAACGTATCAGTATAAAAATGATACCAGAGTTATTTTTTAATAATGAAACAACTCATATAGAAGAAATAGGATAATAAATGATATTGAAATAATCGGTAAAGGATATTACCTCTTCTTCAACGCGCTTCCCCTTAAACTCTTTTTAGAGCACAAAAGATTGATATTGAAGAAGACCAGGGTCTTTATTAGGTTTCTTGGTAGGTGGATAAGTGAAATGGTTAGGGTTTGGATGAATTTTAATGCTAAAAAATGGTGTGAAGTGGAGAGGGAGGATGCACCCTTTTATATGGGACGAGAGGGGCACATTTAGAAACCTAAACATATTAATTTTTTAATAAATTCAAACCCAACATAAAAACCCAAAACAATGACTCAATTAAAATATGATATGTGATAGGGTTGTAATATCATTAGATAATAATATTTATACATGTTTTCATTTTATTTTAAACCTTATCATTTCGATTTATCCTTATTTAATCTATTTTATTTTATTTGTGGTAATAATATTCTAAATTTTAAATTGTAATAAATACATACTTTGTGTTTTAAATGTCCCATAAGTTGATACTTTCTATAATTTTAGTCCATATAATATTTCTAAAATTTTTAAATTTTTATGTGGTTTTTAAATAATTTAATAATATTTTATTTTTATAAAATACCAATAGTGTAAATTTTGACACTAATCATTTATTTTAATTTAAATAAAATACACACAGTTATTATATTCGAAAAAAATATATAATAACTTCTTAACATGTCATATCTATCGAAAAAATTTGTGGATTATATTAATTTGTTCATATAATATTTATTTTAATATTTTTAAAACCATTTATTTTATATTTCTCTTATTAAAATAATTACTACATCATTTTTGTATAATTATTTAATTTACTTATTTTTTCATACAAATTAAAACTAAAATACTTTGATGAATACAAATCTAATAGATTTCATAAGCATACTTTTAGTTGGATTTAGCTTCTAAAACACCCATCTTTTAAAATGTTATGTCAATTAAATTATGAAGGTGACAACTTTGAGATCATTTTAAATAATATAATATAACTGTTATAATCGATTATATAAGTCTCCAAATGGTCAAATATATGCCCTTTGGATTATTATTGTTTATATTTTCACAAAAAATAATTAGATTTCAGGTTATTGGGTTTTTATGGGTATTAATACTTTAATAAAAACTATATTATTGATTATTCACAAAATAAATAATTTAGGAATCATTAATGTATAAGATATTAAGGTAATTATATATTTCTTAAAATTTTTAAATAAATTACCATGATAAAGAAAAACATTTTATCTTTAAAATGATTATTTATAACCTAATTTATATTATGCATAACCTTATATTAAAAATAATTTAATTAATAATGTTTGAGTGACACAAATTTCACATTCATTTAAATAAAATAAATTAAAGGTCTTAATCACATTCATGTGGGTTCTAATAGATAACATTTAAACTCAAGTATATTTTATGAAAAAATATAATCCTCGAATTATATTAAGACATGTGGTAGGGTAATTTTATAATATTATTTTTACCCTTAATTACCTAATCTACCTTTAACTGTAGTAAATAAAAATTACCGCAGTTACTATTCATAATATCAAAAAAATAAAATTAACATATTAACAAAATTTGGAACCACTGAATCCTAATATTGAATACATTTTTCAAAATTCAAAACATAGAAGTTGTTCTTAATCCTTTTTTTAAGAAAATGTGTTTTAAAAGATAAAACATTGCAAAAGTTTGAAATTTTATTACCAATGAATTCAATGTATAATTAATGATAATGTCATACATTATATTAAATGTTAAAAATATATTCGATTTATACTTTAAAACGATTCAATATTATAATTTATCTATATAAATTATCTTGATGAAAAAGTTGTTTTTAATTCAAATTTAGCTTATTTTTAATATTTATCAAAATATAAAAGTTAACAGAAAAATATTAAAAATTTATCGAAAGTAAATTTTATATAATTATGGAAATTAATAAGGTTATTTTTTCAAATTTAACTTATAAAAATTTTAAATCTAGATTTAATATGGGTGCGCCATCAAAAGGCTACAAAACTTCATTTTTTAAAAAATACTTATTTTACCCAAAAAATATATTTTGTTCTCATATAATGTTCTAGAATATGTGTAAGATGAATTATTATGTAATAAAATTCAAAATTTAGTTAATACTATTCATAATATCTAGTTCATAACAATAAATTGTTGTTTAGTGAAACTCGTTCTTGCGTATAAGATACGCTATTGAGAAAGGTTGATCTTGCGTGAAACACAAGCCAAGAATAGTGTTTGTGTATACTAAAAGCTAATATGGTGTTTCGTATAGTTCAAGCTAATATTGGTGTAGTGTACGACACAATAAATCAAAGAAATTAAAAATAATATTTCTCATAAAATCTCAGGGTGTTACATTATACCCCCCTTTAAATGAATTTCACAATCAAAATTCATCGGGGTTATAAATGGTTTACTACTTGAAATATTCTTTCATAGAAACACACATAAAAAAGCAATACTAAAACTTAATTTAAAAAAATAATGTATGAAACATAACGGTTACCCAAATTAACTCATCAATGGGTTTCCACATTGGAGAACATAAGTGAAAATATGGATATGGAAGAGAAATCTAACCATCATGTAGTTCTGAATGAGAGTTGTAGAGAACCTGGCTATGAAAAAGCTAGCAATCACAATGCCATAAACTTGTGATGATCTATCGTACCATATAATTCATCGAATATGAGGGTAAAAGGAAAACGTTTTTGGTTTTCAAGGTCATTTCCCAAAATTTGATAAATTTTTTCACAAAGATAAATACTTACTTGATTTCAGTGTAATATTATTGTTGGTCATTCCATGAACAATTTTCACTTTATATCTTATTTGAAGAAATGAATTTGAATTTTTTATTCTTGATGTTTTAGAAGATCATGTGATATAATGAGGGGTTATTCCATTTGTCTTGAACAAAAGGTTAGCAAAAGTTATTAAATATACATAAGTCCATCTATGGTGAGATTAACCGTATATGATTCCAAAAAATGGACTTATAATTCATCTATCATACCACTTAATAAAATAAAACTAATTTCTTCTAACAAATGACTTATTGTAGGCTAGTGGTAGGTGATAAAGGCTCGTTGCACTTCGGTTGTGGGTTTGATTCTCGCATCCCTATCTGAGACGACGGGTTGTCGCTCGTCCTACGGGTTGTTCTTTTTCTAAAACTACACTATTATAACATTTCATAAATAATATCAAAAATTTCCTCCATTAAACAATACTATCTGATGTCTAACTTAATCCATTACAATCTTTAGGCTTATCCAAAATACTTCTGTACAATCTGATATTATAAATAGAAATATTACAAGAGAAGTCATATATAAAGCATGTGATTACAATCATTTATCCCCCATATATCATAAGATATATCCTGTAGGTCCTATTACAAACATGTGAATACCATAATCATGTATTCTCTTGAAACATGAATTTCCATAAAACCTTAGTGAAAACATGAATACTGTCAAAAGATAATTATTTCCACATACTAATATCCGAAAATTTCTATATACTCAAACCATGTTCTAACTCTGTCCTTATATCAGTCATGATCTCATTAATGCTATCAAACATATTATTTTCTCCATATCCCTTCATTATGCGTATATCATCTTCTTTTTAAAAATATTTCAATCAATTTTCATGGTACCTAGTACCATACAATTATTAAAAACTAATACATAGATATTCAAATATTCCATAATACTATAAATGAGATTCCACAACACTATTTTGGAATCCTGTTACATATACACATAATCATTCTACCACTTCATTGTCATATTCCAAATCACTAATAGTGATCTCATGTGACTTCCATTTTTTCCTTTTCATTAAGAGGGTGTTGATTTTGATCATCGTTAACCCTTGGATTAGGGCATAGGTTACCATAATTCCCCATTTCCTTGCGCTTGTAGAATTGAAGTGTTGGTGGTGCGTTCTCTGTAGTCTTTTCCCTATTCACATCATTGGCTACCTTTTTCCCATTACTTCAACACTCAGCTACTTGATGACCTTATTTTCCATACTTAAAGCATTTTCTAGTCCCTTTAAGAAAATATCCACCATACTTCTTTCCACACATTGATCATAACAAACCATTTGTCTTATTTTCACCATTGTTTTAAGATTTTTCCTTGAACTCCATCATTAGTTTCCTGTTAAAACCATGAGATGGATATGTAACACCAACTTCCACTTCTACCTTGATAGCACAACGCATAATTTATTCATAGATAATGAATTCAATTATAGATAATTCCCTTTGAATACTTGGTTTTCAGCCATTGAATAATCGATCAACTTTACATTCAGGTTGGATGATAAAGACAGATGCATATCGTGCACGCCTTGTAAAATTCACCTCGTATATACCAACAGATTCAGCATGCTTTTTCATTAGCTCAAGGAACTCATTTTCAATATTTGTTTGAAGAATACTATGGAAGTACTTATTTAAAAACAAGTTCTTCAACTCGTCCCATTCCATGGATTCAATTTCATCTTGGGGCATTGTATTATTAATTAGAATCCACCACTAGTCTGAATCAAATTCTAAACGGTAAACATCCAAAATGAAATATTCACGTTCTGAACTGTGATGTATGGAAAATATCTTTTCAATGGTATAGGTCCATTGTTCAGCAATAAGTGGATTAGAAGACCCATTGAATTAAGGTTAATGTTGCCTCATGAAGGACTCAATAGAATATTTTTCCATTCTTTCCACATTTGGAAGTCCGGAATGATTCATAGCTTGTGTAAGTACATCAAGAAGCTTTTTCACTCGATTTCCAATAACATTTGTTTGTTCAGAAGGACACTCATTACATTTCCCTATGCATTTTTCATCAACACAGTTTATTCAGGTTCCATCCATGACCATAAACCCCTAAATAAAAGTGTGAGAAAAAAATCATACTACGAAAACAACATAATCATGGAGAGTACTTTCAATATCTAACATCATAGGTTTAATAATAGGTTATTCATGATCGTTATCATAATTCTAGGACTCTAAAATATACTTATACTTAACCTTAATGAAATCCCTAGACATTCCATAGAAATATCTCAAGGGATCTCATTAAAGATTTCACATCCTAGTTTCCAAATGATAAATAAACATTAACTCTGATACAAACTGCAGAGAACCAATTCTTGATGTACATGAACATTAAATTACTTTTTCATTATAATAAATAAATTACAAAAACAAACACCCAAGTATCGTAATAGTTTAGTGTCTTTAGAAACATGGAACATAATCTTCTAATCATGGTGAAAGATCTTCAACATCACCCATAATGATATTCCCCTTTTTTATTAACTAAAAACGTTCCTTATAACCCGGGGAAATAAAAACATATAAAAGGTGATCTGAAATGCTCAGTAAGGGTAAACATGGAGAAAATAAAACAATCCATAAACATTTGAACGTGAAAACATGAATATAATATTTAAAAATCAAAATCATGTTCAATGACATAAAACTTTGTAGTTCATAAGGAAAAGATCATAAAGAAACATTAATCATGAAAAAATAGCATGGGACTAAAACATGTAATTGTGGAAAACCATTAATCACATGATATGATTTCTATAGTATCCAAGGAATTGCTGCCAAGACCATCATAGTGGACAAATTCTATTACTGAGCTGGGTTAACTTGTCGTTCCGGCTATGTATTACTTAACTCGATTTAGTTTTCGTTCCAACCATGTCTATATCATGATATATAAATCATTACCTAATTTATTTGAGGGAGATATAGGTCCCACACATCTAATATTTATATTATTCTATTTTTTTCCACAAAACAATCATAAATCATTCATCACAACCCAAAGAATAAAATGGGTTTCATAAACATCATCCCTTCATAACATAATCCATATAAAACAAATGGATATCATTTCTTCAGAAGAAAAAATAAAACCATGTAAATAATAAAGACATTATATTTGAAACATAAAAATACAAAATAATGTCATCTTTGATGGAAAATAGTTTTGATAAAACTGTTGAAATGAATTCTTGAGGAAAATATCCTTTCTTCTTCAAAATCATTTTCTTTTCTCCAAATATCATACAATTTGAAAAGAAAATATATTTTCTAAATAATCATGAAATATTTTGAAAAAATATTCATTTAAATAAGGCATTATGAAACCATAAAAATCCATTCAATCCATATCATTTAAAAAAATAGTCTCCTCGTACTTTTTACGGAAAAGTCAAAAAGTATCTTATATGGAAAACAAAAGAAAGATTCTATCCATACATTTTGGTAAAAGTAAACAAAGGGTAAAAATGAATTTAAAAATACATGGAATAATAGTAAACACTTTATTAAAAATTTTTAGAAATCATGGACATGGATGATAAATATAACCCCAATAAATACTTACGAATAAACAATATCAGATAAGAATGAGATTGGAATAATTATCCTTTACCATAGATCTAGTATGCTTTGTACGTATCCAAACCTCCTGTATAATGATTTAAATAATGTCATTGACTTATTCCAGAAACAAATTCATTGTTATGATATAATATATGGTCATATTCTTATCTTCTTATTAGTAATATTTCATTTCTACTTGTTATTCAAGTGTTCATTGCTTTATGATCTTATGCGTGTTTTGTTCAATAAATTGTTATTACTCTTTTAGATTATAGATACATCATTTACAGAATGGTATTAGTGTAATATATATCATATTTATTCAATCAATTCATCTATATTATCATTATTCAATGAAGGTTGTAAGAACCTGGTTCTTGTTCTTGAGGTACGAGTTTCTTCTTTTCTCTTTTCCTTAAGTGTTTATAAGAAAATTAGGAAAATGGGGGAAAATCATAAATTTTGGGACTACACGCTGTGTAATATTCCACACGCTGTGTCCTTTGGCCGTTTGGGATGAGTACACAAGGTGTGTAGCCATGTCGATGACGAAGGGTGTAAAAACCAACTACACGTCGTGTAGTAGAAATTTATTCTGTGTATTCAGTCAGCAAGAAAAATTATAAGGTGGTGGAATCAGCCACCAGCGGAGCAGCTGTACATGCTGTGTAATCCCAAATACACGTCGTGTACTAATATCGATAGATTAATAGTGTGGCAGTGCTTCCAGAGGAACAGTTAAATGAGAAAAGTACATGTCGTGTAGTTAATAGTACACGCTGTGAAGTTTGTTTATTTTCAAATAAAATGGGTAGCTGTCAACCCTATTCAAAGGATTGGTATATAACCAGAGGAAGTATTTGAGAGAGGAGGCTAGACCTTCGAAGATCTCCAGATCGAGGGTCGGGAATCCATTTTTTCCTTTGATGATCTTGTTGGAACCACATAGGTAATCCCTCCAATTTCCTTAATCTGTTCTTCCCAATTATTCCTCTAAGGGAAGTTATTTTTGTTTGAATGGGTATTTATTTCACCTCACATATACTTCATTCTTGGATGATTCAAGGATCATCATTCGTGTATAACGTTCAGGGGCATTTAAGGTAGGTGGTTTGGTGTTTAATTTCAAACTATTGTGCGTTTGTGTGTATTTTTGTGCTACGAACCCATGATGGGGTGTAGTGTCATTGAGGCCTTGGCTGTTTAGAATACCTTGAATTGCATAGTTAATTAAATGTGATAATAAATTGTTTTGTGGGATCATTGCTTGGATCTAGGACCACCCCGGGGGTGCGTTCCTCTGTTTATCTGTTTGGCCTGGATAACCGAGGGTATTCCATTGTAATAATGTTTGTTAAATTGCCTTGAGAGGAATTGAATGTGAATTGCTTATTTACATGTTAGGAATGGACAGGTTACCTACGCCTGTGGACAATGTGCTTTTTAGAATGAGGGAATTGTTTGTTTAGCTTGAGGGCAAGGTACTGCTTAGCTTGAGGGAAATATCCTATTTTGCCAGAGGGAAATTTTTTGTATGCCTGAGGGTAGAGACTCTGTGCCTGAGGGTGACACTTTGTACTCCTGAAGGAAATATCTATTATGCATGTGGGAAATTACCTACGGGTTACGTCTCTGATTACCTGAGGGTAAAGGTTTGTGTGTTTGAGGACACTGACTATTTAAATAGGAATTCACTATGGTGGTTTCCTTATAATGAACGATTAAATGAAAAATAAAATGGAAATATAATTGTTAAAGTTAGTTACTTTCGATTACAGCTTAGTTTATTGCATTTTACTAATGCACAATGTTGTTGCATATTTTCACACAATTGGGCACATTCCTTTGTTGGGTGCCTATTAGGATTTATTTCTCACACCCTGTTTGGTTCATGTCTTCAGCCTAAACAGATTACATTTCTTCTGCTGTGGATAAGGGCAAGGGTCCCTATACAGGTACTTGATTGCTGCTAAGGAGTAGGGGAGCATGAGACCGGGCTTAGGCTCGTGATTCTACCGATTGTTTTGTTTTGTTTTGCTGTACTCTGTATTTTAATGTACTATATTATCGTATAATGTGTTCTGGATGTTTTCGTAGAATGTGAGACATGTTTCATCATTATCTATATAATTTTTTGTTATCTTTTACTACAGTAGTTTATTTTCCATGTGTATGGTTTATTTCTTATTCTATTGTTGAATGTTTTTATTAGTCCGCAATGCTACACATTGAAAAATGAGGGTATAGTTTCCCCACTATCATACCTGGGCCCTCTCTACTAGTCGGCAGCCTCTGGCCTTTGGGGAAATGCTCTTGAGGTCATGTGGAGAACCGGGTCCGGGGCACCCGTGGGGTGGTACTCAGGCCCGGGACGTTACCAAGTTTTATCACAAAGGCAGGTTATTTTCATTGACTTACTATTTAGAGCATTATTCAGGGATTTTACGGGAAATGTTAGTTGGTAATAAGCTATGCTCGTGCGTAGATAACTCATGTACAAGGAAAAGCCAGTCTACCTCTTTTTTTTTGCAATTTTTTCGATTTTTCAAATTTTACAGTTGATTTCATTTCACCGTTGGGTGACGCACTTGTGGTTTGTTGTTTATATTTTATCCATGGGTTATATTTATTGAAAACCTGATGAGAAGTGGGTACTCCATCTCATGCATCATTTAGACACATGATAGGAATCACATTCAATGAATAGTTCTATGCCATTTTGGGGCATTAAAAAATTCATGTTGTTGTGATAGTTGTTGTGCTAGAAAAGAATGATGTTGTGATAGATTCTATAAAATACATGATATGTGATATAGTATTGTGGTATGATCCTGTTAATAGAATGGATGCCAAACATTGGTTTTTGGGGAGTATGGTCCCACATTGACCAGAATTTGGTGGATCATTGACTGTTTATATTTGTATGACACAGATAAGATGTAAAACTATGATTCGTGGGGAGTATGGTCCCACAGAGGTCGAAATTTGGCACTTAGGTGTTGTTTTTCAGTATTTTCTAGGTTTCGAAGTATTTTCATAGGCTTACTGTCCAGAAAACCCAGGATACAGACCGTGTAGTTCCTTGGACACACGCCGTGTGATCTTCTGTTCGAGAAGAAAAGAATAATTGTTTAGTACATGTTGTGTACCCTCAGAACACACCGTGTAGTCTCTTATCGTGTCATTCTCCAAGTTGGTAGGGACACAAGAAAGGGAAATTTTTGGGGAAAACATGTCGTGTACCAGATGTACATGTCGTGTAGTGTTGACGCGTAGTCTGCCTGTGTAACTAACAACACGGTCGGAGCAGACCTTAAGATATACACAATGTGTCCACTATGGAACACACCGTGTAGTCTGACCTGGGATTTAGCCATGAAATTAACAACATGAGTCGGTGTAAACCTTTCGTGTACACACCGTGTGTATATGGAACATGCCGTGTAGTGTGATCCATGTATCCGGCCATGTAACTAACAACATGGGTCATCAGATCTCGTCTAGTACATGTCGTATGCCTAAGGGACACACCGTGTAGTATTTTCCGAGGATAGACCATGTGGTTTTAGCCAGGTGGCTGGAAATCAGGGTGGTGTACACGCCGTGTGCGGGTGTAACACACTGTGTAGTATCAAGATGAGTAGTCGGTCATGTCACAAACGACACAGATATTTGGAATTTACACCCTACATGGCGTGTAGATCATATACACGATGTGTTTTTTTGTTCAACGAGAGCAGTGTGGCTTGGCCATGTAAAAGGACCCGGGTAGGGTAAGAGAAGTCAGGTACACACTGTGTAGTTAGTGTGCACACCGTTTAGTCTTGTTGTGCAATCTTGAATTCCTTGTTCCTCCTGTTCCCCTTTTGGTCCCTTCGTTTTCAGAATGTGATAATTTTGATCTAAGGTGTGCATTTGACCTTGTAGAGTCATTCCATCGAGACGACCACGCGTTGTTCACCAGGAGAGAAGCAACGATTATACTCCAGAGATGGTGGGCCATGGGCTACCCATAGATCCTATAGCAGAGCAAGATGCGGTGCCATCCATTTTACCAGACACATGCGTGGAGGCGCCGTTCTGTGAAGGATTTATGCGGTTCATGCAGACCTTTTCGGGAGCACCGCCAGCTGCCACATATATGGAAGAGCTGACACATATATACCAGCAGCAGTATCCGCCGACATTTTTATGGGATGGCAGACCATAGGCTATGGAGTCATTGTTGTGGTCTATGCTGACAATTGTTTAGCATCTTGATACACCTCCAGGGAAGAGAGTCAACCTCGTGACGTATATGCTGTGTGATTTCGCCAAGAGGTGGAGGGATGTTACCAACCAGTCAAAGCCTCACAGATACATGGCGTGGGAAGATTTTCAGGAAGTCTTCTATGACTTCTTTTTTCCATAGACGCTGAGGACAGATCGAGCTCGAGAGTTCTTGAATCTGCAGCAGGGTGCTATGTCAGTGATAAATTATTCTGCTCGTTTCACCGAGCTTCAATGTTTTTCACCTATTCTGTTGGGTGATTAGATGTTGAGAGCCAGACTCTTTACGGATGGTCTTCAATATGAAATCCAAGCACTGATAAACGTTTTCAAGTTGCCTCAAGTACATTCTATTATTAACCAATCGCTGATTACAGAGAGGAACCTACGGGAAGCAAGTGGTGTGGGCCAGGGCGGTTCAACACCAGTTTCTGGTACTTTTTCTACTGGAAATAGGAAGAGATAGATGGAAATATCTTAGGGTTGCAGTAACAGCCAGAAGAATGTTTCAGGTTTCCAGGACATGTGCTACCAGTATGGTAAGGAGGGGCATAAGAGACTGCAGTGTCCACGAGACCTAGTGGAGTGATGAGCTTGTGGAAAGATGGGTCATCTGCAGCACTTTTGTAGGGCATTTCCATTAGTAGCTAGTGAGAGGGGTTCTGTGCAGACTCCACGTGTGGTAGTAGGACTAGTAGCTTCTTACCTGATGGGGAACTGGAATACGTCAGGGCGAGTAGGCAGAGATGGTGGTCGTGGTCATGATAGCCAGACACCAGGATCTCTGAGGCAGCAGGGTGGGACAACACAGGGTAGCCAGGCTGTGTCGTAGGGCCACGACACTAGGCAACCATATGCAGCGCAACAGACCCAGCAGGAGCAGGATCCCAAACCTTCTACAGTCATAGATACTATTCTAGTAGCTTCTGTTTTATCTTCAGTGGTTTTTGATATAGGTGATACGCATAGCATTATATTTGTACCCATTGTGGAGATCCTTGGGCTTTATGTTGCTTTTTTTCTACTGTTTTGACACTAGACACTCTATTGGGATCTAGAACGACTGGGGTGCATCAGTGCATGGATTGCCCTATGAGGTTGGGTGGTGTCACTTCCTATGGGACCTCTATGTCTAGAGATGACAACATATGACATCATTATAGGGATGGAATGGTTGGTTCCCTTTTGTGCCTTTGTAGATTGCTATCGTCGTAGGGTGAGATTCACATCACTAGAGGGAAATGAGTTTTTATACAAAGGTGAATGGGATATTCAGGCGAGTTGAGCTGGACCAGAGCATCATAGACAAGGCGGAGTCACATCCCATATTGGGAGTTTATATCTGGATGATCAAGGGACTTGTCAGGTGGATTTCCCTCCAGTGGTTAATTGTTTTGGGGATCTATTCCCCCATGAGTTTTCAGGTCTACCTCTAGAGTGTGAGGTGGATTTCTCTATTGAGCTTGTTCCAGGAGAAGCATCGGTGTCCATTCGTCCTTATATTATGGATACACCAGAGTTTCAGGATCTCAAGAGGCATTTAGAGGAGTTACAGGAAATGGGTTTAATCTACCCCAGTACTTCTCCTTAGGGTTCACCAGTCATGTTTGCTAAGAAAGCAGATGGTACACTCAGACTCTACGTGGATTATCAGAAGTTTAACCAGTTGATGGTTGATAACTGATATCCATTGCTGAGTATTGATGATCTTTTTTATCATCTTTAGGGGGCATGAGTGTCCTCGAAGATTTATTTGAGATCCGGATATCATCAGCTGTGCGTGAGACCATCAGATATACCGCTTACAGCTTTTCGGAGTAGATATGGACTGTATGAGTACATGGTTATGCTGTTTGGACTCATGAATGCGACATCATTTTTTATGGATCAAATGAATCATGTGTTCCATCATTAACTGGATTATTTTTTGGTAGTATTTTTGGTCGAAAACATGGTGTACTCTCACACTAGACATGACCATGCCACCCATCTTGATATAGTATTGAGTACACTGAGAGAGCATCGAATATATGCTATTCTCTCAAAGTGCCACTTTTGGATGGACCAGATTCACTTCCTGGGTCATATCATCTCATGGTAAAGAGTTACAATAGACCCAGATAAGGTGAGAGCAGTAGTTTCTTGGGAGAAGTCTAAGAATGTGTTTGAGATCCAATATTTCTTGGGGATGTCTGGTTACTACAAATGCTTCATACAGAACTTCTCTGGCTTAGCAGTGCCGTTGATGGGTTTGACTAAGAAGGGTGTGAATTTCATTTGGTCGGAAGCTTGTGACACAAATTTTTAGGGCCTGAATGGAAGGTTGACACCAGCACTAGTCCTTATACTTCTAGAGTATAGAAAGATCTATACAATTTAATGTGATGCATCAGGTATTGGGTTGGGAGTAGTGTTTATGTAGGGTGATCGAGTTGTTGCGTATGGTTCTCGACAGTTGAGTCCACATGAGAGGATTTACCCAACACATGATCTCGAGTTGGCTGCAGTTGTTCATGCATTACGCTATTGGAGACACTATCTATTGGGAGAGAATTTTGTGGTTTTCACCAACCAAAAAAGTCTCAAGTATATCTTTACCTATCGTGACTTGAATCTGAGGTAGCGATGGTGGGTTGAATACCTTCAGTCCCTCAACTTTGAACTTGCCTATACACTTGGTAAGGGTAATGTAGTTGCTGATGCACTGATCCAGAAGTCTCAGATGCAGGAAGTTCATGAGGCCAGTGGTAAATGAAATCTTATGGTTTTGTTCTCTAAGATGCATATGGAGGTGTATGATAGTAAGGGTAAGAACTATATTTCATCTTTAGCAATGACTTATAGCCTCATGGATAGAGTGAGGATGAGACAACTATTTGATTCAGAAGCCATAGTTCTATGGGATTCGATGACCAGTGAGAACCCTTCTCCTGGTTGGATGATAGGTGATGATGAAGTATTGTGTTTCGATGGACGAGTATGTGTTCCATGGGATATATGCGAGGAGATGATGCGTGAGATTAATTCTTTAACATGGGCAGTTCATCCCGGCGTTACCAAGATGTACCGTGACATGAGACGTCAGTATTGGTGGCCGGGTATGATGGGAGACGTAGCTGGTTTTGAAGTGTTTTTGTATGGTATTTAAAGAATTATTTCATATTAATAATGAAATATATAGTTATTTTTCATTATATGTTTTTCATTAATGATTTGTAAAAATATTTTAAATAGTAATGACGTTCTACAAAAAATGATGTAATGGAATGGTGATATATTATAGAAGAAACGTGATTAAGGGAAGATAACTGTTAATATGTTTCTCATGATGAGACAATGACGTTGGGATAAAGAGATTATAGATATGAATAATGTAAATTAAATTGTATTGATAACCTAGTAATATATTAATGATTTTTGGATAAAGTGGTTTGAATTATATTTGATGGAGTTTACAACATTATAGGATTTATGCTTTATATTCAATAATATATGATTTTAAGGAATGAGGAAAGTGTAAATTTATTAAACCAAATATATTTTCATTACGGTTTGATGGTAGTTCAGGATAATACGATGATTTAATAGAATATATTATCAATATATTCATTCAATTGGTATGAAACCAATAAGAAAAATATAATTGTATTTGGGGGATTAATGTTGAGTTAATTTTGGGAAATTTAGTTAACTCATTTATAAATTTTGAATATTTGATGTTCTGTAAGGTTAACCATTTATAGAATGTTTAACATTGAAAATTGAATGAGGTTTCAGATATTAATTCATTACTTCCCTACATGAAGATATATTCATATAGAATAAATTGTATTAGCAATTTTTTATATAGGTAACTAGAGAGTGAAAGAACAATATAACATTATATTATATAGATTGTAATAGATTAGTGATTCTAAAACAAAAAAAACAACTTTATTTCTTGGAGTTAGAGATGACATGAAAATTGGTTGAAGAAAATCAAATGGATGTAACTATGTATATGATATAAATGAAAGCTAATACATAGTTATATCAGTACCATTGAAACTTTTTTCAATATTGGGATTGAAGCATATCATTTTTCTATTACACAAAAACACTATTATATTAAAAATATGTTCTATTGTATCTCTCCTAAGTAAATACTAGTTCCATTACATATATTGAACTCAGATATCATACCGCTAGAACATGATCTTTATTATAATGAACAACCGAATGAGATTTTGGATCATAAAGAGAATGTTCTATAAAACAAGACCACTCACCTGGTCAATGTTTTTTTCTAAGACCATCATCATGAAGATGTTACATGGGAACCTAAGGATATAATAATGAAAAAGTATGCCCATTTGTTTGTACCAATGTAATGAATTTAGAGGGTGAAATACATTTTAAGGGGGATGGATTTTAACACTGATATTTTTGTAAATATATTTTTCAATTAAATTTAACCTTTTTGTTATTTTGTGTTACAAAAACAAGGAATGTGGCTTATGTTACATGTAACACAGAGTTTATCTTGTGTTTCATGAAACACCACATACTATTAAAATATGATTAATTAATATGATATTTACCACACAACCATTGTAATGGTGGTTTTGAATCAGATGAACCAAATTTTGAATATATATGGATTTAACATTTATATATAATGAATTTTTTTTGGAAAATTAATTAAAAATTAAAATTAATACTATTTGAAAATAAATGAAACTTTTTTTTTTGAAAAGCTATGCGCACAGACATATTTTACCTTATTATATTTATGTAAACAATTTTTGTTATTTATTTTTATGATATTTGTATATTATATATTCAATAATTTTTTTAACATTCATATTATGCGTTTTTTGGACATGATATAATAATAAATTTAATTTTACTCTTAAAAACATTATTTTTCTAAAAAGTAGTTTGATCGCATTTTTTACTCGTACAATATAATTTAATTTTTAAACATTTATAAAATTTATTTTATAAATATGAATGAATTTTTAAAATCATCATGTAAATATTGTATTAGGGATAATATTTGATAATTTTATACGAAGATATAAAATTTTCATTAATAGTGAAAATATAAGTTTTTATTCAGAGTATTCATTTATATTAAATCTTTTAAAAACATAAATTTTGTTTTAATATAGTTTCATAATTAAACTTAGTTGAATTATATATATATATATATATATATTCAATTTATGTAATTTGAATAAAATATTTTTAAATTTTTGATATAAAAACATTTAGAACATTTGATGATTTTCTCCTTCAAAATCTTTTTTTTTCATCGCCTCTACATGTATAATATTAAATTAAAAATTTCCACTTCTATGAATGGAATTCAGAAAAATAGATTCCCTATTTTTAGTAACCATGATCAATATTTAATAATTTTTTTAAATTACATTTTTACCATTATGAATAGTAAAATAATTAAACAATGATTATCATGGTTAATGTGAAGATGGGTTTACTGTGAGGATTAACTAAAATGCTAAGTTGAACAATTACCAAGAAACATGTCCAGAAACCATTTGATATAAATATTTTTACCTGATAAACTATAAGGTTTGATATTGTTCCATTTTTAGCCTTTTATAATATGAAAATTGTGGTTAAACCATTTTATTTTCAAAAATTACAAGTGTTCCACTCATCTAACATAAAAAAGGCCACCCCTCTCATCTCATATTCACACATCCAAAATCATTTTTTTAGTAAATAAATACCCAAATACATTCATTTACTATATACTGTTAACTTATAGTCCTTCAATTTTTTAGGAATATCTCCAAATATGGTTTTAGGTGAAAACCTAAAGAGTCTCTCTGATGATGAGGTAAAACTCATAGACATGAATTTTTATATTATTTATTATTCTAAATTAATTACTATTTTAAAATATGATAATATATTAACACTATTGGAATTTATTTTTGTACTATAATAACCTAAATATATATTCTCTTCAATCAAGTGGGACACAAAATCATCATTCGTGGGTACAGAAGACTACCGCCTCAGGAACCAATATTTTTCATTTTTCATCACCACCTATCATGATTGGATATAATGATAGATTTAATGTTTATGTATTAAAATGATGATATTATTATAAATATAAAAATTATTATTACACATATACCTCATTATTTCTAAACCCATTTGATAGAAATAATTCCACTATTGTATATTGAAGAATACCACCTCGTGAACCGATATGATGTGTTTTCATTACAAATATACATAGATGGTAATTAGGATATATTAAATGAATATATATGATATTTTCATTATAATTATACATATATAATTATGATATTACATATATCTTCTTACATTCCATTCCTTGGGAATACATTAACGTTATTATTGTGTACAACGGACTACCACCTCACAAAGAGATGTGTTTCATTCTTCACAAACGCCTTACATTGAAGGTAATAATGATTGGTTCAAATAAAGAAATTATGATATATATATATATGTGTGAAATTAAAATTATCCTATAACGGTAATATATTATTTATGTTTGTTTCGTTTATTCTGTAGAGAAAATTGAAATATTGTTCATGTATACGTATGACCTACCATCTTAATTAATGGTGAATAACATTTCATATATCTATATTTTATAGATAAATATAAATAAATTTATACTTAATATATAAAGTCCTGTGATTTTGAGTACGTTGTTATTCCACAACATTTTAAAATGATTAAGTTAGATAATGAGCCAACTTTTATTTTGGTATTCAAATCCTAATTGTAAGATTTTGATTGATACAAGGGATTATTATTATATGGGGATTAAGGATAGACATGTGACTTGGGAGGTTTCTATTAGTTCAGGGTTCATCAAGACCGAAAAAATCAGTTTTTAACAGAAGAAAAATAGGTCTGTGATTTGATCAAATCATTTCGTCGGCAAGGGGTTACCTTTTGTAACACATTTTTATTAGACATGGTTTGTTAAACCTTAAGGGGGGGGGAATGGACATGTGTAGTGTATGCATTTGTTCAGAGAGGTAATACACATGGGATGCACATAGATTGGAAAATAGTGCACCTATCCATGAGAGGTGTGGTGATTAGGCATTGAGCACCACACGATTGGCACATGGTTAGCCAAACTAGACAGTCAAACCATGCATGTAATCTAAATGGGTGAAATTTCTATTTTCCCCTTCCCATATATATTACATTTGTCCTCAATTATATTCCATTCAACATTCACAATAGTAGGGGAGCTCTTCCATTCATCACCCCCTCTAGTATTTTGGCCCATCCCCTCATCCAATCTCATATTCAAATGTCGTTAGTTTTGTTGTAAGAATATTGGTAGGGAATTAAATCCAATTGATTCCTTTAATCATTTACATCTATATAAAAATGGTAAATCCATGAGAAATATTTCTCTTTATTTTAGAAAATTTTTCTAATCCTTTTATTTATCACATTTTAGATCGATTTACAAATGAAATCACATGAAAAATAATCTAAAACTATAAGATAAGAGGATCCTTAGTTTCTGTGTAATTTTACGGGTGCATGGCGGTGATTTCAAAATTATTCACATTGTATTGTCTAGTGATAAAATTAATTATTTAATTCTTTTATTTAAATTCATTAACCATTATTATTTGATTCCATTGAGTATACTCTAGCTTATGATTATATATGATAATCTAGTTAAAAATATTTTGACTTACTAAGAAGGGCATAATTGTTGTTTATTTTAAATTAATTTAATATTATATTATTATATTGGTTTATGGGTAATGTGATGAATGGCCCAAGTATTTGATGTGTTTTTGATCGCCTTTATTGAGGTGATAAGTTTGTTAGGCTGAGTTGGTGGCATGAGATACATGGGGTTATGATGATCACCAATATGAGCTGACATAGTCATCAGGGTGTGAAGAAATCAGGTATTAAAGATGATGGAATTTTTCATAGGACATACAGTGGTGTTGACCATTAGGATTTAGTGATGTGGGTTTAGAGGAATGTTGTATTGGATGATATTGATTTGGTGTGTGTTGGTGATTATTTCTCACTGTTGCCGACTGACAAGTATTTGGAGTCATGTTCACATAGATAATAATCATTTGAGGTGGTTTTGACAAGGGATTTTTTGTTGAGGCCTATATAGGTATTTTCGAATTGGGGATGGTGTTGACCATGAGATATATTAGAGGTGATCACTATATAAATCCACAGTATATTGTGATGTACCATCGAGTGATGGTGTCTGGAGCATCATTTGGGGGTAAGGGTTATAAATAGAGTTCATACTGATGGGTCAGTATTATTTAAGGACTTATATTTCTGTGTCATTAAACATTGGATATTGTGATTATAATGACATTTATTGATTGGCCAGGGAGTATCATCATGCCTTGGAACATCGAGTTGTAGTGATTAAAAGTATTTTCTAAGAGGATGTTTGAAGGACCTAGGACATATTGGTTGGTCATATGTTCTGGATTCTAGATATTTGATTATTTTATGATGATGTTCTAAATATCACTAGGTTATAATAATGTAATTATCGGAGGTGCTCGAGGGATCTCTAGTTTTTTTATTCATCAAGGGATTCTGGGAAAATAATTGATGGGTCCTCACCACTATAAATTTATATATATAGACATGTATTGTATGTAATATATATATATATACGGTAATTTGGTTAGAGATATGTTGACAATGGATGAAGATGGTAAACTCTTCTATTGGCTATTACACACAAGGGAAGTTTGATAAATTATTGAATGTGCATGAATTACATTTTTTAGCATTTTTTTACACTTTCATAAAAATGGGTGTAAGATACAAACACATTGGTGGTGTCCTAATTAGTACATACTCACACCATACATGGGACGCATGGGATGCATTTAGACATAATGGTCTTGAGATTAGGTAAGGGATTATGCAAAGGAGCTAGTCTGTAATGACTGTAGATATAAATTTTTCTTGAGATAGATGGTAGTATACCAGGTGATTCCTCTGTATTGATATGGAGTTTATTTTTTATTTTTTAAAATCATACATTTATATTCCTATATGTTCAGCCTCATGATTCCATGTTTGTATGTTGTTTTGTATTATAATTTGTGAAATGATTTGTCATTTATAAAAGGTAGTATGCTATGTAAAAATTATTATGGTTATGATTATTCTCTAGCTTCCACTATTTTTTTGTGTTTCATCTATTATGGGTCTTCTTCCACTATGTTATATATATGAACCATTATTATTTTCTTCACCAGAGGTTATAGTATCTCCACCATCACCTAATCATTCCTTTATGGCTAGTTGAATACCATGGATGCATGTGGAGGTGATCCTATGGCCTAGGGAAAAATTGGTATAGAGCACTGTTTGAGTAGAATATAGGGTTAGGGAACAAAAAATGGTATTATAGTATTTTCTTTTCATTTTTGGTCTTAGTATTTTCACTACGGTATACTGGAGACTAGGATGTACTTAGAGTTGGGTATGAAGCTCAAGTTTGGGTCTTTGCAGCCACATCAATATGGAAATACCATGTCTACAGGTCAGTGAAATTGATGTTATGTTTTGTGCTATTACCATTGAAAGATTTTCACCTTCAGTGGTGCACTTGGGTGTGATGTTATTGGATTATGTTGTTTAACCATTGAACTATTATGGAAAGGTGGGATTTTTTATTCATTGTGATAGAATGTTAGGCTCATTTGATTTATGTTTATACTTATGATCGACCTTGGGAACCTGAAAGGAACTAAGATGGGTTTGGCTATTTAGAGTGTCAATAAAAAATCTTACCAGCAGTTTCCTGATAGCCTTTTTGGAATAATTCTACAAAGACATCCCAGATATGTGGTTCTTAATGAGATAAAATGAAATCGATGAGTATAAATTATGTATGGCACAATCCCTTATTATGGAATGTAGGGATGGTAAACAAGGGAGAGTTGCTTATAGTGTCAATTATAAATCTAAAAAATGATTTATCTCTTAGCCTATTGGGTGTAATTATACTCAAAAGCCTATGTATGTGGTTCCAGATGAGATCAGATGTTATAATATGTTTTTTAGTATATATGTATCTAACCCTAAATGGGGTAAGAATGCATGATAAAAGGGGGGATGAGTTGTTTAAAGTGTTAACAATGAATCTAAATAACATTTGTCTGCTAATCCTTTTTGGTGGAATTATACTCAAATACCCCAAATTAATAATATCTAAAGTGGATTATAAATCATAACTGAAAATAATATGGGTTGGAAGGGGGACCTGAGGCCAGCTGTAATGTGACATGGTGAGGGAGGGGAATGTAAGGTTTGTGAGATGCACTCCCTATTATAGATTTCCCAATCTGTAATATATATATATATATATATTATATTGTTTTTGTTTGACCATTATACTTTATCTTAAACATTATTCCACGTAGATAAATATCAATGGAGAGATAGTAGGGAGGAGATATTGTGTTACATGATTATGCATGGGATGAGGCCCCTGTGGGTCTGGTTGAGGCCCTTGAGTGTTGTAATGATCATTATTCATAGGAAAAGTATTTGTTACATGTGGGGAAACCACATTATAAAGAAGAATTTTGGACATGATAAGATGATATGTTTTGGGAAATCATGGTTTGAATTACTTATAGAATTAACAGAGAAGCTCTGGGAGATGACCCATCTATAGCGCATTTCACTAGTGAGTTCCAGTCTCAGTACCCACCATTATTTCAGGGTGGGGGTGGATAATAGGTAGTAGATAACTAGATCGAGTTGGTTTAGACTATCTTATACCATATCGAGACTCCTACAGGTCAGAGAGTAAATATGGGAACTTATATGATAAGATGACCAACAATGAACTGGTGGAATGTACGTGTTTAGATGGGTAAACATAGGGGACTAAAATGGAATGTTTTCAAGGATAGGTTCATTGAAAACTTCTTTTATCTGATATTGAGGGAGGATAGACCCATTGAGTTAACCAAGCTAAATCATGGAGATATATTTTTTAAGGATTATATAGCATATTTTTCAGACCTTTATTGATTTTAACCTTATATGGTGGTATATGACTTGTCTTGGGTGTGGAGAATTGAGGATAGATTGTGACACACCATCAGAGCGGAGGTAAATCTATTCAGGATGAAATTACTCTCTAAGGTAGTGAATCAGGTGAAGATAAATAAAGAAAGGTGAAAAACTAGTTTTATTCATGTTGGGTGATAGAGTCACGAGATCTTAGTGGTGATGATTTAAGTATCCAAAAGTGGGGTTAGGGGGAATCTCAATCGCATAGTTAAGACAAAGACATAGGTAGACAACCAAGGAGTGGTTCTTTGACAGTGTTATTATAGTGTATGATACCATGGAATGTTCTAACCTATATTGATTGTGTTTTGAAGGAGTATTAGGCATGTATCCATATTGTCCATTTGTATAGGTTCCACAAGAATTCATCTAGGGTAACTGGTAGAAATGTACTAGGTTATAATCATGGATCTATGGTAGGTTCAGGAGTGGTACAATGTGTTTCTATCTGGGACTGGACTCCAATTGTAGGTTATCACAGGGAGATACAAACCCAACAATGAGGTTAATAGTCGGTAACTGGTGTAGATATGAAGGGAGGCCATGCCTTGGGTAATTAGGAATCAGGTTAGGTGTATGCTTTTGAGCTTCTAGGGTCATATTACACTGATGGGCCGATGAATGATAGAGGTATTCCTAGAACATGCATCACCTTTTGTGTTGGCACAGAATGTTTTTGTGAATGAGATTCAGGTGAATTGTTTTTGGACTAACCAAGAGATGTTTAGTATGTTGGCATAAATTATGATGCATGATATATACTTATATATAAATATATATATATATACATACATATATATATATATATATATGAGGTGCGTAGGCACCATTATTTATTGTGGGAATTGATATGATGCATTGTTTTATGAGGTTCAAAGGATTCAAGGCAATGATGGGAATAAATATATACATATTATGCATGTTTATTTTTTATCATATTTTGAGGTGTAGGACTCGTGGGTATCTAATGAGATTTAGTTTTTGATGAGTGTCGGGTACAGAACCAACATGATAGGGGAATCTGATGAGATGTTGGAGTTGATGGGTGTCATGTAAGACACATGAATTAATAGAAAAGTTAATTATCTTCAGGGATGACTTTAATCCATGGGAGGAAAAATAATGTTTGGGTATGATCAATGCGGTCGTTAGAATGATTAAATTTTTGCTCGAGAAGCAACCAGGTCGGTAATTTCTATGGTTTGGAGTGCTATACGCGGAATTGACCATGAATAATAACTGTGGTAAACCGAGTTGATTTAAATGAGATTGATATGTTTACTGTCATATCTAATTTAATACATATCACTACTAGATGACCTATCTTATTGAGGGGAGACTGCAACATCCTTGGTTTTTGAGCTAGTTAAAATTACACATCCTTTTTTGAATTTTTATGTTTGGTGGAAATGCAATATTTTATTTTGGGATAAGAAAAATAATTATAAGAGTCTGATTGACCGATAGAATTATATTTATATATGTTCTAAGACCCATTATGTGCCTTAGGTTTTGAGAAGTGTTTCGAGTGAGTCAAGCCTTGGAAACATAGTTTTGGAAAGCACATACAGATCCACAATGTTTGATCAAACAATGTGGCATGTAAGGAGATGTTTTGTGGCCCAAATTTTTTATGTGAAATGGGTTTTCAAACAATGTGGGTGTGCATTCACATCCACAACCTGTGTCAGTAGTTTTTTATAGAGGTGATATAAATAGTCTATGAAAAATTTGGTAAACCATATGACTAGCTGTGTGTGGTGTGGTTCTTGTTTATTGAGCACCACACGGTTAAAAAATCATGTGGCCAAACATGACAGTTTTTTTAGGTTTTAATTTCCTATTTTACCATCCCTTATATTTTTCAATTTTTCTTTTTTATCAACCATTCCACATTCATAGAATTAGAGGGTATCTGAAATTCCACTCCTTCTCTAAGTTTTGGCCTCCTCTCCTCATTCAAGAAAGAATTCGAACATTGTTGGGTGTGTTGGATGAATATAGATATGTAATTTTATCATCTAACACACTTTAATCATTTAAAAAAAATATAGAATGAAAAATATATATCAGATATTTTCCACTATTAGCTAGGTGTTTGACTAAATGTCATGTTTCTCTCATTTTTTCTCGAGTTAGAGGCCAGTATAATATATGAGGGGACCTATGAGTATGTGGTAGTTGGTGACTAGATTTCTTCTTAATTCTATGTGTGTTTTAGGTTGAATTAATAATTACAAATGTTTTGTTCTACAAGTGATACCCCTAATTATTTAATTATTGTTTTTAATTGATCAATCGTTGTTATGGGGTTTCATTGAGCATGCCCTAGGTTATGATTATATATGATGATCCATGTAAGGGTATTTTTAAAAACAATGAAGGTTAAGAAAGTATTTTATTTTCAATGAATTAAATGTTATATAACTGTATTGGTTACATGGTAAAGTGAAATGATTTTTCTACAATTTGATTAGATGTTGATCACTTAGAATGAGGAAAAATGGTTGATAGGTTGAGGGAATTTCCTGAGATACATTGGGTTGTGATTGTCACAAGGATGAGGTGACATAGTCTTCGGGACATAATGGGAAAGAAGTTTTCAAGATGAGGGATGGATCTTGAGACTTGGGGTGGTGGTGACTATCTGGGTAATAATGATGTAGTCACAAGGGAATATGGTGAAAGATGATTTGGCTTAAAAATTTGTTGGTAATTATCACTCATAATTTTTGGCTAACATGAAATTGAGGATGTGTTCTATAGATAGGACTCAGTTTAGGTGGTGTTGACCACTCGTTATGGGTGGATACCTTTATATATATCATTGTTTATGGGATGGTGTTTACCATCTGATATGGTATGGGTTATTAACATTGGATTTCATAGTTGATGTGGATAGAATATTGGTTGAAGGTGTTGAGATCATCAGCAAGGGGATGAGGCTCACTGATATACTTGAGGTCGATGGGATTAGATGATTGGAGGATGGAGATCCCTGTGCCTTGTGATGTCAGTTGTTGAGCTGAAGGTGGCTTTTATTTGTTAGAGGACGGGTAGAGATGTGGCTCATAGTGTCCGACTATTGAGCCGATAGGGACATTCTGAGTAGAGGTTCAAGGGAAATGGGACTTATTTTTTTGTCTGTTTCATTAGGAAACCATACAATTGATTGGTGGAACGTGATATGTTGGATGGCATGAGGTTTTGGTGATATAATGATTCTGGGTTCCTCAGGGATATTTAGGTATGTTATTCAACACGGGATTCGTGTTTATAAATCCATTGGTCCTCAAAATTTCATGTATATATATAAATGAATTTATTGTATGACATATACATATAAGGTATAATGTGTTTAGTGATATAGTGGTGTTGGTCGAAGTAGGTAAACACTTTATTGTAGCTTTTGGGCACAAGGTAAGTTGGTTAAATTATTAGATGTTCTTGTGTTGACTTTTTTATTTATATTATTTATGCACCTTCATAATTATGGATGTATGGCAAGAATATGTTGGGATTAGCCTATTGTGTTCATTATCTCACCATACACATTCCACCCCGGATGAATATATACATTATGGTTTTTATATCAGGTATAGGATCTGACATAGGATTTGGACCTCAGTAATCATAGATATATATTTTTCATGGGATTGATGGTAGTTGACCCGGTGGTTCTTTTTACATCGATTTGCAGTTTCTATTTGAGATTATTCATTATATAATATATGTACTTATATGGTTGTCTATGGTTTACCATTTTTGTCTATTTGTTTTATGAATTTCTGTGACATTTTTTTTATTCTACAGATGGTTTATGATTTGGACTTATCATTACCAGTATGCTTATTCTTTACCATTCACTATGTTTCATTTGTTTATTCTACTATTAAATGGATTCTTATTCAATTTTATTAACACATGGATAATTATTATTATCATCACCAGATGGTATAGTCTTTAATCAATCACCTAATCAGACACTCGCTACTTGTCTCAAACATTGGCGTACTGGGAGGCGCACCTAATGGCTAGTGGCCAACTGGTCTCGATCACGATTTCACTTAAAAATAAGTCAAGAAAATAATAAAAATATATTATATTTATATAATTTTAAAAAATAGTTTATGGTACCTTGATAAAATTAATTATCTCCAAGACAAAAGGTAAATACATACATTAAAAACAATTCTCTTATTACCGAAAACATTATTTTAATAAGTAATTTTTATTAAATTTTTAATAAATTTTCACAAGTAAATCATATAGGGAATAATATATATAATTATTGTTATGTAATATATTAATAATAAAAATAGTTTTTTCCAAAAAGTGGTTTGAACATGTAAAAAACAAGTCAATACTAAAGCTAAGGGAATTTCATCTCACATTTTACTTCTTTGAGACACATGCCACCTATTTCATTTATGTGGTATATATACTGAAAATGAATGTATTTTATGATTATTATATTGAAAACTATTGGGATTTACATATCAATTTTGGTATATCTCATTCATGTGGTTTACATTTTATAAGATACCAATGAGTTAATGGGTTTTTTGTCTCAAAATGCATTTTTTTAGACATACATTATATTATACATATATATTCTATTATGGGGTGTATATACAACCACATTGACATATAATATAATTCAATTATTTAATATCATGATATTTTAGGATTAATTTAATTCTATTATTTCATGGGGATTGTGATTCAATGTTTATAATGTTTTTATGGTTTCATGATATATTCTCATCATTTATCGATATTATTTATGTTTATGCTTCTGATGATGAAATATTATGATCCATATCTCACATAATTCATCGATTTATTCTTCACTAATTATTTCATTGGAATACATTTCTTACCTTAATTGACCCTTATTTATGTACTCAATATTTTAAAAGAATTTTTTTATTGAAAACTGACCATATTTCATTCTTTGGTAGAAAACCCTTTTTCGTCCATGTCTATTTTCTCTAAAAATGTTTTAATAATATCTAAAGGATTTAAGAATAATATTATTTCCCATAATTTACTATTGTAATTTTTTTTAAATGGAATGTTCATGCCATTTTCCAAAATAAGGATTGTTTGGATTATTATGAAAATGTAAAAGAAAGCAATGTTTAAACTTGTATGAAATTTTCTACAATCATGAGCAATCAATGTTTTAAAAAATTATTTATATGTTATGAAGTTTAATTCAAAGAATTGTATTTTTAATATGATTTTTCAAATGTTATTTTTTAAATTTTAAAAATATATTTTCCTCATGAAATGTTTTAAATTATTTTTAAGGATTCCATTTAATGTTTCAAAGGTTATTTTCAAATTAATGGATTTTAAATATGTTTTATATTTTATGTAAATGATTTTCTTTGTAGAAATACTTTTTTAATTAATATATTTTTTAAAATTGATAATTAGTCCTTAATAAGTTTCCAATTATAATTTTATAGAAATGGATTTTGAAATTTTTTTATGTTTGTTTAAATGTTTTTTAATTTGGAATGAATATTTTATTTTAGATATGATTTAAATAATATTTAATTCTTCCTATATAGGTTTTAAAAATTATTTCAATTAAATTTACTTTGAAAAAGTATTAAGAATTTTTAGTTTAAAAAATTTTCAAAATGAAAATGGTATTTTACTCATGAAATATGACATGTCATCATTAAAAATCATTTTCCATCTATAATTAAATAATTTCATGTTTATTAATCTTTACTGAAGATGTAATCTATTGATACAATATTTATTCTTTCTCTACATGGTTTATGTTTATGATGGTATGATTTTAATGAGGCTTATTTATCTTCCATAGGTTATACCTTAATAAAATACATACAGAACCCACTTGTTTTTCACAAGTTATACCATGATAAAATTATAATAAAACATGTTTCCTTTTCCATGGGTTATGAATTGATGATATGACTATAAAACTTGTTTCTTTTATATAGGTTATGTTATGATGAAATGTTTGTGAAACCCATTTTTTTCATGGTATCTGATATGTTGAATATATTATAATATTGTGCCACAAATATGTATTATTTTCATTATATTAAAGGTAAGACATATGTAACCCTCTTATAAATTCCATAAAGAATGAGATATCATGAAATGAGAAGGATTATAATTGGGAGTGAACTGAGCTCGTTATAGTATTTTTTTCAACCTAAATATTCTTTGGAGTGAACATAGATTAATTGGATAGTTTTAAGAGAGAACCAATTCTACAACGATAGTATTTTTAATGAGTGTTAAGATAAAAAATAATTTTATACTCTTATGTGTATACCACAAATCCATGGATTTTGACAATCTTATGTTCTCATGGTTCATGTAATTTGATTCAATTATGATTTAAATCTTATGAAAAACTATGATTTAACCCATGAATCAATTTTATAATCTATTCTATTCAAGTTATTGTTTTAAAATGTTATTTTTATGTTATCATATCCTTATGAACATGATATATTGATAACTCCATTGATTATGATTGATAATCACTTGAGATGACCCCTTCTTATGTTTTATTTCCAAAGGTTATAATGAAATGTATTATTATTGATTTATCAAAGAAGTATATAGTTATAATGACATAGTGGAAGATGATATAACTCATATATGTACATGTTGATTATGTTACCATGTTTCCAAAGGCATTATACATAAATGATTTTGGATTAGAAAATTATCTTATCTAATGAATATTTTTTAATTAAGATGTAATATTTATGTATGAGATGGTTGGGTATCTGAACTTATCATCCTAGGATAGATGGTCATTGTTAAAGAATCATTAAAACCCTGGTGGATATACTTATCTCTTATGGTTTGGGTAAAAACCTTCCCTTTGTTGAGTTTTCTTACAAGAATAGCTTTCAATCAAGCATTATGATAAACCCTTATGAATATATCTACGAAAAATGTTATAACTCTAAATATTTTTGATAATCCTAGAGAAATAATGATATTGGGACCTGATCTAGTGAAGGAAATAGTAGAGAAAGTTATATCCATTCAACAACACATTAAGGGATCTCAAAGTTGATAGAAAATTTATGTTGAAAATCATCAGAGAAATATAGAATTTAAAGATGGTGGCAAGTAATTATTTGGAATTTATATAAAGAATAATGTTATGTGATTTATAAAGAACAAAAATCAAAGACCTAGTTATGCTAACCCATTTTATATTCTCTATTAAGAATGGATGGTGGCATACAACTTGGAACTTCGACGAAACCACTCCCAAGATGATGATGTATTGCATGTATCTCCATTGAGGATGTACATACATGATCCATCACATGTATTGAACTCAGATTTTGTGCAACTAGATCATGATATTTTCTGTGAATTATAAATTGTAAAAATAATTTATCAAAGAGATAATGTTCTACAAAAAAAGCACTATTCACATGATTAATTTTATTTGGAGGAATAAAAAATTAAAAGAAGATATGAGGTAACCTAAGGATGTGATGAAATAGAGATATTATCATTTTGTGTATTATATTATCATAATATAAAGTGTAATTTCATTTTAAGGTTATTATTATGTAACATCCTAAAATTTTATGATATGTTTCTCTTAAAGTAAATTCAATTTATTTGATTTCTTGTGGTATTTACAAACTTGATTCCAAATGAATAGTAATATATTATATCACTAAATTTGAGGAATAAATTTGTCTAATAAAATCTCAAAAGTATTATCTGTAAAAAATTTATATAAATAATATTTCATTATAAATAAGTTCTCAATTCTTATTAAAGTAATTATATGCTTTAAAAAGTCCCTAAAAAATTGGTCATATTATTTTTTGTGATAAAATAATATAGTTAATTTCTCCCATTTTAGAAAATTTATTTAAAAAGGTGAAATTAATTTTTTTAATAACCATATAAAAATTATCTTAGATTCAATTGTTGAAAATTTTATTAATTAAATTATTTTCCAATGAATAGTAAAATATAAACATTTTTATTAAAAATTTTATTTATGTTTAATGAATTTACAAAGTTAAATTTTGTTTTTAAAATGGGTTTAAAAGTAAAATTATTTTATTTATATTATTAATAATAAAATTAATCTCATTATAATTATATTTATTTTGTATTTTCATATAACAAATTATAATGCTTTAGAAAATGTTTTTTAGGAAAACTACTTTTCAACACCTATTATGATTTTAATCTAAAATTGACATCTAAAACATATGTGAATTTAATTTGTAAATATGAATTGAATAATTAAAATTAAAATTTCTATATTTTATAATTAGTCCATATTATTGTTTTTTCCCAATGAAAAATAAAAAAAGTAAAAATGTATCCCCACCGTTGTGGTCAAAACAAGTTTATCAGGGGCTGGGGGTGTTAACCAAGATATTAGGGTAATATTTCAAGTGAAACACGTATAAATACTCTTTAATGTCCATATTTTCAAAAAATACTGACCCAAATTATAGTCTCGAACCATTATGAATAATTTGGATTGAGGAAGATATTTGTATATTTTAATCTTTTTTGGAATTCCAAGTTTGTCCCCTTCCCCACATATAAAAGGACACCCATCCTTTCTCTTATTTACACCACTATAATCCATAGTTCTCAACCAAACCCTACAAAATTATTCCAGACTTCTATAAACATGTATTGTAGTTTTTTTATTCTTAAAATACAATTATAAGGTTCTATAAGATTGGATCTAAAGGATTCCAACAGAAAAAAGGAAGTCATCCTACACAAACAGCTTCAATTTATTTCATCTTCTACATCCTATAAATATAAGATATTAATCTTAAAATAATAAATAAAATATAATTAATATTTTTAAATCCTATTAGGATTATTTATTCACCATTATTATCCCTTCTTCCATCAAATGGGATGTGAAAGTATCACTCATGCATACATGTGGACTACCACCTCTATGTATAAATACTATTCATTTTCCATCACCATAATTAATGAATGGTTATTCTGATGGGTTTAATTTATATATATTATACTAATAACATAATTATATATAATTAGTTATAATATCATATCTACCTTTTTACCTTATAATATTTTGGAAAATGACAACATCACTCATGTGTTTTTGTGGACTACCGCCTCCACGAAGTAATGTGATTTGGTTTTCCTTTTTGTTTTACATTAATGGTAATTATGATAGATATAATATATATGTATATATATATTCTTTATGATAAAATTATTATTTTATAATGAAATAATATTATTTATTTTTATTTCATTCATTTTGTTAGAAAATTAAAACAACATTCATGAGTACATACAATATACCGTCTCCATGAATGGTGTATACCATTATGTTATCTCTACATTTTTGGGGCGATTTTATATATATAAATATATTAATATATATAAGGAATATATAATATATTAATATAATTATTATTATTATAGAGATGATGAAATCATGATCAATGTATATGTATAGAAACTACCAAACCAAAGGTTTCATGCAAACTAAAACATTTACAAAAAAAACTGTGATTTTAATAAATAATTATTAATAATTGGGTGATAAAATTTAATATGTGGATCATATAAGATATTATAAAAAGATAAATTATTATGTTATATAATAATAATAAATTGAAATTTATTATACATGTGGTTAGAGTGATTATGAATTATGTAAAATAGAAGGTAACAATTTTAAGTTACAGTCTCATTATTTTCGAGAAATGTTTATGATTAAGTATTTGATGATGAATTTTCATAATATACCTCCCAATAAAACCATGAATATTATTATGAACTATTTATTCATGATTTATTCAACTAAAATTATCATTTTTATCTCTCTGGTAATTAGAATCTTTGATATAATGATTTCAATAAAAATAGACTTTATTTTCTCTTTTGTTGGAAATATGTTTCCCTCCATATCCATGTTTTATAAATCTTTCCTAGAATAATTTTAATCAACAATAATGATTTTTTCATGAGATTTTTATCCATTATTTACTTATTAAAATTTTTTTAAATGGAATATTCTTGACATCTTATAAATGTGGGACTTTTGAATTTTTACTATGATTGTGAAAAGACTGTTTGTTTTAACATAAACAATATTTAAAAATAACCACAATAGTGTCTGATTAATTTATCAATGAATCATAAACATGTTTCCATGTTTATTTTCAAGTGAAATTTACATTAATATTTTGGAAATTTTTAAATTTTAAATAAGATATTAGAAAATGTAAATAGTAGTTTCCTCAAGAAATGTACCATTGATCTTTTAAATGAATTTATCATATTTTATAACATCCTTTTATGTTTCTTATAATTTAATAGGGATATGATCCAATGATACCATTCAATTTATATATATTTATAACTTATTATGATGAATATTCTTGGATAATTATTTGATACCCATTTCTTTCCATGAGTTAATTATGTAATGAGGAAACTAATATGAAACATTATTCTTTTTCATGGGCCAGGATCTAATTAAATGATGAAATTTTTATAAAACACATTTTCTTTTCATAATTTATTATACAATTAATGTATTATGATATTATTGGACACATACATACGATTCTTAATATGTGATAGGTGGACTCGAAATTATATTTTCCTCCAATGCATTTGGTAAAGATGGATATATCATGAGATAATAGAGACTTGAATGAGGATTGGACCAAAATAATTAAGGGAATATGTCCACTATGATATTATTGGGAGTTATCCATTACTAGGGAAATTATTTTCTCTTTTTATTTGATTTAAAAAAATCTTAAGTCTTATGATAATTTAATTCTATCATGGATCATGTTTTTGATTCGTTTATGATTCATGTCAAATGAATTGCCAAAATTTATTAAATAACTCCAAATTATGATCTATGATATGTTGGGTATTGTTTTGAAATGTTAATCTCATCCTCTCATACCCTTATAATTATATTATGTTTATTAAATCATTGATATATCCCTTTAATACCCATTTTAAGCATATGATCTCACCCTTTCATATATTCCCTTTCCCATAAAGAAATGTTTTATTTATGATTTGTCTAAGAAGGGTGCTAGTTGTGATGAATTAAGTGGTAAAATATGTTTATCTCTTATGGAAATTATTTTTATTTATGAATGTTTCCAAAGAAACTAATCCTATATGATTCTGATATGGATCATTATTTTTTTATATTTTATATTCATATAATAAGATGTAATATTTATGTCTGAAAAGTATGAGTCACTGTAGAAGATGTTAGATAATCATGATATATTTATCATTAATAAGTCATTTATACTTACAAAAAAATGAGTATAATGTCATAATAATCATCAATAAAGTAGTATTTTTATTTATGTGAAGGTGTGTTTGAGGATTCCCATGTAAAAATAGCTTTAAGTAAAACTTCTTGTGTTATCACAAAAAAAGTGCATGGTCTGTTATATAATATTTGATATGTTGCATTTGAAAAAAATCTTAATTAATGTAGTGGCTACTTTGTGTATTCTCGATCTATGTTTAATATTTATTTAAAGTGTTGGGATACAGGTGAAAATATGTTTTAGACCCATGAGACTATAAAATTAGTCAAATAAGATAATCGTATCTGATTGTGTTAGAAATGTATGGTAATTAGTAATGCACCCAAGGCATAAAAGAACTAAACCTTTAGGAATACGAACCCTTCTAATATTTTTGATCATAATATTATATTTTTATTTATTCTGTAAAGTGTTATTTATTTTATCTATTTAATTCATGTTATAATTATATTCTATTTATAAGAAAACCAATTTTTTATTTGGCATACATGTTTTTAATAATAGAATCATATATATGGTTACAACATAAACCTCATGACTTCTCCTTGAAAGTAATATGCATAAGACGTCTCATTGATATCACTACTCTTGGTTTATAGAGAGTATGATATGTAGTTTCCTCTTTATCAAGATCCCAAACACTAAACATCATGATAATATAAGTATTTCTTGTAATTTTTCTATTATGTTCTATTATGAGTGCTGATAGAGTTTTTTTGGTATGTATTTTTTGGGTGAAGTTATTACAATTATTGGTATCGGTGATTAAGAGAGACATAACTCTTGTTTTGCATTCTCATTATGAAGTTTTCATTGGTAATGCGGCGGTATGAATATATGATAGACATTACCTGAAGATAAATAGTTTTTTCAATGACAATGTTTTCTTAATTTGTTATAAAGACTTCAAAAAATACCTTAATGAAGACTTTTCCATCTTAGTTCATCCCCTTCCATTATTAACTAATTAATATTTTTTATATCTCTATAATTTTTTTATTTTCAATAAGGTGATATCAAAGGTGTCCAAATACTATATTTATTCATGTTTATAAGGGAAATTTTCTTATTTATTTATGATTAATACATACCAATTTTTTATTTATATATCATTTTTTTATAAACATACATCTATGAATTCCACTTCAAGTGATTTTTCTAAAAATATGTCTTTGGAATATACATATAATGATTATATTTTTATTTTCACTAGTCCTGAAAGCTTGGGAATGAAAATATATATCTAAAAAGGTAGTTAAGATGCATAATAACTTATCTATACATTCTCCCTATTAATGTTATCCTTATACTCCTTCAACTCCCCCACAATAATATGTTTTCCATTGAAGATCTTATAAATTAAATTTATATCTTGAAAAAAAAAACATAATATTTATATACATTTATGTAGAATATTATTAATACACATGGAAGACTACATATGATATTAAAACATCATCCATATGCGTTTATTCATATCCAAGAGTCGATGGTCATTTGGAATATCATGGAGGATGAAATACAATCTTCCTAGAGACACATTAAAAAAATTCTAGTCATATTCATCCAAATTTCAGGTAAATAAATGGATTATATTTTACATAATAAACCATATTATGATGATTTTACAGTTAATATTTAACAAGAAATATGTGGTGCCTAGGTGAATGTAAACCTTGACATAAAGATAAAATATTAATCCAATCATTATAAATTGGAAGGACTCATAAAAATGGAATAAGAATTATGAACTATCCTATTAAAATTTTAACATGTTAAAAAACCTAATCTAGATTGAGGATATTGAAACTAATTCTTTTTCATGAACTCGTTAAAGATTTAATGATGAAACATTTTAAAAATACATGTCACAACTTTATCATAATCAACCATTTTTAGAAGGCTAATCTAATGATTTTATCCTTGTTGTGGGGAAAATAGAATCACTAATAGATATTTATACACTTAATAAGAATTTCAATATTATTGTTAGTAATTATTTTAATTTGTATTTCTCTTACAGACTTTATTAAAAGGATTCAAATAATGAAATCTTATATTCTCAAACAAAAAAATAGTCATAGATTCTTCATCTCGTTTTAGAGCAGTTTAATCTTGATGATTATATTTCCATTGAATATATTAAATATAATAAAAATATTTATATGAGTATAGATTCCTGACCAATTCCTTTGGTAAAAATATATATTTATACATTAAAATTGGATAACCTATTCAAGGGATAGCATTCTATGACACTGGATTTGTTTCATAAAGAATAAATAATAAATTTCTTTTTGATGGCTATTAAGAATCATGTTATAAATTCTTTAGTGCTAAAGATGGGTAATCCATTCCCTTAGAAATGGTCGTTAAACTAATTTTATTCAAATTATTCATTTCTAATGTGATTATGTGGTGTTCTTTTTTGGATTATACCAACATACAAAACATTTTCATATTGTGTTTGATATACTTTATCCTAGGAAATGGTTTTCATGGAATTATAGGGTTATTAGGTATTTAAAATGTCTTCCACAATATCTAATAATTCCAAATATATTTTTAGTTATGGTTACGAAGATTGTCGGTTGAAGCTTTGTCTTGGTTTTTCTTATCAGAAAACATTCTATAGTAATCAGCTCTGGTTGTGTTAGGGTGATGATGATGACTATGTTAATCATGAAGGATGGAATCATGAATGTTTCGAGCATTTGTGATCATGGGTTGATATATATTTGGGTTATGTGTGTAGGATTTTGTTTGTTTTTGAATTTTGAATTTTGAATCTCGCATGTTGTTGTTTTTGGATATCACTGTTGTGGTTTTGGTTACACCTCATCCAAAAAGTTTGTTTCTTTAATATAAACATATTTTTGTTAGAATAAATAAGATATTTTAGACAATTTAACTTGTATTATTGTTGATTGACATGAAAAGTAACCTCTTAAATAATATTATGTACAATGTTTGGAGAGAAATTTTTTTATCTAGGTTTACTTTTACTCCCTTATTTCTTAAAGAATGAGTTTCATTAGAAGATGTAAATATTAACATGTTATAATCCATTATAATGAGGTATGTCACTCAAATAATAATAATATAAATATAAAAAAACTCAAAATGATATGAAATTATAGTTGAGAGATATTTTCCTTATTGGATTGATGATTCAATGACAAAAATCACCCTTATGTTTAGATTATAAGAAAAATAAATTTAATTATAAGTGTTAACTTATTTTCATAAAGGGTTATTGGAATGTATATAATGATAAATTATATAAAATACATACCTCATAACTATCATGATTGGAATTTATAATGTTGTCCATGAATCAGATGAATTCATTTTTTTGAGCTTGATGTAAGGATAAAAAATTTAATATTCTCGATTGTAGATCTAAACAAAAAAATTATTGATATTCTCTATTTATGTGAAAATTACATGATTATATACTTCAAAAATTAAAAAGAAATGAATACAAAAATTATAAAACAATAACTTGAGAGTTATCCTGATGTTATCAAGAATTATAAGAAGATGAAATCCTCATATGATTTGATGACCCAAAAAGTATTGTAAATTATGATGTATGGTATTTATTACGGAACCTAAAGAGGTAATATGTATGTCCATACTATCCTCATATAATTTTCATTAGGTTCAAACACCAATAATATAATTAAATTATGGATGATGTACTACAATTTTCAAAAGTTATTGATATTAGATATTTCATGGGGATTTTTTTTCATGATTTATTTAAAATATATCATTTCAAAGAACATTATAATCTCGATAAATGATTCTATTTTTTTAAATAATAATTATGGTATGAATCATTCTAACTTAATGTAATTATGAATATATTATTTTCTATATTTTAAGACATCTCTATCGATTGATCATATTGTTAAATTCTCAGGTGATGGGATTATTATAATGATCATTACGTTGAAATGTTTAAGTATATTTCAATTGTACCTATGATGATCATGTTGTATGAAATCTCATGGAAAATTGTGTTAATACAAGATCAATTACATTTTGGTCTATCCATATAGAACGTGAATCATGAAATTAGTGGGATAATTTAAAACACTTTTATGAATATTATGCTTCTAATTAAAATGAGGGATTAAATACATTTTTTATAAAATCATGTATGGATCTAGATCACCCTCCCTATTGGATAAGTTAAAATGGTTATTATTTACTAGTGTTAAATAATTACTAGATTGGATATGATAATGGAATATAAAACGACTATAATTATGGTTTTTTATTTTTTTTATCAAGATATCACTTAATTTATTAGGGTGGATTGGTCCTATGTGAAGCATATATAGAAAAAACATCTTTATTTTGGAAGGGTAACATTTATGTGCTACATGATTTTTATCAAGGTTAATTGAACCTTTATATTCTCTATAATTTTTTGATTAGGGGGTGGATTTGTACATACTATTATCATTATTTGTATAGACCCTAGGGGTTATACATACCATGGAGATTATATGTGTGGATAAAAAAATTATGCTTCATTATGCCAGAGTTATTATTATTGTGTGACATAAATAAAGAAGATATATATATATATTTGAAATAAAAGTTCTTTAAAATAGTCATAATTGTAGTGGACTATCATTTTAAGTGGATTGATCGGTCTTGGAATCCTCTTGATTGATGTAAAATATAAGGCGTAGGATTTAATAATGGATTAAGTGGAGCATCATGTTAGAGTTATCTTTAATACATCATTTGAACCTATAGGTATCAGTCCATAATGTCAGCATTAATATAAAAACCATATATGATTATTCATTATGTAATGGTGTGTTTGAGTGTTCTAGTGTAAAATAATATTTAAGAATTGAACATTATGTTTTAATTATACGAGTGTGTGGTGTGATTTATAAGCTTTGATAAAGTAGCTTTTTTATAAATATAATATAAAAGTATTGATTATTTAATGTAGTTCAAGTAAATGTGTAATATTTATATAAAGTGTAGGTACCAATGTGGTGATATATACGGGACACATGGAACTAAGACATTAGTCTTGTAGGATATACATATCTCAATATGTCCGCCCAACATGGATAAAAATAATGTAACATGAGTAGAGGATAACTCAATATCTAGAGAGAGCAACACATCATCCATTCCTAATAATAATATTCATCACTTTAATATACTATGAGGTGTCCTTCATATTCTATATTTCATTCATGTCATGGAAACCTTCCATTTTCTCCATAACCTACTTCATGGTTATTTCTCCCACATGGTTTTAATCTTCTCCCACTCTACTTGAACGATGTAAGATTCATCACAATATAAAAATAAAATAACTTTACTCTAGTAACAATCAATGTAATACTATAAATATTTCATTCAAGTTATCCCTATAATAAAACCAAACCCCTTAATCTATAGAATAAATTAGATTTAAATATATCTAAATATAAAAATAGAAATAAAATAATGAGGGTATCATTGAATAAGATCATATAAACATAATAATGTAACATTTATAATCAATAACACATATAAAAACTCAATATGAAAACCAAAATAAAATTCCAAACATTTAGAAATAAATGAATGAGGAACACATTTATTATGTACCATTCTATCCATGGATGATTTAACAATATCAATCCTCTAATTATCAGTGTTATCCAATAGATTTCAACAAATTTTGTATCTATAAAAATTAAATTAAAATAATACTCAATTCAACCAAACCCTTGATTCTCTTTGCAATCTTTCACTATATGATACCACTGATTATATCACAAAAGGTCATACCACACCTATGAGTATACATCCTAAAAATATATGACTATATCACTACTATATTTCACTATCCTTTGTATGAGAAACCTAAGTGGAATTATAATATTGACCTAAACAATTTTGTTCCTTCTTAAAACAAAATTCCCAAATATTTTATGATTTTTATAGTAATATCTTTTCATTGGATCACTAAGATATATATATCAGGTAAGACCTTTTTATCTACACTCATAATACACCAATACTACCCGACCTCTCGATGAAGGAGAATAAATTTTTTTACAGAGGCCCCCAAACCACTGAAAACCCTAGATTGATCAATCACATTCACTTACTAATACCTATGATCTATTGAAACCTATTAAATATCTATTCAACTCCTCTAAATATCTCTCATCTATGTGACATTTGTTTACCAATTTTTTAAAAGTTGAAAAAAGTGTCCCATCCTCAATAAAATATCCCAGTACAACCCATACTTATGAAAAAATTATAGTCAGAGGAATAATAACCACCCATGGTCTATGTAAAGATTAATATTTCTATGATCATTGATAAATAATGAAGAATAAAAATATTTCCTTGAATTAGATCCAAAATTTTCAAAATTGTAATATTAATTATCATTCGTGGATAAAATTAATAAACTAAGAGAGCCCCAAAAGAATATCATGTAAATATCTAAGACCAATTTTCTAGAACAAATATATCGCACTAGTTTCATGTTTTTCCAATAATAATAAAAAATTAATGCTTTAACTACATACCTTAGGAAAAATAAAATAAATAAAATATTTTATCCATGACTTCTAGCCACTCTTATATAATGTGAAGTCTAAAATATCCTTCAAATATGGTTTGATGTTGTGGTAAAAAAAATCAATCCTCATTGGTTGAAACTAAAACCTCCTTAGCTATTCTTCTCCTTGAATTTATAATCACAATATGTAGAGTCAGAATAAATATATTCTCAAATAGATTCTCGGATTATCTCACTAGAGGAACATTCTCAATTACTCCATCCATATTATATTTATCCGATTAATCATACCTCACTTTTTTCCCATGATGCCCATAAATGTACTAATTTTTTCATGATTATATAAAAATAATCACACAAAATAAAATCAACTATCAATTTTTATATCAAAAAAAACATACCATACATCATATCTATTTTCCTAGAAGAGTTTTATAACAACTCTATAGGGGGTGAACTGAGTTCTTGATATTTTATTCAACATAAATAATCCTTTATAAAGTATATTTAAACATATAATACTCTTCTGAAACATGTTTTTAGATGAAAATAAAATTATCATGACATGAGATATTTATTGTGGTTTGAGGTACAAATATCCCAATGTCCACTCCACCAACACTCACTCAGTAAGATTAGTGATTTTCATTATAAAATCCATTTTAAAAGAGGAAACCAAAATGACTGTAAGAAGCTATAACCTGGTACAATAACATGGATCATTTTATAATCTATTATTTATGTGGCTTATACATTTCAATTTACCACACACATTCTAAGGAGTGTTAAATAAAAAATAAAAAATGTATAAAAAAATTTATTGCTCACTAAAAAGTTGAAAGTAACAAATGGTAGAATATTATGATTCAAAAAAATAGAATCCATGAAATAAAGCTCTTGGGATAACTTGTTTAGTAAAGATAAATCTTGAATGCACAGAAATGTAGTATATTTTTTTCACTCATCCAGTAAAATAATTATTTAAATTATAGAGTTTGTGTGAACCATTTTTATTTTTTTCTTACATTGTATTCCTAATAGAATTTATTCTCATTTTTGTCAAAGAAACTTATTTAATTAAAATAATAATGTGTAAATAGTATAATAAACATAAGTTAATTATCTATCATTTTCGTGAAATTTATAGTCCAAAAATAGAAAATAGGTAGTATTTTTGGATTATTCATGTTATTTATTGGAACTTCAAAATTTCTTGGAAATATAAACATATAATAAACCCTTTATTTGTTTGGATATGAGTAATTTAGAAGTTAAAAAATATACATATTTTTATTAAATTACTAATGTTAATAATCTTATTTGAACTATAATAAAATTTCATCAAAATAACACACTTTATAATTTATTATTTTTATAGGTATTTAGGTTTCACACGACTTCTTATTTATATGTATATTGACTGTAGATAATAATTTATCATGAACATTATTATTATAATATGGCATTTTCTCAATCATGTGAATTTATATTTATAATATTTCATTTCCAAAAAATTTAAATTCTAATTCCAAACATAATACTTTTCATTAAAATTTAATTCATTATATATAAATACTAGTCCTACAGACATAGTGATATTTCCAGAAATATAAGAATCATATGTATTTCTTAAAAACATCTTTCATTGAGAATGTTTCATTACAATGTATAAAATATTTCTTCAAAAAGAATAAAAATATATTATTATAATATATTACCCTCTACAATAATTAAAATGTACACTTTATGAAAAATAATGAGTAAAAAACATTGGAGATTGTAATAATTAGAAATTATGATAAACTAGGATTTGGTAGAATAACGTTAGTGTGCTTAAAAAAGTCACCCATTTTGATGATAAAAAACCCATAAAAGATAAACATTAAATTTTAAATATAGTCACCATAAAATATTTTTAATGATATTATTGAAAAATATACTGCTAAAAATTCTTCTAAATGTAAAAATTTATTAGTTTTTTATGTTTTTTTTTAATGTCCCCAATTTTGTATGAGAAAAAAACAGAAAAAATTGATGGAAAATATCTAATATCACACAATGAATTTAAAATCACTCATAAATTATAATTGAAATGTAGTGGTATATTTCATGTAATTTTTGGCACCAATTGACTATAAAAATAGAGTATTAAATTAATAAGTAAATGTAAGCATCAAATTAATGAATAAAAAATGAGTAATCCATTGAACTCTATTTAAAAAGTAAAAAAACAATAAGGATTTAAATAAATATACACTAACTATATAAAAAATCAAATCAATACATGGGTTTATGATTGGTTTTTGAATGGAGTTCAGACAATTTTCACCTTGGTTAAAAGGTCTGAAAAACGATGATTATGTGTAATAAGTATCTATTCATATCTAGTGTATGGAATAATAGTTTCATCTTTTTCAATGTAAATATTGAATACTAAAATATAATCCATAATTATTTTATTATTTAACTCATCAAACTCGAAAACATTGGATTAAAGAAGATTAGTTATTAGATGGGTTGATCCAGAGGCAACAAATTATTATCTCTAGAGAAGAAGAAAAACATCAATTTCAGTATCATGGTGTATGTTTTGAATACCAAAACATGCCTCCAAACAATTTCTTGTGGATTGATATTTTTAGGTCATACATATTCCATTTACTTCCCCTCATCATTTCAAAAATATTATCCCTATCATATCTAAACTTCTCAGGACCATATCTTTTGAATTGTTCAGAATTTTTTGATATTTTATTTAGAAAATTTTTTTAACTCTTCAATATTTCAATATGATAGGATCTATTATCGACAGAGAATTATATAATAGTGTTATCTAAAAAAATAAACCTTTGAATGATAATTGTAAAGTATCTATAGAAATGTATAATGAATTTAAAATAATATTCTGAATATATTTTTTGAGAAGTATGAGGTTTATTATCTGACTGGTTTATGTTTGGAAAATCCTTGATATGTGTGTAAGAGACTGAGATATAATATTAAATATGAGGGAAAGCTCTAAAAGATTAATATTAAGTGTATTTATTTAATATCCTGACACATGAGATACTAAAACGGTGCCTTGAGCCGGTCATTCACATAATCTCAACCACACCTCCCTATATGCCAGAGGTTTTCAACAAGTAGTGGGAGTCTAATGATTGTATGATGGGGAGACACTAGCCACATTTTCAAAGTATCACAATGATATATGATGGAATAAATCAAAAGATAGAGGAATAATTATTAATAACTGATAGATCATCATAAGATAATAAATTATATGAATAATAAAATTTTTCCAATTCCAAATATACAATTATTCATGAATATCTAAATGATCCTACATAATCAATGATGTAAGAATACAAAATAATATTTAATAAAACAACACATCACAAAGTGAATAAAAGAAAGAAATACCCACAGGAAATCTTCACGATCATCCGAATATCCATGTCAGTCTTGTCCTCCTATGATCCCTTGTAATATTGAACCACATATGAAAAATCCATATTCCTGGCCTTATAACTGTGTGGTCTATTTGGTAAACCAAATGAAATGATATCCCAAGAAGGGTGTGAGATATAGTTTTTAGGACACCAAAAATGGTGTATAATAAATAATCATATTTTTTTTAATATAATGGACTATAACATGAAAGTATAAATGGAAAAAATAGTCTAATAAAATTAAACAAGTCGGGCTCATGTTCTTCCGGGACACCTACGGGATAATACATGATTTTTCCTAAGACAAATTATCTCTAAAGAGAATCTAACCAATTCATCAACCCAAAAAATACAAACACAAGTTCACTATATATGTAATAAGATATAATATGATAACAACTACACTATTGGACCAGAGGCATAACTCAAGCATCCATGCATAAAAAATATAACGGTAATAAGGTATTCCAAGAACCCATTACTATAAGTATAAGACCCCATGTTTTTGTGGAATATATTTTTATAATAAAATATTCTTCATTTATGAATTTTATTAAACTATATAAACCACTCATTTCACATGACACTAAATTTTCATAGGCTACAAGACCCCAACAAGTATTGCATTCCACACATCATCGATTTGGAATCTGTTACACACAACACGAAGAGTAAAAGGGAATATAATAAACCAATAATTTATAATATATTTAATATCGTAAAAAATAGAATATATTTTACAGATTTTAATGTAAACCAAACCTAGTCAGCTTTTGTTACATGTAAGAGAGGCTTTCTTTGATAGCTTACAACACATGGAAGAATGAATATTTCAAGACATTGACATATTATTAAATCATTATTACTTAAAATAAAAAGATATAAACTATATATTAAATTATAGGTTATGAATAGTATTAAATAATTTATAAAAATATATGTTTTACACAAATATAATATGAATTCATAGGTTACCAATGAATTAAAAATGAATATTAAAACAGATTGAATATAAATGAAAAAAATATTATTATTATTTTGGACACAAAGTTATTTTAAATATAATAAATTATTTTAATTAGAATTATTTAGTAATATTAATGTAATATATATAATATATTCAATAAAATAATTTTTATATCCACCAATTTGATTTTATAGACATATCATAGGAACAAATAAAATTTTATGCTTAAAACCCTATATTTTTTTAAGGTATTTATAGTACCATTTAAAGGAAACCCCATTTTAAGTCCAGTTTTTCTCACTTTTATAGATTTAAAATTTCAAAATAAAAATTATATTTTATATAGGAACTTTATATTTATATTAGGTTAAATTTTTGGTTTTTTTTATGATGATTAAGTTTTTAATAAATAGTGAAAATAGTATATTTTACATCAAAACTGTGATTCATATAATTTATTTATAATTTCAAATGAAAAATAAAATTTGTTTAATATTATAATTAGAAAATATTTTATCAATTAATAAAATTTAGTTTATTTTATCTAATTTCAAAATGAAATTTTATATAAAAACATATTAAAGATTTTATTAGTTTTATTTTAAAAACCTGCGGTGTCGTCCTCTCAGTGGGATTATATTTAAATTAATTTCGGTCACTTATCTGATTGATTTTTGGAAAATGGATCCCATGTTTTTAATATTACTAATTTATAATTTATAATAATTTATACTTCATTTTTGACCAAAATGATTAGTTAATGTAATTAAATCAGTTATATTAATTACAGTAAAATTAATAATAACTAAGGACTAAACCATAAATTTATGACCCTAAATAACCTATAAATATTTAAAAGATGCAATGGAAATAAATATTTTTACCCTATTGTCCCATTCCTATAATTGTTTACATTATGGTATCCAAATTACAAGTGAAAAATATGTATGTAATTATTTTGTCAAAATATTACAAGAGTGGGACTCCTCCTCCACTATAAAAGGCCTCTACTCATCCAATTATTTACACCTATCAAACCACTAATGCTAAGAAATTATATTCCTAAGTAGATTACTCAATCCCTCCCATATAAATTGAAGTCACCCTTATGGATGAAATCCTTCCAAGGAATCCCTTTGGTATATATCAAAAGGAGTTACCTGATTTTAAGGAAATGTTTTCCAATAATATCTTTCCATTCATTTGATTACCAACTTCTTATACTCTAATTATTCCATGATTACATAACAAAAAAGTTTTCCAAAATATAATAGTATGTTTTAAGGTTATTATTTATACCTAAACATACACACACCTTCATTTAATAGACAATAAACATATTGTTTCGGTGTATGGTGAACTACTGCCACATGAAAAGATGATTGATCAATTTCCCTTTACCATGTCTCGTGATGACCATTATGATAAAAAATATTGTTATATATGATATATAATATTTTAATAATATATTTATTTTTCAATAATTTTTATTTAGAACATACCATTATTCTTTCCATCATGTGTAAATACGATAATTTTGTTTCAGGAAGTCTTGACTACTGCCCCTTATATTGAATTGACAAAATCACGCCATACATGGAATGTAAAAAATATGGTATTAATATATTTATATTTAAAATATATAACATATATATTATACTTTAATTATAATATATATATATATATCATTTACTTTTAATTCTATTAATATAGAAATAAACGAAAGTAGTGTTCATGCGTACGTACGACCTACCATCTCCATGAACAGTACATTTAATTTCTTGTCTCTAAACATTATAAATTATTCTAAATACTTATTTAATTAATATATAATAAATATATAATTAATAGTTAGATTTATTGAGATTATTAAATTATGATCTATGTAATATGAGTAGCAAATAAAAATTAAAAACATACTTAAGAAAACTAGACATTTAAAATCCAAGAAAGCAAAAATATAGAAAGTTTGTTAACAAATGGGTTATAATATATTATATGAAGATGATATAAAATATTAAAATACCAATTATGGTTATGATTTAAGTTATTAACATATTTTAAACCCCTATACATTAGAATAAATTATATACAATAAAAGGATGTTTAAGGTAAGGGAATTTCATCACACCTTTTATTATTTTGAGATACACAAATTATTAATCACTCCCTGTTATTGTGTGGTATATAAACTGAATATTTGTATGTTATATCATTAATTTCATTAATTTCATGATGTTATATGCTTAATTAAATTTCATTTACTTACAGGGGGAGTATGATTCTAAGTTACCAAGTAGAACGATTCAATTTAACAATCAGAGTGTTTATCGTGATTTTTTATGATTATACTTAAATTGATGAAATAACATGATCCATATCTTTAGAAAACCCATGAATTTTATTATCCACTTTTCCCTGATATATTATATTATTATTAAAAAAAATTAAATGTTTTTTACTTAAATTAACTAGGAAAATTCTTTAATGAAAACTTGAATTTATTTCTCATTTTGGTTGGAAGTCTGTGTTCTTTCAGATCCATGATTTCTAAAAAGAATTTCAAAACAATTTTAATATTATCATATGAAGTTAAATGAATTATTTACCCATTTTTTTCAAATATAGTCTTAGAAACAATCATCTTCTCATTTTCTTATGAAGTCACTTTTCAGAATATTAAGGAAAAAAAGGAATGTTCGACATAAACGTACAAACCACAACTATGACCATAATTTCCTTAGAGGTTACATTGCAAATTCACATGTTTATGTGGGTTTTTATGAAAATTTTTTCAAAATATTTTATGGGTTTCAAAGGTTACCATAAAATATGTCAAAGCTATTTTCTAAGAAAAAGGTTTTCAATAATGTTTTATGATTAATAAATGTTTTCATAATATTCCATAATTGTTTATAATTTTCAATGAAAATCTTTTCCGAAATAATTTCAATTAATTCTTTATAAGTGTTCAACATTATTTCTATGTAATTCTATTTCAAATGGTTTTATTTTATAAAAAAAGTTTTTTTCATAAAAATGTTTTTTTAAAAGTTCTTACGAATTATGTACCATCTAAGATGACATCTGTTGGTGTTACACATTTATTTAAGGAGAAACTACTCAATGCATCCATTTATATTCATTCTATGTATGGATAATGTTTTAAAGTAATTATATTTATGAAAACTATTTTTCTTTCAAAGGATATATTGTTTTTAAACTTAGTACATTTCACGGGTGGTGACTGTGAGACCTACCTCATTTCCACATGTAATGATGTGATTAAATTTTCATGATTCCTATCTTATTTCAAGGGTTATGAAATTATTATTGTTTATAATGTTTTGTAACTCATATTTTTGATTTTTTTCAAGTCTTCAGTTAGATAAATATATATCCCAAAAATTCATTGGGTAATGATGGATGACTTATGAGTATGTATGTTACATGTGAACCTAATTTCATGATCACAGTGTTATGTGTGATCCTAATTAAATATTCACAATTTTATTCATGGATCAAGTTGAATGTCCAATAGTTTATGTGTGAACCCGATTATATGTTCAAAATGTTATCAGTAAAACTTATTACGTGTTCACAATGTTATGAACATATCCACAGTGTTATGTGCGAAACTGATTACATGTTCACAATGTTATGTGCGAACCTAACTATGCATTCATAATGTTTTTTCTTGACTTGATTTCAGATATATATGTTGATGTGGGGGAATGTTTCCAGTTCCTTTATATAATGATTGAATTTTTTTCTAAACATACATGTTCACCAAATTATACACTAATGTGAATGACACAAATTCTGTGTATTATTCCTATGTTATGATTTCATGACCTATGATATTAATTCTCTAATGATCCATGTCTTATAAACCTCCAATCATTAGTATGATCTATAATATGCACGTAACAATCTTTAAATGCTATGTTTGAGTTATATATCATTTGTTCATGTTATTTTTATGTATTTCCTTTATTTAACCTTACATATCATCTTAGCTCAATCAATTCATATGTTTCATTTTCTATAGTTATGAAGAAATGTTTTAGGTAGAATTACTATATGTGGATATTGTTATGGGAGATGTTAAAGATCATTTAGTAGGATAAAATATTTATATTTGATGTTTCAAAAGGCTCGAAGATATTATGGTCCTCAGGCATGTATTTTTTGAAATGTACTGAATATTCATCTAAAATGATGTAATATCCATGTATGTTACGTATAAGTTTCTATATTTGGTATCAAAGGAATAGTTTTATCATCATTGAATCAATTATTAGAAAACATTATTTAGACCCCTAGGGTTATTTTTATGAATATTTCTATGGATGTCTTTAACAAAAGTATAAGGATAATGAAAACAATATAGAATTGTCCTATAATTTGGGTAAAGTATTGAGCAATTGGTTTTCTATAAATAAATCCCTATATAGAAAATACACGTGGATTTGGATCTATATTAGTTATACCTTGGAATAAGAACTCTGACAATATGTTTTGGGCCCGAATCATAGTAATCTTGTACACAACAATGTTACTTAATGCACACATGGTTTTACAATATTGGGGGATATTATTATGAAATTCATAAGTTTTTCATGAACTGTTATGAATTATTTTAACAAAATATGACTATAAATAAACTAGTATAATCCTATGGTGTCATAGATTAGTGAAGGTGTCATAATTTATATATCTTATATGTAATTTTTCATAGTTACATAGTTTTCTACTATGATATGTGATTATCATCCCACTCTTTTCGGATATAGTTATTGGAGTGAAATATAAGAAATATGATTAACATTGAATATTTCAGATGAGGAAAATATTGGAATTTTGAAAATTGATTTTAACGTGAAAATCTCATAAATGATGTAATATCCATTTATATCAGACATATGACTCTATACAAATCTAATGAATCCATGTATAAAAGTCTCCAAAATCTAGAGTAATTTTGTGTAATCTCATATAACTGATCATAATAACATTAATTGATTGACCAATCGAGGTATATAACCAAGGAATCCTTGAATAATAACTATCATAAAGGATAACTCTAGAAATATGCAATAATAAACATTCATGATATGAATCCCTCATCCAATGAACCAATCTAAGGCATCTCCTAAAGAGAAACCCATGTTTCTCCCAAAGAGTTATGTAATTCCATTAATTTCCGAGCTCATACGTATCATTAAGTAAAAATAGGAACCCTTATATCACTTGAACGTACAACATTCCTATGAGAAAATGCATGTTTTTTCATAAAAATTAAACCCATGTATCGATTAAAGAATGTGAAAAGTCATCTTTCATAAGAGCCCAACCAAGGGATTCCACAATAAGGGAATCCCACGTATCACTCAACGAATACTAATATGTACGTAACCTATAAGACCATCCAAGGCGTTCCACATAAGGAACATGTGTATTTTTCATGGTATGTGTAATCACACTCAGCCTATGAGACCATACAAGGAATTATGTTATAAGGAGCCTGAATATCAATCAAGGCATAAAATTGTTATGGAAGTCTATAAGCCCATGCATAGAATTTCTTAAGATGAAAACCCAAATATTAAATAATATATATTTTTCAATTAACTATTTAAAACTAAACCAGAAATAGGGCCTTGTAATTGAGCATGCCACATTACAAGACATGTATTCTCAACATGGAAAATTAACATTTCCATTCATAAGAATTCCATTTAGATTATACTTTTTATTAATCATGGTAGGTCAACTAATGGGTGGATTTATTAAAAAATGGTCATGGAATAAAATTCTTAGAATTATTAATTTATGAAAGAGACCATTAATTACAATTAATTATTTTAGCTAAATAATCACTTACATGGGTTATAAAAACCCACATTTTTAATGGTGATTGTATTATAGGAATGCGTTTAAATCATTGGAATCTATATAAACACCCCAAGAGGGAGGGATAATTATATATGAAAACATTGTGTAAAGGTAAATAATGAAACACACTAGAAGGGGTGGTCCGTGTTGAGGTGAGAATCCCCTAATAGTTAAATCTCATATAAAAACACTATTTAATTTTTGGAATTGGGTTTTACACATTTAATTTAATATTTTGAAGGAAACATAAAAAGAATCTTACATGTTTCATGAACAACATATTTTATAATTTGATGAAAAATTAAGGGAAGTTATACAGACCACATAATTCATACATAATATGGTCCAATCATCCAATATCAACCTTTAAATTTTTCCTAATTGAGGTAGAATAGAATATTTAAAAAAATTTGAAAATAGGGGGAATTGGCTCACATGAAGATAAGATTCATCACCGTAAGAGAAACTGATAAAGGATGGATGAGGATTTGAAAAAATGCTGATATGATTCCATTATAACAGAAGATTATTGATTCAGAGGACCGATAAGGGGGTTCCTAAATATAACTAGGACAGGGGAGGAGTCATTGTCGAGACCTTAGGTTCCCTCCTATGCATGAAAGAAAAAGGGTTTGATCCCACATTATCCGTTTTTAAGACGACATGAATCAAATACATGATGTGTAACACATACCCATTGTAAAATTCTTAAAGGTAATAACTAAAAGTTTTAATGGAATGTAACCCCCTGACTACTCACCATGAAAAAATTCACATTGTATATTGAATGCATGATGTGAATTTTTCACTATTGGATATTTTCTGCAGTCCAACTACATTTTTTCCACTATTATTCACCGGAACCCCCCATACTTCCCCTAAATCATATCCCATATTCAATAAAACTCTTTATCAACATTCCAACCCTTATAAAATTACTTATATTCATAAAAATCAAAATGAATCATCCTCCATTAGAAATATTTAAATTACTTTCGGAAAATTCAACCCAGTCCAAATCACAGGACATTACAACCTCTAGATCTTAATACCACTTATCCCCAAGAAACATTGGGAAAAAACACAACATCAACACTCAAACTATTCAGATTGTAATGTTTTATATCAAAGGTAATGTCACATTTGAAAACACCAAACATACCTCCACGCATCACATTAATCATGTAATATATAAGCAATTAAATCTGAAGACAATAATCGTATTCAAAACTGAACATCATGATGGTGGTTACTTGTACCCATATAATTAGAGACATGATAACATAATTGTCTATTTAATCTTCCAACTCATGTTTCTACCCACCATAGGTTCGTAAATGAATGACCAATTTTGTGTTACGGTATTTCTACTATCAAAATTACCTTAAAAATCATTACCATTTCATTCTAACCATGATCGAAGAGAGATTCCCAACCGACTAAACAATCAATTACAAATTGACAAAATTTATCCTAGTTGCACAACCTTTTCTAGGAAAATACTTCAATGAATTTAAACTACATTTTTATGATATTTATGATGATCCTAATGTTGTTTCTTATTGACCACATTCTGGAAATAAAAGGGAAATAATTCTCATAACTTCTATCCCACTATCTTGTAAATGATCGACTTTAAGAGTCAATGCATAAAAACTAAAACACAATACCTTTTTATCGAAGGTACTCAAGAATTATAAAAACATGCTCACTGAATCTCACTATTATCTTTCAATGACATTTCCATACTAAAAATTAATTTATTATGTTGTTCCACATGACAATCATAGGTAAATACCCAATCCTGAATAGATGGATCATCATGAAAAATTCCATGCGATCATGACTAATGTCATATGTATCCACATAATCATCAAATAGAGTTGAAAGGTCTCATACATGGTAGTACATGCTCCGATGATAACAAGTGAGATTTTGTTACATAGTCGAGACATCCATATAGCAAGAACATTGATTGATCCCAAGGGAAGACTATTAAAAGATCCAGCTGGTGTCCATGATTCTATCTATGGAGATTTTACTCTACAACCCAAGTAGCAATCTAGACTAACCATTCCTCTATTGAAAACAATTCTTTCTGAGCACAACCCTCATAGAGTATTTTTATCAAAAAAGATCGGTATTTTTATTGTTTCTTTATATCGTCATATAATTGATATTCTCTATGTTAATCTATGATGATACCAATATAGTGGTTTTCAGTAAGAAAAAAGTATACTAAATGGATATCAATAATAAAAAAAAATACCCAAGACACTCTCGTCATGTCTAAAATGAAGTGTACAGAATGGTTTTAGACAGACCATACACAACTAACAAGAGACAATAAATTTTTTTGAACCATTACTAGATGAATTATTTTAAATAGCTCTGATGAAACTATAGACAAATCATCTTTAACTGATAATGATTCTTTTACCACATGATTAATCCTCTTCTCATTGAATAGAAACCATCGAATTCCATACTTGACTAATGTTATTTTCAAATGTTGTGTAAATAGAAAACCATATCATCATCATTTTTTCATGCAATCATTGGCATGTTATGAATCTCACAAGATCAATGGAAAATTAATGAAAATATGACAGTTTTCAAATAGTCAACCACTTTGTGTTTATTCTAATTGTAAGGATACAAGTTTCCCATTCTCGACACCATGTTCCCTACCATAGATGTATCCTAATCATAAAAAAGAGAACTGAACACATTCCATGTCACATGCTCTATTGACCACTGGTAGTCAGTCCTTGACATGGAAAACCTACTTTTCTAAGGGAGAAAATGAAAAGAAAGGAAAACTATAAACTTATAAGAAAACTAAATCAAATTAACTCAACTAGTATGCATGAAACTCTTCAATATTTAGCTCCATGCACACGATAAAATCTGGTATAAAATACAAAACCAAGTGAATAAAATATCACAAAACCTGATCCCTTAACAAAATTTTCCCAGCACAATGGAAAGTAAAATTTCATTTATCCCTCATGTTATTCTAACTTAGATATGACTTTTGATTCATACATAACATCTCAAATCTCATAATATCTCTTATAAAATAAAATAATTTCTTTCATCATTTAACTTTACTGAATCTACCACATATATAAATTTATACTACCATGATATTTCACCTAGAAAAAATTACATTCTTAACACTATCCACAGGCTTATTGGCCTTATGAATTCAGTAACTGATATACCACAAAAAATATTGGATCCAGTGTTATGTTATCTGATATTATTTTTATCCTAGTCAACATTTTACTTTGTCTTACATCATAGAAGAAGAAAAATATCAGTCACACAACCTGTTATATAGTCAATCATGCCCTAGGTAAGTGTAACCCAATGAAACTAAGAATTAAATTATGATTATGCATGTAAAAAGGGTTATTTATCACATCAACACTCATCCAATATCATTGTTTTTTAGAATCAATGAGTCCTACTCTGGATAAAAAACACCCAATGACACCTCACATCTAGAACTCTTTATAAGAATTAAGTTTTTCCTTAATTTCGCTAGGTGAATCATACGCTTGGAAAACCCCTTACCCAATATAAATAATTAATCCTAAGATAATGAAACACCTGATAAGGTCACTAGGATATCCCACATATAATTCATGTTCGATCTATAGAAGTTATTCCTATAGTTATGGATCACTCTCCAATGTCAAGGAAGAACATAGAGAAATATTAAACTACCCTTACTTAAGGGATGAATCTAAACAAACACTTTAACCATTAATTTTGAGGAATTAAAATAATTAAAATTTAGTCTCATCAACATTATAATTCTTATATTTAAAGAAAAACCTGTAAAATTTATAATGGAAATTCATTTTATATTATATTTGGATAAATCCACAAGGTGGACATGTTTGTTTTATTAAAATTCCATTCAAGAATTAGTTATTTTGCTAACAGAACATCCTAATTTACGAAATTTATCACATAAATTACTTTTTTCATCATTTATTTAACCATAAGGATTCTCAATATTGGTTTATATAAAATAAAATGTTAATTAATATGAAAACCCAGATGTTTTAATACAAAATTAAACATAATTTATTACATAAACTTAACTTGATACTACATAGAAGATCAAGAGATCTAGTTTATTTGGGGATTAGTATCATTAAATAAAACCTTAAAACATGAAAGAAAACAACGTTGTTGAAAACTTCCTTTACATGACCACTACATTTCCTCGTACTAAGCATTACATTGGATAACCTGAGGACACGCATAATAAAAGGGTGAGTTATAAAGCCTAGTAAGGGAATAATCATGGAATAACATGAATAATACAATACATGTTAGACAATAAGAATATCAATAGATCACAAGAGAAGAATACACATAAATTCATGACAAAGAATTATAATCATAACATGGAAATGTGTCAACAACACTTAACAAGGAATTAGCATGTGCCAAGGCTCATTGCACATGAATCATGAGTAAATCTACATTGAACATGAAGCATGAGTAAAACCACATTCCACTAGAATTAGAATGAGTAAACACCCATTTCACATGATGTTTCATGATACTATACTTTACCTAATTCATTGTTGCGCTATAAGGGCACACCATTCTTAAACATTTCATTTCATGCATAAGTAGGCCACAAGGATCATATTACATGGATTCATAAAAGATCATAATTTATTATATGATTAAGGAATGTGGAATTCATACATGAAACATTATAATAAATATGTAAATGTACATAAATATCAATACCCTTGATAGAGAAATGAGCATGGTATTCACTACACAATGACATTGGCTTGGAAAATTGCTGCAATTTCGACAGCATAATGATGTGACATAAGAAATCATAAAAATGGTTGATGAGAGGGAAATGGAAGTCTCATCATATTTACAAGACATATAAATTAAGTGGGTCATATAGATACATGTCCCAACAAAAGTAATGGAATTTATATTCTTGATACAGAATAATTTCTTGAATGTAAATGAGGAGAGAGAAATTTCTTTCGGAATTTCGGCATAGTAACATGTGTACATGGGAGGCATTTAATGAGAGTGAAATGGGTCTTCCATCATTAAAAAATATATAGGTAAGTATGGGGAACGTAATTAACGATACCCCAAAATTTATAATTTATATTAATAGGGCATAACAACAATAAAAAAGATAGACAAAAATTTGATAGGAAGAAAAACCGTTACTGGGAAGTGTGCTTCCAAAGGCTTGAGAGAGGATTGAAAGAGGGTTCTTGGGAGCTTGGGGCACCTTGGGATGATTTTAAAGAGAAAAGGTCAATGTTTTGACGAATTCCAAAGGCTTTCCGTGAGGAGTAAGTGGGATCATGGGTGGGTTTATATAGGAAAGGTGAGGGAATTGTTTATTATTTAGGTTTGGGACACCTCACAATAAACTAATCCAATCCACAATACAGCCCATGGTTTTTTCCCATTGTTTTTATCAAAGTAAAGGGGAAAATAATATTTTATAAATCCATAGTACAATGTTCTTAAAATAATTTGGTTTCTTATGTGGAGGTGAGTCACAATTCCAAGAAAAACAATCCAAAAAGACAAGATGTTTAATAAGTCTCGAAGGGTCCATTAATGCATTTTAAAATAAGTCAAATAAACCAAAAATCACATTATATTAATGTTAGAACATATATTGGCCGAACATAAAGCTTATAGTGTTTTATGACATCCTTATTGGGTTATTATGATGTCAAGAAACACATTATATATTGAAACAATATTTAATTTTTACCCAAAAAGTTTTCTGTCATAGAAAATTAAGAAAAATTCACAGTTTGATAATTTCGACATCCTGATTCCAGAAATAATATTTTTTTAATAAAAATAATTTTATTAATATGTTAATTTTTCCTTTTAAAATAAAAACCGACATTTAACGAAAATTCACGGGTTTTAATAAAAATGGATTTCAAACCTTAATAAAAATTACAATTGCATTCATAAATTATATAATCTTTTATATTTAATAAAAATTAATTTAATAATAATAATAATATTTTATTAAAATATTATTTACATAAAAAATCCATTAATTAATCAAAATATATTTTTTAGTTGAACTTTAACTAAAAATACTATTTGGGTATTAAAAACTATTTACAGGGGAACAATAATAAAATGAACGTATATTCATTAATATATAAAAAAATAATGTACATAACCATACTGCTAAGGTCTTGTTACATAACCCCATATAACAACCACATAAGACCGGAGAGTAAGGTGTGTGATGGCTATAGACTCTTAGGGTGGCTCAGATAACATTACTCGGGTGGAAATCTCAATCCGCATCAACTTCTCTCATAGGTGGTCCTACTCGAGCATATCATATTCAAGGTTGTCTTGGGCATGGTCAAGAGTGAAGCACAATGATTCCACCTCCTTTCTGAGCTCTGAAAAATGGGGTATGTATGGGGTACATCTACTAGATGAGGTCATTGCTTCATTTTTCTGAGTAAATTGGATTTGTTAAAGCCCTATAATTATATAAATCATGTGATCACTATTAAATGGGTATATTAGAAATGTTCAAAATTCATAACATAAAACCAAACAATTTGACATTTTATATAATCATTTTACATAAATAGAAATTTAATTAGATCACGTGGGATTACCATTAATAAATGTTTGGGTCATTACAATCTTCCCCCTTTAATAAAAATTTCACCTTCGAAAATTTCTTTTATCAAAGTAAAAAAATGTTGGTGTCTATTCTTCATAATATCCTCAGATTTTGATGTCTCTTCTTCAAACCTCTGGTTTCACCACAACACCTTGATGTGGGAGATTGTCTTATTTCGTAAATATTTTTCTCTACGATATATGATCTTCACTGGTTGCACCTCATAAGAAAGATCATCCTCTAACTGTAACACATCTGAAGAGAGTACATGTGAATGGTCCAGTATGTACATATTAATATAGATACATGATATACATCATGTACCTTGGCCATGGTTGGTGGAAGTGCTAGTAGATAGGCTAAAGCCCCGACACGATCAAGAATCTCGAATGGGCCGATGTACCTTGGACTTAACATCCATTTCTTTTCCAATCTCATGAACTTATTCCACAGAGATATGCGTAGAAATACCATGTCTCCATCATTAAACTCAAGGTCTCATCAGAAGTTATCTACATAACACTTCTGTCGACTCTGGGATTCCTTGATATGCTGCTGAATAGTTTTCACATTCTCTACCATTTCTTCCACCATTTATGGTCCAAGCACCTTACACTGACCGACCTCATCCCAACACGCCGGTGTTTTGCATCTTTTCCCATAAAGGGCTTCATATGGGGCCATTTGGCTGATCGACTGGAAACTGTTATTATAAGAGAACTCAATAAGAAGAAGATGTTGATCTCATCCTCCTTTAATGTTCATTGAGCACACTCTCCACATGTCCTCAAGTGTTTGAATAGTCCACTCGGATTGGCCATCAGTTTGAGGATGATAGAACATGCTAATGTTTAGTTAAGTATTCTGAGCATGTAAAAGTCTCTTCCAAAACATAGAGGTGAATCTTGGATCATGATCAGATACAATAGATAGTGGTAATCCATGAAACCTTACCACTTCTCAGATATATATACCTTCCAGTTGAACCAATGAGAAATCCTCCTGAATATAAATGAAGTGTGCAGACTTCGTAAGATGATTGACAATAACCCAGATTGCATTGTAGCCTTTATATGTCTTCAGAAGTCCAATGAAAAAGTCCATGGTAATGTTCTACCATTTACAATCTGGTATGGGAAATGGTTGCATCATCCCCTTAGAATTTTGTATCTTATCCTTCACTTTCTGACACACCATACACATTGATGTATATTCAGCAATCTCTTTCTTCATGTTAGCCCACCAATAATGCTCTCTGAGATCTCGATACATCTTTGTGTTTCCTGGGTGAATAGATAAATTCAAACTATGTGCATCATCTAGAAGTTCCTTCATCATCTCCAAACTTGATGGATCACATATTCTTCTCCCAAATCCCACATTTCCTTCTTCATTATCATTAAACTCAGAGGATTTACCTCTTCTGATAGCTTCAATGTTTTTTTAAATTCACACATCATTCTTTAATACATCCATTAAACTTTACAAAACTATTGGTTGAGAAATAATTTGTGAAAGAATTTATGATATTCCCTTATTTATGATCCCCACATCCATCTTCATCAAATCTAATAAGATTGGATCCTTTTCAATTTTCATCAATGATAGAATCACTATGTCCTTTCTACATAGGGTATCTGCCACCTTGTTCGCTTTCTAAGAGTGGTAATGGGTTGAGGAGTCATAGTCTTTGATCAAATCTAACCATCTTCATTGGAACATGTTTATCTCTTTTTGTGTGAATATATACTTGAGGCTTTTGGGGTCTGTATATATTTCACACTTCTCCCAAAGGAGATAATGCTGCAAAATTTTCAAAGTGAAGATCACTCCATCCAACTCGCGGTCTTGTTTTGGATAGTTGTGTTCATGAACTTTTAATTTCCTCGAAACATAGGCAATGACTTTTTCATTTTTCATCAACACACATCCCATGCCCTTCTTTTAAAAATCACTAAATACCACAAAATGTTCTCAACGTGTGAGTAATCTGAGACAAGTGTAGTGATAAGCCTCCTTTTCAAGTCCTTAAAGATTTCTTCGCATTAATCACTCCATGAAAACATTACTCCCATCAGATTTATCTTGGTAAGAGTTTTGGAAAATAGTGATAAATTTCTCAGAACTCGTTGATAATATCCACCTAACCCCAAGAAGCTACGGATGTCCATTACTGATGTTCGCCTCATCCATCCCTAAATTTCATCTTTTTTGGAGGGATCCAAGGATATCACATTGGTTGTGATTATATAAACCAAGAATGAGTCCTCATTCAACCAAAACTCACACTTTTGGTTTTTTTAAAGAGCTTCTCCTTCCTAAAAGTTCTCATGTACTATTCTTAGATGCTCCTCATGATCCCCCTTGGTTTTGGATTATATCCGAATATCATCTATAATGATAAAAAAATTTGTTGAGTAAATCCCTAAATACTCTATTCATAAATTCCATGAATATTGAGGGACAATTAGTGAGTCCGAAGGGCATTACTATGAATTCATAGTGCCCATATCTTGTACAAAAAGAAGTCTTGGGGATATCTTCCTTCTTCACCCTTACATGATAATATCGCAACCACAAATACCCGTTGGAGAAGTATTGTTCTCCACACAGCTGATCGAAAAAGTCATCTATTTGTGGGAGAGGATACTAGTTCCTTATGAAGATTTTTTAAGCTCACAATAATTGATGCAAAGGAGCACTGACCCATCTTTTTTCTTGAAGAAGAGGATTGGTGAACCCCATGGTGAAGCACTTGGGGGTATAAAACCTTTATCCATATTCTCTTCCAGTTGTTTCTTAAGCACTTCAACCTCCACAACGGCCATTCTATATGGAGTCATCGATATTGGTAATGCCCTAGGTATAGGATCAATTGAGAATTCTACATCTCTTCTAGGAGGAAGACTAGGAAATTCCACAGAAAATAGTACAGTGAATTCTCTCACAATATGAATATCCTTTAGGATGGTTTCCCACTTAGTCTAGATCATATGATCCTGATATTCATGCTCATAGGGTAGTAATACCCACACTTGAGATGATGGATCTAATAAAGATTCATATTCTTTCTTGCACATGTAAAGAATCGGGGGTTGATTCTATACATGGAGAGTGATTTCCCTCTCACAGAATTTTATGTTCGATCTATATAAGGAAAGACAATACATGCCAAAAATTGCATAAAATTCCACCATAGGGAGTATGATGAGGTTTTCTGAGAATTTTAATCCAAATATTATGATAGGGGAGGAGTTATATTCATGGGATGCAATGATTTCCCCATTTTCCATACTCACTAACATATTCACTTCCATGATATGTAGTGGTGTTGGGACTGTTCTACTAAACTTTTGAGATATAAAAGAATCCGTAGAACTTGATACAAAAATTACATACTCTATTCTTGTATGAATAACTAATGTACCGATCACCAATTCTTTGTTTGGGTTCACTTCAGCAGTAGTGAGGGAAAAAGCACTCCCTTGCTGCCTTTGAGTTTGTTGGTTGCCTCCGAAAACCCATGTCTTAGGGAACTATTTTACAAGATTCCATGGTTATTTGCAATTGTATCAACGAACCACATGTTGAGGTTTGAACAGAGTGTTACTCTCCTTTGTCGTAGCCACGGGTCTTTCTTGCTGACAGTTAAACGCTAGGTGCCCTTCTCTTACACAACTAAAGCATTTCTTTGTCCACTTCAAGAAATTTTGAGGGTGATTCTTTCCACACCATTGGCAAGTGGGGTGCTAGATCTTATTAGCACCATTAGATTTGTCCATCGGACTTCCAGTATTGAATTCCACCTTATGCTTCATGTCCCCATGATACCCATGAAATTATACAATCTTCATTTTAATCTTGGGGGAACATCAGACAATTTTATAATAGTTGTTATAGTCATGTATCGCCAATTCTTTCTACATGCTAGGTTTCAGCTCACTAACGAAGTGACCATCCTTTCAATCAAGGGTAAAAACCAATCCAAAAGTGTATCGTGCAAGCCTTGTGATTTTTTCATCATTCTCTCCAGCAGATTCTTCGTTTGTTTTCTTGAGGGCAAGTAAGTCCCTCTCTATCTTAATCTATATGGTGCGCAGAAAATATTTATCAAAAAAACATCTTCCGGAAATCCTTCCATTCCAACACCACGATATCCTCCTCAGGATTATTTTTTTTATCAACGTCCACCATTGATCATCTTCACCCTCCATACGATAAGCAGCCAAGAGAACCTTGTCTTGTTCGGAACATTGAAGGATGGGCAAGATCTTTTCAATGGAGTTGATCCATTGATCAGCAATTGAAGGATCAAATGATCCATTAAATGTAATATGCATTTTTCTAATGAAGATCTCGATAGCGACTTGTTATATATTGGGGGGGTTGAAAATTCCTCTTGAGCCATGTTTCTATTCAATGTTTGAGTTATCTGAGAGAGAAATGTGACAATGTTTGTGATTCCTGCTCCCATTAGATATGCATCTCATTAGTGAAGTCATCATATTGATCATCACATTGATTGTTATCCAAGTACTCTTATTACCGCACATTGTCTTGAATAAAAGGATTGTTAGGGGTAACATATAATGTTTAATACAAGGACCAAACTGATGACTTATAAATAACTTTTATTTCCATAACATATGAATCTATTGGCTTCACTCTATGTTATCCATGATCTACTTTTTAACATATATTCTTAGGGAATTTTTTTGTCCCTCAATAATGGTTCATACTATGCTTGTGAATTAACCAATGCATATCCACCGGGAGTGTCATAACCAAGAGTGAAGCAAGGCCCATTGTTATGAACTAGTTCCCGTTCGAGTAATCTCAAAGCGGTGTTTTCCAGATTTTCCACTTTGATACATCTGTGCCAGAGCCGCCTCTACCAACATGTATCCAGAAAAGGATGTATTTTCATGATAAACCACTTACTCAATACTCACCAAATCAAAGGGATATTTTTATTATACATAGTCTTATCTCTAAGGATTTACTATGGTTTTCTAATCCTAATCCCCAAAAAAACTAAACCTATCCTCTGATACCAACTATGACAACCATGTTCTTTTATTACACAAATAAACATAATTTATTATATAAACATCACTTGATATAACATAGAATATCAAGAGGTATAGTGTCTTTTGGGCTTAGAATAATTACATAACAACATAAAACATGAAATACAACAACTTTATTGAAAAATTAATTTACATGACCACTATATTCCCTCATACTTAGCATTTCATGGGATAACCTGAGGACATGCATAAGAAAAGGGTGTGCTATAATGCCTAGTAAGGGAATAATCATGGAATAACATGATGAATACAATACATGCCAGACAACAGTCATATAAATTGAGAACAAGAGAATACTAAACATAAATAAATGATAAATCTTGATAATCATAACATGGAAATGTGGCAACGAAACTTAACATGAAATTAGGATGACCCAAGGCTCATTGCACATGGAGCGTGAGTAAATCCTCATCGCACATGAAGTAATAGTACAACATCATTTCACGTGAATTATCATGAGTAAAAACCATTTTCACATGACGTATCATGATACTATACTTTACCCAATGCATTGGAGCACTATAAGGGCACACCCTTATTAAACATTTCAATTCATGCATAAGTGTTCCACAAAAATCATATAACATGGATTCATAAAACATCATCATTTATTCCATGATAATGGAATTTTTAATTAATACATGAAAATTTATAACCAATAAGTAAATGTACATATAGTTGAATACCCTTGATTGTGAAATGGGCAAGGTATTAACTACATAATTAAATTGGCTTGGAAAATCAGTACAATTTTGGCAGCGTAACAACATGACGTAAGAATTCATAAAAATGGTTGATGAGAGAGATAGGGGTGTCTTATCATATTTACATTACATGGACAATAATGGGGTCATGTAGATACATGTCCCAAAAAATGTAAAGGAATTTATATTCATGAAAAAAAAAATTTCATGAATGTAAATGAGGAGGGAGAAATTCCTTTCAGAATTTCTGCATATTAAAGGTTGTACATGGAAGGCATTTCATGAGAGATAAAGGGGTCTCCAAGAATTCAATCATAAAGAGGGAAGTATGGGGTGGTAATAAACCATACCCCAATCATTTATAATTGAAACTAAAATGGCATTACAAAATTATGAAAATTGTATAAAAATGAGAAAGGAAGAAAAACCCGTACTTGGAAGTGTGCTTCCAAGGGCCTGAGAGAGGCTTGAGAGAGGCTTCTTGGGAGCTTGGGGAACCTTGGGAGGATTCTAGAGAAATGAGTCTAGAGGTTGGACGAACTCAAATTTCATTGAGTGAGGAGGAAGTGGGAGCTTGTGTGTGGTTATATTAGAAAGGAGAAGGAATTTTTTATTATTTAGGTTTGGGAATCCTCACATTAATCTAACTCAAAACACAAACCAGCCAATGTTTTTTTCCCATGGTAATTCTAAAATGGAATTGGAGAACAATATTTTATATGGATAAAGTCCAAACTTCTAAAAATAATGGGGTTCCTTATGTGGAGGAGAGTCGCACTCCCATAGAAAACAATTTAAAAAGACAAAATGATTAATAAGTCTTAAGGGGTCTGTTAATGCTTTGTAAAATAAGTAAAACAATCCCAAAATATCATTATTTTAATGGTAAAGCATATATAGGCTGAACCTAAATCTTATAGTGTTTTATTACATCACTATTGGGTCATTATGATGTTATAAAACACATTATATATTTAAACGGTATATAAATTTTACCCAAAAATTTGAGTGTCTAAAAAAATTATGAAAAATTCATTATTGGATAATTTCAATGTCCTGATTCTAGAAATAATATTTATTTTATCCAAATAATTTTCTAAATATGTTAATTTTTACTTTTAATATAAAATCCGACATATATCGAAAATTCACGGGTTTTGACAAAATTGCTTTCAAACCTAAATAAAAATTACATTTACAATCATAAAATTATACGATAATTTATATGTAATAAAAATTAATTTTAAAAAAATTCTAATATTTTATTAAAATATTATTTAATTCAAAAATCTATTAATTCATCAAAATATATTTCTTAGTTGAAATTTTACTAAAAATACAATTTATGCTTTAAAAAATATTTACAAGGTAACAATAATAAAATGAATTAATATTAATTATTATATAAAAATTAATGAACATAACCATAGTTCTATGGTCTTGTTACATAACGCCTTATAAAACTAACATAAGACCGAAGAGTGAGCTGTGCGATGGTGACAAACTCTTGGGGTGGCTCGGATAACATTACTCGGGTGGTAATCTCTATCAACTTCCACTTCTCTCATAGGCCGTCATGCATAAGCTTTACATATTCGAGCTCATATTTGGCTTGGTCATGATCGAATCCCAATGATGCCCCCTCTTATCCGAGATCTAACAAATGGGCTTCGTATGGGCCACATCTACTAGATGAGGTCATCGTTTCATTTGTCTGAGTAAATTGGATTTGATAAAGCCTTATATTTATACTAATCATTTGATCACTGTTCAGCATTTATATTATCAACAATCACTATTTTAAACATAAACCCAAGTAATTTGACCTTTTATATATTCATTTTAAATAAATGGACTTTTAATTAGGTAATAAAGGATTTTAATTAAGTAATGATTGAGTCGTTACAATTCTAATCTACAATGAAAAGCACCCTTTATGTTGTAATTATAAATTTAATTAATTACGAACTCATATAAGTAGAACTCAAAAGAAGATAACATGAATGTTAAAATAAAAAGACGAGACTAGTCAAGTATGAATCCATTATATGATTATATTTAAACCTATATAAGAGTCTGCAAACACTTTTAATAACCACCAATATATAACCTAAACACACCCCATGTGGTTAAGTATTAAAGCATATCAATGTAATGGTGACCTATGGGGGTCCATTTAAGTATTTATGGGTTAATCTAAATGAAAATTGAAACATTTTAATCCACAAGAATATTTTAAAAACCCAAAATTATTTAATATAATAAGAATTCCACACCATGACCTACAAAATTGGGTTGAGTTAGGTCTATCTCAAAACAATACCATGTAATGAAAGACCTACTTATCTCATGTCACAAAGAGATCCCTAGGAAACAAATTCATTTAAATTCAAAAATTAAATAGCATTCATATATATTAGTTTTAAGGTATATCAATCTTTGATATTATGGATTGACTATATGGGTCACCATTTTAAAAATTATAAGTTTCACATAGACATTATATAGTGAATATTAGATCTCATTTAATCACAAATAATATGTTTAAACACATGAAACCAATGGTCAATCGATCAAACATGTCAAAATTTTTTAAATAAAGTTCCACCGTCAATCTATGTGGGAAAAAACCGCTTTGTTTTTTTCTATCTTATTAATAACCAATTATATATTAATAAAATCACAATGCAAATATCATATGTAGTAAACATTGGAAAAAATTGAATATAATTACGTAATCATGTTATGAAAATAAAACGAGAAAATAAATAAAAAAAGTTCACAAACATGCCACATATTCACAAAAACATGGTTTCTAGAATAAGTATGCTTCTGAAACACATAAGGAAACATCCAACATTTATCATTCAATCATGAAATGAAACCTACATGGCATGGAATATGCTTGAAAATAATTATCTATGTGACTATAATAACACATGTAATAATATCACCTTACCATAATGGGGATGGGTAAAATAACCTAATTCAGTAAGAAGTGGAATGTAAACCAATCACTCTGGGTGAAATAATAATAAACTATAATAGTAAACATCATGAACAACAATCACATCACTAGACAATTGGACTTTTCCACATGCATTGGTTGATCAGTCATAGACATGAAAATTTTCCATGAATTCCCATATTCCTAGTCTCCTATTTACCATCCCCAAATAGTAAAATGTATTAAAAGGAACCTCTGATACCACTTTGTAAGGTCCTAACCCATGATCAATTAAAATATTTCCCCGAGCTAGTTTTCCACATGAAATCAAGTGAACTCTTCTTTATATCAGAGGCTACTAACTTGAAGTTAGGTCCTAATGATGGTATTTTTGGGAGACTATACCCACATCATACAAATAGCAAATTGGTATTATATCAAATTAATAAATTTATAATAGAAGTAGTAAAAATAAATGATATAGAAGTAGAAGATAGTAAAATAAATGAATAACAAGATGTTGAAAATTCTATATACAGAACAATTCATACATGTCCATATGAGGCTTCAATGTATAAGTAGTAAGAATATAGCAGGATATAGAAAACATCAAAAGAAAAAAAATTAATAAAAGAACAAAATTACACAAGGGATATGTCCATGGGAATCTTGGGGTATAACTTATTCTTGTTCTCCTAAGCTCCCATGTATTAGTGAATAATATTAGAAAAATCCCTAAACATGGACTTGTAACCATGAGGTCTGTTTGGGTACCCCGATCAAATGGCGGCCTCAATTGGTTGCGAGATATACACATTAGGCCACCATCAATGATGCATAAATCATAATACATTATATGAATATAAGTTACAATAGTGTGTATGTTTAAATGTAAAAAAGAAACTTAATAAACGAAAGCAAGTCTAGATTACGTTTTTCAATGATAACTAACTGAAAATACTTTCTTTAAACAAATATAGGATATCTCTAAATAGAAGTCACCCAATATATAGCACCCCCAGACCAAGAGAAAATAGGGGTGAATTAGGGTGTCATATTTTTCTTTTAAAGAATTTTTTATTTATCACATGTCAGTGGGAACTTGTAAAAATTGTTTGATGGATATGATCACCAATCAAACATTCAAATTCAAAGAGATGATAAACAAAAATTTTACTTGTTTCACTACTAAGGGATACATCCAAAGAGAAAACACCAAATGTCTGTTGACCATACCTAAATCCACTAATCATTACTAGTTGTTGAATACAGAGGTTCGGTCATAGTAACTCTATGACAGGGTTACTAACTTTACAATTATTTAGGGTTCTCACACTGCATCTTTCGAAGAACTTCTGCAAACTCCCCCGAGCTCACTGCTCGGATAGAATTAAAACTTTGATTATCGACATGAAGGATGAATAAATGATTTGGTATTAAAGGATTTGTCACTTAATTTAGCACGAGACACTAATTTCACATTATACCTAATATGGTTATCTTTTAATTCCCTATCCACATAAATCTAATCTTCAAAATAGCCCTTCATGAAGGCCCTTTGCGAAGAAAAATCCATCCCGAAACACCCATTCCTTTAAAAAACTTCCTTTGCGAAACAAACTACCTTCACATAAAAATATTATTTCACGAATCTCATTGTGTCAACATAGAATACCCCATCATTGCAAATAACTCTTTTTATAATAATGTAATTCAGTTAATAATTGTAGTCTCTTCTTGATATTGAATATCGCCTTGAAAGACTAGTTCATGAATAACCTTCACAAAATCAGATCATTCCTATATTTTCCTTGAAAAAAATTGTTCAAATAGAAGATGGGTAGCCCCATATTTATAAGCTCGACTCTTCCCAAATATATACCAACTTGTTTTTTATTTTCTAGAGTGTTACAAAACAAATTCGGGGTGCACCGCCATTCGCAAATCACAACTTAAATTCTCTATTTATACAGATCATCGTAACTATTGAGACAATGGTCAAAACCCATCTATGTTCTCGTCATAATAATTGAGACTTTTTCCATTGATTGGGAAGTTTTAAATCTCTTAATCACACAGATATCCATCACTGATCACAAATATCATCGTAATCCTGAATCACACCATTAGAAATACTTAAGTCTTCACAAAACAAAACTCGCATATCCCATATTTTCGAAACACGTAATTTTTTATATATCCATAAGACCTTTAAGAAAAACTAATTTCCACATTGAAATCCATCCTCTAAATTTTGGTCCTCAAAAATTTTGCAAATACTGGGATACGACGCCACCTTCAAAATTGTTTTCCACTTGAACTGTAAGTTCCATTTCCTCACAAAATCCTAGATCTTCCATGCGAGGATTGAAAACAAACAGAAAACACCATTTATAGTAAAGAACAACTCTGGTTCCAACAATATACATAGATTTAAATATATATAATCACACTATTTATGTAATAACATATAATAGAACAATTAGTAATTATGGACCAAAGGAAAAACTCAAGCATCCATGCAAAAAAACCAATTAAAGTAATAAATTATTCAAAGGATTCATTGTTATAATCCCATGCATCCTTGTATAAATGACCTGTAACTCTATTGAAATTTAAGTTAATCCCATTTCACTGATCATTAGTGTAACACCCCGAGATTTTATGAGATTTATTATTTTTAATTTATTTGATGTCTTGTGTTGAATGCTACACCAAGATTATCTTGCGCTATACGCAACATCGTATTATCTTGTAGTATATGCAACACTATTCTTGGAGCATGTTACAAAAAATTTCAAGATCGTTTGATAGATGTTATTCTACGCAACATTGAGTGTATATATATATAAATATATATTAAATGTATAAATGAAATATGTTTAGATTCTATTATACAAAACAACAAATTAATCTTTCACTACACGCAACCCTGACATGGCTTTATTTACATGCAACTGTGACCTTCCATGATAGTGTGTGTTGTACGTAATACTGAGATTCACTAAACAATGATATGTTATTAAAATATTATATAATATAGCCGTTATGAATTGTAATAACCACTTTTTGAAATTTTTTATATTTTATCATTCAAAATGGACTTCATTTTTGGATTCGGAATATCGAAATTATCATAGGGGAAATTTTGGTATTATTCTAAAAACATTTAATTTTGGATGAATAGTGAAAACACTGAGTTATTGGTTAAAACCAAATTTTTGTTTAAACAATCATTTATTTTATTTTATTTTATTTTAGGTCAAAATAAATACATTATACATAAATAAGTTCAATTTAATTCATTGTAGTCATTTTATAATAATTATAGATATATAAAAATTTTATTGAACTTTTCACCGTCTTTAACCCACCTCTTAGGAGCATTTTCAGTTGTATATAAAATGTAATTTTACCACTTCTGTGAGTTGAATTTCAAAAATCCAAGCGACAAGGTTAATATCAAGGAGTAAAATATGTTTCAATAAGATAAAAATAATTTTTTGTGAATATTAACTTTTTTACTTTTATTTACCACGGTTAAAAGTAAATAGGGTAATTAAGGGTAAAAATGATATTATTATTACCCTAACACAAATCCTAATTCTATGGACTAAATTTAATTCGACTAAAAAGAAAATTAGGAATAAAATATTTCCCTTTAGGTCCACTTGGATTAGATTAGGGCAGTTATTATTATTTTATTTAAAGAAGTGTTAAAAGAGTTAAAATCAATGTTTAATAACTAAATTATTTTTATATAGTGTTATACATAACATAAATTCTACAATAAATATTAATTATAAAGATAAAATTATTTCCAACATAATGGTATTTTATTTATAATTTTTAGAAATTATATAATTTAATTTATTTATGACAATATGACGATGCAGTAATTACCTTATTAATGAAATATTAACAAAATTGATGTTATAAATAACCAAATAAATGTAATTGGAGACTTTTTATGAATTCCACTAATTTTATAGGTTAATATGAAATGTTATTATTGATTTAATTATCCTTATTAGAACTAATAATGTTGTTATTGGTTTCAAAAAAATCAATTATCAAATAGTGTCAAAATTGACATAAAATAGTATTCAAAAAAAATATTATATTATTAATTGTTATTATAATCCAAAAAATCAATGGTTCGACCAAATGAATTAGATAAGGTTATATACATTAATAATGAACCACTTTGGGTTCGTTTGACTTTTTATATATGTTTTTAACCATATAGTGTAAGAAAACAAGAAGACACGGTAAAAGTTAATTATTTAACATAGAGTTAAATCTAAATGGTAAGGTTAAAATAGTAACATAAACTTGTCTAAAACAAATTTTATGAGATTATTTCGTCCCATACATACTTTAGATTTTAAATAAATCAATTTGGAGTTATTATAAATCGAATATGACTTTATTATAAAATAATATTTTATGTTTTTCAAAGGTTCCGCTCTCCTCCCTTATAAAAAGGGAACCCATTCCCTCTTCCCTTCACACACTTTTGAGCCTTCAAGCTCGGAAAACCCCTGCCCATTTCCCTTCTCCACTTCCCTAGAAACATTATGGAGGTTCTTGTCTTCTCAAAGGACCAACTCTAGTCTCTTAAGAGCAATATTAAATAAGGTGCGTTGAAGAAGAGGTAATCTCTTCTACCGATTCTTTCAAGTTTCATTTTTCTTCGAATTCTTATTCTTTAGTTGTTTCATTATAAAGTAATAACTTAAGTATATATAATATAATTATATGTTATTATAAATATTAAAGAACCCAATTTCACCTTCTATTCATCCTAAGGAAATCGAAATCATCGCGTGTGCGTACGTATGGAATACCGTCTCCACGATGTGGTGTAATCTGTTTTTCCACCACCACCTTACTTGGATTGGTATAATGGTGTAAAGAATAACTATATAAAGTTATTATAACATCATACTAATTCTGAAATATTATATCATTGACTCAAATTCCATTCAATAATTATGGGAATGATATCATCGCTCGTGCGTACGTACGGATTACAGTCTCCAAGACATGATGAGATTCAATTTCCATGATAACCATTCAAGAATGATTATAAAGTATATATAATGAATAATAATGAAATATATGACATGATAAGATACTGGATTTATGTATATATATATATATATTTCATATACTTACTTCCATTCAAGTCAATAAGGAAAGGAAAACAACATTCATGCCTACGTAAGGTCTACCGTCTCCATGAACGGTGTATTTCATTTAATTTATTTATCTATTATATATATATAATTAATATATATTGATATATAAATTATGATTTAAATTATCGAAGAATTTAAATCATGTTATATGTAATAATAGTATCAAGAACAACAAGTCCAAACACATACGATAAATAAAACAATTTTACCCAAAACGTTTAACATGGAAATTTCAAAAGAACGGGTAATATAAAGTAATAAGTTAACCATATATGATATCATAACAATGCATATGATTCATTAATAAGTCAATGACATTATTTAAATCATTATACAAGTGTTTCAAATATGTACGAAGTATATCAGACTTAAGGTAAGGGATAATTATTCCAATCTCACTCTTATCCGAGATTGTTTATTTGCAAGTATTTACTGGGGTTATGTTTATCATCCATGTCCATATGTTCTCCAAATGATTTCATAAAAGTTTTATATTTCATAAATTTATGTTTAAAGTCATTTTTAACTTTTTTTTTACTTTTACCACATCGTATGGAAGGAATATTTCTTTTGTTTACCATACGAGGTACTTTTTGACTTTTCTTGGAAAAGTACGAGAAGAATGTTTTTTATAACTTATACGCCATGAACATATTTTTATGGTTTAATAACACATTATTATCATGAACCTTACTCTAAAAATTTTAATAACTATTTATAACAAAATCCTTTTCATTTAAAATTTCATGGCACTTTTGTGAAAAGAAAATGATTTTTAAGAAGAAAGGATATTTTCCTCAAGAATTCATTTCAAGTGGTTTATCAAAAAAAATTTCCATATAAGATGGAATTATTTTATAGGTTTATGTTTCAAGTATAATTCCTCTATTATTTACATGGTTTCACTTTTCTTATGATTAAATTATATCCATTTTGATTGTATGGATTAATGTACGATGGGATGATGTTTATGAAACCCATTTTATAATTTGGGTAATGATGAATGATTTATGTTCATGTTGTGGCACAAGTAAGAACGATTTCATTATGAGGTTTTTGGGACCTATATCTCTCTCAAATTCATTGGGTATAGATTTATATCTCATGAGATAGACATGGCTGGAACGCTAAATTAATCCAGTTCAGTGTTACAGGACTGAAACAAGGAGTGAACTCGATTCAGAAAGGGACTTTGTCCACTAAGATAGTAATGGAAGCAATGCCTTGGCTACTATGGAAATCATATCATATGGATAATGGTTTTCCAAAATTTAATGTTTTATAAACATGGTATTTTATCATGATTAATGTTCATTTATGACCTATGCCTTACGTATTGCCAAGATTTATTTCAGAACTCATGATTTTTATGTGTAAACATTATGTTCATGTTTTGATGTTAAAATGTATATGGTTTGTTTTATTTTTACCACGCTTACCCTTACTAAGAATTTGAACTCACCGTTTATATGTTTTATTTTCCCCAGTATATAATGAAGGGTTTTAGGTAAGAAAACAACGGGGGAACATCTTTATGGGAGATGTTGAAGATATTTCACCATGATTAGAAGATTGTGTTCCGACTTTACAAAGACACTAAACTATTATGATCATTGTGTGTTTGTTATTGTTATGTATTAAGTATTACACCAAATTAATGTAATGTCTATGGACATCATATTTGGTCTCTCTAATGTTGGTATCATAGGAATGCATTAATTAACATTTCAAAACTAGGATGTGAGAACTTTAGTGAGATCCCTAGTGATATTTCTAAGGTATGTCTAGGGATGTCCCTTAGGTCTAGTAAAAATATAGGTTACAGTCCTAGAATTTTGTTGATGATCATGAATAACCTAGGGAGAACCTAGGGTGTCATGGATTAAATAATATGTGATAAGTTATACATCCCATAAGTGATTTTTTATGATTATGTGGTTCCTTGTTATTTTAACTGTTTCTTACACCATGGTTTGTGGTTTTAGTGAATGGAGGGAACTAGAAGGAATTGGATCAACATTGAAGCCAATGGGAAAATTGGTGACTATGAGCAACGAACTTGCATAATTCCTAGAAATAAAGATTGTGTGATTATGCCAAATCAGTCATTGCGATATATGATTAACAAAGGGAACTGTTGTGGTATTTCTATTTCATCAAATAAGAGGAAGATGGACTTTTATACATATTCGCATGGTGAGGAGCATAGAGAAAGGAATACTGACATTTCTAAAGAAGGGAAGAAGAACCTTGATGAATACATCAAATGGAGGGGAAGATGTTATATTTGTGGAGAGAAGGGTCATAGAGTGACAGACTATTATGGAGTTCAATGTCTTATCTGTGGAAAACATGGGCATTACCCAACTCAATTCTCTAACCTAATAGGTTACTTATAAATCAAGGAAGTACTTATTCCATGAAAATCATTGAAGAGAATGGATTGAAGTGTTTATGTATTGGTATTCATGAATAATTTTGTTGAGGTACTTTTATGGTATATTGGAATATCAATGTATTAGACCATTGTGGTTTTAAATAATTATATGGTACCAGAAACAAGGAAAAGTAATTGAAATATTTTTCGAAAGAATATGATATGCCCATAATAAAGGTATAAGGAGAAATTAATATGTTTGATAGTATTCATGAGTTCATGACTGATATAAGATAATAAACACACATAAAGGATCTAAAAATAATGGATCTATTTAGAAATATTTTATTTTTGAGTTAGAGATAAAATTTTATGTTAATGATACAATTTTAGTTAAAATGAAAATTTATTCACAAAAATTCATTACTTTAAATTATGGAAGGAAACACAAAGAAAAAAGTTTGAATTATTCATTTAACAATGAATAAATAAGTTATTTATATTTTTATGGTGAACATTCTCAATTTGAAATAAAATGCAAAGTTATATAAGATAAAATGAGTTATTAAATATTCATTATGTATTTAAATTTTTATGGAAATTATATGTTAGTAATATTTTTTTAATGAAGATAGCTTGGGAAGATTATGTATTATTTCCCTCAATTAAAAGATAATAAAAAAATGTAAGAAATGAATTTAAAACAAAAATGTGATTACCTGAAAATGGAGAAGAAATAATTGAATCCAACATAGACTAATTTCATATAAGCAGAAAGTGTCTCTCGTTATGATATTTACAGAAATAATTCTATATATAAATGTTTAATATATGCCTTCTGAATTATATTGAGGACCTAAATCTTTTTAATTATTATTATTCAAAAACTACAACTCTTGCTAAAAATTTTACATTTTATTAACATAATGACTTCTTATATATGTTAGAATATGATTATGGATCTCTTAAAAATAATTAAAAGTCTATAAATAAAACCTATAATGTTATACAAACCGAGAAGAGTGATTTAATCAAATATAATTCAGAATTACAATCTAAATTGAAAAAATGTGCATCATGTTATTCTACTAATGACAAAAAATTAAAAGGTTTAATGTGTAAAGTTAAAGATCTAAAATATAATTCATGATTATTTAAAAAGGTGTAGTATTACTTCAATAATTTCTTTGGTTATAATAAATGTAATAATGGCTAATTATTTATACGTAGTAATGTAGAAAAAAAAATAAGCAATATAAAAATTATTTTATGCCTAGTTATAAAAAAAATTTATCCTGTTACTTATTTTCATAATTAAATAAATTGTCATTATCATAATTATTATCACATTATATATCCTAATATTTTTCAATTCTAGAATTTTTTAATATTCTAAGGATAGTTCAATATAAAATAAATGTTGATGACATGTGAATAATCTTTTCCTTCTATATTATAGTTCATAATATGAAGATTTTTTTTAAAAAATTGGGAAACCTTATTCCCCGTAGCACTGTATCTAGAAAAATATCCATATAATAGAATTCCATTTCTTATGAACATAATCAATTAATGATTTTTAAAATGTTATATTTGATAATAATTTTACCCCCTAACACCTTCCACCCATAAAAGGTTCAAATCATCAATTAATGGAGATAATAAATCATCAATATCTTTCTTGGGCTGTTTTTGTTTATAGATCATTAAAATAATCATGATACATTTTTTATTCATATAAATTCTTCATATATGTTGTAAATTTACAATAAAATATGGCATGGAATATTTTTGTTACTAAGATATCGATATGGATTCAATATATCTGTGCATAGTCAGGGTTTGAGATTTCCAAATTAATTTCCTAAAGTATAAATTTATTGATTGATTTTCTTCCACAATGGAAAATTATCTTGATGTGTAATTTTACATCACATATAAAATGATTTATATTTAATCTCAACATTTGTTAATTATTTTAGTTATCAAATAAATATTAAAAATGAGGAATTATAGGAATATTCCAAATATCTTTTCAAAGAGTCTCTGTAACTACTCAATTGACCAATAAATGTTGTTTCAACTTATACCATGATATCATATATTTAAGACACTCTGAAAAATATTCTAATTCCTTTCGATAATGTACAAAATAATTTAGGTAGGTATTAATTTTATTGAACCACAAATCCATCAGGGAAAATAATTTTTATTCATTATAATTTTAATATCAAAGATATCATTCGTTAGAGATTTTTTCATAGAATAGCTATATGATCTCTGTAAAACTATTTTCACTCTTTCATTTTTTTATTTCATGTTAATAAATCTTTACTAAGTTGATGAAATAGTAAATTTTATGCCACACAGATATAATGGGTTTTCTACATCATAATATATGCACTCTATTTTCAATTCTTTATCAATAAGCTATAAATTAATATCATGAATCATTTCTTAAATTTGATGAGACGTATCATCTTGAAAATCATTACCATGAATATATCTCAAATTATGCCCAGATTTATTTTACCAAATCATGGGGCAGTAACTCATATTTAAACCATGAAAAATTCAATGATATATTACCTCTCTTATTTTCAAATTTATCATATTTAAAAGTTTCCAGAATGGATAGAAAAATATGTTTTTTGGAATTTTTTTTTTTGAAATTCCAACAAATCATTGACACTTTTCTGATATTCAACACTTTTTCATAGGGAAGTAATCAAACATTGATTCATTATTATCAATTAAAAATATAACAAACTAAAAACAATTTTTTATATTTTCAAATTAAATTTCAAATTTAAATTTCTATATATAAAATAAAAAATATCATAAAATATTTCAAAAAATAAAAATAAAATTCAATAAATTTTAAAAAAATATAAAATGGAAAATATTTAAATAATATTATTTAATAAAAATCACAACCATTAATCAAAAATAATCTTCCATCAATAAAAAATACCAAATATGTGAGACAAATCAAAATTGAAAATAAAAATATAAAATATAAAACATAATCCATAGAAAATTGGAAGAAAGAATTTAAATGAAAATAATTTGGATGCACAGGGAATCTAGAAAATTATCATAAATTAGAATCAAAATTAGATTTATAGAGAAGGTGATATTGATAGGAAGAATACACATGTGGTTTTTGATGATTAGAGATAGTAGATGGAGGTGGTGGATGCCAGCTGAAAGATAAAGCGACATCAATGGAATATTGGAAACAAAACTAAAAATGAAAATACCTTTTATTCCTGGAAAATAAAATAAATAAATATAAACTATAAATTTATATTAGAACTAGGATTATTGTAAAGAAAACACAAATAGTATGAAGTCATAAAAAGTGGTAAAAAATAGGTGACATTGGATAAGAATGGTGGAAGAAAACTCAATGCTAATGTGGAATCAATGGAAATTTAGAACAATAAATAAAAATTAAAATAACTAGGGTAATAATGAAAATAAATCAATAAAAAAATAATATAAATCAGAACCAGGTAATTGATAAGGTGAAACCAATTTTAATAAGTCATAAGTGTCATTCGACAATGAGTAATAATGGATTGTCGGGGTGGGTTCCAAACAAAAGATATTCAAGTACACAGACCATTGAATAAAGATATTTGATCTCTAATATCAAATAATTAAATTATTCAAGTCCAAACATTGAATTTGTAAAGGTTATGTTTTTTCACGTGAGATAAAAAAATGTTTTTTCCTGAAAAACTAAACCAAATGACTGCTCTTGACCACAGATTAAAATTAAAAATTCATTTTAACATTATATATTAAATATCCAACATGAAATAAATGATTTTCATGTTTTTTATTTAAAAATTAATGTGAATTATATGATTTCCCATTTATGATATTTAAAAAAATATGTCAACAAAATACTTTTAAATCGTTTGTTAAAGAACTCATGTGAAAAATGTGGAAGATTTATTTTCCACTTCAATTTTTTAATAAATTCCTTGGTAATTAATTTCATTCAAGATGGTTATAAAAAAATTGATGTGAAAATTATAAAAAATTTATTTACCTTGTATGTTATATGTAGACGATGTGAAAATTTTTTTAGGATGAATCAATTTTGTATTACTGTAATTTTTGTCTTATTAGAGTTGAAAAAAGACTAAAGAGAGGGAAAAGTGAGTTCACTAATTTATTACCACTTAAAAACCCTCTCTTACTATTGTCCTGAACTTGCCTCACTATTCTAAAAACAATTATATAAAAAATTTGATATGTGAGATACCATCAATTTATAGTGGTTTAGGGAACAAATATCTCATGTCCACTTCACAAAAATCTCTCTCACAAATCATGGCGTTTTATTTATATTATCAATTTTCCAAGGTGATATTATTTGAGTAAAATAATTTTTCACTATGTATAATATCCATGATATTTTTCATTTATAAAATTTACAATGATTATGGATAGACTCTAACCGTACTAAATAGAATGGGTATGAACAAATAACGAAATGATATATGGAAATGAGTTATAGTTTAGAACAAAGTCAACGAATAAAATAAAAAAGAAGAATAATATTAATCAGATGTAGAGTATAATTCAAATGTAACTCTAAAGATATTTCATTTTCTATTGATTGTGATTTAATGAAAATAATAAAAAAATTATTTTATTTTTAAGAATACAGTAAAATAATGCCAAAAAATAGATCATGTGTAAGTATTATTTCATGTGTTTTTTATAATTTATATTTTTGACATATGTGATACCTTTTATGTAGTTAATTTTCTTATTTAATTCAAACAATCAAGAGTAAAATTTTATGTTATGTCATTTGAATATTAATTTTTTATCTAGATATATAAAAACAAAGGTATCTATTTTAGATTAGTTATAGTATTTATTGGAACTTTACGATTTTTTGAAAATATAAATGTTAAATAACTCGTTTTTCGATACTTAGATTTTCAAAATTTTAAAGAAACTAAAAAATGTATAAATTTATAGATATATTGATATTATTTTATTCTTCTTATAAATGTAATTAAATATCACAAAAACACCCAACTTGTATGACATTAATTTCATAGGTATTTAGATTTCATAAAATTATGCTTCATAAGTATTTTTTAATCTACATAAGCCACTAGCATAACCCTTTTTTCTAACTGAAATACATTGTCTTGATCTTATGAAATTAGAATATTCATAATATTTTTTCTCTGAATGTATGTATTTCATTCTAAATATATGAATTTTCTTTAAAAAAATGAACTTTAAATCCAATCAAAATCCTTCCAAACGTTTTAAAATTTCAAAAAAAATCATCATTAGAAGTATTTCATAAATAATATATGACATTGAGAATTTCATACAAAATAATATTTAATCATCTAGTGTAAAAATATCTTATATGAATATTTTTCATGATAAAAAATTATCTGCACACTTTAATTAATATTATTGTTAATAAAGTTGAGGGTGTGAATGATCATTATAACTTCGGATCAACTAGGATATGTTGAAACAAAATTTGTGCACCTAACAATTTTATTCATATATTAAAAATATAATTACTTAAATTAAATAAATAAAATTTCCTCATCAAAATTAACCCACTGATTTCAATTAACTGATTAATTATTAATATTGTTTTAAAAAACACCGATTAACTTAGTATTAAATAAACTATTTAACATAATCGAAATAAGTAATCTAACTCATTTAAAAGAATTAATATCATATCCCTGTGTGAAAATGTTATTTATGAATAACATAATCCTCACCCATAATTTTATTGAGAATAATTATCCAAAATATCATTTGTAAATATATAAAATTAAATCCCATACTCTTTGGGGAACTCAGATTTATAATATTATTGTGTGCGATAGGAAAAAATGATAACATCAATTCCATGTCCTAAACTCTAATATTGTTCTCTAATATTTTTTTAGAATTATCAAGTCCTCAAAAAAGAAACCACTGTCATATGATTTTGTAATATCCCACTTGACATTAGTATATCCCTTAAGTGAAATTCTAAAAGACCACATATGATCTTAATAATTACCAGAGGCTACTGACAAACACCATGGATCTATATGAATCACATGTGGAATTATTTAACCTCTAATGTTCCATTAAAATATATCATCAAAATAAATAAATTAATATTAATAATAAATAGAAAAAAAGATGTCATCTACAATACCATCTTATTTTTTTTCTACAAAAACCTTTATAAATCATATATCTAAAAACGATATAATGAAAATAAAAATAATAACCTTCATTTATGATAAATTTAAAAAATTATAACTTTAATATTTGGAAAATCGCTTCACAAGACCACATAAACATAGAAAATAATCTTCCTAATGTCACGAAACAACTATATTCCATATATTGTGGCCATGTTCAATTAACTATATCACCACAGATGTAATATTCCTATCAAATAGGTGCATACGTAGATGGTTAATAAAATAATCTTAGTGGAACCATTACAACCCAATTTTTCATCTAAATTTTAATGTGATTATATATTAATGTTTTCAACCTATAAAATAGTTTAATCAATTAAAAACAACATACATTTTAAATAATTTGATGTTAACTATGTCACTCAACATCCATATATACTTACTTAATCTAATGTTGGGGGAAAATTTAAACACTGACTAAGGAATATAGGAAAAAAAGATGTCCCATGAATGTTTTATACCAAATATATTATATAATGTATGTTTTTTAAAATAATATGAACTATAAATTAATTCAAGGCATAAAAAATTCCCAGAATATCCTACTGTTTTAATCTCATCATATCAGGTATTATCATAACATAAAAATAAATTCATGTTATCTATACTCATGAAATTAATATAATAAATATAGAAATCTATAACATGAAAAATATGATTTCCTTAATCAACCAAAAAAATCATGTTCATTCCAATTTTATCCCATAAAATTATTCAACTATTTTTAAAATACTTATGGAAGGAATCAAATACCAAACCATCTTGTAGTACTATAATTGAAAATTCTAGTATGTTTATTTATAAGAAATTTTAATTTAATCTTTTAATTATATATTTTTTAACCTTGAATAAAGTAGCCTCGAATTTATCTTCCCCTATTATATTAATGAAAATATAATTCTTGGAAATGATATATCATTCCAAAACATATAAACTTAATTATAAAAACATAAAAAAATATCCCTAATTATTCAAACTAATTTTATTCAGTTTTCACCTAAAATGAAATATATTATCATGTCTAAAATAATTATTGAAATAGTAATTTAAATTGAAAAAAAAATCTGTTTCCACACATTTTTTACTCGTTATTTAACCCATTTTTATACTACAATAATGTTAAATTATATCTCATCAAACAACACTTTTTAACAGTAATAAAACACCAAAATTTTACTTTTGAGGATGAAAAATTCATTTTTAATTTTATTTAATAATGATTACATCAATTGCATAATATTATCCACTTTATCTCATAATCATTGACAATTCCAGCATTTTAATAATCTATTTTTTCAATGAATCAGAAAAATATATTTGTTTTTAACACATATTAATTCATTTAAAATCATTTCTAGTTTCTTATTAATTTTAATCAAATTAAGCTCATACATTAAATTAAATTAAAGTAAAACGTTGAAACTTATATATAAACACTCTATTGAATTTAATGGAAATGATTAAGGATACATATAGATTTTTATCCAATAAACTCCACCCAATACAAAGGTTTAATGCTATTTAATTATCATTGATTACACAATTCAATCAAACTATAAATCTAGGATAAAACTAGAAGTTATTAGTAAGAAAAAATGACCACTTTTAATAAAAATACATGTTTACCAAACCATTGGATTTTTGAATCCGCAAACATGGATAAATCAAAATTCTATTATGAATTAAATGATAACTTAGAAATGGAATTGAGAGGGGGTTGGATAGAGTTTAGAGGAAAATAAATTCATAATAATGAATTCATAGATGAAAAAATACACTTAAATTCCCAAATACAATGACTGTATATTTAAAAAAAATCTTTATTACGAAAAATTATAGGGAACCTACTATGAAACAAGTTCTAAGAAAATAGATAACATATTTTCTACCACCTAGTAAGTGTGGTCCTACTTATAACTTGACTTTTAGACATGGAGTTCATATCCCGACTACCACTTTTATTAGGTACTCATTACATCACTACTATGAACCAAGTGATACATTTTATTTTTCTCCAATAAGGGCTTCAGTTTTCTATTATTATCCCTATTTTGACCTTAAAACGTTAAAATCCATACTAATTTATAAATCATAATGATAAATTCATTTAAAATAAAAAATATAATTCACCCCAAAACTAGAGTTTTTGTAATATATTTAATACATTTTTTTTATTTTATGGATTGGATGTGACCTTGGTGACATTTTTCATGATGTGTGATTAGAATTAAACTTCATTAAATGTATAGATTCCACATTATCATCATATATGATTTATTTTTAATTGAGAGTTTTTTGAAAATATGGTGTCCAACAAGTTCATCAAACTTAGTCCAACATGGGAACTATTATGGTGTTGTACATATTGACATGTGGATGATTTATATTTCATAGGATAATGTGGAAGACAAAGAGTTAGAAAAGATTATTCTTCTTGTGGATTCTAAGTGGGAATATGATTGGTTCATAACTCAAATCCACTTTTTTGTAAAATATCATTTCTTAGTTTATATATTCAATATTTATTTATATATTTCAGGGGAAATATATATTATTTTTCAATTTGGAGTTTAATATGTATTTGTATAACATTTTTATTTTATGTTTATTTATAACCATTATAAGTGTATAAAATATTTAATGGGAATTTGTTGTGATTCTTGTTTATTGGTGTCTTAGATTAATTCTCTTATTTTTTATTTTTTCTTTTATATGGAGTTAGCAACCTACCCCTCACCTATTCCAAACAGTTTTAGGGAGGCACTCTTCACCTTTCAGCTATCCCAGGTGGGGTTCATATGGGGTTGATTCTTATCATCAATTTTTTTGAAAAACCATTATCTTATTAAATTCGATTTTTTATGAATTATATAAAACATATAATAATTGTTTTTAAAAAAAATATTATTTATTAGTATTCTATTTTTTAAATTATTAATATATATTTTTATTTTGATTGGAACAATAAATTATTCAAAATATGGTGTAATTATGTTCATTGATATTAATTTCTATTAGTGTTATTAATTTTTTATTTTATATTTCGAATAATGATTCCCAAAACAATCACTTTTTATATATAAAATAATTAATGCAAATATATGATTTTATATAATTTCAATTAAAAATTTCATTTTGTTAAAAATTAATTTTTATTAATTTTCATTGAAATAGTTTAATATACTTATTTTAATTTTTGAGATTTTATTTTATATTATATATCACAAATCAGAGAACCATTATATCTCATTAAATATAAATCATAAATATATATATGTATAGGTAGTTTATCATTAATTTTAAATATATTAGAGTTATATTATAATTAAATTTTTAGAATAATTTTTCCAATTGAATCAATTGATTTTAGAAATTTTAGGCTCTGTCTATGAGATATTTTTATTTTAATCTGAAAAAACTGTAACACCCCAGGTAAATAAAGAATATGACATTTTTATATTTATCCCTATTTGTGAATAAAATTTTAATATTAATTTAAAGGGAATGCTATGCTCGATGGCATACCCTATTCGCAACAATGAGTTCCTTCGAAATCTTACGTTGCACTCTAATAATATAATAATTTTATTTTAAATGGTAGTTAACACCTAGCCGTTGTAATGAGTGGAATGAACAGAACTAACTAAAAAATGGTTTTATATGTTTGTCAAATTTTTTTACTTTTTACAATAAATTTTTGAGGATTAAAAATGTGAATGAATCCAATTTAAAGCGTAAACATTCTAATATTCATTAAAAGGTCGATTAATCGCATTTTGATGGCGAACCTCTTTTAAATCCACTTTTTTTAAAATTTTATGTGTTATATTTGACAAAATAAAATTCTTATTCAGAATCCGGACATCAAAATTTACTTTCTGTAAATTTTCGGTATTTTTCCGATAAAGTTCATTTTTAAATGCATAGTGAAAAATGTTGTATTTTAATTCAAAACTTTTTTTAATCTAATTTATTTATATGATTAGATTATCTTTTTAATTGGTTTTAAAGTGAAATTATAATATATTTTTACCATTTAATCTAATATTCATCATTGGAATTAATGTCACTTTGAAATTGGACTTAAACTAATGTCAATCTTTTAATAGATATTATTTCTTAAAAACATGCTATTTGTTTTGACAGTGGAAATTAATTATTAAATTAATTAATGAAACTTATATGTTTTGAATTTTTTAATATAGACATCATTTTTGAATTCGGAATATCAAATATAGCTTAGGGTGAATTTTTTGTATTTTTATGAAAAACTTCAATATTTGATGAATAGTAAAACCACTAAGTGGTAGTTTAAAAAATGATTTTTTGTTTAAATTAAACTTTACCACTTCTGTGATTTTAATTTCAAAAATCCGACATAAATGGTTGTCATTAGGATTTAAAATGTGGTTCAATTAGTTTAAAATAATTTTTTGGTGAATTGTAACTTTTACGTTTTTAATCCAGATTAGAGGTAATTAGTGTAATTTAAGGTAAAAATAATGTTTTAATAATATGAAATTACCTTTACACATGTCCAACGCTTATTTTTTGAGTCATGGTCGAGAAATATAATCCATGGGTCATCTTGAGGACCCCATGGAGCCACTTTGGTAGGAAAATGACATTAAAACCTTTTTCTTTAAAGTTAAAATTAAAAGGTCACAAACAGGTGTTGTTTTACTAAAACAATTTTTAAATGGGGTTATACAAGTCATATTTTTGACTATAAATACTCCTTAGAAAGATAAAAATATTTCCTACATCATTATAGTTTTTTTATAATTTTTATACATTAAATAAATTAAATTATTTATGACACCATGATGATGCAGTGATTACATCATTACATAACGATTTAAATAAAATTAAAAGATAATGTAAACTCTAAGACCTAAACTTGTCAAAAAACTATTTGATGTGTTTATTTCGAACTACTATCACCTTATCCTCTAAATATATAATTGTGGGACCTTTAAAATCCGGAACAAATTATATAATAATGTTACCTTTCAAGACCTTCCAAGAGTGCCCCTCCTCTCCTCTTATAAAAGGCCCCCACCTCTACCACCTTACCCAAACCTCCCAAGCCATTGGCTCAGCCAAAACCTGCCCATTTTCTCTCTAAACATCCCTCTATTACTCCTTGAAACCTCACTTTGGGAAGATGTCTTTCCAAGGAAGCCTTTGAGATCAAATCAAAAAGAGTTACCCGATTTATAGGTAAAGTCTTCCCTAGTGTTCTTTTGTTTTATTTTGCTTCTCCAACCCCCTAAACTTTTTTCATTTTTTTATTTTTTAGAAACACCAGTATCTTCAATATAATTGGATGTTTTTATATTAAGGATACGAGTTACACTTACAAACACATCCGTCTAATGGTTAATGAACCTGCTGTTTCTGTGGATGGCGAATTACTGCCTCACGAAACGATGATTGTTCAATATTCTTTTAACACCTTTAAAGGTGGCCATTATGATGTCACTGTATTTTATATATCATATATATGGTATTTATGTTTTCTATATGATTCTGTAATTTATATTTGAAACATTCATTTATTCTTTGCATGTTGTGAAAATGCGATACTTTCTTATGAGGAAGTGTGGACTACCGCCCCCTAAAGAGATGTTACTCGTTCATGAAATACATGGAATGTACAAAGAATATAATTAATGAAAATATGTTACCTATATAACATATATATTATACTGTATTTATATTATATATATATATCATTTATTTTTAATTCAATTAATATGACCAAAAAAATTGAAAGTAGCGTTCATGCGTACGTACGGCCTACCATTTTTATGAACGGTGCTTTTCATTTTCATAAAAAATGAATATTTACTGGATATATATGATATTTTAATAATTAATACTATTCTTGAAATGATTTACTTATAACTACATGGCCAATCATTTTTCAAACAAGTTCATTTTTGACTCATGTACCAAACATCGGAAAAAACGCCTGATATGAACTAACATTATTAAACAATTATTATAACATTATAATAATTGATATGAACTGAATAATAATATTTAAAGGAGGTACATAGGAAATTATAAATTGAACAAAGTTTATTATTCAGGAATATAAAGAAATGAACAAGACAAGTTGAACTTGAGGTAAGGGATCATACCCATCCCTTTCTTTTTAAGTACACTTTTTATATAATTCCTTTTATGATCATCATTCTTATGATTGGGATGTTATTTTATATTAATCCTACAATAATTTTTATTTTCATATGATGATAGAACCTATTTTATCTCATTAATCAATTTTGGATGTTTTCAGTGGTGCCATTAGGCTACCGAATTTTCGTAAGAGATCCAACTTCTCTCTTTCTTTTTAAGTACTCTCCTTTATGTCACTTCTTTTATGCTACTCTTTGTTATGTTGGGGGATGTTATTTTATATTCCTCTTGCTGTAAATATTATTTAAATATGATGAGAGACCCTATTTGATCTCATCAATCCATTTTACGAAGTTTTAAGTGGGGATGTTATGCTGCCGAGTTTTCGTAAGGGATTTTTCATCCCACTTTTATTCCCGTGAGATTTATGCTACATTTTCCACCATTTCCTTTGAGTTGTGTATGTACTGCCCATTATTATACACTTTGTGAAATATAATATCATTTATGGGTATTTACATATTCATTGTATGACCCTTCTTCAATGGGGTGTACGTTTCGAAAGTTACCCAAGTCGGTAAGGGAACCTTTCACCCTCCTCTTTTTAAAAGACTTATGTTGTTATGTCTTTTAATTCACATACTATAATGTTGGTATTTGTTCTTATATATCCTTATTGATGTAAATTTTATTTCCATGTGATGAGATAGCCTTTTTATCTCTCATCGACTCATTTTCTGAATTTTGAAGTGACGCCGTTAGGCTGTCGAATTTTTGCAAGGGAACATCTTTACCCAATTTTGATTCTTTGGGATAATCTTGTACTCCTTGAATGTGTTGTTCTATGAATATGTGTGAATACCTCGGATTTTTTTAGACTTAATATCCAATTATATTTGGTGTATTCGTTTTTCACACATAATTATGTAATTGATTTATCCTTAATCCTAGGATACCATCTTTGTATGGGACTTCATCTAAATCTCCTTTCATTGAGGCATATATTTTTTTATACACAACCTTCTTTTATATGTTGTATAAACCCCTTTTACTTTTATGTTTATCCAAAAGGAATATTTTTTATATGAAGCGTTTTACTAAACGGAAAAAGGGAATGATTTTTTCGTACTTATGTAGCGACAACGACTTCTCAGCCGCCGTGACCATTATTTGAGTTTTAATCTTCCTCAACAAGCCATACATTTTTTAAAGAGAAATAAATACCATGTTTTACTTTTCGTACATTTTGGTATTGAAAATGGTTTTCATAATTTTTTTATAACAATTTGTTGTATTGATATCTTATGATTGAAAAGTGGAAATGTTGTGTTTCCTTTATGTATGTTTTATGTGATACGATTATGTTATGGTTCCTGGGAATTATTAGGAAGATGGGTGGTTCTGTGATAAACTAAGGGCGGGTGAGACCGTTATAGCTCTCCAATGCATTGGGTAATGTGAAGGGGTTAAACATTAATGTTTCTCCAAAGAGATTTAGGGAATATACTGTGATCGGTATTCCAAACGTAACCAAGATGGTTACTCCATACGTAAGAATGTTATGAATGCCTCAAGTTACCTTTATGTCTTAAGATTTATATGATTTATTCATGTTTTGATGAGGTATGTTAAAGTGCTTATGTTTTATGAGTAAACTATGATTTCATTGATTCTTATGTATACATGTACTCATGTTTCCTTTCCATAATTTTATATCCCTTACTGAGCTTTTTATGCTCATCCCAAGTTTTTGAAAAAAATTTCACAGTTCAAGGGAAAGGTACATGATATGATGATAGTGTCAAGTAAGTGTCAAGAAATAATTCATGTTTTATTTTAAATATGCTTCCGTTAATTGGAAAAAATGAATACTATCTTTTATGTAACCACTTTGTATAAATGTGGAATGTAATGCATGTTTTAAGATCTAATTCTCTAAAACTCCAAACCTGAAAAGATCCTCAATGTGAATTATTCTTTTAATTCAATATTAAGTAAGGTATAAGGGCGGGGTCTTATAGTTGGTATCAGTGGTTGGTTTAGACAACTTTAGGGATTAGGAGTTTTTGTTAGACACATGATTAGTCCCTATATCTATTATTTCAGTTAAATCCTTGTTTTATAACATTTTTCAGGTCAAGTAAAGTCAACTACGAATGGAAGGAGAAGGATCTCAAACGACATTTCAATCTCTTCATGATGACATGCTTGAAAAAATTATTGCAAAGTCATGTTCGGATGATTTTGAAACTTTTTCTAGCATACAAATCACATGTAAGCAGTTGTTTGAGAAATGAAACACCTCCACTATACCTCGTTGTCGTCGTGGATCATGGGTTGTTTTTAGAAAAATACTATTTTCACAATATTCTCATATTTTCAAGAAAGGTAAATATTATTAAGGTATTTTTAAATATTTTACCTTATCACAAGAATTTGAAGGATATTATGATTTTAAAAATGGTACTGAGGAAGGAGACCCTTGCGCAACCTATTTATATTTGGTTTTAAAATATAGTCTCTCATCACATACTTATGGTATTTTAAAAGGTCCAATAATAGAAATTTTCAACTCAAATTATGTCCGACTATTTTATAGAAATCATGTTTTATCATAAGTTTTGGAATTATATGTCATACATGATTATTTTCCATAACCGTTTTTCTGTGAACACCCATATGACCAATGTTGTTCAAGGTGCATTTGGATGGAGGAAGCAAATGATTTTGAAGGATCCATAAATAATTGTTTTAATGCATGGGACTTCTACCTACGTGAGCAAGATGACGATGAAACCGAGTGGACGCCATGATCAAGGTATGTTGTTATTCATTTTGGGAATCATTATATTTTATCTTATGGTGGTGAAATAAGACATCAAGAATTAATATGTTGAGATCATAACGAATATGGATGAAAATGAGAGTTATAAGGAAACTATTGAGATTAAAATATGTCAGGGTTATTTTAAGAGTTTTATAAAAAGGACAACACATAGACCGTGTGACAACCCATCGCGTTGGACAAAGCTGCGGGAATCGAACCCACAACCAAAGTGTGACTGGTATTTATTGCCTACCACTGGACTACGTGAATTACCTGGTTAGTATGACGTATTCCTTTTAGTTAAATGATTTTATGAATTAAGTGTAAGTTGATTTTGGGATATCTATGGAAATTATTAACCTATCATGGAGGATATGTTATTTGGTTAATTACTTTTCAATATGAGACTTTAAGAGAAACTGATGTTATTTGTAGATAAGTGTTAATTTGTACCTTGGAAGACTATGTGATTAAATCCATAAAATATTTGCGTTTAAATATTAGTTTGGTTTACTTTAAAGAATTTTATGGACAAATTTTTTTCTCGAATGGCCTTTGTTGAACTTTGGGTTTTGTTGGACAAATTTTAGAGATTAAGAATAGATTTTATTTTTATAATGGGTTATCCTTTTCTGGATTATCTGATCATGTTCTAATAATTTTTGTTTTGTTAAGGGTCTAAATAATTGGGAAATATATAGTCCCCTTTTGTGGATTAGGTGATTCTCTAGAAGTTGATTATAGTACTCTTAGTGTGAACAAGTCTTCCTAAATACTCATTATTTGGGGAAAGTATGAGTTTGTGTAAGAAATCTAGTAAAAGTTGAAAGTCAACATGACAATTAAATATGTTTCCATAAGATCAAAAATAAATTCCTCAATGAAATGTAACTTAAAACAAAAATGTTGTCTATTAACTTTTCCTAACGGGGAATTGAATACCGTTTAACCCACCACAAGTTTGTGATTTTCTTATGTTTAACTTTCTCCTAATCATGTTTTCTGTCACTCTCCCTCAGAACATGACCCTTTTCTTTTCTTCCATATCAATGATTTCTTACATGGAATCCTAGTATGGGTTAACTCGGGAGACCCTTGTACTTCTCATTCTTTTTTTTAAAGTGATTGTTTTACCGACTCTTGTTCCGATGTGGGACTTTCAATGATGTTTCTGAGCCCAATTTTAAAATTGCGAGGACACAATTCCCAAAAGGGGGGAAGGATGTAACACCCCAGGTAAATAAAGAATATGACATTTTTATATTTATCCTTATTTGTGAATAAAATGTTAATATTAATTTAAAGGGAACACTATGCTCGATGGATTACCCAATACACAATGACGAGTTTCTTTGAAATCTTACGTTGCACTCTAATAATAAAATAATTTTATTTTAAATGGTAGTTAACACCTAGACCTTGTAATGAGGGTAATGAAAAAAACTAACTACAAAATGATTATATCTATTTTTCAAATATTTTTACTTTTTACAATAAATGTTTGAGGATTAAAAATTTGAATGAATCCAATTTTAATCGTAAAAACTCATATATTCTTCAAAAGGTCGATTAACCGCCTTTTTATGGTGAAGCTCTTTTAAATCCACTTTTTGAAAATTTTATGTGTTATATATGAAAAAAATAAAATTCTTCTTTAGAATTGGGAGATCAAAATTTACTTTGTGTAAATTTTTGGTATTTTTCCGATAAAGTTCATTTTTAATGAATAGTGGAAAATGTTGTATTTTAATTCAAAACCTCTTTTTAATCTAATTTATTTATATGATTAGATTATCTTTTGAATTGTTTTTAAAGTGAAATTAGAATATATTTTCACCATTTAATCCAATAGTGGTCATTGGAATTAATTTCACTTTGAAATTGGACTTAAACTAGTGTAAATCTTTTAATAGATATTATTTCATAAAAACACGCTATTTGTTTTGACAGGGGGAATTAATTATTAAATTAATTAATGCAACTTATATGTTTTGAATTTTTTAAAATATACATCATTTTTGAATTTGGAATATCAAATATAGCTTAGCGTGAATTATTGGTATTTTTCTGAAAAACATCATTTTTTGATGAATAGTGAAACCACTAAGTGGTAGTTTAAAAACTGATTTTTCGTTTAAATGAAACTTTACCACTTCTGTGATTTGAATTTCAAAAATCAGACATACATGGTTTTCATTAGGATGTAAAATGTGGTTCAATTAGAATAAAATAATATTTTGGTGAATAGTAACTTTTATGTTTTTAATCGCGATTAGTGGTAATTAGTGTAATTTAAGGTAAAAATAATGTTTTAATAATATGAAATGACCTTGAAACATGTACTAACCTTATTGGTTGAGTCATGGTCGACCATGACCATCCATGGGTAAACTTGGGGACCCCATGGAGCCACTTTGGTAGGAAAATGACATGAAAACCTTTTTATTTAAAGTTAAAATTAAAAGGTCACAAACATGTGTTGTTTTACTAAAACAATTTTTACATGGGGTTATAAAAATCATATTTTTGACTATAAATATTCATTATAAATATAAAATTATTTAATACATCATGATATTTGTTTTTTAATTTTTAGGAATTAAATAAATAAAATTATTTATGACACCATGATGATGCAGCAATTACCTCATTATTTAACGATTTAAATAAAATAAAATGATAATGTAAAATATAAGACCTAAACATGTCAAAAACCTATTTTATGTGTGGATTTATATCTATTACCACCTTATCCTAGAAATATATAATTGTGGGACCTTTAAAATCCGAAATTCATTTTATAATAATGTTACTTTTCAAGACTTTCCAAGAGTGCCCCTCCACTTCTCTTATAACAGGCTTCCACCTCTACCACCTTACCAACACCTCTCAAGCCTTTGGCTCGGCCAACCCATGCCCATTTCGTCTCTCCACATCCCTATATTACTCCTAGAAGCCTCACTTTGGGCATAATTCTTTCCAAGGAAGCCTTTGAGGTCAAATCAAAAAGAGTTAACCGATTTTAAGGTAAAGTCTTCCCTAGTGTTCTTCTGTTTTATTTTGCTTCTCCAACCCCCTAATTTTTTTATTACTTTGTTTTGTAAAAACAATAGTATCTTCAATATACTTGGATGTTGTTATAAGAAGGATTCGATCTACACTTACACACACATCAATCTAATGGTTAAATAACATACTGTTTCTGTGGATGGAAAATTACTGCCTCACGAAACGATGATTGTTCAATATTCTTTTAACACCTTTAAAGGTGGCCATTATGATGTAACTGTATTTTATATATCATATATATGGTCTTTATGTTTTCTATATGCTTCTTTATATTATATTTAAACCATAACTTTATTCTTTGCATGTTGGGAAAATACAATAATTTCATATGAGGAAGTGTAGACTACGGCCCCCTCAAGTGATGTGACTCATTCATGCAATACATGGAATGTAAAAAGAATGAAATTAATGAACATATTTGACCTATATAACATTTATATCATACAGGAATTATAATATATATATATATATATAATTTATTTTTAAGTCCATTAATATGAAAAAAAATTTAAAGTAGCGTTCATATGTACGTACGGCCTACCGTCTCCACGAACGGTGCTTTTCATTTTAGTATAAAATGAATATGTACTGGATATATATCATATTTTAATAATTAATACTATTCTGTAAATTATTTACTTATAACTACATGGGAAATCATTTTTCAAACATGTTCATTTTTGACTCATGTACCAAACATCGGCAAAAACGTCTGATATGAACTAACATTATTAAACAATTATTATAACATTATAATATGTGATATGAACTGAATATTAATCATTAAAGGAGGTACATAGGAAAATATAAATTTAACAATGTTTATTATTCTTGATTATAAAGAAACGAACAAGAAAATTCGGACTTGAGGTTAGGGATCCTACCCATCGCTTTCTTTTTAAGTACACTCTTTTATGTCATTCCTTTTAAGCTCATATTTAATATGATTGGGATGTTATTTTATATTACTCAAAGTGTAATTTTATGTTCATATGACGAGAGACCCTATTTTCTCTCATAAATCCATTTTGGATGTTTCGAGTGGTGCTGTTAAGCTGCCAAATTTTCATAAGAGATCCAACCTCTCTCTTTCTTTTTAAGTACTCTCCTTTATGTCACTTCTTTTAAGCTCCTCTTTGTTATGTTGGGGGATATTATTTTATATTCCCCTTGCTGTAAATTTTATTTAAATATTATGAGAGAGCCTATTGGATATCATCAATCCATTTTGGGAAGTTTTAAGTGGTGCCTTTAGGATGCCGAGTTTTCGTAATGGATTTTTCATCTCACTTTTATTCCCGTGAGATTTATGCTAAATTTTATATCATTTCCTTTGAGTTGTGTATGTAATACCCATTATTATACACTTTGTGTAATATAATTTCATTTATGGGTATTTACATATTCATTTTATGACTCATCTTCAATGGGGTGTACGTTTCGAAAGATACCCAATTCGGTAAGGGAACCTTTCACCCTCGTCCTTTTTAAAGACTTATTTTGTTATGTCTTTTAATATACATAATATTATGTTTTTATCTGTTATTATATATCCTTATTGATGTAAATTTTATTTCCAAGTGATGAGATACCCTTTTTATCTCTCATCGACTCATTTTATGAATTTTGAAGTAACGCAGTTAGGCTGTTGAATTTTTGCAAGGGAACTTCTTAACCCAATTTTGATTCTTTTGGATAAACTTGTACTCCTTGAATATGTCATTCTATGAATATATGTGAATAAAATATGATTTTTTTTGACTTAATATCCACTTATATTTTGTGTATTATTTTCTCACACATAATTATGTAATTGATTTATCTTTAATCCAAGGATAGCGTCTTTGTATGGGACTTCATCTTAATCTCCTTTCATTAAGGTATATTTTGTTTTATACACAACCATATTTTATATTGTGTACAAGACCTTTTGACTTTTATGTTTATCCAAAAAGAATATTTTTTATATGAAGTGTTTTACTAAATGACCAAAGAGAGTTTTTTTGTCGTACATATGCGGCGACAACGACTTCTCCATCACCGTGACCATTATTTGAGTTTCTGCTTCCTTTACAAGACAAACTTTGTTTAAATGAAAAAAATACCATGTTTTAGTTATGTTTCATTTTTGTATTGAAAATGGTTTTCAGAATTTTTTTTAACAATTTTTTGTATTGATATCTTGTGAATGAAAAGTGGAAATGTTATGTTTCGTTTATGCATGTTTTATGTGATATGATTATGTTATGTTTATTGGGAATTATTAAGAAGACGAGTGGTTCTGTGACTAAATAAGGGCGGGTGATCCCGTTATAGCTCTCCAATGCATTGGTTAACGCGAAGGGGTTAAACATTAAGGTTTCTTCGATGTGATTTAGAGAATATACTGTGATGGGTATTCCAAACGTTACCAAGAGGTTTACTCCCAATGTAAGAATGTTATAAATGCCTCATGTTACCTTTATGTATTATGATTTCTGTGATTTATTCTTGTTTAGATGAGTTAGGTTAAAGTGCTTATGTTTTATGAGTAAAATATGATTTCATTGATTCTTATGTATACATGTAATCATGTTTCCTTTCCGTATTTTTATATCCCTTACTGAGATTTTTATGCTCATCCCATGTTTTTGAAATGTTTTTCACAGGTCAATGGAAAGGTACATGATATGATGATAGTGTCAAGGAAGTTTCAAGAAAGGATCCATGTTTTATTTTAAATATGTTTCTGTTGATGGGAAAAAATGAATACTATCTTTTATGTAACAACATTGTTTAAATGTGGAATGTAATGCATGTTTTATGATCTAATTCTCCAAAACTCTAAAACTCAAAAGATCATCAATGTGAATTTTTCATTTAATTCAATATTAAGTATGATATAAGGCCGGGGTCCTATAAAAAATTTAAATTATATTAATGAATATATATATACACACATTAAAAACATTATGATTGATATTTTAATTCAAGATTTTTTTATCATATAGATCCTTAGTTTTATAAAGTTTTAACTATCACCATATTGTTATTTATATTTTGTTAAATAATAAAAACATTAAAACCATTATTTAATAGCATCATCTTGGTTCACTAATCCAACATTTTTAAATAATAATATAAATTAAAATTTTTGCTATTTATATAATTATTCTAAAATTCAAATATTTTAAGATTTATGTTGACACATGTCCTCTTTAATTTTCCACATTATTTATAAATTTTATGAGTTTTAATTTTTTGGAGTTTTAAGTTTTTTTGGGTTAATATTTTATGTTTTTTGGAGATTCCTAAAATATTCATGGGTGTAGGTGGTCACAAAATGATTTATTAGACAGTGTGTATAACTATTCTATATAGTTCTCATGCCATATGTTTTTTTAATGAAAACCATTTGTGTTAACCTTACATAGGGCCTTTCTATTTCATTTTAAAATTGACTTGCTTTGAGAGCATGGATAATGAATAGTTTATTGTAAACCATGAGAGTACATATGAGAACTGTGTGGTTGACCTTTACACAAGGGATTCCTTGAGCACAATTGGTTAATAATTATTCTATCCTTGTGGAATATTTGTGTGCCTTACTTAAGACCCTCTAGTGGGACTCAAACGATTGGTGAATGGATTGGAGAACCATTTTTTCCAGACCACGTGATGTGCCCATTAAAATAAATAATTCATAAATTACCAAAATACAGTTTCTTGATAAAAATAATATGATCCTATAACACCCTTCTATCTCAGGAACATGAAACCCATAGAGGTTATTTTGCAACCCATTTCTCTTTTTTGTATTATTGGGTAATATTTTTGTGATTTCAAAAAGCATTCATCTGAGTTATGGTTTATTTCCTTCCCATTATCTGTTCCTCTCTCATTTCATTATAATATATATTTTCCTAACCATTGAACATGGATACCAAAAACCTAGGTTTTAAAATATAATTATTTTTATATTTTTCATTTACCTAGGGTGTGATACTCTCTTACAATTCACATTAAACCAATATTCAAACCATCAAAACTTCCCCACATTTATTTATGGTAGGATTCCCCTCACATTTGTATTTAAATTCAAGAAACCTTAATTTTTTATGTTTTAAAAAATATTCTTAGACACATAATAATATTTTTTAATATATATAAGGACTATTGGATAACAAAGTAAATTTTTAATAAAATTTCTTATCAATAAAAAAGATTTATTGATTGAGAAATATAATTCAAATTAGATTTTAATAAATTATACACATTGTGGGTTTGTTAAAATTAATTAATTTCCTTTTATAATGACTCTTATATTTTAAGTGTTGTTTTTATATTCAAATTTATTTCATATTGTTCTCATAAATTAATAATGTTCTTCATGACATTTTAAAAAAGTGTGTGTAAATCCTCAAAAATATTTAATAAATTTTTTTATTCTTTTTAATTGGTGTCCATGTTAAAATTATAATTTATAAATCTAAATGATAACTATGAGGATGGTTTTACAGTATTAAAATAGACATTCAAATAATCTTTTGGTATCAAGGAAATATTCATGAATTTTTCTTGTAAGATTATCTTTAATGGTTTCAGATGTGGGGCTTGAAATCTCTTAACTATTTTTTTATATTGTTTTGTTTTTGATGATTTTGAATTTAACACCCTCAGATATTATGAAATATTTTTCCCAATTAATTTTATATTTTTGATATTTTTTATTACACAAAATAGTGAATATAGAATTTTTATGTTAATGAATGAAGTTTGACTTATATTATATGCAACACCAAGTTAATCATGCACTACATGCAACACATATATTATTTTTTGGTACATGAAATACTATGTTATTATTGTGTTACGTACAATGTCAAGTTATTGTGATATCATGAATTACATACAGGGACGAGTATTATCAAACTACAATATACTCTAAATATTATTATAGTTTCCACCTAACTATTGGTATATAAGGTACAAATAATACTAAAAAATGGTGAAAATATTATTCATGAATGTATATAAAATTAATGATTTTGTTATAAAATAGTTATTAAATAATATAAAAACTATCTGAAAATAAAGAAATTTCATTTATAAGAATACAGTTTTTCTATGTACCAAAACCATTTTATCTCAATAAATAAAAAATTCCCATTCAATGAATTTTTTCAAAAATTTTATATATTATAAATTCAATAAATATTATTGATACTCATACAATATATTTTATTGGCATAAGATATGAATACATCCAACTATATAATAAAAAGAACAATTTTTTGTAAAATGTAATTTTACAGACATTTAATGGAAAACCAATTTTTAATAAAAATATGGATACTTTTAATTTTTTTTTTGAAAAAATAAAATTCATTTATGAATGTATAATATAAAAATTAACATTGGGTGTGTTTTGGTATTTTTCTATGAAGATTCATTTTCTGACGAATAGTGAAAACACTAAATTTAAATTCAAAATTGTATTATCTTATAATTTACTTATATAGTGAAATTAAATATAAATCAGGTTTCATTGTATATTTAGATCAAATATACATAAATTAATTTAATTTATGTTATTAGAAATTATTTCACATTGATATTGTATATAAAACATTTCACGATTTTGTTAATTTTCACTTTAAAAACTCGTCATCTTGTCATGTTTGTGAGATTAATTTTAATTTAATTTCTACCACTTCTGTTATTATAATATGTAAAAATTTACTCCATATTTTTAATAAGAATATTTTATAATTTATTATAATATTAACATACTTTATGATAAAAAATATTGGGGAAATAAATTAAAATTTATTACTGTGATTAAGGTAAAAAATGATCACAATTAATTAATAAGATTAGAAAATAAATCATAAAAATAAAGCTACATTATTCTAAGAATTAATTTACTTCCATATATATACCTTATACGACTAATTATATCCAATGGTTCATTTTTAACCCCTGTGGGACAAATAAAATATTTGTAGCACTTGATTCAATTCCATAATACTCAATCGGTCCTTTTCCTCACTTATAAATGGAATCATGTCCTCCCTCTATCTTTACACCTATAAAGCCCTTTGGATTTTACTAAAGCATCCAAAATATCCTCCAAAATCTCCAAAATTCACCCTAGATGCATCACATTGTGCGTAAAGTGAACCAATGATTCCCTTTGGTGCAAACCAAAAGGAGGTACCCAAAAAAAGGGAACATCCTTCCACAAAATATTTTGATTCATTTCCATTCTCCACCCCCTATAATGTTATTATTAAATGAATAAATTATAAATAATTATCATAAATATTCTAATATTTTTTCATATTATGGGTTCAACCTACACTCACATACACTTCTATCAACTGGGATACACAATCATTGTTTGTGTGTATGACAAACTAATTACTCATGAATCGATGTCATTCATTGTTCAATTTCCACCATTCAAGGTTAAAAATGGTGGTGGAATTTTGGTTTTTATTTTATATATATGATTTATTTTTATTTTTATTTTAATTATCACATAACACACAACTTCATACATCCCATTTTGTGTAAATAATATAACTTCCTTTGTGGATGTGTGGGCTACCACCTCATCAAAGCGATGTGATTCGTTCACACATTATATCAAATTTCTTAAGGAAAGTATAAATTAAATTATAAAATATATGTTACCTAATAATAAAAATTTATTTATTATATATATATATCTTTTACTTACTTTCATTCAATATAACTATAAAATAGAAAAAGTGTTTAAGCGTACGTATGACCTTCTATATCAATGAAAAATGTATTCAATTTCATATTTCAATCTTTAAGAAATTATTTTAAATATTTATATAATGAATATATATGATATATAAATTAAATTTTACCATCTATAAATTTTTAAATCATGATGTTATAATGAGTATCAAGAATAAAAAATCAAAACATATATGATAAACAAAGTGATTATTGCCTAAAGTATAACATTAACTAGGAATTGTTAATAAATACTAAATATAACATAATAATAAAATCATATAAATAATTATATTAGTAATATGTTTTTTGAAGGATTTATAGTAAAATTATTTTATTATACATGTTTTTTGAATGTGTATGAATAAAGTCAAGACTAACTGTAATGGTTTTCTCATCTCACCTTTATTTCTATGAGATCATTGTTATATTAACCACTTATTAATTTTATTGTTGTGTATATAATTTAATAGTACATTTTAAATAGTTAATTTAATTTATTTCATGATATTAAATGTTTAAATTTATATTATTATTTCACAGGGACCATGATTTAAAAGTCACTCAAGTAGTAATGGGATTCCTAGTCTCACATTTATTTTTAGGAGACTCATGCCATGTTCATGAATAATTTTTTTTGTTTTTGTGTATATAATACCCATTAATTTATTATATAATTGTTATAATTAAATTTCTGTGTTCTTACATATCCATTTTATGACATACCTTTCATACAGTTTGTGGTTCAAAAGTCACTAAATTGAGAATGTAAATTTCTCACATTTTACATATTTAATCCACATGCCATTTTATGCACCTATATTCTTCTACGTTGATTATATAATTCCTTTTGAAATGTTATATTATTAATATAATTAGATTTATTATATTTTATGTTTCATTTAATTTTATTCATTCATGGGGATTAAGATTCACTATTACTGTTGTGGTAGTAGTTTATTTCTATAATCTTATCATTTATCAGGATTATTTATGATTATTCTTCTATTGATGAAATATTATGATCCATATAACATGAATTTAAATGAATACTATTCTCATCTAGATGTTCATAATATATTCGTGAATTAGTATCATTTTCCTCAATTTGGTGCTTAAGATAATTCAGAATGTGTTTTTTAGAAAATATGACGTTATTTCTCTCGTCGCATAATAAGGAATAATTATTTGAAACCTGTGTTTTTAAAAATGTTGTCAATTTTTTTATTAAAATGATATTTTATTCTGATTTTCAGGGAATAAATGTTTCTAATTTTTTATGGTTTGTATAACATCGTCATATTTTTTAAAGTTATTTTTTCAATAAGACTTTTATTCGAAAAACTTTTATTTTTAAAAATTGAATAAAATGATTTTCAAAGAACATTTATATGTTTTCAAAGTTTATATAAAGAAAAAACATTTCATATATTTTTCAATATTTGTTTATATTATTTCATGGAAAATTTTAGAAAAATGTTTTCAATCTTCATTTACTAAATGTCAGGGTTATTTATAATGAAAATGTTTTTCCAAAGGATTTATGTCTTAAAAATAATTTTCAAATATTAAGAGTTATTTTACTCAAATTTTTTTATTTGATTTGTATGAATTATGTTCCATAAAAATTACAAATTTTGGTGTTCAACATTCCTAATTGTGGATATTATCAAAGGGTTGTGTTCATATTATTTCATTGAATTTTTTTAGAGGAAATGTTTTTTATAAAACTTGTTTCTCTTTCAAGGGTTATATGCTTATGAACAATGATTCCATTAAATAGTTATTCTAGGGTGAAATGATTATGAAACCTATCTATTTTACAAAGGTCATGATAATATAATTGTTTTATGATACCCATTTGATTTCTTAGGTTATAATATGATGTTTATAAAACCCATCACTTTTTATGGATTCTGATATGTAGATTTTTTATAATCATATGTGAGATAATTGTATGATTTGAATATGTTATGGGTGAAACTTATATCTCTCATAAATTCATTGAGTAATGATTTATACCATATGATATAATGATTAGAAACAACTCAATGGGCATGATCTATAATGGGAAAAAAGTGTGTCCTGATCCAAATTGGGGAACAAGTGTGTTCAAAACCACTATGGGAAGATGAGGAATAACGATCCATAATGGTAAGATGGGGAAATCGATCTACAATGGGAAGATAGTGAAACTCTATACATTTTGGGAATATGAGGAAACCCATTCCCATGTAATGAATTTACTATGAATGGGGATTGTGGTTTGTCGTGCCATGTAGGTATAGTCCCAATTAAGTACCCCAATATGTTTTGAAAACTATCCTTGACCTATAGGGAATTTATTTTTTATGTAAACCGGATTACATGTTCAAAAAGTTTTGTAAGGTCTTGGTTGCATGTCTATATGATTACACAAGGTATTAATTTCATTTCCTTAACTTAATGAGTGACCCTGTTTCTTTTTAAACATGTTCAAAATTTTATAAGATGACGTGTATTTTATAAGGTTATGTTTTATTCCTATGTTATGCTATAATGGATTATGCTAATTATTCCCATACGATTAATGATTCTTAAACTACAAATACTTATTCCACAGATTATTTATATGATCTTTGATAGGTAGGGTGTGATCTTCAAATGTTATTCTCATGATCTCACACTCTTATGTCCATTTTATATTTGTATCTCTCCTTTATTTGGCATTTCTGATAAAATTAGCTCACAATTTCTTATGCTTCCACTACCAAGACTATAAATTTTCGGTTTAAGTTGGAGTACTAAAGGTATAAGAAATATATGATAAATTTTTAATATCTTTCACCAAATATGAAGAATGTGTTCTCGGTTTCAAAAGACACTAAACTATTATAGCCATTAGGAATGTATTTTTTTAATGATCTAATTTTTTTCTAATATGATGTAATATATATGTATGTTACTATTGGGGTCACTATATGGAATCTCTAAGTGATTTGGTATGTTTTTTATGTTATTTTCATTATTTAAACATCTTGGGAAGCCTGACTACTTGGGTAGTAAATCGTGGTTCGGGTCGAGGTTCCCCTACCACAAGTTATACTAGTGAAGTATAAGTGGCTATAACACTTGAAATTTGATGTGTTATTAATTTCATTCCACAAATTTTGGGTATCCCTAGTTCGTGACATATATGTTCTAGGATCCCATAAAATTAGTGACCACATAGTTTTTCTCTAATGTTTCCTATTTTAATGTAATTATATTTATGGTTTATTCGGTAATTGGATTACCTTGGTACTACCATGATCTGTTTCAATTTTTTTCTTATTCCTACATGATATTTTTGTTTTATTTACAAAAATTTTAATCTTTAATGTCAATTAAAATATAGAATTTAAAAGTAGTTTAAAAGTTAATTTTAAATTGATGTTTTTAATAATGGATGATTTAACTATATATAATCTTTCAAAGAGATTATTTAGTTATTTTAAAAATTAAAAAAAGAAACTTTATAAGGAGATTATGGAAATGATATGGAATTTTATGTTCTTATGTATGAAAAATCTATTTTTAATCATATTTATAAATATATAATAAATAGTTTATTATTTAAACACTATGCATGCGGTGTGGTTTGCAAAAAACTCTTATAACACCTTGAGATTTTAAATTATATATTTCTTTAAGACCAAACATGTACGATATCATGTGATATATATAACACTGGACCAAAATAAACCGAATAAAACTATATAACTATTAAAAACTATCCTTATAAATAGTGACTAAAACATTATATAACTGGATTTTTAAATATACCTAAATATTTAAAAAATAATCCTTTATCCAAGAATATGAATTAATAAAATAAAACATATAGCCGAATAAGGCTAATTTTTTATTTCAACTTTAACCAATCATAAATATGGGATTTTTCATTGAAATAAAATATACTATGGAAAAAATATATTATTTATTTCAACAATATATTAACACTAATATAATTAGTAATTGATAATAAATAAGAATATGAATAGTAAATTTTTTGTAAAAATTTATTTTCCTATGAAACCAATTTTCATAATATCTTTATGTTTTTATAGAAATGTTAAATTCTAATTTTCATGAATTTTAATTTTGAAAAACGAATATTTTATCTTTCCATAGTAACAATATTAATATGTGAGATTTCATTTTTATTTTTCAGAAATAGTTTCTTTTTAGGTGAATAGTGAAAATATACTTTTTACAAAATATATAATATAATAACAATATGCACAACACATAGATTTGTATAAAACCATTTATCGGGTGGAATATATATTTAATGTATAAAAAATATTCATTTCCAAACTACTATGTCGATATTAAAAAACCCATGAATATCATTTATTACCTTATGTAATATTTTCCACGAAAATCTATTTTTTGGTATTTTCGTTTAATTAAATAACATTTTGGTAAAATTTGGTTTTGAATTTATAAAATATCCACATAAATTTTATTTTTTAACCCATTTATTTCATTAAAAACAAAATCATTGATAATTTAATCTGACACATAAGTTATATTCTTAAAAATAAAATCTATCTAAAATGATTTTTTTGTATCACATGGGATTCTAATAAAATTTAATTTTAACACACCTATAAAATTTATAGGATAAAATGAATTTCATATTTGAAATATATTGGAAAAAATATTGAAAAAGGTTTATTTTATTTTATTTTGTATAAAATATTATTTATATATGTAATAAATACATACCATGATAAAAAAATAAATGGTAAAAGTGAAAATTTGAAGAGAAAAAAGAATTAATTATTTTGAAAACATGTGATTATATTTGTTTTAGGGATACTATATCTTATATTACCTCCACTCAATGTTTTTCTATGTTTTGAGCCATTTAAAATGTGAAAAATATAATGCTGCAACCATAAACATTATATAATGTTGAGTTGTGTCAATAATTTGAATTCATTTTAAATTTTGGATCATTTCAGTTTTAGATCATTAGATAATTATATCATAACTGATACATGACAACATGAATATTACATGTTCGAACTTATACTAACTATCCATTTTTTATAAAACAAAAACTCTTTAAAAATAAACTGGGCATCGTTTTATGTTTGAACAGAATAACTTTTCCAAGATCCCATAATTGACTCTATTAATTTTTATGCCTTGTGAAAAACATTTCAAAACATGGTATGCACATAAAAATTTCAGTAAGGGATACACAATTAATACAAACTATTTGTCTTTTGATAACATGTAAACCATGAAAACATTATCATAATGTAATACATTTAACCATTAAGATGAAGGAAAAACACTTTATTGAATATAAGCTCATTGGTCCCCCATTTTGTAACCAAAAGATTACTAGAAAACCTGTAGAAATAAATATATAACATATAAAGGTAACTTGGGACATAAACATACATATATAGAATACCCATATACTCGACTTCCACACATATCACTATATGGAATAGACATACGTCCTACATTCATGCCCAATGAAATATAGTTTATAACGTAATCACCCTTGTTTAGTTTATTGTGGAACCACCTATCATTTGGTTTATCAGGTAACCACCCATCATTAGTTTATCATATGTTTTATTATTTAACCACATATCAAATGTCTAAGTACCAATTTATAATCATAAAACATAAAATATTGAATTATCAACATTTCACTGATAACATTTCATTTGAAATCATAGGAAATCATTTCAAGAAATTAAAATTATCAATCCATTTCAAAATGCATTTTCAATATGAAAATACCGAAAAAGGGAATAAGGGATTTATTTTCCTTTTGAAAACATTAAGTCTTATTGATGAAGCCATATATAAAATAACATTTATGGAGGTAAAGCTGTCATTGTCACCACATATGTCAAAAAAATTCATTTTATTGTTTAGAAAAATAATTCATAGAAAAAATATTCCCATTTAATGTAACTACAAGTCAAATGGTTTTATAATACATTTTATAAAATAATTAGGTGTCTATTATCAAAATATGCCTCAATGAAAAGAGATGGAGATGAAGTACCATAAAACGATAGTATATTTATATTAAGAATAAATCATTGACATAATTATGTGTGAGAAATATAAATACTCCCAATATATTTGGATATTTAGTGCAAAATAATCTGAGGTCATTCATGCATATTATTGGAAAAAAACCAATGACATTGATATTTAACTTAGTAAATGAATATTCAGTTAATATTTCCCATTCAAAGAACATATAAATGATTTAAGAATTTTTCAATTGGGTGATTATATGTATGAAAAATATATCCACACAAAGGGATGTGGAAACTAAATCATAAATAAATAAACAGTGATTCTACAAATAATCCTGGAAAAATATAATCCAAAAATTATGTGTAAAACCCAAAGAGTGGAAATTGTGTTTATAAATTCCCTTACAAAGGCCATTTTCTTAATATAATATATTGATTATTTTTATTCAATATAAATCTATATAAATCAAGTATAAATTCTAGATAATATATTAAAAGACATTTCTCTAATAATCATAGAATGATATAATGAAGATGTAGAAGATCAACCAAAAGGATGGAAGTTGGGTTACGAAGTTCCCTTACCTAGAGTCTGACTTGTCTCATTCGTTTTTTATATTTATGAATAATAAACATAGGTTAATTTATACATGATTAAAAACCTTTTTTCATTTTACATTTTAATTTTATATCACTTATTACCACATTATAAAGATTACATAATTATTTAAGATGATATCGGTTGTTTTATCGATATTCAGTACTTGAGTCGAAAATGAACTTATTTTGATATAAATTATCCTTGTAGTCAAAATTAAATCTTCTATAGAATGATATTACAAATTTAAATAACATATATATCCAATATATATGTATATGTAATAGTCCATAACATTTGGAGATAAGAAATAAAATGCACCGTTCATGGAGATGGCAGGTCGGACGTACACATGAACGATACATTCATTTCTTTTTCATATTAAAATTATAATAATAAAATGATATAACTGTATATTATAATACCAAAATTATATTTTTGTCATTTATTTCTCATATTTTTAATAAAACCATCCTTTATACATTCCATGTATAGAATGGACATGTCATGTCGCTTTGAGGGGGCGGTAGTCCACAGTTTCTCAAATGAAATTATCATATTTACATATCATGGAATGCATAATGCTATGTTGAAAATAAAAATTAAAGAAATATAGGGATAATATAAATATAATATATAGAATATTTAAATAAATTTACATCATAATGGTCACCATGGGAGGTGGTAGGGGAAATTTGAACAATCAGGGTTTCGTGAGGTAGTAGTTCACCGTACATAGAAATAGTAAGTTCATGTTCATTAGATGGAGGTGTGGGTAAGTGTAGATAAAATCATATTCATAAAAACATCATAGTATATTTATTATATTAGTGTTTTTATATAATCAAAGAATATGAATAACATAATGGTGGAGAAGGAAAATCATGGAATGGAACTTGAGAGAAGACATTACCTATAAATCGGGTAATTTTATTTTTATTTGATCCAAATTGATTTATTAAATTGCCTTCTACTGATGGTATGTATTATAAAATTAAGGGAGTGATGTTGGGAGCTTATTTTAGAATATGGTTGAAGATCCAAGGGGCTTTATTGGTGTGAATAAGTTGGTAGTGTTGGTGGCCTTTTATAAGGGGAAGGAGGGACACATTAGGAAGGTCTTTAAATATAAATTTTTTATAACCTAAATTTCATTTATAAATTGTAGAAAACTCATTTAATTCAATGATAATATTATTTTGGTTCTAATACACATCATTAAATAATTTTTATACAATTTTTAAATATTTTTTTTTATCATTATATTTTAGGTTTAACACTTACAATACCATTTTTAATCATAGAGTGATATCATGTTATTCACACATTGTGGTTTTATGTATGTACCATATCACGTCAATAGACCCCAAAAAATTAATTTATTACTTATTTGGACTTATCTGAACTATTTTCACTAATATTATATTTTTAAAAATTTAATATCATCTAATAAACTATTTTATGTTTTATGTTATGAATTATGTAAATTTTGGACACTATTCATAGTTGACTTTTTACAAATTCATAACAACCTAATTCCTTAAATAAAATGTATTAAATAAAATTTAATATGTCAATATCATCTAGAAAATTCGTGGATCGAATCAAAATAATCAAATTGAATTTTTATTATTATTTATAATTTCATTTATATGAATCATTTATTAATGAATCTATCACTTCATCATCATTGTGTCATAATTAAATTTATTTATTTAATGTCTAAAAATTATTAATAATATATGATGATTTATGAAATATTTTCATATTTCTATTTAATTTTTATAGGCAAATATATCATTTATAAAAGTATATATTAAAATTGGTTTTGTAAAAGATACATGTTTTGATAATATTTTTCTTTACTTTAAATTAATTCTTATAAATGTCGATTTCACACTGTAGTTGTCACTTAGAGTCTTAATCGACCCATGGATTCCCATGGTCGGACATATCACATAAAATAGGAATAGGAAACATGTTATGTCATTTTATTATTATTAAAATATCAATTTTACCATTATTTACTAGATTTATATTTTAACCACAATAAATAAAAATAAATACTGAAGTTATTACTCATAATGTCAAATAATAAATGGTATATATTCCAAAAATATGATTTTTTGATTCCAAATATGAAATCCATTTTTTCAAATTCTGAACAGCGAATTTTCACAAATTTATATACAATTAAATCCCATTTCCAAACCAAAAATCATGTTTTTATGAAGTAAAATTATTCAAAATATTAACATGTGTTTATATACAATTTAAAAGTGATATTACTTCCATTTACCAAAATTGTAAAAAATGATAAAACGTTAATACAATTACAAAAAGACAATTTAAAATGACCATATAACTATGTAAATAAATTAGATGAAAGGGCAGTTTTGAATTAAAATGTAATATTTTTTCACTACTCATTAAAAAATGAACTTTATCATTAAATTACCAAAAAACTAACCATACAAAATTTTGATGACCATCTTATATAAAAAACATTTATTTTTTCAAATATAACTTTTTTATGTGGGAAAATAATTTAATAAGGGTTCTTTATCAAAGGGTTGTAAAACTACATTTTAGAAAAATACTTCTTTTATATAAAATATGGAATTGGTCTTATATCATATATAGAAAACATATAAAATGAATTACAAAATTACATTGAATAAATAACATATTTTTTTCATTAAAAAAAATTCATAAAGATTTAGATGATTTTATTAACACAATTATTCTATTTTGAAATATGTTTTCATAAAAAATAATCCAATATATTCAATTTGTTTTTTATTTCAATTTATTTTAAATTTGTTAACCAATGAATCATTATTTAAACATGTGTAAACCATATTTAAAAATCCAGTTGTTACTAATCATTCATAAAATTCCAACGACTAGGTGTTAACTACCATTTAAAATAATAATAATGTTACTCTATTATTTTTCAAAATAACTCAATGTTATGTGCAATGTAAGTTTTTAGAGAAACCTGTTTTTGCATGTTTTATATGCTCTGAGAAAAAGAATACCCTTTAACATAAAATTAAAAATATATTTATAAATATTAATAGTAATGAAAAAAACATTTCTATAAATACCAGGGTTTTTACCTCATTCTCCCCTTTTAGAAATTGCATCCTCAGAATTTTAAAATCTGGTTATGTAAAATCCCTACAAATATGACATTAGAAAAATATTTAATAAATATATCCCTTTAAAAGAATGAAATATAAGTACAAGGGTCACCCAATATAACACATAATTGGATTCCATGTAGAAAAACAAGGATATGGAAGAGAAACTGACTATAAAGTTCAGATGGAGAGTGACAGAAAACATGATCAGGAAAAAGTTAACAATCTGAAAACCATAAACTCGTGACTTGTTAAATGGATTTTGATATCTTAGTAGGAAAAGTAAATTGAATGAATTTTTGTTTTAATATGATTATCCTAATGTTGTGGAATTATTTTACTACTTAGAATATTTACATAATGAAATATTCTTACATAATGATCATAAATCCATCCTTTAATAAATTTTTACCACACCCTAATCATTCCTATAGAGAATCACATAATACTCAAAAGATGATATATATATTTATATAGTCTCTAGGAATTAACCAAAACCAAAATGGTTAGTAAAATATCAAATAGTCCCAAAAAATGATAATCCATTATAAAAATAAATTCTATTATTAGTCACCAAAATTCAATAGTAATACCCATGTACTGCATAGAACATTCCACAAAAAATAGTCCTTAAAATTACTCAATGTAATCCAACTAATATTGAAACCCAAATCATAGAAGGATTTGAACAAAAAGTTTTCCAAGATAAATCATATCATTTATCTCTAAATAACATCGATTACGCTTAAAGTATCATACATAATATTGATTAACATAATCACACATTCTCTATGATAGGTTAATCATTCCCAAAAATAATCTAAATCTTTATTTGTACACAATAAAAACATGGATTCTTCCTAAATAAAATTCAACAATTACTCATCAAATAAAATCCCATGTTATAACATTTTTCTTAGTCATATAGTGTTCCCAAAAGAGGGAATGTCATCTAATATAAAATTTATCACATAATCACAAAATCATTTTCCTATACTGAGGATATGAATTTGATAGAATATAAGTTCCAAAAAGCAACATATTCTTAATACATAAAATCAGTTAACTAAAAATAATAAGTCATAATAACTAAGGACTTCCTGTAGGCCTGTGGTAGGTGATAAATCTTAGTCGCACTTAGGTTGTGGCTTAAATCCCCGATGATTTTTCCGACGTGATGGGTTGTCACATGGTTTGCATGTCATCATTTTTCAAAAACAATATAATTTTACAACAGTCCAAAAAATGAGATAAATTCCTAAAAAATATCCATATCATATTTTAACCTTAAAGGTTATCTCATACCTCACATTTTCAATCCCAGAAAATATTAACCACTAATTGCCTCAAATTCAAGGATCATATAAACCCTAATGGTTCTTTATCACTATATCCAAATAATAAAATATAATTCTTCCTAAGTTAACATTTTTAAATAAAAACATAAGGGTAAAAAATAGTAGAAGTATTCTAAAGTAATCCCATCATTAATATATTTATACATTATATCATTCATAGATCCAACATAATTCTTCAATTCTTAAAATGTAGTCATCATAATCATCGAACATTTTTTATCATACATTATCCATGTTTTTATACCTCATTCTTTAATACTCTATTCCTACAAACAAAATCATGCATAATGTTCTGATATGTCAATAATTTCAAAACACGGTCTAAGAAATAATCAAATCATTTAATATATCATTTACAGTTTGTACATCTCCAGTTAGAATGAAATTAGGTATTGGTAAACATATATTTGTATGATCTTGCTGATCACATTACCAAACATTCTTCTGAGGACATCTATTTGTGTAATAGCCATGCGCACCACATTTAAAACATTCAATTGACCCCTCAGAAATATCTTCTTTCCCTTTCTTAGAACCAACTGAAAAATTCATTTTTCCATGTCTAGTTATTTATTTTTGAACTTCATTACTACATATATAATATATTCCATTCCCTTTGAAACATTTTCCTAGGTTTTTATTTCCCAATCCTTGAAACAATGGTTTTTTAATATACATTCCATTATTATTAATATCTGAATATCCATAGGGATTTTTTCTTATATATATTATTCCGTAGAAAAATCTCCGAGGTTTTAGTGGTTAATCATTTCTCTAGATAGTTTGTTTAGAATAACCGTAAGAGTTCTCATGGTAGCTCCAATTTAATTCGGTATTTTATTCAAAAGACCACCACTGTTACATTTATATCCGTTGTTAGTTTGGTGCCCAGTAGATCTAACAATTTACTATAACCAAAAAGGTAAATGTGAGTATATCAGTAAAATCAATATAAATTATTTTATTAGGAGGGTAAACATGAAGATATATTTGTTCATGTTATATTAAACTCATTAATATTATATAAAATAACCATGACCTATTCTAATATGATAAGCACTATGGTTTTAAGAAAAATTAAACATATATTTAAAGAATACCCTAACCTTTACTTTTATCTAAACCAGCCTCAGATACCAACTATAATGCCAGAGACAAATATTTTACATAATGTTGTGTTAAGTCAGTAAGTTGACCTTAATTCAAATTGAGTATATTTTCTTGTTTAGAGAATTAGATAATTAGATCACAACTTATAAATAACAACATTAATATTATAAGTAAGAACATATACTCACTTTCCTCTTTTTTATAAAACAAAAACTGTTTAAAAATAAACATTACATCATTTCATGTTTTAAAAACATAACATTTCCATGATACCATACTTTATTTTATTCTTATTTATGTACTGTAAAAAACATTTCAAAATATCATATGTGTATACAATGTTTAGAAAGGTATACAAAATTAATGAAAATGTTTTTTCGAGTAAAAACATGTAAACCATGAAAACATTATCATAAAGTAATAATTTTTACCTTTATGAAGTAAAAAATAACAATTCATTGAATATAAGCTCAATGATCACCCTTTTTGTAACCAAATTATTACCATAAAGCCAATAGAAAAAAACATATAACATATAATGTTAACTTGGGACATAAAATTACTTAAATGTAATAACCATACAACCGTCTTCCATACATATCACTAAATGGAATAGTCATACGACTTACTTCCATACCCAATGCATTGGTGGTTCTAATGTAATCAACCATCCTTGGTTTATCACCTAATGACTCACCATTTGATTTTTCATGTAACCACACATCATTGGTTTATCAAGAACCACCTACTATATGGTTTATCATGTAAACACCCATCAAATGTTCAACTACGAATATATAATCATAACACATAAAATATAGAAAATATCAACTTATCACTAATAACATTTCATTTGAAATAAAAAGAAATTATTTAAAGATATTTAAATAATAAATCCCTTTTAAAAACTATTTTCAATAAGAAATCACACAAAATGGAATAAGGTATTTCTTATACATTTGAAAACATTGAGTTTTATAATAGAAACCAAATATCAAATAACAATTACAGTGGAAGAGAGGTCGTTGTCGCCCCATATGTTTAAAACATTACTTTTATAGTTTGGTAAAATGCATCATAGAAATAATATTCCCTTTGATTGAAATTTAAATTCAAAGGGTTTTATTATACACCATATAAAAAAAGGAGGTGTATATTATCAAAATATGTCTCAATGAACGGATATTAATACAGAGTCCCTTTCAAAGACTGTATCATTAGATTAAGGGTAAATAAATGAAATAATTATGTGTAGAAAATATAAATACACCCAATATTGGTTTATTTTTGGTGTAAAACAATTAGAAGTCATTCACACTTATTATTGGAAAAACAAAACAAAAAACCTGGATATTTAACTCAATGAATGGAAATTTAGTAATGATTTCTCAAACAACATTCATACAAGTGATGTAAGAATTTATAAATGTGGCGACTATGTGTAAAAATCAACACAATGGTAAGTGGATATTAAAAGATAAACAAATAAACTGTGATTCCCTCCCATAATATTGTAATAATATAATCAAAGAAGTACGTGTAAATCCCAATGAGTGGAAATTAAGTGTACAAAATCCCTTACAAATAACATTATTTTAATAAAATAAATTTATTATTTGCATTAAAAATAAATAAACATAAATAATGTATATATACTATATATTATATCCAAATCCATTTCTCAGATAATCATACAATGACATAATCAAGAAGTATAATATCAACCCAAAGAATGTAAATTGGGTTAAGATGTTCCCTTCCCTTGAGTCTGATTTGTCTTGTTCATTCCTTATATTACTAAATAATAAATATTGGTAAATTTATACTTTCATAAGAACCATTTTTTGTTTTATTATATTTTTATATAACATATTATCATGTAATAAAAAATTCACAATTATTTAAGTTAACATCAGATATTTTGTCGATATTCGGTACTTGAGACGAAAATGAATTTGTTTTGATATAAATTGTCCATGCAGTCCAAATAACATCATATATACATATATATTCATTATTTAAATAATATATATATATATATATATATATTATATGTATTTTTAATTTTCCATTACATTTGTAGATAATAAATGAAATGCACCGTTCATGGAGACGGTAGGCCGTAAGTACGCATGAACGCCACAATCATTTATTATTTATATTAAAAGAATAATAATCAAATGATATGAATTTTAATTATAAAACCAATATTTTATTTATTTCATGTTTGTATTATAGGTTTAACAAAACCATACTTTATAAGTTCCATGTATAGCCTAAACAAGTCATATTACTTTGAGGGGGCAGTATTCCACACTTCCTCAAATGAAATTATCACATTCACACATCATGGAAATCATAAAGGTATGTTGTAAATAAAAATTACAGAATAATTGGATCAATATAAATATTATATATATCGTATATAAATATTTTTTCATCATAATAGCCACAATGTGTGGTTGTATGGGAAAATTAAAAAATCATCATTTCGTGAGGATGTAGTTTTCCGTACAAAGAAACAATTTTTTTGTATCCATTAAATGGAGGTGTGTGCAAGAGTAGATCAAATAATTCCCAGATAAAATCCTAGTATATTTATGATACTGATTTTTTATGTAATCAAATAATAACAAGGTAATATGGAGTGGATATGGAAATTAAATGAAATGAGATTGAGAGAAGATGTTACCTCTAAATTATGTAGCTTCTTTTGATTTGAGCCAAAAAGAATTCTTGAATTTATTTCATACCAAGGTAAAGATTCTAGGATAAATTGGGGGATGTTGGGATCATATTTTAGTATAATTTGGATGAGACAAGGGGCTTGAATATGTGAGTACGTGGGTAGAGGTGGTGGCCTTTTATAAGAGGGAGGATGGGCACATTATGACGGTCTTGAAATATTAGTTTAGTATAAATAGAATTTCGATTTCAAATGGTCGAAAACAAACTTAATTTAAATTTATTATTATTTTGGTTCAAATAAAAATCATCAAATAATTATTATATAGATTCTGAATATATTTGGTATCGTTATATTTTTGGTTTAACCCTAACATTAACCTTTTTAATCTTAGAGTGATATCATTCTATTTATATATTATGGATTAATGTATTTACCATATCATATCAAAAGGCCGAAATAAAGTCATTTATGAAATATTTGGTCTTGTATAATATATTTGGAAGAATATTATATTTTTACAAATTTAATAGGATTTTATAAACTATTTTATGTTTTATGTTATAAATTATGTCAATTTTAGACATTATTCATACTTGAATTTTTTTAAAAATCATAAAAACATAATTAATTCAAAAAAAATATTAACTCCCAGATAATATGTCAATATCAACCATAAAAAACGTGGAAGGAATAAAAATAATAAAAATAAATTTATTTTAATATTTATAATATCATTTATTTGAATCATTTATTAATGAATCGATCACTCCAACATCATTGTGTTAGAATTATTTTTTTTAATGTATCAAAATTATAAATAAAATATCATGATATAGTAAATCTATTTATCATTATCTTTAATATTTATAGTGTTAAATATCAATTATATAACCTTATTTTAAATTTTTTTAGTAAAGGTTACATGTTTATGGTATATTTGTCTTTACTTTAAATTAATACTTTTAAAATTTATTTTTCATAGCCATGCTACTCCATGGGGTCCAAAAAATCAATCCAAATGTTCCCATGGTTATATATATCTCATGAAATAGGATTAAGACATGTGTTAGGGTAGTTTAATATTATTATAATATTAATTTTTACCTTTATTTACCATATTTACCCTCTAGCCATGGTAAATAAAAATAATTACTGATGTTACTATTCATAATGTCCAAAAATAAAAGGTAACTATTCAAAAATATTCGACCATATGATTCGAAATATGAAATATATTTTTCCAGATTCAAAACAAAGAATTTATGGAAATTAATTTAAAATTAAATTATGTTGTCAAAACCAAAAAAAGATGTGTTTTAAGATGTAAAATCTATCAATAAGATTGTCATGTGTTTATATCCAATTGAAAAGTGAAATTAAATAAATTTACCAAAATTTGAATAAATTATAAATACATAATCAAATTTCATATTAGTAAAAAATAAAATATAAATTTAAAAATATAAATAAATTAGATGAAAAGACAATTTTGAATTAAATTGTATTATTTTTTCACTACTAATTAAAAAATGACATTTATCTGAAAAATACCAAAAATTTAACCACGGTAAATTTTGATGTCCTGACCCTATAAAAAAGTTTATTTTGTCAAATATATTTTATAAAAGTGATAAAATAGATTTAAAAATGGTTCTCCATCAAAAAGTGGTAAAACTGATTTTTTTGTATAATACTTCTTTTATACAAAATATTCAATTTGTTCATATATCATATCTTTAAAACATATAAGATAAATTCAAAACATTAAATTGAATATATAATATATAATATTCATTAAATAAAAATCCATAATGTGTGATATGATTTTATAAACAAAAAAATTATCTTTTTAAATAGGTTTTCATAAAAACACATCCTTTATATTCAATTGTGTTTTATTTCCATTTCTAATAAAGTTGTTAACCAGTGAATCATTATTTAAACATGTGTAAACCAAATTTCAAAATTTATTTGATACCATTCATTCCCTCCATTCCAACGGGTAGCCATTAATTACCATTTTAAAAAATAATAATATTATTGTATTATTTTTTGGTATAACTCAATGTCGTGTGCAACCTATGATTTCTATTAAACCTGTTGTTGTGTGTCATGGAATCTAAAAAAAACATCTTCTTTAACATAAAATTAAAATCATATTCATAAATAATAAAATAAATGAGAATTTATGATTCTATAAATACATATTTCATTAAAAAAATGTTCTCTCTATATATTATGTTGAGATATTTACAAAAAATACAATCCAATAAAATATAAAAGGGGCCACTCAAAGGCCTTTCGTACTATTAATAAATTTTGTTTTATCATGAAAATATTATATTAATCATTCCACTATATTCCTATTTCATACTCTTAATCTTTTGGTAAAAATATATTGGCATCATCCCTCCATTTTAGTGGAGTCCTCCATAGAAAATCCCATGTCCCCAACGTGAGTAAAAATTTGAATAATTTCTTTTAACATCAATTATATTTTTTCAAATATATTTTTATAATTTATATATAAATTAATAATTATTATTTTTATCATGAATCTTTTAGTTTTATGGGAATAAATTTTAACATAATTTCCCCTTTTCCCCTTAGGAAAACAAAAATGAAATTAAAGAATGTTCATAGACAACAGCCAACACAATGTGAAATTTTTCTTTTTATTTAATTACTGTACAATTATGATATTAATATTAAATTTAATAATTTTTTTGATAATTTTATTATATTTTAGATTCTGAAATGATAAAATATATTTTAAATTTCTCCCATTCTATAGAAAATGAAATTATCAACCAAGATTACGTGATTAATTCCACCAATATGGGACAATTTATTTTATTTTATTTATTTTCAGCACTGAATTTCATTACAGAAACTTGATATTTTATGATATATTTCTATTTTTTATATAAATTTAATCACTTCAATAATGTTGGATACACAAAAACCATTGTTTAAAAGAAATGTTAAATGAATATTAATATATATAAATGATAATTAAAACGTAACTGTTATATTTGTGGTATGAATATAAATAAGAAATTTAAAAAAAATTATAGTGGTTTTAGATAACATAAATATATCTTCTAGTAAATCTTTATATTCATCAAAAATAATTTTTTGTTAAAAAATGATTATTTTAGATTTTGTGAACTAATAATAATATTAAATTTTATACTCTTATAAAATTTATTTTATATTTTTACTTATACTTTTGATGATACAATTTCATAATTATCTTACAGTGAGTTTTTTTGTAATTTTCTGAAAAGTTTAATTCGTTATGAATAGTGTAAAATACAGATTTTTATTAAAAAATGCCTCTTAATTTAATGTATTAATAGATTTAAAACGTTTAGGAGTAATAATAGATCAATTATATTATTATTAACACAATTTATGCAATTATAATCAATTTTATGTTGAGTTATGTTATAAAACCCATTTATACTTATGAAAACATTTCATTTTCAAAGAATATTTTATATATATTTTATAGGTATAATTTTAAATTAAATTATTCATATTCAATGAATTTAATTTGAAAAAATGGTTTCTATATTTTTAATAATAAAAATTAACATTATATAACAAGTTCAACTTATTTTATGTTAAAAAGGAATAGTAAAAATAGTAAAAAAAATTATCACAGTGAAGGATAAAAACTTTTACTTCAAGTTAATCTAAAATGATAACGGTAAAATTAAAATAAATATTATTCTATATTCTACAAGATGGAAATATTTATAACATATCTAATATAATATTTCTTTATTTTTTCACTTTGGATCCATTTTGATTGTGTAAAATGTGGATATATTTTAATTTTTTCAAAAAATCATTATGTGTCATATCCCCCACTTATAAAAGGAATCCCACTCCCTTACCCTATCGTCATTTGAAGTTACTATTTTTTCAATTAATAAAATGTAAAATACACTGCTAAATTTCCTCCCCATGACCTATATACCAATGTATAGTCCCAAAAAGCATTCTAGGAAGGCTTTAGGTGTAAACTGGAAATAATTGTTCAAAGAAGCGGTATTATTATTAATAGATATTTTTTTATTTTATTTTATATTCCCCATCCTTAAAATATGGTTTAAACAATATGAAATACAAAAATTAGTATCTCCCATATAAATTGTGTTTATTATTTTAATATAATTATCTTCATGAATTTCATTTTCAATCAAATGGGAACTAAACCCGTCGATCAAGTGTAAAGTTTAATACCTCCTAATGAAACAATGTAATCCATCTTACATCACTGCCTCTCATAGATGGAAATAATTACAGATTTAATTTATATATAAATTATATTTATAACTTAATTATAATTATTGAATTATAACTTCACAAATATATTCTTACCTTCCAATCCGTTGAAGAGGATAACCTCGCTCGTGCGTACATGTGAACATCCACCTCCAAATACGATACAATAAATTTATCATTTTTTGAGATAGATGGTAATAAAGATAAATTTAATGAATATATATGATATATATTATATAAAAATTTTTCTTTAAAAGTTATTTTTAATTTATCTTTCTTTCTTTTCATCAATCAAAAATGAAAACAACATTCATGTGTACATACAACATTCCATCTCGAAGAATGGTACAATACATTTTCTTATCTCTATCATTTTCTGATGAACCAAAATATTTATATTAATAACATATAACATATTTATATATTTAATAAAACTATATATATTATATAACCATTACTAATGTATATGAACTAGATTTACTAAATCAAAACATACATAAAAAATGAAGCAGTTGTCAGCCAAAATAACAATTTTAATAAATTGTTATTATAATAGTGTGATAAAAGGGTATATGTAAATTTTATATTGTATATTATATATAATTATGGTTTTATAATATATTTATAACAAGCCTATTTTTATTTTATATGTATTATGAATGTGTATAATGAAATTCCAAAAATTAGTTAAGGAAGTTTTGTCTCACATTTATTTTTATTTGACACATGTCATATTCACGTTATGTTTATTTTATAAACTCGATATACCACCCATTATTTCCTTTTATGCAAATTTATATGAAATTTTTGTGTATTTAAATATTCAAATATTGCAATTTTCTTTAACAGGTCATACAATTCTGAAGTTATCAATGTGGTATGGGTTTTATGTTACCATCACATCATTTACCAAGATTATTTATGATTAGTTTTATGGTGATAATATATTATAATCCAACTCTAAATAAAATATTAAATAGTTTTTTATGATTATTTCTATAAACTAATTATTTTTTTTCCTCTTTTTATGTACTCAAGATTCAAAAAATTTGTTTATAATGAAAATTTAGTTTATCTATCATCTGTAATAAATCATTTCTCTCTAATGTACATATTCACTAAAAATGTTTTTGAGAATATTTTTTATACTCTAAATTATTTATTAAATAAAATTTTACCAATTTATTAGTTCTTAGAAAATGGTTTAAAATTAATATTATTCTTTATATCTAAATGGAATAATTTTTAATTCTTATTGAAAATATGAAAGAAATAATTGCTTTAATGTGTATGGTATAAAAAATATTTCCCTATATTATGAGCACTAAATTATTAAATGATGATTTTAAAAAACTTCATAGCAATATTCTAAGATAATGACTTTTCAATTATTTTGGAACTTTTTATCTTAAAAAGTGATTTCATAGTGGAATTGGTATTGTACTCTAGAATGTTCTTAAATATATTTTAATGATATTTTTATTCATCAATTTCAAAAAAACCTAATTCTACTTATGATTTACATGTGATATGATCCAATGTACAGTCCCTATTATTTACAATGATTTTTTTATAATAATGATGATTTTTTTAAAATATTTATTTTCAACAGGTTATTATTATAAATTTCGTTTGCAGTAAATGGGTTATTCTATTATTAATCTTAATGAATCCAATTTTATTTCAATATATTATTTGATGATGTATATTTTTTTGATTTTATTGGACACATTTTTAATATTTTCATTCTATTTTTTGGTGGGTCGAAAATTATATATTCTTCTAATTTGTTGGGTAATGAATAATGTTCTATGATCTTAAAGGGTACATGAGATGTTATTCCAATCTGTAAAAGGTTACATGAGAGTATCTCACAATCCCAAAAGGTTAAACTAGAATATATCCCAAGAGAAAACATGGGTACATGGATGGATATCCCAATAACCTAATAGTGAACATGAGAGGTTAACCCAAGCCCAAAAAAGGGTACAAAGGAGGATACCCCCCAAAGTTGGTACACTGGTGGTTATCCTAATCCTAATATGGATTTAATGCTTTGATGATATCCTTGATATAAGATTTTCTATGATTATTTTAAAACCAGAAAACATTTTATTATGATAATTATATACTCTCATAGATTATGTTATTAAATTCCTTTATGATTCAAGTATTATAAATTAATAAGATTTATTCCATGTCTTAAGATTATGATCAATGATATGAATTGTATGGTTTTCAAATGTAATTATCATGTTATTATATCATTATTATCTTTTTATGTTGATATCTACCTTATTTACCCATACTGGGATTCTATGCTCACACTTTCTTATTTTACTTTCCCTGTTTATAAATAAATGTTTTAAATATGACATGTATTAAAAGGGTGTTTATTATAAAGAACTTAGTGGGGGATCCTCTAGTTCACTTTTGAACCATTTGTTTATGTATCCATGTTTCTAAGGACAATTAACCTTTGTGAACCATGTAAAGTTTTATATAAAATGAAATGAATATTCGTCAATTAATATTTAAAACCTATTTATAAAAATATTTGGTATTTATAGTTTGTATCAATGTATAGACTTACTTATCCTTTGGAAACAAGGATGTCAAATTATTTTGAGAACCCTTGGTTTAAATCAAAGTATATGAAAATGACCTCAAATTTTGGTGAAGTATAGAGTCATTGGTTTCTATGAAATCACATACCTCTTTAGGTACTACAAGTGGATGCAGATCTAGAACAATATTATATAGGGGTAATAAATCTAATATGAGAACATTTGGATTTTAATCCATTCCCAACTGGCACACAACATCATTCCATTAAACAAACCTAGTTTGACACTATAGAGGGTTATGTTTTCGGAATTCACAAAATTTTTATAAACCATAATAAAGGATTTTATAGAGAATGAGAATTAAATAATTGTGTTAATCCAAACATTACATGGATTAAAATTACGGTTTAATGATTTATTTATCACATATATAACACCCTGTTGCATTTTTTTCAGGTATTTCCCATCTCTATTATTTTATTAATATTTATTTGGGTTCATTTTTTAGACTCCCAAGGAGAGATAAATTTATTATGGAAATTGAAATAATTCTTGGGGATATATTTTTTTTTTAATTAATAGTGTCCTATTATTAACTCGTAAAATTATATTTGGCATTCTCTAAGATTTTAGAAAACACCAAAGATGGTGTGGGTTTTTTTGATAAATCTTGACTATTTTCTATATGTTGTGGTTTTTCCCACCATAAAGGATTTACAAAATCTTTAATTGGTTATTAGGTAGATGTTAGGAATTGGTTCGAGGTGTGAAATGATTACACAAAATTTATAAGCTTAATGTCATTTAATGGTTAAAATTTAAGATTTTAATTCTAAAATATGTATTTTAGCTTACTTGGATTTCATGGATTTCACGACATGAAATTGGGATTAATAATATGTAATTATTGTGGTTTTTTAATTTTCAGTAACTGCATGGGTGATTGAAAATTCATTTGGCTATAATATTTTTCTCTCAAATATAGGTTCTCTTCCAGATGATTTTGGAGACCTCCACTCCCTCCAATCATTTCATCATATTTTTTCTTTATTTCCCTTTTAGTGTGATTATCATGGTGGGTAATACTTATTGTATTTTATTTTCATTAAAAGATATAGCATAATTTCATTAAGCTAATGGATCTATTATAATGTGATTATAATAATGTTGATCCTTCTTTGAATCGTTATTCAATATTTCATCGAAGGATCACCATTCTATAAGTTATGGTGTGATGTGCATGTTTCATTGAGGTATTTCATGATCTAACCTATATGATGAAAACATTTATTTGACAAAAAAAATTTCGATGAGATGATCTATTCTAGGGTCTCCATGGTTTCTTTTCATTCTTATATGTTGGTTGATCCTATTGTGGGAATGAGTGACCATGTTTAAGGTAGGTAGTTCTATTTGTATGTTTTGCAAGATAAAATACACTACTCTACATTATATGGATGTTTATAAAGGAATTGGAATGATTGATTTCTATGTGTAGAAATGGGTTTTTTGTGAAAAATATGATTCCCCTTATTTTGGTCAAATAAAATTTATTTTCAAATAATTGGGAAATGGAGTTAGGAAATGTGTTCAATAAATCGTTTTGATGATATGGCTTGGAAAATATAGAACATTGTAATCTTTTGGTACATATATGGAATTTTCACTAATATGAACTTTCCAATGATACCATTTATGCATTCACTAATTTGGTTTTTCACTACTTTATATGCATGTTGTTCTAGGGACATGTTAGACACTATTATGAGGTTCACTTCCTAGGTTGTTTGTCTACTATCTAGATTTGATGAATATATCATGAGTCTTGATGCACACGATTGCCTATGTTTCGTAATGTGTTTCCTTGATATCGTGACATGTATTGATCATTGGCATAATTTTACATATTCTTTGGCATTAATAATTTTATATTTTTATTCCATTGTTTTAATATGATATATCCTAGATTCTTTTATTTGATTTGATTTATTTGATATATGAGATATAATTTGATAATATTTTACCTTAGAAATGTTAAAATGGGTAATTGAATGGTTTACCATGATTTTTATTTAAAAATTGTTTAACTATTTATATTTCATTCTTTTATTAAATGTTGAGCATGTTCAGATTATCGTACAATGACTTGTTATATAAAACCTTGGTGGATCATATTTATCCTATTAGATAACATTTTGCACACCCTTTCATCGTTGCATATTAATTTTTATGTATTGAATTGTAGGGAAATAAAAAGACACATTGTGAGGATGTGTGGTTTCTATTACTCTATGTTTGTTTGTTTGGTAGGGGATCATGTGAGTTTTCCAATGCTATCACATGGAATAGGTATTTTGGATTTTAGTGTTCCATTGTTTTTTGACTTTTATATTGGGTTTTTATCTAATGATGGTGTTAAACCAATTATATTTTTTCATTTTGGATATGATAAATAGTATTATTTTACACTTCAATGGGTTGTTCCCATAAAATATATATATGTATTATTATCAGCTTTTGGATGGGAACAGTAGTGAATAAAATTCATTATGACATTGTTTTTAATGTTAGTTATTATTTTTTTTAGGTGACAATGAGAAAAATATTAATGTTGGTTAATAAAAATGAACACTAAAATTATAATTGGGTTTATATTTATTATGTGTTTTATGAAATATTCATCATAAAAAATTATTTATCACATTGGTTTGTAAAATCCTAATATGGAAAACATTTTTTCATGTTGTTTATTTCATAAAAGATCTGAAATGATTCCCATTACTCGATTTTCTTTGTCATTTACAAGAAACACATTTTGAAAAATCAAATATCATAGACCTTTAATTTTGGTTTTGAAATAATCAATGTGAAAAAGTGTTTTCCTCATCGGTTTTTAAAAAACTATGTGGTAAATGTTTATATTCAATTTTCACATTGGTATTGAAATAAATTACATAAATGTATATATTTTCATACAAAATTACACTCTTTCTTCCACTTATAAAAATATTGATCCATTATAAATGTATTATAATAGAAAATCATCAGTATAAAAGTAACATAATCATTTACAATTTTTAAATTCATGTTTATAATATATATTAAAATTAAAATAATACCCAATAAGACAAGTGAAATGATCAAAACATTCATTTTTTGTATTTTTAGCTCTTTTCTATTATTTTAATGAGTTATATTTTCAAAATGGTATGACTAGTCTTTTTAGTTAAATATTTCTTAATTTTCTAAATATGTGATATGACCTACAGAATGATATGGTATAATTAGGGGCTTGTTTGGAGTCCATATTTATAAGAATTGAGAAAAAAGGTTTGGCTGCTCGATTACCAAATGGTTAGTATAAACTGTGTAGGGAAAGTTTTTATGAAGTAGGGGACGGATGGTTAGTCTCCAACCGTGTGACCTGAGTCACATTACCATTTTAAATTTACAATAATTTTGAATGATAATTTTCTTCATGATTTATGCATGGCTAGGGAAACCATGTGACCTAATCATGCATGATCTTTATTTTGGATGTAATGGTAGTATGATTTACACACGATTTGGCTAAACTAGTTGGCCAAATTACACAACCATGTTTTTGAGGGTCAAATGTAAACACTTCCACTAATGAGTATTCCAACCTAATTTTATTCTTCCCATAGACCGTTTATAGTGGTTGATAAGGAAACCTACACCCTAGATCTCATTTCCTCCTCCATCTAGGTTTCCCAATATCTGATAGATCCGAACACTGAATCAAGATCTATCGAATGAGTTGGATTGCTTGTGGAATTTTATCATGTCCTCTTCCACACATTTTATGTTTATCTATATATATGTTACCATATTTAGATGAAATCTCAATCTCAATTATTTCTAGGCATTAGACCATTTCTTGAATTGAATGCAATCTACTTTGAATATGGGGATGATATTAAGTTATTATTTATCTATTACCGTAAGGTTGGGGGTAATGTTTTTTTCATAAAAAGTGAGTAGTTTTCAAATTTTCTCCAATGTGCCATAAAATTTCAATTTCCAAAAGGTTCCATAAATTGTGTTATTTTTTTAATTTAATATACACATGTAAAAATACTCACTAGGATCATTCTTATGTAATGAAAGGGTTTCAACCAAAATTATATACACTCTTTGGTTTAGTGACTTTGAATAAATCCTTTATTGTTAATAGATTAAATGACTAAAACACCTCCTAATTGTTCGGATTGGGATGTAATTATAATTTACCACTGTAATATAAATGATTATTAGACCAAAGATCCCCATATGTACTTGGATTGAATTATAAATTGAATTTACCTTTTATATAATTTTTTAATTTACAATGGATTATTCTATGTGATTCTTTGAAACATGAAAGTGAAATTCCATGTTTTTATAAACTAAATGGATTCTTAAGATTGATGGACTTATTCATGACGGTTGTCCATTCCCTATTGAATTGAATGAATTAATTGATTAAATATTAAAGGGTTGAAACATAATTCTTCTTATTATGTTTTTATTAAATGTGAATTGAAATTCCATTATTTATATATGGGAATAATTAACATAATACATGAGAGGTAATGATCCCCGACATCCCTTATTTTGGGTATTAACATGATGAAAAACCCACCATGTCAATTTTAGAGCATGACGCCTCACATTAATTATATTATATATGTCTTTTACCCTCTGTTGGACCTTATATTTTCATTTAGAATGGTTGTGGATGACAGATTTATACCCCAGTTCCTCTAGAACCATGTATTCTGAGTATATGGATACTTACTTCAGTATGTACATATCACATATAGGTGGTTGAAATATATAACTATACAATATATATATATATATAATATATAGTGATCGATCAAACATTTATTTTATCCTAAGAGAAGATGGTAAAGCTACAAGATGTCCTATAGAAACTAGAGTGGGATGGTACTTATTTATTCATCATATTATATTATTCCATATACATTCACACTATGGTTTAGCTATGTACATTGCTTGAATTACATCTAGACATAGTTGGTGGTGGCATGATAGGATTTTATGTCATAGCCTACTGATGCTTCCTATGGTACCTGAGTAGAGTTGTTTTCTATTAGAGTGGATAAGGGAAAGTACACTGATATAGATTCTTTATATAAATTACTTATAGTAGGATAATGGGAGAAAATGAGTAATAATATTCTCAAAAATAAATTGGATTAGTTTTTTTCTATTTTTTATTTTTGAATAATATTTTATAGATGCCTCCCCCATATTTCCATTTTCATATCACTATTTTATGACATCTTACATATGAAACTACAAGTGTTATATGATATTATTATTCATTTTCATAGTTATATTTACTTCTACAGTTTATTTATTATATATATTGTATATACTTTATGCTACTGTTGGATATTAGTCCAATGGTAGTTATATTTCCTACTAATATTATGCATCTTATGTTCTCAGTTTATTGTTATATTCACAATTCCACTCTAATAAGAGGGTATAATATACCCACCATACCACCATTATACCCGTAATTATAGTTGGTAGCCTCTGGAATTTGTGGAGGTGTGTTTGAGGCCATGTGATCCTCCTAATCAAGGAACATGTAAAGTGGCTCCTGAGTCGGGTAGATAAAAAGTGGTGTCATAGGTTCCTTTTTTTCTGTGTATTACAATTTTGGTATTAGATAGTAGATTATAAGTTAATGTAATTTGGAATTGACCCTATTCCAAGACATAGATAACCCATGTACCTGAGAAACCCAAATTAGCTCAGATGGGTTTTTCGTTTATTGATTTCACATTTTACAATTGATACAACTTAATATTAGGCTAAAACAGATGTTTTGTGATGATATTTTTATTGGTATTACATAATTGATGAATTTTTATTATGAGGCCTAATTAAATGAGGAAATTTCAACACATTAACCATTATAGGAATAATAGAAATAATATTCCATACATTTTACAAGAACAATTTAATTTAATCATGCATTTTCTTATTCCATATTATCATTTTCTAGATATTATATAAAAATATGTCAACATTTGATGTAGATATTGACAAATGTAATTGGTAGATATAGGGTACATTGTAACCAAAATTTGTTTTCCAAATTCGGCTATGAAAAAATCCCTAAGCATCCAATTATGGCGTGCTGAGACATATATCATTGGTCATAGGGGTTGAAATATGTTATTATTTAGACTTAATAGACATTTTATTTAAAATTATAAAGATCATAGTCCCTTATGAATTGAAAATAGTAATCCATTTGACTAAATCATTAAAAAAAATTTAAAACAATCAAATCCTAAATGAAAATGAATGTGTAAAATTGAGACCAAAACTTAAACACGTAAATAGTAGTGTGTAGTGATGTGTCTGTTATAGTCCTTATAGCCAATTATGGCCTTTTATATTACCTAGTACTAGTATTATGATCTGTTAGAGGGGTATGATATATTCACAATAAGGATGTGTTCCTATTATTATTACATATATACAATTTAAAACTATTAAGTAACATTTTTGACGTAAGTATTTGACATTGTAGTGCCATGCCTAAATGATATTCAGTTATAGTACACCCTAAAGGGGGGGACGACCACACGCCTAACTTGGTGGTACCTGAGCCACGGCGATTCCTACTATTGATCAACCTATGGAATCTCTTCATATTTTGGATATGGGAACTTACTTTATGTTCCAAGAGGGATTTATACCTATGTTGCATAATATAAAAGGTGTTGTTCGAACTGCCTCAATTATGGAAGAATTGACATGGGAGTTCTAGTTGTATAGAGTAATGCTTTCTAAAATTCCATCTATATTCAACCATCTAGTTATTCGTCTAGATTAGATAGTAAAGCATTCTGCTTATATACTGCGTGATTCTTCCATGTGATTTTTGAATATTATTACCCATGTACATCGATATAATGTTATGGTTTAGGAAAACATATAGACTACCATTTATGGCTATCTCATTACATAGATCTTGATGGATAACCCAGATAGAGAATTTCTGAACATTAAATAGGGAGGATCGTCTATTATATAATACTCATCTCATTTTACAAAGCGTAACATTTCTCTCCTAATATTGTTGGTGATAATCTTATGACCGCTAAGAGATTCGAGGATGGGATGGTACACGCTCTCTGACCATAGTTCAATGTTTTTCTGGACACGATAATATATGATTTAGTTATCCAAGACCATATTATATAGCTGAGTTTTAGGGAAGCTGATGGTGTGAGTTAGGGTGGTTCAACCCCTAGATTTATATGTGGTTCTTATTGCAGACATAAGAATCTCTTTGGGGGTTCTTATAGGGGTAGTAGTTTTCAGGATCCTCATGATTAAATTTTCATGATATGTCTCTATTGTGGGATGTCATGACACAGTAAAACCCATTTTTATGGGATCCAATAAAATATAGATGTATGAAAGGATGTGAATATTTAAGGATTCTGCAGGACTTTTCCATTGGTTCCTAGAGAGTGCGGATCTACACCATCTCCACATTCAAGAGTAGTGATTATAGTATCATATCATGAAGGTATAAATAATACCACTGACCACTCAGGCCTAGGTGATGGTTGGGGAAGAGGAATTATAACTCATGATTATCAGTGATAGTAGATAAAGAACACTCAATGTAGTCAAACTATGACTGTGAGATATGGTACTGTCCATTTACATGTAGCACGACCTATGCCGGAGGAGAAAAATTCCATACCTTATACTGTATGGGGTACTATTCTTATAGCCTATACATCAATGTATTGTTTATTTGATATAGTGGAACCTCACTCATTGATATATGAAATGATGATATAGAGTACTTTACTTGATATAGAATACTTCAACGAATTGATGTATCATGATACTCTATTAGGTATTCGATTAGAGAGTGTACAACAGGTGTAATTATTGTCTCCTAACGATAGGGGAGTATCTCATAATTTTGGATCCTTTCATCCATGACAAGGAAAGATTTTTCATAATCATCGAGATGGACTCGTAAGTTCTCTATCCAACCCATATTTTCTTCTCTATTTAGAGGGTGATGTTTACATAAGTAGAGGGAAGTAGGCATATGAATAAGGGAGAATGTGATATTCTTGCATCAAGAGATATACCCAAGTATTAGATACTAGGTAGTGTCACAATTCAGATCTCCAGTCTCTTCCATGACGATCTGTGGTTACGACCTACTGTTTTCCATCTAGTATTGGAGTGTTTCATGTACTTCTTCTATGAAAACTTTTGTGGGATACATCCATTGAAAGAGGTATAATTCAATATTGATCCAGTTCCAGGAGAAGCACAAATGACCATTCCTCCTTATAGGGTGACAAGTATGGAGATTTTTGAGATTAAGAAACTGTTCGAGGTTCTAGAGGCTAATGGACTTATATGAAAATATACTTCTCCTTGGTATATACTAGTACATTTTCCCAAAATGGAAGATAGTACCCTTAGGTTTTTTGTGGTGTAAAATGATTAATCCAACATACAATCGATAACTGGTTTCCACTCCATAGAATAAAAGACATGTTTAATCAGATCCAAGGTTAGAAGGTGTTTTCAAAGGTTGATTTGTGGTCCTTCTATCATGATGTGTGATTCAATTAAGTATTCATTCAATACATAGATTTTAGGAGTAGGTACCATCTTTACGAGTACATTTTAATGTAATTTAGTCTCTTGAATGCACCCATTGTCTTCAAGGGATGAATAAATCGGGTCTCTAATCAAATTTGGATTCATTCATGGTAGTTTTTTTGATGGGATCATAGTGTTTTAATGCTTCTCACATGACCATGAAAACTGTATTGAGACCATTTTGAATACACTGAGAGATAATAATATTTATTCTAAGATTATAAAATCCTATATTTGGATTGAAAAATTCCTCTTCCTAGGTCATATCATATTGGAATCATTTGTTTCAATAGAACTCGAGAAAGTGAGAGCTGTAGTTTCTTTTGAGAATCCCAATAAATTTTGTTACATGCATATACTCTTAGGACATGATTGATATTAAAAATTCTTCATATAGTATTTATCATACCTTTAAAAACTGCTTAAGGACTTGAAAAAGAAGGCTGTGGAATTTGTATGGTCACAATAACATGAAGAATTATTTTAGGTGTTGAAGTCTAGATTGACTTCATAATCAATCCTAATTTTCAGGAACCAAGTAAGAGGTATACTTTTTATTGTGACGCATCAGTTATTGGGCTGAGAAATTTTCTAATATAGGAAATTTGAGTCTATGCCTATGGGTCTTGTTAGTTGAGACCTCATGAGTGGAATTGGTTAATGGAAAACCTCAAAGTAGTTTGTTTAGTTCATTATCAATGATGTCGGAGACAGAATTACATGTATAGAGTTTTTAGAAATTCACATATTGAAAATATGTCAAGTAAAACATTATAAATTGATATTGGAATCTCCAGCAGTGCATATGAGTTGATTAACTATAGTCATTTGATTTTGATATTGCTTACAAACATATTAAAGGTAAAGTTGTAACCAATTATTAGAACCCAAACACTCACACATAGGTGGTTTGGGAAGATAGTATTGAGTGGAAGATCACTGATTTGTTCTTGGAGAAGCATGTTGACATTTTGATAAATCGTTGAATGAATACCCTGTCATCTTTTTCAGTGACCTCAACTCCTCTAGAATGATTCATAATGAGGAAAAATATTTGATATCAAGGGTATTGTCCGAAGGGAATGTTTCTCAGATGATGATTCGTCTTCTGATTGGACCGTGGATGGGAATGATACTTTATTCATTCATGGGAATATATGGGTTCCAGAAAACATTATAAAAGATATGATGCTTGAATTTTAAACTTCATCATGGGTAGCTCATCCCAGTATCATCCAGGTGTACCATGATTTATGATGCTATAATTGGTGGGATGGTATGAAATATGAGACTATCTACTTTATAACTCGGTGTTCCACCTGTTAGTAGGTGGAGGTAGAACATCAGCAACTGAAATGGTTTTTATTATCGTGTTCCCTTATTGAGTGGAAATGGTATGTTATTTCTATGAATATTTTGACTAGGTTACACAGATCACCTAATAAAAATAATATAGTGTGGGTTTTCATTGATCATTCTATGAAGGTCACAAATTTATTACTAGTATGAGAGACATTCTCAACAGATCAACTAAGAAGATATTTGTCTGGGAGTTCTTATGTCTTCATGGATATCCTTCTTATATAATTTCATACATAGATGATTGATTTTTTTCATGGTTCTGGTAGGAGGTCCATAAGTCCTTTAATTCACAAGTGCTTCTGTGAACAACCAATCACATTTAGACTAATGGAAAGATAGAGCATACAATTTATATGTTAGAGGACATGCTTTATGCATGTGTCTTTGACTTCATAGGTTCATTGGAGAAACAAATACCCCAGCTGTAGTTTTTTATAGTAAAATATTTAAGGATATGATTGATATAAATATTTATGATGCCTTATAAGGTTGGCCTTTCTACTCACATTTTTTTTCACAACGGGAAGGGGATGAAACATTTCTTAGACTGTATCTTGTCCAGGAGACTACAGAGTAGGTCTAATTGATCAGAAAACACAAGATGATTCTCATTCAATGTAAAAGTTATATATAAATCAATGATTATGACCTCTTGAGTTCAAGGTTTGAGATTGGGTCTTCTTGCGAGTCTTTCCTGGGTTGGTCCATAGACATATTCAGAGGTAGGGTTACCTCTCACATAGAATTATTGGACATATCGATGTTGCAAAGCAGTTATGGTCGTTGAATTAAAATATTACACATCCCCATAGGAACCTATAAATGTATGATTTGATTCACATATCTCATCTTCAATGATTTTACCCAAACCCTTCGCATGTCTTTCAGCCTTTTGAGGTGGATTTCGATGTAGATGTTTTTTAGGAGTACCCGATACTTATTATAGATCAGAGCATTAAGACACTCAAAGGAAGGTGATAGCCTTTGGTTTGAGTGTAATCACAACCTGACTGAGTACAAGATAACACCTGAGAGAGGGAATATAATATACCAACTCCGTGATTATATATATTCTCAAAAGATACTTATTTACCACAAGAAGGTCAAATTGGGGATGAGTTGCTTTAAGAAGGGGAGGTTGTAATGAATTTTTTTTAATAAAGGTAATTCTCATTTGTTTTTATGTTTAACTCTTTTTTATCTTGGTAAACATGTGTTATGACATATGTAATGATCTAGTATAATTTTGGGCATGTTTGAATCTTGAAGCACTTAGAATTGGGAAAAAATTGTAGAAAACATAGTTTCCATATAATTAGTACTAACCATGTAGAGTAACCATGTGGGGACCCTTTTGAAGCAGCAGTAGACAGAAAATAATTAATCAATTGTATTATAAAATATGCACAACCATGTTGGATTTAAAACATTCGTAATAGTGTATTCTCTCATTGTATGCACAGAGATAGAGAAACTGTGTTCCTTAACTATACTGGTTCTTTCTTTGGGCATTAAGTGTAGTATGGTTTGCACAAATTTATTCCATATCATGTTGCTATATATTGTGCCCCTATTTTTTACGGTGAAATTACAACATTTCCATTAATTAATCTTATAACCTATTTTCTTATTTTCCTCTCCCTTTACCGGAAGATGAGCAGGGTCCCTCCCCCCATGACCTCATTTCCTCCTACATCGATATTTTACAATATATACTAGATATGAAAACTGAATAATGAATTTTTGAATGTGTTTGATAGATAGAGGTATTATCTTGAGTACTCTTCCTTCTGTTCTATTTTTTTCATGTCTTTTGAGATATTTAGGTGAAATATCATTTTCCCTATATTCAATGTGTTGGACCTTTTCATAAATTTATTCCAATATAATTTGAAACAACGGCCTCTATTAAGTGAGGATTCATATATTACTATAAGGTATGTGGTAATGTTTTTTTCATTAAAAAGAATGATTTTTTAGCAGCTCTATTGTGATGCATGCCAGATGTTTCTGAATGTTTCACTAAATTTAGTTATTTTATTTTTTCAATTCATATAAACATGATGTCATGGTGATGGAGATCATTGTAAAGTAATTAAATGGATTAAAACTCAATTATAGACAACCCTTGGGCATCCCATGTTGAATATCCCCTTTATTATTGTCTGAATATGTGGCCACAACACCTCCAAATTATTTGTATTATGTTTTAGATTCAATTTCCCAATTTTAAATTAATTTTCTGATCGACAGTTCCTATTATGATCTTGTATTGAATTATAAATGGAATTTTACGTATTGGAAATTCAATAATTTATAACAGAATCTTCTAATTGATTCTATGAACAAAGAAATTTATTTTCCTTATCTTGAAAAATTAAATAGAATGTATTAGTGGGATAGAATTATTAATGATGATTGGGATTAACTAAATAAAAATGGTCTAATTTATTAAATGTTAATGGGTGGAAACCCCATGCCACTTGTTTTGTTTTAATTAAATTTTAATTGAAATTTCTATGGTTATATTTTGGATTGATTAACATAATTAATAATAGTCAATTCCTCATGGATATTATTAGAAATACAATTACACCTTTGATATAGGATATAAACTAATGGATACGAGTTATATTGGAAATTATGTTTCATACTCGTATACATTGGGTGTTGAGCATGACATCCCACACCATTTACACTATTTAGACTTTGGTCATGAGGCACCATGTCCCATGTTTCTAAAATTGGTATAACAACACAAAAACCATCTTGAGTTTCAAGCATGACCTCTCCTATTAAATATGAGATATAGGAGTCATAGTCTATTTTGGAGCTTACATGCTCTTTTAGACTTTTGAGAGATAACTGAGTTACACCTCAGTCCATCCAGAAACAAAAACTCCATGTATATGGATACTTACATTCATACATAAATTGCGAATATGGGTGGAAAATGTATATAAAATATATATATATATTATCATTACTTATATATAAATATAATAACTGATCATAAATTTATTACATCTTCAGAAAAAGTAGGTAGGACTTCTAGGTTTCCTACAGGAACATAAGTGTGAAGGTACTTTTTTCAGCATTTTTTATTACTCCATATATCGACACACTGTTTTTTACCTATAAAAACTTCTTGGATTACATATAGACATCACTGGTGGTCACCTACATGTATTTTATTTCACACCATACTCAGGGAACCTTTGTTACCCAAGAAGATTACATTTCAATTTGGAAGGATAATGAAAAGTAACATACTATAGAATATTTATTTAATTTACTTATAGTTGGAAAATTTGAACAATTGACATATTATATGCTTGAGTTTCTCATGGAGTAGTTTTTTTCTATTTATGAATAGAATTTTGTATATTCCATCCCACTTATCTCCTTTTCTTATAAGAATTCCATTATATCTTGTATAATACACAACATAGTTGTTCATAATATTATTATTCATTTTCTCAATTATTTATGCATGTGTAATTTATTTATTATATATGTTTTATTTTCCTTCCATTACATTGGGTTACTGGTCAAATTGTCATTATTATGTCTAATTATATTAATATTTTTTAGTTTTTATTTTATTTTTATATACACTATTCCACTCTTATAAGAGGTTATAGTCTCCCCACTAGACCTAATTTACTCCCTCACTGCTAGTGGGAAGCCTTGGACATAATGAAGCTGCACATGAGGACATGTGACCCACCGACCATGGGTATAGGTTAAGAAAATAATGAGTCTTGAAATTACATGTATAAGGGTAAGGGTTATAAAATATATAAATATATACATAAATAATTTAAAATTTATTCTAAATAAACTAGATGAAAAATTATTGGTAATAAAATATATCCTTATAGATCATTATAACTATCATAGTTGAAATTATTTCATACATAAATCATAAAACATTGTATCTATATTTATTTACACATTCTTATATATGTAATTACTATTTCAAATATTTCTTCAACTCAAAATAACATTTTATGTACTACATTCAAAATGTAGTAATTATAAAAGAAGTTTACCTTTTCTTTTTCAAATATAATCTTGCAAATCTTTTTTCTTGTTGTTTATATAAAGAAATTACATGCCATATTTAAAGATAATTTTACAAAAAATTATTTAAATGTCATTATAATATATTAATCATTAAAACATACATATGTGTTAAATTAAATTATAATATTTTCTCACACTTCATCATATATAGAGCATAGAGAGTAAAGTCTGTTCTTCCTTGAAAAAGAACCCAAATTAAAATTCCCATAAATATTCAATAAAAAATAATATCATATGTTGTTTTCTAGATATATAACAATTTATGAGATATAATCTTCATACCCTTAATGATAAAGAAACATCAAAATATAAATAAATGCATTCTTTTGAAATATTTATGAAATATAAACTATTCTTTTTACAATAGTCATTTTCTTAACAATAGGTGAAATAAATTATGGGAACCTAAATCCATATATATACTATGTTTCATGTTATATAAAAATTTTAAAACAATATATAATATAAAACAAACATAGTTGTAAATTTTAAATAAACTAAATTAACAGAAATATTTATGTTAATCAACTAACAAGGAAGAAACATGCATTGTGTTGATGGAAAAATATTTTTTAGATTCAAGCTCTATTGATATATTTATTAAAAATTTCTAAAGTCATTGGACACCCACAAATTAAATATTTCATTGGAATGTAATAAACATCACAAAATAATATAAACATTTTGTTAATATATCATAACTAGTAGGTGTTGTGTCTAAACTCATAAAAAATTGTATATTTATCTAGACCTTATTTATTTATATTAAATTTATTACTCAAAAAAATATTAATATATAAATTTTAATTTTTTAAAATTAATTTAATATCTATATAAAATAATTTATATAATAAACACTTGCCTCTATGGAATTTGTTATAAAATGTTAGATATAAATACTAAAAAATAACATAATCATTTTTCCACAGTGCTGACATCATTTGTAGAAGATGGTATTCCTGCGGATCAATATATAATATATTATTCAATGACCATATGACTCTCTATATCTATATATTGGTTATGATTGGTATCACTAATATAATATATCATCACATATAAAACAATATGATGTTGGGGATCACCAACATATACCTCACAATAAATGGGAAGTTGTGGAGGAGTGGGTGTAGGAGTAGGATATGTATGAAGGGGGTATACCAAATGAGGTGTTGGAGGAGTATAAATAGGAGGAGTGGGATCCATTGATTGAGTGGAGGAGTTGGATCAATAGACTAAAACTATTTTTTTCATGCCAGCTTACATCGATTGTACAAAATCTGTGTTCCTATTCTCCAAAATCACATGAATATTTTAAACATTAGCTTCAAAATATTCTATTTTATAAAAATCATCCATTGAAGAAGCATTAAAATGAGAAAATTATTTTTTTAACAATACATCTATCAGATATCCTCATATATGACCTGGGTTTTGATGATTTCTATATGATATAGATAACATATCCTTATTACCTATAACTATGAAGCACCCCATGATCTCTTCTTCTCAATGGAATCATTTATAGGTTATTTGAAAAGCAATAAAGGCGGAATCAAAATATATATATAATTTATTTAATATAAATAAATACATAAAGTAAACATCATACAATACTCTCTGCAAAAAATGCTTGAATCTTTTGTATTATAAGGTATTTTTTTTTAATTTGATCCCTATTTCATTTTTCATGTCAAATGGGGGGATGGTAAACCTCGGCAGAGATTGATGACTCACCTCTCATTTTTTATAAATTTATAGCCATTAATTTTTATTCCAATAAAGTATTCCCTCTATGAGATATAGTACGAGGGTATATATTTGTAGATTTGATATTCTGATGATATATCTTCTTTTTAAGTAAATTTTTATTAAATAAATCAATAATATGATTAATAATATAAAATAAACTATGAAAACACACAAAAAATCATGTAATCCACTTTAAAAAAATTTCTCCAATCTATCTTTAACTATAAATTGATATATATCACATGTATTTTGATGTTTTCTATGCCCAAAATTGAAATTTGAGGTCATGGTTGATTTAAAATCCCTCCATATCATAATAGATAATACTAAACAATTTCTTCTTACTTCTCTATTATCAGGTTTAATATATTTCATATGATAATAAGGGGGACAATATATATTTGTAAAAAATATTATAGATAGGTAAAATAATAACAATTTAATTTATAAAATATTATACCATAATTGAGACTTTTTAAAAATTTCAGCACCTCTCCAACCAACATTCCAAATAAAAACATTTTTAGCCAAAACTATAATAAAATTCCGGATGTCTGTTTCATTTTGAACATATTGGAATATATTTATCATCCATGTTAATTGGTATCCTCTAATCCTAGATAGAGGTCACTGATAACTTTGGTAAAGTGTGCTACCATGTTTATCAACCCTTTGAATATTTCTTTCCCACACTAAAGTAGATGCCTCCTATACAGAAGGATGAAGAGGCTCATCAAAAAGAGTTTGTGAACATGACTCCCTATAGGTTTGTGTAAAATCCATCCCATAATTATTTGGTGGATGAGATAGCTGATCCTTCATTATCCTATAAATTATATTAATAGTCAATTAGTAAAAAATATATAAATCCAACTTTTACATAGAAATAAAAATAAAAATAAAAAATTATCAAACAAAAAGAAATCTAAATTAAACACATTATTATTATTAATTATTATATTTAACATAAATGATAACAAAATTAACGACATGAAATGATATAAATGAATGAAAATAAATCGAAAAATTGTGTGTGAATAGTAATAATACATCGATGCATTACACCTTTTTTTACATCAAAAATAATATTTCATATGTATATGAAAAATGATTCATAAACAATTAAACTAAACAAACAAACTTTTTATTCATATTTTTTAGATAATTCAACTAAAATGATAAAAAAGTTAATGAGAGATGAAAAGAAATTATAGAATTAAAATATCCAAAATTAGTGTGTGAATAGTAAAAATTATACATTGTATTAAATAATTTTTTACACCAAAATAATATTATTTGAATATACTATTTAAATAAATATTTTTCTTTTTATTTGACATATTAGATTTATAAAAATAAGTTTCTAAAAAATTATCAAATTGACATGTTATATAAGGGTAATTATTGTAAACTAAACTAAACTAAACTAATTTAAAAAAAATAATTTTATTTATTATTTATAATATTTATTTTAATGAAGAATATAATACTGATATATCTTATTAAAAAAATAAAATTTAAATTAGAAAGAAACATTTTTTACATGTAATGGTATGAATTTATTGAAGGATTATTTTTCAAAATTCTGTTTTCATTATCATTCCTTATGGCACAAACCATGTCTCTGGAGTCCTCAATGATATTTTACGTTAATATTTACACAGAAGTGGGATCTCATATAAATTATCAACTTCGTCAAGTTTATCATAACCATAATATTTTTTTCTTATAAAATAACAAACACTTCATATTTTATTGATCAAGAACATAGATTTTCATTCATGTGTTTCCATGATAAAATGATCTTCTATGTATTCTAATCTATTTTGATTCAATACTGTGATAATAAATAATTGTTTTTTACACTATGGTAACCAATAACACATTTTTAGTTAAACAATGTAAATCTATATTTAATGCAATCAACCTCCCATTTTCTTTAATTACCCTATAATATGATCTAGATGTAGATATTGGGGTTTATTCAATGGAACTAAAAAAATTATGTGAACACTAATATCCTACTATTTTGAATTCCACTTATATTTTCTTGATCATTACATTGAAATGTATAACCATTATTTCATACAAAAAAATTGTTATCAATTTTAAATTTCCACTTCCTATTAACCTTATTAAGGTTTATGGTGCATTTTATCTAGCAAGAATAGTCTCTTTAAACTATGGACAAATGTTTTCCCATTCTCATTAAAAAATCCATATAAAATTATTATTTGGATGACATTGTTTTTGCACATTAATATTCAATTTTATATATGACCAATCATCATCTATGTTATTCAAGATATATAATTTTACAATAATAATTTGTACACCTATCAACTATTTTACTTTAAATACACATATAACCTTTACCCTATAGTTATATTGTTTATAGAGAGATTTAGTCAAACCAATGTGCCCCATAGTTGATTAGTAACCATCACAAAACTCTAAAACCTCTTAATAATATTCTTCAAAACAATGGAGGCTTTAGGTTGTTATGGATTCATAACATACCCCTTAAATATCATTATATATCATTAAGAAGGATATATCTAAAATATATATTTATGCAAACAAAGAATTAATTTTCACACTAAATGAACTATTAAATACACAATGATATTAGAAAATGATCACATGAAATTCATTTCCTATTCAAAAAGTATAGAAATCACTTCATTCTACATATTTTTCAAATCATTCAGATCAATCACCTTTTATATAATTGAATTAAAAATATAACCCACATTCATGATAGTCATTATGACATTGATGGTAAATATTTCATGCAATGAAAGTGATAGGACTTATTATATCATAACATGGATACCATGAGATTTCACAACACCTAATTTGAATTATGTTAATTACATTTTATTACAATTGATGAATAACCCTAAAAAACTTTGATATCATGAAGAAACTGACTATTGGAATCCTCATTTATTAATCATGTTTTAATGATCACAAATCTTCTTTCTATTTAAAAATCTCATTACTGTTTACAAATCTCTTTTATATTTACAAATCTTATTACTGATCACAAATCTCACAAATCTTATTACCCATGTGTATATATGTTTCAAGTTATCTTATACTGTATAATGGTTAAGCTCAAACCATTTTATGAATATTACTATTTACATTTGAACACAGTTATTTGTCTAAGTACAAGACATCGTGAAGAATGTCACAATAAGTCACACATTGTGAGCAAGAAACATACACCGTGAACTGAAACATTGAAGCAGACACCTTGATGCCAAAGTCTCAAACACTGTGACCAATGAGACACTGTGACCAATGGGACACTGTGACCAATGAGACACAATGACCAATGAGACACCGTGAAATAGTTATCCAAACATAGTCATCTAGACACCATGACTCAGACAACGTGAGCTACACACCGTGAGCGACACACCGTGAGCAAGACACCGTGAGCGACACACCGTGAGCAAGACACCATGAGATACACACCGTGAAATACATACCATGAAGGAGACTCTATTTGCATAATTATTTTGACACCATTTATCAACCTTTTTGTCAATATTATTTAAATATTTATAATAGTCATATTTGATGTTTTTAATGAAAGTAATGATATTTGCTGATAGTTATTGGTCTGTCAGGAAATCATATATCATACCTATGAAAAGGTAATAATTATATTGCCAGAGCTCCTATAATATTAGGATGATTGAGCTGTAGTAGAGATGTACATGCCCGAAGATTATATATATGCAACAAGAGAAACTTTGGAGTGCACTGTACTGAACAGAAGAGAAATCCTGAGAACAACTGAAGAACACATTGAACGATCTTCAAAGAGATCATTGTCTCATATGTGAAATCCAACTAAATTGAAGAACAGATGAAGAATCACGAGAACATCTTCAATCAAGAAAGATACAAAGATGAACCATGATACTCTATTTTTCAACGGAAAAATCAGAGGACTCAGAAGCATTTCTGATGAATCCAACGAGTCCAGACTGCAATGCCAATCAATAGAGATTTTCTAAACTCATTTATACTTACTCTTAGTGATTTTTTGGTTTACAATCTAGAAATTTTTGTACCCAATTTATTTTACACACACACTGTCTCCTGTGCGGAACTGGAGGATATATAAATCCTCATTCACATCTGTTTTATCTCTTGTTTTTCTCACTGTGGATAGTGGTTGAGGTCAATTAAGACCTGGAAAACCTGTTTAATGTTGAGTTGATTTCCCATGAATAACTGTGATAGAGGAATGAGTATCTGGACAGTTTTTAAACTGTTTTTAACCCCGATCTAGGGTGTGGATAAAATTTATGTATAAATTTGAGAGGACAAAGTCTCGGCTTGATTCTGGCCCTCTTGGTTATATCTACTGTGCATTATAGTTTATGGTCAATGTATATAATATCTAATTTATATTCCACTGTTGTATCACTGAAATAAACAACTATTTTTAAATTACTTTGATATTTAATCTAGAAAGTGTATGTATGTTTTTTAAAGTATTAGGTTATCTTAAAAAGTTAATTAATCGTCATATTAGTTTAACTGATAACTAATAAATCTTTGAGAACCTAACTGACCCTTTACTTTAATATTGATTCACTACAGATTATCTTGTTATTCAATTTGGGGGATTTTAATTGAAATATTTTTAACAGAAATTTTTAACTGGAACTCAATTCACCCCCCCCCCCTCTTGAGTGTCCACTCCGACCAAAATTTGGTGTCAAAGGATTGTTTTTGTTTTTCAAAGTTTTCCAAACACTCAATTTTTTCAACGGTGATTTTAGTTTCATCATTAATGATCTTAAATTTCTGTTAATTCTTAATTTTATCTCATTAAATTTATTTTCTAAAATCTAGTTATGGATAATAGTCTAGAAGGTGTTGCTACCAACATGCCACCTTACTTAAATGCTAGAAATTCTGCCTAGTGGAAACTTAAAATGAAAATTCATTTAGAAAGTATGAGATTTTATATCTGGACTGCTACAGAAACTCAATATAAAATTCCAGAAACTAAAAGAACTACTTGGGATAAACCTACAAAGAGTTCTTACAATAATAACTGTAAATAAATGAAATCCATGTATTGTGCTCTAAGAGATGAGTAATTTAATAGAATATCTGCTTGTAAAACTTCTTATGAAATTTGGGATACCTTGGGTGCTTCTCATGAAGGAACAACCAATGTTAAATAAATGAGATTTAACACTTATACTATTAAATATGATAATTATAAAATGAAGACTGATGAACCTATCTCTGACATGTATCTCAGGTTTAATGAGATTGTCAACACTATGAGATCGCATTGAAAGGTTGTTCCAGCAAAGGAACAAATCATGAGAATATTGAGATGTCTACCAGACCGATGGAGAGACAATTCTGTTTCAATTACAGAATCATGTGACATTGGTGCTCTGCATGTTAAAGAGCTTATTGGTATGTTTATGATGTACGAGGAAGAAATCAATGTGAATAAGGAAGAATATGATGAACCTAAAAGTAAGTACGTGGCATTTATGTCTTATGCTTCAAGGAGTAAGGACTAGGGGAAAACTCAAATACCTACTGAAAGCTCAAGAAGTGAATGTTCAGAATCTGATTGTGATGCATAAATGGATCATATAGCCAGAAGATTTAAAAAAATTTATAGGAAGAAGAAATTCTTCATAAAATGAAACTAAAAAGGTAAATATTACAATAAAGGAAACTGGAAGAAATATTGGAAGAATGTTGATAAGAGTGATGAAGTTATCTGCTATGAATGCAAGAGAAAAAGTAACATTAAAGTAGACTGCCCAAAATTGAAGTTCAAGAAGAAACAAGTCTATAAGGAAAGCAAGTATAATAAAGCAATGAAAGAAACTTGGAGTGCATCAGAAGACACTTCAAGTGATTCTGATTATGAAAATGATGAATATTCTCATAAAGAAAACAAGTGTTCTATGAAAAACACCTCTGAGTTAACACTGGACCCACCTGCTTTAAATTTATACTATTCTGGAGTTGATTCTGATACAGATTATGAATCTGAAAACATGTCTAGTGAGGAACTGTTTGAAAATTGAAATATTCTAGAAAAACATGTAATGAAGATAAGGAAAAGTATAAAATATTAAAGAAACAACATGCTTTATCTAGTATTGTTAAATCTTCTATTGATATTGAAGAGGAAAAGAATGCTCAAAAGTTGATGGAAAATATTGAACTAAAAATGTCTAATGAGAAACTGAAAAATGAATTATAAAATATCACAAATGGAAAGAACACATTAACTCAAATTCTAGGTAAACAATTGGAACCAAAGTATACTACTAGATTGGGATACCAACCTGGATAAAGACAGTTTACCAAAATTATATTTATTCGTAAATCTGGACAAAATTCTGCTAGTTCTAGTTTGTGAAATTCTTATGCTTCAATAGGTTACTCACATGGTTATAGATAAAATAGAGTTTATCTATAAAAATATATTGAATCTATTAATTATATGAGACCCATAAGACAAATTTGGGTACCTAAAGCTTTGATTTATAACATGTCTGGACCCAAGACGTTTTATGTACCAAAATCATTCTCTGTGTAAAACTATTTTGTAGGAAATCTGTTTATAGAGTTCCTGTAGGGAAACATAGTACATGGATAGTGGATGTTCAAGGAAAATTTCTCGAGATTATTCATACTTCAAGAGCTTAATAATGGTCGACGGAGGCTATGTTACCTTTGGTGATAATTCTAAAGGAATGATCATCGGCCTAGGCCCAATTGGTAACACTAACTCAGTTTTAATTTCTAAATTTTGATTTTTTGATGGAATTAAATGTAATCTATTAATTATTTCTCAGTTATGTGATGATGGATTTAATGTTAAGTTTAAAAATGATTCTTGTAATATTTTTAATTCTATGAATGTTTTAGTATTTTCATCTTTGAGAAATGAAAATGTTTATACAGTTGATTTGAACTACTAGCTAAAAAAACATTACTTGTTTAAATGATTTTAATAAAGAATCTTGTCTTTGGCATAGAAGATTAAGAAACTATAAGATACATTCACTTAGAAACCTGACTAGGAAGAACTTAGTTAGAGACTTACCCAATCGTGAGTTTCCAAATGACAATGTTTGTAATCCCTGTCAAAATGAAAAGCAACACAAACTCTCTGTCAAACCAAAGAAAGAAGTGTCAACTTCTCAACCTCACAAGTTGGTTCACATGGACTTGTTTGTACCTTCTAGAGTTTCTAGTTTAAATGGGAAGCTCTATGTCTATGTATTAGTTGATGACTTTTCTAGATATACATGGGTATACTTTTTTGATCACAGAAGTGATGCTTGTTCACATGTTATTAAATACTCCAAGTTTGTAGAATACATTATTGGAATTAAGATTAAGACCTTGAGAAGTGATCATGTCCGCGAGTTTGAAAACCAAGAGTTTGAATCTTATTTCTCACACAATGGCTATATTTATAACTTTTCTGCCCCTAGGACACCTCATCAAAATGATGTAGTAGAAAGAAAAAATAGAACCCTGTATGAATTTTCTAGAACTATGCTCAATGAGTATTACCTACCTATTTAATTTTGGGATGAAGTTGTAAATACATCTTTTTATATCATTAATAGAGTCTTAGTCAGTCCTGTTCTCAAAAATACCCCTTATGAAGTATAGAACAATAGGAAACCTAATGTTAGCTACTTTAATGTATTTGGTTTCAATGTAATTATTCTTAATACCAATGATAACCTGGAAAAGATAGATTCTAAGAGTGATGAAGGAATATTTTTAGGATATTCTAAAACTAGAAAAGCTTATAGAGTTTTGAATAAGAGAACCAAGTGTGTGGATGAATCTGTTCACATCAAATTTGATGAAACTGATCTACATGAACCTAAGAGTTCTCTTTAAAATCTTGAAGAAGATTTTTCTTTTCTGATCCTTAATGATAAATTAAATAAACCTGGTGCAAGGATAACCAGTTCAAGAAATATTTCAGAGTCTTCTCCTAATGAACCTGACCCTAGAGAAGAACCTGAAATTTCTAGTCTTACCTTTACTAGATCATCTAGAATTCTAAGGATTCTTCTTTTAGATGCTATTGTAGGAAATCTGGATAGAGGGACACAAACTAGAGCTTCTCTTCGAAATAAGGTTGAACATCAAGCCTTCTTGTCACAACATGAACCTAAAAACATTGATGATGCTATTAATGATGAATGTTGGGTAATTTCTATGCAAGAAGAACGTAATCAGTTTGAATGAAATAATGTTTTTAAACAAGTAGAAAGACCTAATAACACTTTTTTCATAGTAACTAAATGGGTGTTTAAAAAATAATGTTGATGAAGTTTGAAACATAATTTTAAATAAGGCTAGGTTATTTTCACAAGGCTATAGTCAAAAATAAGGAATCAACTATGAAGATACCTTTTCTCCAGTAGCTAGACAAGAATCCATTCGAATTATACTTGGTTATGCTGCACATCTTAATTTCAAACTATATCAAATAGATTTCAAGAGTGAATTCTTGAATGGGTATATAGATGAGAATGTTTTTGTTGAACAAGCCCCTGGATTTACAAACCCTCATTTTCCAAATCATATTTTTAAATTATCATAATCTTTATATGGTTTAATGGATGATCCAATAGATTGGTATGATAGATTAAGTACTTTTCTTATTTCTAATGGTTTTACAAAAGGAATAGTTTATCCTACTCTTTTTATAAAACGAATTTCTAAACTTGTTTTAGTTGTTCAAATTTATGCAGATGATATTTTTTTTGGATCTTCAAAAAATTCATTATGTGTTGATTTTTCTAAAATGATGCAAAACGAATTTGAAATGAGTTTAATGGGTGAACTAAAATTCTTTATTGGATTTAAAATTTTTCTAAACAATGATGGGATTGTTCTACCTCAATGTAATTACACTAATGATATTTTAAAACGTTTTGGATTGGATAGCATAAAAAGTAGTGAAACTCCCATGATTACCACCTGTAAGTTGGATCTTGATGAAGATGGTAAATCTGTTGATCAAACCACATATAGAGGAATGATTGGAAGTCTACTCTACATAATTTCTAGCCATCCTGATATTATGTTTAGTGTATGTATGTGTCCTCGTTTTCAAGATAACCGTAAAAATCACATTTAAATGCTGTAAAGAGAATTTTCAAATACCTCAAGCATACACCTAATCTAGGAATATTATATCCAAAAGGACAATCATTTGAACTAGTTTGTTATTATAATTATGATTTTGCTAAATTAAAGCTAGATAGAAAATGCACCTCTAGAACATGTCACCTTTAAGGAAAGTCACTAGTATCATGGTGTAGTAAGAACAAAATTCCATTACATTATCTACTCCAGAAGCCTAATACATAGCTACTGGAAGTTGTTGTGCACAAATTTTGTGGATGAAACACACATTACTAGACTATGGATATCAATTCAAACATGTCCCAATAAATTGTGACGACACTAGTGCTATTAAAATTTCAAAAAATTAGGTTTCACATTCTAGGACAGAACATTTTGATGTCAGACATCACTTTTTGAGGGATCATTATCAAAAAGGTTATATCACTTTGGAATTCATTTGTTATGAATATCAACTTGCTGATATATTCACAATACCATTAAATTTTGAGTGATTAGAATACATCATACATGATCTTGCCATAATCAATCACAAATAGATATGTTACTGTTCCTACTGTTTAAAAGTGTACTATAAATTACTTTACTAATTCATGATCACTATTTCTGGGTTACTGTCTCATGTTTACGGTCTCACATTTAACTTTTTGTGTTCACGGTCTGTCATTGTCTCACCGTGACTGAACAGTCTATTCACTGTCTCACCATGACTAAACTAAACACTATCTATCTCACCGTGACAACCTCTTATCCTCACACCGTAATGAATTCTCACGGTGTCACTTTCAATATTATTTATTTTTTTATTTTAACCCATATCATGATAATTTTTATTTCATTGCTATTTACTTTCCCACGTTTTTATTTTTGTGACGTTTGACATTTCCAAATAATAAAACATAAGTGTTTCACTTGATTCCTCAACCGAGCACTCTCTTGAACCTTCTAAACCTTGCAAACCTTCTCTTATTCTCTCTCGCCTAATCCTTCAGTGGATGCCAAGGATGAAGCATCCATCTTCACCCTCATGTGAGAAGTGCTGCTCTAAGAAATAGAAGAGGACACTGAATCTTGCACCCGAAGGACCCCTAAATCCTAACATAGTAAGCTGTACTATTCCTCCTGAGAAGGAAATATGCCCTGAGAGGATTTTTTCCAGCATCTCTTTAGTTGTGAATGTTCTAAGAGAACAAGGGAGAATGTAATGGTTCTCTAGAAAAGATAGACCTATTTACCCAAGGTTGGTATCTCAGTTCATTAATTATGTAATGTTTTCTTTTGAGGCCGAAGAAAGTTTTATGGTAAAAAGATGGATCAATGGACAAAAATGCTCATTATCTTCGAGGCTATGGGTTTCATGCCTAATTATTCCTCATGAAGTGATTTTTGATGATTTCCAAAGAGACACTCCTCCTATAACCGTCATCTTTGACCTAGAGAATGCCCTGTAAAGTCTAACTAGAAATGGCACCAAGAGAACGGGTAAAGAAACAAAATTGGATTGGGAGACAAGGTTGTTGTTTAAGTTTCTTCAAAATTTGATTATCCCAAGGAAAGGAGACATTGCTATTTTTAATTATTAGGATGTCTTTATGATTCATCTGATGAAGAATGCACATTAGATAAATCTATTCAAATATATCATTCAACACATGTGTGAATTGATTAAGGTCACTCCCAAATCCACGTCCCTATTTTACTCAAGGATGATTTCGTAAATGTTAGTTTCCAAGGTATTAGTTGGACCAAATGAAGAAAATATTTTGGATTTTGAGTGTTGTTTATCCAAGACTACCATTAGAAGTATGAAGATAAACTAGAACCCCTCGGAGAAGCAGTCGGTTTAAGATAATGAAAAGGTTTATTAAAAGTCAAATCCTATGGATTGTCGTACAAGGCCTAAAAATATTACTGATCCTAGTTTGGAACCAGATGAGGTGGCTGAGTATCCAGAATAGGAAGAAGAATAAGAAAGGGTAGCTAGAGTACCTCATAGAGAAGAGGCTGAAATACATCATGAGGAAGTAGCTCTTGTTGAGAAAGAAAGGATCGTTGTTGTTGAAGTCTCAAGAGAAGAGGTTTATGGTGAAAAGGAAAGGACTGTTGGTCCTCCTATTGTGCTTCAAGAAGAAGGACCTCCTTCCCATGTTAATCAGGAAACCCAATCTGAATCTGAAAGGGAATTATTTTTTTCGGAATCTGAGCAGCAAGCCATGGAAGAAGAGAATATAGAGGAACTCCTTGCGGAAAATGAAGCTAGTTGGGAAGCACTACCTAAGGAATAATCTGTTCCAGAGTACATACCCTTTGATGATGAAATAATGTAAATTTCCTTTCAGTTGGCAAGGCAGGAAATGGCTGAGGAGATTAGAGATGATCTTGTGAATCATAACCCAGTTCCTGAGCCTCAAGATTCTAAAATGGAAGCACGTTTTGAGGGGGAGGATCCTCAAACTCTTGAGATTGATGAAGCTGATCTTGGTGATGCATCTCCACCAATTGAGTCATACTCTGTATATACTCGCTATAATTTCCCTAGTTTCTATGATGGGAGTGAATCACAGCAAGTGACTGCACCTGGACTTGACCTTTCTTCTTTTTTTTGATTGAAGTTAGTCTCACATCCTGAACCTCAACCTAAACCTGAATCAGAATCTGAAACTAAAACTCAATATGAACCTCAACCAGAACCAGCACCTGTACCTCCATCTTATCCTTAACCCTTACCTGATCATAAATATTTTGTTAGTAAAGAATATTTAAAATTCATTGGAGAGAATATCATAGTAAGAGTGGAGAAGATTATGTCCTCTAAACCTCGTCCTATTACTCAACTAAGTCAGGAAGATGCCTTGAATATTTGGGAAAATATTATTCTGCATATTCAACCAAGGATGATCCATGAAATTCAATAATTAGGAGCTGAAAACAAATTTCTTAGTGCTGATGTTGTAACTCTGAAAGGTTTGGTTGAAAATCTTCAGCGAGATCTGCATTCCCGATCAGAAACTGCTCATGCACATGTTGCTGCTTCTCCTGAACCTACTGTTTCCAACATTTCTCGAGATATTGTGTCCCAAATATATCCCTATATATTATCATTTGACTAAAATATTAGAGAAAGGCACAAAAAGATGCTGCAACACATGATAGAACTTGGGGAGAACTTGAATAAGATGATAGATGAATACACTAGTTGTATTCAAAAGGTATTGAAATAGCTCAGAGCTCTAACTGTTGCTGTCCAGGATTCTCCTTCCTCTGGTCAGACCTCCACACCTTCTTTGAATGATTCTCTACTAAGATCTATAATCAAGGAATAAATTTATAATTCCTTCAGTGGTTTTGATTTGTCTCCTTTATCTGAAGTTGTTAAGAACAGTGATCGAGCACTTGACTTGGTTCAAATTCATTCCAAGATTGCCAATGATGCTCAGCAGGAGATCACTATGATGATAGATTTCTATCTCACCCAGATTTTCTCCAAATCTGATATGACCAATCACATTATGTATCTTGTAGAAAATTTAAAGATACCTCTTCTTACTCAGGCTTTCAAAACTCATGTTTAAAAGCTCACTGAGTTCACTAGATTATTGGAAAAATTTATAGAGAATAAATATTATTTTGAAATGGATATGAAATATGGAGGAGAAATTATCACAGACTTCATCAACCTTCTAAATCCATATCTCCATGTCTAAAGTACTGCAATAGTTTCTCCAGCGGCTACTCCTCTTAGACCTGGACCACCTGCTCTAGCCTCAACTGTCATGTCTGTTAGCCAAGCTCTTTCTCAGATCAGGCCTGCCATTCTTGATCATCCACAGAATCGATCTTCTACAGCTCCATCTTTGGCTCCCTCTATCTTTGAAGGTCTACCTTTACATTCTTTGTCTACCACCTCTATGCCTTCTTCCACATCAGCAACTGGTAAAGGAAAAGTGAAGGCCCATCCATGAAGAGGCCTAATGACTACATTCTTTTTGATGGGGATGTCTTTGTTTGTTTATTGTTTGTATTTATAATATATGGTGTATTTCGAACATTTTTAATGCAATATGATCGGTTTTTCAACTATTTTTTTTATCTTTTTTAAAATCCCAAAATGGGGAGAAAAAGTATTTTATGTTATGTGTAAGTCTAGAATATGTTATTCTATATGTCACTTTCTCTGCAGTTGAATTTAATTTATACATTACCTATACATGATTTATGATCATCAAAAAGGGGTAGATTGTTGGAGTCCTCATTTATTAATCATGTTTTAATGATCACAAATCTCCTTAATATTTACAAATTTCCATTATATTTACAAATCTTATTACTAATCACAAATACCACATATCTTATTACTCATGTGTATTTATGTTTCAAGTTATCTTATACTGTATAATGGTTAAGATCAGTCGATTTTATGCATATTAATATTTATGTTTGAACACAGTTATTTGTCTAAGTACAAGACACCGTGAAGATTGACACAGTATGTTAGACACTATGAGAAAAAAACAGACACCGTGAACAGAAACATTAATGCAGACATCATGATGCCTAAGTCGCAAACACCGTGACCAATGAGACATCGTGACCAATGAGACACCGTGACCAATGAGACGCCATGAAACAGTTATCGAGACACAGTCATGCAAACACCATGACTCAGACACTGTGAGAAACAAACTGTGAGTGACACACCGTGAGCAAGACACTATGAGCGACACACCGTGAAAGACATACCATGAAGGAGACACCATTTTCACAACTACCATGACAATGTTTCTCAACCTTTTTGTCAATATTATTTAAATATTTTTAACGTTCATATTTGATGTTTTTAATGCAACTTATGATATTTAATGATAGTTGTTGGTCTGTCAGGTAACCGTACCTCATACCTATGAAAAGGTAATCATTCTATTGCCGGAGCTCGTGGAATATAAGGAAGATTGAGCTACAGTAGAGATGTATGTGCCCGAAGAACATACATATGAAATAAGATAAACTACTAGTGCATTGTGCTGAACACAAGAGCGATCCTGAGCACAACTGAAGAACACATTTCAAGATCTTCAAAGAGAAAATTGCCTCATACGGGAAATCCAAATCAACTGAAGAACATACGAAGAATCAAGAGAACATCTTAACTCGTAAAAGACACCAAGCTGAACCATGATACTCTGTTTTTCAATAGAAAAACCAGAGAAGGACTGAGAAGCATTTCTTATGAATCCAACGAGTCGAGAGTAGCACTGCCAGTCACTAGAGATTTTTTAAACTCATTCATAATTACTCTTAATGATTCTTTAGTTTACTTTCGAGCAGTGTGTGTACCCTATTTATTTTACACACACACTATCTCATGTGCTGAACTAGAATATTTATAAATCCTCACTAACATCTGTTTTATCTCTTATGTTTCCCACTGTGGATAGTTGTAGAGGTCATGTGAAACCTGTATAGCCTGTGTGTTGTTGAGTTGTTTTCCCACGAATAACTGTGGTAGAGGTCTGAGTACCTGGATAGTTTGTAAACTATTGTTAACACTGACTGAGGGTGGGGATCAAATTTATAAATAAGTTTGAGGGGACTAAGTCTCAGCTTGAGACTGAAACTCTTGGTTATATCTGCAGTTCATTTTATTTTAAGTTTAAATTATAGAATATCTAATTTATATTCCATTACTGTTACTTTGAAATACACAGC